>JALAZF010000532.1:0-2400000 GCA_022829125.1 Lathyrus tuberosus | reverse complement strand
GCGGTTACTTCAACCCTCCACCAAAAGCTAAAGTTCGTCAAGAACGATCAACTTGTCACGGTTTGTGGGGAACAAGCCTTGCTCGTGAGTAACTTATCATCATCTGCTTGTGTGGAACCCGAGGAGGTTATTGGAACTCAGTTCCAAGCACTATCGGTGAGCAAGAACGATCAATCCGAAGAAGGAACTTTAATTTCTTCATACAAAGATGCTATCAAAGCGGTCGAGAGTACCAATACAAAAGGATGGGGACGGCTTGTCATTCCCACTGACAATAAAACAAAGAAGGGTCTTGGTTTTTCTGCAACCTGTACTCAGACAGCCGCCAACGATGAAAGTCTTCATCCCCTTCAAAGCTTCTTCCACAGTGGAGGTTTTCTTCACCCAGTGTCTCAGATAGTTCATGCTATCAATGAGGAAGATCCCTCTGACACAGATGAAGAATGGAAGTCCTACCTTAACAAGGACGGCTATATGTCTCAGGAAGAGGTGCCTATGCCTTTTTGCTTTCCTACAGAAAGTCTAAGATTTATACCAAGATCAGATGTCGAAATGATCTACGGAGATCGTGATCCGGAAGGATGCCGTGCTCCGCCAAATTCATTAGAGGAAGACACTCTGATGAAAGAAAACTTTGACCGCAATTACTATGGCCCGATGGATGGTCTGCCAATGTGGCAGCCTTACCCAGGAAACTAGGGGCAAGAAAGTCAGCCGAGTAATGAAACTCAGCTGAGCATCATTGAACAGAATACCTGTGTCCCCACCATGTCATGTGATCAACATTCAGGTCATTAGGAAACTACTCAACATGAAGATGAATTCGTAACGTTTGCAGGACTAGAATTCATCAACTATGCTTTTCCTGAGGTCAACGTCATCGAGAGGGATGACTTCTCCAGTTCCAAAGAAGTTTGGGACACTTTGGGACAACCAAGTGGAAAATACGACTTTATGGTCAAGTACACTGCTCCCGAAAGCTCTCGTATCAGGCTCGAAGATATCCAGTCAACTGGATGGGGAGATACAGCTGAGAGCACAAATGCTATGCAAAATGCAATAGAGGAATCCTCCTACGACAATTCTGCCTGGGAGACAGATTCCAACGATCCTGCGCCACCAGAAATCAGCGTCATTTCTGAAGACAAATCAAAGAAGGTGCCAGACTTTGTGATTCACCGAGGAGTTCGCCACCAATGGGTTGCCGTCGAGGTTCCGAAGGTCGTTCGTCAGTCAAAGTAATTGCCATCTTTAACCTTTCACCCTGCCCAGGTGAAACGGATGTTTTGATAGGGCTCGTTTTCTGTAAATTTCCCTCTTCGCTTTGCCCAAAGAGACAGAGTTTTGTTTTATAGGGCTGTAGTTTCAAGATTCGACTTGTTCATTAATAAAATAACGTCGTTCTGTAATTTCTGCATTATTGCTGTTTTCTCTTTTTGCTTTTTCAGAAAATGGTAATCCTAAAAAAAAAAAAACAATTCAAAAATAAAAACAAGCAGTAAAATAAATACACTGCACACACTTGCATTTTCTCTATCTCTTCTAAACACGAATCATCACGTCATGCAGATTGCTTGTTTTATACCACGTTGAAACATACGATCCGATGCCTTCTTCCAACTTTGAGTTCCCGGTATTCGAGGCTGAAGAAGAAAATGACGACGAAATTCCAGAAGAGATCTCCCGACTACTCAGACAAGAGGAAAGGTCCATTGAACCTCACAAAGAGCCGTTGGAAACGGTAAACTTGGGTTCAGAAAAAGAGAGAAAAGAAATCAGGATCGGAGCACTGCTCAGTCCAACTACCAAAGAGAGTTTGATAAAGCTTCTCAAAGAATTCCCCGATGTATTCGCTTGGTCCTATCAGGATATGCCAGGGTTGGATACCAGCATCGTGGAACATCACTTACCGTTAAGATCAGAATGTCCGCCAGTAAAGCAAAGGTTGAGACGGACTCACCCGGACATGGCCATCAAAATCAAGGAGGAGGTACAGAAACAGATCGACGCGGGTTTCCTCGCTACATCTGAATATCCTCAATGGCTGGCCAACATCGTACCCGTTCCCAAAAAGGACGGAAGGGTCAGAATGTGTGTTGATTACAGAGATCTGAACAAGGCAAGTCCAAAGGACGACTTTCCTTTACCACACATTGACATGCTGGTTAACAGCACAGCAAAGTTCAAAGTATTCTCCTTCATGGATGGATTCTCGGGCTATAACCAGATCAAAATGGCGCCGAAAGACATGGAGAAAACTTCATTCATTACCCCATGGGGTACCTTTTGTTACAAGGTAATGCCGTTCGGTTTGAAGAATGTCGGGGCAACCTATCAAAGGGCCATGACTACTCTGTTTCATGACATGATACATAAGGAAATCGAGGTATATGTCGATGATTTGATTGCAAAATCAAGAACAGAGGATGAACACGTTGAACATCTGTCAAAATTGTTCGAACGTCTAAGAAAATTCAAGCTCCGCTTGAATCCCAACAAGTGCACCTTCGGTGTCCGTTCAGGGAAACTACTAGGGTTCATCGTCAGCCAGAAAGGGATTGAAGTTGATCCTGACAAGGTCAAGGCCATTCAAGAAATGCCTTCTCTGAAAACTGAAAAACAAGTCAGAGGATTCCTGGGACGTTTCAACTACATCTCCAGATTCATATTCCTTATGACCGCCACTTGTGCGCCGATTTTCAAGTTATTGAAAAAGAACCAGGATTGCGTTTGGTCAGAAGATTGCCAAACCGCCTTCGACAGTATCAAGGAATATCTGTTGAATCCTCCGATTCTATCACCTCCAGTGGAAGGAAGACCACTAATCATTTACCTCACAGCCCTAGAGGACTCAATGGGATGTGTACTTGGCCAACAAGACGAAACTAAAAGGAAAGAGTCCGCCATTTACTATTTGAGCAAGAAATTCACCGACTGCGAGACTTGGTACACAATGCTTGAGAAAACTTGTTGCGCTTTGGCTTGGGCAGCCAAACCTCTTCGCCAGTACATGATTCGTCATACTACTTGGTTGGTCTCCGAAATGGATCCAATCAAGTACGTTTTCGAAAAACCTGCTCTCACGGGAAGGATTGCCCGTTGGCAGATATTACTATCAGAATATGACATAGAGTACCATGCTCAGAAAGCCGTTAAAGGAAGTATTTTAGCCGATCATTTGGCTCATCAACCGATTGACGATCAAGAATCAATCGGGTTTGACTTCCCAGACGAAGATGTCATGTATCTAAAAATGAAAGATTGCGATGAACCGCTACCCAGTGAAGGGCCAGAACCAGGTTCCCAGTGGGGACTCATCTTTGATGGAGCAGTTAATCATTACGGAAACAGAATTGGGGCAATCATTGTTACCCCTCAGGGTACCCACATTCCTTTCACTGCCAGACTTACGTTCAAATGTACAAACAACGAGGCCGAATACGAAGCTTGTATTATGGGTCTCGAAGAAGCGATGGATTTAAGGATAAAAAACTTGGACATATACGGCGACTCAGCCCTGGTTATTAACCAGATAAAAGGAGATTGGAACACATACCAATCGGGATTGATTCCTTACAAAGACTATGCAAGAAGGTTGTTACCCTTCTTCAACAGAGTCGACTTTCATCACATCCCTCGTGATGAGAATCACATGACTGATGCGTTAGCCACTATCTCTTCCATGATTAGTGTAGGTCGATGGAATGACATACCTAAGATCGGCATCATGCGCCTTGAACGGCCCGCTTACATCTTCGCGATTGAAGCAGTCATAGACGACAGACCTTGGTATCACGATATCAAATGCTTCCTTCAGAAACAAGAGTACCCATCTGGGGCACTCAGAAAAGACAGGAAAACCCTCAGAAGATTGGCTGGAAACTTCTTCCTGAGCGGTGACACTCTTTATAAGAGAAATTTTGACATGGTCTTGCTCTGATGCGTCGACAGACCAGAAGCAAACATGCTCATGAAAGAAATTCATGAAGGATCCTTTGGCACTCATGCCAACGAACACACAATGGCGAGAAAAATTCTCAGGGCCGGGTATTATTGGTTGACCATGGAATCCGACTGCTACAAGTACATGAGGAGGTGTCACAAGTGTCAGATATACTCCGACAAAATTCATGTACCGCCATCACATCTCAAAGTTCTTTCTTCCCCGTGGCCTTTTTCCATATGGGGAATCGACATGATTGGTATGATTGAGCCCAAGGCTTCAACGGACATCGGTTCATCCTGGTAGCCATTGACTATTTCACCAAGTGGGTCGAAGCAGCGTCATTCGCCAATGTAACCCGACAAGTGGTGGTCCGATTTATCAAAAACAATATCATCTGCCGTTATGGTGTTCCAAGCGAGATCATTACTGATAATGGATCTAACTTGAACAATAAGATGATGAAAGAGTTGTGTGCAGAGTTCAAGATTGAACACCATAACTCATCTCCCTACCGACCCAAGATGAACGGAGCGGTAGAAGAGGCTAACAAGAACATCAAGAAGATCGTTCAAAAAATGGTTGTAACCTATAAAGATTGGCACGAGATGCTACCCTTTGCTCTTCATGGTTATCGCACATCTGTCCGCACTTCAACAGGGGCAACCCCTTTCTCTCTAGTATATGGCATGGAGGCAGTGCTTCCCATAGAAGTAGAGATCCCATCAATCCGGGTATTGATGGAAGCTCAGCTCACCGAAGCTGAATGGTGTCAAAGTCGACACGACGAACTGAACCTGATCGAAGAAAAGAGAATCACGACACTATGCCACGGTCAGTTGTATCAGCAAAGAATGAAGAGGGCGTTCGACAAAAAGGTCCGACCTCGTGTCTTCAGAAAAGGAGACTTCGTGCTCAAGAAGATACAATCATTTCTCACTGATTCTCGGGGAAAATGGACCCCGAATTATGATGGCCCCTATGTGGTCACGAAAGCTTTCTCAGGCGGCGCCTTGAGACTTGCAACCATGGACGGAGAGGAATTTGCCTACCCCACGAATGTTGATGTAGTCAAGAAATACTTCGCCTAAACTAAAAAAAAAAACGTCTCGGTGGATTGAAAACCCGAAAGGGCGGTCCAGGCAAAAGTTAGAGACATGGAAAAAAAAAGAATCATCCCGATGGATTGGAAATCTCATAGTACAATCCAGGCAAAAATTAGGGATAATGGCAAGTAACTACGTTCAACAGAGGCAAGTCCCTCAGTAGCAGTAGTTACATCATCTATCGGAGGAAATCTCCAGTCAAAGGTCATCTTCGACAGAAGCTCAGGATGCCCCGAATTCAAAGTTGGTGGAAGGATAGTGGTCGTTATGTTTCAACGTAGCCCTTTTCCCTGTAAATTACCATTTTCTAACTTTGTATATACTCTTTGGAATCACGCGTTTGGCTGATCTCCATCTTATCAATAAAATTTGAGCCTTTGTGCTTTTGTTTGTAATTCTTAACTTGCTTTAGCTTTACAGAACGACGTTGTTTAAACTTAATCAGCGATTCTTGAAATAAAACAAAAATGAATTTACTTGTTAAAAATTTTTCTGCTTTTAAATTAAAGATGGCATTTCTTTTGACTGTTGAACATCAGAAGAATATCGATCGCTTCTCCCGAAGTAAGCGAACTTCAAAGTGCAGAATCAAAGTACTCCTTCTAAGCCAGTATGCATGAATGAAGGGATCAACTGTGTCAGAGACCTTGTTTCGTCTGACAGCCTCGACCGAGTTCTCATCTCCTAAGCCCGATCAACATAGCTCCCCGCGTGGACTATCTCTCCTAAGCAAGGTGGAATTGCTATTTTGAATCAACGGTACTTCTTCGCCCCGCGATGGCCGAGTATCCAATTATGTTCATCCATTAGTCTGTTTGTCGCGTCTGTTTTGTCAGCATAAACATACATACTTCATGCATTTTTGATTTGCATTCACATTTCATATTGCATCACTATCACTTGAGTCGGTCTTGTCCCCTAGTGATAAACAGTTTTCTCAATCGAGTTTGAAAGTTATTTCCTCGTCAGGAAGTGTTGCGTCTGCACAATCTCACCACCAGTGTATCTTTAGATCAGAGTCGGCACTTGGCCACTTTGATAACTTGAACCTCTGAAAAGCCAGAGAAAACTCTCAATGGGCATCACTCTTCGCCATTGAAGATGATATCCTTGCTTTCCCGGATTAAGGAAAATCCACAGAGAAAGCCTCGTGATCAGAGATTCGGCAGCCTGCCAGTATTTCTCCGAAAAGTCGTTGATGAAAAGGTCATCGACACCTCAAAATTAGACCCCATCATATGGCATTTCTCCGGGAAGATCCCGAGAAAAGTATGATGAAAGATCCCAAGCGAAAGCAGTCTCTCAAGAGACTCGCTTTCCTCAGTAGAAACAAATGGCGTCTCCAACAGAGAAGTTTGTACAACTCTACAAATCAGACGAATGGGTTCCCCAGCAAGTCTGACATCCAAACTTTTTCCACTCAAATGGCATCTCCCCAGGAAAATTCGGCGAGAAGTTTGAGGAAAGCCGCTATGAATAGCGTCCCTTGTCAATAAAGTTTATTGACAAAAGAAACTTAGACCAGTTCCTTGGTAAGAAACCAGGATCGAGGGGGAGTTTAAATCAGAAACTAAGACCAGTTCCTTGGTAAGAAACCAGGATCGAGGGGAAGTTTAAAACAGAAACTAAGACCAGTTCCTTGGGAAGAAACCAGGATCGAGGGGAAGTTTATTTCAAAAGAAAACTGAGACCAGTTCCTTGGTAGGACACCAGGAACGAGGGGAAGTTTACCTTTTCTAAGCATCATTGCTTAGCTAAAGAAGATGAATGCGTAAGCTGCCATTCATAACCACCATCAAAATTTCGGATATTCCGATATTTAATCCTCTTGCACCCCGAATGCTCGAATCCCTTCGTCATTCACACCTTCGGGTCCAAGAAGATTAAATAGGGGCATCTGTAATACCCCAAATTTTGACCACTTAGATTTCCCATCTTTGTGAAAATCATCATCACAATATGGATGAACCATCATGCTTCATCAGTCTCCCCAAAGATGGGTGAGCATCCACTACAAGCAAAATTAGGGTTTCAAGCCCTCTCTGAGTGCTTAGACAAAGGATCAATCAAGAAATGACATGATCTTCAACTTGTCTAATCTCTTAAACATCCACAATGGATAAAAAAGGACTCCAACTTCAAGGATTAAGCACAAGGCTGCTCCCTTCTAGGTGGATCAAGTCTCAAGATCGACAATGTCACCAAATTAGGGTTTTGGTCGACCAGGGCCTCCAGATGGAAATTTTCATCTGGGCACAAGCCATTGATCCAAAACATAACCTAATATACTTCATGGAACCTCATGAACCCATGCATCAAGTCAATTTTGCCTCAGGGGATGCATTCATCAAAAATCAGGAATTAGGGTTTCTTGACCTAATTCACCCCTAAGTTGACTTTTGGGACAAACCATGAGCCAAGACCTCAAGAGATGATTTGAGGGTCTCTAATATACCATATTGATCCATTTGGAACAATGGATTGATCTAAGAAGCTTGAGCAACAAGTCTCATTTTCATCTGCACCACAATTAGGGTTTTAAGGGAAAAGTCAACTGTAACTTTGACTTTTGACCAAGGCATGCTCCCAAACCCTAATACATGATTGAATATGCCCTATGACACCCATGGAACATGTCCATCAAGTTTTATTTAGATCAAGGACATGATTTCCTGAAGAATTGCACAGTTTGGAATTCATTTGATAAAAAGTCAACTGTGCACAAAAGTCAACTTTGACTTTTTGAGATTTTTCACCAAAATGGATTTTTAACCCTAAAATGATGTTAATGTATGATTTGAATCATCATTCATCAAGAAAAATCAAGAAAAGTGGTAACCATAAAACTTAGAAATTTTTCTAAGTTAAAAATAAAGTGGCAAAGGTACCAACTTTGGAGGACTATAACTCCTAAACCACAAGGCCATTTTTTCTTATCCAAAGATGGATTTGTAGCCCTCACTATCACCTACAAAAACTTCAACTACAAGTCATTCCAATTCATTAAGGATTTTGAGTTATGGAGTGATCAAAGTGGCTGAAAAGTGAAAAAGTCACTTTTTCCAACACTTAGTGAAATTTTCACCAAGTCAGAATTCTGCTTCACTTTTTGCCAAATGTAGGGGGATTTTTCACTTGGAATCAAAAGAGATAAAAACCAAACTTGTTCAAACAGTTGTTGTATCATGTTAGGGCTTTCCAAAATGGCCAAGAACATTGCCAAATTCAACCTACATCATGAGATACAACATTGGTAAGTTGCCTTGCTGAAATCTGTCAAGGCAAGGCAGAATTTGCATTTTGGCTCGATTTGCCAAAATCAGCCAATTGCAATTGCTCCAATCCACTTGGACACCTCAGAGGATTGAATCCAAAGGGGACAATCACTGAGCCAAGCCTCCAAGGTCCAAGGAACAAGGAATAGCATGTTGAACCTAGAGTTGCCAAAGTAGGGACAAGAATTCAAATTTGGAATGAGGCATTCAATGGAACCATCAAGGTGGCATGGACTGAGCCATTCTCATCTGAAATCAGTCAAGACTTATCCAAGACCAAGGGGACCAAAGCTCTGTGCCCTAACCTCTAGTCAATGGCTAAAGGAGACTTTCATTTCCATTGGCCAACATTGAGGAAACCTACTTACCAGCTGCCATGCACTATTCCTTGCAAAACAAACTTGTTCTACTATAAATAGAGCTCAATTGTGGTCAGTTTAAGTACACCAAAGCCATCTAACAGATGCTTTCCTCAAAATCTCTTTCTCTTGGCAAAAATGCCTTTCTTAGCAAGGTAGCTATCGGGTTTTGAGTTTGAGAGCAATTCTGCACAAACCAATCACTCACACACCTCACATACATCACATATGAGCTGATCAAACACTCACATAACATCTGGAACATCAAAATATCAAAATCACTTGCCATCCACACAAGTTTGAAGTGAAGTTGCAGCTGAGATGCCATAAACTGATCCAGTCCATTTCAATTCAATCCAAGTGTTCAAACACACTCCATATGGTGTAGGGAAGCTGTCCAGATCATCACAACTTGTCTGTAACACCTCCAACTCAAAATCACATCTGCTCTTGCTGTCACGACTTGGAGGTAAGCCTAAACTTGGTCATCTCTCAATCTATGCATATTTCCTCGCACAATAACTTGGCCATATGTTCATAATCATGCATGGAATGTTTTCCCTCAATTAATTGCATTGTTTGAATCGTGTATCAAAAATCCTAGCCTTTATGCAGAAATTAGGGTTCTTGAGGTCTTTTCGTGATTTCTTGTTGTATGTTTAATTTAAATGAAATTAAAGTACATAGACATGATCGTGAGGTTGAGACGAGCATAATGATATGTGGATTGCATGATGTGGTTACGTATTCATGGAGATTGGATAGAAAATGCAAATCTGGGCAAACTGAAAAACGCGCGTGTTCTTGGTGTTGTTCTTGGCGCCATTTTCATATATTTGAATATTTGAATTTTGTGATTTTGTTTAATTGATTCAAAAATTAATTTCTCTCTGAGTTTTAATGATTTTGAGTTGATTCTTTTTTTAATAATTCACAAAAATGTTAAAATATTTTATTTTATCAAAAAATCCCAAAAATATTATTTATTTCATATAATTGATATTTTTGCAAAGAATTAATATTTTAATTGTTTTTGGCATTTTAAATATTTTTTCTACATTAATTTTGCAACTTTTAATGCTTTCTAATTATTTTGTAGGTCAATACTTAATTTTTGAAGCATTAATCCAAGATCACAATTTGTTTTCCATGTGTTAAACAATTTTTGATAATTTTAATTGAATTTTTATTCAATTAAATACATTTTTGAAAACAAATTAGGGTTTTGGATTAATTCAACCCTCATAAATCATTTTCAAAACACTTTGGGCCTCTATTAGAGTGTAAGACCCAATCCTTTTTTTTGACCAAATCATCTTTGGGCCTCGCTTATTGTATAAGTCCCGATACCGTAAAAAAACAAACGGCGCGATCGTCGCCTTTTCAAAAATCATCTGGGCCTACCCTCGAGTAGTAAGACCCATTTATTTTTCCTTAAACCTTTTTGGGCCTCTTGAGAGAGTGTAAGACCCATCCCCCCTTGTACAAAAACTTTTTGGGCCTCACTCATTGTATAAGTCCCTCTGTACAAGTAAACGGCGCGATCGTCGCCCGTTTAAAAATAAAACTCATCTGGGCCTCTCCTTGAGCTATAAGACCCATTCAAAACACTTTGGGCCTCTATTAGAGTGTAAGACCCATCCCCCCTTGTACAAAAAACTTTTTGGGCCTCACTCATTGTATATGTCCCTCTGTACAAGTAAACGGCGCGATCGTCGCCCGTTTAAAATTAAAAACCATCTGGGCCTACCCTCGTGTTATAAGCCCCTCTCTTTTCTTTAAACCTTTTTGGGCCTCCTGAGAGAGTGTAAGACCCATCCCTTTGTACAGAAAACCTTTTTGGGCCTCAGTCACTTGTATAAGTCCCTCTGTACAAATTCATCAGTGCGCTCACTGATAAAACCCTGGGCCTCTCCTTGAGCTGTAAGCCCCAAATCTTTCTTTTTCAAAGCACTTTCTCCTTTGATTTTGAATATACTGTTGTTTTTATCTTTCTTTGTTGAACAACTAACCAAACAGCATGGAAGCACTACAACCGAGTAAGTGGTTATCGCTTTCATTTACTGCTTTCATATTATAAACTGTATTGTGGGGCTGCTCACTGTAAGTCTCCTTTCATAAACTCATATCTACTGTGTAATAATAGTATAGATATTTCAAGTTTCCCCGGCTACTACGTCTAGAACTAGGTGACGCCGTTTCAATTATTCGTAGAAATAGACGCCTAGATCCCCAATAGGAGCACCAGATACAGTCTTCTCTTCGGCTGTCCTCCTTAGGAATCGTCAAGAAATTCTATTCCCCAGAGATGAATTATTCTCGGTGAAACTTCTCTTGAATTTCTTCAAACCTCCGAACTGTTCAAACTCTCTTGAAAAGATAAAAGTTGCTGGATAGTAAACCTCGCACGTTTACCAGTGGTTTTATCTTTAAAAGAGTTTTCTTGAACTTTTCTTTGGTTTGGGACCCACGGGCTTCTTAAAAGCATCGGCCTCCTCTTGGGCATCGTACAAGGACCCACAAGCTTCCTATAAGCAACCCGGCCTCCTCTTGGGCATTATTCAAGGACCCTACGGCTTCTTAGAAGTATTCAGAGCCTCCTCTTAGGCTTCATATAATGATCTCTTCCTCCGGGAATGATAGCCTCCTCCTGGGCTTCGTACAAGGACCCGTCGGCTTCTTAAAAGAGATACCAGCCTCCTCTTGGGCTTCGTACAAATTGTCCCGACGACCTCCTAGAGGTATAGGAACAGAACCTAGTCATCCTCATAGAACAGTCCTTTCATAGAGTCTACTACTGTTTCTCGAAGCATAGTACAAAAGATAAAAATCTAGACTTGGACAGTCTAACTTCCTTGAGTCTCAAAGACATTCTCAAGCACCCTTCGTTAAATAGGAAGGAAACCCGCAGACTCGGATAGTCTCAATACCCTTTGGATTTACCGTTTCCTCAAAGAAAAGGAAATATCCCTGATCCTCAAATTAAATCCCTGTGTACAGTGTTACTCATATAAGAACTGATTTTCTCTTTTAAATCAGTATATTGGATCTGTCACTCAACTGAAACAGTTACAAATAGCCTCCATCTCGGGCTTCGTACGAGATACCAAAATTCTCCCCAGTGGAGTCAAAACAACCTTTTAGCCTCTCTCTCAGGCTTTGTATGAGACACAAAAGATTCCCTCGTTGAGTCAATCACCCCTTTCTTTGCCTCCATCTCGGGCCTCGTACGAGATATAAATCCCTTAAGCAAGAGTCGAACTCTTTGCTAGCCTCCTCTTAGGCTTCGTATAACGATATGCCCCACTGGGTCAAAAACTTTCAGCCTCTCTCTCGGGCTTTGTACGAGACACAAAATAGCCTCCTCTTAGGCTTTGTATAATGATTTTCCTAGCGGAAATTAGCCTCCTCTTAGGCTTTGTATAAGAAAACCACTGGTTGATCCAATCGACCTTTTAGCATCAAAGCCGTGCCTCGTTCGCAGTACACAAACATCAACAACTCCTTTCCCTTCATCTAATCGCTGTAAGCGGTAAGCCTCTGGATCATCTATATCCATGCCACTGTCCCTCTTTTAGCATGAGAAATTCCTAAGGAAAGATGGCATTGCTCTACACTGAGTTAAAGTCTTCTCCTTCAGGTTAAAACCCTTTCTTCGGAAATTATGGCATTGCTCGGATCCGCGTATCCCAGTTAAAGTAATTCTCCTTCTCCCCTCTTTAGAGATGACAAATTCTCTCTAAAGTCGAGGTCTTTTAGCTTCACGTCTTGGGCTTTGAACAAGACACAAATAGACCTTTTAGCTTCACATCTTGGGCTTTGAACAAGATACAAATCACCTTTCGCTTCACGTCTTGGGCTTTGAACAAGACACCAAAAACCAATTTCCTCCCATAGAATAGGAGGAACTACGAACGCTCTGATTTCCCTATTTCGGTAAACGGGAATACGTAGGCATAAGATCGAAAGAAAAGATCTTAGCGAGCGCAATCAACAAAAAACCCAAATCCCATATCTCCATCAATTAAAAGCAGTAATTCAAAAGCATCAGTCCTAACGTCCTAATCCTTGTTCCCCACCATAAACCTTTTACCCAAGCCCTAGAAAGAAAGAACCTGTATTGGCGAAATACGAATAACCAGTACAAAGGCCCCCCACATTGATAGCATCCGTAACCTAACAGACCGCTGTTTAAACTCAGTATGCAAGCAGGGTTAATTGGAGACATCTATTTCCCTTCCTTATTCAGCTCACAATAGGATAAAAAATGAATCGACCTGTAGTTTTAAGCTCAAACCGCAGAGAGCGACCAACGCTTAAGAACCGCGTCCAAAATCGCTCGCTACACTTGGTTAATCTCAGAAATGGATCCGATCAAGTACGTCTTTAAAAAACCTGCTCTCACGGGAAGGATTGCCCGTTGGCAGATGTTGCTATCAGAGTACGACATCGAATACCATGCTCAAAAAGCCGTTAAAGGAAGTATTTTAGCCGATCATTTGGCTCATCAACCGATTGACGATCGAGAATCAGTCGGATTTGATTTCCCAGACGAAGATGTCATGTACTTAAAAATGAAAGATTGCGATGAACCGCTACCCAGTGAAGGGCCAGAACCAGGTTCCCAATGGGGACTAATCTTTGACGGAGCTGTCAATCATTATGGAAACGGAATTAGGGTAATCATCATAACACCTCAAGGTACCCACTTTCCTTTCCCCGCCCGACTGACATTCAAGTGTACAAACAACGAGGCCGAATACGAAGCTTGCATCATGGATCTCAAAGAAGCAATTGACTTAAGGATTAAGAACTTGGATGTATATGGTGACTCAACCCTGGTTATCAATCAGATCAAAGGAGATTGGAACACATACCAATCAGGACTGATTCCTTACATAGATTACGCGAGAAGGTTGTTACCATTCTTCAACAGAATCGAGTTTCATCACGTACCTCGTGAGGAAAATCACATGGCTGATGCATTGGCCACTCTCTCTTCCATGATTAGTGTAGGTCAATGGAATGACATACCTAAGATTGACATAATTCGCCTAGAAAGGCCCACTTATATCTTTACAATTGAAGCAGTCATAGACGACAAACCTTGGTATCACGATATTAAGGGCTTCCTTCAGAAACAAGAGTACCCACTTGGGGCGTCCAAAAAAGACAGAAAGACCCTCAGAAGGCTAGCAGGCAGCTTCTTCCTGAGCAGTGATACACTCTATAAGAGAAACTTTGACATGGTCTTGCTCCGATGTGTAGACAGACCAGTAGCAAACATGCTGATAAAAGAAATTCACGAGGGATCCTTCGGCACTCACGCCAATGGACACACAATAGCGAGAAAAATTCTGAGAGCAGGGTACTATTGGTTGACCATGGAATCCGACTGCTACAAGTACATGAGGAGATGTCACAAGTGTCAGATATACTCAGACAAAATCCATGTACCGCCAATGTATCTCAAAGTTCTTTCTTCCCCATGGCCTTTTTCCATATGGGGAATCGACATGATTGGCATGATCGAACCCAAGGCTTCGAACGAACATCGGTTCAT
The DNA here is from genome assembly GCA_022829125.1 of Lathyrus tuberosus. Classification (NCBI taxonomy): domain Eukaryota; kingdom Viridiplantae; phylum Streptophyta; class Magnoliopsida; order Fabales; family Fabaceae; genus Lathyrus; species Lathyrus tuberosus. Next base: position 2,385,754 of record JALAZF010000532.1, on the reverse strand, counting down.
CCTGGTGTGTCATACCCCAAAATTTGACCACTATGATTCCCATCATTGTGCAAATCATCATCACAATATGAATGAACTTTCATACTCATTAGTCTCCCCAAAAATGGGTGAGCATTCACTACAATCAAAGAATTAGGGTTTCAAGCCCTCTCAGAGCACTTAGACAAAGGATAAATCAAGGAATGACATGATCTTCAACTTGTCTAACCTCTCAAACACCTATAAAGGATTAAAAGGACTCCCACCTCAGGGACCAGGCACAAGACTGCAGCATTCCAAGTGGATTAAGCCTCAAGATCGCCAGTGTCACCAAATTAGGGTTTTGGTCGACCAAGGCCTCCAGTTGGAACTTTTCCTCTGGGCATGAGACAATTATTCAAAGCACAACCCAAGATACTCCATGGGACCTCATGGACCCAAACATCAAGCCAAATTAACCTCAGGGGATGTATTCATCAAAAATCAGGAATTAGGGTTTCTTGACCTAATTCACCCCTAAGTTGACTTTTGGGACAAAACATGAGCCAAGACCTCAACACATGATTTGAGGGTCTCTAACACACCACATTGATCCATTTGCAACAATGGATTTATCTAAGAAGCTTGATCAACAAGTTTCAATTTCATTTGAACCACCATTAGGGTTTTGGGGAAAAAGTCAACTGTACCTTTGACTTTTGACCAAGACATGCTCCCAAACCTTGGGACATGATTCAATACACCCTATAACACCTATGGAACATAGCCATTAGGTTTGATTTAGGTCAAGGACTTGATTTCCCCAAGGATCACACAATTTGAAATTTATCTGATAAAAAGTCAACTGTGCACAAAAGTCAACTTTGACTTTTTGAGATTTTTCGCAATTATGGTTCCTTGACCCTAAAATGATGTTAATGTGTGATTAGAATCATCATTAATCAAGAAAAATCAAAGAAAGTGGGATAACTTGTAAAAGGGGTAACCATAAAAACTTAGAAATTTTCTAAGTTATGGAACAAAGTGGCTAGGGTACCAACTTCCAAGGATCATAACTTGAGATGCAAGCAACCATTTTGGCTGATCCAAAGATGGATTTGTAGCTCTCATGGCATACTTCAAAAGTGTCAACTACACCTCATTCCAATTCCTCATGGATTTTAAGTTATGGAATGATCAAAATGACTGAAAATCCAAAAATGACATTTTTCCAACACTTTGTGAAATTTTCACTAAGTCAGAATCTGTTTCACTTTTTTCAAAATGTAGGGGCATTTTTCACTTGGAACCAAAAATTTTCAAAACAAACTATAATCACACATGTGTTGTATCATATGAGAGCTTTCCAAAATGTCCAAGAACCCCATGAAATTCCATTTGAGCTGAGTTATGACAGTGGCAATATGCCTTGCTGCAACTGTCATAACAAGGCAGATTTGTGCATTTTGCTCGATTTGAGCAATTTGTGCAAATGAAAAATAAGTTTATCCATCTGAACACCTCAGGGGGAGACCAAGGAGGAATAAACACTGATCTATAAGCCTCCCAAGTCTTTGGAACTACAAATAGCATGCCAAACCTAAAAACACTAAAAAGAGGACAATACTCCAATTTTGTTTTGGAGCATTCAATGGATGCACCAAGGTGGCATGAACTGACACTATTCCAAATGAATGAGTCAAGGATGATCTCTGAACTAGGGAACCAAAGGCCTGTGCTCTAACCTTTAGTCAATGGCTAGAGGAGACCTAAGATTCCAAAGTGACACAATTGGCCACAGACCTGTACCAGTTGCCATTCCCTATTCCTTGCAAAACAAACTTGCTCTACTATAAATAGAGCTCATTTGTGATCAATTTAAGTACACCAAAGGCCTACAACACTTGCCTTTCTCAAAATCATCTTCTCACTCTTAAAAATGCCTTTCTTAGCAAGTCACTATCAAATTTTTCAGTAGAGAGAAATTCCACTCAAACCAATTGCTCTAACACCTCATAAACATCATATGTGAGCTGATCAAACACTAAACACACAACTGTAACACTGATTTCTCATAATCACCAGCCAGTTGCTCAAGTTTTCAACCAAGTTGCAGTTGAGATGCCATGAAGTGATCCAGCTATTTCTAATCAAGTCCAAGCATTCAAACACACTCCATATGGTGTAGGAAAGTTGTTCAGATCATCATAACTCATGTGTAACACCTCCAACTCAAAAATCACATTGCTCTTGCTGTCACGACCTTCAAGTAAGCCTAAACTTGGCCATCTCTTAATCTATGCATATTTCCTCGCACAATACTTTTGCCAAATGTTCATAATCATGCATAGAATGTTTTCCCTCAATTAATTGCTTTGTTTGAATCGTGTATCAAAATTCTCAGCCTTCATGCAAATTTTAGGGTTCTTGAGGTTTTGTCATGATTTCTTATTCCATGCTTAAGATAAATGAAATTAAAGACCATAGACATGATCGTGAGGTGAAAACGAGCAGATTGATATGTGGATTGTGTAATTTCATCAAGTATTCAGTGAGATTGGAGAGAAAATGCAAATCTGGGCAAAACTCAGAACACGCGCGTGTTCTTGGGTGTTCTTGGCGCCCTTTTTCCAAAATTCAAATATTTGAATTTTTGTAATTTTATTTAACTGATTCAAAAATTAATTTCTCTCTGAGTTTTAATGATTTTGAGTTGATTCTTTTTTTAATAATTCACAAAAATGTTAAAATATTTTATTTTACCAAAAATTCCCAAAAATATTATTTATTTCATATACTTGATATTTTTTCCAAGAATTAATCTTTTATTTGTTTTTTAACATTTAAAATATTTTTTCCTCCTTGATTTTCCAAACTTAATTAGTTTCCAATCATTTTGTGGATAAAAAATTGATTTTTGAAACATTGATCCAAGATCACCACTCATTTTTCACATGTTTCATTACTTTTTATTAATTTTTTAACAAAATTAATTCCATTTTTAACAAAATTAGGGTTTTGATTAATTTCACCATCCCAAATCTTTTTCAAACACTCATGGGCCTCTATTAAAGTGTAAGACCCATCCCATTTGTAAATACACCACTTTTTGGGCCTCAGTCATTGTATAAGTCCCACTGTATTTTCAAAAACAACGACGCAACCAATTGGGCCTCTCCTCGAGCTATAAGTCCCATTCCTTTTTAAAAACAAAAACTTTGGGCCTCTAATAGAGTGTAAGTCCCAACTCATTTGTAAATAAACAATTTTGGGCCTCACATATTGTATAAGTCCCTCTGTATATTTTCAAAAGTTCGGTGCAATCGTCGCCTTTTTAACAGAACCCCTGGGCTTCTCCTTGAGCTATAAGACCCATCTTTATTCATTTTCAAACTCTTGGGCCTCTAATAGAGTGTAATACCCAATCCTTTTTTGAAACCAAAATAGTTTGGGCCTCAGTCATTGTATAAGAGCCACGGTGTTTTCAAATATTTCGGCGTGATCGCCGGTTTAAAATAAAACCACTTGGGCCTCTCCCTGAGTTGTAAGCCCCATTATTTTTCTTAAAATTACCCATGGGCCTCTAATAGAGTGTAAGACCCAATCCTTTTTTAACCAAAATCTTTGTCGGCCTCAGACATTGTATAAGTCCCTTTGCGTTAAAAAAAATCTCGGCGCGATCGCCATTTTCATACTAGAAAATCATCTGGGCCTACCCTTGTGTTGTAAGTCCCATTTCTTTTCTTTAAATAATATTTGGGATTCTCTTTGAGTTGTAAGACCCAACCCTTGTTGTACATAAACCTTTTTAGGGCTCAGTCGTTGTATAAGTCCCGGTACAATATTCAAAACAACGTTGCGATCACTGTGAAACTCTTTGGGCCTCTCCTTGAGTATAAGCCCCACAATCTTTTCAAAACAATTCCCTCTTGATTTAGATTCAAATATATGTATTGTTATCTAAACTTTCTTTAATTTCTCTGAACAACTAACAATACAGCACGGAAGCTTGCTCACTTGTAAGTTTTATCCGCTTTCATTTACTTGCTTTAATATATATATAAATATATATATATATATATATATATATATATATATATATATGTCTATATTGTGGGGAGCGGCGCATGGTTAGTCTTCTTTCATTCTTTTAAATACACGTCAAATATATATATATATATATATATATATATATATATATATATATATAAAACTGTATTGTGGGAAGCTGCGCATGGTTAGTCTGCTTTCATACCTTTTAAATACTTGTCATATATCAACTGTATATATACTAGTATAGTTATTTAGAGTTTTCCACGACAACTAGGTCTAGAACTAGGTAAAGCCATGTTGGTCGCTCTTAAATACAAACAAAACTAGACCCCCCATAGGATTTCCAGATACAGTCTTCCCTTCTCTTGGGGTTAAACAATATGGAACAAAGAGAAAGGCAGTATTCTCGATGAACCTTTTCTCAGACTGTCACCCCTATATGTCTGTATTGTGGGGAGCGGCGCATGGTTAGTCTTCTTTCATTCTTTTAAATACACGTCAAATATATATATATATATATATATATATATATATATATATATATATATATATCCACGACAACTAGGTCTAGAACTAGGTAAAGCCATGTTGGTCGCTCTTAAATACAAACAAAACTAGACCCCCCATAGGATTTCCAGATACAGTCTTCCCTTCTCTTGGGGTTAAACAATATGGAACAAAGAGAAAGGCAGTATTCTCGATGAACCTTTTCTCAGACTGTCACCCCTATATGTCTGTATTGTGGGGAGCGGCGCATGGTTAGTCTTCTTTCATTCTTTTAAATACACGTCAAATATATATATATATATATATATATATATATATATATATATATATATATATATATATATATATATATGTATATATATATATAAAACTGTATTGTGGGAAGCTGCGCATGGTTAGTCTGCTTTCATACCTTTTAAATACTTGTCATATATCAACTGTATATATACTAGTATAGTTATTTAGAGTTTTCCACGACAACTAGGTCTAGAACTAGGTAAAGCCATGTTGGTCGCTCTTAAATACAAACAAAACTAGACCCCCCATAGGATTTCCAGATACAGTCTTCCCTTCTCTTGGGGTTAAACAATATGGAACAAAGAGAAAGGCAGTATTCTCGGTGAACCTTTTCTCAGACTGTCACCCCTAGAAATTGTCAAAGAAATTCTACTCCCCGGAGTTGATCTATTCTCTGTGAATAACATCTCCTGAGTTTCTTCAAACCTCATAACTTTCACTAAGTGATATATTCTCTGTGAATAGTATTTCTTGAACTTTTCTTGGTTTGGGACCCACAGGCTTCCTAAAAGCATCCCCGCCTCCTCTTGGGCTTTGTACAAGGAACCTCCGGCTTCCTAGAAGTTCTCATGCCTTCTCTTGGGCTTAATATAAGGACCCTGACGACCTCTTAAAGGTATAAGACAAAACTTAGTCATCCTTTGCTAGAGCAGTCTTTCCAGTGTCAGACCTCAGGCCACTTTAGGGTTGATTCTCATCCCTTAATGCCCTTGCCTCCTCTTGGGCATCATACAAAAGATAAAGCTATTCCACACCAGTAGACTTAGACAGTCTAATCCCCTTGAGTCTCAAATACATTCTCAAGTTCCTTATAACTATAGGAAAAAATCCCGGGCATCCTGGATCGATCTCCAGCAGAAACCCAGCCTCTTTCATGAGAGTTCCTTGACCAGGGTCAACACTATCTTAAATCAGAACCTCAAGGTATCTGGCATCTCAACTCTTCTGTAATCCTCATCAAGAGTTGATTCCCCCACTTGGACCTGCCTCGGGATCTCAATTATCCCCAAAAAAAGATAGCCTCCTCTTAGGCTTTGTATAAGAACCTTTACTCGGCAGAAAGTCAGCCTCCTCTTGGGCTTTGTACAAATGATTCTCCCCAGTGGAGCTAGCCTTTTCAGACTCTCTTGTTGAGTCAACCACTTTTAGCCTCCTTCTTGGGCTTTGTACAAGACATATAATAAACATTCTCTTGTTGAGTATAAAAGATTCTCTTGTTGAGTTAACTTTTAGCCTCCGTCTTGGGCTTTGTACAAGACATATAAAAACACTCTCTTGTTGAGTATAAACGACTCTCTTGTCGAGTCAATACCCTTTTTTCCTCAATCTCGGGCTTCGTACGAGACATCAAATCACTCTCTTGTTGAGTATAAAAGACTCTCTTTTTGAGTCAATCACCATTTCCAGACTCTCTTGTTGAGTCCATCACCTTCCGGACTCTCTTGTTGAGTCAGTCACCTTTTGAGCACTCTCTTGTTGAGTCAACCCCTTTTAGGATCTATCTCGGGCTTCGTACGAGACAAATAGAAACACTCTCTTGTTGAGTCAAACCCTTTAGCCTCCATCTTGGGCTTTGTACAGGACATAAATCTCCCTCTCTTAAGCTTGGGGACATATATCTTCCCCAGGAGAGTCATTTCCTCTTAGCCTTCCTTTAGGCTTCGAAGAATGATTTTCCCAAAAAAAAAAGTCAAACTCATTCCAGCCTCCATCTTGGGCTTTGTACAAGACACATAAAATATCCTCACCAGAGCCAGATAAATTTCCCATTTCAGCCTCCGTCTTGGGCTTTGTACAAGACACATACAAATTCTGCCCAATGGAGTCAAAAAGCTCTGTACAAGCATTTCCCCAACGAAGTCCATTCTTTAGCTTTCTTTAAAGCTTTGAGAATTAAATTCCCTTTGACCAGAGTCAAAACTCCGTAGCTTCCTCTTAGGCTTTGTATAATGATATCCCCAAAGAGTCAGCCTCTTTTCACCTCCGTCTTGGGCTTTGTACAAGACACCAATATATACATTCTCTTGTTGAATTGGTCTTATCTTGCCTCCTCTTAGGCTTTGTATAAAGAAATCCCCTAGCGGAGTCAATCAACCTTTTAGCATCAACCTTGTGCTTTGATCAAGGCACACAAAAATCAACAAATCCTTCTTTAGAGATGATAAGTTCTCTCTCAGTCAAACCCTTTAGCTTCATGTCTTGGGCTTTGAACAAGACACCAAAACATCTTTTTCCTCCCATAGAATAAGAGGAACTACGATTGCTCTGATTTCCCTGTTTCGTTAAACGGGAATACGTAGGCATAAGATTACGAGATCTTAGCGAGCATACTAATAAAAAACTCTAAACCCAGTACCTTCATACCTCAATCAGAAAAACATCAGATCTAATACCTTACCGAAAGCCTCACAGTCCAGACCCCCTACTCTTAACAAAATAGCCTAAGGGAGACCCACTATCTTAATAGCATCTGTAAATTAACAGTTATCTGTTTAAACTCAGTATGCCAGCAGGGTTAATTAGAGATATCTATTTCCCTTCCTTAATCAGCTTCACAGGATAAAAAATGAATCGAACTGTAGTACCAAAGCGATAGTGATTCGAAACCACAAAAACCGTGCTACATGGTGGCTATTGACTACTTCACCAAGTGGGTCGAAGCAGCGTCATACGCCAATGTAACCCGACAAGTGGTGGTCCGATTTATCAAAAATAATCTCATATGCTGTTATGGTGTTCCAAGCCAGATCATTACCGATAATGGATCCAACTTGAACAATAGAATGATGAAAGAGTTGTGCGCCAAGTTCAAGATCGAACACCATAACTCATCTCCCTACCGACCCAAGATGAACGGAGCGGTAGAAGCGTCTAACAAGAACATAAGGAGGATCGTTCAAAAGATGGTTGTAACTTACAAAGACTGGCACGAGATGCTACCTTTTGCTCTTCACGGTTATCGTACATCTGTCCATACTTCAACAGGGGAAACCCCTTTCTCTCTAGTATATGGCATGGAAGCAGTGCTCCCCATAGAAGTAGAGATCCCATCAATCCGGGTGTTGATGGAAGTTAAGCTAACAGAGACTAAATGGTGTCAAAGTCGACACGACGAACTGAATCTGATAGAAGAGAAGTGAATAAAAACATTATGCCATGGTCAGTTGTATCAGCAAAGAATGAAGAAGGTGTTTGATGAAAAGGTCCGACCTCGCGTCTTCAGAAAAGAAGACCTCGTGCTCAAAAAGATACAATCATTTCTCACTAATTTCGGGGGCAAATGGACTCCGAATTATGACGGCCCCTATGTGGTCAAGAAAGCTTTCTCAGACGGCGCCCTGAGACTCGCAACCATGGATGGAGAAGAATTTGCCTACCCTACAAATGTTGACGAAGTCAAGAAATACTTCACCTAAATAAAAAAAAGGGAAAACGTCTCGGTGGATTGAAAACCCGGAAGGGCGGTCCAGGAAAAAATTAGAGATAAGAGAAAATCATCCCGGTGGATTGGAAATCTCAAAGTACAATCCAGACAAAAGTTAGGGATAATGGCAAGTAACTACGTCCAACAAAGGGGCAAGTCCCTCAGCAGCGGTAATGCCATCTATCTGGAAAACTCCAGTCAATGTCATCTTTGACGGAAGCTCGGGATGCCCAGAATTCAAAGTTGGTAGAAGGATAGTGGTCGTTATGTTTTAACGTAGCCCTTTTCCCTTTAAATTACCATTTTCTAACTTTGTGAATACTATATGGAATCACGCGCTTGGCTGATTTCCATCCTATCAATAAAGTTTGAGCCCTTGCGCTTTTGTTTGCAATTCTTATTTGTTTTAGCTTTACAGAATGGCATTTTAACATTATCAACGATTCTTGAAATAAAAAAAATGAATTTTACTTGTCAAAATTTTTCTGCTTTTAAAATAAAGATGGAAATTCTTTTGACTGTTGAACATCGAAAGAACATCGATCACTTCTCCGAAGGTGGTTGAGCTTCAAAGTGCAGAATCAAAGTCCTCCTTCTAAGCCAGTACGCCTGATTGAAGGATCAGTTGAGTCAGATGTGAATATTCCGTCCGACACCCCCCGGGCAGAGTTCTTATCTCCTAATCCCGACCAACGGTTTTCCCCACGGGAACTATCTCTCCTAAGCAAGGCAGAATTGCTATTTTGAACCGAAGATACTTCGTCCCTGCAGTGGCCGAGTATCCAGTCGTTTTCATCAATTAGTCTGTATGTCGTATCAGTTTTGTCAGCATAAACATACATACATCATGCATTATTAATTTACATTCATATTCATATTGCGTCACTATCACTCTAGTCGGTCTTATCCCCTAGTGATAAAAGTCCTCTCAATCGAGTTTTCAGTTCTTTCCTTGTCAGGAAATGTTGCGTCTGAACACTCTCCTCCAGTTTATTTCTGGATTGAAGTTGGTCCCTTGACCACTTTGATAACTTGAACCTCTGAAAGACAAAAAGACCTTAGATAAATGTCACTCTTCGCCATTGAAGATGATATCTTCGCTTTCCCGGATTAAGGAAAATCCTAAAAGAAGGCCTCTTAATCAAAGATTCGGTAATACAACATTTTTTCTCCGAAAGATTCGCTGACGATAAGGTCATCAGCACCTCCAAATTGGATTACATCATATGGCATTTCTCCGAGAAGATCTCGAGGAAAAGTATGATGTAATACCCCCAAACAGGAAACAGCTTTTCAAGAGACTCATTTTCCCCAGTAGAGTCAACAAATGGCGTCTCCAACGGAGAAATTTGGACACCTCTAAAGCTCGGACAGATGGGTCTCCCCAGCAAGTCTGACATCAAAACCTTTTCCCATCAAATGGCATTTCTCCAGGAAAATTCGGTGAGAAGTTTGAGGAAGACCGGTACACATAGCGTCCCTTGTCAAGAAAGTTTATTGACAAAAGAAACTGAGACCAGTTCCTTGGGTGAAGACCAGGATCGAGGGGAAGTTTATTGACAAAAGAAACTAAGACCAGTTCCTTGGCTGAAGACCAGGATCGAGGGGAAGTTTATCTCAGAAACTTAGACCAGTTCCTTGGTAGGAAACCAGGATCGAGGGGAAGTTTATTTCAGAAACTGAGACCAGTTCCTTGGTAGGAAACCAGGATCGAGGGGAAGTTTTACCTTTTCTAAGTATCATTGCTTAGCAAAAGAAGATGGATGAGCAAACTACCATTCATAACCACCATCAAAATTTCGGGTATTCCGATAATTAATCCTCTTGCACCCCGAATGCCCGAATACCTTCGCCATTCACACCTTCGGGTCCAAGAAGATTAAATAGGGGCATATGTCATACCCCAAATTTTGACCACTAAGATTTCCCATAATTGTGCAAATCATTACCACGATATGGATGAACCATCATGCCTCATCAATCTCCTCAAAGATGATTGAGTATTCACTACAAACAAGAGTTAGGGTTTTGAGCCCTCTTAAAGCACTTAGAAGAAGGATCAATCAAGAAATGACATGATCTTTAACTTGTCTAGCCTCTCAAACACCCACAAAGGATCAAGAGGACCTCCACATCAGGAATCAAGCACAAGAGTGCAGCATTCCAAGTAAATTAAGCCTCAAGATCGCCAGTGTCACCAAATTAGGGTTTTGGTCGACCAGGGCCTCCAGATGGAAATTTTCATTTGGCATGAGCCAATGCTTCAAAATATAACTTAAGATACTCCGAGGGACCTTATGAACCCAATCACCAAGTCAATTTTGTCTCAGGGGAAGCATTTACAAAAAAATCAGGAATTAGGGTTTCTTGACCTAATTCACCCCTAAGTTGACTTTTGGGACAAAACATGAGCCAAGACCTCAAGACATGATTTGAGGGGCTCTAATAAACCACATTGATCCATTTGCAACAATGGATTGATCCAAGAAGCTTGAGTCACAAACCTCAATTTCATCAGGACCACAATTAGGGTTTCGCGAGAAAAGTCAATTGTACCTTTGACTTTTGACCAAGACATGATCCCAAACCTTGGGACATGATTCAATACACCCTACAACACCTATGGAACACATCCATTAGGTTTGATTTAGGTCAAGGACCTGATTTCACCAAGGATCGCACATTTTGGAATTCATCTGATAAAAAGTCAACTGTGCACAAAAGTCAAAGTTTGACTTTTTGAGATTTTTCACAATTATGGTTCTTTGACCCTAAAATGATGTTAATGTGTGATTGGAATCAACATTCATCAAGAAAAATCAAAGAAAGTGGGATAACTTGTAAAAGGGGTAACCATAAAAAACTTATAATTTTTCTAAGTTATGGAACAAAGTGGCTAGGGTACTAAATTCCAAGGATCATAACTTGAGATCCAAGCAACCATTTTAGCTGATCCAAAGATGGATTTGTAGCCCTCATTGCATACTTTAAAAATGTCAACTACACCTCATTCCAATTCCTCATAGATTTCAACTTATGATTGGATCAAAATCACTAAAAACATGAAAATCCCTCTTTTTCAACACTTAGACAAAATTCTGTCCAAGACAGATTTTGTTGAAAACACCAAAACTTGTGGAAATTTTTCACATAGTTACAAGCTGAATCAATTCAAGATATAAACATCAAAGTTGTTGTACATGTTGCCTACAATCCAAGGAACTTATTGGCATGAAACAACTCAGCTTGAGCCAAGAGAAATCCATGCCTAAAGTCATACTGCTACAACTGTTTTGAAAAATCAGTTTTCAAGTTTTCTTGCTTCACACGATTTCTTAGTCAAGGCTTGTGATCTCTATGCCACCTGTATCCAACCTGATCACAATGCATCTGATCCAACCTGATAATTAGGCCAAGAATGCTTCAAAGCTCATCCTTTGGCATGATGAATAATGGAACAAATACATGGAATTCAAAGGAAATTTAATGCAAATAGTGCACTTTCAAGATTCTGATCACTTGTAGTCAAGATGCCCTAATAAACAACAATTAAAATGATTGAGGAATGTGGAATCAGTTAAGGCATAGCTGATCTATTTGGGGCAGCTGTTACACCTAGTGCAAGAGGCATTTATGCCAAGCCAATCCATTTGAAGGTGATCTGATCTTGCAGCCATTCACTATTCCTCCAAGACAAGAGTTGATCACCTATAAATAGAGGTTCCAACTGATCGTTCATGGCACACCAAAGTAGCTTATAACACTGCTTTCTCTCATTCTCTCTTAAGTGCCAAATTTCTTTGTTTTTGAGCAACCACCATCGGGTTTTGAGTTGCAGCCTTAAACAATCCAATCCAATTGCTCAAACACATCACATATGATGTATATGAGGTGTTCAAACACTTAAATCATCTCTGTAACACCTTTAGATCAAAATCACTCTTCAACCAAGCCATTATGCATCCATTCTGCAGTTGGATTCCTCCAACTTGATCCAAAGATTTTCAAAGTGTTCCAAGGCTTGAAATCTACTCAATAACATCCATTGAAGCTGTATGGATCATCAAATCACTTCGGGAACACCATCTGTGTCGAGTTCCATTTCAGCTTGCATCAAGGTAAGCCTCAAAACTCTCATAACATGATCCATGTATATTTCCCCGCATGATACTTTTGCCAATTTCTTGTCATCATATGTTGAGTATTTCCCCTCAATCAATTGTTGTTTACAATTCGTATATAGGATTTCCTTGAGTTCATGCCAGTTTTAGGGTTCTTCAGGTTTTAACTTGTTATGTTCTGATTCAATCCATTTCAACAAAATTGAATATTACCATCATATTCCTTGGTAAAAAATGCATGAAATTGGTGTTTGAATTATGGAAAATGGTTGAGAAACGAATGAGTTAGAGAGCTTCACGCATCTGAGCTTGATGAGGAAGATAGCCATGGCGCCATGGTTCAGAAAACCAACTAATTTGGCTATATATTTTTCCCTTGCCATATATTAAATGAATTGGCATTGCGCTCCAGTGGTTGATCAGCTGGTTTGTGTGTATTAGCAAGCGAGAGGTCTGGGGTTCGAATCCCCCTCGCCCAGACCTCTTTTTTTTATCACTTGTTTTATTTTTTTTTATTTTTTCATATTATTTTATTAATGATTTGAAAAATTAATTTCTCACTCAATTTTTATCATTTTTGATTGGTTCTTTTTCTGAAAAATCACAAAAATAGCAAAATTATTTATTCTGTAAAATAATCAAACTTATATCATTTATTTAATATAATTGGTATTTTTGTTAATAAATTCATTTTAATTGTTTTTAAACATTTAAAAAATGAATATTCATCTTGAAAACTAAAACCAAATGAGTTTTAAATCATCTTGTGATTAACAACTCATTTTTCAAACCTTAAAAAATAATCACAAGTGGTTTCTTTAAACTTATTTGGTGTTTTTTTATTAATTTTCTTTGAAAAATTACTTTTAAAAAGTGAAAACTAGGGTTTCTTTGGTTTTTAATCATACTCAAATACTCCAAACTCTTTGGGCCTCTTGGTAGAGTGTAAGTCCCATCCTTTTGTAAATAAAAATCATTTTGGGCCTCAGTGCATTGTATAAGTCCCGACACAGTCAAAAAGTTCGATGCGATCGTCGCCTTTTTTACAACAAAATCCCATGGGCTTCTCCTTGAGCTATAAGACACATCTTTATTCGTCTTCAAACTTTTTAGGCCTCTAATAGTGTGTAAGACCCAACCCCTTTTGAAAACCAAAATCATTTTGGGCCTCAGTCATTGTATAAGTCCCACTGTATTTTCAAAAACCTCGGTGCGATCACTGTTTTCAAATAAACAACTGGGCCTGCCCTCGTGTTGTAAGTCCCATTTATTTTCTTTAAAACACTTTTGGGCCTCTTAAGAGAGTGTGAGACCCACCCCTTTGTACAGAAAACCTTTCCTTGGGCCTCAGTCACTTGTATAAGTCTCTGTACAAATTCAAAACAACAGTACAATCACTGTTAAAATTTGGGCCTCTCCTTGAGTTGTAAGCCCCAATCTCTGTTCAAAATACTTTATCCTTTGATTTTGAATCCAAATATATAGTTGCTATCCAAACTTTCTTTCATTTCTTTGTTGAGCAACTAACAAAACAGCATGAAAGCTCTACAACGGGTAAGTGTTTATCCGCTTTCTTTTATATGCATTCATATACATAACTGTATTGTGGGAAGCTGCGCATGGTTAGTCTTCTTTCATACCCTCTTATATACTTGTCATGTATCAACTGTATATATACTAGTATAGTTATTTAGAGTTTTCCTCGGCAATTACGTCTAGAACTAGGTAAAGCCCGTTGGTCACTCTTGAATACAAACAAAACTAGATCCCCATAGGATTCCAGATACAGTCTTCTCTTCTCTTGGGGTTAAATAATATGGAACAAAGAGAAAGGCAGTATTCTCGGTGAACCTTTTCTCAGACTGTCACCCTTAGAAATTGTTAAAGAAACTCTACTCCCCAGAGATGATCTTTTCTCTGTGAATGGCATCTCTTGAGTTTCTTCCAAATTCTCGAACTTTCCTGGAATGATCTCTTCTCTGTGAATTGCATTTCTTGAACTTCTCTTGGTTTGGGGACCCACAGGCTTCCTAAAAGCATCCTCGCCTCCTCTTGGGCATTGTACAAGGACCCTTCGGCTTCTTAGAAGTTCTCATGCCTTCTCTTGGGCTTAATAAAAGGACCCTGATGACCTCTTAAAGGTATAAGACAAAACTTAGTTATCCTTTGCTAGAACATTCCTTCCGATGTCAAAACTCCGGCCATTTTAGGGTTGATTCTCATCCCTTAATGCCCGTGCCTCATCTTGGGCATTGTACAAAAGATAAAACTCTAGCCTCGGATAGTCTAACCCCCTTGAGTCTCAAAGACATTCTCAAGCACTATAGAAACTCTGGCCATCTTGGAAAAATCTCCAGGAGAACCTAAACCCAGTCTCTCTCATGAGAGTTCCCCAACCAGGATCAATTTATCATCATGATAACACTATCTCAAATCAGAACCTCAAGGCATCTGATCTTTTTGGACCTGTTATTGGATCACAATAGTCCTCAGCAAAAGATAGCCTCCTCTTAGGCTTTGTATAATGATCCTTCCTCAGGAAGTCAGCCACCTCTTGGGCTCTGTACAAATGATTCCTCCCCAGCGGAGCTAACCTTTTCAGACTCTCTTATTGAGTCAACCACTTTTAGCCTCCGTCTTAGGCTTTGTACAAGACATTTAATAAACACTCTCTTGTTGAGTATAAAAGATTCTCTTGTTGAGTCAACTTTTAACCTCCGTCTTGGGCTTTGTACAAGACATATAAAAACACTCTCTTGTTGAGTATAAAACACTCTCTTCTTAAGTATAAAACACTCTCTTATTGAGTATAAACAACTCTCTTGTCGAGTCAATCTCCTTTTAGCCTCAATCTCGGGCTTCGTACGAGACAACAAATCACTCTCTTGTTGAGTATAAAAGACGCTCTTATTGAGTCACTCACCTTTTCAGACCCTCTTGTTGAGTCAACCCTTTTAGCCTCCGTCTTGGGCTTTATACAGGATAGATAGAAGTACTCTCTTGTTGAGTCAAACCCTTTCAGCCTCCATCTTGGGCTTTATACAAGATACAACCTCCCCGGCGGAGTCAAAATCCCTTTTAGCATCAATCTTGGGCTTTGTACAAGACAGAAAGAACATTTTCCCTGGAAAAGTCAAACTTTTTGCCTCCTCTTAGGCTTTGTATAAAGAAATCCCCGGTTGAGTCAATCAACCTTTTAGCATCAAATTTGTGCTTTGCTCATAGCATACAAACATCAACAATTCCTCTTTAGAGATGACAAATTCCCTCTCAGTCAGGACCCTTCAGCCTCATATCTTGGGCTTTGAACAAGATAAAAATCACCTTTAGCTTCAATCTTGGGCTTTGAACAAGACACCAAAATATCTCTTTCCTCCCCTTGAATAGGAGGAACTACGATCGCTCTGATTTCCCTGTTTCGTTAAATGGGAATTGTTGTACCCCAAATTTTGACCCCTTAGATGTCATAAGCATTGTTTGTTTTTTTTGCAGCTTAATTTTGTTTGCTTTGGGCAGACTTCGTGGCTTTATTTTTGTAGGAGAGATATCAGCCAGAAAATCATGAGCCCTGATCAATTAAGCCCTTAGATAAGTCATTAACCAAATTCTTGTTCATTATTTTTGTTGGTTAATTGAAATAAAGGTCTCTCCTCCTCAAGAAATTCATGTTTCTTTTGGTCACATCTCAAGACCCTAAGGGTAGTTTAAACTACCAGCATCTTGTGGAAATTGGCATTTTGATCCTTTGAAAGAAATCAAAATCAAGTCCATTTAGCCTTTTGGAGTTAGTTTCAAAGTTATTTTAGAATTTGAAATTTAAGGTTGCTCGTTTGAGTTGAGAAGTGCAAGTGGATTTTGATTACTTTGTTCATGTCCAAGTTTTAGAGGCTACATTGTTTTCAAAGCCTAAATTGCCGCTCCATAAAGATTGTGTCACATGGATGATATTTTTTAGTCATGAGTTTTCAATGATAAATAAAAGAGGTTACATTGATTAAGGTTTTAATTGATCCACAAAATTATTACACAAGAAATGACAAAGAATTCCAAGTGTTTCAAGTATGACCAAGGTTTGTAATATCGCTAGGGTTTTAATCTAAGGCTAATTGAGGCCTACTGCCAATAACTAAACACAAAAACAAGCCTTATACAAAGCTGAGGCGCACTGATGCTTGCTGAGTCATGTGGAGGAGAATAGCTACAGCCCTTATACATCAAAATGGTCCTGCACCATTACACCTTTGTTAGCCATCAGAACTCTACTCCAGACCAATAAATGTCAAAAGTCATTTCAACCATTTGATTCAAAAAAAATCAGGAAATTCAGAATGAAGTGGACAACTCATTACAGTATTATAGTTATTCAATATTCACACAGAGGGTAAATTAAAAAACAAAGCAGTTCATAATACCTCCAAGCTCAAGACAGCCAATACCAGATAGATGGATAGGGCAGAGACAATGCATCGTTTCAGGACAAACTCATAATACATAAAAGAAGAAAGGTCAAAGCCATTGTGATTCACTCAGAAAACAACCTCAACATACGAAAAGGAAAAGACAGTACTTTCAGCAATATCAAAGTTGTGCATCAGAATAAAGGAATCAATACAGTGATAAGCAATGGTACAGAGTTCACAAATGAGGAAATTCCCAGCATAGCAGAATTAATCAGAAAAAGCATCATTAACTAATTTGGAAAACAAACAATTAATGACCACAGAGCACAACAGTCAAGGCATTGATTCAAATTTGTATTTCACTCAAGAGGGAGAGGATTTCCGAGCTATAAAAAGGGAAGAACTCTCACAGAAAAAAAAGGGGGCTTGAGCTTTCTAACAAAACAGAGAACTATCCATATTTTAAAGTGTTCATCCCTATACCTAATCAGAAAAGCTCGGTAATCACAAGTTCTCAGAGCTTTACGTCAAAGCTCTAGAAACTTGGAGCTAAGCCTCATTTCCAAGGAAGCAAAGAAAGAACAGAGAATAGAGGAAGGAGAGCTTATCTTATCCGCCATTGAAAAAGTCAGAAGTTTGCCTTGAATCAACTTGTTGGAGCACTCACAGAGGGTATTCTTTCTCTCCTATTTCTCTTCTAGAAGAAATCTCACCATATTGTTGTGTATTGCATATTCCCTGATCGATCTTACTCTACTAGAATTGATTTCTGCCTGTCAGCGTTTAGGTTTGGTTTTGGGATTTCATCGATTGGTTTCGTTCCTTTGAATTTTTGAGAATTTAGCTTTTAGATTCAGATTGAGAGAGAGATTTGAGATAGGGTTTGTTTTGGTTCGAAAGTGAGAAGTTGAATCTTCGCCGGAGAAGACGGCGGTTTCTGCCCCGCTTCATCTTCTCCGGAGGGTCATTTAGGGTTCTGTTTGAGTTGTTGTAGAGAGAGGATAGAGCTTTTGCTCTTTTAGAGAGAGAGAGAGAAGGCATAGGATTATGACTTTGTTACATTTGACCGTTCCTTTTTTCTTCTTTACTAAACCTGAGAACTACGTGTGTGGAGTTTTGTTGAATTGTGTAACGCCCCAGTTTTAGTATTTTTATTTAATCGAGTCGTTTTGATTATTTTATTATTATATTATTTTATTTCTGACTTTTATTCGAAAATATGTTATTTTTCATCGAGATTATATTTTATCGCGTTTTGGGAACGTTTGCGAGATATTTGAGTGTAGGGGTATTTTGGTCTTTTGGTTGGGTAGATATTATATTTTCCATATAATAGAATAGAAAGAGAGAAAAATAGAAAGGAAAGAAAAATAAGAGAAGAAGAAGAGGAAGAAAGAAAAGAGAAAGAAAAAGAGAAAGAGAGAAAATTTGGAAAATCTAAGAACCGATTCAACCGACTTTTCTATACACGATTATACTATGCTTGTGTATAATTATGTATGTGTGTATTGGATTATTTGTTGTGTTTTCATAGTTTTCGATTCTAGGTCGATAGAGAGAAATCGATGTTTTCGCGGTTGGAAATCGATGTAAACGTGGTAGAGTACTAGTTACTATGATTAGTGTGACGCCCCCAATCTATACCCCCAATTAACATGCAATTAAAGCACTAAAAGAAAATTCGAAATTTCGTCAGAGTACATTTGAATTCGCGGCATAGAAAGGGAGAAATCACATCTACTGTAACAAAACATAGCATACAACACATGCTCATTTAGATATGCAACGTGGGGTAGCAAATCATACTGAGGAAACTTCGTTCCTTACACCCACTTTTCAGAAATTAGAATTAAAGCGGAAAGATCTAAAATCTGAATAACACATATACATATATACATATAAACATGTCTGTCATACATCCAGTTATACATATACAACCAAAATATATCATCAGATATACAAAATAATCGCAAACGGCCACCCTAGCTACCCAGAGTCACATATCAGAGCCGACCGACCAAAATAATGAAGACGCAACGCTTCACAAAAAGGAATACCTCCAGCAGCTCTAATCTGCAACGCCTCATAGAGCGTTATGAAACAGCAGAAGAGTGAGAAAAACAACCATAATATAATTGAATAAAATTATATATATAAACACAAAAATGTACAAGTAACACATTCTCACCACAACCACATATAACATAATACCGCACAATTCTCAAGCATCGAATACCATTACACACCACACATATACCATACAATCATCAATCACATTCACAAATTCACACACAATTAATTCATGATTTATGCAATGCACATAGACCGACACAACGACTCTATGCACATGCCATACGGTACCGACTTCCTTTGTCACGTCATTAGTCCACTCAGGAACTATTGGAACCATCGCTCGTTACTGAGAATCTCAAGTAACTCCCCGTCGGACCTACGATGTTCACCCGTCGCTTTAGGTCCTCAGGCATCGCCTCATATTTTCGAGGCACACGACGTTAAGGATTGCTTTAAGTCTCCAAAGGAGCCCACAATCGTCTATACCCATCGCTTTAAGTCCTCAGGCATCGCCTCATATTTTCGAGGCACACGATGTTATAACATATTCCCCTCAGGAATCAAACCGTCACTCAGGACGTTTCCACAATGCACATTATGATGCTTGGCATACAATGACTCATGACATTCACATTGTATACATACACCCATTCATAACCATGCATATATCATCAAATACCACACTTACCATTTTCTTGCCTTTCGGCCACAAATCATCATCACAACAGCACATAAGGCATACACATTCAAAGCACAAACATATAACATAATACACGTCAAATACGCACCATTAAAATGACCAAAGTCGAGATTCGGCACTATTCATATTTTCCGACAAAATTTAATCAGCTAACAATTCTCAAAACCTCATAAACATAAAGTACGACTCGATACCTTTCCAACGACACCAAGAATTCAAAAATCGGATAATCGGAACCAAAGTTACGGACAAAACCGAAAACACATTTTGAAAAATCACATTTTTGCAATTCTCCTGTTCATACGCGTACCACCACTATCCATACGCGTATTGACAGAACAAATTTCCTTCACAAAATCACGTTGCCAAAAACCATACGCGTATGCACCTCGCCCTTACGCGTATCACCAGAAGGCCGTGAAAACATGCATTTCATACGCGTAATGCCCCAAAAACAACACAATGTTACGCGTAACGCCTTGGCTAATACGCGTATTGGCAAGTCCCTTACGCGTATTGCCAGGACAAACCCAGAAAAATTCTGCAGAACAATTTCTGCGTTTTCCAAATCCAATCAACCAATTTTTCACCTAAAACTCAGAGAATGACCAATTTGAATTGCAATAACACACAACCAACATGTATAGACAATCTAAAACACAATCAACACAAGTTTTGACACATTCAAATCAATTCCTAATCAATTATACCAAATATGGGTTTTTACTCAATTTACTCCAATTCAATCCAAAACAACAACAAACACACATACATAATCGTATACAATCATAGAATAATCGAGTTTCGCACCCTTACCCGATTTAATCGACTCTACAACTTGCTCTTGATGATTTTTCCACTCTTCTCCAATTTTCTCTCTTCTCCTCTTTTCTTCTCTTTTTCCTTCTTTCTTCTTTCTTTCTCTCTATTTTTCTTTCTTTCCCTTTTCTATTCTATTTTCTTTTCTTTCTTACTAACTTAACAATTATCTATGAAATGCCCAAAATACCACCACACTCAAATATCTCGCAAACGTTCCCAAAACGTGATAAAATATAATCACGAAGAAAAATAACATATTTTCACATAAAAGTCGGAAATAAAATAAAATAATAATAAAATAATCAAAAAGAATCAATAAAATAAAGTTGGCAAAACTGGGGCGTTACAACTCTCCCCCACTTAGAAATTTTCGTCCTCGAAAATATTACCTGATACAAACAACTCTGGATACGACTCCCGCATCCTACTCTCCAACTCCCACGTCAAATTTCCCTCAGCAACGCCTCCCCACGCCACTTTCACCAGTGCAATCTCTTTGCCCCTCAACCGCTTCACCTCGCGATCCAAAATACTAACCGGTAATGCCTCGACCGTAAGGTTATCTCTTACCTCAACCTCGTCCATTGGAATAACATGTGAAGGGTCCGGAACATACTTCCGAAGCTGTGAAACATGAAAAACATCATGCAAATTCGACAGATTCGGTGGCAACGCCACACGATACGCCACAGCACCAACTCTCGCAGATATCTGGTAAGGACCAATAAATCGAGAAGTAAGCTTCTTAGATTTCAAAGCACGACCAACACCCGTTACCGGCGTAACCCTCAGAAATACGTGATCACCCTCTTGAAACTCAAGATCCTTCCGTCTCCGATCATGATAACTCTTTTGTCTATCCTGAGAAGCCTTCATTTTCTCACGAATAAACTTTACCTTTTCCGTCGTTTGTTGCACCAAATCCGGTCCAACCACCGAACTTTCACCTGTTTCGTGCCAACACAACGACGTTCGACATTTTCGTCCATATAAAGCCTCAAAAGGTACCATTTCAATACTAGAATGGAAACTGTTATTATACGTGAACTCAACCAAAGCAAGATAACCGTCCCACGCACCACCTTGTTCCAAAACACACGCTCTCAACAAATCCTCCAACGACTGAATAGTTCTTTCGGTCTGACCATCCGTCTGCGGATGATAAGCCGAACTCAACCTCAATCTAGAACCCAAAGCCTTCTGTAAACTTTCCCAAAATCTAGATGTAAACCTAGGATCTCGATCCGAAACAATACTCAATGGAATCCCATGCAATTTCACAACCACACTGATATAGATCTCAGCTAACCGTTCCAAAGAAAAACTAATGTCAATCGGAATAAAATGCGCCGATTTAGTCAGCCTGTCCACAATCACCCAAATAGCATTATGCCCACGCTGAGTGTTCGGTACTCCCGTCACAAAATCCATCGAAATGCTATCCCATTTCCACTCAGGAATATCCAACGGTTGCAACAAACCACTAGGTCTCAAATGTTCCACTTTCGATTTCTGACAAGTCAAACAAGCATACACAAACTGAGCCACATCTCTTTTCAAACCAGACCACCAGAAAATCTTCTTCAAATCTTGGTACATCTTATTCGCACCCGGATGTATACTTAAATTACTTCGGTGTCCTTCCTCCAAAATCATTCTTTTCAACTCTGCATCATCAGGAATACAAATACGACCACGGAATCTCAAAACACCAAGATTATCCACCTTGAAATCCACATTCTCATTCCTCATCAAATCAACGAATTTCAAATCCAGCTTTTGTTTCTCACTAATCGACAACAAAAATTCATTAGCAACCTTCAACATTCCAAGCCTTACACTAACCGAAGTCACTTCACATACCAAACTCAAATCTCTAAACGACTCCAAAAGTTCCAACTCTTTCACCATCAATGCAGACATATGCAACAATTTCTGGCTCAATGCATCGGCTACCACATTAGCTTTACCAGGATGGTAATTCAAGCCAAAGTCGTAATCTTTCAAGAATTCCAACCATCTCCGCTGCCTCATGTTCAACTCTTTCTGATCAAATAAATATTTCAAGCTTTTATGATCACTAAAGACCTCGAACCTTGCACCATAGAGATAGTGCCTCCATATCTTCAACACAAAAACCACAGCCGCTAATTCAAGATCATGAGTAGGATAGTTTTTCTCATGAACTCTTAACTGCCTTGAAGCGTAAGCCACCACCTTACCTTCCTGCATCAGAACACCACCTAAACCAATTAAGGACGCATCACAATACACAACAAACGGTTCATTAGGATTCGGTAAAATCAGAATCGGAGCTGTCGTCAATCGTCTCTTCAGCCCACAAAAACTTTCTTCACATTGAATATCCCAAATGAACGGTTTGCCTTTACAAGTCAACTGCGTCAAAGGAAGAGCTAGCTTAGAAAAACCTTCAATGAACCTCCGGTAATAACCAGCCAAACCCAAAAAGCTTCGAATCTCAGTAACGGATCTAGGAGCCTCCCATTGTAGAACTGCTTCTACTTTAGATGGATCCACAGCAATACCATTACCTGAAATTACGTGCCCAAGAAAACTCACCTCAGACAACCAGAATTCACACTTGGACAATTTGGCAAAAAGCTTCCTTTCCTTCAAAACCTGCAAAACAATACGCAAATGCTCTGCATGTTCTTCCCGAGACTTAGAATAGATTAAAATATCATCAATAAACACCACCACAAAACGATCCAAATGCTCGTGAAAAATCCGATTCATGTATTCCATAAACACACCAGGCGCATTAGAAACCCCGAACGGCATCACCTAATATTCATAATGACCGTAACGTGTTCTAAAGGCCGTCTTCTGAATATCCTCTTCTTTCACTCTTATCTGATGATACCCCGATCTCAAATCAATCTTACTAAACACACAAGCACCGACCAACTGATCCATCAGATCATCAATCCTTGGAAGCGGATACTTATTCTTAATTGTCACTTTGTTCAACTGGCGATAATCAATACATAATCGCATACTCCCATCTTTCTTTTTCACTAACAAAACTGGAGCACCCCAAGGAGAAACACTTGGCCTCACGAACCTCTTTTCCAACAACTCACTTAACTGCCTTTTCAACTCCACCAATTCAGATGCCGACATTCTATAAGGTGCCATAGAAACAGGTCTAGTACCAGGAACTAGATCTATCGAAAATTCCACCTCTCTCACCGGCGGCACATCTGAAATATCATCAGGAAACACCTCAGGAAAATCACACACAACAGGAAACACCTCCAATGAAACTTGACTATCCACAGTCAAAGATGCAAATAATCCAAACAACTGAGCTTCATCCGCCAAAAGTTTCTTCAACTCTTTGGTAGATAAGAAACTCGAGTCTTCATCTTCCTCAAGAGAAGGAAACCTTACAAGCTTATGATAACAATCAATGTGCACCCGATTGAATTGCAACCAATTCATTCCCAACACCACATCTAAACCTTCCAATGGCAAACACACCAAATCCATCACAAAGTCTTTACCATAAATGGTCAAAGGACAACTCAAACACACCAAAGAAGTAGTTACTGACCCCATCGCTGGAGTATCAATAACCATCTCACCATTCATCGAAGACAACCCAAAATTCAAATGTTCCGTGCACTCAGACGAAATAAACGAATGAGTCGCTCCAGTATCAATAATAGCAATTAAAGGCGTATTATTAATAAAGCAAGTACCTCTTATCGGACGATCAACACTTGAAGTCTGAGTTCCCGCCAATGAAAACACTTTCCCACTAGTCGGAGCTTTCTTCGGATTAGGACACTTCGAACTAATGTGACCAGGTTCCCCACAATTGTAACACTTCACCACATTCTTCCTTTTACAATCAGCTAAAATATGTCCGATACCACCACAATTAGAACACTTATCCAACTTCTTCTTACATTCATGCTGGCGATGACCCAATTCACCACATCCAAAACACCTAATAGGATTAGACATACTTCCTCCACCTGACCTTCGATCAAAATTACCCCTTTGTTTACCTTTATCAGCCGGTGACACATACGGTCCACCGCGGAACTGTTGCTTCCCTTTCCTGTCACTTACACTTTTATAGTGAGCAGAACGAGCCTTACTATCTTCATCATAAATCCTACAGCATTCCACCAAATCAGCAAACCTTCGAATCCTCTGATAACCAATAGCCTGCTTTATCTCAGGACGCAAACCACTTTCATACTTCACACACTTTGAAAATTCAGCAGTCGCTTCCACATAATGAGGATAAAACTGCACAAGTTCCACAAACTTAGCAGTATAGTCAATAACCGACATATTACCTTGTTTTAGTTCTAAAAACTCAATCTCCTTCTTTCCTCGGACATCCTCGGGAAAATACTTCCTTAGAAACTCTCGGCTAAACACTTCCCAAGTAATCTCTTCTTCCTCCTCCTCAGCTTCCAACACCTGACGAGTACTGACCCACCAGTCGTCAGCCTCTTCGTGTAACATATGAGTGCCCAGCCTCACCTTAACATCATCGTCATCACAATCCATTACCTTGAAAATCCTCTCAATCTCTTTCAACCACAACTGCGCACCATCCGGATCATGCTTCCCTTTAAAGACCGGCGGCTTATTCTTTCTAAACTCATCATTTCCTGCAGCATTCGGTGCACCCTGCACAGCTCGTGCCATAGCCTCCATCGCCGCAGCCAAAGCAGCATCATTACGACCAGCCATATTCTGTTCGTCCAAGCACAGAAACTATGGTTAAACAACAACTCGTCCAACACAACTCGCCCAATGTGCCAGACACAACAGACACAACAAACACAACAAACACAACTGACACGGACGTAGCTCTGATACCACTTAATGTGACGCCCCCAATCTATACCCCCAATTAACATGCAATTAAAGCACTAAAAGAAAATTCGAAATTTCGTCAGAGTACATTTGAATTCGCGGCATAGAAAGGGAGAAATCACATCTACTGTAACAAAACATAACATACAACACCTGCTCATTTAGATATGCAACGTGGGGTAGCAAATCATACTGAGGAAACTTCGTTCCTTACACCCACTTTTCAGAAATTAGAATTAAAGCGGAAAGATCTAAAATCTGAATAACACATATACATATATACATATAAACATGTCTGTCATACATCCAGTTATACATATACAACCAAAATATATCATCAAATATACAAAATAATCGCAAACGGCCACCCTAGCTACCCGGAGTCACATATCAGAGCCGACCAACCAAAATAATGAAGACGCAACGCTTCACAAAAAGGAATACCTCCAGCAGCTCTAATCTGCAACGCCTCATAGAGCGTTATAAAACAGCAGAAGGGTGAGAAAAACAACCATAATATAATTGAATAAAATTATATATATAAACACAAAAATGTACAAGTAACACATTCTCACCACAACCACATATAACATAATACCGCACAATTCTCAAGCATCGAATACCATTACACACCACACATATACCATACAATCATCAATCACATTCACAAATTCACACACAATTAATTCATGATTTATGCAATGCACATAGACCGACACAACGACTCTATGCACATGCCATGCGGTACCAACTTCCTTTGTCACGTCATTAGTCCACTCAGGAACTATTGGAACCATAGCTCGTTACTGAGAATCTCAAGTAACTCCCCGTCGGGCCTACGATGTTCACCCGTCGCTTTAGGTCCTCAGGCATCGCCTCATATTTTCGAGGCACACGACGTTAAGGATTGCTTTAAGTCTCCAAAGGAGCCCACAATCGTCTATACCCATCGCTTTAAGTCCTCAGGCATCGCCTCATATTTTCGAGGCACACGATGTTATAGCATATTCCCCTCGGGAATCAAACCGTCACTCAGGACGTTTCCACAATGCACATTATGATGCTTGGCATACAATGACTCATGACATTCACATTGTATACATACACCCATTCATAACCATGCATATATCATCAAATACCACACTTACCATTTTCTTGCCTTTCGGCCACAAATCATCATCACAACAGCACATAAGGCATACACATTCAAAGCACAAACATATAACATAATACACGTCAAATACGCACCATTAAAACGACCAAAATCGAGATTCGGCACTATTCATATTTTCTGACAAAATTTAATCGGCTAACAATTCTCAAAACCTCATAAACATAAAGTACGACTCGATACCTTTCCAACGACACCAACAATTCAAAAATCGGATAATCGGAACCAAAGTTACGGACAAAACCGAAAACACATTTTGAAAAATCACATTTTTGCAATTCTCCTGTTCATACGCGTACCACCACTATCCATACGCGTATTGACAGAACAAATTTCCTTCACAAAATCACGTTGCCAAAAACCATACGCGTATGCACCTCGCCCTTACGCGTATCACCAGAAGGCCGTGAAAACATGCATTTCATACGCGTAATGCCTCAAAAACAACACAATGTTACACGTAACGCCTTGGCCAATACGCGTATTGGCAAGTCCCTTACGCGTATTGCCAGGACAAACCCGGAAAAATTCTGCAGAACAATTTCTGCGTTTTCCAAATCCAATCAACCAATTTTTCACCTAAAACTCAGAGAATGACCAATTTGAATTGCAATAACACACAACCAACATGTATAGACAATCTAAAACACAATCAACACAAGTTTTGACACATTCAAATCAATTCCTAATCAATTATACCAAATATGGATTTTTACTCAATTTACTCCAATTCAATCCAAAACAACAACAAACACACATACATAATCGTATACAATCATAGAATAATCGAGTTTCGCACCCTTACCCGATTTAATCGACTCTACAACTTGCTCTTGATGATTTTTCCACTCTTCTCCAATTTTCTCTCTTCTCCTCTTTTCTTCTCTTTTTCCTTCTTTCTTCTTTCTTTCTCTCTATTTTTCTTTCTTTCCCTTTTCTATTCTATTTTCTTTTCTTTCTTACTAACTTAACAATTATCTATGAAATGCCCAAAATACCACCACACTCAAATATCTCGCAAACGTTCCCAAAACGCGATAAAATATAATCACGACGAAAAATAACATATTTTCACATAAAAGTCAGAAATAAAATAAAATAATAATAAAATAATAAAAAAGACTCAATAAAATAAAGTTGGCAAAACTGGGGCGTTACAATTAGACTATGTTCTGATTGTTATATGTTGGTTTGGAAATGTTTTGGTTGAGAAAATATCATTTTGGGTTATGTAACAGCGCTGCTGGGTTTTCTGATTTTCGCAGGTTCACACTGCGAATCCCCTAGCGAAGGGGAAAGCGAGCATTCGCTGGCTATTCGCACTGCGAATGTGAGGGCGAGTATTCCCCAGAGGTTCGCACTGCGAACTTTGTGTTATTTTGTGTTGTTTTCTTTCTGCCACTGTTCGCTGGGGAACTCGCACTGCGAATGGGGAGGCGAGCATTCGCTGGATGGTTCGCACTGCGAACGTTGGGAATTTTATATGCTATTTTTAGTTCTGACTTGGTTCGCTGGGACATTCGCACTGCGAATGAAGAAGCGAAGGACTCGCTAAGAGCTTCGCACTGCGAATGTTACAGTTTTTCCCACTTTGTTTTCTTTATAACTTTTGATCCGTGAGTCGGTTTGAGGCGTGATTTGATGCGTTGGAAAGCTTTTGGCAAGTTCTTTCTTATATTAATGGTTTCGAGATCGTTGGTCGATTTAATTATGTCGGGAATTTGGAATGTGTCGTTATTGACTTTTATCGTTTTAATGGTGTGCATTTGACGTGTTATTATGAAACATGCGTATGATATGTACTGTATGACTGGTGTGATGTTATGTAATGTGAAGGTATGTGTTTAGATGGTGTGATGATGGTTTGTGTCCGTATGGAAAATAAATGCATTGTTTTGGGCTTGAATTGCAAAACATGATTATTGTTGATGGAGATTGTTGCATATATGTGTGCATTTGGATGTCGTGAGTCATTGTATGCCAAGCATCATGATGTGCATTCTTGTGATGTTGTGTGCCCTAGTGGGTGTGAGCAACAAATCGATTCCAGAAGGAATCTGCTATAACATCGTGCGCCTTAAAAATAAGAGGACTTAAAGCAATCGGATGGGATCGTGCTCCTTAAAAATAAGAGGTCTTAAAGCGATGATTATAGAGGATCGTGCACCTTATACAAAGAGGACTTAAAGCGACCGGATTGTGCGCCTTATATCAAGAGGACTTAAAGCGATCCATAAACGTCGTGCGCCTTATACCAAGAGGACTTAAAGCGACGGGGAACATCGTATGCCCGACGGGGAGTTACACTAAGTAACGAGCGATGGTTCCAATAGTTCCTGAGTGAACTGGTGTTGAGAAATGATGGATGGATGGTACCGCATGTGCATTTGCATAGAGTCGTGGTGTCGGTCTCTTTGCATTTGCATAAATCATGAATGGTTTTGATGGTGTGTGGAATTGTGAATGAAATTGATGAGTTGATTTATGAATATACGTGTGGGTGATAATTGGATTGTGTATGATTGATATGCTTTTGTGACCAATATGTGAGAAAGTGCATTGTGTTTGTTTGTAATTGAATTATGGAGTATAATGTGGTGAGAATATTATGTTTGTGTAATTGTGTGTTATTATATAATTATATGCAATTATATTATGATTATGTTTCTCACCTTTCTGCTGTTTTAAATGCTCTATGAGGCATTGCAGATTAGATGCTGGAGGTCTTTTTGTGAAGCTTAGGTCTTCATTCTTTTGTCGGTCGGCTCTGATATGTAGCACCGGGTAGTCGGGGTGATCGAGTGTGATTATTTTGTATTATGTATATATGTATCTTTTGGATTGTACACGTATGATGTTGTATTTGACAGACAAACCCTTTATGTGATATATATATATATATATATATATATAGATGAGTTTCAGTACAAATTTTCTGTATATGAATTGTGGGTGTTAGGAACTAAGTTCCTTTGTTATGGGCTACCTGAATTGTTGTATATCTATATGAGCAGGTGTATGCGTATTTATTTCAATTGATGTGACCCCTCGGTCTATGCCGTGAATGTTTTAAATATACTCTGATGATATTTTGGATTTTATTTATCGCTTTAATAGCTTGGGGGTATAGATTGGAGGTGTTACAAATTGGAGTGGTGGACCGGTGACAAGTGTCACCGGTGTTTCATATGACCAACCATTCCAGTGTGTCCCCCCTGAGGGTCCAATATACGTGCGCCTATTACCAGCCCTGGGATTTAAGTTTTGTTTTAACTCTCATGTGATCTAAGGGCCTCTGTCTTGCCACGTGTCCAGGAGTACCGGGGAGCATCACAAAACCGTGTGGACCCAGACCCTATTGGGCTTGGCTTTTTACTTTCAACACCCCTCTCTCCAGGCCCATATGCGCATAACACTTAACCCCAACTCAGGACCAATTGCTAATACACCCTCCTTTAGTGTCATTTAGTGTTGTTTTGTTTTTTATTTATTCTTTTTTTTTATTTATTAAAAATAGTTTCTTATCTTTAAAAATCCCAAAAATTCATAAACTTTCTTTAAATGCTTAATTTAATTTTCCATGTTTTTTTATTTTCACTTTTATTTTATTTTTACATTAAATTATGAGTTTACAAAAACATGAGTAAATTCTTCATTTAATCCTTGGGTACCTTTTGAAAATTACTTGATCCTTGAGAGTTTTTGTGAGAGTTCTTGGTACATGAGAAAGTTCGTTGAGAGTTGTTCCTTAACCTTGGATATGATCATTTTATTAGGGTGTTAACTTCAAAACCGATTTCAAAACTTCTCTCGATTAATACTAAGCCAATTAAAGTATTATCAAGCACCATTCTCATAAAAACGAAAGAAGAGGACCGTTGGAATCTAGCATTCTAGTGGAAACCTCGAGTGAATGGTCTCAAGTCTTGCACTTTGGGGTAGCCATTATTCATTCTGTCACTTCTCAAAACATCTAATATTAACTCGGACGAATAAGAGCCGTCAAGATCTAGCATCTTGACACAACTCTTCGAACAATTGATTTTTGTCAAGCGTTCACAGTCCATTAAACAACTTCTATAACTTGGATGAAATAAGGACCGTTAAGATCTAGCATCTTGACGTAACCCTTTTGGGCAATTGATCATCGTCAAAAGCTCATTGTCCTCCAAACAATCTTAATCATAATTTGGATGAATAAGAGCTGTTGAGATCTAGAATCTTGGCGTAACTCTTCGAACAACTGATTTTCATCAAGTGTTCATTATCCATCAAATACTTTTCATCATCAACTTGGATGAATAAGAGCCGTTAGACTCTAGCGCTCTAGCACAACTCTTTGAACATTTGCTAAAATGTTCACCAGTCACTTAACATACCTCAACTAACAACTCGTAGTAATCAGAACTACGAACACTCTGATTTCTCATTTTTCAATGAGAATACGTAGGCACAAGAATCATAATTCTTGGCGAGCCACCTTTCGCTTTTTTCTGTTCCATCTTCCACCTTTTTCCACCTCTTATCTTTGTCAATCGTCATCTCAAAAATCCATCCTTCTTTAAGGATAACAGTACTTCAAAGTACATCAAATCTTTTGAAATAAACTTGAAAGAAAAGGATTGTCAGAATCTAGCATTCTAGCATAACCCTTTGAAAGATCGGTCTCAAGTCTTGCACATTGAGGTAGCCAATCATTTCTTTCTTTCATCCTTAAAACACTTAATAACAATTCGGACCAAGAAATGTTAGAGTCTGGCACTCTAGCACAACTCTTTGAACCATTGATCTTTATCAATGCTCGTTGTCCAACAAACAATTTTCTCAAACTAATCTTGAATGATAAGAGAATGTTAGAGTTTAACACTTTAGCATAAACTCCTTGATCATTTGATGATCATCATTCCTAAAATACATCTAATCATACTCAAAACTCCATTTTATGGTTAAATCTTGATCCTTATCAAGAGACCAAAACACCTTCAACCATTGACCTCATAGTCATTGGTAACATCTTTCCTTGACCTCATAGTCATAGGATATTTTCCCCTTGGCCTCATGGCCACTTACATCACAACTTAGAATTAGAGAGTTCTTTAACTCTATGTGAGTATCATGATCATGAATACTCATTCCCTTTGGAACTTTGACCATAGTCAATGGTTCCTCACCTTAGTTAGGTGAACTACGATTGCTCTGATTGCATCCTCATAAGGATACGTAGGCACGAGACTCCGAAGTCTTGGCGAGCACCCTAGTAATAAAACCTCTTTAGGTTCTCTCCCCTTTAACAATAATAATTTATCTTCCTTTCCCATTAAGTAGAAGATTAGATACAAACTTTAAGCTAACATACATTTAACCTTAACTAAATGGTTCCCGTTGAGTACAACGGACGTGAGGGATGCTAATACCTTCCCCATGCGTAACCGACTCCCGAACTCAGACAATGGTTGCGACGACCATGTCTTATCCTTTCTTTTAGGGGTTTTATTCGACATTTTCCCTTTCCCTCTATGGAATAAATAAAGATCTGTGGCGACTCTGTTAAGTCCATCCCGCGGCCGTGCGATTACGCTTCTCGAGGTCGTTCTCATTTTTTCGAGGTACGACAGATGGCGACTCTGCTGGGGAAATAAAGACTTTCCCATCCCTAAGTGAGTCAAGCCTAGTTTAGTTAGGTTTTCATATGTGTGTGTAGCTTTAGTTTGTTTCTCTTCCTTCTTTGATTATATGTTTTATTACTCTTGCTTTATTGCTTATTCATATATATCTCTGTATATTCATGTGTGGGCATTGGGATCTAATATCTTGAATAAAACTCTACACCCGAGTTTTGGAAAAAGCAGAGAGAAAACATAAGGTTAGATTTGGCAGTTAGTAGTGTTAGACTACGAGGGCAAGCTCCTTGTAGCAACTAACATGAAGGCTCCTCTAGAGTAGACCTGTTTGTAGATCTCGTTATAAAATAGCTAGCCTGTTGTATAACGCTGATTCATGAAGGGTCCGTGACTCTAGGTCCCCATTTAGAACCAGTGTTATTTTGGCGATTGCGTAATATTGGACTTCAAGGGCATCTCCTTGCTCCAACCAATATGAAAACCCCAATCAGAAGAGATCTTTTTGTCACTGTCGTTGTAAAATGGCTAGCCCATTGCATAACGTTGATACGACTAAGGTCCGTGAATTTGAAACCCTGACCAAAAACCTAGAAACTATCATGTGAGTGGATTTAAGGGTAAATTGTCGTAGAACCGTCTTTTAAGAGGCCTACCAATTAGGGAGTTATGAGGTGTTTACCTTATCCCAAACCTTTTCCGTGCATTCATGAGCATTTACATATCATCATAACACTCATATGTTTTATTT
Organism: Lathyrus tuberosus; assembly: GCA_022829125.1. Taxonomy (NCBI): domain Eukaryota; kingdom Viridiplantae; phylum Streptophyta; class Magnoliopsida; order Fabales; family Fabaceae; genus Lathyrus; species Lathyrus tuberosus. The sequence continues at coordinate 2,352,996 of JALAZF010000532.1, read as the reverse complement.
TCAGGGAGTCCTGTTAACAAAGCAGTTGTTTAACAAGAAAAGTTCATAATGAGTTCAGACAGGAGGAAACCATTGCCACTCAAGGAAAAGATGCAAGATGTCACCAACATACTAAGGTTCTTGGAAAAGGTTCCTCCTTGCTTCAAAACTACAATGCAAGGAAGGTTTGGTCATGTTTTAGACCTCCTCACAGTGGATGTCCAGATCCCAGCTATCACAGCCTTAGCTCAGTTTTACGATCCACCACTCCGAAGCTTCCTTTTCCAAGACTTCCAGTTGACTCCTACCTTGGAGGAATATGACAGACTGTTAGGTTTCACAATGAAAGGAAGAATGACATACAATCGAATTGGTCAAAAGCCTGATGTGAAAGAGTTGGCTCTTGCACTACACATTTCCATATCCGATGCTGAAAGGAATTGGAAGAAGAAGGAAAATTTCCTTGGGTTTTGGAGAACTTTCTTAGAAAATGAACAAGAGAAATGGTTGATTTCACGCCACTGGGACGCATTGATAAACGTATTAGCCCTCCTCATTTATGGGTTGGTATTATTCCCTAATCACGAAGGCTTCATTGACTCATCAGCTATCAGTGTCTTTTGGGCCGTTTGGAAAGAAAAGCAAAATCTTGTTAATCCCCTCTTGGCAGATACTTTCCACACCTTGCAAACGCGCCATGAAAAGAAGAGTGGAACTTTAACTTGTTGTCTCCCTTTACTTTACATCTGGCTCATTGCATGTGTGTTTAAATCCAACGATCAGATAAGTAGGATGTCCAACGAAGGGTGGGCTAGATTCTTGGTGTCTCTAACAAGCAACGATATTCCTTGGTATCGTTACAAGCTCAACGTCCATGAAGTTGTTATCAGCTGTGGGAGTTTCCAAAATGTGCCATTAATAGGTTCCAAAGGTTGCATTAACTACAATCCTATGTTAGCCTTGCGACAACTTGGACACCCGATGCGTGGAAAGCCTAATGATGGAGAATTGGAAGAAATGGTTCTGAATGTATGGGAGCCAGTGATCCATCTCTACTCCGTAGGATTATCAGATCTTGGGAGAAGGTGCATACTAAAGGGTCAAGGATATCAAAGGCAAGTGATATTCCATATCAGCAATGGGTTACTGAAAGGGTCAAAGTTGTAAAGCTCCCTTTCTCTGTAGCAGATTCTATTCCTCCAAGGTCTCCTCCACCCGAACCTATGCCTGTTTCTCTCGAGGAAGTAGAAGAGCTAAGAGCCATGGTGGCTAGACTTGGGAAAGAAAATGAAGGTCTACAGGCGCAGTTGAACAAAAAGACTGGCGAGAACATGGTTCTCAAGAGGAAGTTTGATAAGAAACAAGAGATGTTGGAAGAGAGTAATAAGAAAAGCAAGGCAGAAGAAGATCTTAAAGAGCGAGTCCTAGAGTGCTTGGACCAAGCCAATGGTGGTTTAGAATCTCTTCACGAGCAATTAGAGGAAGCTAAGAGGAATGGACAAGAATGGAAGCATTGGTGGAATTTAGCCACCAAACAGAAGAAAGAGGTAAGAGTAAAGCTTGAAGCCCAGATCAAAGAATTGAAAGAGCTCCTAAGGAAATCTAAAGAGGAGTTAGAACAAGAGTGCCGCCAAGGATGGCAAGCAAGGAACGTCTCTGGAATCAGTGCAGAAGCATGGCAGGAGAAGTGTGATGAGTTGGCCACTAGCAAGGGGTTGGTGGAACACTGGAAGACCCAACATCAGACCTTGAAGAGTCAGAGTGTGGGATGGGTGAATGAAAAAAAGCAATTGGATAAGGTTTTGAAAGATTATGAGGAGACCATTAAGTTCCTTGAGCCTTCTGCTACCATGTATCGTGACAAATTTGCAAGCTTGATAAGGTTTTGTAATGATATAGCCAAGGACTTACCTTTAAGGTTAGAGATGGCTGTGGAAGATGTTGATGAAGACACTCCTTCTTCTATCAGTTATTTCATTCAGCTCATCGAGAGGATGATGAAGAGGTTTAAGATTGAATTGAAAGAGCTTCAAGAGCGCGAGATAAAGAAGACTTTTTTATTATGGTTTTTGTATTTTGAGACTCAGTATTGTTGTATTTGGGTAACTCAATTCATTATCCACTTGTACTATGTACTCTTGACTTTATTTGAATGAATGAGTATTTTGGGTTCTAATTCGTGTTGATCTTCATTACGCGCAAATTTATGCTAAACAACTGAAAGTTTAAAAAGGGACACTCTGAAAATAAACATCATAAGCATTGCATCTATACATATGTCATCCCATTTGCCTCGCATTTTGTTTCTCAAGCCTTGAGTTTGTCTCATCTTTTTCTTCCTTTATCACTCAAGGATATCTAGCATTCACTCAGGACCAATGGCAACGATGAATGAAATTCTGAAGAACCAGGAAGATCTGAAAGAGGAAATCAGGATCCTCAAATGCCAGATGAGTTGGGTTTTGGGAACTTTGCAAACTCTAATAGGAAAAGAGGATCACATTCACCCTATCACGCCAACGCTCAACAATCAAGCTTCTATTTATCAGCCAGTTTCTCAACCACCAATCTATCAACGAGCTCCCAATGCTCCTGCTTATCCACGACGGACTCAAGCTTCTCGTCAGAACGTTCCAGGTAAAAGACAAGGTGGTAGGCCTCCATTTCCTCCTATTCCTATGACGTATACAACATTGTATCCTTCTTTGGTGCAACAGGGATTAATAACTACAAGGTCATCAGGCCCACCTCCTGATCTGCTTCCACCTTCTTACAATCCCAATGCTCATTGTGCATTCCATGAAGGTGCACCAGGCCATGATTTAGAAGGTTGTTTTGCTTTGAAGCACATTGTGAGAAATATTTTATCTTTCGACGACTCTCATTCTAGTATCAAGAACAATCCTTTGCCATCTCCTGAGGACCCCCTGTGCCCAGGATTTGTTTCTAAGGAAACCTTATGCCAGTCAACCATTGGTCTTGTTCCTACACCCGAATGTAACCGTCGTCAGGAGTCTACCAAAAGGGCATCCCAGCCTTCAACAGTTGTCTCTCCTCGAGATTCCCAAAATCAAAACAAGTTGAAGTACCCTGTCGGAAGGGGCCAAGTTAATCCCCATCCCATTCCAGTGCCATTGAGCAAACTCTTCCCATTGTTGATGCAGAACAAGTTGGTAACTCCCCGACTTCTCAAACCTGTGCCAGGACCTTGGCACAATCCTAACCCAAGTTGTGAATTCCACAAGGGAGCCGAAGGGCATGACTTCGATGATTGCCGAGCCTTAGAATATACTGTGTGAGGGCTGATCTATGACAATAAACTGATCCTTGAAGAAGATCGCCGGGAGATTGAATGCCAATTCCACACTGGGACAATGGGGCACCCCATTGAAGAGTGCAAAGAGTTCGAAGCGAAACTGCTAAGTTTGCTCAAGCTGCTAAAACCTCAAGAGGGCGGGTTAGATACCAACGCCCCAACTCCCAAAGCAGAAGACAAGGGACTTGTAAGGCCTCTTAAGGTTCTGTATCACAAGGAGCGAGTGATTAAGGATGGAGGTGTTCCCCCGTCTGGGCCCGGAAACTGAAATCTTTTGAAATTAATTCACCGATGTTGGCTGTATTTTGTTCATTTCAGTGTTTTTCAATTGTATTTCCTTTGCGTTGAATTTGTGTTTGCTTATAAGCTTTGTTGTACTTTCAAATTGGCAGCATTAATGAAATGTTTATGCATCTTTTGGTTAAATCCATTCGTTTCACTCATTTACTTTTACGTTCGTGAAAAAAAACAAAAAATATATCTTTATCTTGTTTCACTCCCTTTATCAAACTGTTTGTTTAAGCAAAGATTGGGGAGGATGATGAAAATATTATCCATAATTGTTGTGATATGCTTTCGATTAAACCTTTCCGAGGATGTAAGGCATTGTTTCAATTCCCAAACACTGGAGAAATAAGGAAGATAATCCCTTGTTAACCCTTCGAGCCTAGAAGTAGGAGTTTTCTTTCCTCAAACAAAAAACCCTTAAATCTCAACCTTGGGGTGGGTAGTTCACAGTTTAACTTGGTTATGCATTCGAACGCAAGCGCTTCATGCAAGGTGCCAGTCGGCTCTCTCAAATCAAGTGAGTTAGCGTTGTACAAGTTGTTCTTCCAAGCAATAAATAAGGAAGGATCGTCGAAAAATCCTTAATCGAAGAATAAGCCGAGTCCCTTTCAAAGCAAAAGCCAAGAAAGATGGGAAGCCCAAAACTCCGCCTTATACCAGAAGGTTCGTACAACAATCAAGACAAAGAAGAGGTCTCAAAACCTCACCAAAGCAAAGAAGAGGTCTCATAACCTCAAACAAAGACAAGGAGAGGTATCAAGACCTCAGCAACAAAGGATAACCAAATTCTGCAAGGGATTAATGACTTCAAAGGTGTCTTAATCATCACCAATTATCATCAATTCGTTCCTAGTCTATAGGTACGTGAATGTGTAGCTCAAGTTATCTGAGTGTAGGATTGAAGTTCATCACGAAGATTGGGTGGGACAAATAAACTTTGAGCCTTTATCTTTTGTTTCATGAACCGTGAACCAGGCCACGTTACAACCCTTAAAAGACCTAATTGAGGTAAGGTTGTTTTGAAAGCATACTACAGCAAGGTTGAGTAACCTGACTCCTAATAATCTTTGCTAATTGCGTGTGCTGACCACTTCATCTGTCATTCCGTAAATGACTAGATCCACTTTATTTTTTATTTAATCATTCCATTGTGTGTGTTTCATCAATAAATTTTGTTTTCAAAAAACTTGCATGAATGTCGCATTGAAATTGCCAATTTTTAATGAACAATACTTGTTTGCAAAGACAATTTAATGTCAAAGAAATTCCAACAAATACAGCCAGCTAGGGACTTTGACCTGATAAAGGGCTCAGTCTGGGGCATCTCCTCCATAGATCAACCATCCCAAGAGTTATTGAATCAGGGACAGAACTCTTCACGCTCAGAATATTGGGGCAAGCCTTCTTAAGGTCATCTTATGACAAGTTTATTTCAAGGCAAGGACTTCAATAACCCACCGACAGGGGCAAACTGTTCCCCAGTTGTTTCAACCGCAGTTTGAGGATTTTGTATCACGAATACCGTTAATCAGGGGCAATCAGGTCGAGATTCGATAAATCTCTAAAAGGCCAATCAGTCTGGGGCATCTCTTTCACAGATCAGCCAGCCTGAAGAACAAGTTCAAAGACTTTGTCGTGCAAACGCCGTTAATCTGGGGCGGTTACAAAGATTCATGAATCTAACAGTTTGAAGATATTGAGGCATTTCGTATGTCGATTCTTCTATAAAATCCTCTTGGTATCTTCTCCCAACATACCATGTAATCTGGGGCAGAGAAGATTTTAGGGTTACCTGTTGCAAGAGCCGTTGTTCATTATGGTGATCATCATACAAGTCAGGACACAGAATTACCCTGTTCTTGTGATATCCTTTGCCAGCTTCCCAGTAAATTGTTACTTCGGTCGAGCTTGGCCAATCTCCATGGATCTTCTTCCTCCAGTAAGGAAATCAAGCTCATGATGGCAATCCTAGTGAAGTCATGATGCTATACCTCAGGTGGAATACTCTTTTCCCCAATGAAGTAGATCTGCTGATCCTACTTGTTCACCCCCAGTAATGGTCCAATCTGATGAGTTTGGCTGGGTATCCTTGTCGAGATGTTTATTTCATCTCCAGTCTTGTTTCTTTTTGCCTGTTTTGTCAGCGTAAGCATAAGCACTCATATGCATAGCATCTTAGCATTTTTCTATCTCTTCCTGGTGTTTACCTATCTTTGATTCACTTTGGAGTTTAACTCCCCAAGTGACTGGGTTTGTCTGTTCACTCCAATAGAAAGTCAGCCCTAGGCATAAAGTGCCCATCCTTTCTGAATTCCCCACAAAGCTTTATCCTCGTGGATGATGGTTGGTTCAGTTATCTTTTCCACATTTGGATAAGATAAATCCCCATTTGAGTTCATTCCTCAATTGGAGTCTTGTTTGACCGTTTCTTTCTAGCTTGTTCCTAGATTGAACTTTGATCCATGGCAAGTGTGGTTTCTGAGCCCATCTTGAACGCGCATTTATTTTGCACCATGTCTCGCAGAAGAATCTTCTGCAGACCCTCATTGAAGACAATTACTTCTCCAGCAGTGTTGTAATATCAACATCTCTTTGGAATTTATACCCAACAACGAGTGGCAGTCTCTTATGAGAAACTTATCTATCTCTGGTTTTATTCAACCTCTTTGCAACCATAATTGATATTCCCCCAGGAAGTCTAATCTTCAGTTCATGCAACCCCGATACCAATCTATCTGATACTCAATCACCTCATTTGGATACCTAAAGTCCAATCATCATTGGCACCGTTCTTGTTTGGATCGAGTCAAACCTGAACCTAAGCTTCGAGTTATCGTGAGCTCATTGTTTATCCTTTTGTTTACTTAAGATTATCGTGAGTCTGTTGTTTAAACCGTTCTTGTTTGAATCGAGTCAAGCATGAACCTAAACTTCGAGTTATCGCGAGCTCGTTGTTTAATTATTGGTTATCGTGAACCTTTTGTTTACTTCAGATTATCGTGAGTCTGTTGTTTTAAACTGTTCTTATTTGAATCGTGTCGAACATGAACCTAAACTTCGAGTTATCATGAGCTCGTTGTTTAATTCCTGGTTATTATGAACCCTCTGTTTGCTTCAGATTATCGTGAGTCTGTTGTTTATAACCATTCTTGTTTGAATCGAGTCAAACCTGAACTTAAAACTTTAAGTTATCGTGAGCTCGTTGTTTACCCTTTGTTTGCTTCAGATTATCGTGAGTCTGTTGTTTATAACCATTCTTGTTTGAATCGAGTCAAACCTGAACCTAAAACTTCGAGTTATCGTGAGCTCGTTGTTTATCCTTTGTTAATTTCAGATTATCATGAGTCTGTTTGTTTAAAACCGTTCTTGTTTGAATCAAGTCAAACATGAACCTAAACTTCGAGTTATCGTGAGCTCGTTGTTTAAATTTTGGTTATCGTGAACCCTATTGCTTGCTTCAGGTTATCGTGAACCTAAGCTTTCCGGTTATCGTGAACCGTTTGTTACCCAAACCAACTTAAATTGGTATCTTATTCAACTCAAATTAGTGTATGCTGACATTTCACTTCTGAGTCCAATCCTTGTTGGCACTTTAATCTGGTTCCCAGCAGAAGTTCGGTCATTATCATTATCTCTTTGGAAGTCCTTGTGATTGATCATCATTTGGCGTACGCAGAGTTTGTCTCTGTCTTTTTTGGCTTTTCTTGAAGATCCCATTTGAACTCTTCAGTATAAGAAATCCCTAGAAAATCTTTGTAGGATGTCTATCCTTTTATTTCAAATTGATCCCCAGTAGAGATCATGGCTTCTTCCTGGTTTCATGCCCAGTAAGAATGTGTCTTTTTCCCCAGTGTCTTCCGGACATATGTACCTGTCATCCATCTCCCTGATTCTTTTTCAGTGGAGAATACCTTTCTGGCTCCTATCTCCAGTAAGGACCTATAGGGTTTTCCCCTCAATTTCATTTTTCTATCCCCAGTGTTTCTTAAGAGTCTCCCCATTGAGTCTCTTTTGTTGGTTAGCCAGTATCCCCAGTGAGTTTTCTTCATGGATACTAACCTTCATTCCTTCCCCAGTGAAGCTCACCTGTGTTTGGTAGCTCTTTATTCTTTGGTGCTTTGTTTGTCTGCACCTTTGCATCTATCATGACATCATATCATCATACTAGAAGTTCATGGCATGTTAGCATTTGGATGTCCGTCGCTTGTCAGCATCTGCATTCCATCTAAGGGCAAAATTTTCGGTTTGCTATATTTAAATACCTTTCACCTTGATGTCCCGAGGATCTTCGTTCCTTGAGCCATCTGGTAAAGCTATTTAAATAGGGGCAACTGTTGTACCCCAAATTTTGACCCCTTAGATGTCATAAGCATTGTTTGTTTTTTTGCAGCTTAATTTTGTTTGCTTTGGGTAGACTTCGTGGATTTATTTTTGTAGGAGAGATATCAGCCAGAAAATCATGGGCCCTGGTCAATTAAGCCCTTAGATAAGTCAATAACCAAATTCTTGTTCATTATTTTTGTTGGTTAATTGAAATAAAGGTCTATCCTCCTCAAGAAATTCATGTTTCTTTTGGTCACATCTCAAGACCCTAAGGGTAGTTTAAACTACCAGCATCTTGTGGAAATTGGCATTTTGATCCTTTGAAAAAATCAAAATCAAGTCCATTTAGCCTCTTGGAGTTAGTTTCAAAGTTATTTTAGAATTTGAAATTTAAGGTTGCTCGTTTGAGTTGGGAAGTGCAAGTGGATTTTGATTACTTTGTTCATGTCCAAGTTTTAGAGGCTACATTGTTTTCAAAGCCTAAATTGCTGCTCCATAAAGATTGTGTCACATGGATGATATTTTTCAGTCATGAGTTTTCAATGATAAATAAAAGAGGTTACATTGATTAAGGTTTTAATTGATCCACAAAGTTATTGCACAAGAAATGACAAAGAATTCCAAGTGTTTCAAGTACGACCAAGGTTTGTAATATCCCTAGGGTTTTAATCTAAGGCTAATTGAGGCCTACTGCCAATAACTAAACACAACAACAAGCCTTATACAAAGCTGAGGCGCACTGATGCTTGCTGAGTCATGTGGAGGAGAATAGCTACAACCCTTATACATCAAAATGGTCCTGCACCATTACACCTTTGTTAGCCATCAGAACTCTACTCCAGACCAATAAATACCAAAACTCATTTCAACCATTTGATTCAAAAAAACTCAGGAAATTCAGAATGAAGTGGACAACTCATTACAGTATCACAGTTATTCAATATTCACACAAAGGGAAAATTAAAAAACAAAGCAGTTCATAATACCTCCAAGCTCAAGACAGCCAATACCAGATAGATGGATAGGGCAGAGACAATGCATCGTTTCAGGACAAAATCATAATACATAAAAGAAGAAAGGTCAAAACCATTGTGATTCACTCAGAAAACAACCTCAACACACGAAAAGGAAAAGACAGTACTTTCAGCAATATCAAAGTTGTGCATCAGAATAAAGGAATCAATACAGTGATAAGCAATGGTACAGAGTTCACAAATGAGGAAATTCCCAGCATAGCAGAATTAATCAGAAAAAGCATCATTAACTAATTTGGAAAATAAACAATTAAGGACCACAGAGCACAACAGTCAAGGCATTGATTCAAATTCGAATTTCACTCAAGAGGGAGAGGATTTCTGAGCTATAAAAAGGGAAGAACTCTCACAGAAAAAAAGGGGGGCTTGAGCTTTCTAACAAAACAGAGAACTAGCAATATTTCAAAGTGTTCATCCCTATACCTAATCAGAAAAGCTCGGTAATCACATGTTCTCAGAGCTTTACGTCAAAGCTCTAGAAACTTGGAGCTAAGCCTCATTTCTAAGGAAGCAAAGAAAGAACAGAGAATAGAGGAAGGAGAGCTTATCTTATCCGCCGTTGAAAAAGTCAGAAGTTTGCCTTGAATCAACTTGTTGGAGCACTCACAGAGGGTATTCTTTCTCTCCCGTTTCTCGTCTAAAAGAAATCTCACCATATTATTGTGTATTGCATATTCCCTGATCGATTTTACTCTACTAGAATTGATTTCTGCATGTCAGCGTTTAGGTTTGGTTTTGGGATTTCATCGATTGGTTTCGTTCCTTTGAATTTTTGAGAATTTAGCTTTTAGATTCAGATTGAGAGAGAGATTTGAGATAGGGTTTGTTTTGGTTCGAAAGTGAGAAGTTGAATCTTCGTCGGAGAAGACGGCGGTTTCCACCGCGCTTCATCTTCTCCGGCGGGTCATTTAGGGTTCTGTTTGAGTTGTTGTAGAGAGAGGATAGAGCTTTTGCTCTTTTAGAGAGAGAGAAGGCATAGGATTATGACTTTGTTACATTTGACCGTTCCTTTTTTCTTCTTTACTAAACCTGAGAACTACGTGTGTAGAGTTTTGTTGAATTGGAGAGGTGGACCGGTGACAAGTGTCACCGGTGTTTCATATGACCAACCATTCCAGTGTGTCCCCCCTGAGGGTCCAATATACGTGCGCCTATTACCAGCCTTGGGATTTAAGTTTTGTTTTAACTCTCATGTGATCTAAGGGCCTCTGTCTTGCCACGTGTCTAGGATTACCTGGGAGCATCACAAAACCGTGTGGACCCAGACCCTATTGGGCTTGGCTTTTTACTTTCAACACCCCTCTCTCCAGGCCCATATGCGCATAACACTTAACCCCAACTCAGGACCAATTGCTAATACACCCTCCTTTAGTGTCATTTAGTGTTGTTTTGTTTTTTATTTATTCTTTTTTTTATTTATTAAAAATATTTTCTTATCTTTAAAAATCCCAAAAATTCATAAACTTTCTTTAAATGCTTAATTTAATTTTCCATGTTTTTTTATTTTCACTTTTATTTTATTTTTACATTACATTTTGAGTTTACAAAAACATGAGTAAATTCTTCATTTAATCCTTGGGTACCTTTTGAAAATTACTTGATCCTTGAGAGTTTTTGTGAGAGTTCTTGGTACATGAGAAAGTTCGTTGAGAGTTGTTCCTTAACCTTGGATATGATCATTTTATTAGGGTGTTAACTTCAAAACCGATTTCAAAACTTCTCTCGATTAATACTAAGCCAATTAAAGTATTATCAAGCACCATTCTCATAAAAACGAAAGAAGAGGACCGTTGGAATCTAGCATTCTAGTGGAAACCTCGAGTGAATGGTCTCAAGTCTCGCACTTTGGGGTAGCCATTATTCATTCTTTCACTTCTCAAAACATCTAATATTAACTCGGACGAATAAGAGCCGACAAGATCTAGCATTTTGACACAACTCTTCGAACAATTGATTTTCGTCAAGCGTTCACAGTCCATTAAATAACTTCTATAACTTGGATGAAATAAGGACCGTTAAGATCTAGCATCTTGACATAACCCTTTTGGGCAATTGATCATCGTCAAAAGCTCATTGTCCTCCAAACAATCTTAATCATAACTTGGATGAATAAGAGCCGTTGAGATCTAGCATCTTTGCATAACTCTTCGAACAACTGATTTTCATCAAGTGTTCATTATCCATCAAATACTTTTCATCATCAACTTGGATGAATAAGAGCCGTTAGAGTCTAGCGCTCTAGCACAACTCTTTGAACATTTGCTAAAATGTTCACTAGTCACTTAACATACCTCAACTAACAACTCGTAGTAATCAGAACTACGGACGCTCTGATTTCTCATTCTTCAATGAGAATACGTAGGCACAAGGATCATAATTCTTGGGGAGCCACCTTTCGCTTTTTTCTGTTCCATCTTCCACTTTTTTCCACCTCTTATCTTTTTCAATCGTCATCTCAAAAATCCATCCTTCTTTAAAGATAACAGTACTTCAAAGTACATCCAATCTTTTGAAATAAACTTGAAAGAAAAGGATTGTCAGAATCTAGCATTCTAGCATAACCCTTTGAAAGATCGGTCTCAAGTCTTGCACATTGATGTAGCCAATCATTTCTTTCTTTCATCCTTAAAACACTTCATAACAATTTGGACCAAGAAATGTTAGAGTCTGGAACTCTAGTACAACTCTTTGAACCACTGATCTTTATCAATGCTCGTTGTCCAACAAACAATTTTCTCAAACTAATCTTGAATGATAAGAGAATGTTAGAGTTTAACACTTTAGCATAAACTCCTTGATCATTTGATGATCATCATTCCTAAAATAAGTCTAATCATACTCAAAACTCCATTTTATGGATAAATCTTGATCCTTATCAAGAGACCAAAACACCTTCAACCATTGACCTCATAGTCATTGGTAACATCTTTCCTTGACCTCATAGTCATAGGATATTTTCCCCTTGGCCTCATGGCCACTTACATCACAACTTAGAATTAGAGAGTTCTTTAACTCTATGTGAGTATCATGATCATGAATACTCATTCCCCTTGGAACTTTGACCATAGTCAATGGTTCCTCACCTTAGTTAGGTGAACTACGATTGCTTTGATTCCATCCTCATAAGGATACGTAGGCACGAGACTCCGAAGTCTTGGCGAGCACCCTAGTAATAAAACCTCTTTAGGTTCTCTCCCCTTTAACAATAATCATTTATCTTCCTTTCCCATTAAGTAGAAGATTAGATACAAACCTTAAGCTAACATACATTTAACCTTAACTAAATGGTTCCCATTGAGTACAACGGACGTGAGGGATGCTAATACCTTCCCCTTGCGTAACCGACTCCCGAACTCAGACAATGGTTGCGACGACCATGTCTTATCCTTTCTTTTAGGGGTTTTATTCGATACTTTCCCTTTCCCTCTATGAAATAAATAAAGATCGCTGGCGACTCTGTTAAGTCCATCCCGCGGGCGTGCGATTGCGCTTCGCTAGGTCGTTCTCATTTTTTCGAGGTACGACAGGAATACGTAGGCATAAGATTGTGAAATCTTAGCGAGCATACCAATCAAAAGAAAACCCTAGGTCCAGTCCCTTCATACATTAATAAAAAAACAACAGATTCAGCATCCTGCCAAAAGCCTCATGAAACGTCGAGGCACTCTGTTCTTAAGCAAAATAACCTAAGGAGAGACCCCCTTATTTGATAGCATCTGTAAACCAACAGTCATCTGTTTAAACTCCGTATGCAAGCAGGGTTAATTGGAGACATCTATTTCCCTTCCTTAATCAGCTCAATAGGATAAAAAATGAATCGAACTGTAGTACCAAAGCGATAGTGATTCGAAACCACAAAAATCGCGCTACACACTCCGCCATCGAAATGACTCCCTTTACAGCCTTGTACGAACGTCTTTCTCCATCTATACCAGACCATATTACACGCCAACCCCACAATCCTTATCTTTTCCCATCCCATTCTCCCATAAAGTATGACAAAATCCCACCTAATACTCCACTACCCACCTCGAGCTCCGCATTGCCTTTCCCACATGCTAATGCACATTCCAAGAAACTACATACTCCATCAATTCCTAACAAGATGCCCTCCTTCCCATTGCCTTCAGGCCCTCTAGTTCCTTTGCCTGGCCCCACTAATTCCTCCCTTGCCATGTCTGCTTAACCCACACTTAATGTGAACCTTGAGGACAAGGTTCTCTTTAGGCCCGGTAATATTGTTAAGAAGCCCAGAGCTTCTTTAAAAAGAGTGGCCAAAAGGCCTGTTTGGTTTAAGGATTATTATACTTAGTATTTGGGCTTTACATTAGCGAGTCTTTAATTTTATTTGCAGAATTTTATTTTAAGAGGCTTAGGCCCAATTCAGTTATTCAACCCTAAGTATATAAAGGGGACCTTTGTAATAGTTTGGTTTTAATGAAATATTTTATAAACTGTTTTATGTTTCTTCTTCTTATGCAACCCAAGATCTAGTCTAGCTTAGTGTAGTCTATCAAATTCTCTAATGTTTTATTTTCTAACTTTGTTACATTACAAGATCGTATGCATGGACGTAAGCTTGTGTAGAGTAGAAAAGGGCCAATTGGTGCAATGGTAACTTCGTGCGAAGCATTAAAAATGAAGTTCACACAATAAGTCTAGGAACACTAACCCTAGCAGAGTGTATACAAATATCTCTCTCTATTGATCACTTGTTCAAGAAACCACTTCTAAAAATACACTTGAATAATCACACATAAAATTTTCAGTATAACATTGAGAGAACAACTCATATATTTTTTATAACTATGTTATAGGTATTTACCCTCATATTTAGTTGGGCTATTCATGGTATATAGTTCCATAAGAAAATCAAATAGAACTGAGTAAAATTATAGTAAAAATACATTTAAATTGAATCGAACTGCTTTAATTTATTTTAAACCGAACCGAGTAAAATTATAGTAAAAATACATTTAAACTGATCCAAACCATTTTAATTTATTTTGACTGAAACAAATTAAAATTATTGATTTAGTATACCGTTTTGAAATTTCGAACCGTACATAATCGTTAGAGGTTAATTTTTTCTAAATTGAACTATTTATTAAAGAACCGAATCATTAAATTATTTTTAATTTTTTTTAATTTAAAACTTATTTTTAATATTTTTCATTTTCAATTTCAGTTCAATTCGATTTCAATTTCAGTTTGGTTTGTTTTTTTTTTCTAGAATTTGTTTGAGCAATATAATTTAGTGTATTAACAAAAACATTTAGTTATTTTAACTTTGATTCGATTCGGCTCATTGGTCCAGTTCATTTCTTAGTTTTTTTAACAACCCTAATATTTAGCATCCTAATTATGGCCAGAGAATCTATTGGACACACATGTTGAATCCTCTTATCTCCGTCGTACGAGGATTAAATCAATGACTAAGACTCTATTTGATAAGTCATATTTTCAAATTTATAGCTTATAAGTTCATATGATAATTTAGATCTGTTTGATAACAGTCTTTTCATCACGAACTTATAACTTATTTTACTAGTTTATAACTTATTTTTCAGACGCTATTTTAAATAGCGTTTTAACTTATAGCTTATAACTTATCATCTTTTCTTTCATTTTTATCCTTATTATTTTAATGAAAACCCTATTTTATCCTTTATAATTAAATTTAAAATAAAATAAATATGTATTAAATGCCTTTTTATTTCATTTTACATTTATAAGCTAGTAGAATCTTTAATTTATCAAATACTTCAATTAATTTATCCGTTACCAACCATCAGTTATAAACTATAAACTATCACCAACCATCAGTTATAAACTATAAACTATCAGTTATCAACCATCAATCATCAAACATAAATTATAAATTAACTTGTCAATCAACTGCTATTTTTATCAAACAAAACTTAAAAACCTAATACTCCATAACTAGAAGGTATAATAAGTCTTAGATATTTTAATTTTGTAAAAACTACATTTGTGTCGTTTATGTGTTTTCTCACGCATGAAAGGGAGAAAACTAACTTTTCTTAAAGTATAACATTTGATTGTGACGATTATTTTGAAGAGTTTTTCCAAAACTCATGTATGCTAAATTAGTAAAAAGCAACTTTTGTTGCAATATACTAATAAATATTCATTTAGTTTTAAGATGATTTGAAACACCAAATTTAAGGGTGTTTTTTTCTATTAAATTGATATGTTTTTTATTTTGGCCTCTATATTTTTTTTTTTGATGAAATCTTTATATATTGAATTCTTTTATATTTTAATCGTTGAGTAATACTTAACCGTTAGACCATCCAACTTATTTGTTTAAAACATCGTAACAAATTTATATTTTACATAAATGATTTTAGAATTACCTAAGTAGCTTATTAAATAGTTTAATTACTTCATATCATTAAATAGTTCAATTAGTATTTCAACTATCTAATATTTCAACTATTAATACTTCAATTATTTATTTTATTAAATAATAAATTTATTAAATATTTCAATTATTTAATATTTTAATTATTAATATTTTAATTATTTAATTTATTAAATAATTAATTTATAAAATATTTTAAGTATTTAATATTTCAACTACTAATATTTCAATTATTTTGTTTATTAAATAATTAGTTTATATTATATTTCAATTACTTAATATTTTCACTATTAATATTTCAACTATTTAATATTTTAACTATTACATATTTTAACTATTAATATTTTAACTATTCAATGTTTCAACCATATTAAAGATTTATTTCATAATGTTGTAAGAAATACTATTTAATAATATTCTAGAATAGTTGAAATAATATAAAATAATATGAAATAATATTGTGAATAATACTATGAAATAATATGAAAAAATTCTTTAATATTTAATAATATTGTGAGAAAGACTATTTGATACTCCCTCCGTCCCAAAATATAAAAGAAAAACTCAAAATCACACTTATTAAGAAAAGTAAAAATATAATAATTTGACTAAGATTTTGTTGAAATAAATTGCCTTGAAAGATGTAAAAACAATTCTAATTGGTTGTTGGTTATAGAAAAGATGAAAGAGAAAACAAATTAAATGCAATTTGCATTTAATTTTACCTTGAAAAGATTAAAGTTGGTTTTTTTCTCTTATATTTTGGGGCAAGAGAAATGTATTTTTTCCTCTTATATTTTGAGACGGAGGGAGTAATATTCTAGAAATAGTTAAAATAATATGAAATGATTATTTAATATTCAATAAACTGATTAATAATTAATTATATAATCATTAATTACTATTTATTATGTAATATCCCATATCCTCTTAAGTGTTTTATTAGTTGTCAGTTGTTGTCAGTTGGAACAAATAGAGTAATGAGTGAACTCAGAAGATATTAATTGTTACTCTATTCAATTAGTTTTTATTGTTTGGTAAAAGAAAGTATAATTTGATAAATTAGCAAGAGTGTCATTTTTGAGAAAATGGCAAAGGTAGAATAGTTTTTGTCCATGGATTGCCAAAAGAAGACAAAGAAGTTTTCTACAAAACTTCTATCAATTCTCATATTCTTCATTTTTCTTGAAAGTTAGTAAAGAAGAAAAGAGAAGAGAAGGAGAGAAGAGAAGGAAGAGAAATAAGAAGAACAACTTGGAAGTGGAATCAAGAGCTTGCTTCATCAAAAATAATCTCATAACTTCCATCATCATCATTAAGGCGAGTTCCTAGTTAGATTTAGCTTTTGGGATTATTTTCATGAGAAAGAAGATTAGGGTTTTGTGTGTGAATCCTACTTGATGCATGACATTAATGATATGATGGCGTGTTGTTGTGTTGAGATGTTGAGAAATGAAGAAACTTGAAGAAAGCTTGTGGATTCATGTATTATTGTCTTGTATATGTAATTTTGTAGTGTTTTGATCCTCCTAAGATGTTAATTGATGTTACGGTTTGATAGGGTGAGTTACCATGTCTTTGGATTGAGAAAATCCTGAAGAACAAGTGAAAATATGGAAGATTCACGGTTTGATTCGAATCAGGAAGAAGAAATTATGCAGAAAAGCAATCCTGACTGATTTGATTCGAATTAAAAGATATACATGGTGAATTTGATTCAAATCAATCACTTATGGTTAGCCTCTAACCGATTTGATTTGAATCATAGTTTACACTTGATTCGAGTCAGAAAGGAAAATTATGTTCAAAACCCTATTTTCGTCACAACTTGAGTTCTATAACTCAACATAAGGAGCTGTCAGTTATGTTGGAAAGCTCTTTCAATACTCTAGTAGATGGTGAAGTAAAAATTTTTATTTTTTATGCCAATGATTGATATGATAGTGATGATAAACTATCATGTATGATATGATGAGATTGAAGTTGGTTAAATACCCCGTTCCTTGTTTCCACCATAAACAGGAATGCTAACTCTAATTGATGCGAAGTTACATGCGTTTGAAAGTTAACATAGAGAGCTATAACATTATGGAGTCATATGTTCTTGTTTCCACTTTATTTTTCCCCTTTGAGTCCGGTTAACCCACCATAGGATGATCGGGCAAGCGCTCACTATATGGTGTCGCTACAACAGATAAGACCTTAGACAGCGCTTTTTTTGCCCTTAGACAGCGCTTTTAAGCGTTGTATAAACCTGCGCTGCTATAGGTTTAGACAGCGCTTTGGTTAATACCAAAAGCGCTGTCTAAAGGTGGGTATATTTAATGAAAAGCGCTGTCTATGGTACCTTTATATAAAATTTTTCGTATACCTTAGACAGCGCTTTTGGTGAAAGCACTGTCTAAGCCCTACCTTGTTTGACTTTTTTGCTATACCTTAGACAGCGCTTTCACCCAAAGCGCTGTCTAAGGTATACCTTAGACAACGCTTTTGGTAAAAGCGCTGTCTAAGGTATACGAAAAATTTTATATAAATTTTTTAAAACCTCAATTTTTACCAGGTTTTTTCAACCAGAATTTGACCTGTTTTTGACCTGTTCAGAAAAATACCACAATTTGGAGATTCAAATCAATCCAATTTATCCAATTTAAATGTACCAATTTACACCAAAATTATATATCCAAAACAATTGGCAATTCAAACCAATATATATTTAAAATTACAAACCAAAATTATATACTAGTACAAATGCACATATCACTTATACTAGTACTTTTGCATCCAACCAAAGGTATGCTTCAAATCTACATTATAGGTCCTGAAAACACAAAGATTGTAATTCAATTAAAAGAATACATAAACAAAGTTACACATATTTAAATTCTCATCAAATAAAGTAAGAGTACAATATTATACCTTGTAAAATTCCGAGCTCCATAATGAATTGACACCAATCCTCTTTAATTTCATCCAATTGAGAAATTGAGTAATGAGCACACTTGCATTCTTCAAAGTACTACATAATAATATAACATAGTTTGATTTAGTTTTAACTATTTCATTAGACATGAGAGATATGTGTTAATATTAAAATAACTCATAAGTTAGAAATACATACATCGGATGGAATCTCTATTCGATCCAACAAAAGAGTGTCTCTCATAAACCTCAACATGAAATAGCCACAATCTATTTGATTGCGTTGCCGAGGACACTACAAATGAAAAGAAAATATGGATAAATCCTAAGTTTTATCAAGTAGCATCACTAATATAATAACACATGTGATAATTAATATACCTTCACTGTATTCCATGTAATAATGGGGTTGACTCTCCGCTGTGGTAGATGGCTAGCTCGTAGTGCTAGGAAAGCTTGTATAGCGCTAATAAAATATAAGTGAATATTTAGAAAAATTCACATAAATAAATAAACAAACAAATAAATATACACATTCATATTTAGAACAATCTCACTTACGTGTCAATATACTTCTTCAAATCCGGGTATGTTGTCCAATCATTTCCTAACGAATCCAGATAATACACCATTTCTCTGCTAGGATTAATTGCGACCAACAACCAATGTCCACTGTAAGATTAAACAAGTGTTAGATGGAAACTTTCTACACGACGTCAAAATACAAAAAAAAACTATAATAGATGAATTTAGAATGAAAATCTAACCCAGTATTAAACGGTAAAAAGAACAACTTTTCCGTTTCTTGGTTGTCCATAAAGACGTCGCGTATATACTCCAGGACCTCATCTGGTTTATTGATTATTAAGGTTAAGTTGACAGACGCCGGGCATAGGAATGCAAATCTTTGCTGTAATCCGTGTGGGCGCATAACTCTGTCATACAGAAACCTTAAATAAAAACATCATTAACATTAGACTATTCATTTGAAACATAAAGTAAATAAGTTGTTCAATTAATATACCAAAGTAGATCGGATATATACCTCACGTATGTATTGACAACAGTGCCGCCCAATTCTTCATGATTGAAAACTTGCTCGAAGTCTTCATTACTAATAATTTGGTCATGTTCAAAGCCATAGATACCTTTCTCCATATGTATAAGACGAACACCTCCGGTGATAATATCTGTCACTTGTAGATACGTCTGGAGGCACGACCTAAACTTGGAGATAGGTTGTTTTCTACCCTTGCTCTTCTTAGCACCAACATTTTTTTGCATTGAAATGTTGCTAATCTGTTTACCAGGCAGCTATATATCATATAATTTGTTAGATGAAGTATAAGATATCCAATTTAACATTTTCTATGCATAAATATCATATAATTGTGATGTACCTGTTTTTTTGAAACAACGGACTCGGTATGCTCCGGAATCCGCTTATCCTTTGTTTTGGATTTTGTTGGAGTCTAAATAACATTACCATGTAAAAAATGAAAATAAAATGCTCGTAAAATCTTTGAATCTACACATTAAGGTTAACAAAGGTTTATAACGGTTTTAAGCATACCTCATATCCTACGAGTATGAGGTTTGACGGCCATGCAACATACGACCCTATAGCATCTCGCACCAATGTTACATCCGAATCATCGTCAGGATAGGGTAATGGTGCTTCCTCCTCTATAGCAATATCAACTGATACTTTCAAACTTCCAGTAGGGAGGGATTTATTGTGAAGTAATTGTACCCCATTGTTATACACTTTTCCCTTTGCAACATTCCGATAAGTTGGTGAAGATAAGAAGAGCTGACATTGGGAAACGCCCTAAAACCAAAAATAAATATGCCATTGTTAATGTGTATATATGTCATTTAAATAATTTAAGCTACTAATTTAATTTCATAAATATATATATAAATACCTCTGGAATAATCGGATGAAAGCTGCGGTTGATACTATCTTTCTCCGATCCATCTCTAACACATGAAGCGTTATCCCTTTCTTTTTCCTTTCGTAATTCCCGAACCTCAGCTTCTAGTGCTTCCAATTTAGCTTGAAGTTCTGCATTACTAGCAACCTTTCCCTTTTTAATATTCAAGGAGGTCGGGGTGATCCCAAATGCCTTACCCCTCACCCGACCAGAATACTCAGGGACATCTAATGCCCGACTAAGTATGCTCCTGGTATCGTCTGGAGATACAGACTGAGATAACGCCTCCTGAAAATCAGATGAATATCGAATATTTGTCAAATATTTGTTAATAAAGTTTTGATTTAATTAAAGAAATATTGTTATACTTACACATTTCTCAAATACTTGTAGAACCTCAACTGCAACAACTCCAGACTTGCCCACACGGGCTTCCTTCCACAAGACATGTGCAGGAAGAGATGTTTCAGAGCTATTCGCCTGTTGTAACTACATATAAAGCCAAATAATATGATCAACTATAACTCATGATGAACAATTATTATAGCATTGCAATATATTGATACTTACCAAAGATTGCTCCAAACGTCCATATCCAACACGTCCTTTCCTGTATTTATACTTGGGAGCTGATGCTCTTTCCCGATTAATTGCACTTAATCGCGTAAATTCTGGGGTTTGCCGTTTGGATTTAAACGTTACCCATTCTTGTGGTGAAATCAAACTTGCATATTTAGATGGATACTCTCCATCAACAAAGTTATCGTCAGCATCCCTAAGATAGGTGCGGTTTAAATATGTCCTAAACCCTCTTAGGAGCTTCCCTGCCAATCTCATCAAAAAAGCTTTTCTTTCTTCCTCGACGTTGAAGCACCTCTAAAAAAGCCATACACATTGGTTAGTACAAATAATTTGAAGGACATAATTAGTTGGCATAATTAAAGACATAATTATGGTACCTTTATCTCATTCCAAATTTTTTCTTTGGTTTCCTTCAACTGTTTGGATCTCCAATCATCACAAGTAATAGGAACCGCATTCCTTACAAGTGCACCAATGAAACTTGTCAAAGTATGACCGTTAGGCTCAATAAGTGTATTCTGGGCGCTCCAATGCACATTATAAGTCTCTAGCACGGATCACTCTCTTCATAATGGTTATTCCTCTTCTAATCTCTGCTTCCATAGATCTGTTACTTCCAACCTGAATATCGGGATCATCATCATGTGGGTGATCATCATCATGTGGGTGATCATTGTTAGTAGCCATCTAACCTGTAATAAATAAATCAAGGATATCAAATATAATATATAACAAATATAATAAAGAAATCAAGGATATCAAATATAACA
Source organism: Lathyrus tuberosus (assembly GCA_022829125.1). Lineage (NCBI taxonomy): Eukaryota > Viridiplantae > Streptophyta > Magnoliopsida > Fabales > Fabaceae > Lathyrus > Lathyrus tuberosus. The sequence goes on along the minus strand of JALAZF010000532.1, from coordinate 2,331,460 downwards.
AATATGACATAATATATAACAAATATAAGAAAGAAATCAAGTATATAACAAATTTTACCTCTTTAGCTATAATGGCTAAAGAGTTGGATATGTTTTAAAATAAAAGTTTTTTAGAAGATTTAATAAAACTAAACTAAACTATTTAGAAGATGTTTTAAACAAAACTTCATTAAACAAAACTTCATTAAACTAAACTTCATTAAACTAAACTATTTAGAAGATGTTTTAAACAAAACTTCATTAAACTAAACTAAACTAAACTAAACTAAACTAAACTAAACGATTTAACAAATATAATAAAATATGTTTTAAACAAAAATACTTGGAGTTAGCTCACTAAAACTAACCTAAACTAGCATGTTAACAATTCAAATTCCAACAACAGTCCAACTAATTTCGACCTAAACAATAACTTCATTAACAAAACTCATCAAACATACTCATCAAACATACACATTCACTACAAAACTTCATTAACAAATCTTCATTAACAAAACTCATTAACAAACTCATCAAATATACTCATTCACTACAAAACTTCATTAACAAAACTTCAAACATACTCATTCACTACAAAACTTCATTAATAAAACAGTCCAACATAACTTCATTAACAAAACTCATCAAAGAGCAGAAAGAACGAAAACTCATTTTCATTAACGTCATTAACAAAACTCATTTTCATTAACTTCATTAACAAAACTTAACAAAACACAACAACGACGTACCTTTAACGACGGTAACAACGGCAATGCAAGAACGAAATGTATCAAAGAGCAGAAACGGACGGACGACGGCAATGAGCAGAAACGAACGACGACGGAAATCAGCAGAAACGGACGGACGGCAAGGTTTTTCGGTGAAGGTTTATGGTTGACGGACGGTTGACGGTGAAGGTTTTTCGGTGAAGGGTTTTGAGCTCTGTTCGCATGCAGGGGAGAAGAAAGAGCGGAAATATGAAAATGAATACTGACTATTCATATATTTTAATTTTATTATACCTTAGACAGCGCTTTTAATAAAAGCGCTTTCTAAGCTGGACCTTAGACAGCGCTTTTAAAAGCGCTTTCAAAGGTTGGCCTTAGACAGCGCTTTTGATTTTATTTTTTTTAATTTTTAAGACCTTAGAAAGCGCTTTTCACTAAAGCGCTGTCTAATATTTTCCATTAAATTTTTTTTTAAAATTTATAAGACCTTATAAAGCGCTTTTGACCAAAGCGCCGTCTAAGGTCTTATATTTTTTTGCACTTTTACTTTTTTAAATGGCTAGTTTCCTTGTTTTTAACTTATAGCAGCGCTTTTGTATTAAAGCGCTGTCTAAGGTGCGATGTTATAACTTACTTTTGTTGTAGTGTGTGTAAGTGGATTAGCTTAGGCTTAAGTAGTTACGTAAAAGCTTCGCCAAATGCTTGATTAGAAAGTTAATTGGATAAATTTTGAAGAAACCATATGTGAATTCTAAGTATTCCTTGATTAATGATGTTTTAACTATCATATATGCTTTATGAATCATAGTATGTTATGTGTTTTATGTATAACATTATGTTGTGAATGCATTGAATTGGAAAGTATATGTATGATGTGATACATTTGCATTGAATGAACAATAATTACTCAAAACCTATGATAATAAGTGAGGTGAAGCTTAGAGTTATAGCTAGGTGAATGACAATAGAAAGATAATAGGTTATGATAAAAAAACTTAGGTTGTGATGCTTGAATGTGAAGGTACCTTGGTGTGTACACTACTATGGAAAACTGATTTAACAACGGTTGGGAAAGATATATAACGACGCGCACACATGCATTGTTATGTAGAGTGTCGTTGTATATATGATACTTACAATCACAGTCTTGTAACCATTGTAATAAATTGGAAAGCGGGCGCCCTATAACAACGGTTAAGAGTAATAGTCGTTGTGATATTGTTTATGAATAAAAAAACAAACGTATCATACCAGAATCAGCAATACACAATTTGTGAACAGATATCAAAACCATTATTACATCAAAATATACGTAATTACGAAGGAATATCAAAGGATGAAAAATGAAATTTCAAAAGACAAAAAGATATAATCATTAATTCAACAACTCGAGGTTGGTAGAAACTTATCCAACTTCCATGAGACGGTGAAGAATTAGAAGAAAAAATATAAAAGCGTAAGAGCCAAAACATAAAAACAACTTAATCCAAAAGAAACAAAATGAGTTCTACTGCTCAAGCTACCAAAAATGTTGAGAATGAAACTGTTGCTGTAGAGGGGGATGTAGTTCAAAACCTTCCCTAGAATCAACATGTTGCTGTAGAGGGGGTTGTCATTCAAAACCTTCCTTAGAATCAACAAGTTGCTGCTGTAGAGGGGGTTGTTGTGGAAAGAAGGAGAGCTCTGAGGGTGAGGAGAAGAAGGAGAAGAATTTTGAGAAGACATATGGTTGTTTTTTATTCTGATGATGATGATGAGGCTGACTATGGTTGGTCAAACTTCCTCTCAGCCAGAGCATTTAGATTTGATGATTAAGTTTATGTAATGAAAAGTTTATGTAATGAAACTTAATTTATCTAATGAAATTTTAATCTTTTTGCTTAACAGCTTAAACTATCATCTACAACATCTATCAACTAATATACTAACTGTTCTGGACTGGGCTAGGGTCTGCCCCTCAGTCGAGAAGGCCCAACCCACAGGACATGAGATGGCCCAACAAGGACCTCTTTACAAGACCACTGTCGGGCACATACACGCCCCAACAACGTCGGGCACGTGTCACCCCTCAACGTTGTTGGGCACCTTGCGGAAGGGCGACATGACATGGTACGACGGTATGGCCGACCCCGACGATCACGTCGAAAGTTTCGAAGCCATGCTCGACTTCAGAAACGTCAGGGGAGCCATTAAGTGCAGGCTTTTCCTCACCACCTTGCGGAAGGGCGCCATGACATGGTACAAGGGTCTGGCACCCGGGTCGATCACATCCTGGAAGCAACTAAGATAACGCTTCACCAAACACTTTACTGCGTCTCGTCGACACCCGAAGATGGAGGCTGCCCTAGAGAGCATCTTCTAGGGGAAGAACGAATCTCTCCGAAACTACATTGAGAGATTCAACAGAAAAGCTGTCGAGGTCCATACGACCGACAACATGAAGAAGTATTTAATCATCCATGGGCTACGTTTTGGATCTGACTTTTCCAAGTCCGTGGGCCTCCGCAGACCCCGCCGTCCCAGTCGTACATCGAGCTCGAGGAGTCGGAGGCAGTACAGATCGCCTTTAGGCCAAGACGCAAGGAAGGCCCCCGCGGCCATAAAGAGGAAGACTCTCCTCCCCGACGAGGAGGAGAAAGAAAGAAAGAGAATCGCCTCCGTGATACTCGTGAACCGCGCGGACCAGCTGGCCGGTTCGCGGAATACACCCCGCTCAACGCTCCCCGCGCGCGAATCCTCTCCGAGTGCCAGAACTCAGAATTTATGAAAGGAGGAGTCCGCTTTCCGAAGCCCACTGCCCCCAAATCAAACGTTGACAAGTCAAAATACTGTAGGTTCCACCAGAGTCACGGGCATGTCACAGAATACTGCATCCATCTCAAAGATTCGATTAAAATTCTGATCAAGGAAGGGCACCTAAAGAAATACGCCCAGAAGAATGACACTCCTCGTCCCAGCTCCCGGGAAGCCCAGAACGTCGAGGAGACGACGCCTCCTCCCGATGAGAGTCAGCTTCAGGTCGCCCTCAGTGTCACTCGACCCGAAGATTTCTTTGACTCCCAATCATTGAAGGCCAAGAAGCAATTCACAACATGTGGGCGACCTTCCCCCACAAGAACCCCGTCACTGCTTGTAGCACCTGGGAAAGCTTCCCCAAAGCGATGGTCATCTCCAGGGGTGGTCCCTAGAAGTTGTCCGTTGGATCGATCAAGCGGAAATTTGATGACCTGGAATCCGCAACGTCGGCGAAAACAACCACCCTCGAGAAAGTGCAGGGGAACTCCAACCATATCACCTTCTACCTCGAGAAATTCCCCGGGGGAGCGCCAAAAGCCACTATTCCCCTCCTGGTCAGGGCACAGATGGCAAACTTTGACGTTCGAAGGATCCTCGTCAACCAGGGAAGTTCGGTAGACATCATGTATGCCCATCTGTTCAAGACCCTTCAGCTCGACGAGAGACATCTGACCCCGTACGTCGATTCAGATCTGCAGGGGTTCAACGGAACCACCACCAGACCATGGGGTTACGTTGAGCTGATGGTTACATTCGGGGCTGAAGACACTGCCCGACAGGTGAAGATCCGTTTCCTGGTGGTCGAATGCCCATCCCTTTACAACTGCATCCTCGGGAGGACCACCCTGGCTGAGCTTACGGCGGTACCATCAATGGTCCACCTCAAAATGAAGTACTACACGACCAGGGGATGAGTAGTGACGATGCACGGGGACATCGACACGTCCAGAAGATGCTTCGATGCCGCCATCAAAGGCATGAGTTCCATCGGCGCCAAACCCAAGACCGTGGCCAAGCCACCCTAGGACGCCGAACAGGTACCTCTCCCGCGCGTCAATGTGGTCGAACTCAACAGCAGGTTCCCGGGCGAACCCGATGATGACGGGGCAGAAGAGCTCGACCTCCAGGAGGGAAACAACGGACGGCCTCTCCACCCAACGCGCCCCATCCCCGACGGAGACTTTGAACTCGTGGCACTCGGGGACAATCCAGACCATAACGTGAAGATTGGCACCGAAATCCCCGACCTGGCGAAGGAGCAGCTGAAGGCATGTCTAAGGGAGAATGCTGATCTCTTTGCATGGAGCGCCTCCGAGATGCCTGGCCTCGACCCTGAGGCTGCTTGCCATCAGCTCGCAGTAGATCTGACCGCTAGGGCCATAGCTCAACGTAGGCGTAAGCAGTCTCCCAAAAAAGCGGAGGCTGCTGAAAAAGCTGTAAAAGACCTCCTAGAGGCAAATTTTATTTCGGAGGCCAGGTACACAACCTGGCTGTCCAACGTTGTACTTGTTAAAAAGAATAATGGAAAATGGAGGATGTGTGTTGATTATACTGATCTTAATCGGGCTTGCCCAAAAGACTGCTATCCTTTGCCTAACATCGACCAGCTGGTCGACAACTCTGCATGTTACAAACTATTGTCCTTCATGGACGCATACTCGAGATACAACCAAATTCCCATGGACAAGGTCGACAAACAGCACACGGATTTCATGACCGAGTCGGGCAATTACTACTACAACGTAATGCCTTTCGGCCTGAAAAACGGCGGTGCGACCTACCAACGGATAATGAACAAGGTTTTCCGGGTTGAAATCGGCGACATGCTCGAGGTCTACATGGACGACATGATCGTCAAATCCGCGGAAGAAGTCGACCATGCCGCGCACCTCAAGAAGGTGTTCGACACAGCGAGGAGGTGCCGCATGAGGTTCAATCCCGACAAATGTACCTTCGGCGTTCGGGCAGGTAATTTCCTCGGCTTTTACCTCACAGAGCGAGGAATCGAAGCCAACCCTGACAAGTGTAGCGATTTTTCCGAGATCCCTACTCCGGACTCAAAGAAGTTGATACAATCATTGAACGAGATACTCACCGCTCTCTCCCACTTCGTCGCAAAGTCTGCACAGTACGCACTCCCATTTTTCAAACTTCTTCGACAAAAAGTGGAGTTTGAATGGAGCGAAGAATGCGAGAAGGCGCTCCTCCACCTAAAATAAGTCCTATGGCAACCCCCGATCCTCTCATGGCCTGAGGGCGGGGAGACACTTTTCTTGTATCTTGCAATCACGAGTGAAGAAGTCAGCGCCGTCCTCATTCGAGAAACCCCAGACGGGCAGAAATCAATTTACTTCACGAGCAAAGCCCTCCAAGACCCCGAGCTCAGGTATCAGCAGATAGAGAAAGTCGCCCTGGACCTCGTTACCGCGGCCAGGAGGCTACGCCACTACTTCCTCGCTCACACTGTCATCGTAAGGACCGAACAACCTATAAGGAAACTCCTTGGGCTACCGGATATGGCGGGGACGATGCTCAGGTGGTCACTCGAACTCGCCGAGTTCGACATCCAATACGAGGGAAGGAAAGCCCTGAAGGCTCAGGTATTGGCTGACTTTGTGGCGGAGATGACCGTCCCGGAACCTTCGACCAACGGATCCCAAAAATGGACGATCTATGTCGACATAGCGTCCAGCCCGAGGGGAAGCGGGGCGGGCATCATCCTCGAAAACGAGGAAGACATCCTGATTGAGGTATCCCTCGAACTATCCTTCCCGACGTAGAACAACCAAGCGGAGTACGAGGCTTTCCTCGTCGGACTTCGGCTGGCCGAGGACCTCGGCGCCAAGGAGTTCAAAATCTTCACCGACTCCCAGCTCATGGTCTCGCAAGTCCGAGGAGAGTACCAGACCAAGAACAACAACCTCATTGAGTACTTGACCTTGGTGAAAGAAAAGATGAAAAAGTTTACCTCCGCGGAAGTAACTCACATCCCCCGCGAGCACAATGCCCGAGCAGATGTCTTGTCCAAATTGGCAAGCACAAAGAAGAAAGGCGGGAACAAATCCGTTATACAAGAAGTACTTTCTCGGTTGAGCATCGACAAACCCGCTCCAGTGGCGGACATAAACGTCATTGGTGACAACAATTGTTGGATGACCCCCGTGTACGAGTACCTCACGACGGGTAAACTGCCCGAAAATCCAAAGGAAGTCGGAATGGTCAAGCGGCGGGCATGCTCATACACGATAGTCGAGGACAAGCTATACCGGCGAGGGTTCTCTATCCCTCTCCTCAGGTGCACCGAGGAGACCAAGGTTCCCGGCATCCTCCAGGAAATCCATGAAGGAATCAATGCACAGCACCTCGGCGGATGATCGTTAGCCCGTAAGGCGCTTCGAGCAGGGTATTACTGGCCCACCATGCAACAGAACGCCAAGGAACACGTCAAGAAGTGCGGCAGATGCCAACGTCACGGGGACATACACCTCGCTCCTCCCAACAATCTCAAAACGCTATCCTCCCCGTGGCCGTTTGCGTGGTGGGGGATGGATATCCTTGGACCTTTCGTCCAGGGGTCATATCAAAACAAATACCTCATCGTCGGGGTGGACTACTTCACGAAGTGGATTAAGGTGGAAGCATTGGCCAAAATCACGGCCTTCAACATACTACGTTTTTACAAAAGAAACATCCTCGCCCGATTCGGCGTGCCTCAAGCTATTGTCACCGACAACGGAACACAGTTCACCGACAGGAACTTCCAAGACTTCCTCTCCAAACTAGGCACGAAGCAGCACTTCACGTCGGTCGAGAACCCCCAAACGAATGGGCAGGCTAAAGCAGCGAACAGAGTAATCCTCCGAGGATTGAAACATTGACTAAGCGACGCCAAACAACGGTGGGTCGAGGAGCTACACAGCGTCCTCTGGGCCTACCGGACAACCCCTCATTCCACGACCGGGGAGACCCCTTTTCGTCTAACCTACAGAACGGAAGCGGTGATCCCCGTGGAAATCAGGGAACCCTCGAGGAGGACAGAAACCCTCCTTGATGGGGATGCGAACGATGAAGCCCTGAGGGAAGAACTCGATTTCATCGAGGAGACACGTTCGGGCGCTTCTCTCCGAGAAGCTTCACTTAAGCAAAAAATAACACTACGTTATAATGATAAAGTTATCAAACGTGATTTTCAGGTGGGCACCCTCGTCCTATGAAGGAACCAGAAAGACTCGCGAGAAGGCAAACTCGCCGCGAACTGGGAGGGCCCGTATCGCGTCTGCGCGAAAACGGGAACATGAGCCTACTTCCTAGAAAATCTGCACGGGGAAGAACTTGCTCGACCATGGAATGCTGAAAAACTAAAGCAATATTACAGTTAAGCACTGCCTGCGACACACTAGCGTCGCGGCCACGGGGACGCACTAAGGTACAAGCGCGACACCCCTATACGAAACACGATGGTCAAGGGTTGCGTTGTATGTGCGCGAGCACTTTGATCCGATGAGGACACCTCGATCGAGGTCCTGCGTCGTCGTACCAATTAGGCAGAACACCCAGCTCGCGATGGGAAGTTCACGCCACGAAGCTAAGACCTCGACCGAGCTCTTAGCCTCGTTGAAGGTCGGAACAAATCTCCGACCACCCGACCAGCTCTCCACGCGGTCAGGGACTATCAAGGTCGAGCAAATCACAAAGTTTTTACTTAGACAAAAATAAAGTATAACAAATGCTATAACATCACACACAGTATAAACCGTACAAACAGCACACGAGCAGATAAGCAAAAATGTATTGAAGCGGGCAAAAGCCCATTGTACAAATATTACAAACAGGTATCAAAAGCCCCTGGCATGTAGGCCGGGCATACGTATTGAAAAATAAATAAAACGGCTCGCAGGCCGAACAAAACGAAGAAAAAAAGAGCCTACTCGGTGACATTCCCTTCGGGCTCCTCACGTTCATGAAACTCGTCCACTCGCATCGGCTGCACGATTTGACCGTCGACCACCTCAGAGTCGGGGTCAATCCCTTCGGTTGTGAGGTCGGGGTTGAGAACCCGAAGCTGCTGCACGACATTTCTGAATCCTATGTTGGCTGCTTCGAGGTTGTCCTCCTCAGATTCCCGGAGCTTCGCTATGAGCGCTGCCCACGTAGTCAGCAGCCTATCTTTCTCGGTTTCCTCATCAGCGGGGTGGACAGCCTCCTCCAACTCGGCATTCCTCGCCAAGAGATGATCCCTCTCCTCTTCAATCCCGACGAGACGTCTCCGCTCTTCCTCAGCATTCTTCAACTTTTCCTCCAACTTCCCTTAAAGCTCGACTTGGGTCTGGTTCTGGCTTTTGTAGTCAGCCAGCTCCTTGCCAACCTTCTCCATTTCGGCTGAGATAGACTGGAAACTCTCGTGCAACCTGTTCAGTTCGCCTTCCGGACACGTCTCGTCGTTCAGAACCAGGGCAGCCGCACAAACCCGCATCACAGCGGACACGTCCTCCATCAGCACCTTTCTCCGAGAGACCTTGTCGACGCCTAAGATGGCCTGAGCTTCGGAGGCACCCATGCAAATGGAGTTATTCCCCATGAAAAAATTCGGCCTCGAGTGACAAGGCAGGAGCACAAATTTTACAGTAGGAGGACCTTCGTTCTCAGTAAGGTCGATGGCCACTGTGTCCGCAACCCGCCGCCTCTTCGGGGAGACCTGGGGGCTGGGAGAACCACTATCCTGGTGAGAGCCAAAAGAACCCCCGGTTGTCGGAGTGGGAACGGGCTCCTGCACTCGGATATGCTCGAGACGGCTTTTGCCTCCCTTCTTCGTAGCGCGGTTAGCCTTTAACTTTTTGAGGCGCTTCTCGGCAGACGACATCTTACCTGCACAGAAAACAAAGAGGTCAGTAATTCGAAAAGAAAGACAGAGGGAAATGCAAGTCGGGGAGCCACCCCACCTAACAGCTCGAGAGCCTCCTCGTCGGAAAACGTCTCGAGGAGAGCCCTAGTGTTGATCAATCGACGCTTCGTTAAGACCTCCCCATCATCGCCCAGAAGGAAGTCCCCGTTCGGCGTCACGAACTTGGCTTTGTTAAACCCACTGACGAACTTGACTATGGCCTCGTGAGCTAAGCGATCCCCTTCGCAGAGTTTACCAGGGATGACGATATAGCTGTCCGTCCCCTTCTTGAAGTGTTCTTCATTCCAGAACAACAGAAACCTGGGCAGAAGGGCTTCCTCTCGCCGTCCATCCACTTCCTCGACGACCCGACGGTACACTGTATTTACGGCCTCATGTGTGACCGGCCTCAGGAGGAAGTACCGATACTTGAAGTCTCGCAGGAAGTCCAGATAAGTGTGAAATAGGCTGCTCACCTGCTTGAAGGACACCCAGCCATGCTTGCCGTCGACAACCTACCATTGAAGATGGAAAATGCGAAAAAATAGGGTACCGTCGCCCCCAATCTTCAGATATTTACACACGAGCTCAAAAGCCCTGATGAATGCGAGAAAATTAGGGTGGAGTTGAGAAGGGGCCAAACGCAGGTGGGCAAACACCGCTTGTTGGAAATCCGTGAAGGGCAAATGCCACCCCGCCTCGTCGAACATAAACTCATATACGGGAGACCGCATCCCGCTATATGTCAAGCATATTCGATGATGTGGAAAAGGCCTAAACACGTACCACGACTTCTCTGAACCTATCAGGCGGTGCTCGATGGTACAAAATATGCCGACCTCGTTCAGGTCGACAAACTCGGAGATCATGTTCACTGCCTCTTCGCAGGCCCACTCGTCGGGAGGCCTCTCCCCGGCACTGGTTGTCTCTGCCATAGGCGAATCGGGTCCGTCGTAAATATCCAAAGATCCCTCAGCCACGGGTAATACGTCCATTTACCTGAAAAGCAGAAGGAAATGGTGAATTCGATGACCCATATCAAATCCACCCCTTCCACCGCTGATCAAGTGAAAGGGCGAGGAGGAAACGTCGGGGAACGCGAACCCGCGACCGTCCTCAGGTCCGCTGGGAGCGAAATTGGGCGAGACCTCGGGGTATTCGACCCATATCCCCGAGATAAACGTCGCCTCCCCGGGGATTCCGTCCTTGATCCCCGGAATGTTCAACAAAGATCTGAGAAACATTCATCTCATGACCCCAAGATATTCTTCGTGTCCTCGGGGATTTCATCGCCTCTCCCCGCGAGATTTAACAACTAAACTATGAAATTCTGCCGTTTTCGCCGGATATTTCGTGACTTCCATGGGAACTTCATCAGTTCACCATAAGATTCACCCTACAAATGCAGACGAAAGGAGAAAAAGAAAGAAACTTACTTGAAATAAGCTTTTTAGGATTTAGGCACGACGATCGTCGGTGGAGAACGACAGAGAACAGTGGAAGGCAGCGGCCGAAAAATGGAGAAGAAGAGAGGGAGAGTCTGAGAGGAAAAGAGCAAATGGGGAAAATGAAATGAGGCGAGGCCTATTTATAGGACCCTCACGGAATTCGAAGAGTTTTAGACTACTAGAGTACGATACCCTAGCCTAGTCGCCCCTAGGCAATGATGGCGTCTGACACGTGGCATACATGCGACCGTTCGCTCCCCAACACGCATCCCTCCATTTGCTTCGACACCCAAGTTCAAACTTCTCGCATCCCCGCTGATTTGACCATACGCGAACTACCACGCTCGAGTCTCCCCGACGATACGACCAACCCCGACATGCTTGTTGGCCCTTAAGTCATTACTCTGACACTTTGGAGCAACGACTTGGGGGGCTCTTGTTCTGGACTGGGCTAGGGTGTGCCCCTCAGTCGAGAAGGCCCAACCCACAGGACATGAGATGGCCCAACAAGGACCTCTTTACAAGACCACTGTCGGGAACATACACGCCCCAACAACGTCGGGCACGTGTCACCCCTCAACGTTGTCGGGCACACGCACGGTATAGAGCGTCGGGTAGGATGCTAGGCCTCCCCGATATTCAGGTTCTCCTCCCCTGCTAGGGGGCCGTTTCCCTCTGCGTATAAGAGTCTTCCCCATGAGGACACGTCTCTCCTCAACATGCAAGACGCCTCCCCGCGAGGACACGTTCTCAAGTAAACGCCCACTCCCGATGGAATCGGTCTGCCCTAGTTCCGGAGATCTAGGAACGATTACCCCAGGGCAAAGACCACGTGCTGGTATTCACCACGCCACGTAAGCCCTGGCAGTTACTTGGATTGGGCCTGGCATTCCAGCCCAATGCAAGTAACCGTTGGCCCCGCGCTGGGCGGCTCTCTATAAATACCCTCTCACTTGAGAGGGTCAGGTTACACATTTCTTTACACCCTAACCTTCTTCTTCTGTACTTGCTTTTTCTCTGACCGTTACCTTACTTAAGCGCCGGAGTACCTTGCAGGTACACCCCCCTCTGTCTTTCAACCTCACCGGAGATGAAATCCAGACGACGTTGTTGGCCACCAGATACTGTGTGATCCAGGTACGATTAGTGGCGCCATCTGTGGGAACCTTTGCTTCCCCGTTTTTCCTCCGATAAACCCAAGCAATCCTCTCGGTCATCACCACCATGGCCGGCAATCTGTCTGCTAACAAAGCTCTAGACACCTTCCTCGCGCAACTCGAGAACGGGAACCACCGCGAAGACGCCGCTACCCTCCAAATAGCCCACAACTTCCAACTCTGACTTCATAATGCTCTCATCTTTATTTCCACCTCTTTCTCCCATGTCTTTATCCCATATGAACAAATTACATGTTTCATCGCTCCTCCAAAATGTACATCTCCAAAAAAGCCTTCCTTTATTTTGTCCCTTCTTGCATTGGTACGAAACCATACGACCATCACAACCACATAAATTTCTAGATCAAGATTTTACAGCGGAAGAAGACATAGAAACACCTTTGGATGAATTTGTCTTCAAATGCGAAATTGAAACACCTTAAAGTAGAACACTTTCTTGTTGTTGTTGTTGTTGTTGTTGTTGTCTTCTTCCCGACGATGGTGACGACATTGGTGTTAGGGTTGTTTCATCTTATTTCTTTTTTCAGTGGATAAATGGATATATACTTGGTGTTTAAAATACATAAAGAAGCTTTAGTTTGTAACAACGGTTTTAAGAAATAACCGTAATGATATCCTTATTATTTTCTAGTTAAATATAAATAAAACTAAAAAGGGGCGCATTTACGTCAAAGGAATAAATTATTTGAGGGCGATGAGGTTTGAACCTATGAAAGCTTGATTGTATCACCACAGTGTTCACAACAACCGTTATTATACCCTAGAAATTTCTAATTAAAATAATATAAAAAAATGTTAGCGCATGAGTTTTGAAGTATCACCACGGTGTTTGAAAAAATATGTAAAAAACCAAAAATGCTGGTGCTAGGACTTGAACCCATGATCAGACGCTACCTATAATGATAGTTTTTTAAATAACCGTGGAGAAAGGCCTCACATTTCACCACAGTTGGAATTTTATTCGTCATTAAAAGCATTTTGTACGCATTATTACAACGGTGTATAGGATGCCGTTGTAAACCTGGCGTTGTTGTTTGCGCGTTTTGTAGTAGTGGTGCCACAAACGAGTAGTCATGTGAGATAAATCGTCCATCTACGAAAGTGCCAGATGGCATGGATGCGAACAATAGTCTAGTTCCGTGTGAACAGTATTTGTATAGAACCATGATATATTGTGATTGTGATAAAATCACAAGGTATTTGTGCATAATTTCCATGATAGTTGTGATATAATTGTATGCTGAATGATGAGAATTGTCACGTTGTGACTAATGAGAATAATCAGGTATTTGAAAATTACCCTTGATCATGCATAATGACTTATCAGTAAGAGAACCGATAATGTCGCAGTAATAAAAATATCGAACCCACAAGAACTGTGTTCGAACAAGACAATGATTTGTGCAATTTAAAGTAAAACCGTAAAATGGGGGGGGGGGGGGGTGTTTGCAAGTTTCAGTGCAAAAAGTAAATGAACAAGAAAACAATATCACGAAAGTGGCAAGGTTGTGTTTTAGAATTCCCTTATCCCCTCTTGTTGATTTATGATGCCTTGTATGAATGATGTTATCCCTATAATCTCATGGCGAATTAACAAAACCATTATAGCCAGTCCCCCACGAAACAAGTCACTAACAACTACTCGGAGCTTTGTATCCCTAGTCTGCCAGCGTAAGCAGTGTTAGGCGATGCACAGACCATTAACTCCCTATACAACTAATAGGGGTCTCCTATCCATATTCAACCAGCTTAAGTAGAACAATTTCCCTAGGTCTAACACATAGGCTACGGGTCAGAAATTCCTATATGTCTAACAACAGATTAACAAAGTATCTCAAATAAAAAGCATTAAGCATAAGCAACAACTAAATAAAATTATAATTCAAAGGATTCATACAAAGTCAAACCAACATATAATGCCAACAAGATTGAATAAGGTTCATCATCACACAACCTAACCTAAGGGAATTTAACCATACATCGTTTAGAAAAGAATACCATAATCGATAGATGAAAATAACATGAGAAGTCCCTTGAAGAGATGGCCTCTAATGACTTCAAATGCTCTAAATAAATCTCCTTTCGTGCTCCCAAATTTGTGCCATAGCCTCCAAATTTCGTAACCCTTGAAAAAGTGCCAAAATCTCTTTTAAAAGCAGTCAGAATGGGTTAGAAACGCATCAGAAAAAGGCCCATCGTGCGCATGATGCTTTTCCATCACACACATGATATTTCACATGCTTTATCATGTGTGCAATTATTCTAGAATGTAGATAATTGTCTTAGATTCATTTTTCAAAAAATCCCGCGTCAAAACGAGTTACGAAACTCCAGATATGATTAAGTTACTGACAGACGTTAAGATGTAAATTGTGCTGAAAATTGCTCGTTTCTTCACAATTTCTTCCTGATTTCTTGGTTTTGCTATGTTTCTTCGACTTCTTCATTTTCTTCATACTTATTCATATTTATCTCATCTTTAGCTTGAGATTTCATCGAATTCATCGCAAATACTCATAAAAATCATGTAATGACAAATTGTCATCAATGCACATCCCAATTGAGATGCTTATGTAAAGTAGAATTGAGGATGTGGCACCAATGATTCTTGCCTCACAATAGGCTTGATTCCCAAATATGGATTGGATCCATGGAGGAGAGGTGGACGCCTAAGTGGGTTCGAGTCTCATACGGTGAAATATACTCTAAGTGGGTTCAAGTCCCATACGAGTGATGGTTCTTGAATTGGGTTCGAGTCCTATGGAGAACCCAAATTCAAAAGAAAATCAAATCACACGAACATGCATGAACCGAGCCTTGCTCTAGAAGTAGGTCCGATCGAGGAATGATGTTTCATGCTTCTGAATAGTGATCCATTGAGTTATGTGAACTCATGCTATGTGTTTTCCATACGAAACATAAATTCCCTTAAATGCTTAAGTCATCGTTCTATTGTGTAAGTGCACACAAGTAGAATTAATTTGAATGACTTAAGTTAAGAAATAGATAATAGATCCCTTTAGAGCCGAGTGGACCCATATGATGGGGGAACTCACTGAGATTATTATCTCACCCCACTATTATTGTTGTTTTTCAGGTGATTCTCTGTAGGTTAAAGGCAAGGACAAAGTTGTCCGATAATGTTTCGAAGCCTTTTGTTATCGTGATCTTCCACCATGGATTATGTGCAACGTGGATATTGTACATAGATCTTAGTTTTTGATTAGGCTCTCTTGTATATCATGTGCCATAGACATATATATTGCTTTGGACATGTATATATATAATGAATGTCGATGGACTCTTATGTTATATTAGTAGCAATTCACATTGTGTATAATGTATTTTCTAGATGTATATTATACGGAGTGTTACATATTAATGATCACTTTTTATTTATTAATCATTAATTAATAGTTGAAATATTAAATGATTGAATTATTTAATAAACTATTTAATTAGTAACTAACACTTAAAATATTAAATAATTATTAATTTATATTAAATAATATATTTCAATAATAAACTATTTAATAGTTTATATTAAATAATATATTTCAATAATAAACTATTAAATACTTGAAATATTAAATAGTTTATATTAAATAATATATTCCATTAATATATTCCACTAATATATTTCAGTAATATCATCCAATAGTTTATTAAACATGTTAATGAATTAAACAAATAAATTAAATACTAAATATTTCATTTATATAATTTGTTACCATGAATTAAAAAAATGAGTTGGTTGGTAATTTTTTTGGCATTACTTTTAAAACTTTGCATTTTAGGTTTTAACATAAAAAAATTTAGAAATACTGGATATTTAAAATTTTGAATTTTAGAATTAAACATAAAAAAAAACTGACGTAAAAATGTTAAATATTAAAAAATCAAGGGTTAATTGTGATTTACCCCCCGACATATGAGCGTGTTTTGGTTTACCCCCCCCACCGTTGCCATAGGCAGGTTTTGGCAACGATTTTTTCAAAAAAACCGTTGCCTAAAGGCATGTAGGGGGGTAAATCAAAATTCGCTCATATGTCAGGGGGGTAAATCACAATTAACCCAAAAATCAATTTAGGATAAAAATCCGTAGTCGGTATGGAGAATAAGGACCATTTATTATTATTTTGGTATTGAAACAAATATCTGATTCTTTGTTAAAAACTAATTGTAATTATTTAGATAATTTATATATGGGAAATGCTAACGAGTGCCCCTGGGGCACTGGTTAAGATATTAAAATGTTAAATTGAGCATTATTTAAGAGATTAAAAAAACATGTTTTTTTCTAAATATATGTGTATTTAATGCACTGAAAACATTTATACTCAACTTATTTAAAAAAATATTGTGTGTATTCAATGAACTGAACCTAACAAATACTCTTTATTAATAATTCTTAACCAGTGCCCCGGAGGCACTGGTTATCATGACCCTTTATATATTTATAGAATTGATTGAAATTTTGTTGTTTAGAAATGATTTCTATATTAATTGAAATCTTAATAGCTACTAAAGAAAAACCATAAATCTTAATAAATATTGTAACATCTTTTCAAAATGTTATAATAGTGCTGATATTATGATATTTTGTTGTTTTGTTTGTATGTGTTTTTTTTAGTGTATAAGGTGAAGAAGATGAAGATGGAAGAAGAAAGAAAAGAGAGAAAAATAATAAACTTCTACTTCTCTTGCCAAACGGTTACCGTGAATGATTATAACTCATTGTTTAATGGCTAAGCACACTACTTACTTATATACACAAGCAATAATGCCACATAGGAATAATGCTAACCTACACTAGCTAGGTTAAGCTTAACAAAAACTACTATTGAATATGAATTACTTCTAACACCATCCCTTAATTCACATCCAGCTAATCAAAACTAACAACTCTAATTCCATCACTCATGTGAAGAAATTAATCAGTCTTGATCGCCTTCATTAGAACATCTTCCAACTGCTTCTGGGTGCTACAGTTCACAACTTCTAGCACACCATTCTGGACTTGACTTCTTAGAAAATGATACTTAGTCTCAACATGCTTGCTTCTCCCATGTCGCACTGGGTTCTTGGCAAGATTGATTGCATACTTGTTATCAATCATCAGCTTCAAAGGCTTATTTACCTTGATCTTCAGATCCTGCAGTAAATTCAAAAGTCAAACACCTTGACATGCACCCACAACACCTGCAATGTATTCAACTTCACAGGTTGACAAAGTAACAATTGGTTGCTTCTTGGAACACCAAGAAATAGGACCTCCTAGATACTTAAACAAATATCTAAAAGTACTTCTGTCAACTCTATTTCCACACCAATTAGAGTTTGAGTAACACGTCAGCTATGAATTAGCCTTTTCACTAGAAAGGAACAAAACTCCATACTTCAGAGTTCCCTTAATATACCAAATAATCCTGACAACAACTTGGTAATGAGGCCACTTCGGTTTACTCATGAACCTACTAACCATTCAACTGCATAGCAAATGTCAGGTGTGGTATTACACAATTACCTCAGAGAACCAACCAACGGCTTGAAAGTTGTAGCATCAACATCATCACCCTCAGGATCTGAATCCAATTTGTGTTTTGTTTCTGGAGATGTGACAACAACCTTAATATTCAGCAGCTCGAATCTCTTCAGAAGCTCAAGTTCATACTTCAGCTGATGCAAAATGATACCCTTCTCAAAGTACATAAACTCCATCTCTAGAAAATATGTCATATTTCCTAGACCAGTCATCTCAAATTCACTTATCAGAACCTTCTTGAACTTAGCTATCTCATGTTCAAAACAACCTGTTAGCAATATCTCATCAACATACAAACACACTAGAATCATATTTCCTTCATAAGTATGCTGAACATAAACGTCATACTCCATCTCACACTTTCAAAATCCTTGAAGCTTGAAAAATGAATCAATTTTTAGATTCCAAGCTCTAGGAGCTTGTTTCAGTCCATACAACGCTTTATGTAACAATTACACCATACCTTCCTGATTCTTTTTCTCAAATTCAGGAGGTTGTGACACGTATACCTCTTCTTGTAATAGACCGTTCAGAAATGCAGATTTCACATCTAAATGCATTAGAGACCAAGTTCTGTTAGCAGCTATCATAATCACCAACCTGATTGTCTCATGTCTCGCTACAGGACAAAAACACTTTAAAGTAATCTAACTCAGGTTTCTGTAGAAATCCTATTGCTACTAACCTTGCTTTGTGTTTTCCAATTGATCCATCTGGCTTTAGTTTCACCTTGAAAACTAACGCTGATGGATTTCTTGTCCTTTGAAAGCTCAGTCAACTTCCAAGTCTTGTTTCTTTCTATAGCCTCAAGTTCTTCTTTCATGTCCTTCAGCCAAACTTTCTTCTTGAGAGCTTCTTATGTACTCACTGGTTCAGAGTCTACTAACATTGCACACTGAATGACTTCTCCTTCAGAGTCTACTTTAGTATCTTGTAACATGTCAAACTCTGCAAATCTCCTTGGTATGTTTTTTACTCTTTGTGGCCTTAGAACATGTTTGGAATCTTGTTCGGATGCTGGAACAGTATCAGATGCTGGAACCCCATAAGTACCACCTTCAGAGGCATGACCACCTTTAGAGTCTGTAATATTCCTAGAGTCTGGATCTCCACTAGAGCATGAATCACCATCAAAATCTGAATCAAAATCAGATTCACCTTCAGAGTCTTCTTCAACATCAGAGTAACCTACAGACTCTCGCTCACCTTCCGACTCACTTTCAGAATCTGTGAGGGCTAAGTGCTTTTCATCTAGTTCTGTTTTAATGATGTCAACAAGTAGGATAGTCTTTAGTTTGTAATTTGGACGGTATCACTTTGTTGTCGGTCACATTGCATTTAACCATTGATATTCATGTATCTAATCACATAGGAAAGGGTCTACACAATTTCTACATGTGCATGATCATGGTATTAGTGTTTGGTGTGCATGAATCGAGTCTCTGTTGGTCAAAGTGTGTGAAAAATGAATTTCTGAGTTTTTACATGTTTTGAGTCGACCAAAGCTAAGCATGAGTCAGCGTATGCACTTTGTCAAAATCCTGTGAAACAGTCGGGAAGGCACACGCCGACCTCCCTGATGCATGTGGTCGACGCATGCTTCTGGGTTTTGCATTTTTACAAATTCAGCGTCTTTGCGTCGACGCAAGGTGACCAACGGTCGACGCATGATCAATTATTTTGCACAGATTTTTCCACGGGTTAGCTCCCGCCGACCCTCATCCAGCGAGCGGTCGACTCTTCGCTGGTCTAAGCTATTTTTCTGCATTCTGTTTTTTTTCTGTTTTTGCTGTTATTTCATTTTAGTTGGTTATTCTTGCATTATATATAGTTGGTTCATCTCATTTTTCTCAACAACAAGAAACATGAAAATATATACTGATTTTTCTCTTCATCTTCATCTTCAACCTTGTGTCCTCTAACAACTACACATAATCATTTTTGTTAGTGTCATGCATTGTGTGAAGTGATAACGTTCAGACTTAGGTGTGCTGTATCCTCTATTCTGGGTTGAGTATCAGTAGGTGTTTCTTGAATAAAACCTCTGGTTTTGTCCTCCTAGAATCCGGATGATTTTGGGGTTTTTTGCACAAATCAGTTTATCTACAAGGATTTAACTGTGCGAAGGTAACTGAATAACAGAGGGTTCGATTCAGTTTAGTAGCTACAGTCGGAGGATCATACGAGAAAGATTTGGGTTCAAATTGTGGAAGATCGAAATCGACCGAGTGAAGGCGATTGAAGAGCGGTGGGTTCTTTCAATCTAGTAGCGTGAGACAGTGATTTGTTCGACCAATTCGGAGCACTTGATTCATCTTGAATCAAGGGGAGAGAAGACTTTGCATCGACATCAAAGACGTTTGAGGGTTTGATTGTTCAGTTTTCTCTTGTACAAAAATTTGCAAACAGAAATATATATATATATATATATATATATATATATATATATATATATATATATATATATATATATATATATCTCAATTTCATGTTCGGAATTAGGGGTAGAGGTACCCATAGCGAAGACGATTGGGGAACTGCCTAATCAAATCGTGTTTGTTCTCTCTTTCCCTACTCTTTTACGTTTTGATATTAATCGAACTTGCGAAATATCAATTGATCAACAATTTCTGATATAGTGTAATATAGAGCTGAAGTTAAACTTGTAAAAATGATACAATCCCTTGGATTGCATTTGGAATACGCTCTACATTCACATTAATTAGAAATACTCACTTGGAGTGTCACACACCCCAAGTGTTCGATAAATTGATTAAGAGCAAAATCGAAGGTTATTGGCAATTAATTTTTGTCGACCTAGCTCGCTGGTAATTGGATAACATCAAGTAAATGAAACTTGGTTGATTGCGTTTAGTTTTTGTTGATTGATCTGCATTTTTCTCTTCCGTCGTATCATTCCTAGTATAGTTGCGCATATCCGATCCTTTTAGTAGAGGTTCGTTGTAGACATGTGATTCAGTGGTTGCTTCCATAAAAATATTTTTAAAACCAATTTTGGAACACCATATGCGTGTATTAAATTGTGGGATCTATTCAACCCCCTTTCTAGATCCTAGCCATCGTCTAACAGAATCAGCTTCTGATTCTGACTCATCTTCAAAACCTTCAGATTTTGAAGTATCTCCAGAAGTTAACTCAGGTATTAATGTAACACCCTAAATTCCCCCGTAATATTTAATCGAAAAATCAGAGTAAAATGAAACAATTCAGAATAAAAGGGTATTACTTTCAACAAGAACTTGCTCACAAATAAGACATGTAACATATAATAAATATTAATGCAACTTTAATCCAAAAAACATCTTTATTACACAGCGGAAATTCTTCATTGTGATCAACAAAATATAACGGTTTCAATTAATCAAAATATTAGTTTTCAAAAATGTAAAGGCAACTGTAATTCTTTAACAAAGTAAAATCATGCATAAAGCGTTCCCGACTCCCAATGTTACATATCAGAGTAGACTCCAAACTAAAGTGAAGCACCTCGTCTTCACCTACCACGACTTCCACACTACTCCTGATTACCTGCACGTTACCCACGTGGAGGCAACATTCAAACAGAAGGGGTGAGATTTTCAAATAAAAAAAAAAGAGAAAGATGATATAAATATAAGAGCATAGATTATTAAGTATATCACCCAAAACACCACTTCCAACACATTTCGCACAATTCAACATAACACAGATAATCAATCCAATCACAATGCAACACAACTATCAAAAGATATACAAAGAGACACCAACTAGACTCAATGCATGTGGTACCATAATCGATCCCTGTTTCATGATCACAGTTCCCGTCGGAACTCTTGACCCATGTTTCATGGTCAAATATGACCCCTATTTCATGATCACACAAACGACCCCTATTTCACGGTCACGTACGACCCCTATTTCATGATCGAACCAACAACTGTGATTGCTTACACCCCATCTGGGCACACAATCACGTCAACAACAACGATTCCATCAAGGAATTTAGATAGACGATAACACCCCACCTGGGCACGCCATCCCACAACTATGCACATGCCATGAACCATCAATGCCAACATGCAACAATGACTCATGCATACACATAGCATATTCATCATCATGCCAATACCACTCGACAATCAACACGCATTTATCGAAACATGCATATAGCTCATCAAAACATGCCTACCACATAACATACCGTATCAACTCAACGTCATCATCATACTACCACATAAGTAACAGCTAGTACATTTACAAGTTACGTCACAACAACTCAACAACAACATCATGCAACTTCATAAACAACAACTATTGCATTTATCAGTTTTGTCACAACACATCATACCATAACTAGTCAACAATATCATCACACAATATTATAAGCAACAACGATTACAATCACATGGTATGTTACAACAACCTCTCAACAACATCACGCAACATCATAAGCAACAATCACAACACACATTCCTACGACTAACACCCACATTTCACATTTCAACACATCGGAACCTACACGGAAACTCATATGGCGCGTCGAATAGTTGGAAATCTATCATTGAAAATAATTTTAACATAAAGTACATAAAGTCAGATTTCCAACGATTCGAACGGCGACTCAAACGGACTTATGAGTCAAAAGTTATGAATTTTCGAAGTTTTTAAAATAAGCTGCCCGAGGGGACCGCGCTAAGCACCAAAACCCGGGCTAAGCCCGCTCTGCGATTCAGCCAAAAGTGCCTGCGATGACAGCACTTCTCCCACTGTGATTTCACACCCTTAAATTGCATTTTTAACCCCAATAACCCCAGTTTAAGTCATTAAAACCCATTTATACCACATATACATTATCCACAACAATCTCCACAATTCGAATACAACAATTTCGTCAATTCCAAACATTTTAGTTATAGATTCTTCCCAAAAACCCCAATTAATCCACAAACAACAATCCATGGCATCAACCTAATGATTCCTACCCACATACCTACATCATCTAACCCTTGAGTGATTAAAGAAATTCCACCCTTACCTTGTATTGATGAGTTTCCCTCTTCCTCAATGGGTTCCTCTCCTTCTTCTTGCCCTGGCCTCTTCTCCCTCTTTCTCCCTTTAGCTCTTCAACTTTCTTTCACTTTTACGTATAATGAGAATAACTTTCATTCCCCACTCTTTACATACCTCTAAATATGATTCGCCTCTTTTACCCTTACTTATTCCTACGAATTTACCACATTACCCTTCCACTCTCCACACTTCTAATATTCCAACTTATTCTATTTATTTTATTTTCATTATATTATTATTATCACTTCCACTCATGAAATAATTCTAACAATAATAATTTCCACCACAACTCTAATTAAATATATATTCTACACTATGCTTAACAAATTTTAAATTAAAGTAATTGAGTTAGTCTTTACTCTCCACACCACCAATTTCTACATTATTAGCCATACACCCCTACTACCCCCATGACTCACTTCTTAAGGCCACTACCCCTCATTACGGGTACACAAAACACAACGAAAACACACCAAAACACACAATCAATTACATCAATTCACAGTTATTTCACAAATAATCATTAAAATAAAAACGGGGCGTTACAACTCTCCCCCACTTAGAATATTTTTGTCCTCGAAAATTTACTCGATGCAAACTACTCCAGATACGTTCTCGCATCCGACTAATTAACTCCCATGCCCTTAATGGCAACATAATGGATAACACAAGACAACAATACACCTTATCAACGACAACAACAACACGATGCAATGCTCACGTAATGCACTCGACGACCAACTCAAGACACAAAGAATAACCAAGTTAAGAACACACAGGTTCACTATGAACCAGAACACAACACGATCGTTACCATCACCATAGGCAACACCCCCCTAATTTCCCAACATGGAATTAGCTACTCGCACTCAAACCATCACCATAGGTAACGAGGCAACAACAAAGATAAAAACACAAAAGTCCATAACACAACCTCAATGTAACCAAACTACCAACATCGTTGTTACACACGTACGAACAAACTGCACTACACCATGCTTTCGTTGCGCACTCAAATTACTCGTAACTATCAAATCTACCAAGTTCACATCCAACTTCCGACCATCAAAGCAGACATAAGAAACAACTTTCGACTTAACTCATCGGGAATTCCGACCAAACAGGTATTCTACACTCTTGTGATTATTAAACACTTCAGACCTAGATTCATAAAAATAATTCCTCCGGATACTTAACATAATTACAACCTCAGCCAATTCCAAATCTTGAATAGGATAGATACTTTCATGAATCTCTAACTATTGTAAAACATAAGCTACAACTTCACCATCTTATATTATCACACTGTCTAAACTCATCTTAAACACATAACAGCATCCAAATACCATAACCGCATAAGGATACATTTTTCCAATTAATTTCGACAAGAAAAATCACCTTTCCCACTCCCAGACCGGGCTAAGCAGGATCCGACTCGCATTAAGCGCGCTTGCTTCTGCCTCGAGAGGACGAGAGTCTTCCAGACCGTGCTGGGCACGCTCAATGGCGCTAAGCGCCCTTCACGATTCCTGCTACAAAACTCCATGATAATAACCAACTAAGTCCAAGAATATTATACTCCCCTTAATCCACTGCAGAGCTTCCTCATTGTAGAACTACATCTAATCATATAGATCCACAACAATACCCTCATCTGAATTAACACAACCAAGTAAACTCATCTCTACTAACCAAAAATCACACTTTGGTAACTTGACATATGACTCCACTTCTTTCAATACTTGTAACTCAATTCTCAATTACTCTGCACCTTCTTCTTCCGATTTTTATAATAGATCCGAACATCCACAATGAACACCAGTTCTAACTTATTCAAATAAGTATGGAAGATACGATCCATACTCCCTACACACACTTTAAGGCGTACTAGTCACGACTATCCTCTACCAAACATCCTTGGTTAAATCATGGTATCGCATTTCCATTTATTCCCTCACTGGATCATCTTTCCAATGCTTTAAGTCTCATGTCTATCAGATTCTCGATTCATCTTAAATCAAAACTCAAGCTACCCCGGACACAACTGTGAGTTTCCATACTACTCACCGATCCACACGCAACCTCATGCTGTCATCCTTTTCTTTACTAATAATAATAAGGCTCTCCACGAAGACATCCTTGGCATATCTTTAGTCAGCACGTTGTTCTCTGCTTCCGATAAGTAACTATCAACATCATCTGATCAACATACAAAAGCCTCGAATCCGCCTCATCTTCAGATATAGGAATCTGTATCGACTAATCAAACAATCCACAAGCACTTGGCTCGACTTTAAACAATTCAATGTACATACTATACCAGCTGGCAAGACACATCTATCCCATCCAACATGATCTCGTCTACTATCAACAAGAGATTAAGGGTTACCAGTTCCTCAATTTGTCAATAGGTAGTCGGCAACCATAACGATGGCATAAATCGTCATTATCCAACTACAATAGCGTCTTTTCTTTAATTTCACAATCTCGATGATCCGTATAGTTTCACATTTGGTCTCATCCTAATCACAATCTTAACAGTACCATCTCATCATCTGGTTGGTGATAGAAACTTTCCAAAATCTTCCTGACACATGTTGACACCATGTCATCAATGACACACAATCCATGTTACTATTTAACCTTCTCCATTCCTCAAAGTATCTCCACTCTAATCATTCTCAACTGGCATATGCCGCATCTCCATGTGCTCCTCTGAGGTCCTCACCTCCGTCCTATTACCAAACATCTTATACCTCACCTCATCTTACCCACTTTCAGCAAGACTCACTCAACTTCAAGCGCAATTATCTCCTTCAATATAGACCTTCTTGATACAAAATTATA
The DNA here is from genome assembly GCA_022829125.1 of Lathyrus tuberosus. Classification (NCBI taxonomy): domain Eukaryota; kingdom Viridiplantae; phylum Streptophyta; class Magnoliopsida; order Fabales; family Fabaceae; genus Lathyrus; species Lathyrus tuberosus. Next base: position 2,305,988 of record JALAZF010000532.1, on the reverse strand, counting down.
TGCCAAAATGAAGGGAATTTCCTGTAGATTCCAGAAATTTATGAATCGCTTGAATCCGAGTTTCAATTAAAAAGTTATCACCTGCGCAATGGAGGCTGATCAAGAAATCTCGTATACCTGCCTTCTCAAAAATTAGAATCAGACCCAAATCTTCAAATGCATTTTTCTCTCTCGTCAAAAACATGTAGAAGACAAAGCTTATATGCAAACTGTAGGGAATTTCGCAAGCTTTCCAAAAAATCTAGAATTTCTCCCATCAGAGTTACCAGCGAAAAGTTATCACCTGTTTAGTGAAGACTGTTCCATAAGTGCGAAACTGAAAATTGGAAATGATGAACATGAGTTCCACATTTTTCTCTTACTTCCAAGATCCTCCAACTATCCTCACTTTTCACCAAAATCTGAAGGTAATCCGACTTCAATTCCATTATACTGAAAACACACTAGCCCACCAGTTGGTCCATCAAATCATCAATCCTGTTGAAATGGATATTTATTCTCAACCGTCGGTAATCCACACACCATCTCGTACTACATTCTTCCTTCTTAACTAATAACGCCGGAGCTACACTTGTCTCAATAACACACTACACCACTCATTTAAATAATTGGTAAACACATGGTTTGACATCATCTTGTTCTAACTAAAGATAACTGTGCACCTCCTAAGGAAACACGTCAGGATACTCCACACATCATCGACCTATCTCTAGCCACAACATCGCCTTCCCCCTCACAAGGAAACGAACAACGAAAACACCTGACCGTCTTCCCTTAAGGATCACACCATTCTCAAACAGTTGGACAATCCAACACTGCACACCCTCATGCGACAACATGATATCCAATTCCTCAACCACTGGAATATCCAAGAGAAATAGATACTTCTCCCCCACTTGTTTCATTCCCAACCTGCAAATGTAAAACAAAACAAGCACCGACAATGTTTTCACACACATGTCGCATACTAGGGAACAACATAATTAGACAACCTGGTCGGATGGACCGACCTGCCCTGATACCACTTTGTAACACCCTAAATTCCCCCGTAACATTTAATCTAAAAATCAGAGTAAAATGAAACAATTCGGAATAAAAGGGTATTACTTTCAACAAGAACTTGCTCACAAATAAGACATGTAACATATAATAAATATTAATGCAACTTTAATCCAAAAATCATCTTTATTACACAGCGGAAATTCTTCATTGTGATCAACAAAATATAACGGTTTCAATTAATCGAAATATTAGTTTTCAAAAATGTAAAGGCAACTGTAATTATTTAACAAAGTAAAATCATGCATAAAGCGTTCCTGACTCCCAATGTTACATATCAGAGCAAACTCCAAACTAAAGTGAAGCACCTCGTCTTCACCAACCACGACTTCCACACTACTCCTGATTACCTGCACGTTACCCACGTGGAGGCAACATTCAAACAGAAGGGGTGAGATTCTCAAATCAAACAAAAGAGAAAGATGATATAAATATAAGAGCATAGATTATTAAGTATATCACCCACAACACCACTTCCAACACAATTCACACAATTCAACATAACACAGATAATCAATCCAATCACATTGCAACACAACTATCAAAAGAAATACAAAGAGACACCAACTAGACCCAATGCATGTGGTACCATAATCGATCCCTGTTTCATGATCACAATTCCCTTCGGAACTCTCGACCCCTATTTCATGGTCAAATATGACCCCTATTTCATGATCACACCAACGACCCCTGTTTCATGGTCACGTACGACCCCTATTTCATGATCGCACCAACAACTGTGATTGCTTACACCCCATCTGGGCACACAATCATGCCAACAACAAAGATTCCATCAAGGAATTCAGATAGACGATAACACCCAACCTGGGCACGCCATCCCACAACTATGCACATGCCATGCACCATCAATGCCAACATGCAACAACGACTCATGCATACACATAGCATATTCATCATCATGCCAATACCACTCGAAAATCAACACGCATTTATCGAAACATCCATATAGCTCATCAAAACATGCCTACCACATAACATGCCGTAACAACTCAACGTCATCATCATACTACCACATAAGTAACAACTAGTGCATTTACAAGTTACGTCACAACAACTCAACAACAACATCATGCAACTTCATAAACAACAAGTATTGCATTTATCAGTTAAGTCACAACACATCATACCATAACTAGTCAACAATATCATCACACAATATTATAAGCAACAACGATTACAATCACATGGTATGCTACAACAACTTCTCAACAACATCACACAACATCATAAACAACAATCACAACACACATTCCTACGACTAACTCCCACATTTCACATTTCAACACATCGGAACCTACACGGAAACTCATATGGCGCGTCGAATAGTTGGAAATCTATCATTGAAAATATTTTTAACATAAATTACATAAAGTTAGCTTTCCAACGATTCGAACGGCGACCCAAACGGACTTACGAGTCAAAAGTTATGAATTTTCAAAGTTTTTAAAATAAGCTGCCCGAGGGGATCGCGTTAAGCGCCAAAAATCAGGCTAAGCCCGCTCTGCGATTCAGCCAAAAGTGCCTGCGATGACATCACTTCTCCCACTGCGATTTCACACCCTTAAATTGCATTTTTAACCCCAATAACCCCAGTTTAAGTCATTAAAACCCATTTATACCACATATACATTATTCACAACAATCTCAACAATTCGAATACAACAATTTCGTCAATTCCAAACATTTTAGTTATAGATTCTTCCCAAAAACCCTAATTAATCCACAAACAACAATCCATGGCATCAACCTAATGATTCCTACCCACATACCTACATCATCTAACCCTTGAGTGATTAAAGAAATCCCACCCTTACCTTGTATTGATGAGCTTCCCTCTTCCTCAATGGGTTCCTCTCCTTCTTCTTGCCCTAGCCTCTTCTCCCTCTTTCTCCCTTTAGCTCTTCAACTTTCTTTCACTTTTACGTATAATGAGAATAACTTTCATTCCCCACTCTTTACATACCCCTAAATATGATTCGCCTCTTTTACCCTTACTTATTCCTACGAATTTACCACATTACCCTTCCACTCTCCACACTTCTAATATTCCAACTTATTCTATTTATTTTATTTTCATTATATTATTATTATTATCACTTCCACTCATGAAATAATTCTAACAATAATAATTTCCACCACAACTCCATTTAAATATATATTATACACTATGCTTAACAAATATTAAATTAAAGTAATTGAGTTAGTCTTTACTCTCCACACCACCAATTTCTACATTATTAGCCATACACCCCTACTACCCCCAAGGCTCACTTCTTAAGGCCACTACCCCTCACTACGGGTACACAAAACACAACGAAAACACACCAAAATACACAATCAATTACATCAATTCACAGTTATTTCACAAATAATAATTAAAATAAAAACGGGGTGTTACAATTAACACCGCACTAGAGTTGGATTAAGACTCACTCTAATCCCACGCTTCTGATTCTTTCACAAAGACGTCTCTGTTGAATTCAACCTTGGTAGTGACAAAACAATAAAACTTATAAGAACCTGTACTGTGGTACCCTACAAACAACATAACTCTGCTTCTGTCATTCAACTTTCTTCTCTTAGAATCTAGAACATGTTTGTAACACACAGAACCAAACACCTTCAGATGAATCACACTTTGCTTATCCCTAGTCCACTTCTCTAAAGTAATAATTTCCTCCAGCTTCTTGGATGGACACATATTGAGCACATATGCTAGAGTGGCAACAACTTTTCCCCACAAGGTGTGAGGGAGCTTCTTCTCCTTCAGCATGCTCCTCGTCATATCAAGCAAAGTTCAATTTCTTCTTTTAACAAGACCATTGTGTTGAGGAGTGTATAGAGCAGTCACCTAATGCTTAATTTCATTCTCCTCACAGAACTTTCTAAACTATGTGGAGTTATACTCACCTCCACCATCAGTTCTGAGAATCTTCAGAGTCTGACAACTCTGATTCTTAGCCTTGATTCTGAATTTCTTAAATTCAGCAAACACCTCTATTTGAAATTTAAAGGGATGCCTACGTTATTCTTGTAAACTCATCCACAAATGACACAAAGTATTTATTCCCTCCAAGTGAAGGTACTGGAAATAGTTCACACACATTAGAATGCACCACAACTAAAGCATGTTTTGCTCTTGGAGGCATTTCATATGTAAATGACAGTCTTGGTTGCTTCCCTCTCATGCACACATTGCATGACTTCTCCGGCTTCTTAATTGCAGGAATTCCATGTACCAACTTCTTCGAATTCAGATGCCCTAAGCTTCTGAAGTTCAAATGACCAAATATTTTGTGCCACATCTCATTTTCCTTCACAACACTTCTTGCACTGAGGCATTTATAGTTTGCAGTTTTATCATTCACTTTGATTGTTCTATTCCTTCCCTATTCTGACTTCATAATCAGCTTTTGATTACATTCATACAACTTCAAAAGATTGTCCTTCATGGTAACTGAAAATCCTTTTTCAATTAATTTGCCTACACTCATTAGATTGCTTTTCATGCCAGGTACATACCACACATTCTGAATCAATGTTGTTTTACCATTATTCAGAACTACTTTGACATTTCCTATATCTTCAACGTTGAGGTATTTATCATCAACACATCTGATCTTTGTCCTCTTTCTATAGTCAAAATCAACCAGCCATTTCTTATTTCCAGTAAGGTGATTTGAGCAACCAGTGTTTATATACCACTAGTCTACCAGAAGCCATCAATAGCACATATTCATCATCAGAATCTCCTCTGGCTACATTTACTTCTTCTGACTTCCTTTCCTTGTTTGACCAACAATCAGCAGTAAAATGACCAAACTTTTTACAACAGTAGCAATGAACCTTCCTCTTGTCATACCTCTCCTTCCCTTTTTGAGAACTCTTTTTCCTTTTAAAAGTTGAGGTTTATGACTTATGGGCACCATCAGATCTCTTCCTAGCTTCTCATCATGACTGCATATGATATTTCTTACCAGAAGCTGCTTTCAGAGCCTACTGCTCTACATCTCTTTTAGAGTTTCTCTCAGTTAGCCGCAACTCTTGTGCCTATAGACTGCTTTGTAGCTCTTCAATTCTCGTAGTGCTAAGATTCTTACAATGTTTAATTGCTACCACAATGTAATCACACCGAGGAGTAAGAGATCTAAGTACCTTCTCAATGACCTTTTCTTTAGAGAGTGTTTCTCCCCACAACTTCATCTCATTTGTGATCAGAATCACTCTAGAGATGTAGTTAGGTATCTTCTCATTGTTCTTCATGTTGAGGTTCTCATACTGCTTACGTAGAGAGTGAAGCTTCACCTTCTTCACTGATGCATCACCGCTGTAGCACCGTATGTAACACCCTTTTCTACCCCACAAATATTGCAGCAGATTAAATAAAATATCAGAGTAAAATCAGAACCACCTAAAAAAGGGTGCACATTTCTCAATAAATTCAATTAAACAAAATTGCTCCGTAAACAATTGGTTTTCCTCAAAATAATTCAAAAACCATCAAACAGCAGCGGAACCACCATAACCACAATAATCCAAATCCAAAAGGTTTTAAAATAAAACCATAGTCATCAAATAACAACAGAATGTCAACATAATATGTTTCGACTCAACGACCCAACCCGATGTTACACTATCAGAGCAAGACCCTCTACATCGACCAAAAGCAAAATAAACTCCAAAATTCCTCGAAGGCATCCACGACTAATCCTGATCACCTGCACGTTACCCACGTGGAGGCAACATTCAAACAGGCAGGGTGAGTAATCAAAATTCATTATAATAAATATAAAAACAGGATATGCATAAAATGGCGTCATTATCATATACAACATCATTAGGGTCATCACAAAGGAAAACATCAAAATCACGATATCATAAATCACATCAATGCCAAATAAACGCAGTGCACAACAAGACTCATGCATGTGGTACCAATCGTCACAATCGATGGACACTAGGCCATCACCCTCCAAAGATCCACGTCATTAGGATCGATTCTACATAAGAACCGAAGCACGTCAAAAACCACCTCACATCCACACAATGGGATGGAAGCCTCAATAGACCGAAGTCTAACATCACTGTAATGCTATGAATGCATGATACACAACGTCATAATCATCATTATCACACAAGTCATTATGTGCATCATCATTCATCACAATCTCGTCATATCATCATTCATTCATCAAAACATCATGCATCATCATCTTATAATCATCAATACAACTCATGGAAATTCACATCAAAATAGTCATGCATCATCATCTCATAATCAATACAACTCATAGTCATTCACATTGTCATTTAATCATCGAACATCACATATACGCAGTTCATAACGTCAATATACATCATGGTAATTCATATCATCAACTAACCTTCAAGATAATGTATACACGGTTCATAATCATTAATAAACTCATAGTAATTCAGATCATCAATTATTCATCAAAACATCACGACATCATCATCTCATAATCATCAATAACATCATGGTAAATCATCAGAATAATCACAGCTCAAACGTTAAGACAGTACAAGAAACATAAAAAAAAGTTCATTGTGCGAACTAGTTCGCTGGGATGTTCGCTTTGTGAGCTTCCAGTGAATCCCAGAATCACATACAAAAACCAGAGAACCCTACTCTGTCTCCCTCGCTATCTCTATTTGCTTTGCGAAGCCATTCGCTGGGAAGTTTGCCGTGCGAACTAAAAATCATAAACAAAGTTCATCTCAGTATCATTAAACAAAATCATCACGCATTCGCTGCGCTGCTCGCTTTGCGAGTCTGGGGCGAAGATCCGCCTTGCGAAGGATTCGTTCACTGTGCGAACGTGCGATTTCCTGCAATCGCAGCTACACATTAGTAGCACTTCAGACCACCAAAATTCTTACGGGTTCAACCTTAATTCACCCTAAAACATCCCCAAAACCTTCCTAAGGCATCATGGAAATCAAAGTCCTAAAACCTACGACTATTAGGTAGAATAATTTCACTATCCTAACTCAAAATCACCTAAACCTTCACAAACTCTCAAGATTCTCATAAACCCCATAAATTCCTTTTTCCACAAAATCCACATATCATCAACAGAAGGTTTAGCCTCGAAGGCCTACTTTTATCCAATTCAATTCAACCCTTAATAATTAATCTACAAAAATGCCCTAAAGCACCAATTTACTCAAAAACCCACAACCCATATAAACCTCAAAAATCAGCTTTAAACACATTGAATTCCTATATTGAAAACAATGAAAGGCAATACTCCCCATACTTTAGATTGTCGATTCAGAGCTTTCTCTATTGAGTCTTTGGAAACCTTCTCGAATCCTCGCCTTTTCCTTTTTCCTCAGAGCTTTCGTCTTCTTTCCTTCTTTTCACGGTCTAAAAAAATGAATCCCATTCTCAAACTCTCCTTTTTTTTAAACCTACTCTTGGGCTTCTAAAATGAGATTTTCCCAATTTACCCTCACTAATCCTCCTCAAAAGTCCATCTTACCCTTAATTCATCTAATATTATTTAAATTAATAATAATACTAATATATTCCATATTATATACTATTATTTAAATAAATAACCAAAACTCCACAAAATTCCACACATAGCCCAATTCACCAAAATTCACGAATATTATATTTAAATAAATTAAATAAATATTCTTACAAATTTGTGGTGTTACGCCGTATCAGTGTGTCCCATGCAGCCTTTGCCATCGTTATCAACGATCTTCTAAAACACGTTCGCATCCACACATTGATGGGTGTAGAACAACGCCTTATGATCATTCTTCCTCAGATCACGCTGAGCATTCCTCTACGCACCCGTTGCATTTGTCGGAAGTGCAACGAAACATAAGTGTCGTTGACGAGATCAAGAACATCTTGAGCGCCAAACAACACATACATCTGAATCATCCACCAATTCCAGGCCTTGCCATCGAACACTAGAAGCTTAGTACTTGGATTACCATTTTCGTTCGTCTTCATCCTTGTACAGTTCACTCATATCTCACAAAACCCTAGTGTTTCCCAATCCCGAAAAATAAATAAAAAATGATTTTGTTACGATTCTGATAAAAAATTCAACATGAATTCCAGGAACGAAATCAATCATATAACGCCTCACCATTCACTCGTGTTTCCCTGTGTTTCCCCGTGTATCCGAACCAATCTCTAAATACCAATTGTTGGTGCACAAGGTGAAGAAGATGAAGATAGAAGAAAAGATAGAAGAGAGAAAAATAACAAACTTTCATTACTTTTGAAAAACAATTACAAAAATGATTACGACTCACTGCTTAATGGCTAAGCACACTACTTATTTATATCACAAACAATAATGTCACGTTGACAAAATTCTAACATACACTAGCTAGGTTAAGCTTAACAAAAACTACTACTAGATATGAATTACTTCTAATATTTTTGAGTGAAACCATGCATAAGTTTCCTTACTAAAAACCTACACATAGAATTAAAATTTATATGACCACTAAGATACATTTGAAATTTATATGTATAAAATTAAAATTGAGAATGACTCCTTATTTCCTTTGTAGAAGCGACACTCTTTTCATGTGACATGGCTCTACCATTGAAATATATTGACTTGAAAAAAATGTAAGGGTAATACCGAGAATAGAGAAAGGAATACTTGAAGAATGTGTCTTTTATGTGTTGGGGGAGTTTTTACTAGGGAATATTAATACATAGTGTAAAACTAGGTACCTTTGTGAGAGACACACCACTTGTCCACCTAAAACCTTAAGGTTTTAGGTGGACAAGTGGTGTATCTCTCACAAAGGTGCCTAATCCTACACTATGTATCAATGTTCCCTAGTAAAAACTCCCCCCAACAAATGGTATCATGCGCCTTTGGTTCGAGAAAGGGACCGAGGTGTATTGAAAAGCCCAGGAAGTGGTGTCCCGTTGAAATTGAAACGTCCAAGAAAGATGTGTATTTGATGTGTCAACGGCGGTACAAAAGTATAAAAAAAAAAGGACTCACACTTGAGGGGGAGTGTTGAAATAATATAGCAAGTGTGAGTAAGTGAGGAAATGAAATAGTCTCACATTGGATAAGAATGTGGTGACTTGAAGATTTATAAGTGAGAGAACCTACTCACCTATCACCTTACGGTTTTAGGTGGACAAATAGTGTGTCTCTCATAAAAATTTCTAATCCTACACTATATATCAATGTTCCCTAGTAAAAACTCTCCCCAACAAAGTGTAATGTACAAAATGGATTTAATAAGTATCTTTCCATTTATCAAGTTAGAATGCGGAGGAATAATATAAGATGGATTCGTAAATTAATAGTTAGAATGGATTCAAGACTTCTAAAAGCTGCCACATCAAATATTAAGTGGTTTGGTATGATTTTAGTGACGTGGCATATGAGGTGTTAGCACAAGATTTGAGAAGAAGAGAAGTTAGAGATAAAGAGTAACTTCTCTCTTTACTTGTAATGAATGGGATATTTTAGGAGAAGAAAAATCTAATATTGATTATGACGATAATTATGGGTGTGTCTTTAAACCGGGTTATTGGAACCATTCCATATATTCTGGTGCACCAACTTAAATACTCAAACTATTTGGATTACAAAGTGGCTCGATCCATATTTTTAAATTAAAAATAAATTGGTTTACTATTTGCTAAAACCGCTTATATATTGATTTTTATTTTAGCATTTCTGTTAACTACTACAGTATTTAGTCTTTAGTTTAATGTATTTCACAACCTACCAATTTAGTTTAGTTGAAGTTATGTGAATAGGTCATAAAATGTGTGACACTTCTGTATTACGTTCTTAGTAAATCATATTTATATTATTTCATTTCCAAAAAAAAAAAACATATTTCTATGTTGTTTATTTATAACATTCTTTAATTTTATTTAATTATAAAAATTTAAATTGTTTTAAAACTATCTATTTTTTTAAACATGTTTTGTGATAAAAAGTTTAATTTATCAAATCTTAGTTAATAAGATATGTGAAACCATGTAAATAGTTAGATTTATATTATTCCACTTATTAAAAGAATTGGTTAAAGAAAAAAAAATTGGCAAAACAAAAAAGTTTAGTATGATTGATTTTAAAAAAATCGATTTTAAAAATGGTCTAGATAAAAGAACAGTTTTTATTAGGAACCGGTTTTGAATCGAACAAATCAAAATATAAACTGATTTTAAAAAACTAAATCAGTTTTATAAAAATAATTCTAAAAAACAACTCAAACCATATTTATGGATCAATTTGGATTAATTTATGAATCATGCACAACCCTAACGATAATGGTAATGCTAGCGGTAATTGCCTAACACCAAATTTTATTTTAATATTGTAATTTCTATGCAACCAAGTAACTCTAAGAAGTTGCTACTGAAATTAAATATGACACTTTTTATCATAATTTTTCTCAATAGAGATCAACATTGAAGAAAATTTCCACTTTCTCGCTATCCCAATTTAAAAGGGACCAACCAATCCAAGTGAAATTTTTCTTCCAAATTGCCTTCGCTATATCACACTTGGAAAACAAAATAATATGTGGTTCAAATAATGCAAAGCATAACACACAACTCTATTGATGCACATCTCTAATAACTCCTCTTTACCATAAATTATTTCTTGGTTGAAATTGACCATGTAAGAGTCCCCAACCTAAGACTCTAGTTTTGAAGGAATGGAAAATTTCCACACTCTCTTAGATTTCTTAAAAAATTGTGATATAACATTGATGGTGTTCACAATATAACTAAGAACAAGATTTAATTATGTATCTGACCTTTAGTTTTAATGATAATAATACATTATTTTTAGAGAACAATTTTGTATCTTAATGGTTTTATCAAGTGTGTATCTTTTTCTAACAGATTTTGACTCTGAAAAATTGACGTGTGACGTCATCAGACTCTGGACTCAACACACTTTGACTCTGAAAAGATACAATGTGCGCTTCACAAGGTTACGTCAAGTTCTGGAATACTCTTAAACAATAGTTCTGATGAACGTTTGTGCTAAAGTTTCTGACTGTGACTCTGATAGAAGAGTCTCTGAAGGTTTATCAAGCTCTCAAGACTCCGAAGAACATGTTTTTAAAATTCTGAGACGAGGTTCTGAAGAACTGTGTCAAGACTCTGAAGACAAGGTTCTGAAACTTCTTTCAATCAGTCTCTTGATCCTTCTAAATATGCTTCAACACCATTTACTCGGAGCCTCTGAAGATTAGAAGATAAGATTAAAAGGTTTTACGTGAGAAAAATAGTGCACAGTACAAGATCAATATTCCTTCCACTACGCTGATTTCGTGGAGTAAGGACTATACTATTGTACCATTTTGTCTCCCAACTTTGCAGACCGTTATGCAAGGTGACAACTCATTTATAAAGATGTCCATTCTACCCTCCAACGAATCTTTTCATGCCTATATAAAGAAGACTTGGAAGAATGAATAAAGCTGCTAATTCAGCTAATTCACGTGAGATTAAGCTATTCACGCTACAACGCTTTTGCTGAACATATTACTATTTGTTAATAGAAAACACACATAGAGCTTTTATTTGTTATTGTGTGATTATTTCATTGTACTTAAACTTTGTGTAATCTGCTTTCTTGAAGCAACTTTGTAAACACAATTCTTGTATCTCTTTGTTTGATATTGTTTTCCTTGAGAGACTAGGGTTTTAGTCAGGATTCTCGAGAAGACAAAGATGGGTAGTCTTTGTCACTACTACAAAAAACACATATAACAACAATTAAAAATGATCTATTATCACGCAGGACCGATCGTTGTTACGTAGCGTGTGGTTGTTGTTGAATGCCAAACTTGCTTTCATTTCATCCTTATTTATTGGCACTTTTCAACTCTTTTGCTATGTTTCGTTGGATTTACTCCATGATATCATGCTATTCTTCAATATTGTTGAAAATACCTTTGGTTGCTTTGATTTGTGTGTTATTGTGTAGAAATTAGGCATAAAAACATCAAAGTGTAAGACACAAGCATTTGGATAAGGAAGACAAAGGAAGAGAAAAATATCAGCATGTTCGTTGTGCGAACAGCCAGTGAGGAGTGACAGCGAATGTTCGCTGGGCGAACTCATGGCGAAGTCCTAACGAACCCTCTCAATTGAGAGTCAGTAAGGAAAGGGCGCTAAGTTCGCTGGGCGAACTGGTAGCGAATGTTCACTGTGGCGAGGTCTCAGCGAAGGACCAGCGAACCATCCCAGACTAGAGTCAGTAGCTAAAGGACCATAAATTCGTTGTGCGAACTTGTAGCGAGATAGTTCACAGTGCAAAGAATTATTCGCACAACGAACTTCAAATATTTCTCAGGGGCTGTTTAAATGTTCAAAGGCACATCAGGTGCCTAAAAGTGAGTTCGCTGGGCGAAGAAATGGTTCGCAGTGCGAACATGATAGATCCCAAAAGTACTATATAAGTACTTTTCACAATTTTTGGGGATCATAACCCATTTTTACGCACCAAAACTTCATTTCTCGGCATTTCTTCACCAAAAGGAGATATTTTGCAAATAGAAGCTGGATTCGCATCTGAGTTTGATTCTTCGACGTGGATGCTCATTCATCTTCTCTCATTACTTGTAAAGTAAGCTACCATGGTTATGGGTAGCTAATTTCCTTTATATCAAAGGTACATGCAGTCTACCATTAGCTTATATGTAATTCTTTTGATTGACCTTGTATGTGAACAAGTGATGATTAATATATGATGAATATTTTTGTTCTTAATGATCCATTCTTGTTTTGTAAAACTCTAGACATAGATTTTGTAAAACTTGACCTAAAATATTCATCTATCGGTTTATAGATTGGAGAGATCGGTCTATGGTCGATATTTGCTTTGTGTTGAACTTAAAGCTTACTATATTGGTTGTTATATGGAGAAATTGTGTAGCAATGAATACGGTATTTCTCATGACTCCGCTCTAGAGATAGACGGTGTTGAGAGAATGCGCGACGATATTAATCAGACCCGACTTCACATGCAAGATTGAAAGAATACATATAAGTTAGGGTAGATGAAATCTACTTTTGATATACCTTGTTAATCAAACTCTTTAGAATTTATAAGTTTTGCTACTAAAAACATGACACTTTTATGAACAAAACTTAAAAAACTCTTTTTCTTGAAACGCTAAACTATTGATTTAAGAATTTTGTATTGTATTCTTACCCCTATTAGTTTTCTTGTGCCGCTTAAATTGTTTGGTCAAGTGTGCATATTTTATTTATGCGAGAGAGTGTACCTGCGGACCCACTTCTTTTTGATCCTGAGATTGAAAGAACCGCTCGTAGGCTCAATATAAGAACTCGGCGGAGGCGGCAACTTGCTAAAGAAAGACAAGAGTGCAGAGAAACTTCTTCATCTATACCCATTGTTACACCAATCATGGTTGAACCACCATCGTCACCTCCTGCTTCAACCTCTTGTGTTAACAATCCAATAAATAACGCTCAGTTTGCACACAACGCCTACAATGAGAGGTATTCTGAGATAAAAATGGGAATCCTTGCTCTTATGTATCAGAATCCTTTTACTGGTATTGACCATGAGGATTCGTTCACACATCTCACCAAAATCTATGAAATTGCGGGTGCAACGGGAGCGCCGGAAGCTGTAGAGGAATCCTTGTTTAAGAGACTATTTCCGCATTCCTTAACCAGGAAGGAAAAAAAATGGTATCTTGATCAATCAACTCTAGTGATGACAGATTGAAATTTATTAGAAGAAAAGTTCCTTAAATGGTTCCCCCCTTCCCTCCCCCCACAACAGATTTATGGAAGCAAAGACGACGATATCGATGTTCGCTCAAGGTGGAAATGAATCTCTCAATGAAGCTTGGGAGAGGTTCAAATCCATGTTACGAAAATGCAAAGGTCACGATTTTGATGTATTAACTCAAGTGCATATCTTCCAGAATGGGCTCCAATCGGTTCACAAGACTTTGTTAGATGCTACTTTGGGTGAGTCATTAATGTCCAAAAGCGCTGAAGATGCGATTGCTATTATTGATAGGATGACACTCAATGATCATCATGGAAATCACAACCGTGGCACACCTCAAAGAAAACCGGCCATGATCAAGTTGGGAACAAATGATGCTATTCTTGCTCAAAACAAATTACTCTCGCAACAAGTGGAGTTGTTGACAAAGAAAATGTCAAAGCCTCCACAACAAATCTAAGAGATGCAAGAAGTTCCCAAACAAAATCAACTTGTAGCAAGTTGTGAACTTTGTAAAGGCGATCATCCTACCGGTTATTGTCCACCGGTTGTTGAAGAAGCCAACTATGTGGGAAACCAAAATCAAGGCTTTCAACCAAGACCATCATATCTGTCGCTCCCGGGATTTTCATCCAAGTACAAACGCGAAAGTGGCACCGAAACAGAGTCGCCAGCAATGTGTATTTATCCCAAGAGAGGGAAAGGAAACACCGCGTAAACCTGAGAGAAAGGAAAAGCATGGTCTTACGACCAAGAGAACTGGGTTCGGGAGTCGGTTACGCACGGGGAAGGTATTAGCACCCCCACGCATCCATCGTACCCGATGGGATCCACGCTTGCTGTTTCGATCAAAGGGTGTAAAGGAAAGAATACTGGAAAAGGAACTGAAAGAAAGAAAGGAGAAAGAATGGAAGAGGAACGAGAAACAAATGTAGGGAAAATAAAAGAAGTGCTCGCATGGGCCCTACCCCACTGCCTACGTATCTCATCGGGAACATGAGAATCAGAGCGACGTAGTTCCCCTCACTAGGGATGGATTGTTTGTGTTTTTTTAGAGAACGGCTTACGTTCTGGCTCAGGTGTTGCAGGCTCGCTGGTCCGAGTGCGTTACCATCTTGGAAGAGAACGAGTAGGAGCGCGTTCGTGCGTTGAGAATGAATGAGATGAGAAAAGAATTCCCGAAGGAAAAGACGTTATTGTTTGTTTTTGTCTTTTAAAAGTCTTTTCATTTGTTTGCATATGACAGTGTATCTAAATCTTAGTCATTGGAATGTGTACATTCTCACATTCCAAGATGGAATGAGTAAGAAAGCACACTAAGGGTGAAGAAGACCCTCACACTTAGTTCCAATTGTCAAGGTTCAAACACACTAGCATACTTGTGTTTATTAAGTGTTTTTGTTGATTAAGAAATGAAGAAGTGTTTTTTATTATTTGTACTTTCAACAAGCATTGCATTTAAGTCCCTCACACAAGATCAAATGTTTAACACATTGACCCAAGATGGGTTATATGCTATACATTTTAAGATTATAAGAGAAGACCCCTTATAATCTTTTCTTTATGTGAAAGGCCTAAATGCAATAAATGCCTACCTTTATTAGATATTTTGAATTTTCTTTAAGAGATGAGAAAAGAGACTCAAGAGAGGAGAAAAGGTAAAACCTATGTGGACTAAGACTCAATCCTAATTGAAGATTAAAGGGAGTGATCCTAAAGGTTTGTGAGGTTTCAACCTAAAGTCTAAAGAAAGAATGAATTAAACAATTCACTTCTAAAGTAGAAGATGAATTGTAATTCACAAGGGGAAAGTGATGAGTTATTAAAAGAAAGCACATAAGTGCTTAACAAAACACAAAATGGAATTGTAAAAGAGAAAGGATAGAAGTTGAATGTGGATTCCTTATCCACACTCAATTGAAACTTACCAAAGCCCCTACATGGTTAGTAAACATGTATAAGAAGTATAAGAAGTAAAAGAACATGTAATGCATCAAACAAAGACCAAATGGATTCATGAAAATTATGCCAGCATATTATTGGAATGCCTAGGTCAGAAATGCATCATACATCAAGATAGCATGTAAAAATTCAGAGCAAAATGACTTCAAACAAAGCAATTAGGTCAAATTGAAACATCATGCAAAGTGGTGCAAATATAGGCATCAAAACATGTAATAAAGTGACCTAAAAAAATCAAACAAAAATCATCTAACACGCTTCAATGTATTAGTGAATCAATGCAAAAAGAATCATGTCAAAACAGTTGGTAAGGAGCAAGAACAAAATTGAACAAATTCAAGTATCATGCTTAGAATGCATCTAAATGGAAATTCAAAGAAAATTATGGACCAGGGGTAAAAAGGTCATAAAATCAGAAAATAAAATCATGAAAAATTTCCTAAATGTTTTAAGAATACACATGAATTTTTATAGAATTTTCCCATATGTTTTGGTATTTTTAAAAATTAGAAATCAAACGTGTAGAAAGAAATAAAAATAAAAAAAGAATGCAAAATGAAGGGGGGTATGAACATATGCATGCAAGATGGCACCTGAAGACATGGAAAAAATATCATGCGAGGAAATATGCATGGATCATGAAGATGGAGTTTTGAGGCTTACCTTGATGCAAGCTGAAATGTAACTCTGCACAGATGGTGTTCCAGATGCAATCTGATGATCCCTACAACTTCAATGGATGTTGTGGAGTGTGTTTCAAGCTTTAAAACACTCTGGAAGTCTTTGGATCAAGCTGGAGCACTCCAACTGCATAATTGAGGCATAATGGCTTGGCTAAAGGATGATTTTGAGCTAGGGGTGTTACAGTTGGTGTTTAAGTGTTTGGACACCTCAAATACATCATATGTGATGTGTCTGAGCAATTGGAATGGATTGCTTATGGCTGCAACTCAAAACCCGATAGTGGTTACTCAAAAATAAGGAAACTTGGCACTTAAGAGAGAATGAGAGAAAGTAGTGCTGTAACTGGCTTTGGTGTGAGTTGAATGATCCATTGGAACCTCTATTTATAGGTGATCAATTCTTGTCTTGGAGGAATAGTGAATGGCTGCTGGATCATATCACATTCAAAGGCATTGGCTTGGTGGCATTTCTTCTCATGCAAGGCAACCTAGCCCCTCCCAAGAGCAGGGTTATGCCTTGACCAAATTCACATTCTTCAGATGTTTTTATTGTTGTTTAATCATAGAACTTGACTGAGTAGAGTGGCTTTGTTGAAAGTGCCCTATTTCATATAAATGCCTTTGAATTTCAAGGCATATATGCCAAAATGCATTAATCTAAAGTTGGAAGATTCCTTGGCCTTTGGACTCAACCCTATCAGTTGGACCAGTTGGCTTATGATCAGATTGAATGCATGTGGTATAGTGATCATTACTTTTGACTCAGAAATCATGGATGGCAAGAAAACTCAAAACTGATTTTTCATGGCAGCCTTGGCATGGTGTGTTGTAGCAGCCATAATCTTGGCTCAAGTAGAGTGGTTTCATGCCAATGAGTTGCTTAGATTGTAGGCAATATGTACAACAACATTGATGTTTATCTTTGGAACTGATTCAGCTTGTATCTATGTGAAAAAATCCCACAAGTTTTAGTGTTTCCAACAAAATCTGTCTTGGATAGAATTTTTTCTAAGTGTTGGAAAAGTTTGTACTTTCATGTTTTTAGTGATTTTTATCCAACCATAACTCAAAATCCATAATGAATTTAAAGGGGGTCAGTTTTTAGCTTTTGTAGAGGGCCATGAGATCTATAAATCAAGCTTTGGATGGGGAAAAATGGCTTTGTGGTTTAGGAGTTATGATCCTCCAAAGTTGGTACCCTTGCCACTTTGTTCATAACTTAGAAAATTTTCTAAGTTTTTATGGTTACCCCCTTTTTCAAGTTATCCCACTTTCTTTATTTTTCTTGATGAATGATGATTCAAATCATACATTAACATCATTTTAGGGTTAAAAAAACCATTTTTATGAAAAATCTCAAAAAGTCAAAGTGGACTTTTGTGCACAGTTGACTTTTTATCAGATGAATTCCAAACTGTGCGATCCTCTATGAAATCAAGTCCTTGACCTAAATCAAACTTGATGGATTGATTTAATAGGTGTTATAGGGTGTATTGAATCATGTCCTAGGGTTTGGGAGCATGTCCTGGTCAAAAGTCAAAGCTACAGTTGACTTTTCTCGCGAAACCCTAATTGTGGCTCTGATGAAATTGAGACTTGTTGATTAAGCTTCTGGGATCAATCCATTGTTGAAAATGGATCAATGTGGTATATTTGAGACCCTCAAATCCTCTCTTGAGGTCTTGGCTCATGATTTGTCTCAAAAGTCAACTTAGGGGTGAGTTAGGTCAAGAAACCCTAATTCCTGATTTTTGATGGATGCATCCCCTGAGGCCAAATTGACTTGGTGATTGGGTTTATGATGTCCCTTGGAGCATCATAGGTTATGCCTTGAAGCATTGGTTCATGCCCAGAGGAAAATTTCCATCTGGAATCCCTGGTCGACCAAACCCTAATTTGGTGACACTGGCGATCTTGAGGCTTGATCCACCTAGAAGGGAGCAACCTTATGCTTAATCCTTGAAGTGGGAGTCCTCTTGATCCATTGTAGATGTTTGAGAGATTTAGACAAGTTGAAGATCATGTCATCCCTTTATTGATCTTTTGCCTAAGGCTCAGAGAGGGCTTGAAACCCTAAGTTTGATAGTAGTGAATTCTCACCCATCTTTGGGAAGATTGATGAGACATGATGGTACATCCATATTGTGATGATGATTTGCACAATGATGGCAAATCTTAGTGGTCAAAATTTGGGGTATGACATGCCCCTGAAAGCTCTCACATCTGGTATGAAGGTATCCAACCAACTGGATGGGGAGATCCTCCTGATTAAGAAGATACATGTGAAAAGGCAATAGAAAATTTCTCTGCTAATAACTTTGCATAGGAAGAAGACTCTAGTGATCCAACTGCACCAGAAGTCAGTGTCATTAGTGAAGACAATCCCGAAAGGAAAGTACTAGACTTTGTAATCCATGGAGGAGTTTGTCACAATTGGATAGTTGTTGATGTCCTGAATGTTGTTCACATCACAAAGTAAATGCCTCGTCTTTATTTTAACCTCTCTCCTTGCCCGAGTGAAAGGATGTTTTATAGGGCATCGTTTCTTGTAAATATTTCCCCTCTACCTTGCCCAGGGCAGAAGAGTTTTCTTTTATAGGGCCTGTGTTTCAAGAATCGACATATCATAAATAAAGATGTCATTATGAATTCCCGAATTTATTGCTTTTTGCTTTTTTCAGAAAATGGTAATTCTAAAAAAAACAAAAATAACAAGCATTTTTCAAAATACACTGCACGCCACTCTTTGTATTTTTCTATCTTTTATAAAAAGAATCATCAATCACATTATGCAGATTAATTTCTAAAAACCTCATTGAAATATGTGATCCAATGCCTTCTCCCAATTTTGAGTTCCCAGTATTCGAAGCCGAAGAAGAAAAGGAAGAAGAAATTCTAGAAGAGATCTCCCAACTACTCAAACAGGAGGAAAAATTCATTCAACCCCAAAAAGAGCCATTGGAAACAGTTAATTTAGATTCAGAAGAAGAAAGGAAAGAAGTTAAGATTGGAACGCTGCTCAGTTCAACTGTCAATAAAAGTCAGGTACAACTTCTCAGAGAATTTCCAGATGTGTTTGCTTGGTCCTACAAAGATATGCCAGGATTGGATACCAACATTGTGGAATATCATTTGCCATTAAAGCCAGAATGTCTGCCAGTCAAACAAAAGTTGAGAAGGACTCATCCAGATATGGGCATCAAAATCAAAGAAGAAGTCCAAAAGCAGATTGATGCAGGCTTCCTTGCCACGTCAGAATATCCTCAGTGGCAAGCCAGCATAGTGCCAGTTCCTAAGAAGGATGGAAAAATAAGAATGTGTGTAGAATACAGGGATTTAAACAAAGAAAGTCCTAAGGATGACTACCCCTACCACACATTGACATGTTAGTAGATAGCACTGCAAATTTCAAAGTCTTTTCCTTCATGGGCGGGTTTTCAGGATATAATCAAATCAAAATGGTGCCAGAAGATATGGAGAAAACCTCATTCATTACACCATGGGGAACCTTTTGTTATAAAGTGACGACGTTTGGATTAAAGAATGCAAGCACAACTTATCAAAGGGCAATGACAACTCTATTTCATGACATGATACACAAAGAAATTGAAGTGTATGTGGACGAAATGATTGCTAAGTCTGAAACATAAGAAGAACATGTGGAAAATTTGTCAAAATTATTCGAGCGTCTGAGGAAATACAAACTCCGCTTGAATCCCAACAAATGTACATTTAGTGTTCGTTCAGGAAAACTCCTAGGTTTTATTGTTAGCCAAAAAGGAATTGAAGTCGATCCCGAAAAAGTCAAGGCCATTCAAGAAATGCCTTCACCCAGAACAGAAAAGCAAGTAAGAGGATTTTTGGGATGTCTAAATTACATCTCAAGATTCATATTTCTCATGACAACGACATGCGCACCGATTTTCAAGCTCCTCTGAAAGGACCAAGGATGTGTATGGAAAAAAGATTGCCAAAAAGCCTTTGAAAGTATCAAAGAATATGTGCTGAATCCACCTATTTTGTCTCCTCCGATAGAAGGAAGACCTCTGAGCATCTACTTAATAGTCTTAGAAGATTCCATGGACTGTGTGCTAGGTCAACAAGACGAAACAGGAAGAAAAGAATACACCATTTACTACTTGAGCAAGAAATTCACGGACTGTGAAACTCGATACACTATGCTCGAGAAAACCTATTACGCTTTTGCTTGAGCTGATAAACGTCTTTGCCAATATATCATTTGTCATACCACTTGGTTAATCTCCGAAATGGATCCAATAAAGTATGTCTTCGAGAAGCCTGCTTTAACTGGAAGAATTGCCCGTTGGCAGATATCGCTATCAGAATACGACATCGAGTACCATGCTCAGAAAGCCATCAAGGGAAGTATTTTAGCCGATCATTTGGCTCACCAACCAATTGACAATAATGAATCAATCAGATTTGACTTCCCAGACGAGGATGTGATGTACTTAAAGATGAAAGACTGTGATGAACCGCTATCAGATGAAGGGCTAGAGTCGGGATTCCGATGGGGACTAATATTCGACAGAGCAGTCAACAGTTATGGAAATGGAATTGGGGAAATCATTGTTACACCTCAGGGTACCCATATTCCTTTCACCGCCAAATTGGCATTCAAATGTACAAATAATGAGACCGAATATGAAGCTTGCATCCTGGGTCTCGAAGAAGCTATCAACTTAAGGATAAAGAACTTGGTCGTGTATGGAGACTCAGTATTGGTTATAAATCAGATCAAAGGAGAATGGGACACACGTCAACCTAGTTTAATTCCTTACAAAGACTACGCAAGAAGGTTGTTACCTTTATTCAACAAAGTTGAATTTCATCACATTCCCCGTGAAGAGAACAACATGGATGATGCACTTGCTACCTTATCCTCAATGATTAGTATGAATCAATGGAATGACGTACCCAATATCAACGTGATGCGCCTTGACAGGACCGCTTACATATTTTCAGTTGAAACAGTTATCGACGACAAGCCTTGGTATTATGACATCAAGCTTTTCCTTCAAAGACAAGAATACCCGCTTAGGGCATCAAGAAATGATAGGAAGACTCTCAGAAGACTGACTAGCAACTTCTTCCTAAACAATGATGTGTCATACAAAAGAAACTTCGACATGGTTTTGCTCAGATGCGTGGATAGACACGAAGCAAACTTACTAATGAAGGAAGTACATGAAGGCTCCTTTGGCACTCATGCCAATGGACATGCAATGTCAAGAAAGATGTTAAAAGCAGGATATTATTGGCTAACAATGGAATCCGATTGTTACAAATACATGAGGAAATGTCACAAATGTCAGATTTATGCCGACAAGATTCACGTGCCTCCGACTCTTCTCAAAGTTCTATCCTCTCCATGACCCTTTTCTATATGGGGGATTTATATGATCGGCATGATCGAGCCTAAGGCTTCAAATGGACATCGCTTCATCTTGGTTGCTATTGATTATTTCAATAAATGGGTCGAAGCAGTATCATACGCCAATGTAACCAGACAAGTGGTGGTCCGATTTATCAAAAACAACCTAATCTGCCGTTATGGTGTTCCAAGCCAGATTATTACTAATAATGGATTGAAATTGAATAACAAAATGATGAAAGAGTTATGTGCTGAATTCAAGATTGAACACCATAACTCGCCCCCTACCGGCCTAAGACGAATGGAGCAGTTGAAGCAACTAACAAAAATATCATGAAAATCATTCTGAAAATGGTCATGACTTACAAGGATTGGCACGAAATGCTCCCATTTGCTCTTCACGGTTATCGTACATCCGTCCACACTTCAACATGGGCAACCCCTTTATCTATAGTATATGGCATGGAAGCAGTGCTCCCCATAGAGGTTGAGATCCCGTCAATAAGAGTCTTGATGGAAGCCAAGCTAACAGAAGATGAATGGTGTCAAAACAGATACGAAGAACTAAATCTAATCGAAGAAAAGAGAATGTCGACTTTATGCCATGGTCAGTTATATCAACGAAGGATGAAGAAAGCTTTTGACAAAAAGTTCTGACCTCGGGTATTCAGAGAAGGCGACCTCGTACTCAAAGAGATCCAATCTTTCCTCACCGACTCCAGGGGAAAATGGACTCCAAATTATGATGGCCCATATATTGTTAAGAAAGCCTTCTCATGTGGTGCTTTAAAACTCACAACTATGGATTAAAAACCCGAAAGGGCGGTCCAGGAAAAAATTAGAGACATAAACAGAAAATAATCATCTCGATGGATTGAAAACCTGAAAAGGCAATCTAGGAAAAAGTTAGGGATTTATGGCAAGTAACTGCATCCGAAAAAATTGGATCATCTCAGGCGAACGTCAGCTATCAGAGAATTTTGAAGCAAATCACTTTCAACGGAAGCTCAAGAATACTTGGAATTCAATATTGTTAGAAGGATAGTGGTCATTATATTTCAATGTAGCCCTTTCCCTTTAAATTACAATTTTCTAACTTTGTAATATTCCATGGAATCATGCATTTGGCTGATTACCATCCTATTAATGAATATTTGAGCCTTTGTGCCTTTTGTTTGCAATTCTCACTTTTATTCTACCTTGCAAAATGGCATTTTATCTGATTTTCGTTCTCGAAAAAAAAAAGAATTTTGATTTTTCGTTTAAAATAAAGATGGCACTTTCCTTTGATTTATGAACATAATAACAACAGTTTCTCCAAGAGTGATTAAAACTTCGAAATGCAAAATCAAATGCTCTTACGATCAATCTCGCAAAAATCCCCGAGTGGCGGATCATTACCTCAAACAGATAAGATTAGACATCTTATTCCTCCCGAGTGAGGGTCAAGTTTCATTTCTTCTACCAAATGAATGTTGGAATCAGGATGAAGATTTAATCCCTTTCCCCAAGAAAAGTACTACCTCCGAGAATCAAGATAAGATCTGGTCCTTTTCCCCGACAAGGTTTTACCATTAAAAACACCAGTGATGCCTCCATTCCCCAGAATGGACGAGTATCCGGTTTTGCTCATCACCAGTTTGTGTGTCGTGTCTGTTTTGTCAGCATAAGCATAACATTCATTCATACATCATGCATAATCCATTCATATTCATATTCATAATGCATAATATATGTCATTAACTTTGGTTGTGTTCATCCTAAAATATTTTCCTCCCTCCAATAGAGTTGTCGACTTTAAGCAAGAAATATACATTCTTTCTAAAAAGCCCCAATGAGTTTGATCCTCGTGGAAGTTTTTGCTTCAGTCCTCCTCTCCACACTTGGATAGGATAAATTCCCAGTTTGAGTTCATTCCTCGTTGGGAAGTGTCTTGTTTAAAGAGTCTCTTTCCAGTTCATTCCTGGACTGAAATCGGTCCTTGACCATTTTGATAACTTGAACCTCTAAGGGAGAAGGACATCCAATGGAACCTTACTCTTCCCCAGCAGAGACACAGTTTGCTTTCCCGGATAAAGGAAAATCCCCAGTAGAAGCTTTTCAGCAAAATCTCTTGGTAGAAAGGACATCACATCTCCCAAGAAATATCTACCGATAAACAAATGGCAGTCTCCCTCAGAACAGTTTGTCTATCTCCCTCAAAGATAAGTTTATTCCTCATTGGAATCTACGCCTGACAAAACAAGTGACAACCTCTTAGGAAGCTTATTTTTGTCCTAGAAATTCATGGTGGATCAACTAATGGAAATCTCTTCCCGAGAAGTTTGTCCGTCTTTCAGCAAAGTCATCAGCACCTCAAAAATTGTCCTACATCAAATGGCATCTCTCCGAAGAAGTCTCTAAGGGAAGTATGATGAAATATCTCCAATCAAATGACATCTAAACAGAGAAGTTTGCAAACCTCTACATTACAGTCCGTGGCATTCCCCAATAAGTCTGCTATCAGATCTTTGCTCATCCTATGGTATCTCTTCGAAGAAGTCTCAAAGAGAAGTGTGATGAAGCCTGCTTTCATTGAATGGTATCTCCACAAGTGAATTCTAACGAGAAGTTTGATGAAGAGCTTCACAGATTTCGAAATCTGTCCTACGAAATAATTAGCCCGCATCTCCTCGAAGATCCCCGGCGAAGTTATTAGTCCAGCAACTGATCATCATTTTAGAAGCTTGTCTGCCTAATCCTTGTCAAGAGAAGGACTTGATAAGAAGAAACGAAGACCAGTTCCGCGGATGAAGACTAGGATCGAGGGGAAGTTTATTTCAAGAAACAGAGACCAGTTCCATGGTTGAAGACCAGGATCGAGGGGAAGTTTTACTCTTTTATAAGTAGGATTACTTAGTAAAATAGATGGATAAACATGTTCCAACATTGGAAATTTGTCACTGTTCAAGTTATCATATCATCTACATTTGCGGTATAAATT
This sequence comes from Lathyrus tuberosus, assembly GCA_022829125.1. NCBI lineage: Eukaryota > Viridiplantae > Streptophyta > Magnoliopsida > Fabales > Fabaceae > Lathyrus > Lathyrus tuberosus. The sequence continues at coordinate 2,281,121 of JALAZF010000532.1, read as the reverse complement.
CTGGGTATTCTGATATTTAATCCTCTTTTACCTTGAATGTCTAAATATTTTCATCATTCAGGTACAAGAAGATTAAATAGGGGCATCTGTCACACCCTAAATTTTGACCCTAAGACCCCACATCATTTTCATATCACATGAATATACTTTCATGCATCACTAACCAATTAGAGAACACAAAGTTTGTTGCTTGTTTCATTTTTGACTGCAAATTAAGGTTTTGAGCCTCATAAAAGATTCAGGCAAAGGATCAATAAAAAATTGGCATGATCTTCAACCTATCAAGTCTCTTATTCATCCATAAAGATGAAGAGGTATCCTTCATCAAGAATCAAGCACAAGTGTGCATCAGTTCAAGTTGATCAAGCCCCAAGTTCACCTGGTGCACCTATTAGGGTTTTAGTTGATCAGGGCCTCCGAAGTGAATTTTTTTTATCTGGGCATGATCCAATTCCTCAAGATATGTTTCAAGGACCTCAAATACATCATATTAGTCCATTCATATGATTGGATTGATCCAAAGAACTTAATTCATACACAATGCAAGGATTCAAATTCATCTGGACCACACACTAGGGTTTCTGATAAAAAATCAACCATACCTTTGACTTTTGACCAAGACATAATCTCAAACCTTGGTACATGATTCAAGACACTCAAAAACACCCTTGGAATACATCCATGATGTTTAAAATATCCCAAGGGTTTGATTTCATAAAGGATCACAAAATCAAAGTTCATTTGATACAAAAGTTAACTGTGCCGAAAGTCAAGTTTGACTTTTTGAGTTTTTTTCTCAAACATAGCCTCTTCAAGCCAATAACAATGTTAATATGTGATTAGAATCATGATTGATCAATAAAAATCAAGAAAAGTGAAGTTACTTGTAAAAAGGACAGCCTTAAGAAACTTAAAAAAATTTCTAAGTCTTGAAAAACAATGATTTTTGCCCTACTTTGCAAGGTCATAACTTCCAAACCAAGTAACCATTTTCTTGGATCCAAATACCAAATTGAAGAGCTTGTTTAACACTACAACTTTGTCAATGAGGGCAAAAAGTGCCATGAAGTTTGGGTTTCCACACTTTTGAACTTTGAAACTTAGAAAAATTTTAGGCAGAATCGGTTTTGTGTTTTAGCCAACTTTGAGGCCATTTTTCTCCAAAATCCAAGATGAATCAAGACCAAATGCAAACATCAAAGTTAAAGTAGGATATCTCAGCCTTCCAAAAAGTACAAGAACATCCATTATTTCTACTTGAGCAAGGATATATGATCCTCACAACATGTCTTGATCAAACTGATTTTTAAGACAACATTGGTGCATTACTTGTGTCACACGATTTTCACCTTCAAGTTTTGTCACTCTACAAGCCTTGTCATCCTCTAAGACTAGAAAGAATCTTGTTGAAACACATAATATCTTCAACTTTGAACCATAAGTCAAGGACTCTATCTCTTAGCATGTGAGAATCATCATTACAAAGCCATGAAGTCAAGTTTGTCATTTGGCATTTATGTGAAACATTGAATTGGCAAGAAATGAGCCACACCGGTTCAGATATGTTAAAAAACAATGAGTGTTCAAACCTGCAAAATTCCAATTGAGTCAAGATTCTAGTCATGCTATAGAAGACTAATGGTACCTTAGTATTTAAGTTAAAGCTACATGGCTATATCCATTGGACAATAGCATGCTCCATCACCCAACACTATTCATCTAAAACAAATCAGTTCTCCTATAAATAGAGGTCATTTTACATCAATTCAAATACACGAAAATAATACCAAAGCTTGTTTTCCCACATTTCCTCTCTTGTTTCAAAGTTGCATAGTTCAAAGGTTGAGAAATTGAATTTCTCATCTAAGAGCTTAAACCACTCAAACAACCATCCAAACACATCACAAATCATCCCTTGAAGGTGTCCAAACCTTCATCTTCATCCCAAATCACCAAAATCAGAAAGTCAACTGTAAAAAACTCATATCTTTGACTTTTTGCATTTTAAAAGCCATGTCTTGATTCTGTCCATTTCAAAACCATCCAACACTTCAAACACACTCTAAATAACATCCTTAAACTATTTCAACAATAGTTTATCAACTGTAACATCATTTGGTGGAGTTTCCATTTTCACCACTTTTGAAATTTTTTGCAAGAAGGAGCTAGATTCTGTCCTAGAGGTTTTTATTTGGTTCCAAGCATCCAAGAAGCTTCTTTGAGGTGTTTTGGAGGTGTCCAAAGCATTGGCTTACTTCTGTAACGTGTTTCTTGAAAATTGACAAGTGAGCTTCAAGAGGTAAGCTTCCAAAGAACTTGAACTTTAAGAAATATTCTTTGCTTTGATATAGATTGATCATGATCATATCATATATGTTATTTATGTTGTGTTTGAACCATTTTGTGATACTATTATTAACTGTATGATGAAATAGCATAGAACTTGCAAAACCATGTCCTTTTAAGAACCACTATCGGGTTTTAAAATAGAGACATCTTTAGCCAAATCTAATACCACCACTGTGATCCTCATGGAATTTCAAGCAAGTTAGGTCTTTACATATTTTAATTTCATGGAGAATTGACCAAATTATGGTCCTTTTTACATTTGGTAGGAAACTAGGTCTTGTTGGGAAAGACATTGGGCATGGCGCCTTTCTAGCCAGGCATAAATCCACTTTATCCTTTTCAATTAATGGCTAGGGGTGATACAACGGATGTATCACCACCCCAGTGGTTAAACCTGCGCGCCCTTGAGTACTTATGCCTACATGAACTGGGGTTCGAATCCCCCTCGCCCCAGTTCTTTTTTATTTTTCTGATTTTCAAATGAGCAATATACTGTTTCCATTCTTAGTCACCACGCGCGTGTGGTTAGGTTGGCTAATGTTTTGATATGTAGGCGAGGGAACCTGGGTTCAACACCCATGGGGACCTTTTCCATTATTTTTTATCACTTTGTTTTCCTACTTTTCTTCACAATTTCAAACTATCATAACTTTCTCATTTTTTATCATTTTGAATCCATTCTTTTTGTAAATTGTTCATGATAATGTCTATTGTTTTATTTGTGAAAAGAAAATATCAAAAATAGTTATTTTTCTCATATTTATGAGTGCTTAAAGATTGCGACTTTTTAGGGTTTTCTTAAGACTTCTTTTGAATCTTTTGAATGATACATTGCCTTTTCTTGCTCACAATGATTTGTTTGAACCATATACATCTTGTATGAACCTTAAATGAGGTTATGAATTTTTCTATCCTTGTTCTTACTTGATTTTTAATGTATTTTCAAGTGTATGTTTATGTGTAAATGTATGTTGAACTTTGTCCATGCCATGAGACTTTTTGTTTGATATTTTGCCTTGAACTGTGACTTTATTCCATGTTTGCGTGACCTTGATGGGTCTAGATACCTTTTTGTTGATCATATTATGTTTTAAATGTTCTTAAAAACTTGAACTTTGTCTTGAAAATACCTTTTTATACATGTTTGTCTGTATGAACCTTTGTGATGTTTTCACTTTGCTCAAGACCATATTTGAACCCTAATATCCATGTTTGGTTGTTATCAATTTTTCATTAACATGTTCAACTTGTATCCATGCCCAAATGATCAAGTATTTCCTTCATAAACTCTTACCATGATGAAGAAATATCTTTAATGTACACATCATCCATTGTTTTAAATCTTGGGCCTCCATTAGATTGTATGACCCATCACTTTTCACATTTCAAAATCAATTGTTTTAAATCTTGGGCCTGTATTAGAGTATAAGACCCATCACTTTTTTCAAAATCAATTGTTTTAAATCTTGGGCCTCTATTAGAGTGTAAGACCCATCACTTTTCACATTTTCAAAATCAATTGTTTTAAAACTTGGGCCTCTGCTTAGAGTGTAAGACCCAATATCCTTGTACATAGAATAAACTCTATGGGCCTCTGCTTAGAGTGTAAGGCCTAACAGCCTCGTACAAGGAATAAATCGTGGGCCTCTTCTTAGAGTATAAGACCCACCACCTTTTCTTTTCTTTTCAATAAACTCTTTGGGCCTCTACTTAGAGTGTAAGACCCAACATCTTTGTGAATAAAATAAAACATTCAACACATCAAACCCTAAGGATGCAAAATCTTCCATGAATTCAAACATGTCATATAAATACATATACTTGTTAATCTTCAATCATGTTTGCTCATATTTTTGTTAATTTTCTCTTGAAATTTATATCATCCTTAGTTTAGACATAGGTCAAACAATAGAATCCCTTCAATCACAACTTAGTTCAAAAAACTAGTTCCCTGGCCTCCTCTTGGGCCTTATACAAGCATCACTGTCTCCTCTTGGGCATCATACAAAGAATCTCCCCAGCAAGATAGCCTCCTCTTGGGCTTCATACAAGGACCCTCAGACTTTTTAAAAGCATAAGTCAAGTCTTAATCAGCTATACAATAAATCTTTTAGCCTCATTAATCCTGGGCTTTGTACAGGATACAAATAAAAATCCCCAAAAGAGTCAGTCAAGTCCTAAGTATTAAGACAATCTCTTCAAATTTCCACAGTCAGTAAGCCTCAATCTTGGGCTTTGTCCAAGACAAATAATTTCCCCAGTGAGTCAGCCTCAACCTTGGGCTTTTTACAAGACAAATAAAACTCCCCAGTTGAGTCCGTTTTCAATCTTTTTCAGCTTCATATCTTGGGCTTCAATCAAGATACCTAAATAAATCCATCTCCTCACAGATGAGACTTTAAGTCATCTCTGTAGGAAGATATCTCTTCTAATCACTACAATTCTAATTAAACAATCAAAACTTTCTTTCCAAATAATTGATGTAAGTGGCACTCTTGTTGATTCAAAATCCAAGTTGGAGTCCTTCCTTTATGATGGTTCAAAACTTTTCTTTCATCTAACTAATGTAAGTGGCGCACTTGTCGATTCTATATCCAAGTTAAGGTCGTTCTATTAGTATGTAAAGAAATCATAAAGGAAAAAGTTGCATTGCTTAACACAATAAGTTTAAAGTTATTTCCCTTATGACATTACTCTCAAATGATTGTAGTGAATATGTGAGATTTCTCCCTTAAAGATGAAAATTTGTCAAATATTTCAAACACTCCTTTACCTTCATCATCTTGGGCTTTGAACAAGATACAAAACAAGTTTTTTTCCTCCCATAGATTCGGAGGAACTACAAATGCTCTGATTTCCTAATTCTCTTGCGAATACGTAGGCATAAGGTCGTAAGATCTTAGCGAGCACTCTAATAAAAAACCTTAGGTTTAGGTACCTTCCCAAACACAATAGAAAACCTGAAAAAACAACAAAAAACTTTTCCTCAACTTTCACAAAGGAGAAACTTTCCCAATTAAACAGCAAACAAAATTAAGCAAGCAAATAATTCAACAGTAGAAATATATGCAATAAAGGTTCCTATTGATTACTATAGATACTCGGGGTGTTAATAGCTTCCCTTAGTATAACCAACCCCCGATTCCAGATCTCTTAGAATTTGTAGGAAAAACACTTGCGATCAGGGTTAGTTTAAGGTATCTTCCCCTTCCTTTTGAGCTTCATAGGATAAATATCAGAAATCAGAAAGTAGCGCCAAATGTGGTAGTGGTCGCGTCACAAAAACCGGAGCTACAAGTATCAGGATTGGATCAAATAGTGGAAACTAGGTATCGATCCTAAAAACAGCGAGAGCGCTTTAGGTTTCGATTAGGATCAAATTAATTTTCAAAATACTCTTCTTAATTAAAATGGGCGAGCGAGAGCAAAATCTCATGGTTAGGGAGTGTGGCTTTAGTCAATATAGTGAAAGTGTAAGACAGAGTCTTTGAATTGATATTTTCTATGAAACGTAGTTTAATTACAATTTTGTGCCTATAATTTACAAAGTCCCTAAGGAACACAAAATCCATATTTCAGCCTCTCTTTATTAATATCTTTCCGAATCTTTAGCAATTTACGTTTTATTTCTGTCCACCCTTTTATTCATTAGCATTAGCTTTACATAACATCAATCGATAACAGTAGATTGATTATTAGTCCTTGTTGGTTCGATATCTTTTAAAACTATACGATAGACTGTATACTTGCAGTTAGATCATCCGATAGACTTGTAAGGTCGCGATCAACTTTTTGGCACCGTTGTCGAGGAGAATTTAGTCAATATTGTGATTCTATTGTTGCACAGTATAGACTAAGGCATAAATTCTTCCTGAACTTGAAATTCATTTTCCAGAACTAAGAATTCCTATGGCTGATAATCCACCAAACCGTCCTCTTAAGGACTATGTTGTTCCATTGCAAGACAAACCACACAATAGTGTTGCTGCCCTTGCCGTCGAGCAAAACGATTTCGAGCTAAAACCTTCATTGTTACAAGCTGTTCAACTGAACCAGTTTTCTGGGAGTTCTACAGACGACCCGAACCTTCATTTATCAATGTTTGTATAGTACGTTGACACCGTAAAAACAAATGGTGTTAGTAATGAAGCCATAAGACTACGTATTTTTCCTTTCTCTTTAAGAGATAGAGATAGAGCCTGGCTCCAGTCTCTACCATCTAAATTTATCACTACGTGGAACGAGTTGAAGAAAGTCTTCTTAGCCGGATACTTTCCACCTAGCAAAAATGCTATGCTAAGAGCCCAAATCAACATATTTAGGCATAAAGACAATGAATCTCTTTTCGATGCTTGGGAAAGATACAAGGACATGCTGAGGCTCTGTCTGCATCATGGACTTGAACTATGGTTAATAATCTATACCTTATAGAACGGTCTTCTATACAACAACAAGTTTACCTTGAACGCTGCAGCTGACGACATGCTAATGGACAAACCTTATGAAGACGCCTATCAACTCATTGAAAACATGGCTCAGAACCACTTCCAATGGGGATGTGAGCAAACTCCTATAGAGAAACCTGCTACGAAGAGTAGAATGTACGAAGTTAATAGTCTAGACCGTGTCAATGCTAAAGTGGATGCACTTACTCAAAATATTGAGAGTTTGACCGTAACTCCAGCAGGCACCGTGGCTGTTGTGACACCCAACTGTGAATTATGCGGAACCCATGGGCATAATAATATTGAATGTCATTTGTTGGCTGGTATCCCTACCGACCAAGTAAATTACGCCCAAGGAAACCCGTACTCAAACACTTATAATCCTGGCTGGAGGAACCATCCTAATTTTTCCTACAAGAGTAACAATGCTTTGTTTGCTCTAAACCCAGTGACATCTGTTCCTCCAGGCTATTAGAAAGGAGCCTCCGCTGCTCCTTAAGCTCCTAGGAGGTCAAACGTTGAGCTATTGTTAGAGAACTTCATCGCAACCTAAACTCAACAAAACAAATAGTTCGCCAACCAAAACGCCCACACGAGTGAGCTAATGAAGCAAATGACAACTAAGCTTGATGCAATGGCTACCCATACCAAAATGTTAGAAACCCAAATTTCTCAAGTAGCCCAACAACAAGCATCAACAACAGCCACAACTGGAGTATTTCCGGGCCAACCGCAACCTACTCCTAAAGGTTATGCGAATGGTATCACATTACGGGGTGAGACAAAATTAGATGGACCAGTAGATCCTAGGATCCAAAATCCACCCATGCATCAGAACTCTGGAAACGAAACGAAGGAAGACCAATCTGATAAACTAAATAAGGAGGATGACAAAATCGAAGAGGCCGTAGAGAAAGAAAAACCGTATGTGCCTCCACCACCATATAAACCACCGATCCCTTATCCTCAAAGATTTGCTAAGTCTAAAAATGAAGGGCAACTCAAGAAATTCGTAGAGCTTCTTAAACAACTTTATATCACTATACCTTTCACATAAGCTATTACGCAAATGCCCTTATATGCTAAGTTCCTTAAAGAGATATTATCTAATAAGAAAAAGCTCGAGGATAATGAGACCGTTACACTTACTATAGAGTGTAGCGCTATAATTCAGAATAACCTGCCTCCGAAATTAAAAGATCCAGGTAACTTTTCCATACCATGTGTGATTGGAAAATGTGTCATAGACAAAGCACTATGCGAATTATGAGCTAGTGTTAGTTTAATGCCCCTATCTATATTTGAAAAACTCAAATTAGGAGAAGTATGACCGACGAGAATGTCTCTCCAACTAGCCGACAGTTCTGTTAAATTTCTTGTAAGTATGCTCGAGAACGTTCTCGTCTGCATAGGTCAATTCTATATCCCTACCGACTTTATAATAAGGGAAATAAAGGAGGATTCTAACATTCCCATCATACTAGGAAGACCCTTTTTGGCCACTGCTGGCACCATCGTAGATGTGAAGAAATGAAAGCTAACCTTCGAGGTTGGTGAACAGAAATTCGAATTTATCCTTTCACAATTCCTAAAAGCACCAACTATCAACGATTCCTGTTGTTCCCTAGATATCATCGACGAATGCGTAAGAGAAATGGAGATGGAAAAATCTAAGTATACTTTAGTACTAAAGATTCTAGCACCTCCTGTAGTAGAAGATGATAATTGGTGTGAACTATACATAGATGATAGTCTAAGGGAATGTTTAGCACTAAATCCAAGTCCCATGCCTTAACCAAAGAAACCTTCTGTAGAACTCAAAACACTACCCAAAAATCTAAGGTATAAATTCCTAGACACAGAGCTCGAACGCCCTATAATAGTCAACACAGAACTAGGACAGATAGAAACTGAGAAGCTATTACATGTCTTAAGGAAATACCCTAAAGCTCTAGGCTATATCATCTCATATCTGAAAGGGATAAGTCCCTCTGTGTATATGCATCGTATTATGCTAGAGGAAGACTACAAAACCCGTAAAGAACACAAGAGAAGGATCAACCCCATCCTAAGTGATGTAGTTAATAAAGCGGTACAAAAGCTGTTAGAAGCAGGAATTATATATCCAATATCCGATAGTAACTGGGTCAGCCCAGTACATGTCGTGCCAAAGAAAGGAGGTGTTACAGTTACCAATAACGAAAAGGGTGAAGCTGTAGCAAAACGTGTTGTAACTGGATGGAGGATGTGCATTGACTATAGAAAGTTGAATAAAGCCACTCGTAAAGATCACTTCCCTTTACCTTTTATAGATCAAATGCTTGAACGATTGGCTAAACACTCTCATTTTCGTTATTTAGACGGTTATTCAGGATTCTTCTAAATCCCTATTCATCCTGATGACCAAGAAAAAACTACCTTCACTTGTCCCTATGGTACATTCGCCTATCGACGAATTCCATTTGGACTATGCAACGCTCCCACAACATTTCAAAGATTCATGATGGCGATCTTTGCAGATTTTCTAGACGACATCATGGAAGTATTCATCGATGACTTTTCCATTTGTGGGAAGAACTTTGAAGGATGTTTAATGAACCTAGAAATGGTACTTGAAAGATGTGTAAAAGTTAATCTTGTACTTAATTGGGAAAAATTCCATTTCATGGTCCGTCAAGGAATAGTACTTAGACACATAGTGTCTGACAAGGGGATTGAAGTCGATAAAGCTAAAATAGAAGTAGTAGAAAACCATCAACCTTCAAAAACCGTTAGATAAATACGTAGTTTCTTGGGACATGCCAGTTTTTACCGACGATTCATAAAAGATTTCTCTAAGATAACTAAACCACTAACTGGCCTATTAATGAAAGATGTTGAATTCATCTTTGATGAAAAATGCTTAGAGGCGTGCCAATTGTTAAAGAATGCTCTAATTACTACACCCATCATGAAACCACCTGATTTGAGTAAACCTTTCGAAATAATATGTGATGCTAGTGACTATGCCATAGGCGCAGTCTTGGGACAACGCAAAGACAAAAAGCTTCATGCAATTTATTACACAAGTAGAACTTTAGATGAACTATGCCACCACAGAAAAGAAACTTTTAGCCGTCATTTTCGCATTAGATAAATTTCGTTCCTACCTAGTAGGAGCTTAAATAATTATCTACACTAATCACGCCACAATTAGGTAATTATTAAGCAAAAAGGACTCCATGCCAAGACTCTTGAGATGGATCTTGCTGCTTCAAGAATTTGATTTGGAAATTAAAGACAAAAAATGAACAGAACACGTTGTAGTCGACCACCTCTCTAGACTTGTTAATATAAAAGCTGAACAAGTACCCTTCAACGATGATTGCCCTTATGATAGACTAGTTTCCCAATTAGAAAGTAACATAACTGAATGCTCTCTAATTAATGACGCAGAAACTAATGAAGTTGTGGAAGCCGTTTACACTAAAATCATTGTGCCATGGTATGCTGACTTTGTCAACTACCTAGCGGCCGAAGTACTTCCACCAGATTCAACATACCAACAAAAGAAGAAATTATTTCATGATTTAAATCATTATTACTGGGATGAGCCCCTTCTTTTCAATAGAGGCACCGAAGGCATATTCCGTCGATGTATCCCTGAAGAGGAGGTAGACAATATAATATCCCACTGCCATGCTGCACCCTATGGAGGGTATGCAAGCACATCCAAGACTTGCGCAAAGATCTTACAATCTGGCCTCTTTTGGCCTAATTTATGGAAAGATGTCCATACTGCGGTTATATATTGCGATCGGTGCCAACGCAATGGAAATATCTCGAGACGCGACGAGATGCCGCTAAAAAGTATCTTAGAAGTGGAAGTATATGATGTATGGGGGATTGACTTTATGGGCCCATTCCCATCTTCTTTTTGGTAAAAATACATACTCGTAGTTGTTGATTACGTTTTGAAATGGACCGAGGCTGTAGCCTCTCCTACAAACGACGCACAGTAGTTATTAAACTTTTTAAGAATATAATCTTTCCCAGATTCGGTGTGCCGAGACTCGTCATAAGTGACGGTGTCTCCCATTTCATTTCAAATATCTTTGGGAGACTGTTGCTCAAATATGGAGTTCGACACTGAGTAACGACACCTTACCACCCTCAAATGAGTGGACAAGTTGAGATTTCAAATAGGGAAATTAAGAAAATATTAGAGAAAACCGTCGCAATTTCTAGGAAAGATTGGTCTGTGAAACTTCACGAGGCTTTGTGGGCTTATAGAACAACTTATAAAACCCCAATAGGAACCACTCCATTTAAACTAGTTTATGGTAAATCATGTCACCTGCCTGTCGAATTAGAACACAAAGCTTATTGGGCCATTAAGACTCTTAACATGAACTACAAAGTCGCAGGAGAAAAAAGAATTTTTAACATCCATGAACTAGAAGAACTTAGATTATATGCCTATGAAAATGCCCAGATTTATAAGGAAAGATCTAAACAATGGCATGATAAACGAATAGCGGGGAGAGAATTTAATGAGGGTGACATAGTTCTTTTTTTCAATTCTCAACTGAAATTTTTTCTAGGCAAACTTCGTTCTAGGTGGTTCGACCTTTTTGAGGTTATTAAAGTATTCCAAATCGGAGCCATAGAAATATGAGGTAAATCAAATGAGACATTCATTGTAAACGGGCAGTGACTTAAGCATTACCATAACGTAGAAAAAAGACTTCTACATAAGTTAGAAACTAGAAGAGCTTCCCGCTCTTTCAAAAGAATAGTTCCTTCTGAGATAATGTCGAGCTCCTGACATTAAATGAAGCGCTACGTGGGAGGCAACCCACGATCTTAGGTTCTTGATTTTTATTTTTATTTTCTTCTTTCCAAATACTATTAAGCGGTACAATTCATTATTCTAACTACTACTAACTTGTTTTATGTCTACTTTCAGGCTAACATAACTTAGGCTAACTTTCATAATAACTGTAGAGAATGCAACCCGTTGATGACATGGAGGTTATCTTCAAAAACAAAGCCCAGAGGCGATGTTTTGAAGTCCTAGCTCAGAGAGATATGGAAATATCCATTTACCCTAATGGACCCACCATGACCACCCTAGGTATTCGAGATGGTGTGATGTACTTACTTAGTCAGGTAGGATGGGAAAACTTTGCTGTGAGGAGGAGGTTTAGCACATATCGTAGGCTAACCCTTGACTTTTTAAGTTACTTTTTCTATGATCCTAACATAGGGTTAGGATTTAACAAAGGCTTAACTACATTAAGACTATTTGGGGCCAAATACCGTTTCACACACCGGGGGATGGATGGCCTATTAGGATTTTCTAGTGGCCCAGATGTGTTCACTGTAGCTCAGGAGGATACTTTCATGGCACTTGAACTTGACTTTTTTTGGGGTAGTCTAGCTGGAAACCATCACCCTAAACCAAACTTTATGTTTTCTGAAAACATCCATAACCCAGCTATTCGCTACTTCCACAAAATCTTAGCCCACACACTCTTTGGGAAAGAGGAAAGCATCACCTCGGTATCTAGAGATGAGTTGTTTATTATGTTTTGTGTTTCCCAATCTAGACTCGTGAATGATGCAACATTTATGTTAGAGAATTTAGACAGGATTTCCTGAGATACCCATGGTCCTATCCTTATAGGAGGATTAGTTACTATGATTGCCTCAGCCATTGGCCTTAGATACCCCCCTCAACCGCTTAACTACCTTAGGAGGTATCTGTCCCATGCATATTAACTTCTACTTTAACCGAGGCATCATAGGAAATTTAGGACCACAACAGTTTGAGCTATTGATTGATAATTAAGTGGTGTATAATTTTACAGTACCTAACCATGAGAGGACAAGTGTGCACAACAGAAACAATTGGTTATATGATTTGGAGGGCCAAAGTGAGTCACCAACTCCACCGAATACCCCTAAAGATTATGAAAATCGTAATTCCATTTTCTCTGATGCTGCTTCACTCGCCTCTGGTATTCACACTAAGCCTCATATTGATCACATTGCTGCAATTGACGCCCTCGGATGGAAATTGCTACTGATAGAGAAGATCTGACTACTTTGCGCGTAGACTTCCTTAGCTTTATGGACGTGTCCAATGAGTAATTCGACCACTTCTTTCAGCAAATCTGTTCCATGAGACGATTTTCAAGCCTAATATCAGACGTTGTAGTGGCTAATCTTACTTTATTGTTACCGTATTCTGTTTTCCTACCATGCACGTAGACAATGGGGTCACTGCCTTGTTTAAGTGTGGGGGAGGAAATATTTCCCAGTTTTCTAGTTAGGAATTTTAATTCTCGTATCAGGATTTCATTATTTTCATGTTATGTCTACATTATTCGTTGAGCTACCGACATAAAATTAGCGCTGTATGGGAGGCAACCCACAAGTTTTTTTTATCATTTTAATGCATTCCCTTTTATGTTGTTGTTTTAATTCATTTTGAGTTTTAGTTGATTTTTTTTACATTTTTCATTTCTCTTGTATTTTTCGTTTTAATTACTTTTCATGATTCCGATTAAGGCCACGTGCTTAAACATTATTATCTGACATGATTTTGGCCTTAGCAATTGAAAAGTACTTAAAAAAATCATTAATTTTAAGCCTGAATTAAATTTGTGCAATTAAAGCAAATGGCAGTCGCCAATATGGTAATGGCGTTCGCCATTAGCCTAATTTTGAAAAAGTAACGTTTTAAAGCTAACGACGTTCGCCATTAGCCTAACGACGGTCGCCGTATCAGTAAGACAACAGTTTTGAATTTTTAAACTTCCCTTACGCATTTTTTTAGAAACCTCCCATATTCATTACCACTATCTCTTACTCTTCTCTCCACTAACTCATCTCCTTATCTTCCAACCTTCAATCTTCCATTCACCATGCCTCCAAGAGCGGTGAGACCCAGGAGAAAGATAGACTACATGGGTATCCCTTTCAGAGAAGGCATAGAGGGAGATAACTAGAGAAAAAAATACATCAAGCTTTTCAAGAGGGATGCCACACCTACAAGGTATCCCGATAATTCTGCCCTTCGTGATTTACGCTTAATAAGTAGTGTTAACTGGATGCTAGATATCTTAGGAATGACTTATTTTTGTTCATTGACTAGCCCTACATATGTTAGGCTCATTTACGAGTTCCATTGTTCATTTAGATATGCCATGGCTGTGGGAGGATCACGCACTATAGGCACGACTTCGTTTAGAATGTTTAACAGGGATTACACTTTTAGCCAAGATCAGATTGCTGATTTATTATAATTCCCTCATGGTGATGGTTTTACTGGCAAAGCTCCCTTAAAGAGTGATTGGCAACAAATCACTCGCCAGCCACTGATGACTGGGAAGGCCTAAAGGTCACCGCCATCCATAACCTGACCATTTGGTACTTACACCGCATATTAGCCAACGCCATTTTTGGCCGGGAAAATAATGGGAAAGTGAACTCTAAGGATCTTTTCTTTTTACATTGCCCTCTAACAAAAACAACGGTGAATCCTACACCATTCTTACTAGCACATTTTCAGTCTATTAGTGTTAGAGTAGGCGATCCCATTTGCGTAAGAGGGCTGATAACATCCATAGCCCGCGCATTGGACCTAGGCACAGTGTTGGCCATGCTTGAGCCACTTGAGACGCCTCTTTTAGATTTGGGTGCTTGTCGTAGTATGCGTCTAGTTAAGAATAAACTAGACGACAAGTATTATTTGATGATTAGTAACAGAGGCATCAGGAGTGTTACTTTGCCTTCTTCTGCGTGCATTGATGTGCGAGTAAGGGGCAACTGGACTTACGATCTGAATGCCCCAGAGCCTAACGATAACGCCCATGTTCAGGATGATGTGGGAAATGCCACCAATGATGAGATTGAGAATATGGAGCATGATGCTCCCGAGACTGACACCCATCCACACACTGCACATAGTTTTGTTGACTCTTTTGCAGGTACCTCATCGGACATCAGTACCTTGAGGAGTAAAACTAAACAACTATAAGGACCGCTCTTGATGACGTCCTATCTGAGCTGAGACACCGGAACGATGTCGACACCGAGCGTAACCTTCTACTTAGGAGCATGCAGTCACAGTAGGAGGAGATGATGGCCACCCTTCATCAGATTCAGAAGCAGTAGCATGACTATATTAAGTGGACTGAGTGTAACATGGGAGATCCATCGAACATATGAATGGATTTTGTATGGGGATATCAGACATGATGGAGTACATGCAGCATGTAGGTGTACCACACCCTGTGCACGGTAGAGGCGATTTTGGACGACACCGAGACCAAGGCCGACACTGAACCGCCTACTTAGGGTTTTGCACTCCTTTTTCCACCTTGCACTGAAACATCGGGGACAATGTTTGGTTCATGTGTGGGGAGGAGTTTTATCACTTTATTTTTACTTTTCCCGCTTTATTTTTCAATTTTAATCACTTTTTAGTTAGTTTTTTCCTTTAGATTAAGTTGTTTATTTTAACTATTTTTCTCTTTGGTCGAGTCATAACATGTGCTGTCGAGTCTTATTGCATGAATTTTTCATTTGTTAGTAAATTTCCCTTAATTTTGACCCCTAACAAATATTTTTTGTTCTGATTCATGTCATGACACGCTGAGAGTATAGGTTGTTTTGAATAAATAGGCTATGTTAGAAACCAATGCAAATATGTGTATGATCTCCGAGTTGAATCGAGAAAAATTTACGGAGAAAAATGAATGAAAGGACATGTTCCCTCTAAGTTAGGTGGTCCTCACTCGACCACTTAGCACAACGGAACAGACTCTTTAAGTTCAAAAGAATCAAGAAATGAAAAAGAAATAAAATGTATGTGAACTAATAATGAGATCATTAGACACTAACACGTTTACTTACCATGTGCATGCGGGGATAACGAGCTTAATGTGATTTCGCTAGAATGAAAAAAGGTGAAAAAAAACAAAGAGCGTAGGTTGAGTTATAATGGCATGATTCAGATTGGTTTGCATAAGGGGGGAGTTTTCGACCGCAAAATGCGGATATGTGTCATTACGGTATCATTTGTATCGACGTCTAGCACCTATCGATATAGCACTAGCATAGTAACCACTTACTATTTAGAGTTTTTATCGGGCCTATGTTTCAAAAAACTATGCTTACTTGCTTTAATGTGTTGGTTGATTGCTTGAGGACAAGCAATAGTCTAATTGTGGGGGAGTTTGATAACGTGAAAACATATGATGTTTTTAGACTCGTAACGCATGTTATTTGATGTTATTTTAGTATGTTTTGTCGCTTTTATGTCGTATTTTGTTTGCATTTCAGATTTTAATAAGTTGTGGAGTGATTGCGTGAAGAAATCGGAAAGGAGCGGGAGAGTAGAAGAAAGTGCAGAAAAATGACACTGTTGGTATATGGCGTTCGCCATTACCCTAATGGCGTCTGCCATGTACCTAGTCCACGTCATTTAGTAATTGACCAAATGGCATTCGCCATTGGCCTAATGGTGGTCGCCATTATCATGCAATAACAAATAAACGTGGCTTCTGCTTTGACTCTCTCCTCCACTATCCTACTTTTTCTCAACTTCCCATACACAATGGAGGAACTGTTTTATGGCTCAAGACCTCTAAATAAGTCAGATTCTTCACAGCTAAGTGTATCCAAGATCGTGCGGAAACTCAGCTATTTTTATTTTCTAGTCTTGGGCATAAATTACTATTAAAAATGAAAATCGCTCACATCGAGAGATTGTCACGATTCTGTTTTTATTCTATTCATTCTTGTACTCTTGGATCAATAAGCATGCCGACATTAATTGAGCATTTTCATTATTACTTCAAGTTCTCTTGTTTATTTCGACTTTACAGGATTTTTATTTGCATTGTTTAAATTCTTGTTTTATTGCATTTTTTTATTTTATGATATGCTGACCTTAAGGTTGTCAAACTTGCGAGTCTATTTAGACTCGTAAAGGGTCCGTAGACTCGACTTGCAGACTCGACTCGTAAACTCGTATGAGTCTATGGAAAATTAAAAATGACTTTCAAAAACCTATATGTGACACATACATGACACACACATGTATTTTTAAACTTGTAAATGCCTCATATATGATATAAAAATTTATAATAGAGTACCAATTAACATGAAAATTTAAATTTCATACTCCATAACAAATTTTTTAACAAATAAACTCAATAATAAAATAAACAAAATTGTAAAGTATGTATTTAAAGACTTAAAGTACTAATTTCTTCTTAATTGACTACTACATAAAGTAAAAAAATACGTTTTATTTCTGAATCTTTAGAAAAATACGTTTTATTTCCGTCCAACCTTTTATTCATTAGCCTTAGCTTTACATAGCATCAATCGATAACAGTAGATTGATTATTAGTCCTTGTGGCTTCGATATCTTTTAAAACTACGCGATAGACTGTATACTTGCAATTAGATCATCTGATAGACTCGTAAGATCGTGATCATCCATGTATCTGAGTCAGAAGCATACTGTAAGCTTAAGAAAAATTTCTCAAGTTTAAATGAAGAAAAATTTATTTTGAAAAACAAGAATTCTAAACTTGAGAAGGAAAATCTTTCAGAAGCCTCTACATTTATGGTGATGTCGTAAAGAAGTATGACAAACCTTTCTAGAAATTTCTTGCTAGAAGCCTAAATAAAAGCGTAATGGCTTCAATGATTTATGGCGTCAGCAGAAACAAAATAAGAGGGATTGGTTATGATTCTTATGGAGAATCTAATTCTGAAAAAGATGATAAACCAAATAATCTTTCTTCTCATTTGTCCCGTCTGGTGAACTTAATGTTGTTCTACCTATAGATAAAGTTGTTACAAACCCTAAGGCTAAATAAAATGCTCATTAACATTTCAACTATGCATACATGTATTCATATCCTCAACAGAAACTCAAAGTTGTTAAAAACTCTGGGAAGATTAACCCTAAAGGACCCAGAAAAACGTGGGTACCTAAAGATAAGATAATCTATGTTGCAGATATCCTTAGCAGCTGATTTAAGATGCCACTCATGGTACCTGGACTCTGGATGCTCGCAGCACATGACGAGAAGAAGGTATATGTTCCAAATCCTGGAACTTAAGCATGGAGGTGTCGTCGGTTTCATATATGATAAAAAAGGGAAGATCATTGGCTCCAGAACAATTGGTAACGGTTCTCTCTCCTCTATTACTATTAATTCATAACTTATTATCCATAAGTCAATTAAGTGATAATGGTTATGAAATAATCTTCAATCAAAAGTCTTGTAAAGATGTCAGTCAAAAGGATGGCTCAGTCAGTTTCAATGGAAAGGGAGAAAACAACATTTACAAGCATAGACTTTCTGATCTAAAAAATTAGAATGTAAAATGTCTTATGTCTATTGTCATACCCCAAATTTTGACCACTAAGATTTCCAATCATTGTGAAAATCATCATCATAATATGGATGGACCATCATACCTCAATTATGGTTCCCTAACCCTAAAATGATGTTAATGTGTGATTGGAATCATCACTCATCAAGAAAAATCAAGAAAAGTGGGATAACTTGTAAAAGGGGTAACCATAAAAAACTTAGAAATTTTCTAAGTTATGGAACAAAGTGGCTAGGGTACCAAATTCCAAGGATCATAACTTGAGATCCAAGTAACCATTTTGGCTGATCCAAAGATGGACTTGTAGCTCTCATGTCCTACTTTAAAAGTGTCAACTACACCTCACTCCAATTCTTCATGGATTTTTAGTTATGGAGTGACCAAAATGACAAAAACATGTAAATGCCACTTTTTCGCTAAGTCAGAATCTATTTCACTAAGTCAGAATCTGTTTCACTTTTTTCACTAAGTCAGAATCTGTTTCACTTTTTTCAAAATGTAGGGGCATTTTTCACTTGGATCCAAAAAGTGTCAAGACAAACTATGATCACACATATGTTGTATCATATGAGAGCTTTCCAAAATGGCCAAGAACTCCATCAAATCCCATTTGAGCTAAAAGTTATGACAATGGCAATATGCCTTGCTGCAACTGTCATGGCAAGGCAGATTTGTGCATTTTGCTCGATTTGATCGAATTGTGCAAATGACAAACAAGTTTATCCATCTGAACACCTAAGGGGGAGACCAAGGAGGAACAAACACTGATCCATAAGCCTCCCAAGTCTTTGGAACCAAAAGTAGCATGCCAAACCTAGAAATGCCTAAAAAATGGACAAGACTCTAATTTGTTTTGGAGCATTTAATGGATGCACCAAGGTGGCATGAACTGATCCTTTTCTAACTGAATGAGTCACGGATGATCTCTGAACTAGGGAACCAAAGGCCTGTGCTCTAACCTCTAGTCAATGGCTAGAGGAGACTTAAGATTCCAAAGTGATGCAATTGGACAATGAGCTGCTACAGTTTCCATTCACTATTGCTTGCAAAACAAACTTGCTCTACTATGAATAGAGCTCATTTGTGATCAGTTTAAGTACACCAAAGGCCTACAACACTTGCCTTTCTCAAAATCATCTTCACACTCTCAAAAATGCCTTTCTTAGCAAGTCACTATCAAAATTTTCAGTAGAGAGCAATTCCACTCAAACCAAATGCTCTAACACCTCATAAACATCATATGTGAGCTGATCAAACACTAAACACACAACTGTAACACTGATTTCTCAGAATCGCCAGTCAGTTGCTCAAGTTTTCAACTAAGTTGTGGTTGAGATGCCATGAAGTGATCCAGACATTTCCAATCAAGTCCAAGCATTCAAACACACTCCATATGGTGTAGGGAAGCTGTTCAGATCATCACAACTCATCTGTAACACCTCCAACTCAAAAATCACATTGCTCTTGCTGTCACGACCTTCAAGTAAGCCTAAACTTGGTCATCTCTTAATCTATGCATATTTCCTCGCACAATACTTTTTCCAAATGTTCATAATCATGCATAGAATGTTTCCCCTCAGTTAATTGCTTTGTTTGAATTGTGTATCAAAATTCTCAGCCTTCATGCAAATTTTAGGGTTCTTGAGGTTTTTTCTTGATTTCTTATTCCATGCTTAAAATAAATGAAATTAAAGACCATAGACATGATCGTGAGGTGAAAACGAGCAGATTGATATGTGGATTATGTGATTTCATCAAGTATTCAGTGAGATTGGATAGAAAATGCAAAGATGAGAAAAACTCCCTTCGCGCGTGTTCTTGGCCCATGTTCTTGGCACTTTTTTCACAAATTTTAATATTTGAATTTTGTGATTTTATTTAATTGATTCAAAAATTAATTTCTGTCTGAGTTTTAATGATTTTGAGTTGATTCTTTTTTTAATATTAATCTTTTATTTGTTTTTTAACATTTAAAATATTTTTTCCTCCTTGATTTTCCAAATTTAATTGGTTTCCAATCATTTTGTGGATATAAATATAAGTTTTCAAACATTAATCCAAGATCACAACTTGTTTTTCACACATGTTTGATAATTTTGATCATTTTAATTAAAATTTTATTTAATTAAAATACATTTTTAAATTAATTTAGGGTTTTTGATCTTAATCACCCTAAACAAATCTTTTTCAAACTCTTTGGGCCTCTAATAGAGTGTAAGGCCCAATCCCTCTTTGAAACCAAAATATTTTGGGCCTCGGTCATTGTATAAGTCCCTGTACAATTTTCAAAATGACGGTGCAGTCGTTGTTTTTCAATGGGCCTCTCCTTGAGTTGTAAGCCCCATTATTTTTCTTAAAATTACTCTTGGACCTCTAATAGAGTGTAAGACCCAATCCCCTTTTAACCAAAAAAATTTTGGGCCTCAGATATTGTAAAATTCCCTCTGCGTTAAAAGAAAAATCTCGGCGCAATCGCCAGTTCAAAAATCAAATCATCTGGGCCTACCCTCGTGTTATAAGCCCCATTTCTTTTCTTTAATAATCTTTGGGCCTCTAATAGAGTGTAAGACCCAACCCCTTTTTGAAACCAAAATGATTTGGGCCTCAGATGTTGTATAAGACCCACTGTGTTTTCAAAAACCTCGGCGCGATCGCCGTTTTCAAACAAATAACCCTGGGCTTTTCCTTGAGCTGTAAGTCCCATCTCTTGTACAAAAATAAATCTTTGGGCCTCTAATAGAGTGTAAGACCCAACCCCCTTGTACATAAATTTTTTTTGGGGCCAGTCCCTCTGTACCGTTTTCGAGACAACGGTGCGATCATCGTTAAAACTTGGGCCTCTCCTTGAGTATAAGCCCCAACAATCTTTTCAAAACTACCTTCTCCTTTGATTTTGAATCCAAATATATGTTGTCATCAAAACTTTCTTTAATTTCTTTGTTCAACAACTAACAAAACAACATGGAAGCTCTACAACAGGTAAGTGTTTATATGCTTTCATTTACCGCTTTCATATGTATATAACTGTATTGTGGGGCTGTTTTACTGTAAGTCTTCTTTCACATCCTTTTATATACTTGTCAAATATCCACTGTGCAATACTAGTATAGTTATGTTGAGTTTTCCCCAGCAACTACGTCTAGCACTAGGTAAAGCCCTGTTGGTCACTCTTTAAACACAAACAAAACTAGATCCCCATAGGATTTCCAGATACAGTCTTCCCTTCTCTCGGGGTTAAACAATATCGAACAAAGAGAAAGGCAGTATTCTCGGGGAACCTTTTCTTAGACTGTCACCCTTAGAAATTGTCAAAGAAACTCTAACTCCCCAGAGATGATCTTTTCTCCGTTAATGGCATCTCTAGAGTTTCTTCCAAATTCTCGAACTTTCCTGGGATGATCTCTTCTCTGTGAATTGCATTTCTTGAACTTCTCTTGGTTTAGGGACCCACAGGCCTCCTAAAAGAATCCCCGCCTCCTCTTGGGCGTTGTACAAGGACCCTTCAGCTTCTTAGAAGTTCTCATGCCTTCTCTTGGGCTTAATAAAAGGACCTTGACAACCTCTTAAACGTATAAGACAAAACTTAGTCATCCTTTGCTAGAACAATCTTTCCCGCGTCAAAACTCTGGCCATTGTAGGGTTGATACTCATCCCTTAATGTCCGCGCCTCCTCTTGTGCATTGTACAAAAAGATAAAACTCTAGACTTGGACAGTCTAAAACTCTTGAGTCTCAAAGACATTCTCAAGTTCCTTTCAAACATAGGAAAAAACACCGACCACTCTGGATCAATCTCCAGCAGACACCCGGTCTCTCTCATGAGAGTTCCCCACACTTGGACCTGCTTTAGGATCTCAATAATCCTCAGCAGTAAGTCAGCCTCCTCTTGGGCTTTGTACAAATGATTCTCCCCAGCGAGCTAACCTTTTCAGACTCTCTTGTTGAGTCAACCAGTTTCAGCCTCCGTCTTGGGCTTTGTACAAGACATATAAAAACATTCTCTTGTTGAGTATAAAAGACTCTCTTGTTGAGTCAATCTCCTTTTAACCGCAATCTCAGGCTTCGTACGAGACAACAAATCACTCTCTTGTTGAGTATAAAAGACTCTATTGTTGAGTCAATCAACCTTCAGACTCTCTTGTTGAGTCAATCACTTGTTCAAGACTCTCTTGTTGAGTCAACCTTTCTAGACTTCGTCTTGGGCTTTATACAGGACAGATAAAAGTACTCTCTTGTTGAGTCAAACCCTTTCAGCCTCCATCTTGGGCTTTATACAAGATACATTCTCCCCAACAGAGTCAAAATCCCTTTTAGCCTCAATCTTAGGCTTTGTACAAGACAGAAAGAACATTTTCCCCAGAAAAGTCAAACTTCCAGCCTCCTCTTAGGCTTTGTATAAAGAAATCCCCGGTTGAGTCAATCAACCTTTTAGCATCAAATTTTTGCTTTGCCCACAGCATACAAACGTCAACAATTCCTCTTTAGAGAGGACAAATTCCCTCAGTCAAACCCTTTAGCTTCATATCTTGGGATTTGAACAAGATACAAATCACCTTTAGCTTCAATCTTGGGCTTTGAACAAGACACTAAAACATCTCTTTCCTCCCATAGAATAGGAGGAACTACGATTGCTCTGATTTCCCTGTTTCGTTTAAACGGGTGTCATACCCCAAATTTTGACCACTAAGATTTTCCATCACTGTGCAAATCATCATAACAATATGGATGGACCATCATGCCTCATTAGTCTCCCCAAAGATGGGTGAGCCTTCACTACAATCAAACTTAGGGTTTCAAGCCCTCTCTGAGCTTTGGACAAAGGATCAATCAAGAAATGACATGATCTTCAACTTATCTAAACCTCTCAAACATCCCCAATGGATCAAGAGGACTCCCACCTAAAGGATTATACACTATTTTGATCCATTTGCAACAATGGGTTGATTCACGAAGCTTGATTCACAAGTTTCAATTTCATCTGAACCACAGTTAGGGTTTCGCGGAAAAAGTCAACCGTAGCTTTGACTTTTGACCATGACATGCTCCCAAATCCTAGGACATGATTCAATACACCCTATAATACCTATGAAATCAATCCATCAAGTTTGATTTAGGTCAAGGACTTTATTTCATAGAGGATCGCACAGTTTGGAATTCATCTGACAAAAAGTCAAATGTGCACAAAAATCAACTTTGACTTTTTGAGATTTTTCACAATTATGGTTCTTTAACCTTAAAATGATGTTAATGTGTGGTTGGAATCATTATTCATTAAGAAAAATCAAGAAAAGTGGGATAACTTGTAAAAGGGGGTAACCATAAAAACTTAGAGATTTTTCTAAGTTATGGAACAATGTGGCTAGGGTACCAACTTTGGAGGATCATATCTCCTAAACCACAAGGCCATTTTTCCCCATTCAAAGCTGGATTTGTAGTTCTCATGGCCCTCTACAAAAGCTTCAAACACAACTCATTCCAATTCCTCATGGATTTTAAGTTATGGCATGATCAAAATCACAAAAAGTGAAAATGTCACTTTTTTCCAACACTTGGTGAAAATTTCACTAAGTCAGAATCTGCCTTCACTTTTTTCCAAATGTAGGGGCATTTTTCACTTGAATCGAAAAAGTATCAAAACCAATTATGATCATTCAGATGTTGTATCATATGAGGGCTTTCCAAAATGGCCAAGAACTCCATCAAAGTCCACTTGAGCCATGAGATATGACAATGGTAACATGCCTTGCTGAAAACTGTCAAAGCAAGGCAGATTTGTGCATTTTTCTCGATTTACTAAAATTTTGCATAGGGCAAGCAAATCTATCCATCTGAACACCTCAAGGGGGGATCAAGGAGGGACAAACACTGATCCATAAGCCTCCCAAGTCTTTTGAACCAAAAGTAGCATGCCAAACCTAGAAATGCCTAAAAGAGAGACAAGACTCCAATTATGTTTTGGAGCATTTAATGGATGCACCAAGGTGGCATGGACTGAGCCATTTCCAACTGAATTCAGTCAAGACATATCCAAGACCAAGGGAACCAGCAGCCTGTGCCCTAACCTCTAGTCAATGGCTAGAGGAGACTTGGATTCTCATTGATCAACATTGGCCAAACCTCTGCAACAGTTGCCAATCATTATTGCTCCCAAAACAAACTTGCTATACTATAAATAGAGCTCATTTGTGATCAGTTTAAGTACACCAAAGCCATCAAACAGATGCTTTCCTCAAAATCTCTTTCTCTAGGCAAAAATACCTTCTTTAGTAAGGTAACTCTGAGTTTTTGAGTTTGAGAGCAATTCCAATCAAACCAATCACACATACACCTCATAAACATCATATAGAGGTGATCCAAACACTCACAAGTGACCTGTAACACAAAAATCACAAAGTCACCTCTCAAAACCTCAAAATATGACTCTTGTGCATTTTTTAAGCCATGTCTTGATTCAGTCTCTTTCCAAACCAGATAAAACCTCAAACACACTCAAAATATCATCCTTGAACTGTCCCAAATGGTTCCCCCCATATGGAACACCATTTGAGGGAGTTGCTATTTTGGCCACTTTTGCCCCTTTTGCAAGAAAGAGTTCAAACTTGTTCCTGAGGTTTGTAGCTGATTCCAACCATCCTAAAAGCTTCTAAGAGATCATTTGAGGGTGCCCAAAGTATCAAATCATTTTTGGAACAAAGCACTTGGCAGATTGCATAAAAGCTCCAAATAGAGGTAAGCATCTCAACTTGAACTCTTTGAAATATGCATTGTTTTCAGGTCCACTGATCATGCACATCTTGTACATGTTATATGTGTTGTGTTTGAACCAATTCATCATGCAATTCATGTCTGTACCAAGAGATAGCACAGAAAATGGAAATCATGGCCTATTTCAAAACCACTATCGGGTTTTTCAATATGAGCATGATCTGAAAAAAAAAAAATTACCACCACCATTGGATTCCTTGTGAAATTCTAGGCAGGATAGACCTAATTTTGTCTCAATCCATGGAGAAATGAGAAAGTTCTGGCCTTCACGTTTCTAACCAAAATCTTGCCATGGCTTGCCTTGCCTTGGGCTAGGCCAAAAACAAGGCAAGCCTTGTATATTTCTGGTTGTGTTTCAATCAACAGATGTATCACCACCCCAGTGGTAAGGCGCGCGCCCTATACATAAGAGGCTCGGGGTTCGAATCCCCCTCGCCCCATATCCTCTTTTTATCACTTTTTCATATTTTTATTATTTTTCTTATTATTTTTAATGATTTGAAAAATTAATAACTCTCCCTGTAACACCCCAAATTTTAGATTAATTATTTATTTAATTAATTTATCGGGAATATATGAGTTATTGTGGAATATTCGATATATAGGATGTTTTGGGGATTTTCTTTTGTGAAGTGATTGGATATAAATGATGTTTTAGTGATTTTGAGAATTATGCAACAATTTGGAATGATTTAAAATAATTAAAATAATTAAGTTGGAATTATTCTAATTAGAAAAATAGAGTAATATTGGAGTGGGATGACAGTAAGGACATTTTGGTCATTAGCGATGAATTAGAGAGGACAAAAGAGGAATTCATAAAAGAGATTAAAGGAGTATATACGGAGGAGTTAGGGTTTTGAGAAGTCACTATTGCATTGCGGTTGGGAAAGAGGCAGAGCGAAGGGATAAGCAGTGAGGCTTTGAGGAAATTCAGAGGAAGGGTTGAAAACACAAAGAAAATATAGGCAACGGGTTTACTCAGGTAAGGGGAGTTTTATCATTTTTATTATAATCGATTTAAGGTCTAGATAAATGTGGGAATTATTGGGGTTTTGGTGGAGTTTTTGATAAATGATAACTGTGATAGAATTGATGATGGTGTGGCGTAAAGATTGCTTCCAATTGATGTGTAGTATTGTATATTGAAATTGAGTTGTAGTGATTGACTAGTTAATTGATGAGGAAGTATGACGACGGTTTAAGTCGATTAAACGGAAAGCATGTTCGATTAGTATACAATTTTGAGAAAACGATAATGGCTGAATGTAGGAGTTATGAGAGATTATGAGAAATTATAAAACCTGATAATGATTGAATCAAGTAAATTATGAAAATTCTGTAAGGGAATTGTTAATGGAATTGTACTGGAATTATCATTGACGGGTTGGAAAAAGGGAAGGAATGGATTGAAAAAGAGAAGAGAAAGAAAAGAAAAAAAAAGTGCAAAGTGGCACAAGCCACATGCACTAGTGGCGCCAGCCACATGATGAATGAGTGGCGCAGGCCACTTGCAAGGTGTGGCGCCAGCCACCCTTGTTTTTAGTGGATGTTATTTTAAGTTTTTTTTTTTTATGATAGAAAGACCATAACTTTTGTTTTAGGAATCCATTTTCGATGCCGTTTGAAGCTATGGAAAGGTGGAGAAATTATCTATAACAAGGAAAAATAAAATAAATTATAAAGTGTAATCTTATAATGGAATTTTATAGGTTTAAACAATGAGTATTTGGTATTGATATGCTGTAAGTTATATGTCTGTCTGAAATTTCAGGATTGTATCTAGGAGTGATTTAGTTGATATTAGTGATAGTGAAATGATAATATTATGATGATGATGGAGAGATCATGAGATACAAATAATGCTATCCTAATGTAGTGATGTTCTGTGATGAAATTGTCAGTGGGTGTGTTGTGCATGGAATCTTTCATTTATGCCTGAAAGTGATTATTGTGTGTTAATTATAGTAACCTGCTACTGTTGATTATGTTATGTGTGTGATGATATATGTAAAGAGTGCATGACAGTTCTGATGATGATGATACTGTGTTAATTGTAATGATGATGTTGATATGATATGCATAATCAATTAATAAATATGCTATATGATGAATAGATAAATGATTACATGTTAACTGTGATGTGATGATATATCCTTGGTAAATGCTTTGGGTTGGATTAATGCTATTATGAGTTATGATGATGTACTGACATTAACACGATGTAAATGATGCTACGAGATACCTTATGATGTTGTAGGATTAATGTTGATATTGTTTGATAAAATGATGTTGTTTGATAACTGATGCCGATATGATGATTTAAGATGCTATTGTGATAATTATGATGATTGTGGTGCTGTTATGAGATTTAGGATGCTGTTATGGTGTGATGTTGATTATGTGTTGATGAATATGTGATTGTGACTAAGTATTGATGGTTATGTGAAGAGAATATAATGATGCTGTTTTGATGAATATGATGTATGTGATGAAGTATGATGAATATGATGAATGATGATGCGTTTGACTAGCCGTGGTCGTATTTTATATGTTGTTGCGCATCATGCATTCATAGCATTTAAAGGACTGTTGTCCAGTGAAGTTGTAAGATGACTAAGTCATCAGTTAAGTTACAGGATGATAACCAGTGAAGTTGTAGGACTTATTGTCCAGTGAAGTTTGAAGATGACTAAGTCATCAGTGAAATCTCGGTACCGCATGCATGTTGCATTCATTATTTGTGGCATTGCAAAATAATTGTACAATGTGATGTGTTTGATGTGATTCTGATGTTGGTGATGTTCTGATATGAGAATTTGGTGTTTTGTTGTTATGAGGTATATGTGTTAAATGATGTTATGTTGTTGTGATTTCCTGGATATGACTACTATATCTATTCCTTATGTCTTTTATAATGACTATGATTGTACTCACCCTTTCTGCTGATATTTCCCCTACCATGGGAAATGGGCAGGTACTCAAGGATAGCAGTAGAAGTTCGAGATAGCCTATGGAGTTATTAGTTATCTTTCCGCAGTGAAGAGGGTCTTGCTCTGATAGATGTAACATCGGGTCTTTGGGAATCGTGTGAATTAAATGTTGATAATGATGTATTTAAGTGTTTCCTCTTGTTTTAAAAATGTTTTAACAAGTTTTGTGAGTTATGACGTCTGACGATGAATTTTTAATAGAAGTATTTTATTTTAGTAAAACAATGTTTTGAGAACCCGTGTTACGGAGCATGATGTTTTTAATTAAGAAGTTTTATGAAGAAACGTTGCACCCTTTTTGATGATTACTCTGATATAACTATTTAATAGTACATGAATATTCATGGGGCATAGAAGGGTGTTACATTAGTGGTATCTGAGCCTGGTTGGTCCGTCCGACCAGGTTGTCTAATGTTGTCTATTCCCTAGTGTGCGACATGTGTGTGAAAACACTGTCGATACTTGTTTTGTTTTCCATTTGCAGGTTGGGAATGAAACAAGTGGGGGAGAAGATGGTGCTTCACCAAGGTGCTTCGAGTGTGGAGCGTTGGCTAAGTGTGGTGTTGGACGCTGCGATAGTTGGTGGAGATAGTTTATATCGCCTCATGATATCGGCTGTTATTGACAAATTGAGGAACTGATCACCCTTAATCTCTTGTTGATAGTAGACGGTGTCGTGTTGGATGGGATAGACTTGTTTCCCAGCTTAGATGGTGTGTACAGTGCATTTGTGGGAGTTGAGATGTGTGCTCACTAATTATTTAGATGAGTGGTGTGATATGCTGTTGATTGCGCAAGCAATACGGAGGCTATGTTGTTTCTGACATTGAAGGTGTTGTGGATTCGGGATTTCCGTCTGCCGGCTAAGTTGGGATGTCTTTAGGAAAAGGATCGGGTGTTGTTGATGTTGGATTCTCTGAGTACAAAGAACGTGAAATGGCTAGTGTGATGCCAGTGGTGTGTGATCCCCGATGTTTTCCTGAAGGATAATTGTGACTTGCCTCCAGAGCGTGGATACGAGTTTGGTGACAGTAGAGGGCTAACGTTATAGTCTGCTAAGCAGGTGGATGAACTTTTAGAAGATGAAGCTCTGATGTTTGTAATGTTGTACCGTTGTAAGTTGATCGAGAAGTCGCAAATGTTGAATTACCTGTTGTCCGTGAATTTTCTGATGTATTCCCGGATGACATAAGTGATTTTTCTTCAGAGTGTGAAGTAGAGTTTGTGGCGGATTTGACACCAGGCACGAGTCCGGTGTCGATGTCTTCATATCGGATGTCAATTTTCGAGTTAAGTAAATTGAAGAAGCAACTAGAAGAGTTATTAGAGAAGAAGTTTATTCGAGTAAATGTTTAACCGTGGTGCTCCGGTGTTGTTAGTAGGAAGAAAGATGTCAGTATGAGATTGTGTGTTGACTACGGATGGGTGAATAAGTGACTAGCAAGGATAAGTACCCATTTCTGAGAATTGACAACTTGATGTAACAGCTAGTGGGAGCTTGTGTATTCAACAAGATTGATTTGAGATCTGGTTATCATCAGATTCGTGTTAAACCAGAGGATATTTTGAGGACGAGATATGGTCACTATGAATACGTTGTGATGCCATTCGGTGTGTCCAATGCACCTGGTGTGTTCATGGAACACATGAGTCGAATTTTTCACGAGTATCTGGATAATTTGTTGTGGTTTCTATTGATGATATTTGGACATACTCTAAAATAGAAGAAGGGCATGCAGAGTATTTGAAGATTGTGCTGCAAGTATTGGGAGAGAGGAAGTTGTATGTGAAACTGTCAAATTGTGAAGTTCTGGATGAAAGAAGTAAGTTTCCTTGGCTATGTAAATTCTAGTAGTGGAATTGTTGTGGATCTTTCGAAGGTTGATGCGGTATACAAATGAGGGATTATGAAGTCTGCGACTGAGATCCGAAGTTTCGTGGTTTAGCGGGTGATTATCGAAGATTCATAGAGGGATTTTCTAAGTTGGTATTACCTTTGACGCAACTGACGCGGAAGGGTCAAGCATATGTGTGGGATGTTGCATGTGAGAAGAGTTTCGTAGAATTAAAGAAGAAATTGGCAACCGCTTCAGTATTGATTTTACCTAGTTCGAAGGGGTCCTTTGTGGTTTATTGTGATGCATCGAAGATGGGTCTCGATGGAGTACTAAAGCATGATGGACAGGTTGTTGCCTATGCGTCGAGACAATTAAGAGTTCGTGAAGGGAATTATCCTACACATGATCTAGAACCGGTAGCTGTGTAGCGTTTGTACTGAAATTTTAGCGACACTATCTTTTTGGTTCGAGATTCGGAGTGATCACCGATCATAAAAGCTTAAGGTACTTGTTTGATTAGAAGGAGTTAAATATGAGACAGAGAAGGTGGCTTGAATTATTGAAGGATTATGATTTCGATTTGAATTACCATCCTAGAAAAGCAAATGAAGGGGATGATGCGTCGAGTAGAAAGTCGCTGCATATGTCAATGCTTATGGTACATGAGTGGGAAGTGATTGAACAGTTAGGGCTGTTAGTGAATCAGTTTGCAAACAAGGTTGGTGGCAGATGAGTGTTAGGATTATCGTTGTGTAGTGTTTGAAGTTGCTTTGAAGATTTCAACGTAGTAATTCATTTGTAATGTCAGAATATGAATGAGATATGAGTCATACTACAGTCAGTTTCATTATGTATTAATGCTTGGATTCGTGAGGTTAATGAAGTTAGTATTAGTTCAAGGGTGAAGATTGAATTAATTGTTAATCAATTGTCGAAATTGCTAGCTTGTTAGATCGTGTTAAATGTTGAGTTGGTGGAACATGGCGTCATAATTACTTATGTTACAAATGTCCGTGAAGTCAACCGTTTAATGAGAAAGAGGTAGGTTCAGTTGTTAGTTGCAATTGGATGAAGAGAAACTGTTATACTGTTGGCTTGAAGATAGTGAAGTATTGTGATTAGTTTGCTTTTGAGATGAAATATCTATGTGTATAAAAATGCAACTTTATGGAGTTAATCATGAATTGAAAGGTCGAGGCACATGCCAGCAACTAATAGTAGTTAACTTATGGTGAAAATATGATGCAGATAGGATGCATTGTATGATGATGGTTAATAACAGTTGATGAAAATCAGTCATTGAACAAGATATGAGAAAATGAGTTTGTGCTAGGATGTGGTTTTGAATGTATTGCTATTGGAATGTAAGTTCGTGGTGACGAGTAGTCGGGTGAGGGAGTGTTATCCGAGCTATTCGATTGAGGTAATTTTCGAGGGCGAAAATTCTTTTAAGTGGGGGAGAGTTGTAACACCCCAAATTTTAGATTAATTATTTATTTAATTAATTTATCAAGAATATATGAGTTATTGTGGAATATTCGATATATATGATGTTTTGGGGATTTTCTTTTGTGAAGTGATTGGATATAAATGATGTTTTAGTGATTTTGAGAATTATGCGACAATTTGGAATGATTTAAAATAATTAAAATAATTAAGTTGGAATTATTCTAATTAGAAAAATAGAGTAATATTGGAGTGGGATGACAGTAAGGACATTTTGGTCATTAGCGATGAATTAGAGAGGACAAAAGAGGAAATCATAAAAGAGGTTAAAGGAGTATATACGGAGGAGTTAGGGTTTTGAGAAGTCACTGTTGCATTGCAGTTGGGAAAGAGGCAGAGCGAAGGGAGAAGCAGTGAGGCTTTGAGGAAATTCAGAGGAAGGGTTGAAAACACAAAGAAAATCAAGGTAACGGATTTACTCAGGTAAGGGGAGTTTTATCAATTTTATTATAATCGATTTAAGGTCTAGATAAATGTGGGAATTATTGGGGTTTTGGTGGAGTTTTTGATAAATGATAACTGTGACAGAATTGATGATGGTGTGGCGTAAAGATTGCTTCCAATTGATGTGTAGTATTGTATATTGAAATTGAGTTGTAGTGATTAACTGGTTAATTGATGAGGAAGTATGATGAGGGTTTAAGTAGATTAAACAGAAAGCATGTTCGATTAGTATACAATTTTGAGAAAACGATAATGGTTGAATGTAGGAGTTATGAGATATTATGAGAAATTATAAAACCTGATAATGATTGAATCAAGTAAATTATGAAAATTCTGTATGGGAATTGTTAATGGAATTGTTTTGGAATTATCATTGACGGGTTGGAAAAAGGGAAGCAATGGATTGAAAAAGAGAAGACAAAGAAAAGAAAAAAAAAAAGAGTGCAAAGTGGCGCAAGCCACATGCACTAGTGGCGCCATCCACATGATGAATGAGTGGCGCAGGCCACTTGCAGGGTGTGGCGCTAGCCACCCTTGTTTTTAGTGGATGTTATTTTAAGTTTTTTTTTATGATAGAAAGACCATAACTTTTGTTTTAGGAATCCGTTTTCGATGCCGTTTGAAGCTATGGAAAGGTGGATAAATGATCTATAACAAGGCAAAATAAAATAAATTATAAAGTGTAATCTTCTAATGGAATTTTATAGGTTTAAACAATGAGTATTTGGTATTGATATGCTGTAAGTTATATGTCTGTCTGAAATTTCAGGATTGTATCTAGGAGTGATTTAGTTGATATTAGTGATAGTGAAATGATTATATTATGATGATGATGGAGAGATCATGAGATGCAAATAATGATATCCTAATGTAGTGATGTTCTGTGATGAAATGTTCAGTGGGTGTGTTGTGCATGGAATCTTTCATTTATGCCTGAAAGTGATTTTTGTGTGTTAATTATAGTAACCTGCTACTGTTGATTATGTTATGTGTGTGATGATATATGTAAAGAGTGCATGACAGTTCTGATGATGATGATACTGTGTTGATTGTAATGATGATGTTGATATGATATGCATAATCAATTACTAAATATGTTATATGATGAATAGATAAATGATTACATGTTAATTGTGATGTGATGATATATCCTTGGTAAATGCTTTGTGTTGGATTGATGCTATTATGAGTTATGATGATGTACTGACATTAACACGATGTAAATGATGTTGCGAGATACCTTATGATGCTGTAGGAATAATGGTGATATTGTTTGATAAAATGATGTTGTTTGATAACTGATGCCGATATGATGATTTAAGATGCTATTGTGATAATTATGATGATTGTGGTGATGTTATGAGATTTAGGATGCTGTTATGGTGTGATGTTGATTATGTGTTGATGAATATGTGATTGTGACTAAGTATTGATGGTTATGTGAAGAGAATATAATGATGCTGTTTTGATGAATATGATGTATGTGATGAAGTATGATGAATATGATGAATGATGATGTGTTTGACTAGCCGTGGTCGTAATTTATATGTTATTGCACATCATGCATTCATAGCATTTAAAGGACTATTGTCCAGTGAAGTTTGAAGATGAGTAAGTCATCAGTGAAGTTGTATGATGATATCTAGTGAAGTTGTAGGACTTATTGTCCAGTGAAGTTTGAAGATGACTAAGTCATCAGTGAAGTCTCGGTACCGCATGCATGTTGCATTAATTATTTGTGGCATTGCACAATAATTGTACAATGTGATGTGTTTGATGTGATTCTGATGTTGGTGATGTTCTGATATGAGAATTTGGTGTTTTATTGTTATGAGGTATATGTGTTAAATGATGTTATGTTGTTGTGATTTCCTGGATATGACTACTATATCTATTCCTTATGTCTTTTATAATGACTATGATTGTACTCACCCTTTCTGCTGATATTTCCCCTACCATGGGAAATGGGCAGGTACTCAAGGATAGCAGTAGAAGTTCGAGATAGCCTATGGAGTTATTAGTTATCTTTCCGCAGTGAAGAGGGTCTTGCTCTGATAGATGTAACATCGGGTCTTTGGGAATCGTGTGAATTAAATGTTGATAATGATGTATTTAAGTGTTTCCTCTTGTTTTAAAAATGTTTTAACAAGTTTTGTGAGTTATGACGTCTGATGATGAGTTTTTAATAGAAGTATTTTATTTTAGTAAAACAATGTTTTGAGAACACGTGTTACGGAGCAGGATGTTTTTAATTAAGAAGTTTTATGAAGAAATGTTGCACCCTTTTTGATGATTACTCTGATATAACTATTTAATAGTACATGAATATTTGTGGGGCATAGAAGGGTGTTACACTCCCAATTTTAATTAATTTTTATTGGTTCTTTTTGAAAAAAATCACAAAAATGTTAAAATATTTTATTCCATAAAAAAATCAAGTTTATACTATTTATTTAATATAATTAGTATTTTTGTGAATAAATTCCTTTCTAATTGTTTTTAAACATTTTAAAAGTGAATATTTACCTTGAAAATCAAAACCAAATGAGTTTTAATTCATCTTGTGATTAAAACCTCATTTTTCAAACTTTAAACAAAAATCACAAGTGGTTTATTCAAACTCATTTGGTATTTTTATCATTTTTATTGATTTTCTTTAAATATTTACTTTTAAAGGAAAATAAAATTAGGGTTTCTTTGATTTCAAACCTCATCAATCATTTTCAAAACTCTTTGGGCCTCTTGGTAGAGTGTAAGACCCAACCCTTTATGAAAACCAAAACTTTTTGGGCCTCAGTGTATTGTATAAGTCCCGATCCCATCAAAAAGTTCGGCGCGATCGTCGCCTTTTTAACAAAAAGCCTTGGGCCTCTCCTTGAGCTGTAAGCCTCACCACTTGTACAAAAATAAATCATTGGGCCTCTAAAAGAGTGTAAGACCCAACCCCCCTTTTAACCAAAACTTTTTGGGCCTCAGACATGATATAAGTCCCTCCGCATTAAAAAAGAAATCTCGGCACAATCGCCAGTTCAAAAACAAACCATTTGGGCCTACCCTCGTGTTATAAGCCTCATTCCTTTTCTTTAAACACCTTTGGGCCTTTTGAGAGAGTGTAAGATTCATCCCTTTGTACATAAAACCTTTTTGGACCTCAGTCACTTGTATAAGTGCCTGTACAATTTCAAAACAACAGTGCAATCACTGACGAATCCTTGGGCCTCTCCTTGAGCTGTAAGCCCCAACAATCTTTTCAAAGCACTTTCTCCTTTGATTTTGAATATAATATTGTTATCAAAGCTTTCTTTGTTGAACAAACTAACAAAACAGCATGGAAGCTCTACAACCGAGTAAGTGTTTACCCGCTTTCTTTATCCGCTTTCATATATATATATATAATTGTATTGTGGGGCTGCTCACTGTAAGTCTTCTTTCACAAACTCTTATATACTCGTCATATATCCACTGTGTAATACTAGTATAGTTATTTAGAGTTTTGCCCGACAACTACGTCTAGCACTAGGTAAAGCCCTGTTGGTCACTCTTAAATACAAACAAAACTAGATCCCCATAGGATTACCAGATACAATCTTACCTCCTCTTGGGGTTAAACAATATGGAGACGTGAAAGGCAACATTCTCGGTGAACCCTTTCTTAGACTGTCACTCTTAGAAATCGTCAAAGAGACTCTACTCCCCAGAGTTGATCTATTCTCCGTGAATAGAATCTCTTGAGTTTCTTCCAAATTCTCGGACTTTCCTGGCTTGATTTATTCTCGGTGAATGGCATGTCTTGAACTTATCGGGGTTGGGGGACACACAGGCTTCTTAAAAGCATCCCCGCCTCCTCTTGGGTGTTGTACAAGGACCCTTCGGCTTCTTAAAAGCTCTCATGCCTTCTCATGTGCTTAGTACAAGGACCCAGAGACCTCTACAGGTATAGGAATAGAACCTAGTCATCAATTTGCTAGAGTTGTCTTTCTGAGTCAAGTGTCAGACCAGTTAATGGGTTGAACTTCATCCCTTAACATACCAGCCTTCTCTTGGGCATGATACAAAGATCATTCACTACCTGAGAATCGATTTCTCAAAACACCAGTAGACTTGGACAGTCTCAATACCCTTTGGATTTTCCATTTCCTCAAAGAACGGGAAATAACCCTGATCCTCTGATCGATCCCAAAGTACAACAATACCTTTAATCGTTCCCTTCATAAGAACTGATTTTCTATTTTATCCAACATACTGGACCTATCACTAAACTGAAACAGTCACCAGCACGGTTGCCTCCTCTTGGGCTTTGTACAATGTTTCTCCCCAGTGGAGCTAACCTTTTTACACTCTCTTGTTGAGTATAAAAGACTCTCTTGTTGAGTCAAATCTATTTAGCCTCCATCTCGGGCTTCGTACGAGATACTAAAACACTCTCTTGTTGAGTATAAAAGACTCTCTTGTTGAGTCAAACCCCTTTTAGCCTCCATCTCGGGCTTCGTACGAGATAAAAATCACTCTCTTGTTGAGTATAAAAGACTCTCATGTTGAGTCAAAACCTTTTAGCCTCCGTCTTGGGCTTCGTACAAGACACATAAAAGCACTCTCTTGTTGAGTCAACCGTTTTAGCCTCTCTCTCTCGAACTTCTTATGAGACACATAAAAACACCCTCTTGTTGGGTCAATAGCCTCCTTTTAGGCTTCGTATAAGAAAACCCCGGTTGAGTCAACCAACCTTTTAGCATCAAAATATGTGCCTTGCTCATAGTTTACAAACATCAACAACTCTTTTTCCTTCATCTAAATTGCTGTAAGCGGCAAGCCTCTGCATTATTTACATCCACGCCACTTCCCTCTTTTAGCATGAGAAATTCCTATGGAAAGGTAACATTGTTCTAAACTGGGTTAAAGTCCTCTCCTTCAGGTTAAAAATCCCCTATAAAGGAAATTATGGTATTGTTGGATTCACATATCCCAGTTAAAGTAATTCTCCTTTATAATCAGTCACCCAACAGTTATGACAAACACAACAAATATCCCCTTTTAGAGATGACAAATTCTCTCTCATCAATAAACCCTTTAGCTTCACATCTTAGGCTTCTGTAGTGAGCGATTTTGGATGTGGTTCTTAAGCACTGCTGCTCTGGGTTACTATAGGTCGATTCATTTTTTATCCTATTGAAGCTGATGAAGGAAGGGAAATAGATGTCTCGAACTAACCCTGCTTTGCAAACTGAGGTCAAACAGTCAAAACTGTTAGTTTACAGATGCAATCAATGTGGGGGGGCCTCTCTTAGGTTATTTTGGTTGAATTGAGACTTTTGGTGGGGAATACGGGCTCGGATATTTTGGTGGATATGTGAAGATTTGTGACCTGAGGTTTTTTTGATGTGGTGTGCTCGCTAAGATTTTTCTTTCAATCTTATGCCTATGTACTCCCGTTTACCGAAAGAGGGAAATCAGAGCGATCGTAGTTCCTCCTATTCTATGGGAGGAAATGGTGTTTTGGTGTCTTGTTCAAAGCCCAAGACATGAAGCTAAAGGGTTTTAACTTTAGAGAGAATTTGTCATCTCTAAAGGGGTTCTGTCTGTCACAACTGTTGGGTGACTAACTATAAATGAGGATTACTTTAACCGGGATATGTGAATCCTAGCAATGCCATAATTTCCTTTATAGGGGTTTTAACCTGAAGGAGAAGACTTTAACTCAGTGTAGAGCAAAGCCATCTTTCCTTAGGAATTTCTCATGCTAAAAGAGGGACAGTGACGTGGATGTAAATAATCCAGAGGCTTGCCGCTTGCAGCGATTAGATGAAAGGAGTTGTTGATGTATGTATCCTGTGAATGAGGCATAGTTTTGATACTAAAAGGTCAACCGGGGTGTCGCTCCCGGGATTTTCATCCTAGTACAAACGCGAAAGTGGCACCAAAACAGAGTCGCCAGCAATGTGTATTTATCCCAAGAGAGGGAAAGGAAACACCGCGTAAACCTGAAGAGAAGGAAAGAGCATGGTCTTGCGACCAAGAGAAATGGGTTCGGGAGTCGGTTACGCGAGAGGAAGGTATTAGCACCCCCTCGCGTCCATCGTACCCGATGGGATCCACGCTTGCTTGTTTCGATCAAAGGGTGATAGAAAAGAATACTGGAAGAGGAACTAGAAAAGGAACGGAAAGAGAAAGAGAAACAAATGTAGGGAAAATAAAAGAAGTGCTCGCATGGGCCCTACCCCACTGCCTACGTATCTCATCGGGAACATGAGAATCAGAGCGACGTAGTTCCCCTCACTAGGGATGGATTGTCTGTGTTTTTTAGAGAACGGCTTACGTCCTAGCTCAGGTGTTGCAGGCTCGCTGGTCCGAGTGCGTTACCATCTTGCAAGAGAACGAGTAGAAGCGCGTTCGTACGCTAAGAGTGAATGAGGTGAGAAAAGAATTCCCGAAGGAAAGACGTTATTGTTTGTTTTTGTCTTTTAGAAGGAAGTGTTTTGGATTTGTTTGCATATGATAGTGTATCTGGATCTTAGTCATTGGAATGTGTACATTCTCACATTCCAAGATGGAATGAGTAAGAAAATACACTAAGTGTGAAGAAGACCCTCACACTTAGTTCCAATTATTAAGGTTCAAACACACTAGCATACTTGTGTTTATTAAGTGTTTTTGTTGATTATGAAATGAAGAAGTGTTTTTTATTATTTGCACCTTCAACAAGTATTGCATTTAAGTCCCTCATACAAGATCAAATGTTTAACACATTGACCCAAGATGGGCTATATGCTACACATTCTAAGATTACAAGAGAAGACCCCTTATAATCTTTTCTTTATATGAAAGGCCTAAATGCAATAAATGCCTACCTTTATTATATGTTTTGAATTTTCTTTGAGATGAGAAGATGAAAGACTCAAGAGAAGGTAAAGGTAAAATCTATATGGACTAAGACTCAATCCTAATTGAAGATTAAAGGGAGTGATCCTAAAGGTTTGTGAGGTTTCAACCTAAAGTCTAAAGAAGGAAAGAATTAAACAATTCACTTCTAAAGTAGAAGATGAATTGTAATTCACAAAGGGAAAGTGATGAGTTATTAAAGGAAAGCACATAAGTGCTTAACAAAACACAAAATGGAATTGTAAAAGAGAAAGGATAGAAGTTGAATGTGGATTCCTTATCCACACTCAATTGAAACTTACCAAAGCCCCTACATGGTTAGTAAACATGTATAAGAAGTATAAGAAGTAAAAGAACATGTAATGCATCATAAAACTCCAAAGAATTAAATGAGAAAACAAATCCTAGAACCACAACCAGAATGGGCATCATATGGAAACCAATGGTTATTATCATACAAGTGCAAGTGAATAAGCAACAAACATCATCCATGGCACTAGAACATGCCAACATAAGAAAAGGGAGAATGAAAGATGAAGGGAAAAAGAAGAAATGCATAAATGGAACATGTAATCCATGGATCAGAATTGAAATGAAATGAAAAATGGTTCACAAACCTCTCACAAGTATTCATGAAGAACATTAAGACATTCAAGAAGTAATAAAAGAAGAATTGAAATGAAAGTTCAAAAAGAAAGTGCAAACAATACATGTTAATGATGCACAAAGTTCAAATTGAAATGAACATGTAAAGATGACCTATAATGTGTATCAAAGACCTATAATATCATATGAATGGCTCATGACATATGCAAATGCTCATACAAATGTGCACAAAAGAATTCATGTAAACATGCACTAAAGTTGCAATGACATGCCATGGATTATACATCCAATGTGATGCATCAAACAAAGACCAAATGGATTCATGAAAATTATGCCAACATATCATTGGAATGACTAGGTCAGAAATGCATCATACATCAGGATAGCATGTAAAAATTCAGAGCAAAATGACTTCAAACAAAGCAATTAGGTCAAATTGAAACATCATGCAAAGTGGAGCAAATATAGGCATCAAGACATATGATAAAGTGACCTAAAAAAATCAAACAAAAATCATCTAACACGCTTCAATGTATTAGTGAATCAATGCAAAAAGAATCATGTCAAAACAGTTGGTAAGGAGCAAGAACAAAATTGAACAAATTCAAGTATCATGCTTAGAATGCATCTAAATGGAAATTCAAAGAAAATTATGGACCAGGGGTAAAAAGGTCATAAAATCAGAAAATAAAATCATGAAAAATTTCCTAAATGTTTTAAGAATACACATGAATTTTTGTAGAATTTTCCCATATGTTTTGGTATTTTTAAAAATTAGAAATCAAACGTGTAGAAAGAAATAAAAATAAAAAAAGAATGCAAAATGAAGGGGGGTATGAACATAGCAATTGGACAGTTCAAATTACATTGGGCCTTAAACAAGGGGGTGTGGATATCAATCTGGCTTAGGTCCAGTTACGCGCATAACACACTAACAACCATGCACTTCAGTCAACAATAGTCAAAGTAACAACAACCATCAGATTAAGTCAAGTCAAGAAACAAGTCAAGGTAATTACATCCAACGCGCATACATGAATGACCACACAACATACCATGCACCACACCACAAAATGCTTAAGTGAGATCAGAAAACACGCACGTGAGGAGCACATGAATTTTAATGTGCTGGCACGTTCGTGGCCATCAGATCATGCTCATCCAATGGTCATGATTAAAACCTGAGCAAAACCCTAGAAAATGAATCCACCGGCCGGAGATGACCTCCGGTCATCTTCTCCGGCCAACCTCCGGTGACAATGATTTTCAGGCAAGCATAAATGGACAAAACATACATCATTGGAAAGCTGAAGTGATGAGGAGCATGGATCCAGTGATAAAATGCACAAAATATTCATGACATAAAAGAATCGAACAGAGGAAGTTTTGCCCTAACTTTTGAACTATGCCTCTAAAGGCCTATCAACTAGCCAGACAAGTTCTCGAGCTTATAAGAAGCTTCAAGAACCTGGAAACAACTTCACATTAGGTCTATAATGGTGGAGATTCGTACCTGAAGTTTTGAAACTTTGAAGTGTTCTTCAGAAAACCAGAGGTCTTGTCTCTTCTACAATCTTCACTTGGCCAAATAAAGGCTTTCAAACTCTGTAGAGTGATAATGGAGATGGATTTGCAGTGCTTACTTCAACAATCCAAAGCTGCTTCAAGTTCAGAGATGATTGAAGATGAAACTTGAAGGTGGAATTAGAAGAGAATGATGAACTCGTGCAATGGAGAGATTTGATGAAAAAGAGTGGGAGGATCAGAGAGAAAATTAGAGAGTATTTGGCAGTGAAATGAGAAGAATGAAGCTGAGACTGAAATTAGAGGTGAGATTTCTATTTATAATGTGAGTTAACCATGGTTTAGTGAGTCAGTTAAGTGAGTCAATGCTTGGTTAACTGAGTGCACCCTAACTAACTGAGTTAAGTTAGTTAGGGGCGAGTGAGGTTGGCTATGATGTGGTGATGGTGATTCATGGTGTGCTATGGTGGAAGTGAGGGTAAAACAACAAAGCTGTTATGGCAGAAACTTGCTTCATAAGTTTGCCCTTTCCATTTTTATGCATGGCACGCGCTGGTGTATGATATTTGTATCAAGTATGCTTGGTTTAATGTGGAAAGCAGATGTTATGAAGTGTTTGTGGTGTGTGTGAACCAAAATCGTGCACCAAGCTGTCAAAGCATCAGTGCCAACATAGGGCTGTTTGCAGGTGAAATACTTTCTAACCATTGAACAATTTGATGAGATTTTGGAGTCTTTGGAAAGAGGACACATTGGAGCACAATGTTGATGTGAAAATTGAAGTGAAATGAGGTTTGGAACAGGTTGAAAAATGACTTAGAACAATAAGGTTTGGAAACTGGTTATGGGCGAGGAAATGAGGTTGGTTGGCAAGGCAACATGGCACTTAGGTTTTCAGCATGATCATAGTAAATTGGACCCATCATAACTTCTCAACCTTTGATCAAATGAAAAAATCATAAACACCACTTTTGAAGATCTCACATAGAGGAACAACTTTCATGTTGAAAGATTTTTCATTTGAGGCCTCTAACCATGAGTAATTGATCAATACATTTGGCCCACCATGTGTTTGTGAAAATGACTGCGCGCGTGCCTTGAAAATCTTGGTCATGACCTAGTTTTGAACCTACTTTGCTCAAACTTTGATCAATCATATCTCACTCAATTTTTATCCAATGGAGATGTTCCACACATGGATTTGAAGCTTAAAGCAAGGCCTTTCATTGAGGCAGAGTGGAATTTTCATTTGGTGCTCCAAATTTAAATGGCCTTGGTTCAAACTCTGATGCAAAATGGCCAAAACTTGCTATTTTTAGCAACCCTACTTCATCCAAAAATGGCAACTTTTTACATCTTGATTTTTTTCATGATTCCTTTGGAGTTTCTTGATCAAATTTTGTACATTGGACATATGTAACATGAATTTCATGAATTTGGCCTCAAAAAGTCAAGAGTTGACTTTTTCCTCTGATTATTTGACTTTGCCCCAATTTCTCTGATTCTTGATCTTTCTTCCAATTGAACCACTTCTAAAACCAATTGAGAGGCAATTTTCCACATACATACACTTAAGAACATGTAGAATATCATGACAACAAGCTTTGTCCAAAAAATCAGAGATATCCTGATTTTATTAGAAACCTTCCAAATCCAAATTCCTCAGAGTATGTTGTGTATCCTCTTAAAGGATGATGAGAAATGCCACTTGAGAATGATTTTGAATCAATGAGCTATCTCTTTTGAGGGTTTTCCTTCAATTTTTGAACCTCTTGCATAGTGAAAGATGTAGTGCTTCAACCTCCCATTGAATCTCACTTCCTTGAGGTTTTGGAAGATCAATTGAGATAGTATGAGACATGAGAGGCTCTTGGCTTGCCTTGAGGCAACTTGATTGACCTTTTTGTGCTTTGGATGATCTCTTGATTGTCCACCTTCCACCTGATCACATACCCTGATGGTAAGAAGGATGCCATGCTTCATTTTTCTATGTTAAATGCAATGTAATGTTAATGAGGTGGATATGATATGATAAATGATAATGCCATGCTATGATGACAAAGAAGGAGAGCAAATTTTGGGGTATTACAGCTGCCCCTATTCAAGCGCTGTAGACCTGAATGCCTGAAAGCGATTGCTTTCGGTCTTTCAAGGTATATAGTGATTGAATACCAAATATAACCAAAAATTTGCTCTGGGTGAAGAAGAAAAAGGGATATAAACCCAACGAGACTGCTGGATTGAGTCCTCGATGAAACGTCGGAGAGATCTGTCTTTTGAACGATGCCAGACGACTACTGGCTTGCCACGCTGATGGTGGACTTTAATACTGTCTTTTATGCAATTCCAGACGACTACTGGCCTGCCACACTACTGGTGGACTTTGGAAATGTCTTTTTGAACGACGCCAGACGACTACTGGCTTGCCACACTACTGGTGGACTTTAATACTGTCTTTTATGCAATTCCAGACGACTACTGGCCTGCCACACTACTGGTGGACTTTGCAGCTTCGTGCCACCCGAAGATGGACTTCTGCCAATCCACTGTTGGACTTTTGCCACCCGAAGACGGACTTTTGCCAATCCACTGTTGGACTTTTGCCACCCGAAGACGGACTTTTGCCAATCCACTGTTGGACTTTTGCCACCCGAAGACGGACTTTTGCCAATCCACTGTTGGACTTTTGCCACCCGAAGACGGACTTTTGCCAATCCACTGTTGGACTTTTGCCACCCGAAGACGAACTTTTGCCAATCCACTGTTGGACTTTTAGCTGCTTTGCCACCCGAAGATGGACTTTTGCCAATCCACTGTTGGACTTTTGCCACCCGAAGACGGACTTTTGCCAATCCACTGTTGGACTTTTAGCTGCTTTGCCACCCGAAGATGGACTTTTGCCAATCCACTGTTGGACTTTTGCCACCCGAAGACGGACTTTTGCCAATCCACTGTTGGACTTTAAGATATGAGGGAATGACGACTCTGCCAGGAATTATTCCATCTGTTTGGGGGAACGAATTCTGGTCACAGCGATTCCGCTGGGGATGAGAATTTTTAAATGACGTCCTGCTGGGGAAATGAGCCATTAAAACTCTGCTTGGGGATTTATTCAACCCAAGCTCCTTTATAGGGATTATCAACCTTCTGACCCGGCTGGGGAAAGGCTGTACCATCCTTGTTGAGGAATAGATTCTGTCGATCTGATAAACCTCTGCGGGGAGAACAACAACTCAGCTGGGGAGTATTGCTGACAAGATTCGATGCTGACCTCTGTGGGGGATCATTACCAGAGACACAATCTTGCTGGGGATCAGGGCTACTCTGCCAGGGATATGCGAATCCTGGTTAGAACATTCCCCTGCAACTTGCTAGGAAAGAGTCCTTAGAGATCTGTTGGGGAAACCCAAAGCAAATCCACAGTAGTCTGCTGAAGAATATGACTGTCAAGCTTAGGATAAGTACCACAATGCACCATGTTAGGCGAGCTTTCCTTTAGACAATTCCGTTGGGGATGACGAGTTTATAACAA
Organism: Lathyrus tuberosus; assembly: GCA_022829125.1. Lineage (NCBI taxonomy): Eukaryota > Viridiplantae > Streptophyta > Magnoliopsida > Fabales > Fabaceae > Lathyrus > Lathyrus tuberosus. The sequence goes on along the minus strand of JALAZF010000532.1, from coordinate 2,236,838 downwards.
ACTCTGCTGGAGAAAACTGCTTTAAAGCGTCTCGTGCTGGGGAATGCCTTTTGAGAGGATTTTACAGAAGACCAACTGTCCTCAAACTCTACTGGGGATGATCAACACTTCATGCTGGGGAACCAAACAATTTGTCCCCGAAGAGGATGTCATAAGAGGATTTTACAGGAGATTTAACTTCTTCAAACTCCTGCGACTTCGCTGGGGATAATGACCATCAAACTCTACTGGGGGGTGATCAACACTTCATGCTGGGGAAACAACATGCCCCATGCTTAAGAAAACCAACAATTTGTCCCCGGAGAGGATGTCATAAGAGGATTTTACAGAAGATCTAGCCTCTTCAAACTCTTGTGACTTCAACGGGGATTGACCATCAACTTCGGTGTCTGCGAAGCAACTTTATTGGGGAATTCGCAACCATCATCGACACAGAAAAGCTTGTAGCTGTTGGAAGTACTGAATGAGAGAATCGACTTAATAAGATACAACGATACCCAGTTGAACTCAGTTCGTTGATATCGAATCGTCGTGACCGACCGTCGACCGAACGATGAACGCCGATCTCCTTACCCATAATTGCCCCAGTCTTTTGCGTGGGGTGATTTATTGCTGGTCTTGTGCTTAAAATCATCTGCACCTGCTACCTGCAACAAAAGAATATGCCCACATGCCCCGAATATTGCGTGGCTAGAATCCACCATCCGGGAGTATTCAACATTCGAAGTAATTTCAAATATTTTTCTGCGCATGTTATTGCAAGGCTGCCATGTTTTCAAATGCAATGTTTTATCAACAATTAGGACGTTTTTGCAAACAAAGCAATAAAACAAAAATAGAAAGCTTTTTATTGAAATTCAATTTATTGACTGAGAGCCCAGAATAGGCAATTACATCTGGAAGCAATCCCTGGAAAGAGGTGATCGCTGAAAATTGAGAAAAGAAACTATCCTAATGGCAATGTGAAAACGGAATTCCACTAAGTTTCCATTCTGTTATGACCAGTATGTCTTCAAAACTCCCCGACCTTGCCTTCTGAGGAATGATCAGACCGATTCCTATTCTTCAGAACGTCAGTTGTTCAAACGGTAATGAGTACAGATAACTCAGACTGTAGTCATTCGCTTAAATCCCTCTTTTGTGTGGACCGCCCTTTCAGGTTTTCGATCCACCAGGATACCCTTTTTTGCCTAAGTTGCCCTTTCGGGTTTTCAACTTACCGGGTGTACAAAATTTTTTCAATTATATCCCTAATTTTTGCCCGAACCTTATTCTGTTTTTGGTTCGCCGGGATGCCCTTTTTTGCCTGGATTTTTTATTCTTATTATCCAGCGGGTCTATTCATGCGAAGTATTTTTTGACTACGTCCGAGTTGACAGGGGATGAAAAGTCTTCGCCATCCATGGTTGTAAGCAATAAAGCTCCGCCCGAAAAGACCTTTTTAACCACGAATGGACCTTCATAATTAGGAGTCCATTTGCCCCTGTGATCTGTATTAGGAGGAAGGATCCTTTTGAGTACCACATCTCCGACTTTATAAACCCGAGGACGCACCTTTTGGTCAAATGCCTGCTTCATTCTGCGCTGGTATAGTTGCCCATGACATACAGCCGCCAATCGCTTTTCCTCAATAAGGCTCAACTGATCAAATCTGGCTCGTACCCATTCAGCTTCATCTAGCTTAACATCCATCATGACTCTGAGGGACGGAATCTCTACTTCAACCGGTAGCACTGCCTCCATACCATATACAAGTGAGAATGGGGTTGCCCCAATGGACGTGCGTACCGACGTTCGATACCCATGCAAAGCAAATGGTAACATCTCATGCCAATCTTTGTACGTGACAACCATCTTCTGTACAATCTTCTTGATATTTTTGTTGGCCGCTTCGACCGCGCCATTCATCTTTGGGCGGTACGGAGAAGAATTGTGATGTTCGATTTTGAAGTCCCGGCATAACTCAGCCATCATCTTATTATTCAAATTAGAACCATTATCAGTAATGATTCTTTCGGGAACTCCATATCGGCAAATGATATCCCGTTTTAAGAAACGAGCGACCACTTGCTTTGTAACATTGGCATAGGATGCGGCTTCAACCCATTTGGTGAAGTAATCAATTGCCACCAAGATGAAACGGTGACCATTGGAAGCTGTAGGCTCAATCTTTCCGATCATATCAATGCCCCACATGGCAAACGGCCAAGGCGACGACATGATACTCAACGGATTTGGAGGTACATGCACTTTATCTGCGTAGATCTGGCATTTATGGCATTTGCGGGCATATTTGCAACAATCTGACTCCATAGTCAACCAATAATATCCCGACCTTAACAACTTTTTAGCCATTGCATGCCCTCCGGCATGGGTACCGAAAGAGCCTTCGTGCACTTCAATCATCAACAAGTCTGCTTCATGTCTATCCACACATCTAAGCAGGACCGTGTCAAAATTTCTTTTATACAGCACGCCATCTTTGTTCAAGAAGAAACTACCAGCTAACCTTCTCAACGTCTTCCTATCTTTGGACGATGCCCCGGGCGGGTACTCTTGACTCTTTAAGAAACACTTAATGTCATAGAACCATGGCTTGTCATCAGACGCTGCATCGACCGCAAACACAAATGCTGGTCTGTCAAGGCGGGATACCTCAATCTTAGGTACATGGTTCCATCCTTGCACTTTGATCATGGAAGACAAAGTGGCCAAGGCATCCGCGAACCTATTCTCATCTCGAGGAATATGGTACAGTTTCACTGTTATGAAAAATGTCAGCAATCTCCTCGTATAATCTCTATACGGCACTAGATTTGCTTGGTGCGTGTACCAACTCCCTTTCACTTGATTGATTACCAAAGCTGAATCACCAAATATATCAAGGGTCTTAATCCGTAGATTAATCGCCTCCTCGATCCCCATTATACAAGCTTCGTACTCTGCTTCATTGTTGGTGCATCCGAAAGTTATTCGGGAAGTGAAAGGCATATGAACACCTTCCGGCGTGATAAGAACTGCTCCAACTCCGCACCCATTCATATTGACAGCCCCATCAAACATCAGACTCCATTTGGATTCAGGGTCTGGCCCCTCCTCCGGAAGTGGTTCCTCGCAGTCTTTAGCTTTGAGAAACATGATGTCCTCATCAGGGAAGTCAAATTTCATGGGTTGGTAATCATCAATCGGCTGTTGCGCAAGATAGTCAGACAAGATACTTCCTTTGATGGCTTTTTGTGAAGTGTACTGAATGTCATACTCTGTCAAGACCATTTGCCACCGTGCAACTCTGCCTGTCAATGCTGGTTTCTCGAAAATATACTTGATAGGATCCATTTTTGAAATCAACAAGGTTGTGTGCCTAACCATATATTGCCTTAATCGCTTAGCGGCCCATGCAAGTGCACAGCATGTCTTTTCAAGCATTGAGTATCGGGACTCACAATCATTGAACTTTTTGCTCAGGTAGTAAATAGCATGCTCCTTCCTACCTGTCTCGTCATGTTGACCGAGAACACAACCCATGGATCCTTCAAGCACTGTCAGATACATTATCAGCGGTCTCCCTTCAACTGGAGGCATTAGAATCGGAGGTTCCTGCAAGTATTCTTTTATCTTATCGAATGCCAACTGGCAATCGTCATTCCACCTGACCGTTTGATCTTTCCTTAACAATTTAAATATTGGCTCACACGTGGCTGTTAGGTGAGATATGAACCTTGCAATGTAGTTCAATCTACCCAAGAAACCACGAACCTCTTTTTCTGTTCTCGGTTCAGGCATTTCTTGTATTGCTTTCACCTTGGCAGGATCAACCTCGATTCCTTTTTCGCTCACAATGAAACCTAGCAACTTTCCAGAACGCACCCCAAACGTGCACTTGTTTGGATTTAATCTCAGACGGAACTTTCTCAACCTTTCAAACAGCTTTTTCAGGTTAACCAGATGTTCCTCTTCTGTTCTCGACTTGGCAATCATATCATCTACATAACATTCGATCTCCTTATGAATCAAGTCATGAAACAATGTCACCATCGCCCGTTGGTACGTTGCCCCTGCGTTTTTCAACCCAAAAGGCATTACTTTATAACAATATGTACCCCACGGAGTAATGAACGTGGTCTTCTCCATGTCTTCAGGTGCCATCTTGATCTGGTTGTACCCGGAGAACCCGTCCATAAATGAGAACACTGAAAATTGAGCTGTATTATCGACCAGCACATCAATATGAGGTAGTGGAAAATCATCTTTCGGGCTAGCTTTATTAAGATCTCGATAATCCACACACATTCTCACTTTTCCATCTTTCTTCGGTACTGGCACGATGTTGGCTACCCATGGAGGATACTTTGTCACAGCAAGAAAACCAGCGTCCCACTGCTTCTGGACTTCCTCCTTAATCTTTAAGGCCATGTCGGGGTGAGTCCGACGAAGTTTCTGCTTGACTGGCGGACATTCTTCTCTCAATGGCAGCCTGTGCACAACAATATCTGTATCCAACCCCGGCATGTCTTGATACGACCAGGCGAAGATGTCAACATACTCGCGCAACATTTCCATCAAAGTTTGCTTCACATCTGCTTGCAAGCTGGCACCAATCCTGATCTCTTTCTTGGCGTCCTTAGTACCAATATTGATGATTTCTACAGTCTCCTGATGAGGCTGGATGACCCTTTCCTCTTGTTTCAACAATCTGGCCAGTTCTTCAGAAAGTTCACAATCTTTCCCATCCCCTTCTTCGGCTTGATAAATCGGATTGTCAAAGTCATACATGGCCATATCAAAATCGTTATCAGTGGTATCCGGAGGATCAAGTCTGCATGAACGGGTTCATGCCTTATTTTAGAATTTATTTTTAAGCAAAACAAAAGAAAATGAAACATTGCCATTTTATATTTTTTGTGCAAAAATAAAAACTGAAAGACAGAGAACAAAATTTGATTGCAAAACGTCCTTTATTAATGATTAAACATTGCAAATGCAACCATGGTGGCCCTACAAATGAATCTATACGCCTTGGGCAGAGCGCAAGATTTTGTCATGCATTATGGTTAGAAAAAACAAAGAAAAATTACTCTGTCTGAAGAGTAACCCGGATGACTTCTTCAACGAACCAGTTTTGCACTTGTTGTCCCGAAGCATGAGGGCGTACCCAGTTGTCCAGGTCACAATCACTGTCAACACTATCCTCCGTGGCTGCACAAGACTGGTCCATGTAGATAATTCCCCCACTATTGAAAGTAATGGGTCCCCTGCTCCCCGCATCTGAAGTTGTAGAGGGATGATAACCAATACCAAATTTGTCTTCCTTCATTGGGGTCTCTATCAACCTGCCCCAACCTTGGGCGTTGCCTGCCCTGACGACTTCGACAGCTTGTTTGTAAGATGAAATGGAGGTACCAGCCCCAACTGGTACAGAAGAAGACTCAGGTGCATCGTCAATATTGACTGCTTCGAATGATTGGCACAGCATCTCATGAATTTCCCCATCCATTTCAATGTACTTGAACGTGGACAAGTGACTCACAAAGATGTCTTCTTCCCCACACACTGTCACAACCTGCCCTTCAAACTCATACTTCAGCTTTTGATGTAGAGTAGAAGTAACAGCCCCGGCTCCGTGAATCCAAGGGCGTCCCAATAGGCAGCTATATGCAGGTTGTATGTCCATTACATGGAACGTGGATTTGAATACCTGTGGTCCAATTTGTACGGGCAATTCCACCTCACCAAACACAGATCGTCTAGTTCCATCGAATGCTCTGACCACCAATTCACTAGGCCTTAAGATCAAACCGTCAACTTCCAGCTTCATTAATGCCTTCTTGGGCAAGACATTGAGTGATGAACCAGTGTCTACCAGTACATGAGATAACACTGCGCCCTTACACTCCATCGTGATATGCAAAGCCTTATTATGGTTTCTTCCTTCAACAGTCAAATCTCTACTTGTAAAGCCCAAGCCATGGCTGACATTAACATTGGAGATTACGCCCTCGAGCTGATTAACAGTAATTTCTTGCGGCACGTACGCACTCTTCAACACTTTCAACAACGCCTGCCGGTGCGCATCAGAGCACATCAATAGTGACAGGATTGAAATCTTTGAAGGGGTCTGATTCAGTTGGTCCACAATCTTATAATCGCTTTTCTTGATTATCTTCATAAATTCTTCCATTTCCTTATCAAAAATAATCTTCGTCTCTGCTTCAGGTGTAGGTGCACTTTCAACCACCTGTTTACCCTTATCCTTTGCTGCAGCTTCTACCTCCTTATCACTTCTCAAGGTTGGGGGAGCGAACAACCTTCCACTCCTTGTAAAACCCCCTACACCCCCTACGTTATCAATATTTGGGCTGACTGACGACTCAACTTCCTGCTTTTTACCTTCGTAATATACATCTGCCCCATAGTGCCATGGGATAGCCTTCGTAGACGTGAACGGAATTGGTCCTGGCACCGTGATAGTGACAGGACTGGGCCCTTCTGGCGCAACACTCGCCACGGGAACTGCATTGACCGGCATTTGAATCTCAGCGGGAGTGTAATAGATGGTCACGGTTGATATCTCATCAGTGTCTTTCACGACTCTGTCAAACTGTAGACATCCTTCATCGATCAGATTCTGTAAACCCATCTTCAACTTATCACAGCCGTTCTCCTGATTCATACACTCAGAGCAATCCTGACTACAGCCCGGGAACACCTGTCCCTTCAATAAACGATCTTTTACAACCAACAAAGAAGTTTTCACTTGATGAACGTCTAACACCAAATTCAATCTCCTCCCATCTTCAATAGCGTACACATTTGCTGCACTATGATCAGGCATGGGATGCTGAGTAATATTAGGAGCGGGAGAGAAATTGATGGCTTTAGCATCAATCAAATCTTGTACTTTATGATGGAAAGCCCAGCATTTTTCAATGGAGTGCCCCTGAGCACCTGAGTGGAACTCACAACGAGCATTAGCATCGAAGTTAGGTGGCAGGTTTCCAGCAACCGGAGCTTTCATAGTACGGAGTTCTACCAACTTTAACTCGAGTAGCCGGGGCAACAGCGCGGCATAAGTCATAGGGAGAGGATCCATCTTACGATCCCTCTGTCTAGACCTTTGCTGGAAAAAAGGTTGTTGCTGTTGAACTTGTTGTTGGGGTTGTTGTTTCTGAACAGACGATGTGGGGATTGTTACAGCATCTACCTGATAATAAGCTCGAGAACGCCCTCTGCCTCGTCCTCTAAACACAGCATTCGTATCACCTTCTCGTCTTTTCTGGTTACTAGCAAACGGTTTCTTCGTCCCCGAAGAGCCGGCCCCACTCACATCCTGGATCTTTCCAAGCTTTAACAGACTTTCTATTCTTTCTCCCGCAATTACAATATCAGCAAATCCAATCGACGGACAAGCAGCTAATCTATCCAGATAGGCCCCTTGCAAGGTGCCCATGAACATATCTGCCATTTCTCTGTCTGACAAGGGAGGTTGGACCTGGGCAGCCATTTCCCTCCACCTCTGTGCATATTCTTTAAAACTCTCCTTGGCATTTTGTGACAATCCCTGCAATTGGGTGCGGTTGGGCGCCATGTCAATATTATATTGGTATTGCTTCAGGAACGCTTCTGCCAGATCTTTCCAATTCTTCACAGCAGCTCTATTCAACTTCATGTACCAGGTCAAAGACGCCCCCGCCAGACTGTCCTGAAAATAGTGCATCCATAGCTTCTCGTCATCCGTATGGGCTGAAATCTTCCCAAAGTAAGCTTGAAGATGCGTTTGGGGACACGCATTGCCGTGATACTTATCGAAAGTGGGAGGCTTGAATTTAGGGGGAATTCTGACTCCTGAGACCAGCCCCAAGCTGGTAACATCAATACCCATAGAGTTCTTGCATTCTATGGCCCTGATCTTCTCTGCTAACTCATCATACCTTCGATCCCCTTGATTACCCACATCAGCATCCAGCAGAGTAAATTGGTCTTCCAGAGTATCCTCAAGAGTAACACCAGCATGCCTACCATTTCCATTACCCCGATTGTTACCACCAGGAGGAGGGTTGCCACCGGGAGGAGGAATGCCATGTCCCTGTGAATTGTCATGATGAACACCTTCGGGCCCATTGTCGGGACGCTCTACCAGAAGCCTCAGTCTCTCCTGATTTTGCGCCATGCCAGTCATGAGGGTCATGAACTGGTCCATACGCGCCCTCATTTCCGCCAAATCACTTTGCACTTGATCCATGATTCTTACTTGATTCCTTCGCGTCGAATATCGGTGAATATGACTCTCCGCTATACTGCCTGAAACCAAATAAAGGTTAGAGACCCTGCAACGAGTACCTGAAAAGCAAGTAACAAAAATGCAAAATGATATGCAATGCCATGCAATGCCATGTTTGTCATTTCCGAGGTGCTTTATACCCTGATTCCAATCCCACCACAGAAATCTGAAGACCAGAAATTGTGATATAAAGAGACGTGTCGTGGTCATGTGCTTGTGTGCGGCTATCTGATAAGAAATAATCCTGAATAAAACTGCTCATACTCATTCAACAAAATATTCAAGTACATTTAAGAAAGGTTCAACCGCAAATGCAATACAAGGAAAAAAATGGATCCATCAACAAGCCTGATGGTAGCCATTAACAACAAAATACAGGGAAAAGAACATCAATCTGACAATTCCACATCCTTCAGCTTATCACTTGAATACTTGATTTCCTCAAAAAGTATACGGGTACGCTGGTGATTCGGCTTTTCAATCATCTCTTTGATCAAGACATCCCTTTTCTCAAGAGCTTCAGTTAAAGAACCCATATGCAGCATCAGAGCTTCGTCATCACACACTCCTTTGTGTCTCTTTATGCTGGCTTGCGTCTTGAGTATCTCCCTTTCTATCATGACTTCTTCAAGCTCTTTCTTGGTATTCTTCAACTGGCTTCTAGCTTCTTCTAACTGCTCTTGACTTTTATCGAGACTTTCCCGATACTTTCTCCTCTGCTCATGTGCCTTTTTAAGCTCCTCGTCTTTAGTCTTCGACTGATCCTTTAACTCGGCATTTTCAATTCTGACTTCATCCCAAGCTTGACGAAGTTGAGCTAATGAATCCTTGCTTCGGGCTAAAGCCTGTTTTGTAATCTTGTGAGCCTGACTAGTGTCATCTGCTCCCAAAGTAAGTTTCCGAAAGTACCGAGCTCGGTCATCAAAATCTTCCTCTTTGTCAGCCAAGGTTTTTTCCGCTTTCAAGGCTCTCTTTTCCAACTCTTTGTTGTCAGCTAGAGCTTTCTGAAGGCATCTGCTCATTCCAGAATTCTCTATCTGCAACTCTCTGACCATTTTCTTCCACTTCTCACATTCTTCAATAGCCACCATAGTGGGTTGTTCTGGCTGTACTGCACATAAAAGAGGTCCCCTTGAAAAGGGTAAAAGCAATTCCTTTACTTTCGTCTCAATCCACCTGTCATATTCAGGATAAGATCTACAATCTCCTTTTCCAAAAACTGTTTTTCCAATTTTGTGCTTATCTTTCCAAGCATTCACTACTTCTACCACCTTCGCATCTTTAGTTCCTGTAAAGAATAAAGATTCTTCCACATCTTGCTCTGTAGGAGGATCCCTGGAAGCATACCCAAACTGTCGGATGGCCAAAACTGGATTATAATTGATCCCTCCTTTTCTGCCAATCAAAGGCACATTTGGAAAATTTCCGCATCTTGTGACAAGCTCTATTCTCAATAACCGGTGATCAAACCATACAATGTTATCAGCAGTTAAACTCATCAATCGTTTAGACCATTTCGCCACATCTTTGGTTTCCACAAAGGCACCTGTCTGAGGCAAATGCTTGAAAAACCAATGACTCAGCAGTGGAGTGCAACAACTAACAGATCCTCCCCTCCTTTTCTCATTCTTGTAATGCACGGAATGATAAAAATCTCCTAACAAAGTAGGGACTGGATTTTTAAGGACAAAAACTCTCGTTGCTTGCATATCCACAAAGTCTTGCTGATTGGGAAAGAAAACTAGGCCATATATGCAGAGAGCCAGAATGGAATTGTAAACCGTCCAATTTTTAGCACTTGCAGCCTCTTGGGCCTGTCCAGACAGAAATTCTAAATGAAATCCGCTGACTCCATTTTTACTGCTCACACCACTCTTTATCAATGCCTGATCCATTTGTAAAGCAGCAGCAATTTCTTTTACGCTGGGAGAACTACCAGAGAAGAATGGTATTGCCGACGTGATCGGAATTCCCAAAATAAATGAGAATTCTTCCAGTGTTGGCATCAAAATGTAATCTGAAAAAAGAAAACACCTCAACGAAGGCTCGTAGAACTGCAGCAGAGTGTGCAAGGCATCATGTTCATACTTGGTGATTGTACGGACCATCCCAACCAAATTCCCGTAGCTCTTCTGAAACCTATCAAGAATACCCGGACCAGCCATATCTATAACTTTGAGCAATGAATCCAAGACAGGATCGGGAAACTTGTAAGACACATTGTTCTTTCTCTCGGCGACGATCTCTGTTGAACCCATGGATTGGAATCAGAAATGTATTATGCACCTGAAAATGACAAACATAACTGTTATGATATGATAATGCAATGCAAAAGGGCATGTGATCAGGTAATCAAGTGTCGGTGTCTGTATTGAACTGTGTGCACTGTGTCTCTGTACTGAGTCTGGCAATATCTGAGATGAACACTTAAATCACTGTCATAGGATACAATGTCTAAAATCATCATAGAATCACGAGTAAGGTAGGTAGGAGGCTGGGTTTCCTGCAAACCTGTAAACATCCCGCCCATGCTCACATGTGGTTCTTAGAAAATAAGGCTTGTCAGCTTCGGAGGTTTGAGAAGCAATAGCACATTCAGCCCGTAGGATACAATGCTATGCCAATCAAAGAGGTCGTCCACTGACTCCCCTTAGAAAATAAAGGTCATCCTATGCAAGTTCCAAAGTGGGTCCTCGGGTGCGAATGGGTTTGCCACAGAATGTGGTCTGCCATTGTCACCACTAAAGAGGGATATTTCCACTAAGGTCCTCATGATCGGTCACTAGAGTCGACAGCTCTCTAGATCTACATCCTGGAATACGCAAGATGCGTATGCCACGACGTGTCCCAAGATAGCCTCGTCTAGCTGTGAATTTCGTGAACACCCAACGCACTCCAAACGGCACGTAGGTCCCACTACTCTCCACTCTAATTCTAAGTGTATACTCAAGCCTGTGTAATGGGCTTATCTCTCAGAAATCCCGCCCGCCAAACAGAAAACAACACAGTCCAGTATAGCATAATATATCATATGAAATGAAAATGCTAAAATACGGTAAATACAGTAATGTACAGTAAAGCAGTAAATAACCATACGATAAAACAGTAAATACAACACAACAGTAAACACCCAATGAAAGAAAAGCAGACAAGCGCTAGGATTGACTCGCTTAGGGATGGACCAGCAATAGGTCAAAATCATACTCCCCAGCAGAGTCGCCAGCTGTCGCTCCCGGGATTTTCATCCTAGTACAAACGCGAAAGTGGCACCAAAACAGAGTCGCCAGCAATGTGTATTTATCCCAAGAGAGGGAAAGGAAACACCGCGTAAACCTGAAGAGAAGGAAAGAGCATGGTCTTGCGACCAAGAGAAATGGGTTCGGGAGTCGGTTACGCGAGAGGAAGGTATTAGCACCCCCTCGCGTCCATCGTACCCGATGGGATCCACGCTTGCTTGTTTCGATCAAAGGGTGATAGAAAAGAATACTGGAAGAGGAACTAGAAAAGGAACGGAAAGAGAAAGAGAAACAAATGTAGGGAAAATAAAAGAAGTGCTCGCATGGGCCCTACCCCACTGCCTACGTATCTCATCGGGAACATGAGAATCAGAGCGACGTAGTTCCCCTCACTAGGGATGGATTGTCTGTGTTTTTTAGAGAACGGCTTACGTCCTAGCTCAGGTGTTGCAGGCTCGCTGGTCCGAGTGCGTTACCATCTTGCAAGAGAACGAGTAGAAGCGCGTTCGTACGCTAAGAGTGAATGAGGTGAGAAAAGAATTCCCGAAGGAAAGACGTTATTGTTTGTTTTTGTCTTTTAGAAGGAAGTGTTTTGGATTTGTTTGCATATGATAGTGTATCTGGATCTTAGTCATTGGAATGTGTACATTCTCACATTCCAAGATGGAATGAGTAAGAAAATACACTAAGTGTGAAGAAGACCCTCACACTTAGTTCCAATTATTAAGGTTCAAACACACTAGCATACTTGTGTTTATTAAGTGTTTTTGTTGATTATGAAATGAAGAAGTGTTTTTTATTATTTGCACCTTCAACAAGTATTGCATTTAAGTCCCTCATACAAGATCAAATGTTTAACACATTGACCCAAGATGGGCTATATGCTACACATTCTAAGATTACAAGAGAAGACCCCTTATAATCTTTTCTTTATATGAAAGGCCTAAATGCAATAAATGCCTACCTTTATTATATGTTTTGAATTTTCTTTGAGATGAGAAGATGAAAGACTCAAGAGAAGGTAAAGGTAAAATCTATATGGACTAAGACTCAATCCTATTTGAAGATTAAAGGGAGTGATCCTAAAGGTTTGTGAGGTTTCAACCTAAAGTCTAAAGAAGGAAAGAATTAAACAATTCACTTCTAAAGTAGAAGATGAATTGTAATTCACAAAGGGAAAGTGATGAGTTATTAAAGGAAAGCACATAAGTGCTTAACAAAACACAAAATGGAATTGTAAAAGAGAAAGGATAGAAGTTGAATGTGGATTCCTTATCCACACTCAATTGAAACTTACCAAAGCCCCTACATGGTTAGTAAACATGTATAAGAAGTATAAGAAGTAAAAGAACATGTAATGCATCATAAAACTCCAAAGAATTAAATGAGAAAACAAATCCTAGAACCACAACCAGAATGGGCATCATATGGAAACCAATGGTTATTATCATACAAGTGCAAGTGAATAAGCAACAAACATCATCCATGGCACTAGAACATGCCAACATAAGAAAAGGGAGAATGAAAGATGAAGGGAAAAAGAAGAAATGCATAAATGGAACATGTAATCCATGGATCAGAATTGAAATGAAATGAAAAATGGTTCACAAACCTCTCACAAGTATTCATGAAGAACATTAAGACATTCAAGAAGTAATAGAAGAAGAATTGAAATGAAAGTTCAAAAAGAAAGTGCAAACAATACATGTTAATGATGCACAAAGTTCAAATTGAAATGAACATGTAAAGATGACCTATAATGTGTATCAAAGACCTATAATATCATATGAATGGCTCATGACATATGCAAATGCTCATACAAATGTGCACAAAAGAATTCATGTAAACATGCACTAAAGTTGCAATGACATGCCATGGATTATACATCCAATGTGATGCATCAAACAAAGACCAAATGGATTCATGAAAATTATGCCAACATATCATTGGAATGACTAGGTCAGAAATGCATCATACATCAGGATAGCATGTAAAAATTCAGAGCAAAATGACTTCAAACAAAGCAATTAGGTCAAATTGAAACATCATGCAAAGTGGAGCAAATATAGGCATCAAGACATATGATAAAGTGACCTAAAAAAATCAAACAAAAATCATCTAACACGCTTCAATGTATTAGTGAATCAATGCAAAAAGAATCATGTCAAAACAGTTGGTAAGGAGCAAGAACAAAATTGAACAAATTCAAGTATCATGCTTAGAATGCATCTAAATGGAAATTCAAAGAAAATTATGGACCAGGGGTAAAAAGGTCATAAAATCAGAAAATAAAATCATGAAAAATTTCCTAAATGTTTTAAGAATACACATGAATTTTTGTAGAATTTTCCCATATGTTTTGGTATTTTTAAAAATTAGAAATCAAACGTGTAGAAAGAAATAAAAATAAAAAAAGAATGCAAAATGAAGGGGGGTATGAACATAGCAATTGGACAGTTCAAATTACATTGGGCCTTAAACAAGGGGGTGTGGATATCAATCTGGCTTAGGTCCAGTTACGCGCATAACACACTAACAACCATGCACTTCAGTCAACAATAGTCAAAGTAACAACAACCATCAGATTAAGTCAAGTCAAGAAACAAGTCAAGGTAATTACATCCAACGCGCATACATGAATGACCACACAACATACCATGCACCACACCACAAAATGCTTAAGTGAGATCAGAAAACATGCACGTGAGGAGCACATGAATTTTAATGTGCTGGCACGTTCGTGGCCATCAGATCATGCTCATCCAATGGTCATGATTAAAACCTGAGCAAAACCCTAGAAAATGAATCCACCGGCCGGAGATGACCTCCGGTCATCTTCTCCGGCCAACCTCCGGTGACAATGATTTTCAGGCAAGCATAAATGGACAAAACATACATCATTGGAAAGCTGAAGTGATGAGGAGCATGGATCCAGTGATAAAATGCACAAAATATTCATGACATAAAAGAATCGAACAGAGGAAGTTTTGCCCTAACTTTTGAACTATGCCTCTAAAGGCCTATCAACTAGCCAGACAAGTTCTCGAGCTTATAAGAAGCTTCAAGAACCTGGAAACAACTTCACATTAGGTCTATAATGGTGGAGATTCGTACCTGAAGTTTTGAAACTTTGAAGTGTTCTTCAGAAAACCAGAGGTCTTGTCTCTTCTACAATCTTCACTTGGCCAAATAAAGGCTTTCAAACTCTGTAGAGTGATAATGGAGATGGATTTGCAGTGCTTACTTCAACAATCCAAAGCTGCTTCAAGTTCAGAGATGATTGAAGATGAAACTTGAAGGTGGAATTAGAAGAGAATGATGAACTCGTGCAATGGAGAGATTTGATGAAAAAGAGTGGGAGGATCAGAGAGAAAATTAGAGAGTATTTGGCAGTGAAATGAGAAGAATGAAGCTGAGACTGAAATTAGAGGTGAGATTTCTATTTATAATGTGAGTTAACCATGGTTTAGTGAGTCAGTTAAGTGAGTCAATGCTTGGTTAACTGAGTGCACCCTAACTAACTGAGTTAAGTTAGTTAGGGGCGAGTGAGGTTGGCTATGATGTGGTGATGGTGATTCATGGTGTGCTATGGTGGAAGTGAGGGTAAAACAACAAAGCTGTTGTGGCAGAAACTTGCTTCATAAGTTTGCCCTTTCCATTTTTATGCATGGCACGCGCTGGTGTATGATATTTGTATCAAGTATGCTTGGTTTAATGTGGAAAGCAGATGTTATGAAGTGTTTGTGGTGTGTGTGAACCAAAATCGTGCACCAAGCTGTCAAAGCATCAGTGCCAACATAGGGCTGTTTGCAGGTGAAATACTTTCTAACCATTGAACAATTTGATGAGATTTTGGAGTCTTTGGAAAGAGGACACATTGGAGCACAATGTTGATGTGAAAATTGAAGTGAAATGAGGTTTGGAACAGGTTGAAAAATGACTTAGAACAATAAGGTTTGGAAACTGGTTATGGGCGAGGAAATGAGGTTGGTTGGCAAGGCAACATGGCACTTAGGTTTTCAGCATGATCATAGTAAATTGGACCCATCATAACTTCTCAACCTTTGATCAAATGAAAAAATCATAAACACCACTTTTGAAGATCTCACATAGAGGAACAACTTTCATGTTGAAAGATTTTTCATTTGAGGCCTCTAACCATGAGTAATTGATCAATACATTTGGCCCACCATGTGTTTGTGAAAATGACTGCGCGCGTGCCTTGAAAATCTTGGTCATGACCTAGTTTTGAACCTACTTTGCTCAAACTTTGATCAATCATATCTCACTCAATTTTTATCCAATGGAGATGTTCCACACATGGATTTGAAGCTTAAAGCAAGGCCTTTCATTGAGGCAGAGTGGAATTTTCATTTGGTGCTCCAAATTTAAATGGCCTTGGTTCAAACTCTGATGCAAAATGGCCAAAACTTGCTATTTTTAGCAACCCTACTTCATCCAAAAATGGCAACTTTTTACATCTTGATTTTTTTCATGATTCCTTTGGAGTTTCTTGATCAAATTTTGTACATTGGACATATGTAACATGAATTTCATGAATTTGGCCTCAAAAAGTCAAGAGTTGACTTTTTCCTCTGATTATTTGACTTTGCCCCAATTTCTCTGATTCTTGATCTTTCTTCCAATTGAACCACTTCTAAAACCAATTGAGAGGCAATTTTCCACATACATACACTTAAGAACATGTAGAATATCATGACAACAAGCTTTGTCCAAAAAATCAGAGATATCCTGATTTTATTAGAAACCCTAATTTTGACCCTCTCTGGTTAGGAGGAAATTGCACATCTTCCAAATCCAAATTCCTCAGAGTATGTTGTGTATCCTCTTAAAGGATGATGAGAAATGCCACTTGAGAATGATTTTGAATCAATGAGCTATCTCTTTTGAGGGTTTTCCTTCAATTTTTGAACCTCTTGCATAGTGAAAGATGTAGTGCTTCAACCTCCCATTGAATCTCACTTCCTTGAGGTTTTGGAAGATCAATTGAGATAGTATGAGACATGAGAGGCTCTTGGCTTGCCTTGAGGCAACTTGATTGACCTTTTTGTGCTTTGGATGATCTCTTGATTGTCCACCTTCCACCTGATCACATACCCTGATGGTAAGAAGGATGCCATGCTTCATTTTTCTATGTTAAATGCAATGTAATGTTAATGAGGTGGATATGATATGATAAATGATAATGCCATGCTATGATGACAAAGAAGGAGATCAAATTTTGGGGTATTACACGGGGTTTCCTTATACAAAGCCTAAGAGGAGGCTATTGGCCCAACAAGAGGGTGTTTTTATATGTGTCTTGTACGAAGCCGAATACGGAGGCTAAAAGGTGGATTGACTCAACAAGAGAGTCTTTTATACTCACCAAGAGAGTGATTTGTATCTCGTACGAACCCCGAGATAGAGGCTAAAAATGTTTGACTCAACAAGAGAGTCTTTTTGTATCTCGTACGAAGCTTGAGATAGAGGCTAAAAGGATTGTTGTTTCAGTTGAGTGACAGGTCTAGTAGGTTGGTTAAAAGAGAAAATTAGTTCTTATAAAGAGATTGATTAAAGGTAAGGCTATGCTTTGGGATTGATCAGAGGATCAGGGTTATTTCCTGTTCTTTAAGGAAATGGGGAATCTAGAGGTTATTAGAGACTGTCCGAGTCTACTGGTGTTTTTCCCAACTTGAGAATTCCTTCGAGACTCAAGGAGATTAGACTGTCCAAGTCTAGAGTTTTATGTTTTGTACTATGCTTAAAGAAACAGTAGTAGTACGTTCACGGTAGAAAGATCTAAACTCTTTGAAAGACTGTTCTATTAAGATGACTAATTTCTGTTCCTATATCTCTAGGAGGTAGTCGGGACAATTTGTACGAAGCCCAAGAGGAGGCTGGAAACTTTTAAGAAGCCGAGGGACAATTTGTACGAAGCCCAAGAGGAGGCTCTCTTCCCGAAGGAAGAATCCTTATATGAAGCCTAAGAGGAGGCCGTGAATACTTCTAAGAAGTCGTTGGGTCCTTGTACAACGCCTAAGAGGAGGCGGGGATGCTTTTAGGAAGCCTGTGGGTCCCCAAACCCTGAGAAATTCAAGACAGGCTATTCACAGAGAATAGATCAAGCCAGGAAAGTTCTAGAATTTAGAAGAAACTCAAGAGATGCCATTCACGGAGAAAAGATCATCTCTGGGGAGTAGAGTTTCTTTGACAATTTCTAAGGGTGACAGTATGAGAAAGGGTTCACCGAGAATGTTGCCTTTCACGTCTCCATATTGTTTAACCCCAAGAAGAGGGAATACTGTGTCTGGTAATCCTATGGGGATCTAGTTTTGTCTATTTAAGAGTGACTAACAGGGCTTAGTGCTAGACGTAGTTGCCGGGGAAACTCTAAATATCTATACTAGTATTACACAATTGATATGAGTTTATGAAAGAAGACTTACAGTGAAACAACCCCACAATACAGTTATATGTATATGAAAGCGGATAAACAAAGCATATAAACACTTACTGGGTTGTAGAGCTTTCATGCTGTTTGGTTAGCTGTTCGAAAAAGAAAGATTGAAAACAACAGTATATTCAAAATTAAAGGAGAAAGTATTTTGAAAAGATGTTGGGGCTTACAGCTCAAGGAGAGGCCCAAGGTTTATCAGTGATCGCACTGTCGTTTTGTACAGAGGGACTTATACAAGTGACTGAGGCCCCAAAAGTTTTTTGTACAAGGGGATGGGTCTTACACTCTCTCAAGAGTCTCAAGTGTTTAAAGAAAAAGAATAGGGCTTATAACACGAGGGTAGTCCCAAATGATTGGTTTTTTTATTGGCGATCGAGCCGAGGTTTTCTTTTAACGTAGGGGGACTTATCAATGTCTGAGGCCCAAAAAGTCTTGGTTAAAAGGGGATTGGGTCTTACACTCTAATAGAGGCCCAAAAATGATTTGAAGAAAAGAAATGGGGCTTATAGCACGAGGATAGGCCCAAGGTTTGTTTTTCAACGGACGATGACCGCGTCGAACTTTTTGAAATACAACTGGACTTATACAATAAGTGAGGCCCAAAATGTTTTGTATTTACAAAGGATTGGGTCTTACACTCTATTAGAGGCCCAAAAATGATTTTAAAAGGTTTGATGAGGGTTGAATTAATCAAAACCCTAATTTGTTTCCAAAATGTATTTTAATTGAATAAAAAATTCAATTAAAATGATCAAAATTGTTTAACATGTGGAAAACAAATTGTGATCTTGGATTAATGTTTCAAAAATCATGTTTTGACCTACAAAATGATTAGAAGTCATTAAAATTTGCAAAATCAAGAAGGAAAAAATATTTTAAATGTCAAAAACAATTAAAATATTAATTCTTTACAAAAATATCAATTATATGAAATAAATAATATTTTTGGGAGTTTTTGGTAAAATAAAATATTTTAACATTTTTGTGAATTATTAAAAAAAGAATCAACTCAAAATCAGTAAAACTCAGAGAGAAATTAATTTTTGAATCAATTAAATAAAATCACCAAATTCAAATATTTGAATTTTCAAAAAAAGGCGCCAAGAACACGCGCGTGTTCTGAGTTTTGCCCAGATTTGCATTTTCTCTCAAATCTCACTGAATACTTGATGGAATCATGCAAACGGCACATCAATCTGTTTGTTTCAACCTCACGATCATGTCTATGGTCTTTAATTTCATTTATTTTTAACATGGAATAAGAAATCATGACAAAACCTCAAGAACCCTAAAATTTGCGTGAAGGCTGAAAATTTTGATACACGATTCAAACAAAGCAATTAATTGAGGGAAAACATTCTATGCATGATTATGAACATTTGGCAAAAGTATTGTGCGAGGAAATATGCATAGATTAGTAGATGACCAAGTTTAGGCTTACTTGAAGGTCGTGACAGCAAGAGCAATGTGATTTTTGAGTTGGAGGTATTACAGATGAGTTGTGATGATCTGAACAGCTTCCCTACACCCTATGGAGTGTGTTTGAATGCTTGGACTTGATTGGAAATGGCTGGATCACTTCATGGCATCTCAGCTGCAACTTGGTTAAAACCTTGAGCAACTGGCTGGTGATTCTGAGAAATCAGTGTTCCAGATGTTGTTTAAGTGTTTGGATCACTTCTATATGATGTTTATGAGGTGTGTGTGTGATTGGTTTGATTGGAATTTGGTGATGTTCTTGGCCGTTTTGGAAAGCCCTCATATGATACAACAACCGTTTGATCATATTTGGTTTTGATACCTTTTGGATCCAAGTGAAAAATCCCCCTACATTTGGAAAAAAGTGAAGGCATATTCTGACTTAGTGAAAATTTCACTAAGTGTTGGAAATTTCACTTTTTTGTGATTTTGATCATTACATAACTCAAAATCCATGAGGAATTTGGAGGGAGGTCAGTTTTAAGCTTTTGTAGAGGGTAATGAGATCTACAAATCAAGCTTGATCCTCCAAAGTTGGCTTTGTGGTTTAGGAGTTATGATCCTCCAAAGTTGGTACCCTTGCCACTTTGTTCATAACTTAGAAAATTTTCTAAGTTTTTATGGTTACCCCTTTTACAAGTTATCCCACTTTTCTTGATTTTTCTTGATGAATGATGATTCAAATCTTACATTAACATCATTTTAGGGTTAACAAACCATTTTTGTGAAAAATCTCAAAAAGTCAAAGTTGACTTTTGTGCACAGTTGACTTTTTGTCAAATGAATTCCAAACTGTGCGATCCTCTATGAAATCAAGTCCTTGACCTAAATCAAACTTGATGGATTGATTTCATAGGTGTTATAGGGTATATTGAATCATGTCCTAGGGTTTGGGAGCATGTCCTGGTCAAAATTCAAAGCTACAGTTGACTTTTCTCGCGAAACCCTAATTGTGGTACTGATGAAATTGAAACTTGTTGCTCAATCTTCTTGGATCAATCCATTGTTACAAATGGATCATTGTGGTATGTTGGAGACCCTCAAATCATGTCTTGAGGTCTTGGCTCATGATTTTTCCCAAAAGTCAACTTAGGGGTGAATTAGGTCAAGAAACCCTAGTTCCTGATTTTTGATGTATGCATCCCCTGAGGTCAAATTGACTTGATGCTTGGGCCCATGAGGTTACATGGATTATTTTAGGATATGCTTTGAAGCATTGGCTCATGCCTAGAGGAAAATTTTCATCTGGAGGCCCTGGTCGACCAAAACCCTAATTTGGCGACACTGGCAATCTTGAGGCTTGATCCACCTGGAAGGGAGCAGCCTTGTGCTTAATCCTTAAAGTGGGAGTCCTTTTGATCCCTTGTGGAAATTTGAGAGGCTAGACAAGTTGAAGATTATGTCATTTCTTTATTGATCCTTTGTCTAAGAACTCTGAGAGGGCTTGAAACCCTAATTTTTGATAGTCGTGAATGATCACCCATCTTTGGGGAGACTGATGAGGCAAGATGGTTCCTCCATATTGTGATAATGATTTTCACAATGATGGGAAATCTTAGTGGTCAAAATTTTGGGTATGACAGCTTCGAACAAGATACAAATAGACCCTTGAGCTTCACATCTTGGGGTTTGAACAAGATACAAACCACATTTAGCTTCACGTCTTGGGCTTTGAACAAGACACCAAAACAACCTTTTTTTTCCTCCCATAGAATAGGAGGAACTGCGATCGCTCTGATTTCTCTATTTCAACAAACGGGAATACGTAGGCATAAGATTAAAAAAAATCTTAGCGAGCATACCAATCAAAAACCCAAAATTCATCATCTCCACCAAATCAACCCAAAAGCATCAAATCTAAACACATTACCAAAAACCTCACAAATAATCTAGACAGTGTGTTCTTAACGAAATAATCAAAGATTTGGCCCCACTTCCACATAGCATCTGTAACCTAACAGACCGCTGTTCAAACTTAGTATGCAAGCAGGGTTAATTGGAGACATCTATTTCCCTTCCTTAATCAGCTCAATAGAATAAAAGATGAATCGAACTGTAGTACCACAAGCGATCGTGACTCAGGACCACAAAAATCGCGCTACAACGGGAATACGTAGGCATAAGATTGCGACCATCAACAAAAACTCACCCACTCACCCAATACCTTCATATCAATCAAAACTTAGGTCCAGTACCTTACCAAAAACACCCGACCATCAACAAAAACTCACCCACTCACTCATACTTCCCAAGAAACTTTCCCAACCCATTAACAGATAAATATTATCAAGTACAAAGGGAAAAAATGGCGCCCACCGTGGGGCCCAATTCTTACAATCTTCGATAGAAAACCTTAAGTTCTTGAAATGTCACAGAAATGACGACTCTGCTGGGGATTCATTGTCTGTATAGGACCATAAAACTAGAGGTCTAGGATGATTAAGACAAATATATATACTGCTTTTCCTAATTGATATCTGTGTTTATTTTTCTACTAATGGGAATGCATGTGATGCCGCATGTGGAAAGATTGAGTATACACCTAAGATAGGCGATGGCAATGCGGGTAATCTTGCGGGGAGTGAATCCCAGTTAAGAGTCCTTGATCGACCATCAAACTCAGTGGAGACTCCCTTTGCAGATACATTGCCTATATGACTACGATTGTTGAAAGTAGTGTGGTCAACTGGGTTATCTGAGAAGCTGAGGTTTTTAGTAGACTTAAGCCATTTTGTAGTGCGGAAGCTATCGGAAATAGTTGTCACGCGATACTACCCTCATCTGAGATCGCTCTAGGAGACATCAGCTCACTGGCGATCCGCTTGCTGTTGTTATCCCAAGAGGGGTCAATGATTTTGCGGACAGATACAAAAAAATCACCAGTATAAACCTTTGAGGGGGGGTAGAGCCTTGACTTTATGACACCGACCCTTTGACCCCATGTTTTTTCTATGTTTTTGTGTGCTGCATTCATACATTCATTTAAAACACATAAAAACATTCAAAAAAAAAATCTTCTCTTCTAGTCTCTCTTTTTCAAATTAAACTGTGACAATAAATGCAAATGTCAGATACAGAGATTGCGCTAATGGATTTCGGTAGAAGAAAAACTCACCTTCAAGGTTTCAAAGTTAGAGGATTTGAGAGGTTTGGCGAGAATGATCACCAACCGCGAGGCTTTCAGAGCCAAGTATGGAGGACTGTTGTCCTTATTAAGGGTCCATGTAATTGAAGGAATTTTGTCCATGTTAATCCAGTTCTACGATCCGGTTTATCACTGTTTCACATTCCTGGATTATCAGCTTGCACCAACGCTGGAGGAGTATTCTCACCTGACTAATTTACATATTACTAATCAAGCTCCCTTTTCGAGACTGTAAGAAATTCCAAAGGATCAAAGCATTGCAAGGGAAACTTATTTGGACGAGCCAGAAGTCAAGACTCACATGACCACTAAGGGTGGAATCTAAGGTTTGCTAGCCCAGTTCTTGACAAAGAAAGCCATCTACTTTGCCAGTATAGGGAACGTGGCCGCTTTCGAGAGCATCTTTGTTTTGCTCACCTACGGGTTATTTTTGTTTCCCAACATTGATAACTTCGTAGATATCAACTCCATTAAGATTTTTCTGATTGGAAACCCTGTACTTACCTTACCCGCAGATGCGTATCATTCGGTTCCCATTTGCCCACATGCTCACATGCTGTGTACCCCTGCTACACAAATGGTTCACTTCCCATTTGCCCAAGTCTGTTGCATTTTGGGATCAAAAGAATACTTTATGTTGGTCGTAGAGAATCATGTCTCTTACCAACTCTGACATCGATTGGTACAATCGAATCTACGACGGGATCAGAATCATTGACCGTTGTGGAAATTTCCCAAATGTACTCCTTATAGGAACTAAGGGAGGAATCAACTATCATCCGGTGTTAGTTCGTGTCAATTTGGGTACCCAATGAGGCATGTCCCGTGCAATGCTCATCTGGAAGGCCTTTTCTTCAAGGATGGAGAAAACGACAGGGCACTAAAGACAGAAATAGTGCATGCTTGGAAACACATTCACAGGAAAGGACGAGAGTCTCTAGGAAAACCAGACTGTGTCTCAGGGGAGCCTTATCTCCAATGGGTACAAACTAGAGCTCTCAAGCTGAGGATGCCTTACCCTCGTCAGGAAGTTCTTCCATTAAGGGACTCTGCCCTTTATTTCATGTCTGAGACGGAAAAACTTCAAGTTACTCTCAGCAAAGTTCAGCAGGAGAAGAGGTCTTGGAGGAACAAGTACCGTATTCTGAATGTGGTGTGTAAGAAAATACAGCAGCTATTAAGAGAGAAAGATGCTCTGATTGAGATTTTAGAGCAACATGCTGTAGAAAATCAGGATGACCAAAGGAATTTGCTCACTCCTTTCACTTGGAAAAGGAATGACAACCCAACAACGGCCCAAGAACCCCAGTCAAAGAAAAGGAAAGTACCCGAACCAGCACTTGTGCTCTCCTCAGAGAGGACTCTGGATCCATTAGTTTAGATTTCCTTTTTCAGCACTTTGTAATCTACTGTATTTCCATTTCCGCAATCCTTTGAATTCAATAAAACGGTGTTTCCCCACTATTTGATATTTGTAATCCAATTGTCGAAGTTTACATTGATTAAAGAAAAATAATTAATATAATCAATACATATCATTCATCATAAACGCATTCTTCCTACCTATGAATCTCACATTTGCGTCTCGATTCTAGAGTCAAACTGTCTCATTCATACAATACTCAGGCCAATCGTCAGAAAAAGATGGATGATCTCGAGGAAAGAACTATGAGTTGAGGGAAGAGATCGACACTCTAAAAGAGGATCTGAGAAAGCTTCATAACGACATGCAAGCTCTAACAGAAGCTCAAATGCAACAACAAAGGACTGTGATCTCAGAGATCACATCAACACCGATAGTGGAGAAGTCTGATCCTAAGTACAAAATGATGAAAGATTGTCCCTGGGGGATGCCACTTAACTATATCCTAGAAGGATATGTTCTGCCGATTGCTAAGGATCAAGGAACCGCTGGGCCTGAAGGTTACAGACTTCGGGAAAGCGAAGATGCCAGGGGCATGACAGTAACTCCTGAAGGTTACAAATTTCGGGAGACACCAAGAGTCTCGACCATAATGACTATACCACCACCCGTAGTACACACTGTCCTGGAAGGACAAATTCCACAGATACCTTCTGGTGGAAATGACAACATGTTCGACAAAATGAATGAATTCCAGGAACAATTCCTAGAGATGCAGAAAGAACTGCAAACCCTTCGCGGTCAGGATCTATTTGGAAAGGACGCCGGGGACCTCTGCTTGGTCCCCAATGTGAAAGTTCCACACAAGTTCCAGGTACCCGACTTTGAAAAGTACAAGGGTAACTCTTGCCCTCAAAGTCATTTAGTGATGTACGCTCGACGAATGTCAGCTCAGACAAAGAACCAGGAGCTACTAATTCATTACTTTCAGGATAGTTTAACCGGTGCCATATTAAGATGGTACATGGGTTTAAACCGCGCTACGATCGTTACATTCAGAGATCTTGGCGCTGTTTTCGTTCAACAATATAAATACAATTTGGACATGACACCGGATAGAGATCAACTCAGATAGATGTCACAAAAGGACAAGGAAACCTTTAAGGAGTACGCTCAGAGATGGCGTGAAATTGCCGCCCAGATTTGTCCACCTCTTGAGGAAAAAGAGATGACAAAGATCTTCTTAAATACCTTGAGCTCATTTTACTACGACATAATGGTCGACAGTGCGCCCAATGATTTCACCGAGATGGTGTGCATAAGGGTTCGTTTTGAGGAAGCCGTCCGAGAAGGACGTTTGGTTAAAGATGCTGGATCATCAAGTAGTAAAAAACGATACAGTAGTTCTCTCCCTAAGAAAATAGAGCAAGATATCGGGAATATATCTCTTGGAAAGCAAAGGCGATGATATCAACCAGTAGCAGCTATAACTCTTGCTATCAACCCCGCGCCTATTTCTACGTATCAACCTCAGGTTGTGCAGAGCCAAACTAATCAACAATAACTTTAACAAAGGACACAGCAGTGTCTTCAGCAGGTTCGTCCTCAGTACAACAACAATAACCGTACAATGTGACCACCAGGATTCGACCCTATACCCATGTTGTATGTGGATTTTCTTCCATTATTACTGGTCAAGGGGAATGTCCAAACCAAGTCTCCTCTTACAGTACCGGAAAATCCGCCTTTTTGGTTCAAAATGGATCAAACTTGTCCTTACCATCAAGGAGGGCCAGGGCATAACATAGAAAACTGTCTCAGCTTCAAATCCGACGTACAAAAGCTTGTTAGGAGTGGGGTCTTATCTTTCAAGAATACAAATCCAAATGTTCTCATAAACCCGCTGCCTCAACATGAGAAAGCTACTGTCAATTTGATAGAGGGAGAGTCTAACAACAGCTGCTGTCAATTTCATGATGTACTCTTATTGAGGGCCAATTTGGTCAAGATGCATTGTAGACAGAGCGGATATAGACATGTGCCACCTCATAATTATCACCAGTGTGGTATCTGCTCTAAAAATAATTAAAGATGTTCTGTGGTGCAATCAGCTCTACAGGAACAATTGGATCTCGGATGGATCCAAGAACACTGAGTTCGTGGAGTCAACATGACCTATACGAATTCCAACATCATTCAGAACCACGACATCCGTGCAATGGATATCAACTTGGTGGCGATGCACTCAAGGCAAAGCCAATATCATAATCTGCCACGACACGATTACAATTCATGTCTGACTTGCACGGTAAACAAATAGGGATGCTCTTTTGTACAAGAGGCCCTCCGGCGTCAGATGGATCTTAGGTGGATCTAGGACTACCATGATAGAAATCATTATCAGATCAACATGATTCAAATCTTTGATATTCGTCTGATGAATACCAGCTTGGTGGAGTTACATGCCAGGCAGGTCCAACTCGTTTTTATCACTTCACATGATTATCAGAACTGTAAAGGATGTTGTGAGATTAACCAAGGGTGCGCTCTCATTCAGAGAACTTTAGAACACTTGTTAAACCACTGGTGGCTTCCAATTGATCTGGATGAAGACACACAACAAAATAGTGTGCTTAATGGAAACCCTACTCGGCGTCAAAGTCCGGATGTCCGATCTATGGAAACAAACCTGGTAAGGTTGCATTGCATTCAAAGTGGGCGTGGCCAGGTGCCACCACACAACTATGAACGTTGTAGAGTCTGCTCGAAGATTAACCAAGGATGCTACCTTGTGCGGACACCTCTTCAAGGACAGTTGGATCGTAAAGAGATTCACCCATGTCCGAGTTCTAAGCCCATCAACTGGACGCCGGACTACTTCGCTGATCAAATCAGAGACGTTGTCATAATCTCTGATCATCAACAGAACAAGGATGTTTGTACCATCATCCCTCTACTGGATGAATCAAAGATTCTTAGCCAAGAACTGGTTGAAGTTACCTATGACAGTCAGAAAAATCAGAAGGCTCCTGCAGTTATCTACCTGCCGGGACCATTACCGTATGAATCAACTAAGGCGTTCCCTTACAAATACGGTGCAAAAATAATTGAGAATGGAAAGGAAATTCCATTACCCTCTGTCGTAAATATTGCAGACATCAGTCGAGTAACACGGAGCGGTCGAATCTTCAACCGAGGAGTTGGAGAACCTAACAAAGAAAAGGAACTTCCGACCGAAGCTCCTGACCCACCAGTCGGTCAATCCAGTAATCCCGACCTTTCGAAAAACAATGATGAGATGCTAAGCTCATCCAAAGGAGTGAATACAACATTGTTAATCAATTGTTACCAAATCTCTCAAAGATCTCAGTGCTATCACTTTTACTCAGTTCCGAAGCCCACAGAGAGGCTCTACAGAAAGTCTTAGAGTAGGCCTTTGTGGAACAGGATGTGTCAATACGACAGTTCGATAGCATCATCTCTAACATCACTTCCTGCAACAACTTAGGATTTAGTGATGAGGATTTGCCAGAGGGGGGCAAAAGTCACATGGCGCTCAATATCATAGTTATGCCGAAGTCCACTCTAATGCGACTATCATTCAAAGGGTCCCCGATGAGGGGAAGTGAGGTCATCGTCAAAGCCTTTGACGGATCTCAGAAGGAAGTTATCGGCGAAGTCGACCTTCCCATAACTATTGGTCCTCACACTTTCCTAATCACTTTCTAGGTCATGCTCGTCCAGGCAGCGTACAACTATTTATTAGGAAGACCTTGGATACACCAGGCTGGGGCAGTCCCTTCGACGCTGCACCAAAAACTGAAGTTCATCAAGAACGATCAACTCGCTGTAACACCCCAAAATTTGCCTTGTTGTTTTTGGCTAACTGGCTTATGTTTCTTTTCATTTCTTACATTTTGCATTGTGCATGGCATTGGTTCTTAGCATGGGATCAAGGTACTTGGTCCATATTCTCAAGTCTCCAGCTTCAAGGTGGTTCATGGAGCTCATTATATCTTCATAAGATCAAGATTGGCAAAGGATTTCAAGTGATTCCTTCCCTCCTAATCAGGAGGACCAGTTAGGGTTTTTGAGATCAAGAGGACTTCTTGGAAGGCTTGGTATGTTCAAGCATGTTCTTGTGGTGTTCTTTATGCTCACAAGTGTTCCTGGATGAGGGTTTGGCTATTGATTCATGGTGAAAGCTGTTCAGTGGATCAGTTGTTTGTGAACTAAGCAAAAGTCAACTGTGAAGGAGAAAGTCAACGGTAAAGGAGAAAGTCAACTGTGGAATTTTGAGGTTCTTTTCATGGTTTTCAAGGTCTCACATCCTCATATGGCCTCCAATTGTCAAGATTTGTTCCATTTATCAAGAATCAAGAGGTTGTACAAAGGTTGCTAAATTTGGAAAATGACCCATAATTGAAACTTTCCATTTTTGGCAATTTTTCTCCCACATTCAACTTGACTTTTCATCATCAAGGAAGCTCCAAATGAATTTTCCTCCAACATGAAAGTTGAAGATCTTTCTCTCCCATTTCCAAAAAGTACTAGACCATTTCCATATCATATGTGGAACTCTAGTTATGGCCAAAACAATGCAAGGTGCTTTGCATGGATTCCTTATGTGTCAAATTTTCCATTTTTTGCATTTTTGCACAAATGGACTTGTAATGTTCCCAATTGCTTCATGTCACATTATAATATCAAAATACAAGTCAAGAAGATCATTTGTGGCCTTTGAATCAATTCATGCCATGCCATTTTTCTCATTATTCTCACAAAGTGCAAAAATGCCAAATTAATTCAAAGCTTGCAAACCAAGAAAGTGCAAGGCCCAAAGTCAATCCAGAAGTGGTATGGGAGTAAATTGGAGGTGAATTATGCTGAGAACAAGGGCTTCCCACGTGCAAATTAGTGGTGGTGGTGTAAAATGCATTTTTACAATTTCACTCAAATCTCATTAACAAGAGCTCTAATCACTTCCTAATCTCAATCAGTGAACCAATCAAGAGTATATAACCTTACTCATGCTCTCACAGCTAGGGTAGAGACTCACATTTGCTCAGTTTCCATTTTTCACTCTCCACTTTCTCATTTTCGTTTCTCCTTCTCCATAAGGTGTTTTTGAGAAATTCTTTCATATTTGGAATCAGTGAAGAGAGTAGAACCAGAATCAACCATCATCTGAAGCTCATACTGAGATTTTCACCAAGCTCCATTCAAGAGGGTTCAAGTTCAAAACTCAAGATCTAGCACGATTCCAAGCTCTAGTTGCATTTATTTTGCAATTAGAGGTTCCAAGGACTTGATCTGCAGCTTTTGGAAGGCGTTCTTGTGCAATTTTAAGTTCTTCAAGATCTCAGGTTAGTGATTGTTTCACCATCACAGAACTTGAATTTTTGATATGCAAAATGATCTATGATGTGCACTGAACATGCTGATATATTTTATTTGAAGTTTGGACGTGTAATTTGTGAGATATGTGGATTTAAAGTTTTAGATCTAAACTTGTTTTCGTTCGATTCTTTCTTTGTGTTTGTTGTTTGTTAAAATGGACTGGATATTCATGATCCTTGCGTTTTTCTGATCAAAATGGTATACTCATACGCATTTTCTGGAAAAAGTCACGTCACAGCTCACCGGAGAGGGTGGCCGGAGCCCTAGCTCCGGCGGCTGGAAAATACAGTCCGGCGAGGGGAGGTTTCATGGAGAAGACGCGAGCTGGCCATTGATTTCCAGATCCAACGCTTATCAGCGTGCCACGTGTTCGTTTTGTTTATGTTTTAATTTTATGATCGCGTGTTTCTCACTCCGTGCGTACCACCGTGTTCACTCACCTCATAGCCATTGTTTCTATTTACTTTTTGATCAAGTGACTTAACCTGGAGCGTACGATTTCATCATGCGGCTGTGTTCATGACAACACATTAATGAAGCCATGTGCGTGGCACATGGCTGGTACATGGTGGGCTTCATGTGATTGTGTGGTCGCGTGAGAATGTGGAGCATGGTGCACCCTGGCAATCTGGACCGTTCTTCTTCATTTAATGAGATCATGTGGCTGAGTTTTTTGCTGAATGTTGACATTTTCCACTCCTTTGACCGCGCATTGGGCTCCTTTTCCTTGGGCTTTTGCTTTTCGTACCCCCCTCTATCGGGCCTGCTTCAATTCCAACTTGGTTTTCATTTCTTTTCGCACCCTCCCTAGCTTTATTTCTATTTCTTTTCTTTTTATTATTTGCTTTTCATTTTTAATTTTTAAAATTACTTTTATGCATCTAAAAATCATACAAAAAATCATGGAACTTATTTTTAGTTTTATCTTTTTTTTCATATTTTATTTTCTCATTTTATTTTTATTTTGGCATCTGTTTTAATTAATTGTTTTATTTCCTTTTCTTATTTGTTTCACTTGCACACACCAACTTGTGAAATTTATTTCTCCTCATCCGCAATGCATTTTTAATCCATTCTTTTTGCATCCATTAGGTAACATTTTAAATTGCCTAAAAACATTTTGGTTTCATTTTTAAAACTTTTCCATATTGCATTTTGGTCCTTTTCTTTTGCATGTTGAAACATTGTTCTTAAGTGATCTTTGTCCATTTGTTTGGGATACTTGGTTTGTGAATTTTGGTTTGATATTTTTGTACTTGTTACTTGACTGAGTTAGATCCTGTTTGGATATTTTTTGGGATTTTATTAATCCACTTTGCTATTTTTGGTTGAGTGTTGTTTGTGATGCAAGTTTGGTTGAGGTATACTTTGGTACTTGATCTAGTTTGGATGCATTTGCTTACTTGTGATGGAATGATGCTTAAGTTGTTTTTATGGTGTGATCATGTACTGTTTGAGCTTACTTGTGGCTTTGGAATCATCTCTTTTCACTCATTTTTCTATTTGTTCTTGATTTTACAAAGTGTTGTTATTTTGACTTGAGTTTTGTGGATGTCTTTCTCACTTTTGGTGCATGCTTTGAATGTGTTGCTTGATGATTAATCTTGTATGACTTGAGTTTGGGTTTGATATGACATTGATGTATATGCTACTGCCTCTTGAGTTCTATACTTGATTTTCATGTTACTTGAGCATTGTTGGATGCATTTGGTTTGAATTATGTGATGCATATCATCCCTTTTGCTTTGTAACTTCTTTGGTGCATCGTATTGCATAATGTGAACCTCTTTTGCATATGTGGATTGTTAATGATGATATGATGTGAGTTCTGGTCTTGTTTCATTTTCATCTTGTCTCTTTCATTTCACTTTGGTATGAGATCCATGTGTGTTTAATTGTGCATTTAATTCAAGTGTGCTTGCATCCTTCCATGTTTACCTTTGCATGATTACTTGAAGTGATTTGCATTAATCTTTGAAACATGTTGATTGACTTGAGTTGGACATTTATGATATGATGTACTTGCTTCCCCATCTTGTATCTTATCTTCTCCTTCTCTTTCTCCTTCTTCTTTTTCACTCTTTTCATCCCTCGAGTCTCAAGACTTGTTTATGTCTTGGACTCTCTCCCGTTAGAGCTACCTAGTCCAACTTAATTTTTGATTAAGCTTGGAGTAGGATTAGCATTAGGCTTTAGGTAGTCGTCTCTCCTAAGCCTCACTAACCATAGGACCTCCGTGCATGATAACATTAGGATTCTTAGTCTCCCTTTAGAGTTTCCTTTTGTGTCGCTTCTCTTCTCATCTCAAAACTCCATCAAGACACGTAATAAAAGTTAACGTGTATTGCGCTTGAGCCTTCTATGTGGGAAGTGGGGATTGAGGGGCTTCCTCTCATTCTTCTAGGATACCTAGTGTTTGTCCTGTTGGGGATGATGCGCGAAAGTATTCGTTCCTATATTCAAGACTTGGGTTCAATGCAAGTTGCGAAACAACTTAAAAGACACTTCTGTCTAAAAAACACCAAACAAATTCAAATCCTTTTATCCTTCGGGATTGTTGGGTTTCAACTTCATTTTCAGAAAAGAGCTCGTCGCTCACGTAAAAAACACTTACCCACCCGTGGTCGTACCCACGAACTATGTCAGCTCTGATTCCTCTCTCTCGTCCGATTGAGGATACGTAGGCACAAGACAACGATTGTCTTGGCGAGCAACCTTCCCCCACAGTTCCCGTCCGAACTACGTTGACTCTGACTTTCCCATTGCACTGAGGGAGTACGTAGGCCTAGGACAACGATACCGTCCTATCGAGTCACTTCCTTTTCTTTTCTTCTTCGTTTCTCCGTTCTTTTTCGTTCTCGTTTTCTTCTCCGATCCAGTAGCAGTGGAGTTCCAGATGACGACACCCTTTGATGCAGACAGAAAGCGTGGATCCCGTCGAGTACGATGGACGTGTGGGGTGCTAACACCTTCCCTTCGTGTAACCGATTCCCGTACCCGTTCTCTTGGTCGCGTGACCATGCTCTTTCCCTTCTTCCAGGTTTACGCAGTGTTTCCTTTCCCTCTCTTGGGATAAATACACTTTGCTGGCGACTCTGTGTTCTTTTGTGCCACTCTCGCGTTTGTACCGTTGGATGCGAATCTTTTCGGGAGCGACAGCTGGCGACTCTGCTGGGGACTCTGGTTGACCTACTGCTGGTCCTTCCCCTTTAGCGAGTCGATCCTAGCGCTTGTTTGTTTTCTCTCATAGGGTGTTTTTTTTTTCTGTGGTGCTTTGCTTTGTTGTATATTATTGTACTGTTGTTTACTGTATTTTTGCTTTACTGCTTTACTGTTTTTACAGCTTTTATCGCATATCATTTTATATTGTCATACTGGATATACTGCGCTGTGCTGGCTGTTGTTCTGTTTGGCGGGTTGGGATGTTCTGTGAGATGAGCTCAATACACAGGCTCGAGTATACATCTAGGCTTTAGCGTGGGCAGGCGTGACGCTCCCGTGGTGTTGGCCACGTGCGGGTGATCATGATCCCTACAATCAGACGAGGTTCTATCCGGAGCTTTCTGCTACTGTATGCTGATACAGGCCAGTAGTTATTCTCTGGAGGAATTGTCGACTCTGATGACTATTCCCGAGGACTCAGTTGCGGCACTCCTCCCGGGATGGGACAGTGGCAGCCCACTTTCTGTGGCAAACCCATTGCACACTCTCGATCCGAGGACCCAATGCTGGGAACTTGCCATAGGATCCTTCTTTTTGAAAGAGAATCAGTAGACGACCTCTTTGATTGGCGGTAGCATTGTATCCTTCGGGCTGAATGTGCTATTGCTTCTCAAACCTCTGAAGCTGAGGATCTTTCGTTTTTGGAGAATCAGTTGAGGCCTCCTCGATTAATGATGATGCCAAACCAGAAATGGTGAACGTATCATCATTTCTCGACCTGAGAGCCCGGGATACTGAACATCCTAGTACCCACATATGAGAGGGACGATTTGTTTACAGGTTTGCAGGTAACCGTGACCATTAACCGACCCGGTTTTCTGTTGTTATCACTATGGTTGTTGTTGATCCTGAGTTTTGGTACAGAGCCTTGATTTGTTCAGTCAGCACAGTGCAGCCATTTTATGTGGATACTTTGATCCCGTGCTCTACATTGCATTCCATTTATCTGACATTCATGTTTGTGCATTTTCAGGTAGTATCTAGTCTTTGATTCCAATCAGAGAGCGTTCTTAGGGATGGACACAAAGAGGGGTAAGAAGAATATCATCATCTACAAGTTTCTGAAGATCACTCTTGGTCCTTTGAGCAGTTTATAGAGTATAGCTGGTCCGGAATTTTTGGGAGCCTTTGAAGAGAAGTATGGTTGGATACTGTCCCTGGTTCGGAGTCTTAGTAAATATGAATATAATGAGCTACACACCTTGATGCAGTTTTATGATCCTTCCCTGAGGTGCTTCGTGATGCCAGATTATGTGTTGGTTCCTACCCTGGAGGAATACTCCAACATCTTGCGGATTCCTGTCAAAGAAGGTGTTCCTTTCTGTGGTTCCCAAGGAGAGTGTGATTTCCAGGCAGTGTCTGAGGCTCTTTATTTGAGCAGATCTACAGTGGAGGATGATTTTTCTAAGAAAGGAAAATCCCGAGGGTATCATTTGGAGTACTTGGTAAAGAGGGCTCGAGAGGAAGCTAAGGAGAATAGGTGGAGGGCTTTCAATGCAATATTAGCTCTGTGTATATATGGCATTGTGTTATTCCCTAATGAGTCTTACTTCGTCGATACGGATGCTATTCAGATATTTACAGCTCAGAATCTGGTACCGACTTTGTTAGGTGATCTCCATTACGCTCTATATAACAGGAATGAGAAAAAGCGAGGTGGTGTGGTTTGTTGTTGCGCACCTCTCTTCTACAAGTGGTTTTCCAAACGTTTACCCCAATCCGGTGCTTTTGTGGATTCAAAGACTTCTTTAGAGTGGAGTAAGCGTCTGATGGGATTAGCTGCTAAAGACATTCTCTGGGTGGATAAGGGTTTGTTGGGGACTGATATTCTACATAGCTGTGGCAGGTATCCTAATGTACCTTTGATCGGAAGAAAGGGAGGTATTAACTACAACCTATCTTTGGCTATCAGGCAGTTTGCGTACGCCCTAAGAGATCCTCCAGCTGAAAAAAATTTGGAAGAATCCTTGTATTTTCATATGAGTGATGGTGTAGCTATTGCACAAGAAGCTTCTCAAGCCTGGCTCAACAGACAGAAGATAGGTAAAACTGTTTTGGGGAAACCCAATAACCAAGCTTTCGCTCCGTATGTTGAATGGGTGAAAAAGAGGGTAGAAGAGTTCTATTTGCCTTTTGATCGGGCGTCTCCCTTGTATCCAGAGAGTGTGGAGGAAAGACTGACTATGCCTATTGAAGAGTTCAACAAGCAACAGAAGTTGGTGCAAGAATTGAGAGCAGAGAATTCCGGTATGAGTAGTCAGCTGCAAGGAGCTTTGTATGACAATTTGGAGCTGAAATGGCAGGTCAAAGAGTCGACTGAGCGTCTGAAGAAGACATAAAATGATCTGGATAGCAGAATTCAGCATTTCAAGAAGATCAGCATGGCAGCAGAGACTTCAAGCCAGACC
The DNA here is from genome assembly GCA_022829125.1 of Lathyrus tuberosus. NCBI lineage: Eukaryota > Viridiplantae > Streptophyta > Magnoliopsida > Fabales > Fabaceae > Lathyrus > Lathyrus tuberosus. Next base: position 2,201,847 of record JALAZF010000532.1, on the reverse strand, counting down.
ACCAGGACAACTAAGAAGCTTTTGGCTAAGACTGAAACCGAGCTTGATGTTTATCAGGAGATGTGGAGTGAGGTCCAAGTCGAAAACGAGGTACTAAACAATGAGCTGCAAAAGGCGAAAGAAAAGGGGAAGCATTTCTTCAACAAGTGGAAAGAATCCCAAAAGGAGATTGAAGAGCTCAAATTACAAGTTGGAATCAAGAAGGTAAGACATGAAAGTAGCAATGCTGAAGAACAGATTGCAACGCTGAACCAAGAGATTGCAAAGAGAAACAGGTTAATCAAAGGGCTAATCTCGTGACCGGCACATCCTGACACTTTGAATCTTCTGAAAGAAGTGGAGGCTAGCCTGTTTGGGGTAGAATTGTAGTTTATTGTGTATCTGTTTTTTATGTGGTTACCATCAGGATTGTTGATGGAATCACCGTTGGTTATGATTGACTTTATTTGTATGAATTCTTCCATCTCGATAATAGAATGTTTGACTCAGATATTTTTGCCTTGGTAGTTTTCTATTTTTGTGATTGGTTTCCAGTGGTTGGATCCGGTGGTATTTCTGGGTCTGATTTATTTTCCGATATTGCGTCTAATCCCTGGCCCGGTTGCTTGGAATGGAATCAAAGCGGATATACCTTGGGAATGTTCAAATATGTTTGTTGCATTTGCATTTGCATAATCATATTCATTCTTTGCATTGCAGGTTCTCTTGGGTTTCTCTGGTTTTCTTATGTTCTCTCTTTCTTTCAGTCAGGATTGATCAACCAACTCATCGTTATTCTACCAGGCTCAATCAAAACAGAGTGATGGACAAAGTTCAAGCAGATATGGCCGCTATGCAAGCTCGCATTGACCAGTTCATGGAAATGATGCAGGGTGTGGTGCAAAGTCAGAACGAGTTCAGAACTCTGGTTCAGCCGTTAGTGGCGCAGGTCGATGAAAATGGTATCCTACACGGTGGTCTTATTAACCGTAATATCCCTCCGGGCGGAGTTGGTGCTGGTGGACAGGGAAGAATTCCTTCAGTGGTTAGAGAAGGAAGTACTATCCGGGCTATCCATGGCCGTCATTTTGATGATCAACAGGACGATGTGTTCTCGGTCAGGAGTCTAGATGCTGCCCTTCCTGTGGTCAGTGATGAAAGAATCCGTTTAATCGAAGCTCAATTGAAAGGAGTGGTGAAACAGGATGATTTGGGGATTGATTTGGACGACCTAGGGTTGGTCCCTGATATTGTTATTCCACACAAGATTCAGATTCCTACGCTAGAAAAGTACAATGGTTCTACCTGCCCAAGGACTCATGTGAAGGCCTATACCAGGAAGATGGCTGCTCACGCTAAGGATGAAAAGTTAATGATGCACTTCTTCCAAGACAGCCTGTCTGGCGCGTCTTTGGAATGGTACATGGGGCTAGAAAGTAGAGATGTTCGTACCTGGAGAGAGCTAGCTGCAGATTTCATCAAGCATTATCAGTACAACACGGACATGGCTCCCAACAGAACTCAGCTGTTGAGCATGTCCCAGAAGAATGATGAGAGTTTCAAAGAATACGCGCAAAGGTGGCGTGAATTGGCGGCTAGGGTGCAGCCACCAATGCTAGAGAAAGAGATGCTAGATATGTTCATGGACACACTGCCGAAGCACTACTATAAGAAACTTTTGCCTTGTTCTCTAGGCAAGTTTGCAGATGTGATTGCTATTGGACAGAAGATAGAGGTGGGAATTAAGGCTGGGAAGGTTTCTAGCAGTGATGGATCGTCTTCCGGACAGGGAAAAAAGCTGTTTGATAATTATAAGAAGAAAGGAGAGACCAACGCTGTATCATCCCACAGGGGAAAAGGGAAACAGCGCCAGTTTAACAATTCACAAGTAGCATCAGTAACCATTCCAGCAACATTACCTCCACCACAGTAGCAAAGGGGTAATGCTAATCAGAATAGGCAGCAGGGTCAGTATCAGAACAGACAAAGGAATGCAGAGAGGCATTTTGATCAACCCCCAATGTCATATGCACAGTTGTTGCAATATTTACTGCAGTTGCGTCTAGTTGAGCTTCGTACCCTGGCTCCACCAACTGGGGAACTCCCACGAGGCTACGATGCTAACGCACACTGCGATTTTCATTCTGGTGCTCCTGGGCACACGGTGGAGAAGTGCAGGGCGTTTCAGCACAAGGTGCAGGACCTTGTGGACTCTAAAGCCATCAATTTCTCGAATGACGGACCCAATGTTATTCAAAACCCGATGCCTAATCACAATGGGCCAAGGGTGAATGCTATAATTGAGGACTGTGAAACTTTAAATTTGATCGTGGATGTGGAGGAACTGAAGACTCCATTGGTGGTGGTTAAGAACAGGTTATTGAAAGGTGATGTCTATCCGGGCTGTGGTGAGAACTGCTCAGATTGTTTGATAAAGGCTAATGGTTGTGATTCGTTGAAGAGGGGTATTCAGAATCTGATTGATGAGGGCTGTTTACAGTTTGACAGAGGTAATCAGTTAGAAGAGGTTGTTAGTGAGAAGGTTGCGACTATCACTATTCCGTTCAAAACAATTACTATTTCTGGTCCAGCAAGGCCACCTCCAGTCATTATCACAAGGGCTGGACCCATTCCGTACGAGAGTTCTAAGGCTATTCCGTGGAATTATGGTGCAGAGGTGTTTGTCAATGGGCAAAAGCAAGAGCTAATGAATACTTCACCAGTGGGTTCTAGTTCAGGGGTTAAAGTTGAGGCTGATGCTATAACCAGAAGTGGTAGAGTTCTCCCTCCGGTTAACGATCAACCCAGTACCTCTAGGCAAGATAGAGGAAAACAGGCGATGGATGGTTCTGTTCAGACTCCAGTGATTGTGGAATCTACAGTGAAGCCGGTTGATGATGCTTTTTCGGAAAATGTAGAGGAATTTATGAGGCTAATCCGAAAAAGTGATTATAAGATCGTGGACCAATTACATCAGACCCCGTCCAAGATCTCTATTCTGTCTCTGCTCTTGTGTTCTGAGGCTCACAGGAATGCTCTTTTGAAGGTTTTGAATGCAGCCTACGTTCCTCAAGAGATCTCTGTTAATCAGCTGGAAGGGGTTGTAGCGCACGTGAATGCGGGTAACAGCCTGGGTTTTACAGATCTTGACTTGACTTCTGCTGGCAGGAATCATAACAATGCCCTGCATATTTCGATCGAATGTCGTGGCTCGCTGATGTCACATGTCTTGGTTGATACTGGTTCATCGTTGAATGTATTGCCCAAGAAAACGTTAATGAAGTTGGATACTCGAGGACTTATTTGTACACCAAGCGACTTGGTGGTGCGAGCTTTTGATGGCTCGAAGAGATTTGTTTTTGGCGAGATTGTGCTTCCAATCAAGGTTGGACCGGAAATTTTAATGCAACATTTTACATTATGGATATTCAGCCAGCGTACAGCTGTTTATTGGGTCGTCCTTGGATCCATGGGGCAGGTGCTGTAACTTCCACTTTGCATCAAAAGCTGAAGTATATGGTTGATGGTCACATAGTGACAGTGTGCGGAGAAGAAGACATAATGATCAGTCAGCTGTCAACCTTCAAATACGTGGAAGTGGATGGGGAAATCCACGAGACGTTGTGCCAGGGATTTGAGAAGGTGAAAGTTTCCGAAGAAGTTGTTCAGTCTGAAGTTATAATACAGCCCGTAGTGGCAAATCAACCTGAGGGTTCCATGTCTTCGTTGAGAGACGCCAAAGCTGTGGTTGAAGCTGGTAGCTCACAGAGGTGGGGCCAGGTGGTTGAAGTCCAGAAAAAGAAGGATACTTATGGATTGGGATATAAGCCATCCAAAAGAGATGAGGATCCCCCAAAATTCTATGTCCCTGTCCGGTTCACTAGCGCTGGAGTTTTCTTCGACAGAGTTAATGCTATTGATGAAGAAGGAGACAGTGATTGTGACATGGATAGCTGGATCCGTCCTTGTGTCCCAGGGGAAAGTCTGCACAACTGGTCTTCCGAGAAAGTCATTCAAGTGACAGGCTTCGAGTAATTGCTTTGTTTTCCTATTTTGTTAATCCTACGTTCTGCCAAAGACGTAGTGATTCTGTTTGTAGGGCTTTTAACGGTCGCATGTTTTGCTTTATCATCAATAAAGGACTTTTCACACTCAAATATTTTGATCTCTGTCTTTTTGTTTTTATTTTTATGCATTAAAAAAACCCACATCAAAATGGCAATGTGTTTCTTTTGTTGTATCATAATAAAACATACCTCATAAATCATTGCAGGTCTTTTTGTTCAGATGACACCGATCATGACTCAGCTATAGCTCGGTATGACTTTGACAATCTAATCTATCAGGCTGAAGAAGAGGCTGACGAAGATTGTGAACTGCCCGAAGAGTTGGCCAGATTGTTGAAGCAAGAGGAGAGAGTCATCCAACCTCATCAGGAGGAAATTGAGATTGTGAATCTGGGAACCGAGGACGCTAGAAAGGAAGTAAGAGTAGGGGCTGCGTTGGAAGACAGTGTCAAGGGAAGATTGATTGAAATGCTCCGTGAGTAAGTGGACATCTTTGCCTGGTCTTACCAAGACATGCCCGGGCTGGATACTGATATTGTTGTACACCGGCTACCACTCAAAGAAGGTTGTGCTCCGGTCAAGCAAAAGTTGAGAAGAACTAAACCAGAGATGTCTGTCAAAATCAAGGAAGAGGTTCAGAAACAGCTAGACGCCGGATTTCTTGCCGTAACAAATTATCCTCCATAGGTTGCTAACATCGTGCCTGTACCTAAGAAGGATGGGAAGGTCAGGATGTGTGTTGATTACAGGGATTTGAATAGAGCAAGCCCAAAGGATGATTTCCCGCTCCCTCACATTGACGTGTTAGTTGACAATACTGCTCAGTATTCTGTGTTTTCCTTCATGGATGGCTTCTCTGGGTATAAGCAAATCAAGATGGCCCCAGAGGACATGGAGAAAACAACATTCATAACACCGTGGGGAACTTTCTGCTACAAAGTGATGCCCTTTGGATTGAAAAATGCAGGGGCAACTTACCAGCGGGCGATGGTGACTCTCTTTCATGATATGATTCACAAAGAGATTGAAGTCTATGTTGATGACATGATTGCGAAGTCACAGACGGAAGAAGAACATCTGGTGAATCTTCAGAAATTATTTGAAAGGTTAAGGAAATTCAGACTGAGGTTGAATCCAAACAAATGCACCTTCGGGGTGAGATCAGGAAAATTGTTGGGGTTTATTGTTTGTGAAAAAGGTATTGAGGTTGATCCTGCAAAGGTAAAAGCCATACAAGAAATGCCTGTGCCAAAAACAGAAAAAGAGGTTCGTGGTTTCTTGGGGAGATTGAATTACATTGCTAGGTTCATCTCGCCTCTCACAGCCACGTGTGAACCAATCTTCAAGTTGCTAAGAAAAGATCAAGCGGTCAGGTGGAATGAAAATTGTCAAAAGGCATTTGAAAAGATTAAAGAATACTTGCAGGAACCTCCGGTCCTTATGCCGCCAGTGCCAGGAAGACCTTTGATTATGTATCTCATGGTTCTTGAGAATTCAATGGGTTGTGTGCTCGGTCAACAAGACGAGTCAGGTAAAAAAGAGCACGCCATCTATTACCTGAGTAAGAAGTTTACTGATTGCGAGTCAAGATACTCGATGCTGGAGAAAACATGTTGTGTACTCTCTTGGGCCGCTAAGCGTTTGAGGCAGTACATGTTAAACTATACAACCCTTTTGATTTCGAAGATGGATCCAATCAAGTATGTGTTTGAGAAGCAAGCACTTTCTGGTAGAATAGCCCGTTGGCAGATGGTTCTGACAGAATATGATATTCAGTATGTTTCCCAAAAGGCCATTAAGGGAAGTGTGTTGTCAGAGTATCTTGCCGAACAGCCAATTGGGGATTATCAACCAATGAAGTTTGAGTTTCCGGATGAGCACATCATGTATCTAAAGATGAAGGATTGTGAAGAGCCTTTGCCTGATGAAGGACCTGAGATTGGGTCTCAGTGGAAGATGGTTTTTGATGGGGCTGTTAATTCATATGGCAACGGAATCGGGGCAATCATTACGACTCCACAGGGTTCTCATATACCCTTTACTGCCCGATTAGCGTTCATATGCACCAACAATGAGGCGGAGTATAAAGCATGCATCATGGGGTTAGAAGAAGCAATTGATTTGAGAATCAAGAACCTCGATGTTTATGGTGATTCTGCGTTGGTGATGAATCAGATTACAGGAGAATGGGAGACTCGTCAAGTAAATCTTGTTCCATATAACAATTATGCCAGAAGATTGCTACCTTTCTTTGACAAAATAGACTTCCATCACATTCCCCGGATAGAGAATCAGATGGCTGATGCGTTGGCAACGTTGTCATCAATGTATAAAGTGAATATTTGGAATGAAGCTCCCTCAATCAGAATCATACGCTTGGATAGACCTGCTTTTGTATTTGCAGTTGAAGGGGTATCAGATGGCCAGCCTTGGTATCACGACATTAAAGTCTTCTTGAGGAGTCAGGAATACCCAGCTGGGGCATCTTCCAAGGATAAAAAGTCATTGAGGAGGTTATCAAGAAACTTCTTTTTGAACAAGGATGATATGTACAAGAGAAACTTTGACATGGTCTTGCTACGTTGTGTTGATGAACACGAGGCAGGCTTGTTAATGGAAGAGGTTCACGAAGGTTCCTTCGGTACTCATGCCAATGGGCATGCTATGGCCAGAAAATTGTTGAGAGCGGGGTATTATTAGATGACTATGGAGTTTGACTATTTTAAATACGCCCGAAAATGTCATAAATGCCAGATTTATGCTGACAAGGTGCACGTACCGCTTACTCCTCTAAATGTTTTGTCGTCACCTTGGCCTTTTGCTATGTGGGGCATTGACATGATTGGAAAGATCGAGCTGACTGCTTCAAATGGACATCGTTTTATCCTGGTGGCTATTGATTATTTCACGAAGTGGGTGGAAGCAGCATCGTATGCCAACGTCACCAAACAATTGGTAGCCCGATTTATTAAGAAGGACATCATCTGCCGGTATGGAGTCCCGGAGAGAATCATTATTGATAATGGTTCAAATCTGAATAACAAGATGATGAAGGAGCTATGCCAGAGCTTTAAAATCGAACATCACAATTCTTCTCCTTATCGTCCGAAGATGAATGGGGCTGTTGAAGCGGCTAATAAGAACATAAAGAAGATTGTGCAGAAGATGGTAGTGACATACAAAAACTGGCATGAGATGTTGCCTTATGCTTTGCATGGTTATCGTACTTAGGTACGCACATCAACTGGGGCAACTCCTTTCTCACTGGTGTATGGTATGGAAGCGGTCTTGCCATTAGAAGTTGAGATTCCTTCTTTGAGAATTCTGACAGATGTGAAGCTTGATGAAGCTGAGTGGGTCCGTTCCCGGCTGAATGAACTGAACCTCATTGAAGAGAAGAGACTGAAAGCCATTGCGCATGGCCGGTTGTATCAGAGCAGGATGAAGAAAGCCTTTGATCAGAAGGTGCGTCCTCGATGTTTTCAAGCTGGTGAATTAGTGCTTAAAAGGATCACTCCTCCTCAAACAGATCACAGGGGCAAGTGGACTCTGAATTACGAAGGGCCATATGTAGTAAGACAGGTTTTCTCTGGTGGAGCCTTATTACTCTCAACTATGGATGGCGAAGATTTTACGTCCCCTGTGAACGCGGATGTAGTCAAAAAATACTTTGCATAAAAGAAACCCGCTGAACATAAAAAGAAAAGGTTCAGGCAAAAATGGGGCATCCTGGCGAACCATAAAAAGGAAAGGTTCGGGCAAAAATTAGGGATAAAAAGAAAAAGAATAAACCCGCAAGGTTGAAAACCTGAAAAGGCAACCTTGGCAAAAATGGGTATCCCGGTGGATTGAAAACCCGAAAAGGGCGATCCAGGCAAAAGTTAGGGATTTTAGAGAAAAGACTACGATCCGCGTCCGATCTGTGATCACCGTTCACACTTGGAAAATTCTGAGGAAAGGAATCAGTCCCGTTAGTCGTCTTCGAAGGCCAAAGTATATGCGGATGAACAAGTCATATGGGTTATAGCTGAGTCGAGTCATGGTGGATGTCTGTTCCCCACATTGCCGACATTTGTATTTTCTTTTGCTTTTTGCGCAATTACCTCTTTTCAGGAATTGCTTCCAGATGTAAATGCCTATTTACAGGCCAATTCATTCAATAAAGTTTGCATTTCAGTTAAAGAGCTTTTGTTTTCTATTTTACCTATTTTGTTTGTGAAAATGTCCGATATTTTTGATAAAAACATTACATGCTAAAACGTTGAGCTTTATGACACAAGTTGGAAAACAGTGGCAATTGCTTAGGCGACAGTCACTATGTTGATAATCAATGTAATCATTTCTGCGCATAGACCTTTCTGTTGGTTTTGCAGGATGACAGATGTACTCCCCCAGTAGAGTTGCTCTCTCCATTTTTGAAGTCTGATCGTCCTCAGCAGCTTGCTGCTTTCCCCAGTAGAGTAGAGCTCTCCTCAACTTTGAAGTCTGATCGTCCTCAGCAGGTTTTTACTCTTCCCCATCAGAGTATCGAGGGTTGTCTTCCTCAACCAGAGTATAAAGAAGTAATTCCCTAAGCGGAGTTATTAAGGATCGTCCTCCTTAGCAGGATATAAAAGGTTTTTTCCGGCCAGAGTTGTGATTCGACTCATCTTTCTTCAGCAAGTGATGTCTCCCCATGGAGCATGGGGCAGCTATTTGTTCCCCAGCTAGTCAGGAAGCATGTGTTATCCCCTAGCAGGTGAATGTTGACAATTACTTTCTCTCCCAAGCGGAGTCGTTGAGGATCGTCTTCCTCAGCAAAGTACAGAGGATTATATACCCAGCCGCAGTCGTGTTTGGATTATTATTCCCCAGCGAGTACTCAGAAGTTGACTGCTTTAAGGTGAATGTTGTCGTACCTCCAACAGGAAGTTTGTGGACGAAGATGTTATTATCCCCACAGGGTCCTGGTGTCTACTTTCCTCGGTTGGTCAGAAAGTATAGTCTCGACGACAATGGTTTGATCTAGTACCCAGCAGGGTGAGGGTAAAGTTACTTCCCTAGCAGTAGATTAAGCTCATTTCCCCAATCAGAGTCTGGTGGTGAGTGGTATCCCCAGCAGGTCTTAAGGCCAATCGTTTTTGGCAGGCACCGAAGCCAAGTTCTGAAATAGTTGGTCGTCCCCAGCGGTGGAATTTCCATATTCAGTATTCATATCCCTTCCCAGCTGAGTGGGTATTCTCTCGGAGCTTCGTTCATCTCCAGCAGAGTTGTTGATCTTGACATTCCCCAACAGAGTGGATATTCTCTTGGAGTTTCGTCCATCTCTGACAGAATTGGCGATTGTGATCTTCCCTAGCAGGGAGAAGTTCTCCTCAACAAGTTCTCCTTTGTTTCAGTGGCAATTTAGTTTGCCATCCCCAGCGGAGTTTCTTCTGGTCTTCAGCATTTATTTTGCTGAGACATCTCTCTTGCATTGCATAAGCATTTGTTTGCATGGCATCCTCCCAAATGCGTAGCATTTCCACTTCGTGTGGAGCATTACAGCAAAATTCAAACATGTGCATCTGAAGCATAAGCCAGGTTTGGGTTTTCCTTCGTCAGGAAAGCCAGATTTCAGGAAGATATCTTTTGACTTTACTCCACAGGTGTTGGGTTAAGCAATATTTGACAGTACCCCCGGCAGAGTGTTTTGCCAGGATTGTTTATCCTTGATTTCATTTTTTACCCCTTCGTCCAGGTGGTCCTTTGATTTATTCCCTCAAGATTTTTTACCGTCAGACACTCGTCCGTGTTTCTTTCAGCACCCGTCCGTGTTTGAACCTTTTAAGTCAATGTCCGTCCGCATTGACATTTGGCACCCGTCTGTGTTTGAACCTTTTGTTTCAATACCCGTCCGTATTGATCTTTCGATGACACCCGTCAGTGTTGCGATTCAATCCCCAGAGAGGTCGCCTTTTTGTTTCAATACCCGTCCGTATTGACCTTTTGATGACACTCGTCTGTGTTGCCTTCCATTCCCCCAGCGAGATTAATTCCCGATAAAGTTGCTTTACAACCTTTTTTTTCAGTACCCGTCCGTATTGAAACCTCTTACACCCGTCCGTGTACCTTTTCAGTACCCGTCCGTATTGAAATCTTTTACACCCGTCCGTGTACCTTTTTTAGTACCCGTCCGTATTGAATTTTTGACACCCGTCCGTGTACATTTTCAATCCCCAGAGAGGTCACCTTGAACCTTCTTTACACCCGTCCGTGTACCTTTTTCAATACCCGTCCGTATTGAAATCTTTTACACCCGTCCGTGTACCTTTTTCAATACCCGTCCGTATTGAAATCTTTTACACCCGTCCGTGTACCTTTTTCAGTACCCGTCCGTATTGAATCTTTTACACCCGTCCGTGTACCTTTTTCAATACCCGTCCGCATTGAAATCTTTTACACCCATCCATGTATCTTTTTCAATGCCCGTCTGTATTGAATCCATTTGGCACCCGTCCGTGTACCATTTTCAACACCCGTCTGTGTTTGAACTTTTATTTCAATGCCCATCCGCATTGACATTTTACACCCGTCCGTGTATCTTCTCAATACCCGTCCGTATTTGATATCCTGGATTCTTTGACACTCGTCCGTGTTTATCCCCGGCATAGCTAACACTCGTTTGTGTTCATTTCAAGACTTTTCAATACAGTTTTGGTTTCCAACACTCGTATGTGTTGTGACAGTGCAACATTTTTTATTTGTTCCCCAGCGGAGTCGTCCCTCCTTTGGGGATTGCAAATTTCAGGTTTCTTATGGTATTCAATCTCCGTGAATCCTTGGAACGCATGAGAGCCATCACTATCATACCTTCAGGATCAAGTTGATTGAATAGGGACAGCTGTAACACCCCAAAATTTGCCTTGTTGTTTTTGGCTAACTGGCTTATGTTTCTTTTCATTTCTTACATTTTGCATTGTGCATGGCATTGGTTCTTAGCATGGGATCAAGGTACTTGGTCCATATTCTCAAGTCTCCAGCTTCAAGGTGGTTCATGGAGCTCATTATATCTTCATAAGATCAAGATTGGCAAAGGATTTCAAGTGATTCCTTCCCTCCTAATCAGGAGGACCAGTTAGGGTTTTTGAGATCAAGAGGACTTCTTGGAAGGCTTGGTATGTTCAAGCATGTTCTTGTGGTGTTCTTTATGCTCACAAGTGTTCCTGGATGAGGGTTTGGCTATTGATTCATGGTGAAAGCTGTTCAGTGGATCAGTTGTTTGTGAACTAAGCAAAAGTCAACTGTGAAGGAGAAAGTCAACGGTAAAGGAGAAAGTCAACTGTGGAATTTTGAGGTTCTTTTCATGGTTTTCAAGGTCTCACATCCTCATATGGCCTCCAATTGTCAAGATTTGTTCCATTTATCAAGAATCAAGAGGTTGTACAAAGGTTGCTAAATTTGGAAAATGACCCATAATTGAAACTTTCCATTTTTGGCAATTTTTCTCCCACATTCAACTTGACTTTTCATCATCAAGGAAGCTCCAAATGAATTTTACTCCAACATAAAAGTTGAAGATCTTTCTCTCCCATTTCCAAAAAGTACTAGACCATTTCCATATCATTTGTGGAACTCTAGTTATGGCCAAAACAATGCAAGGTGCTTTTCATGGATTCCTTATGTGTCAAATTTTCCATTTTTTGCATTTTTGCACAAATGGACTTGTAATGTTCCCAATTGCTTCATGTCACATTATAATATCAAAATACAAGTCAAGAAGATCATTTGTGGCCTTTGAATCAATTCATGCCATGCCATTTTTCTCATTATTCTCACAAAGTGCAAAAATGCCAAATTAATTCAAAGCTTGCAAACCAAGAAAGTGCAAGGCCCAAAGTCAATCCAGAAGTGGTATGGGAGTAAATTGGAGGTGAATTATGCTGAGAACAAGGGCTTCCCACGTGCAAATTAGTGGTGGTGGTGTAAAATGCATTTTTGCAATTTCACTCAAATCTCATTAACAAGAGCTCTAATCACTTCCTAATCTCAATCAGTGAACTAATCAAGAGTATATAACCTTACTCATGCTCTCACAGCTAGGGTAGAGACTCACATTTGCTCAGTTTCCATTTTTCACTCTCCACTTTCTCATTTTCGTTTCTCCTTCTCCATAAGGTGTTTTTGAGAAATTCTTTCATATTTGGAATCAGTGAAGAGAGTAGAACCAGAATCAACCATCATCTGAAGCTCATACTGAGATTTTCACCAAGCTCCATTCAAGAGGGTTCAAGTTCAAAACTCAAGATCTAGCACGATTCCAAGCTCTAGTTGCATTTATTTTGCAATTAGAGGTTCCAAGGACTTGATCTGCAGCTTTTGGAAGGCGTTCTTGTGCAATTTTAAGTTCTTCAAGATCTCAGGTTAGTGATTTTTTCACCATCATAGAACTTGAATTTTTGATATGCAAAATGATCTATGATGTGCAATGAACATGCTGATATATTTTATTTGAAGCTTGGACGTGTAATTTGTGAGATATGTGGATTTAAAGTTTTAGATCTAAACTTGTTTTCGTTCGATTCTCTCTTTGTGTTTGTTGTTTGTTAAAATGGACTGGATATTCATGATCCTTGCATTTTTCTGATCAAAATGGTATACTCATACGCATTTTCTAGAAAAAGTCACGTCACAGCTCACCGGAGAGGGTGGCCGGAGCCCTAGCTCCGGCGGCTGGAAAATACAGTCCGGCGAGGGGAGGTTTCATGGAGAAGACGCGAGCTGGCCGTTGATTTCCAGATCCAACGCTTATCAGCGCGCCACGTGTTCATTTTGTTTATGTTTTAATTTTATGATCGCGTGTTTCTCACTCCGTGCGTACCACCGTGTTCACTCACCTCATAACCATTGTTTCTATTTACTTTTTGATCAAGTGACTTAACCTGGAGCGTACGATTTCATCATGCGGCTGTGTTCATGACAACACATTAATGAAGCCATGTGCGGCTTCATGTGATTGTGTGGTCGCGTGAGAATGTGGAGCATGGTGCACCCTGGCAATCTGGACCGTTCTTCTTCATTTAATGAGATCATGTGGCTGAGTTTTTTGCTGAATGTTGACATTTTCCACTCCTTTGACCGCGCATTGGGCTCCTTTTCCTTGGGCTTTTGCTTTTCGTACCCCCCTCTATCGGGCCTGCTTCAATTCCAACTTGGTTTTCATTTCTTTTCGCACCCTCCCTAGCTTTAAATCTATTTCTTTTCTTTTTATTATTTGCTTTTCATTTTTAATTTTTAAAATTACTTTTATGCATCTAAAAATCATACAAAAAATCATGGAACTTATTTTTAGTTTTATATTTTTTTTCATATTTTATTTTCTCATTTTATTTTTATTTTGGCATCTGTTTTAATTAATTGTTTTATTTCCTTTTCTTATTTGTTTCACTTGCACACACCAACTTGTGAAATTTATTTCTCCTCATCCGCAATGCAATTTTAATCCATTATTTTTGCATCCATTAGGTGACATTTTAAATTGCATAAAAACATTTTGGTTTCATTTTTAAAACTTTTCCATATTGCATTTTGGTCCTTTTCTTTTGCATGTTGAAACATTGTTCTTAAGTGATCTTTGTCCATTTGTTTGGGATACTTGGTTTGTGAATTTTGGTTTGATATTTTTGCACTTGTTACTTGACTGAGTTAGATCCTGTTTGGATATTTTTTGGGATTTTATTAATCCACGTTGCTATTTTTGGTTGAGTGTTGTTTGTGATGCAAGTTTGGTTAAGGTATACTTTGGTACTTGATCTAGTTTGGATGCATTTGCTTACTTGTGATGGAATGATGCTTAAGTTGTTTTTATGGTGTGATCATGTACTGTTTGAGCTTACTTGTGGCTTTGGAATCATCTCTTTTCACTCATTTTTCTATTTGTTCTTGATTTTACAAAGTGTTGTTATTTTGACTTGAGTTTTGTGGATGTCTTTCTCACTTTTGGTGCATGCTTTGAATGTGTTGCTTGATGATTAATCTTGTATGACTTGAGTTTGGGTTTGATATGACATTGATGTATATGCTACTGCCTCTTGAGTTCTATACTTGATTTTCATGTTACTTGAGCATTGTTGGATGCATTTGGTTTGAATTATGTGATGCATATCATCCCTTTTGCTTTGTAACTTCTTTGGTGCATCGTATTGCATAATGTGAACCTCTTTTGCATATGTGGATTGTTAATGATGATATGATGTGAGTTCTAATCTTGTTTCATTTTAATCTTGTCTCTTTCATTTCACTTTGGTATGAGATCCATGTGTGTTTAATTGTGCATTTAATTCAAGTGTGCTTGCATCCTTCCATGTTTACCTTTGCATGATTACTTGAAGTGATTTGCATTAATCTTTGAAACATGTTGATTGACTTGAGTTGGACATTTATGATATGATGTACTTGCTGCCCCATCTTGTATCTTATCTTCTCCTTCTCTTTCTCCTTCTTCTTTTTCACTCTTTTTATCCCTCGAGTCTCAAGACTTGTTTAAGTCTTGGATTCTCTCCCGTTAGAGCTACCTAGTCCAACTTAATTTTTGATTAAGCTTGGAGTAGGATTAGCATTAGGCTTTAGGTAGTCGTCTCTCCTAAGCCTCACTAACCATAGGACCTCCGTGCATGATAACATTAGGATTCTTAGTCTCCCTTTAGAGTTTCCTTTTGTGTCGCTTCTCTTCTCATCTCAAAACTCCGTGAAGACACGTAATAAAAGTTAACGTGTATTGCACTTGAGCCTTCTATGTGGGAAGTGGGGATTGAGGGGCTTCCTCTCATTCTTCTAGGATACCTAGTGTTTGTCCTGTTGGGGACGATGCGCGAAAGTATTCGTTCCTATATTCAAGACTTGGGTTCAATGCAAGTTGCGAAACAACTTAAAAGACACTTCTGTCTAAAAAACACCAAACAAATTCAAATCCTTTTATCCTTCGGGATTGTTGGGTTTCAACTTCATTTTTAGAAAAGAGCTTGTCGCTCACGTAAAAAACACTTACCCACCCGTGGTCGTACCCACGAACTACGTCATCTCTGATTCCTCTCTCTCGTCCGATTGAGGATACGTAGGCACAAGACAGCGATTGTCTTGGTGAGCAACCTTCCCCCACAGTTCCCATCCGAACTACGTTGACTCTGACTTTCCCATTGCACTGAGGGAGTACGTAGGCCTAGGACAACGATACCGTCCTATCGAGTCACTTCCTTTTCTTTTCTTCTTCGTTTCTCCGTTCTTTTTCGTTCTCGTTTTCTTATCCGGTCCAGTAGCAATGGAGTTCCAGATGACGACACCCTTTGATGCAGACAGCAAGCGTGGATCCCGTCGAGTACGATGGACGTGTGGGGTGCTAACACCTTCCCTTCGCGTAACCGACTCCCGTACCCGTTCTCTTGGTCGCGTGACCATGCTCTTTCCCTTCTTCCAGGTTTACGCAGTGTTTCCTTTCCCTCTCTTGGGATAAATACACTTTGCTGGCGACTCTGTGTTCTTTTGCGCCACTCTCAGATTTGTACCGTTGGATGCGAATCTTTTCGGGAGAGACACTCGTCACTGTCTGTGGATAATACGCCTTGATCATGAGTAACCTGTCATTATCTACTTGTATAGAACCCGAGGAGGTTGTTGGGACTCAGTTCCAAGCACTTTTGGTGAGCAATGAGAATCAGTCAGAAAGAGGAAAATCGATTTCCTCGTACAAAGATGCTCTCGAAGTAATCAAGAGTAACAACGCCAAAGGACGGGGACAACTTGTCATTCTTACTGATAATAAAACAAAGAAGGGTCTTGGTTTTTCTGCGACCTGCACCCAGACTGCTGCTAGTGATGAAAGTCTTCATCCCATTCAAGACTTCTTCCACAGTGGAGGTTTCCTTCACCCAGTGCCTCAAGCAGTTCATACCATCAACGAGGGAGATCCCTCTGATACGAATAAAGAATAGAAGTCCTATCTTAACAAGGATGGCTATATGTCTCAGGAAGAGGTGCCTACGCCATTTTGCTATCCCACATAGAGTCCGAGATTTATACCAAGGTCAGACGTCAAAATGATATACGGAGATTGTGACCCAGAAGGATGTCGTGCTCCACCAAACTCATTAGAGGAAGACACTCTGATGAAAGACAACTTTGACCACGACTATTATGGCCCGATGGATGGCCTGCCTATCTGGAAGCCGTATCCAGGAGACTTGGGGCAAGAAAATTAGCCGAACAATAAAAATCAGCTGAACATCATTGAAAGGAATACCCGCGTCCCCACCATGTCATGGGATCAACACTCATGTCATTCAGAAAATATCCAGCGCGACGATGAATTTGCAACTTTCGCCGGACTAGAGTTCATCAACCATGCTTTTCCTGAGGTAAACACCATCGAGATAGATGACTCCTCCAGTTCCAAAGATATGTAGGACACCTTGGGACAACCGAGGGCAAAATATGACTTCATGGTCAAATACACCGCTCCTGAAAGCTCTCGTACCAAACTCGAAGACATCCAACCAACTGGATGGGGAGATTTGCCTGAGAGCACAAATACTCTGCAAAATACAACTGAGGAATCCTCCTACGACAACTCTGTCCGGGAGACAGATTCCAATGATCCTGCTCCGCCAGAAATCAGCGTTATTTCTGAAGACAGACCAAAGAAGGTGCCAGACTTTGTGATTCACCGAGGAGTTCGCCGCCAATGGGTTTCTGTCGATGTTCCGAAGATTGTCCATAAGTCCAAGTAATTGTCATCTTTAACCTTTCACCCTACCCAGGTGAAACGGATGTTTTGATAGGGCTCGATTTCTGTGAATTATCCCTCTTTGCTTCACCCAAAGCGACAGAGTTTTGTTTTATAGGGATGTAATTTCAAGAATCGACTTGTTCATAAATAAAATAACATCGTTCTGTAATTTCCGCATTAATTGTTGTTTTCTCTTTTCGCTTATTCAGAAAATGGTAATCTTAAAAAAACAATCCAATAATAAAAACAAGCAATTTTCAGAAAAACACTGCACACACTTTTGCATTCTCTCTATCTTTTCTAAAAAACAAATCATGACATCATACAAATTGCTTGTTTTAAACCCCGTTGAAACATACGATCCGATGCCTTCTCCCAACTTTGAATTTCTGATATTTGGGGCTGAAGAAGAAGTTGACGACGACATTCCAGAAAAGATCTCCCGTCTACTCAAACAGGAGGAAAGGTCCATTAAACCTCACAAAGAGCCGTTGGAAACGGTCAACTTGGGCTCTGAGGAAGAAAGAAAAAATGTCAGGATTGGGGCACTGCTCAGTCCAACTGCCAAAGAGAGTTTGACAAAGCTTCTCATAGAATTCCCCGATGTATTTGCTTGGTCCTATCAGGACATGCCAGGGTTAGATACCAGCATCGTGGAACATCATTTACCATTGAAATCGGAATGTTCCACCAGTGAAACAGAGGTTGAGACGGACTCACCCGGACATGTCCATCAAAATCAAGGAGGAGGTACAGAAACAGATTTACGCGGGTTTCCTCGCCACGTCTGAATATCCTCAATGGTTCGCCAACATCGTACCGTTCCAAAAAAGGACAAAAAAGTCAGAATGTGTGTCGACTACAGAGATCTAAACAAGGCTAGTCCAAAGGACGACTTTCCTTTGCCACACATTGACATGCTGGTTGACAGTACAACAAAGTTCAAAGTTTTCTCCTTCTCCTTCATGGATGGATTCTCGGGCTATAATCAAATAAAAATGGCGCCGAAAGACATGGAGAAAACTTCGTTCATCACCCCATGGGGAACTTTTTGTTACAAGGTAATGCCGTTCGGTTTGAAAAACTCCAGGGCAACCTATCAAAGGGCCATGACTATCTTTTCATGACATGATACACAAAGAAATCGAAGTGTATGTCGATGACATGATTGCCAAATCTAAGACAGAAGAGGAGCATGTGACCCACCTGTCAAAACTATTCAAGCGGTTGAGAAAATACAAACTCCATTTGAATCCCAACAAATGCACCTTCGGTGTCTGTTCAGGGAAACTCTTAGGGTTCATTGTCAGCCAGAAAGGAATTGAGGTTGATCCTGACAAGGTCAAGGCCATTCAAGAAATGCCTACTCCGAAAACTGAAAAACAAGTCAGAGGATTTCTGGGACGTTTGAACTACATTTCTAGATTCATATTCCTTATGACCGCGACCTGTACGCCGATCTTCAAATTACTTAAAAAGAACCAGGACTACGTTTGGACAATAGTAGAAGGATAATAGTCGTTATATTTCAATGTAGCTCTGTTCCCTTAAAATTACCATTTTCTAACTTTGTAAATACCCTATGGAATCACGCGTTTGGCTGATTTCCATCCTATCGATAAAATTTGAGCCCTTGTGCTTTTGTTTGCAATTTTTATTTGTTTTAGCTTTACAGAACGACATTTTAACATGATCAACGATTCTTGAAATAAAACAAAAATGAATTTACTTGATAAAATTTGTCTGCTTTTAAAATAAAGATGGCAATTTCTTTTGACTGTTGAACATCGAAAGAACGTCGATCGCTTCTCCAGAAGTAAGCGAACTTCAAAGTGCAGAATCAAAGTACTCCTTCTAAACAATACAACTGATTGAAGGGTCAGAGAGCGTGTTTCATCTGACACCCCCCTCGGCCGAGTTCTTATCTCCTAAGCCCGACCAATGGTTGTTCCCCGCAGGGACTATCTCTCCTAAGCAAGGCAGAATTGCTATCGTCAACCAATGATACTTTTCATCCCCCACTGTGGCCGAGTATCCAGTCGTGTTCATCTACTGGTCTGTATGTCGCGTCAGTTTTGTCAGCATAAACATACATACATCATGCATTGTTGATTTACATTCATATTCATATTGCATCACTATCACTCTAGTCGGTCTTATCCCCCTAGTGATAATCGTCCTCTCAATTGAGTTGTCAGTTGAACAATCTCTCTCCTCCACTTTATTTTTGGATTGGAGTTGGCCCTTGACCACTTTGATAACTTAAACCTCTGAAAAATGAGAAAAAGTTCGACAAATGTCACTCTTCGCCATTGAAGATGATATCTTCGCTTTCCCGGATTAAGAAAATCCCCAGAGAAAGCCTTGCAACTAAAGACTTTCAGCAACACATTGATTTTGCTCTCTGGAGAGTCGATGTTAATGAAGTCATCAGCACCTCAAAATTGGATCACATCATATGGCATTTCTCCGAGAAGATCCCGAGAAAAGTATGATGTAATACCCAAGCGGAAGCAGTCTCTCAAGAGACTCGTTTTCCCCAGTAGATTAGACAAATGGCATCTCCAACAGAGAAGTTTGTACCCCTCTACAATTCAGACAAATGGGTTCCCTAGCAAGTCTGACATCGAAAGTTTTTCCCATCAAATGGCATCTCCCCAGGAAAATTCAGCGAGAAGTTTGAGGAAAACCGCTACGAGTAGCGTCCCTTGTCAATAAAGTTTATTGACAAAACAAACTAAGACCAGTTCCTTGGTAGGAAACTAGGATCGAGGGGAAGTTTATATCAAAAACTGAGACCAGTTCCTTGGTAGGAAACCAGGATCGAGGGGAAGTTTATTTCAGAAACTTAGACCAGTTCCTTGGTAGGAAACTAGGATCGAGGGGAAGTTTATTTCAGAAACTTAGACCAGTTCCTTGGTAGGAGACCAGGATCGAGGGGAAGTTTAGTTCAGAAATTGAGACCAGTTCCTTGGTACAAAGACTAGGATCGAGGGGAAGTTTACCTTTTCCAAGCATTATTGCTTAGCAAAAGAAGAAGGATGTGCAAACTCCCATTCATAACAACCATCAAAATTTTGGGTATTTCGATATTTAATCCTCTTTCACCCCGAATGCCCGAATACCTTCGCCATTCACACCTTCGGGTCCAAGAAGATTAAATAGGGGCATCTGTCATACCCCAAATTTTGACCACTAAGATTTCCCATCATTGTGCAAATCATCATCACAATATGGATGGACCATCATGCCTCATTAATCTCCCCAAAGATGGGTGAGCCTTCACTACAATCAAACTTAGGGTTTCAAGCCCTCTCTGAGCTTTGGACAAAGGATCAATCAAGAAATGACACGATCTTCAACTTGTCTAAACCTATCAATCATCCCTAATGGATCAAGAGGACTCCCACCTCAAGGATTAAGCACAAGGCTGCAACAGTCACAGTGGATCAAGCCTCAAGATCGCCAGTGTCACCAAATTAGGGTTTTGGTCGACCAGGGCCTCCATATGGGAATTTTCCTCTGGGCATGAGCCAATGCTTCAAAGCATAACCTAATATACCCCATGGAACCTCATGTACCCAATCATCAAGTCAATTTAGCCTCAGGGGATGCATTCACCAAAATTCAGGAATTAGGGTTTCTTGACCTAATTCACGCCTAAGTTGACTTTTGGGACAAATCATGAGCCAAGACCTCAAGACATGATTTGAGGGTCTCCAATACACCATTTTGATCCATTTGCAACAATGGATTGATTCAAGAAGCTTGATTTACAAGTTTCAATTTCATCTGAACCAAAGTTAGGGTTTCGCGAAAAAAGTCAACTGTAGCTTTGACTTTTGACCAGGACATGCTCCCAAACCCTAGGACATGATTCAATACACCCTGTAATACCTATGAAATCAATCCATCAAGTTAGATTTAGGTCAAGGACTTGATTTTATAGAGGATCGCACAGTTTGGAATTCATCTGACAAAAAGTCAACTGTGCACAAAAGTCAACTTTGACTTTTTGAGATTTTTCACAATTATGGTTCTTTGACCCTAAAATGATGTTAATGTGTGGTTGGAATCGTCATTCATCAAGAAAAATCAAGAAAAGTGGGATAACTTATAAAAGGGGTAACCATAAAAACTTAGAAATTTTTCTAAGTTATGGAACAAAGTGGCTAGGGTACCAACTTTGGAGGATCATATCTCCTAAACCACAAGGCCATTTTCCCCATTCAAAGCTGGATTTATAGCTCTCATGGCCCTCTACAAAAGCTTCAAACACAACTTATTCCAATTCCTCATGGATTTTAAGTTATGGAATGATCAAAATCACAAAAAGTGAAAATGTCACTTTTTTCCAACACTTAGTGAAATTTTCACTAAGTCAGAATCTGCCTTCACTTTTTTTCCAAATGTAAGGGCATTTTTCACTTGGATCCAAAAAGTATCAAAACCAATTATGATCAAACAGTTGTTGTATCATATGAGGTATTTCCAAAATGGCCAAGAACTCCATCAAAGTCCACTTGAGCCATAAGATATGACAATGGCAACATGCCTTGCTGAAAACTGTCAAAGCAAGGCAGATTTGTGTATTTTGCTCGATTTGCTCAAATTTTGGAAAGGGCAAGCAAATCTATCCATCTGAACACCTCAAGGGGGGACCAAGGAGGGACAAACACCGATCCATAAGCCTCCCAAGTCTTTGGAACCAAAATTAGCATGCCAAACCTAGAAATGCCTAAAAGAGGGACAAGACTCCAATTTTGTTTTGGAGCATTTAATGGATGCACCAAGGTGGCATGGACTGAGCCATTTCCAACTGAATTCAGTCAAGACATATCCAAGACCAAGGGAACCAGCAGCCTGTGCCCTAACCTCTAGTCAATGGCTAGAGGAGACTTGGATTCTCATTGATCAACATTGGCCAAACCTCTGCAGCAGTTGCCAATCACTATTGCTCCCAAAAAAAACTTTCTCTACTATAAATAGAGCTCATTTGTGATCAGTTTGAGTACACCAAAGCCATCAAACAGATGCTTTCCTCAAAATCTCTTTCTCTAGGTAAAAATACCTTCTTTAGCAAGGTAACTCTGAGTTTTTGAGTTTGAGAGCAATTCCAATCAAACCAATCACACACACACCTCATAAACATCATATAGAGGTGATCCATACACTCACAGGTGACCTGTAACACCAAAATCACAAAGTCACATCTCAAAACCTCAAAATATGACTCTTGTGCATTTTCCAAGCCATGTCTTGATTCAGTCACTTTCCAAACCAGATAAAACCTCAAACACACTCCAAATATCATCCTTGAACTGTCCCAAATGGTTCCCCCCATCTGGAACACCATTTGAGGGAGTTTCTATTTTGGCCACTTTTGCCCCTTTTGCAAGAAAGAGCTCAAACTTGTTCCTGAGGTTTCCAGCTGATTCCAACCATCCTAAAAGCTTCTAAGAGATCGTTTGAGGGTGTCCAAAGCATCAAATCATTTTTGGAACAAAGCACTTGGTAGATTGCACAAAAGCTCCAAAAAGAGGTAAGCATCTCAACTTGAACTCTTTGAAATATGCATTGTTTTGAGGTCCACTGATCATGCGCATCTTGTACATGTTATATGTGTTGTATTTGAACCAATTCATCATGTAATTCATGTCTGTACAAGAGATAGCACAGAAAATGCAAATCATTGCCTATTTCAAAACCACTATCGGGTTTTTCAATAGGAGCATGATCTTAAAAAAATACCACGTCCATTGGATTCCTTGTGAAATTCTAGGCAGGATAGACCTAAACTTTATCCTAATCCATGGAGAAAAGAGAAAGTTATGGCCTTCAAGTTTCTAACCAAAATCTTGCCTTGCCTTGCCTTAGGCCAGGCCAAAAACAAGGCAAGCCTTGTATATTTGTGGTTGTGTTTCAATCAACGGATGTATCACCACCCCGGTGGTAAGGCGTGCGCCCTATACACAAGAGGTATGGGGTTCGAATCCCCCTAGCCCCAGATCCTCTTTTTATCACTTTTCATATTTTTATAGTTTTTCTTATTATTTTTAATGATTTGGAAAATTAATAACTCTCCCAATTTTAATTATTTTTTATTGGTTCTTTTTTGCAAAAAATCACAAAAATGTTGAAATATTTTATTCCACAAAAAAATCAAGTTTATATTATTTATTTAATATAATTAGTATTTTTGTGAATAAATTCATTTTTAATTGTTTTTAAACATTTTAAAAGTGAATATTTACCTTGAAAATCAAAACCAAATGAGTTTTAATTCATCTTGTGATTAAAACCTCATTTTTCAAACCTTAAACAAAATTCACAAGTAGTTTATTCAAACTCATTTGGTTTTTATCATTTTTATTGATTTTCTTTAAATATTTACTTTTAAAGGAAAATAAAATTAGGGTTTCTTTGATTTCAAACCTCATCAATCATTTTCAAAACTCTTTGGGCCTCTTGGTAGAGTGTAAGACCCAACCCTTTGTGAATACCAAAAATTTTTGGGCCTCAGTGTATTGTATAAGTCCTGATCCCATCAAAAAGTTTGGCGCGATCATCGTCTTTTTAACAAAAATCCTTGGCATCTCCTTGAGCTGCAAAGCCCCACCACTTGTACAAAAATAAATCACTGGGCCTCTAAAAGAGCGTAAGACCCAACCCCCTTTTAACCAAAACTTTTTGGGCCTCAGACATGATATAAGTCCCTCCGCGTTAAAAAAGAAATCCCGGCACGATCGCCAATTCAAAAACAAATCATCTGGGCCTACCCTCGTGTTATAAGCCCCATTCCTTTTCTTTAAACACCTTTGGGCCTCTTGAGAGAGTGTAAGACCCATCCCTTTGTACATAAGACCCATCCCTGTATAATTTCAAAACAACAGTGCAATCACTGATGAATCCTTAGGCCTCTCCTTGAGCTTTAAGCCCCAACAATCTTTTCAAAGCACTTTCTCCTTTAATTTTGAATATAATATTGTTATCAAACCTTTCTTTGTTGAACAAACTAACAAAACAGCATGGAAGCTCTACAACCGAGTAAGTGTTTACCTGCTTTCTTTACCCGCTTTCATATATATATAACTGTATTGTGGGGCTGCTCACTGTAAGTCTTCTTTCACAAACTCTTATACACTCGTCATATATCCATTGTGTAATACTAGTATAGTTATTTAGAGTTTTCCCCGACAACTACGTCTAGCACTAGGTAAAGCCCTGTTGGTCACTCTTAAATACAAACAAAACTAGATCCCCATAAGATTACCAGATACAGTCTTCCTTCCTCTTGGGGTTAAACAATATGGAGACGTGAAAGCCAGCATTCTCGGTGAACCCTTTCTCAGACTGTCACTCTTAGAAATCGTCAAAGAGACTCTACTCCCCAGAGTTGATCTATTCTCCATGAATAACATCTCTTGAGTTTCTTCCAAATTCTCGGACTTTCCTGGCTTGATCTATTCTTGGTGAATGGCATGTCTTGAACTTCTCGGGGTTTGGGGACCCACAGGCTTCTTAAAAGCATCTGTTGTACAAGGACCATTCGGCTTCTTAAAAGCTCTCATGCCTTCTCTTGGGCTTAGTACAAGGACCCAGAGACCTCTACAGGTATATAAATAGAACCTAGTCATCAATTTGCTAGAGCTGTCTTTCTGAGTCAAGTGTCAGACCAGTTAATGGGTTGACCTTCACCCCTTAACATACCAGCCTTCTCTTGGGCATGATACATAGATCATTCACTACCTGAGAATCGATTTCTCAAAACACCAGTAGACTTGGACAGTCTTAATACCCTTTGGATTTTCCATTTCCTCAAAGAACGGGAAATAACCCTGATCCTCTGATCGATCCCAAAGCATAACAATACCTTTAATCGTTCCCTTCATAAGAACTAATTATCTCTTTTATCCAACATACTGGACCTATCACTAAACTGAAACAGTTACCCGCACGGTTGCCTCATCTTGGGCTTTGTACAATGATTATTGCAGGTTAAAAATCCCCTATAATGGAAATTATTGCATTGCTAGATTCACATATCCTAGTTAAAGTAATTTTCCTTTATAATCAGTCACCCAACAGTTGTGACAAACAGAACAAATATCCCCTTTTGGAGATGACAAATTCTCTCTCATTAATAAACCCTTTAGCTTCACATCTTGGGCTTCGAACAAGATACAAATAGACCCTTCACCTTCACATCTTGGGCTTTGAACAAGATACAAACCACATTTAGCTTCACGTCTTGGGCTTTGAACAAGACACCAAAACAACCTTTTTTTTCCTCCCATAGAATAGGAGGAACTACAATCGCACTGATTTCTCTGTTTCATCAAACGGGAATACGTAGGCATAAGATTGAAAAAAATCTTAGCGAGCATACCAATCAAAAACTCAAAATTCAGCATCCCCGCCAAATCAACCCAAAAGCATCAAATCTAAACACATTACCAAAAACCTCACAAATAATCCAGACACTGTGTTCTTAACGAAATAATCAAAGATTGGGTCCGACTTCCACATAGCATCTGTAACCTAACAGACCGCTGTTCAAACTCAGTATGCAAGCAGGGTTAATTGGAGACATCTATTTCCCTTCCTTAATAAGCTCAATAGGATAAAAAATGAATCGAACTATAGTACCCTAAGCGATTGTGACTCAGGACCACAAAAATCGCGCTACAACGGGAATACGTAGGCATAAGATTACGAAATCTTAGCGAGCATACCAATCAAAAACCCTAGGTCCAGTACCTTCATATCAATCAAAACATAGGTCCAGTACCTTTCCAAAAACACCCGACCATCAACAAAAACTCACCCACTCACTCATACTTCCCAAGAAACTTTCCTAACCCATTAATAGATAAATACTATCAAGTACAAAGGGAAACCTAAAGCTAATATCCTGTGGATAACCAGATATAGGATGGGTAATTGACAATTACCCATTTTATAACCTGACCCCGGACCCCCAATCTCTTTAAAGCATTTGTTCAATTAAACATTCGCGTGCAAGGTTAGTTTTAGATAGCTTCCGTTTCCCTTCCAGCTTCACGGGATAAATAAGAAATCAGAAAGTAACACCCTTTCTCCTCGAGAAGAAAACCCAAACTTCAGAGATAAGGTGGTCGCGTCACCGACAAAAATCGCTCGCTATAGGAAAATGGCAACTCTGCTGGGGAGTCATTGTCTGTATAGGATCATAAGACTAGAGGTCTAGGATGTTAGGACAAATATATATACTACTTTTCCTAATTGATATCTGTGTTTATTTTTCTGCTAATGGGAATGCGTGTGATGCCGCATCTGGAAAGATTGAGTATACACCTAAGGTAAGTGATGGCACAAGACGGGTAATCTTACGGGGAGTGAATCCCAGATAAGAGGTCCCGGTCGACCATCGAATCAGTGGAGATGCCCTTTGCGGATTCAATGCCTATACGACTTCGGTTGTTGAAAGCAGATTGTTTGATTGGGTTATCTGAGAAGATGAGGATTTTAGTAGACTAAAACCATTTTGTAGTGTGGAAGCTATCGGATATAGTTGTCACGCGATACTACCCTTATTTGAGACTACTCTAAGATACTACAGCTCACCGGAGATCCGCTTGCTATCGTCATCCCAAGAGGGGTCAGTGATTTTGAGGACAGGTACAAAATATCACCAGTATAAACCTTTCGGGATGGGTAAAGCCTTGAGTTCATGACACCGACTCTTTGACCCCATGTTTTTTCTATGTTTTTGTATGCTGCATTCATGCATTCATTTCATAAAGAAACTTTAAACAAAGAAAAATCTTCTCTTCTAGTCTCTCTTTTTCAAATTAAACTAAGACAATGATTGCAAATGTCAGATAAAGAGATTGCTAATGGATTTCGGTAGAAAGAAGACTCACAAGTACACCTTCAAGGTTCCAAAACTAGAGGATTTAAGAGGTATGGCGAGGATTATAACCAACCCTGAGGCTTTCAGAGCTAAGTACGTAGGACTACTGTCTCTATTAAGGGTCCATATAATTGAGGGAATCATGTCCACACTAATCCAGTTCTACGATCCGGTCTATCACTGTTTCACATTCCCGAATTATCAGCTAGCACCAACACTAGAGGAGTACTCTCACCTGACTGATTTACCCATTACTGGCCAATCTCCCTTTTTTGAACTGGAAGAAATTCCAAAGGATCAAACCATTGCAAGAGAAATCTATTTGGACAAGTCAGAAGTCAGGACTCACATGATTATTAAGGGTGGTATCCAGGGTTTGCCAACCCAGTTCTTGATAAAGAAAGCTTTGTACTTTGCTAGTATAGGGAACGTCGCCGCTTTCGAAAGCATCTTTGTTTCTCTTACCTACGGGTTATTTCTGTTTCCCAACATTGATAACTTCGTTGATATCAATGCCATTAAGGTTTTTCCGATTGGAAACCATGTACCGATCCTGCTCGCAAATGCTTATCATTCTGTACACCTAAGGAATTTGTACAACGGAGGAATGATCACCTGCTGTGTACCCCTGTTATACAAATACTTCATTTCTCATTTGCCCAAGTCTGCTGCATTTTGGGATCAAAAAAGTACTTTACGTTGGTCGCAAAGAATCATGTCTCTTACCAACTCTGACATCGATTGGTACAATCGAATCTATGACAGGATCAAGATCATTGACCTTTGTGAAAATTTCCCAAATGTACCCCTCATAGGAATTAAAGGAGGAATCAATTATCATCCAGTTTTGGTTCGTCGTCAATTTGGATACCCGATGAGGCATGTCCCGTGTAATGCTCATCTGGAAGGTCTTTTCTTCAAGGAAGGAGAAAATGACAGGGCACTAAAGACAGAAATAGTGCATGCTTGGAAACATGTTCATAGAAAAGGACGAGAGTCACTAGGAAAACCAGACTGTGTCTCGGTGGGACCTTATCTCCACTGGGTACAAAATAGAGCTCTCAAGCTGAGGATGCCTTACCCACGTCAGGAAGTTCTTCTGTTAAGGGACACTGTCCTTTATTTTATGTCTGATACGGAAAAACTTCAGGTGACTCTAAAAAAAGTTCAATAGGAGAAGAGGTCTTGAAATAACAAGTACCATATTCTCAATGTGGAGTGCAAGAAAATACAGCAACTGTTAAAAGAAAAAGATGCTCTGATTGAGATTTTAGAGCAACATGCTGTAGAAAATCAGGATGACCAAAGGAATTTGCTCGCTCCTTTCACTTGGCAAAGGAATGACAACCCGACAACGGCTCAAGAGCCCCGGTCAAAGAAAAGGGAAATACCAGAACCAGCACCTGAGCTCCCCTCATAGAGGACTCAAGACCCATAAGTTTAGATTTCCTTTTACAGCACTATGTAAATTACTGTATTTCCATTTCTGCAATCTTTGAATTCAATAAAACAATGTTTCCCCACTGTTTGATATTTACAATCCAATTGTCGAAGTTTATCTTGAAAAAAATATATAATAAACATAACCATTGCGTATCATTCATCATTCTCCCGTAATGCATTCTTCTTACCTACGAATCTCACGTTTGTGTCTCGATTCTAGAGTCAAACTGTCTCATTCGTACGATACTCGGGACAATCGATAGAAAAAGATGGATGATCTCGAGGAAGAGAACAGAGAGTTGAGGGAAGAGATCGACACTCTGAAAGAGGATCTGAGAAAGCTTCATAACGACATGCAAGCTCTAGCAGAAGCTCAGATGCAACAACAAAGGACTATGATCTAAGAGATCACATCAACACCCATACTGGAAAAGTATGATCCTAGGTATAAAATGCCGAAAGATCGTCCCTGGGGCATGCCTATTAACTATATCCCAGAAGGATATGTTCTACCGATCACTGAAGATCAGGGAACCTCAGCAGGAGCCGCTGGGCCTGAAGGTTACAAACTTCGGGAAAGCGAAGATGCCAGGGGCATGACAGTAACTCCTTAAGGTTACAAACTTCGGGAAGCACCACGACTCTCGGCCGTAATGACTATACCACCATCTGTGGTACATAATGTCCCGAAGGGACAGATTCCCCAGATACCTTCTGGTGGAAATGAAAGTATGTTCGACAGAATGAATGAGTTCCAAGAACAGTTCCTGGAGATGCAGAAAGAGCTGCAAGCCCTTCGCGGTCAGGATCTATTTGGAAAGGACGCCGCAGACCTTTGTTTGGTCCCCAATGTGAAAGTTCCGCACAAATTCAAAGTGCCCGAATTTGAAAAGTACAAGGGTAACTCTTGCCCTCAAAGCCATTTGGTGATGTACGCTCGGCGAATGTCAACTCAGACAAAGAACCAGGAGCTACTGATTCACTATTTTCAGGATAGTTTAATCGGTGCCACACTCAAATGGTACATGGGTTTAAACCGCACTAAGATCGACGCTTTCAAAGATCTTGGTGCTGCTTTCGTTCAACAATATAAGTATAACCTGGATATGGCACCGGAAAGAGATCAACTCAGAGCCATGTCACAGAAGGACAAGGAAACCTTTAAGGAATACGCTCAGAGATGGCGTGAAATTGCCGCCCAGATTTGTCCACCTCCTGAGGAAAAAGAGATGACAAAGGTCTTCTTAAAAACGTTGAGCTCATTTTACTATGACAGAATGGTCGCCAGTGCGCCAAGTGACTTTACTAAAATGATAGGTATGGGAGTTCATCTTGAGGAAGCAGTCCGAGAAGGACGTTCAGTTAAAGACACTGGATCATCAAGTAGTACCAAAAAATACGGTAGTGTTTTCCCTAAGAAAAAAGAGCAAGATATTGGCAATATCTCTCTCGGGAAGCAAAGGCGACGATACCAACCAGTAGCAGCTATAACTCCTGCTATCAACTCTGTGCATGTTCCTACGTATCAACCTCAAGTTGCTCAGAGCCAACCGAATCAACAGCAATATCAGCAAAGGACACAACAGCCTCCTCAGCAGGCTCATCCTCCGTATAACAACAACCGTACAACACGACCACCAGGGTTCGACCCTATGCCCATGTTGTATGCAGAATTTTTTCCACTCTTACTGGTCAAGGGACACGTCCAAACCAGGTCTCCTCTTACAGTACCAGAAAATCCACCTTTTTGGTTCAAAGCAGATCAAACTTGCCCTTACTAGCAAGGAGGACCGGGGCATCACATCGAAAACTATCTCAGTCTCAAATCCGATGTGCAAAAGCTTGTTAGGAGCGGGGTCTTATCTTTCAAAGATATGAATCCGAATGTTCTCAAGAACCCGCTACCTCAACACGAGAAAGCTGCGGTAAATTTGATAGAGGGAGAGTCTAATAACAGCTATCAAATTCATGATGTACTCTTATTGAGGACCAATCTTGTTAAGATACATTGTAGACATAGCGGATACGGCCATGTTCCACCTCATAATTATCACCAGTGTGATATCTACTCTAAAGACAATCAAGGATGTTCTGTGGTGCAATCAGCTCTACAGGAACAATTGGATCTTGGGTGGATCCAAGAACATCGAGTTCGTGGAGTTAACATAATTTAGACAAATTCCAACATCATTCAGAACCACGACATCAGTACAATGAATATCAACTTGGTGGAGATGCACTTAAGGCAAATCCAGTATCGTAATCTGTCGCGGCACGATTACAATTCCTGTCTGACTTGCTCGGTAAATAAACATGGATGCTCTTTTGTACAAGAGGCCCTTCAGCGTCAGATGGATCTTGGGTGGATCAAGGACTACCATGATAGAAATCCTTATCAAGTTAACATGATTCAAATCTTCGATATTCGTTTGATGAATACCAGCTTGGTGGAGTTACACGCCAAGCAAGTCCAACTTGGTTTTCTCACTTCACATGATTATCTGAGTTGTAAGGTATATTGTGAGAGTAACCAAGGGTGGTCTCTCGTTCAAAGAACTTTACAACACTTATTAAACCACTG
Organism: Lathyrus tuberosus; assembly: GCA_022829125.1. Classification (NCBI taxonomy): domain Eukaryota; kingdom Viridiplantae; phylum Streptophyta; class Magnoliopsida; order Fabales; family Fabaceae; genus Lathyrus; species Lathyrus tuberosus. The sequence goes on along the minus strand of JALAZF010000532.1, from coordinate 2,171,143 downwards.
GTGGCTTCCGATCTTTCTAGATGAAGACACGCAACAAATCAGTGTGACAAATGGGAACCCTACTAGACATCAAAGTCAGGATGTCTGATCTATGGAAATAGACCAAGTAAGGTTACACTGCATTCAAAGAGGACGTGGCCAGGTGCCACCACACAACTACGAGCGCTGTAGAGTCTGCTCGAAAAACAATCAAGGATGTTACCTCGTGCGAGCAACCCTTCAAAGTCAGTTGGCTCCCAAAGAGATTTGACCATGTCCAAGTTCTGGATTAATCAACTGGACGCCAGACTATTTCGCTGATCAGATTAAGAATGTTGTCCTAATCTCTGATCGCGAAGGGACCAAAGATGTTTGTACCATCATCCCTCTACTTGACGAATCGAATGTTCTTAAACAAGAACTGATTGAAGTTACTTACGACAGTTAGAGAAATCAGAAGGCTCCTGTAGTTATCTATCTGCCAGGACCAGTGCCGTACAAATCTGATAAGGCGATCCCTTACAAATACGGTGCAACAACAATTGAGAATGGAAAGGAAAGTCTATTACTCTCCATCGTGAATATTGCAGACATCATTCGATTAACACGGAGTGGACGAATCTTCAATAGAGGAGTTGGAGAACCCAACAGGGGAAAGGAACCTCAAACGGAAGTTCCCAATCCACCAGTCGGTCAATCCAGTAATCTCGACCTTTCAAAAAATGATGATGAGATGCTGAAGCTCATCCAAAGGAGTGAATACAACATTGTTGATCAGCTTTTGCAAACTCCTTCAAAGATCTCTGTGTTATCTCTTTTACTCAGTTCTGAAGCCCATACAGAGGCTCTACAGAAAGTCTTAGAGCAGGACTTTGTGGAACAGGATGTGTCGATAAGGCAATTCGACAGTATCGTCTCTAACATCACTTCCTGCAACAACTTGGGGTTTAGCGACGAGAAATTGACAGAAGAAGGCAAAAGTCACAACATGGCGCTCAATATCACAGTCAACTGCCATAACGATGCTTTGGCCAGCGTATTGGTAGATACCGGATTGGCTCTCAACGTTATACCGAAGTCCACTCTAATGCAACTATCATTCAAAGGATCTCCGATGAGAGGTAGGGAGGTCGTCGTCAAAGCATTTGATGGATCACGAAAAATAGTTATCGGCAAAGTCGACCTTCCCATAACTATCGGTCCTCACACTTTCTAGGTCATGGACATCCGGGCAACATATAGCTGTTTGTTGGGAAGACCTTGGATACACCAGGCTGGGGCAGTCACTTCGACGCTTCACCAAAAGATGAAGTTCGTCAAGAATGACCAACTCATCACGGTCTGTGGAGAACAAGCCTTGATCGTGAATAACCTATCATTGGCCACTTGTGTAGAACCCGAGGAGGTTGTTGGAACTCAGTTCCAGGCACTTTCAGTGAGCAATGACAACCAATCAGAAAGAGGAATGTCGATATCCTCGTACAAAGATGCTCTCGAGGTGATCAAAAGTAACAATGCAAAGGGATGGGGACAGGTTGTCATTCCTACTGATAATAAAACAAAGAAGGGTCTTGGTTTTTCTGCAACCTGTACCCAGACAGCGGCTAACGATGAAAGTCTTATTCCCATTAAGAACTTCTTCCATAGTGGAGGTTTCCTTCACCTAGTGTCTCAAGAAGTACATACCATCAACGAGGGAGATTTCTCAGATACATATAAAGAGTGGAAGTCCTATCTTAATGAGGACAGTTATATGTCTCAGGAAGAGGTGCCTACGCCATTTTGTTATCCCGCACAGAGTCCGAGATTTATACCAAGGTCATACGTCAAAATGATATAAGAAGATTGTGATCCGAAAGGATGTCGTGCTCCACCAAACTCATTAGAGGAGGACACTCTGATAAAAGACAACTTTGACCACGACTATTATGGCCCGATGGATGGTCTGCATATCTGGCAACCGTACCCAGGAGACTCGGGGCAAGAAAATTAGCTGAACAATGAAAATCAGCTGAGCATCATTGAAAAGAATACCTGCGTCCCCACCATGTCAGGGGATCAACACTCAGGTTATTCATAAAATATCCAGTGCGACGATGAATTTGCAAAGTTTGCAGGACTAGAATTCATTAACTATGCTTTTCACGAGGTCAACGTCATCGAGAGAGATGACTTCTCTAGTTCCAAAGAAGTGTGGGACACCTTAGGACAACCGAGTGGCAAATACGACTTCTTGGTCAAGTACACTGCTCCTGAAAGCTCTCGTGCTAGGATCAAGGACATCCAGCCAACTGGATGGGGGGATTTGCCTGAGAGCACAAATACTATGCAAAATACAACTGAGGAATCCTCCTATGATAATTCGGCCTGGGAGACAGATTCCAATGATCCCGCTCCACCAGAAATCAGTGTTATTTCTCAAGACAAATCAAGGAATGTACCAGACTTTGTGATTCACCAAGGAGTTCGCCGCCAATCGGTTGCAGTCGATGTTCCGAAGGTCGTTCATAAGTAAAAGTAATGGCCATTTTTGTTTTAACCTTTCACCATGCCCAGATGAAACGTATGTTTTGATAGGGCTCACTTTCTGTAAATATCCCTCTTTGCTTTGCCCAAAACAACAGAGTTTTGTTTTATAGGGTTGTAGTTTCAAGAATCGACAAGATCATAAATAAAATAACGTCGTTCTGTAATTTTCGCATTTAATGTTGTTTTCTCTTTTTGTTTTTCAGAAAATGGTTATCCTAAAAAACAACAAATAATAAAAACAAGCAGTTTTCAGAAAATACACTACACACACTCTTGCATTCTCTCTATCTCTTCTAAAAATCAACCATCACGTCATGCAGATTGCTTGTTTTAAACCCCATTGAAACATACAATCCAATGCCTTCTCCCAACTTTGAATTCCCAGTATTTGAGGCTGAAGAAGAAAATGACGAAGAAATTCTAGATGAGATCTCCCGATTACTCAGACAAGAGGAAAGGTCCATTAAACCTCACAAAGAGCCGTTGGAAATGGTCAACTTGGGTTCAGAAGAAGAGAGAAAAGAGGTCAAGATTGGGGCACTGCTCAGTCCAACTGTCAAAGAAGGTTTGATAAAGCTTCTCAAAGAGTTTCCCGATGTGTTCGCTTGGTCCTACCAGGACATGCCAGGGTTGGATACCAACATCGTGGAACATCATCTACCATTGAGATTAGAATGTACGCCGGTAAAACAAAGACTAAGACAGACTCATCCAGACATGGCCATCAAAATTAAAGAGGAAGTACAAAAACAGATTGACGCAGGTTTCCTCGCCACATCGGAGTATCCTCAATGGTTAGCCAACATAGTGCCAGTTCCGAAAAAAGGATGGAAAGGTCAGAATGTGTGTAGACTACAGGGATCTGAACAAATCCAGACCGAAGGATGACTTTCCCTTACCGCACATTGACATGCTGGTAGACAGTACAACAAAGTTCAAAGTCTTCTCCTTCATGGATGGATTCTCGGGCTATAATCAGATAAAAATGGCGCCGAAAGATATGGAGAAAACTTCATTCATTACCCCATGGGGTACCTTTTGTTACAAAGTAATGCCATTCGGTTTGAAGAACGCCGGGGCAACCTATCAAAGGGCCATGACTACTCTTTTTCATGACATGATACACAAAGAAATAGAGGTATATATCGACGATATGATTGCAAAATCTAAGACAGAGGAGGAGCATGTGACCCCCCTGTCAAAGCTATTCGAGCGTCTAAGAAAGTATAAACTCTGCTTGAATCCCAACAAGTGCACCTTCGGTGTCCACTTAGGAAACCTGTTAGGGTTCATCGTCAGCCAGAAAGGAATTGAGGTTGATCTTGACAAGGTCAAGGCCATTCAAGAAATGCCTTCTCCAAAGACTGAAAAACAAGTCAGGGGATTCTTGGGACATTTGAATTACATTTCCAGATTTATATTCCTCATGACCGCGACATGTGCGCCGATCTTCAAATTACTCAAAAAGAATCAGGACTGCGTTTGGACAGAAGACTGCCAAACCGCCTTTGACAATATCAAGGATTACCTGTTGAACCCACCAATTCTATCACCTCCAGTGGAAGGAAGACCACTGATCATTTACTTAACAATCTTGGAAGACTCAATGGGTTGTGTACTTGGCCAACAAGATGAAATCAAAAGGAAAGAGTCTGCCATTTACTATTTGTGCAAGAAATTCACCTACTGTGAAACTCGATACACTATGCTTGAGAAAACTTACTGCGCTCTGGCTTGGATAGGCAAACGTCTTCGCCAGTACATGATTCGACACACTTCTTGGTTAATCTCCGAAATAGATCCAATCAAGTATGTCTTTGAAAAACATGCTCTCACGGGAAGGATTTGCTCGTTGGCAGATGTTGTTGTCAGAATACGACATCGAGTACCATGCTCAGAAAGCCATTAAAGGAAGTGTTTTAGCCGATCAATTGGCTCATCAACCGATTGACAATCAGGAATCAGTCGGATTTGACTTCCCAGACGAAGATGTCATGTATTTGAAAATGAAAGATTGCGATGAACCGCTACCCAGTGAAGGGCCAGAACCAGGTTCACAATGGGGACTAATCTTTGATTGAGCTGTCAATCATTATGGGAACAGAATTGGGGCAATCATCATAACACCTCAGGGTACCCACATTCCTTTCACCGCCCGACTAACATTCAAGTGTACAAACAATGAGTCCGAATACGAAGCTTGTATCATGGGTCTCGAAGAAGCTATTGACTTAAGGATTAAGAACTTGGATGTATATAGCAACTCAGCCTTGGTTATCAATCAGATCAAAGGAGATTGGAACACATACCAATCAAGAATGATTCCTTACAAAGACTACGCGAGAAGGTTGTTACCATTCTTCAACATAATCGAGTTTCATCATATCCCTCATGAAGAGAATCACATGGCGGATGCATTAGCCACTCTCTCTTCCATGATTAGTGTAGGTCAATGGAATGACATACCTAAGATTGCCATAATGCACCAAGAAAGGCCAGCTTACATCTTCGCGATTGAAGCAGTCATAGACGAGAAACCTTGGTATCACGATATCAAATGCTTCCTTTAGAAACAGGAGTACCCACCTGGGGCATCCAGGAAGGATAGAAAGACCCTCAGAAGATTGACAGGCAGTTTCTTCCTGAGTGGTGATACACTCTATAAGAATATTTTTGACATGGTCTTGCTTCGATGTGTAGACAGAAGCAAAAATCATCCCGATGGGTTGGAAACCTCAAAGTACAATCCAGGAAAAAGTTAGGGATTAATGGCAAGTAACTACATCCAACAAAGGGGAAAATCCCTCAACGACAGTTTCGCCATCCATCAGGAAAGCTCTGGATGTCCCGAATTCAAAGTTGGTAGAAGGATAGCGGTCGTTATGTTTCAATGTAGCCCTTTTCCCTTAAATTACCATTTTCTAACTTTACAAATGCTCCATCGAATCATGCGTTTGGCTGATTTCAATCCTATCAATAAAATTTGAGCCCTAGTGCTTTTGTTTGCAATTCTTATTTATTTTAGCTTTACAGAATGGCATTTTTAACATGATTAACGATTCTTGAAATAAAACGAAAATGAATTTACTTTTCAAACTTTTTCTGCTTTTAAAATAAAGATGGAAATTCTTTTGACTATTGAACATCGAAAGAACATCGATCGCTTCTCCAAAAGTAATCGAACCTCAAAGTGCAGAATCAAAGTACTCCTTCTAAACCAGTGCACCTGAATGAAGGGTCAGCTGTGTCAGATGCGAATATTCCGTCTGACATCCTCGACAGATTTCTTATCTCCTAAGCCCGACCAACGTTGTTCCCCACATGGACTATCTCTCCTAAGCAAGGAAGAATTGTTATTTTGAACCCAGTGGTACCTCTTCGTCCCCCGCAGTGACCGAGTATCCCGTCGTGTTCATCTATTAGTCTGTATGTCGCGTCAGTTTTGTCAGCATAAGCATACATACATCATGCATTATTGATTTATGTTCATATTCATATTGCATCACTACCACGCTAGCCGGTCTTACCCCCTAGTAATAAAAGTCCTCTTGTCAATTGAGTTGCCAGTTCTTTCCTCGTCAGGAAGTGAATCATCTAAGCAGTCTCTCTCCAGTAGAGACGGTCTTCGACCATGTGGATAACTTGAACCTCTGAAAAGCAAGAAAACTCAACAAACATCACTCTTCGTCGTTGAAGATGATATCTTCGCTTTCCCGAATTAAGGAAAATCCCTAGAGAAAGCCCTTCCAAATTGGATCACATCGTATGACATTCCTCCGAGAAGATCTCGAGGAAAAGTGTGATGTAATATCCTCGAGTGAAAGCAGTCTCTCAAGAGACTCGTATTCCCCAATAGAGTCAACAAATGGCATCTCCAATAGAGAAGTTTGTACACCTATACAGTTCAGACGAATGGGTTTCCCCAAGAAGTTTGACATCAAAAGTTTCCCATCAAATGGCATCTCCCCAGGAAAATTCGACGAGAAGTTTGAGGAAAACCGCTACTAATAGCGTCCCTTGTCAATAAAGTTTACATCAGAAACTGAGACCAGTTCCTTGGTAGGAAACCAGGATCGAGGGGAAGTTTATTTCAGAAACTGAGATCAGTCCTTGGTAGGAAAGCAGGATTGAGGGGAAGTTTATCTCAGAAACATAGACCAGTTCCTTGTTAGGAAACCAGGATCGAGGGGAAGTTCTACCTTTTCTAAGCATCATCGCTTAGCAAAAGAAGATGAATGCGTAAGATACCATCCATAACCACCATCTAAATTTTGGGTATTCCGATATTTAATCCTCTTGCACCCCGAATGCCCGAATACCTTCGCCATTCACACCATCGGGTCCAAGAAGATTAAATAGGGGCATCTGTCATACCCCAAATTTTGACCACTAAGATATCCCATCATTGTGAAAACTATCATCACAATATAGATGGACCATCATACCTCATTAGTCTCCCAAAGATGGGTGAGCATCCACAACAATCAAATTAATGGTTTCAAGCCCCCTCAGAGCTCTTAGACAAAGGATCAATCAAGAAATGACATGATCTTCAATTTGTCTAGCCTCTCAAACATCCACAATGGATCAAGAGGACTCCCACATCAAGAATCAAGCACAAGGTTGCAACATTCCAAGTGGATTAAGCCTCAAGATCCCCAGTGTCACCAAATTAGGGTTTTGGTCGACCAGGGCCTCCAGATGGAAATTTTCCTCTGGGCATGAGCCAATGCTTTAAAGCATAACCCAAAATACTCTAAGGGGCCTCATAAACCCAATCATCAAGTCAATTTAGCCTTAGGGGATGCATTCATAAAAAATCAGGAATTAGGGTTTCTTGACCTAATTCACCAATAAGTTAACTTTTGGGACAAAACATGAGCCAAGGCCTCAAGACATGATTTGAGGGACCCTAATACACTAAATTGATCCATTTACAACAATGGATTGATCCAAGAAGCTTGATTCACAAGTTTCAAGTTCATCAGAACAACAATTAGGGTTTCGCGGAAAAAGCCAACTGTGCCTTTGACTTTTGACCAGGACATGCTCCCAAACCTTGGGACTTGATTCAATACACCCTATAACACCTATGAAATCAATCCATCAAGTTCTATTTAGGTCAAGGACTTGATTTCATAGAGGATCGCACAGTTTAGAATTCATCTGATAAAAAGTCAACTGTGCCCAAAAGTCAAAGTTTAACTTTTTGATTTTTTCATCAATTATGGTTCCTTAACCCTAAAATGATGTTAATGTGTGATTGGAATCATCATTCATCAAGAAAAATCAAGAAAAGTGGGATAACTTGTAAAAGGGGTAACCATAAAAAACAAAGAAATTTTCTAAGTTATGGAACAAAGTGGCTAGGGTACCAACTTCCAAGGATCATAACTTGAGATCCAAGCAACCATTTTGGCTGATCCAATGATGGATTTGTAGCTCTCATGGCCTAATTTAAAAGTGTCAACTACACCTCACTCCAATTCTTCATGGATTTTTAGTTATGGAGTGACAAAAATGACAAAAACATGAAAATGCCACTTTTTCCAACACTTAGTGAAATTTTCACTAAGTCCGAATCTGTTTCACTTTTTTCAAAATGTAGGGTCATTTTTCACTTGGATCCAAAAAGTGTCAAGATAAACTATGATCACACATATGTTGTATCATATGAGAGCTTTCCAAAATGGCCAAGAACTCCATCAAATCCCATTTGAGCTAAGAGTTATGACAATGGCAATATGCCTTGCTGCAACTGTCATGGCAAGGCAGATTTGTGCATTTTGCTCGATTTGATCAAATTGTGCAAATGACAAATAAGTTTATCCATCTGAACACCTCAGGGGGAGACCAAGGAGGAACAAACACTGATCCATAAGCCTCCCAAGTCTTTGGAACCAAAAGTAGCATGCCAAACCTAGAAATGCCTAAAAAGGGGACAAGACTCCAATTTTATTTTGGAGCATTCAATGGATGCACCAAGGTGGCATGAACTGAGCCTTTTCTAACTGAATGAGTCAAGGATGATCTCTGAACTAGGGAACCAAAGGCATGTGCTCTAACCTCTAGTCAATGGCTAGAGGAGACTTAAGATTCCAAAGTGATGCAATTGGACAATGAGCTGCTGTAGTTGCCACTCACTATTGCTTACAAAAAAAACTTGCTCTACTATAAATAGAGCTCATTTGTGCTCAGTTTAAGTACACCAAAGGCCTACAACACTTACCTTTCTCAAAATCATCTTCTCACTCTCAAAAATGCCTTTCTTAGCAACTCGCTATCGAATTTTTCAGTAGAGAGAAATTTCACTCAAACCAATTGCTCTAACACCTCATAAACATCATATGTGAGCTGATCAAACACTAAACACACAACTGTAACACTGATTTCTCAGAATCTCCAGTCAGTTGCTCAAGTTTTCAACCAAGTTGCAGTTGAGATTCCATGAAGTGATCCAGCCATTTCCAATCAAGTCCAAGCATTCAAACACACTCCATATGGTGTAGGGAAGCTGTTCAGATCATCACAACTCATCTGTAACACCTCCAACTCAAAAATCTAATTGCTCTTGCTGTCACGACCTTCAAGTAAGCCTAAACTTGGTCATCTCTTAATCTATGCATATTTCCTCGCACAATACTTTTGCCAAATGTTCATAATCATGCATAGAATGTTTCCCCTCAATTAATTGCTTTGTTTGAATCGTGTATCAAAATTCTCAGCTTTCATGCAAATTTTAGGGTTCTTGAGGTTTTGTCTTGATTTCTTATTCCATGCTTAAAATAAATGAAATTAAAGACCATATACATGATCGTGAGGTGAAAACGAGCAGATTGATATGTGGATTGTGTTATTTCACCATGTATTCAGTGAGATTGGATATAAAATGTAAATCTAAGCAAAACTCCCTTCGCGCGTGTTCTTGGCCCATGTTCTTGGCTCCTTTTTCACAAATTTGAATATTTGAATTTTGTGATTTTATTTAATTGATTCAAAAATTAATTTCTCTCTGAGTTTTAATGATTTTGAGTTGATTCTTTTTTTAATAATTCACAAAAATGTTAAAATATTTTATTTTACCAAAAATTCCCAAAAATATTATTTATTTCATATACTTGATATTTTTGCAAAGAATTAATCTTTTATTTGTTTTTTAACATTTAAAATATTTTTTCCTCCTTGATTTTCCAAATTTAATTGGTTTCCAATCATTTTGTGGATATAAACATAATTTTTCAAACATTAATCCAAGATCACAACTTGTTTTTCACACATGTTTGATAATTTTGATCATTTTAATTAAATTTTTATTTAATTAAAATACATTTTGAAATTAATTTAGGGTTTTTTATCTTAATCACCCTAAACAAATCTTTTTCAAACTCTTTGGGCCTCTAAAAGAGTGTAAGACCCAATCCCTCTTTGAAACCAAAATAGTTTGGGTCTCAGTCATTATATAAGTCCCTGTACAGTTTTCAAAATGACGGTGCGATCGTTGTTTTTCGTTGGGCCTCTCCCTGAGTTGTAATCCCCATTCTTTTTCTTAAAATTACTCTTGGGCCTCTAATAGAGTGTAAGACTCAATCCCCTTTTAACCAAAACAATTTTGGGCCTCAAATATTGTATAAGTCCCTCTGCGTTAAAAGAAAAATCTTGGCGCAATCGCCAGTTCAAAAATCAAATCATCTGGGCCTACCCTCATGTTATAAGCCCCATTTCTTTTCTTTAATAATCTTTGGGCCTCTAATAGAGTGTAAGACCCAACCCCTTTTTGAAACCAAAATGATTTGGGCCTCATATGTTGTATAAGACCCACTGTGTTTTCAAAAACCTCGGCGCGATCGCCGTTTTCAAACAAATAACCCTGGGCTTCTCCTTGAGCTGTAAGTCCCATCTCTTGTACAAAATAAATCTTTGGGCCTCTAATAGAGTGTAAGACCTAACCCCCTTGTACATAAAAACTTTTTGGGGCTCACATATTGTATAAGTCCCTCTGTACCGTTTTTGAGACAACGGTGTGATCATCGTTAAAACTTGGGCCTCTCCTTGAGTATAAGCCCCAACAATCTTTTCAAAACAACTTTCTCCTTTGATTTTGAATCCAAATATATGTTGTCATCAAAACTTTCTTTAATTTCTTTGTTGAACAACTAACAAAACAGCATGGAAGCTCTACAACGGGTAAGTGTTTATCCGCTTTCATTTACCACTTGCATATGTATAAAACTGTATTGTGGGGATGTTTCACTATAAGTCTTCTTTCACATCCTTTTATATACGTGTCACATATCCACTGTGTAATACTAGTATAGTTATTTAGAGTTTTCCCCGACAACTACTTCTAGAACTAGGTAAAGCACTGTTGGTCACTCTTTAAACACAAACAAAACCAGATCCCCATAGGATTTCCAGGTACAGTCTTCCCTTCTCTTGGGGTTAAACAATATGGAACAAAGAGAAAGGCAGTATTCTCAGTCAACCTTTTCTCAGACTGTCATCCTTAGAAATTGTCAAAGAAACTCTAACTCCCTAAAGATGATCTTTTCTCCGTGAATGTCATCTCTTGAGTTTCTTCCAAATTCTCGAACTTTCCTGGAATGCTCTCTTCTCTGTGAATTGCATTTCTTAAACTTCTCTTGGTTTGGGGACCCACAGACCCCCTAAAAGCATCCCCGCCTCCTCTTGGCCGTTGTACAAGGACCCTTCGGCTTCTTAGAAGTTCTCATGCCTTCTCTTGGGCTTAATACAAGGACCCTGGCGACCTCTTAAAGGTATAAGACATAACTTAGTCATCCTTTGCTTGATCAGTCTTTCTCGCGTCAAAACTCTGGCCATTGTAGGGTTGATACTCATCCCTTAATGCCCTCGCCTCCTCTTGGGCATTGTACAAAAGATAAAACTCTAGACTTGGACAGTCTAAAACTCTTGAGTCTCAAAGACATTCTCAAGTTCCTTTCAAACATAGGAAAAAACACCTATCACTCTGGATCAATCTCCAGCAGAAACCCGGTCTCTCTCATGAGAGTTTCCCACACTTGGACCCCCTTCAGGATCTCAATAATCCTTAGCAATTAGTCAGCCTCCTCTTGGGCTTTGTACAAATGATTCTCCCCAGTGGAGTTAACCTTTTCAGACTCTCTTGTTGAGTCAACCACTTTCAGCCTCCGTCTTGGGCTTTGTACAAGACATATAAAAACACTCTCTTGTTGAGTATAAAAGACTCTCTTGTTGAGTCAATCTCCTTTTAGCCGCAATCTCAGGCTTCGTACGAGACAGCAAATCACTCTCTTGTTGAGTATAAAAGACTCTCTTGTTGAGTCAATCAACCTTCAGACTCTCTTGTTGAGTCAATCACCTGTTCAAAACTATCTTGTTAAGTCAACCTTTCTAGCCTCCGTCTTGGGCTTTTTACAGGATAGATAAAAGAACTCTCTTGTTGAGTCAAACCCTTTCTGCCTCCATCTTGGGCTTCATACAGGATACATTCTCCCCAACGGAGTCAAAATCCCTCTTAGCCTAAATCTTGGGCTTTGTACGAGACAGAAAGAACATTTTCCCCGAAAAAGTCAAACTTCCAGCCTCCTCTTAGGCTTTGTATAAAGAAATCCCCGGTTGAGTTAATCAACCTTTTAGCATCAAATTTGTGCTTTGCTCACAACATACAAACGTCAACAATTCCTCTTTAGAGAGGACAAATTCCCTCAGTAAAACCCTTTAGCTTCATATCTTGGACTTTGAACAAGATACAAATCATCTTTAGCTTCAATCTTGGACTTTGAACAAGACACCAAAACATCTCTTTCCTCCCATAGAATAGGAGGAACTCCGATTGCTCTGATTTCCCTGTTTCGTTTAAACGGGAATACGTAGGCATAAGATTGCGAAATCTTAGCAAGCATACCAATCAAAAAACCTAGGTCTAGTACCTTCACATCAATCAAAACTTAGCTCTAGTACCTTACCAAAAACACCCGACCATCAACAAAAATTCACCCACTCACTCATACTTCCAAGAAACTTTCCCAACCCATTAACAGATAAACACTATCAAGTACAAAACGAAACCTAAAGCTAATTCTCATACCCCAAATTTTGACCACTAAGATTTCCCATCATTGTGTTAATCATCATCACAATATGGATGAACCATCATACCTCATTAGTCTCCCCAAAGATGGGTGAGCACCCACTACCATCAAAATTAGGGTTTCAAGCCCTCTTTGAGTTCTTAGACCAAGGATCAATCAAAGAATGACATGATCTTCAACTTGTCTAACCTCTCAAACATCTACAAAGGATCAAAAGGACTCCCACCTAAAGGATTAAGCACAAGGATACTCCCTTCTAGGTGGATCAAGCCTCAAGATCGCCAGTGTCACTAAATTAGGGTTTTGGTCGACCAGGGCCTCCAGATGGGAATTTTTCATCTGGGCACAAGCCAATGATCCAAAACATAACCTAATATACTTCATGGAACCTCATGGACCCAAGCATCAAGTCAATTTTGCCTCAGGGGATGCACTCATCAAAAATCAGGAATTAGGGTTTCTTGACCTAATTCACCCCTAAGTTGACTTTTGGGACAAATCATGAACCAAGACCTCAAGAGAGGATTTGAGGGTCTCCAATATGCCATATTGATCCATTTGCAACAATGGATTAATCCAAGAAGCTTGAGCAACAAGTTTCAATTTCATCTGCACCTCAATTAGGGTTTCGCGAGGAAAGTCAACTATAACTTTGACTTTTGACCAGGACATGCTCCCAAACCCTAAAACATGATTCAATATACCCTATGACACCCCTGGAACATGTCCATCAAGTTTGATTTAGGTCAAGGACATAATTTCATGAAGAATTGCACAGTTTGGAATTCATCTGATAAAAAGTCAACTGTGCACAAAAGTCAACTTTGACTTTTTGAGATTTTTCACCAAAATGGATTTTTAACCCTAAAATGATGTTAATGTATGATTTGAATCATCATTCATCAAGAAAAATCAAAGAAAGTGGGATAACTTGTAAAAGGGGTAACCATAAAAACTTAGAAAAATTTCTAAGTTATGGAAAAAGTGACACTAATGTGCCAAATTTGGAGGATCATAACTCCTAAACCACAAGGCCATTGTTCCCCATTCAAAGCTTGATTTGTAGATCTCATTGCCCTCTACAAAAGCTTCATACTGACCTATGTCCAAATTCCTCATGGATTTTGAGTTATGGAGTGATCAAAATCAAGAAAAGTCACTTTGTTCCAACACTTGGTGAAAATTTCACTAAGTCAGATTTTACCTTACTTTTTGCCAAATGTAGGGGGAATTTTCACTTGGATTCAAATGAGATCAAAACCAAACATGTTCAAACAGTTGTTGTATCATGTAAGGGCTTTTCAAAATGTCCAAGAACATTACCAAATTCAATTTGAGTCATGAGATTGACATTGGCAAGTTGCCTTGCTGAAATCTGCCAAGGCAAGACATAGTTTTACACTTTTGGTCGATTTTCCAAAATCAGCCAAATCCAAATGCTCCTATCCACTTGGACACCTCTGAGGATTGAATCTAAAGGGGACAGTCATTGAGCCAAGCCTCCAAAGTCTTTGGAACAAGAAATAGCATGTTGAACCTAGAATTGGCAAAATAGGGACAAGACTCCAATTTTGGATTGGAGCATTCAATGGAAGCATCAAGGTGGCATGGACTGCGCCATTCTCAACTGAATTCAGTCAAGGTATATCCAAGACCAGGGGAACCAGCAGCCTGTGCCCTAACCTCTAGTCAAAGGCTAGAGGAGACTTGGATTTTCATTTGCCAACATTGGCCAAACCTACTTAGCAGTTGCCATTCACTATTCCTTGGAAAAAAAACTTGCTCTACTATAAATAGAGCTCAATTGTGATCAGTTTGAGTACACCAAAGCCATCAAACAGATGCTTTCCTCAAAATCTCTTCTTTCACTCCAATTTTGCCTTCCAAGGCAAGTCACTATCGGGTTTTGAGTTTGAGAGCTTTTCCAATCAAACCAATCACACACACACCTCACATACATCATATAGAAGTGATCCAAACACTCACAAAACATCTGGAACAAATATTTCACAAAATCACCAGCCAATTGCTCAAGTTCTTGACAGATTTGCAGTTTGGGTACCATCTCAAGTTCCAGATCATTTCAATCCATTCCAAGTATTCATACACACTCCATGGCACCTAGGGAAGCTATCCAGATCATTGGAACCTAGCTGTAACACCTCCAACATAAATCACGATCACCAGCTGCAAGTGGTAAGCATGAGCTCTTCTAACTCTATGATCCATGCAATTTTTGCTGCACAATAATTTGGCCATATGTTCATAATCATGCATGGAATGTTTCCCCTCAATTAATTGCATTGTTTGAATCGTGTATCAAAAATCCTAGCCTTCATGTAGAAATTAGGGTTCTTGAGGATTTTTCATGATTTCTTGTTTTATGCTTAATTTAAATGAAATTAATTGTCATAGACATGATCGTGAGGTTGAAACGAGTTGATTGGTATGTGGATTGCATGATATAATCAAGTATTCAGTGAGATTGGAGAGAAAATGCAAATCAGCCAAACCCAGAACACGCGCGTGTTCTTCAGCTGTTCTTGGCGCCATTTTTTGAAAATTCAAATATTTGAATTTTGTGATTTTATTTAATTGATTCAAAAATTAGTTTCTCTCTGAGTTTTAATGATTTTGAGTTAATTATTTTTTTAATAATTCAAAAAAATCATAAAATATTTTATTTTCCCAAAAAATCCCAAAAATATTATTTATTTTGTATAATTGATATTTTTGCAAAGAATTAATGTTTTAATTGTTTTTAACATTTAAAATATTTTTTCCACCTTGATTTTGCAACTTTTAATGCCTTCTAATTATTTTGTAGGTCTATAGTTAATTTTTGAACATTAATCCAAGATCACAATTTGTTTTCCATATGTTAAATAATTTTGATCATTTTAATTGAATTTTTATTCAATTAAATACATTTTTGAAAACAAATTAGGGTTTTTGGATTAATTCAACCCTCATAAATCATTTTCAAAACACTTTGGGCCTCTAATAGAGTGTAAGACCCAATCCTTTTTTTGACCAAATCATTTTTGGGCCTCAGTATATTGTATAAGTCTCGATACCGTAAAAAACAAACGGCGGGATCGTCGCCTCTTTAAAACAAAAAACCTTGGGCCTACCCTCGAGTAGTAAGACCCATTTCTTTTCTTAAAACTCATTTGGGCCTCTAATAGAGTGTAAGACCCAACCCCCTTATACAGAAAACTTTTTGGGCCTCATTCGTTGTATAAGTCCTTCTGTACATTTTCAAATAAACGACGCGATCGTTGCCAGTTTAAAATTAACCACCTGGGCCTCTCCTCGAGCTATAAGACCCATTCAAAACTATTGGGCCTCTATTAGAGTGTAAGACCTAATCCCCTTTTAACCAAAACCATTTGGGCTTCACTTATTGTGTAAGTCCCTCTGCGTTAAAATAAATCTCGGCGCGACCGCCATTTTAAACGAAAAAATAATTTGGGCCTACCCTCGAGTTATAAGCCCCACTCTTTTTCTTTAAACCTTTTTGGGCCTATTGAGAGAGTGTAAGACCCATCCCTTTGTACAGAAAACCTTTTTCGGGCCACAGTCACTTGTATAAGTCCCTCTGTACAAATTCAAACAGTGCGCTCACTGATAAAACCCTGGGCCTCTCCTTGAGATGTAAGCCCCAAATCTTTCTTTTTCAAAGCACTTTCTCCTTTGATTTTGAAATATACTGTTGTTTTTTCAATCTTTCTTTGTTGAACAACTAACCAAACAACATATAAGCTCTACAACCGAGTAAGTGGTTATTGCTTTCATGTACCGCTTTCATATACATATAACTGTATTGTGGGGCTGTTTCACTCTAAGTCTTCTTTCATAAACTCATGTCAACTGTGCAATAATAGTATAGATATTTAGAGTTTCCTCGGCAACTAGATCCCTAATAGGATCACCAGATACAATCTTCTCTTCGGCTGTCCTCATTAGGAATTGTCAAGAAACTCTACTCCCAGAGATGAATGTATTCTCCGTGAATGGAATCTTTGAGTTTCTTCCAAATTCTCGAACTTTCCTAGCTTGATATATTCCTCGCGAATAGCCTGTCTTGAATTTCTTGGGGTTTGGGGACCCACGGGCTTCTTAAAAGCATCGGCCTCCTCTTGGGCATCGTACAAGGACCCACAGGCTTCCTAAAAGCAACCCCCGCCTTCTCTTGGGCTTAGTACAAGGACCCGTCGGCTTCTTAGAATTATTCACAGCCTCCTCTTAGGCTTCGTATAATGATCTCTTCCTCCGGGAATGATAGCCTTCTCTTGGGCTTAGTACAAGCACCTATCGGCTTCTTAAAAGTTTCTAGCCTCCTCTTGGGCTTCGTACAAATTGTCCCGATGACCTCCTAAAGGTATAGGAACAGAACTTAATCATCTCCATAGAACAGTCTTTTCAAGAGTCTACTACTGTTTCTCAAAGCATAGAACAAAAGATGAAACTCTAGACTTGGACAGTCTAATCTCCTTGAGTCTCAAAGACATTCTCAAGTGACCCCTTCGTTAAATAGGAAGGAAACCCATAGACTCGGACAGTCTCAATACCTTTCGGATTACCCGCTTCCTTGAAGAACAGGAATAACCCGGATCCTCGAATCAAATCCTTGAGTACATCATTACTCATATAAGAACTGATTTTCTTTTTAAATCAGTATACTGGACCTGTCACTCAACTGAAACAGTCACCATAGCCTCCTCTTGGGCTTTGTACAATGATTCTCCCCAGCGGAGTCAAACAACGTTTAGCCTCTCTCTCGGGCTTTGTACGAGACACATAAGAGACTCCCTCGTTGAGTCAATCATCCTTTCGCCTCCATCTCGGGTTTTATACGAGATACAAAAAGGTTCTTATTGAGCCAAACAAATTTTAGCCTCCATCTCGGGCTTCGTACGAGATACAAAAAACTTTCAGCCTCTATCTCGGGCTTTGTACGAGACACACAAAGACTCCCTCGTTGGGTCAATCACTTTTAGCCTCCGTCTTGGGCTTCGTACAAGACACATATAAAGCACTCCATCGTCGAGTCAAAACCTTTTAGCCTCTCTCTCGGGCTTTGTACGAGACACATATTAGCCTCCTCTTAGGCTTTGTATAAGAAAACCACTGGTTTATCCAATCAACCTTTTAGCATCAAAGCTGTGCCTCGTTCACAGTACACAAACATCAACAACTCCTTCCCCTTCATCTAATCGCTGTAAGCGGCAAGCCTCTGGATCATCTACATCCATGCCACTGTCCCTCTTTTAGCATGAGAAATTCCTAAGGAAAGATGGCATTGCTCTACACAGAGTTAAAGTCTTCTCCTTCAGGTTAAAACCCCCTATAAAGGAAATTATGGCGTTGCTAGGATCCGCGTATCCCAGTTAAAGTAATCCTCCTTTACAGTCAGTCACCCAACAGTTGTGACAAACAGACCCTCTTTAGAGATGACAAATTCTCTCTAAAGACAACACTTTTAGCTTCACATCTTGGGCTTTGAACAAGATACAAACTACCTTTAGCTTCACGTCTTGGGTTTTGAATAAGACACCAAAACACCATTTCCTCCCGTAGAATAGGAGGAACTACGAACGCTCTGATTTCCCTGTTTCGGTAAACGGGAATACGTAGGCATAAGATTGAAAGAAAAAAATCTTAGCGAGCACCATAAACCAAAAATTCAAATCCCATATATCATAATCTGAAGCAGTATCCTAACAAAACCCCAGAGAGAAATCAGTAATGGCGAAAATACAAATAACCAATACAAAGGCCCCCCCACATTGATAGCATCCGTAACCTAACAGACCGCTGTTTAAACTCAGTATGCAAGCAGGGTTAATTGGAGACATTTATTTCCCTTCCTTCATCAGCTCACAATAGGATAAAAAATGAATCGACCTGTAGTCACCTCCAAGGAGCGACCCCGCTTAAGAACCGCGTCCAAAATCGCTCGCTACAGAAAAATGGCGCCCACCGTGGGGCCCTTCCTCTAAACCTTTTTTCTCTTCACTTGTGTGATACCACAGATTGGGGCTTCCGCCGGGGAACCCATTTTCTGTCAGGAACTTAGGATTCATAGCTTTAAAGGTCTAGGATGTTTAGGACAAATATATATACTGCTTTTCCTAATTGCTATACATGTTTATTTTTCTGCTAATGGGAATGCGTGTGATGCCGCATGTGGAAAGATTGAGTATACACTTAAGATAAGTGATGGCGACGAGGTCGACCATCAACCGCAGTGGAGGCTGACCAATACAACCCATTCTCTCACCTAGACAATGGGACGATTGTGATATCTGAGAAGCTGAGGAGCCAAACCCTTTTGTAGTGCAAAAACTATCGGGAATAGTTGTTACACGATACTACCCTCATTTGAGGCAGGTGATCTGTTCTCGGTGAATGGCACTTACTCTAAGATTGCTCTACAACTCGCTGGCGATCTGCTTGTTGTTTTGCTTTCCTGGGAGGAGCTGATGATAATGAGTACAGGTACAAAAATCACCCTAGTATAAACCTTTGGGGATGGGTAGAGCCTTGACTTCATGACAACGACCCTTTGACCCCATGTTTTTTCTATGTTTTTGTGTGCTGCATTCATGCATTCATTTAAAAAACATTAAAACATTCAAAAAATTTCTCTTCTAGTCTCTCTGTTTTTCAAATTAAACTAAGACTGAGATTGCAAATATCAGAGAAAAGGATTACGCTAATGGATTTCGATAGAAGGAGAACCCATAGGTATACCTTCAAGGTTCCAAAGCTAGATGATTTAAGAGGTTTGGCGAGGATGATCATAAACCAAGAGGCTTTCAGAGCCAAGCACGGGGGTTTGCTACCACTATTAAGAGTCCATGTGATTGAGGGAATCATGGATGCGCTCATTCAATTTTACGGTCCATGTGATGGAGGAGTATTCTCATCTGGTCGATTTACATATCACTGATCGAGCTCCATTTTCTGGACTGGAAGAAATTCCAAAGAATCAGACCATTGCAAGAGCAATTCATTTGGACGGGTCTGAGGTCGGGACTTACATGACTACTAAGGGTGGCATCCAAGGTTTTCCAGCCCAGTTCTTGACAAAGAAAGCCCTGTATTTTGCTAGTATAGGAAACGTGACTGCTTTTGAAAGCATCTTTGTCTTGCTCACCTACGGGTTATTGTTGTTTCTCAACATCAATAACTTCGTCGATATCAACGCCATTAAGGTTTTTCTCATTGGAAATCCTGTGCCGACTTTGCTCGCAGATGCGTATCATTCTGTACACTTGGGAAATTTGTACAGTGGAGGGGAGATCACATGTTGTGTATCTCTGCTTTATAAATGGTTTATCTCCCACTTGCCCAAGTCTGCTATTTTTTGAGATTGCAAGAGTGCCTTACGTTGGTCGCAGAAAATCATGTCCCTCACCAACTCTGATATAGATTGGTGTAATAGGATCTATGATGGAATCAGAATCATTGATCGTTGTGGAAACTTCCCCAACGTACCCCTCATAGGAACTAAAGGAGGAATCAACTATCATCCGGTGTTGGTTCGCCGTCAGTTTGGATACCCGATGAGACACGTCCTATGGGGTGTTCATCTGGAAGGTCTTTTCTTCAAGGAAGGAGAAAATGACAGAGCACTAAAGATGGAAATAGTGCATGCTTGGAAACACGTTCATAAGAAAGGACGAGAGTCTCTAGGAAAACCGGACTGTGTCTCGGTGGAGCCCTATCTCCATTGGGTACAAACTAGAGCTCTCAAGCTAAAAATGCCTTATCCTCGTTACGAAATTCTTCCGCCGAGGGAATCTGTCATGTACTTCATGACGGAAACTGAAAAGCTTCAGGTTACTCTCAACAAAGTTCAAAAGGAGAGAAGGTATTGGAAGAACAGGTACTGCACCCTCGACGTAGAGTGCATCAAAATACAGCAACTACTGAAAGAGAAATATGCTCTTATTGAAATTTTGGAGCAACATGTTGTAGAGAATCAAGATGACCAAAGGAATTTGCTCGCTCCTTTCACTTGGCAAAGGAATGATACCCCGACAACGGCCCAAGAGCCCCGGTCAAAGAAAAGGAAAGTACCAGAGTCAGCACCCGATTTCTCTTCAGAGAGGACTCGGGACCCATTAGCTTAGGTTTCTGTTTCTGCACCTTGTAATCTACTGTATTTCTTTTCCGCAATCCTTTGAAATTCAATAAAAAGAGGTTTCCCCACTGTTTGATATTTGCAATCTAATTGTCGAAGTTTATTTTGATTGAACCAAAAAAATAATTAATATAATCATTGCATTCATCATTCTCACATCACGTATTCTTCTTCCCTTCGAATCTCACGTTTGTGTCTCGGTTCTAGAGTCAAACTGTCTCATTTGTACAATACTCAGGACAATCGTCAGAAAAATATGGATGATCTTGAGGAAGAAAACAGAGAGTTGAAGGAAGAGATCGACACTCTAAGAGAGGATATGAGAAAGTTTCGTAACGACATGCAAGCCATGGCAGAAGCTCAGCTACAAAAAACTGTGATCTCAGAGATCACCTCAACGCCCATCGTGGAGAAGTATGATCCTAGTCATCAAATGCCGAAAGATCGTCCTTGGGGCATGCCTGTTAACTATATCCCGGAAGGATATGTTCCGCCGATCGCTGAAGATCAGGGAATCTCAACAGAAGCCGCTTGGCCTGAAGGTTACAAACTTCGGGAAATCGAAGATGCCAAGGGCATATTGAAGACTCCTGAAGGTTACACACTTCGAGAAATGTCAAGATTCGCTGTCGTAGTCACGGTACCACGCCCTGTGGTGCACACTGTCCCAGAAGGACAGATTCCACCGATACCTTCTGGTAAAAATGAAACTATGTTCGATAGAATGGATGAATTCCAGGAACAGCTCTTGGAAATGCAGAAAGAACTACAAGCCATCCGCAGTCAGGATCTATTTGGAAAGGACGCCGCAGACCTATGCTTGGTCCCCAATGTGAAAGTCCCGCACAAGTTCTAAGTGCTCGACTTTGAAAAGTACAAGGGTAGCTCTTGCCCTCAGAGCCATCTGGCGATGTAAGCTCGGCGGATGTCAGCTCAGACGGAGAATCAGGACCTACTGATTCACTACTTCCAGGATAGTTTAACCGGTACCGCATTAAAATGGTACATGGGTTTAAACCCTACAAAGATCAGTACATTCAGAGATCTTGGTACTGCCTTCATCCAACAATACAAATACAATTTGGACATGGCACCTGACAGAGATCAACTCAGATCAATGTCGCAAAAGGACAAGGAAACCTTTAAGGAGTACGCCTAGAGATGGCGCGAAATTGCCGGTCAAATTTGTCCACCTCTTGAGGAAAAAGAGATGACAAAGATCTTCTTAAAAACCTTAAGCTGATTTTACTATGACCGAATGGTTGCCAGTGCACCCAGTGATTTCACCGAGATGGTGGGCATGGGCGTACGTCTTGAGGAAGCCGTCCGAGAAGGAAGTTTGGTAAAAGACACTGGATCGACGAGCGGTACTAAAAAATACGGTAGTGCTCTCCCTAAGAAAAAAGAGCAAGATATTGGGAATATCTCTCTCGGAAAGCAAAGGCGACGTTATCAACCGGTAGCAGCTGTAACTCCTGCTATCAGCCCTGTGCCTATTTCTACGTATCAACCCCAGGTTGCGCATAGCCAACCTGATCAGCAAAGGACACAACAGCCTCTTCAGCAGGCTCGTCCTCCATATAATAACAACCGTACAACACGGCCACCAGGGTTTGATCCTATACCCGTGTTATACGCAGAGCTGTTTCCATTACTACTGGCTAAGGGGCACATCCAGACTAAGTCCCCTCTTACAGTACCAGAAAATCCGCCTTTTTGGTTTAAGGTGGATCGAACTTGCCCTTACCACCAAGGAGGTCCCGGGCATAACATCGAGACTTGTCTCAATTTCAAGTCTGACATGCAAAAACTTGTTAGGAGCGGGGTCTTATCCTTCAAGGATACAAATCCTAATGTTCTTACGAACCCGCTGCCTCAACACGAGAAGGCTGTAGTCAATCTGATTGAGAGAGAGACTAATAATGTCTATCAAATTCATGATGTACTCTTATTAAAGACCAATCTGGTCAAGATGCATTGTAGACAGAGTGGATATGGCCATGTGCCACCTCATAACTATCATCAGTGTGATATCTGCTCTAAAAGCAATCAAGGATGTTCTGTGGTGCAATCAGCTCTACAGGAACAAATGGATCTCGGATGGATCCAAGAGCACCGAGTTCGTGGAGTTAACATGGTCTTTACGAATTCCAATGTCATTCAGAACCACGACATCCATGCGATGAATGCCATCCTGGTGGAAATGAACTCAAGGCAAAACCAGTATCATAATCTGCCGCGGCACGATTACAGTTCCTGTCTGACTTGCTCGGTAAACAAACAGGGATGCTCTTTCATACAGAAGGCCCTCCAGCGTCAGATGGATCTTGGATGGATCTAAGACTACCATGATAGAAACCCTTATCAGATCAACATGGTTCAGATCTTTGATATTCGCGTGATGAATACCAACTTAGTAGAATTACATGCTGAACAGGTCCGACTCAGATTCCTGATATCACATGACTATCAAAGCTGTAAAGCGGTTTGCGAAAATGATCGAGGTTGTACCCTTGTCCAGGAGGCACTTCAGCACTTGTTAAATCATTGGTGGATGCCAATTTATATGGGTGAAGATACTCAGCAAATTAGTATCAGTAACAGGAATCCTACTCGGCGTCAGAGTTAGGATGTCCGACTTGTGGAAGCTAACCTAGTAAGGTTACATTGTATTCAAAGTGGGTGTGGCCAGGTGCCACCACACAATTATGAACGTTGTGGAGTCTATTCGGGAAGTAACCAATGGTGTTACCTTGTGAAAGCAGCTCTTCAGGGTCAGGTGGATCATCGAGAGATTCGTCCATATCCGGGTTCCGGACCCATCAATTGGTCACCGAACAACCTTGCCGATCAAGTTGAGGATGTTGTCACAATCTCTGGTCATCACAGGACCAGAGATTGTTTTGCCATTATCCCTCTACTTGACGAATCTAAAGTTCCCAACCAGGAACGGATCGAGATTACTTATGATGGTCAGAAAAATCAGAAGGTTCCCATAGTCATCTATCTGCCGGGACCATTACCGTATGAATCAACTAAGGCTATCCCTTACAAATACGGTGCAACAACCATTGAAAATGGGAAGGAAATTCCATTACCCTCCTTCGTGAACATTGCAGACATCAGTCGAGTAACACGGAGTGGTAGAATCTTCAACCGAGGGGTTGGGGAATCCAACAAAGAAAAGGAACTTCATACGGAAGCTCCCGATCTACCAGTCGGTCAATCCAGTAATCCCGACCTTTCAAAAAATGAAGATGAGATGCTGAAGCTCATCCAAAGGAGTGAATACAACATTGTTGATCAACTATTACAGACTCCTTCAAAGATCTCTGTGTTATCACTTTTACTCAGTTCAGAAGCGAACAGGGAGGCTCTACAGAAGGTCTTGGAGCAAGCCTTTGTGGAACAGGATGTAACAATCAGACAGTTCGATAGCATTGTCTCTAACATCACTTCCTGCAACAATTTGGGATTTAGTGATGAGGAATTACCTGAAGAGGGTCTTCGTCATAACATGGCACTCAATATCACAGTTAACTGCCAGGACGATGCGTTGGCCAGCGTACTAGTAGACACAGGGTCAGCCCTGAATGTTATACCGAAGTCCACTTTGATGCAATTATCATTCAAAGGCCCTTCGATGAGAATCAGCGAGTTTGTCGTCAAAGCATTCGACGGATCCAGAAAAGCGGTTATCGGCGAAGTTGATCTTCCCATAACTATCGGTCCTCACACTTTCCAAGTCACTTTCCAGGTCATGGACATCTGGGCAACGTACAGTTGTTTATTAGGAAGACCTTGGATACACCAGCCTGGAGCGGTTACTTCAACCCTCCACCAAAAGCTAAAGTTCGTCAAGAACGATCAACTTGTCACGGTTTGTGGAGAACAGGCCTTGCTTGTGAGTAACTTGTCATCATCTACTTGTGTAGAACCCGAGGAGGTTATTGGAACGCAGTTCCAAGCACTGTCGGTAAGTAAGAACAATCATTTCAAAGAAGGAACTTCCATTTCTTCATACAACAATGCTATCAAAGCAGTCGAGAGTACCAATACAAAAGGATGGGGACAACTTGTCATTCCTACTGGCAATACAACAAAGAAGGGTCTTGGTTTTTCTGCAACCTGTACCCAGACAACTGCCAACGATGAAAGTCTTCATCCCCTTCAAAACTTCTTCCACAGTGGAGGTTTCCTTCACCCAGTGTCTCAGAAAGTACATGCTATCAATGAGGAAGATCCCCCTGACACAGATATGGAATGGAAGTCCTACCTTAACGAGGACGGTTATATGTCTCGGGAAGATGTGCCTACGCCATTTTGCTATCCCGTACAGAGTCCGAGATTTATACCACGGCCAGATGTCGAAATGATCTATGGAGATTGTGATCCAGAAGGATGCCGTGCACCACCAAATTCATTAGAGGAGGACACTCTGATGAAAGACCAATTTGACTACAACTATTATGGCCCAATGGATGGTCTGCCAATGTGGCAACCTTATCCAGGTGATTTGGGGCAAGAGAGTCAGCCGAACAATGAAAATCAGCTGGCCGTCATTGAACAGAATACCTGTGTCCCCACCATGTCATGGGATCAACACTCAGGTCATCCTGAAGCTACTCAACATGAAGATGAATTCTCAATGTTTACAGGACTTGAATTCATCAACTATGTTTTTCCTGAGGTTAACGTCATCGAGAGGGATGACTCCTCCAGTTCCAAAGAAGTTTGGGACACTCTAGGAGAACCAAGTGGAAAATACAACTATATGGTCAAGTACACCGCTCCCGAAAGCTCTCGTATCAGGCTCGAAGACATCCAGCCTACTGGATGGGGAGATGTACCTGAGAGCACAAATGCTATGCAAAATGCAACAGAGGAATTCTCCTACGATAAATCTGCCTGGGAGACAGATTCCAATGATACTGCTTCACTAGAAATCAGTGTCATTTCTGAAGACAAATCAAGGAAGGTGCCAGACTTTGTGATTCACCGAGGAGTTCGCCACCAATGGGTTGCCATTGAGGTTCCGGAGGTCGTTCATCAGTCAAAGTAATTGCCATCTTTTAACCTTTCACCCTGCCCAGGTGAAACGGATGTTTTGATAGGGCTCACTTTCTGTAAATTTCCCTCTTCGCTTTGCCCAAAGCGACAGAGTTTTGTTTTATAGGGCTGTAGTTTCAAGGATCGACTTCTTCATTAATAAAATAACATCGTTCTGTAATTTCCACATTAATTGCTGTTTTCTCTTTTCGCTTTTCTCAGAAAATGGTAATCCTAAAAAACAATTCAATAATAAAAACAAGCAGTAATAAAAATAAAACACTGCACACACTTTTGCATTTTCTCTATCTCTTCTAAACCCAAATCATCACGTCATGCATATTGCTTATTTTAAACCCCGTTGAAACATACGATCCGATGCCTTCTCCCAACTTTGAGTTCCCGGTATTCGGGGCTGAAGAAGAAGTTGACAACGAAATTCCAGAAGAGATCTCTCGATTACTCAGACAAGAGGAAAGGTCCATTGAACCTCACAAAGAACCGCTGGAAATGGTAAACTTGGGTTCAGAAAAGGAGAGAAAAGAAATCAAGATTGGAGCACTGCTCAGTCCAACTGCCAAAGAGAGTTTGATAAAGCTTCTCAAAGAATTCCCCGATGTATTCGCTTGGTCCTATCAGGATATGCCAGGGTTGGATACCAGCATCTTGGAACACCATCTACCGTTGAGATCGGAATGTCTGCCAGTAAAGAAAAGGTTGAGACACACTCATCCGAACATGGCCATCAAAATCAAAGAGGAGGTACAGAAACAGATTGACGCTGTTTTCCTCGCTACATCTGAATATCCTCAATGGTTAGCCAACATCGTACCCGTTCCCAAAAAGGATGGAAAAGTCAGGATGTGTGTCGACTATAGAGACCTGAACAAGGCTAGTCCAAAGGACGACTTTCCTTTACCACACATTGACATGCTGGTAGACAGTACAACAAAGTTCAAAGTTTTCTCCTTCATGGATGGATTCTCAGGCTACAAACAAATCAAAATGGCGCCGAAAGACATAGAGAAAACTTCGTTCATCACCCCATGGGGTACCTTTTGTTACAAGGTAATGCCGTTCGGTTTGAAGAACGCCGGGGCAACCTATCAAAGGGCCATGACATGATACACAAGGAAATCGAGGTATATGTTGATGATATGATTGCAAAATCAAAAATAGAGAGTGAGCACGTTGAACATCTGTCAAAATTGTTCGAACGTCTAAGAAAATTCAAGCTCCGCTTGAATCCTAACAAGTACACCTTCGGTGTCCGTTCAGGGAAACTACTAGGGTTCATCGTCAGCCAGAAAGGAATTGAGGTTGATACTGACAAGGTCAAGGCCATTCAAGAAATTCCTTCTCCAAAAACTGAAAAACAAGTCAGAGGATTCCTGGGGCGTTTGGACTACATCTCCAAATTCATATTCCTTATGACTGCGACATGCGCGCCGATCTTCAAATTACTTAAAAAGAACCAGGATTGTGTTTGGTCAGAAGATTGCCAAACCGCCTTCAATAATATCAAGGAATATCTGTTGAATCCTCCGATTCTATCACCTCCAGTGGAAGGAAGACCACTGATCATTTACCTCACAGTTCTAAAGGACTCAATGGGATGTGTACTTGGCCAGCAAGACGAAACTAAACGGAAAGAGTCTGCCATTTACTATTTAAGCAAGAAATTCACCGACTGCGAAACTCGGTACACGATGCTTGAGAAAACTTGTTGCGCTTTGGCTTGGGCAGCCAAACGTCTTCGCCAATACATGATTCGTCATACTACTTGGTCAATCTCAGAAATGGATCCAATCAAGTATGTCTTCGAAAAACCTGCTCTCACGGGAAGAATCGCCCGTTGGCAGATGTTGTTATCAGAATATGACCAAGAGTACCACGCTCAGAAAGCCGTTAAAGGGAGTATTTTAGCTGATCATTTGGCGCATCAACTGATTGGCAATCAAGAATCAATCGGGTTTGACTTCCCAGACAAAGATGTCATGTATCTAAAGATGAAAGACTGCGGTTCATCGCTACCCAGTGAAGGGCCAGAACCAGGTTCCCAATGGGGAATTATCTTAGACGGAGCAGTTAATCATTATGGAAACGGAATTGGGGAAATAATTGTTACCCCTCAGGGTACCCATATTCCTTTCACTTCCAGACTTACGTTCAAATGTACGAACAACGAGGCCGAATACGAAGCTTGTATCATGGGTCTCGAGGAAGCAATTGATTTAAGGATCAAAACCTTGGACGTATATGGCGACTCAGCCCTGGTTATCAATCAGATTAAAGGAGATTAGAACACATACCAATCAGGACTGATTCCTTACAAGGACTATGCAAGAAGGTTATTACCCTTCTTCAACAGAGTTGAGTTTCATCACATCCCTCGTGAGGAGAATCACATGGCTGGCGCTTTAGCCACTCTCTCTTCCCTGATTAGTGTAGGTCAATGGAATGACATACCTAAGATCGACATAACGCACCTTGAAAGGCCCGCTTACATCTTCACGATTGAAGCAGTCATAGACGACAAACCTTGGTATCACCATATCAAAGGCTTCCTTCAGAAACAAGAGTACCCACTTGGGGCATCCAGGAAAGACAGAAAGACCCTCAGAAGATTGGCTGGAAACTTCTTCCTGAGCGGTGACACTCTTTATAAGAGAAATTTTGACATGGTCTTGCTCCGATGCGTAGACAGACCAGAAGCAGACATGCTTATGAAAGAAATTCATGAAGGATCCTTTGGCACTCTTGCCAATGGACACACAATGGCGAGAAAAATTCTAAGAGCAGGGTACTACTGGTTGACCATGGAATCCGACTGCTACAAGTACATGAGGAGGTGTCACAAATGTCAGATATACTCCGACAAAATTCATGTACCGCAATCACATCTCAAAGTTCTTTCTTCCCCGTGGCCTTTTTCCATATGGGGAATCGACATGATTGGCATGATTGAGCCCAAGGCTTCAAACGGACATCGGTTCATCCTGGTCGCCATTGACTATTTCACCAAATGGGTCAAAGCAGCTTCATTCGCCAATGTAACCCGACAAGTGGTGGTCCGATTTATCAAAAACAATATCATCTGCCGTTATGGTGTTCCAAGCGAGATCATTACTGATAATGGATCCAACTTGAACAATAAGATTATGAAAGAGTTATGCGATGAGTTCAAGATCGAACACCATAACTCATCTCCCTACCGACCCAAGATGAACGGAGCGGTAGAAGCGGCTAACAAGAACATCAAGAAGATCGTTCAAAAGATGGTTGTAACCTATAAAGACTGGCATGACATGCTACCCTTTGCTCTTCACGGTTATCGCACATCTGTCCGCACTTCAACAGGGGCTACCCCTTTCTCTCTAGTGTATGGCATGGAAGCAGTGCTCCCCATAGAAGTAGAGATCCCGTCAATCCGAGTATTGATGGAAGCTAAGCTCACCGAAGCTGAATGGTGTCAAAGTCGACACGACAAATTGAATCTAATCGAGGAGAAGCGAATCACGACACTATGCCATGGTCAGCTGTATCAACAAAGAATGAAGAGGGCGTTCGACAAAAAGGTCCGACCTCGCGTCTTT
Source organism: Lathyrus tuberosus (assembly GCA_022829125.1). NCBI lineage: Eukaryota > Viridiplantae > Streptophyta > Magnoliopsida > Fabales > Fabaceae > Lathyrus > Lathyrus tuberosus. The sequence continues at coordinate 2,141,744 of JALAZF010000532.1, read as the reverse complement.
AGGAAAGGAGACCTCGTGCTCAAGAAGATACAATCATTTCTCACTGATTCCCGAGGCAAGTGGACTCCGAATTATGATGGACCCTATGTGGTCACAAAAGCTTTCTCAGGCGGCGCCTTGAGACTTGCAACCATGGACGGAGAGGAATTTTCCTACCCCACGAATCTTGATGTAGTCAAGAAATACTTCGCCTAAACTAAAAAAAAAATGTCTCGGTGGATTGAAAACCTGAAAGGGCGGTCCAGGAAAAAGTTAGAGACATAAAAAAAAAATCATCCCGATGGATTGGAAACATCATAGTACAATCCAGGTAAAAATTAGGGATAATGGTAAGTAACTATGTTCAACAGGGACAAATCCCTCAGCAGCAGTTACATCATCCGTCAGAAAATTCCAGTCAAGGTCATCTTCGACAGAAGCTCGGGATGCCCCGAAGTCAAAGTTGGTAGAAGGATAGCGGTCGTTATGTTTCAATGTAGCCCTTTTCCCTGTAAATTACCATTTTCTAACTTTGTAAATACTCTTTGGAATCACGCGTTTGGCTGATCTCCATCTTATCAATAAAATTTGAGCCCTTGTGCTTTTGTTTGTAATTCTTATTTGTTTTAGCTTTACAGAACGACATTTTAACATGATTAACGATTCTTGAAATAAAACAAAAATGAATTTACTTGTAAAACTTTTTCTGCTTTTTAATAAAGACGGCAATTTCTTTTGACCGTTGAACATCAGAAGAACATCGGTCGCTTCTCCAGAAGTAATCAAACCTCAAAGTGCAGAATCAAATTACTCCTTCTACGCCAGTACGCCTGAAGGAAGGGATCAATTGTGTCAGAGACCTTGTTTCGTCAGACACGCCACGACAGAGTTCTTACCTCCTAAGCCCGACCAACGGTAGCTCCCAATAGGGACTATCTCTCCTAAGCAAGGTAGACTTGCTATCTTGAACCAGCGATATTTCTACATGCCCCACTGTGGCTGAGTATCCAGTCATGTTCATCTTTTAGTTTGTATGTCGCGTCAGTTTTGTCAGCATATACATACATACATCATGCATTATTGATTTACATTCACATTTCATATTGCATTACCATCACTCTAGTCGGTCTTGTCCCTTAGTGATAGGAGTTCTCTCAATCGAGTTCTCAGTTATTTCCTCGTCAGGAAATACTGCGTCTGAACAATCTCGTCTCCAGTTTATTTCTGGATTGGAAGTTGGCCCTTGACCACTTTGATAACTTGAACCTCTGAAAAACTAGAGGAACCTTCAGTCAGCATCACTCTTCGCCATTGAAGGTGATATCCTTGCTTTCCCAGATTAAGGAAAATCCACAGAGAAAGCCTTGTAATCAGAGATTCGGCAGCATGCCAGTTTCGCTCTGAAATGATCGCTGATGAAAAGGTCATCGGCACCTCAAAATTGGACCCTATCATATGGCATTTCTCCGGGAAGATCCCGAGAAAAGTATGATGTAAGATCCTAAGCGGCAGCAGTCTCTCAAGAGACCTGCTTTCCCCAAGTATAAACAAATGGTGTCTCCAACAGAGAAGTTTGTGCAACTCTACGACTCAGACAACTGGGTTCCCCAGCAAGTCTGCCATCAAAAGTTTTTCCATCAAATGGCATCTCCCCAAGAAAATTAGGCGAGAAGTTTGAGGAAAACCGCTACGCATAATGTCCCTTGACAATAAAGTTTATTGACAAAAGAAACTTAGACCAGTTCCTTGGTAGAAAACCAGGATCGAGGGGAAGTTTATAATCAGAAACTAAGACCAGTTCCTTGGTAGGAAACCAGGATCGAGGGGAAGTTTATTTCAGAAACTAAGACCAGTTCCTTGGTAGGAAACCAGGATTGAGGGGAAGTTTATTTATGAAATTGAGACCAGATCCTTGGCTGAAGACCAGGATCGAGGGGAAGTTTTACCTTTTCTAAGCATCATTTCTTAGCAAAAGAAGATGAATGTGTGCGCTACCATTCATGACCACCATCAAAATTTCGGGTATTCCGATATTTAATCCTCTTGCACCCCGAATGCCCGAATACCTTTGTCATTCACACCTTCGGGTCCAAGACGATTAAATAGGGGCATCTGGCATACCCCAAATTTTGACCACTAAGATTTCCCATCATTGTGTTAATCATCATCACAATATGGATGAACCATCATACCTCATTAGTCTCCCCAAAGATGGGTGAGCACCCACTACCATCAAAATTAGGGTTTCAAGCCCTCTTTGAGTTCTTAGACAAAGGATCAATCAAAGAATGACACGATCTTCAACTTGTCTAACCTCTCAAACATCTACAAAGGATCAAAAGGACTCCCACCTCAAGGATTAAGCACAAGCATGCTCCCTTCTAGGTGGATCAAGCCTCAAGATCGCCAGTGTCACCAAATTAGGGTTTAGGTCGACCAGGGCCTCCAGATGGGAATTTTTCATCTGGGCACAAGCCAATGATCTAAAACATAACCTAATATACTTCATGGAACCTCATGGACCCAAGCATCAAGTCAATTTTGCCTCAGGGGATGCACTCATCAAAAATCAGGAATTAGGGTTTCTTGACCTAATTCGCCCCTAAGTTGACTTTTGGGACAAATCATGAACCAAGACCTCAAGAGAGGATTTTAGGGTCTCCAATATTCCATATTGATCCATTTGCAACAATGGATTAATCCAAGAAGCTTGAGCAACAAGTTTCAATTCCATCTGCACTACAATTAGGGTTTCACGAGGAAAGTCAACTGTAACTTTGACTTTTGACCAGGACATGCTCCCAAACCCTAAAACATGATTCAATATACCCTATGACACCCATGGAACATGTCCATCAAGTTTGATTTAGGTCAAGGACATGATTTCATGAAGAATTGCACAGTTTGGAATTCATCTGATAAAAAGTCAACTGTGCACAAAAGTCAACTTTGACTTTTTGAGATTTTTCACCAAAATGGATTTTTAACCCTAAAATGATGTTAATGTATGATTTGAATCGTCATTCATCAAGAAAAATCAAAGAAAGTGGGATAACTTGTAAAAGGGGTAACCATAAAAACTTAGAAAAATTTCTAAGTTATGGAAAAAGTGACACTAATGTGCCAACTTTGGAGGATCATAACTCCTAAACCACAAGGCCATTGTTCCCCATTCAAAGCTTGATTTGTAGATCTCATTGCCCTCTACAAAAGCTTCATACTGACCTATGTCCAAATTCCTCATGGATTTTGAGTTATGGAGTGATCAAAATCAAGAAAAGTCACTTTGTTCCAACACTTGGTGAAAATTTCACTAAGTCAGATTTTACCTTACTTTTTGACAAATGTAGGGGGAATTTTCACTTGGATTCAAAAGAGATCAAAACCAAACATGTTCAAATAGTTGTTGTATCATGTAAGGGCTTTCCAAAATGGCCAAGAACATTACCAAATTAAATTTGAGTCATGAGATATGACATTGGCAAGTTGCCTTGCTAAAATCTGCCAAGGCAAGACAGATTTTTACACTTTTGGTCGATTTGCCAAAATCAGCCAAATCCAAATGCTCCTATCCACTTGGACACCTCTGAGGATTGAATCTAAAGGGGACAATCACTGAGCCAAGCCTCCAAAGTCTTTGGAACAAGAAATAGCATGTTGAACCTAGAATTGCCAAAATAGGGACAAGACTCCAATTTTGGATTGGAGCATTCAATGGAAGCATCAAGATGGCATGGACTGAGCCATTCTCAATTGAATTTAGTCAAGACTTATCCAGGACCAAGGGAACCAGCAGCATGTGCCCTAACCTCTAGTCAATGGCTAGAGGAGACTTGGATTTTCATTTGCCAACATTGGCCAAACCTACTCTGCAGTTGCCATTCACTATTCCTTGCAAAACAAACTTGCTCTACTATAAATAGAGCTCAATTATGATCAGTTTGAGTACACCAAAGCCATCAAACAGATTCTTTCCTCAAAATCTCTTCTTTCACTCCAATTTTGCCTTCCAAGGCAAGTCACTATCGAGTTTTGAGTTTGAGAGCTTTTCCAATCAAACCAATCACACACACACCTCACATACGTCATATAGAAGTGATCCAAACACTCACATAACATCTGGAACACAGATTTCACAAAATCACCAGCCAATTGCTCAAGTTCTTGACAGATTTGCAGTTGGGGTACCATCTCAAGTTCCAGATCATTTCAATTTATTCCAAGTATTCATACACACTCCATGGCACCTAGGGAAGCTATCCAGATCATTGGAACCTAACTGTAACACCTCCAACACAAATCACGATCACCAGCTGCAAGTGGTAAGCATGAGTTCTTCTAACTCTATGATCCATGCAATTTTTGCTGCATAATAATTTGGCCATATATTCATAATCATGCATGGAATGTTTCCCCTCAATTAATTGCATTGTTTGAATCGTGTATCAAAAATCCTAGCCTTCATGCAGAAATTAGGGTTCTAGAGGATTTTTCGTGATTTCTTGTTTTATGCTTAATTTAAATGAAATTAATTGTCATAGACATGATCGTGAGGTTGAAACGAGTTGATTGGTATTTAGATTGCATGATATAATCAAGTATTAAGTGAGATTGGAGAGAAAATGCAAATCAGCCAAACCCAGAACACGCGCGTGTTCTTCAGCTGTTCTTGGCGCCATTTTTTGAAAATTCAAATATTTGAATTTTGTGATTTTATTTAATTAATTCAAAAATTAATTTCTCTCTAAGTTTTAATGATTTTGAGTCAATTATTTTTTTAATAATTCAAAAAAATGTTAAAATATTTTATTTTCCCAAAAAATCCCAAAAATATTATTTATTTTGTATAATTGATATTTTTGCAAAGAATTAATGTTTTAATTGTTTTTAACTTTTAAAATATTTTTTCCACCTTGATTTTGCAACTTTTAATGCCTTCTAATTATTTTGTAGGTCAATACTTAATTTTTGAAGCATTAATCCAAGATCACAATTTGTTTTCCATATGTTAAACAATTTTGATCATTTTAATTGAATTTTTATTCAATTAAATACATTTTTGAAAACAAATTAGGGTTTTTGGATTAATTCAACCCTCATAAATCATTTTCAAAACACTTTGGGCCTCTAATAGAGTTTAAGACCCAATCCTTTTTTTGACCAAATCATTTTTGGGCCTCAGTATATTGTATAAGTCCCGATACCGTCAAAAACAAACGGCGTGATCGTCGCCTCTTCAAAACAAAAAACCTTGGGCCTACTGTAATACCCCCAATCTATACCCCCAATTACATAAAGCAGTAAAAGAAAATTCAAAATTTCATCAGAGTATATTTAAATTATCATGGCATAGACGGGGAGAATCACATTATATTGAAAAAAAACATACAACACCTGCTCATAAAGATATGCAACAGTGGGGTAGCAATCAACAGAGGAACTCAGTTCCTTACACCCACATTTCAGATTTTAGAATAAAAGCGGAAAATCTAAAACTAAATATCATATATATAATTCACATGAAAAGTTTGTCATACACCAAGTTATACATGCACAAGCCAAAAGATATATATACATAACACACAATAATCACAAACGGCCTCCCTAACTACCCGGTGTCACATATCAGAGCCGACCGACAAAAGAATGAAGTCCTAAGCTTCACAAAAAGACCTCCAGCAACTCTAATCTGCAATGCCTCATAGAGCATTATAAAATAGCAGAAGGGTGAGAAAAACAATCATAATATAATTGCATACAATTATATATTACACAAAAATACACATATATACGGTTCTCACCAGAACTCACACCATAATTCAAACACAATACAACACAAGGTATACTAACCATTCACAACACAAGTATCGCCAACACATATCCATATATCAATTTATCAGTTTTATCCACAATTCCACACATAAACAAACCATTAATAATTTATGCAAATGCAAGAGACCGACACAACGACACTATGCATATGCACATGTGGTACCGACTTCCAATGTTTCTCATCACTAGTTCACTCAGGAACTCTACTGAATCATCGCTCGTTACATCATTGTAACTGCCCGTCGGGCATATGATGTTCCCCCTCGCTCACACCCCACACGGGCACACGATGTTTATGGATTGCTCACACCCCACACGGGCACACGACCCGATCACTCACACCCCACATGGGCACACGATCGTCTATAACCATCGCTTTCGGTCCTCTTATTTTTAAGGCTATTCATACCTCTTATTTTTAAGGCTTACGATGTTATTGAAAATTCCCTCTGGAACCAATCATTCACTCAGGACGTCACAACAATGCATATCATGATGCCTGGCATACAAGGACTCATGACATTCAAATACACACATATATGCAACCATCTCTCTTAACAAAATCACACTTTGCACTTAAGCCCAAAACAATGCATTTACATCATACAACAACACCTTTCATGATACACATCAATTACGCACCACTACAAGAACAAAAGTCGGCAAACCAACACTATTCCCGATTTCCGACATAATTAAATCGGCTAACAATTTCTAAATCATCATAATAAGAAAGTACAGCTCAATAGCTTTCCAACGATACCAAGAATGTAAAAATCGGTTAAACGGAACCCAAGTTACGAAAGAAAAACGAAAACGATATTTTGAAAAGTCCCATTTTACAATCCTCCTAACAATACGCGTATTGCCCTGAGCCATACGCGTATTGCCCTGATTCCTCGCCATTCCATACGCGTATTGCCCAAGGTCATACGCGTATAGGCAGAGACCCATTTATCCCAAAATTCACATTTAAAAATCCATACGCGTAGTGCCCAACACCATACACGTATTGCCCTACTGTGTTACGCGTACCATACGCAAATGGGCAGATGGCCGAGCAAAATGAGAATCCATACGCGTATTGGCCCATGACTCGCCCATGTTACGCATATTGCCAAGGTCCAGACGCGTATGAACATGCCCCATACGCGTATGACCTGGAAAAACCAGAAAAATTCTGCAGAAAATTTGTGTTACGGGTTTCACACCCAAACCCTCCAACTCATCATCCAATACTCAGAAAAACACCAATTTGAGGTATAACAATACATACCCAACATGTATAAGCAACAAAGAACACAATCAACATGAGTTTAGACACATTTGGATCAATTTTTACCAATTTCTAAACATTATGATTTTTACTATATTTATCATTTCAACCCAATAACAATCACAAACACACATACATAATCATACACAAGCATATAATAATCGAGTTTCGCACCCTTACCCGATTTAATCGATTCTAGGAGTTGTTTTCTTTGATTTTCCAAGATTTTCTCACTTTTCTTCTCTTCTCCTCTTTTCTTCCCTCTTTCCTTCTTCTCTTTTTCTTTCTCTCTATTTTTTTCTCTTTCTATTTTCTATTTTTCTACTTAATGAAAAATATCATGAAATTACCAAAATACCCCCACACTCAAATATCTCGCAAACGTTCCCAAAACGCGATAAAATATCACAACATTGAAAAATAACATATTTCCAAATAAAAGTCGAAAATAAAATAATATAATAATCAAATAATCAAAACGACTCGATTAAATAAAAGCACACAAAAAGCTGGGGCGTTACAACTCTCCCACACTTAGAAATTTTCGTCCTCGAAAATATACCTGAGACGAACAACTCTAAATACGACTCCCGCATCCGACTCTCCAACTCACAAGTCAAATTGCCCTCAGCAGCGCCTCCCCACGCCACTTTCACAAGTGCAATATCCTTGCCACTTAACCGCTTCACTCCGCAATCCAAAATCCTAACCGGTAATGCCTCAACCGTAAGGTTCTCCCTTACTTCAACCTCATCCATCAGAATCACATACGACGGATCCGGAACATACTTCCGAAGCTATGAAACATGGAACACGTCATGCAAATTCGGCAGATTCGGCGGCAACGCCACCCTATACGCCACAACACCCACTCTCGCAGATATCTGGTAAGGACCAATAAACCGAGAAGTAAGTTTCTTCGATTTCAATGCACGACCCACACTCGTTACCGGCGTAACTCTCAAAAATACATGATCGCCCTCTTGAAACTCAAGATCTTTCCTCCTTCGATCATGATAGTTCTTTTACCTACTCTGAGAAGCCTTCATTTTCTCACGAATAAGCTTCACTTTTTCCGTAGTCTGTTGCACCAACTCTGGTCCAACCACCAAACTCTCACCAGATTCGTGCCAACACAAAGGTGTTCGACACCTTCGTCCCTACAATGCTTCAAACGGTGCCATTCCAATACTCAAATGGAAACTGTTATTATACGTAAATTCAATCAATGCAAGATAACTATCCCACACACCGCCTTGTTCAAGAACACAAGCTCTCAACAAATCTTCCAACGACTGAATCGTCCTCTCCGTCTGACCATCCGTCTGCGGACGATAAGCCGAACTCAATCTCAATTTAGAACCCAACGCCTTCTGTAAACTTTCCCAAAATCTCGAGGTAATCCTAGGATCTCGATCCGAAAAAATACTCAATGGAACCCCATGCAACTTCACAATCACACTGATGTAAATCTCAGCTAACCTCTCTAAAGAAAAACTGATGTCAATCGGAATAAAATGTGCCGATTTAGTCAGCCTATCCACAACCACCCAAATAGCATTATGCCCTCGCTGAGTATTCGGTAACCCCGTTACAAAATCCATGGAAATGCTATCCCACTTCCACTCAGGAATATCCAACGGTTGCAACAAACCACTAGGCCTCTGATGTTCCACCTTCGATTTCTGACAAGTCAAACATGCATAAACAAACTGAGCCACATCTCGTTTCAATCCAGGCCACCAGAAAATCTTCTTCAAATATTGGTACATCTTATTCGCTCCCGGATGTATACTCAAATTACTCCGGTGTCCTTCTTCCAAAATCATCTTTTTCAACTCCACATCATCCGGAATACAAATTCTACCTCGGAATCTCAAAACACCATTAATATCCACTTGAAAATCACTATTCGCATCTTTTTCTCCTTCCAACATCAAACCCACAAATTTCACATCCAACTTCTGTTTCTCACTAACAGTCATCAGAAAATCATTAGTAATCATTAGCATACCAAGCCTCATGCTATCCGACGTCACTTCACATACCAAACTCAAGTCTCTAAATGATTCCAAAAGTTCCCACTCTTTAACCATTAAAGCGGGCATATGTAACAATTTCCGACTCAACACATCGGCTACCACATTAGCTTCACCAGGATGGTAATTCAAGCCAAAGTCGTAGTCCTTCAAAAATTCCAACCATCTACGTTGCCTCATATTTAGCTCTTTCTGATCAAACAAGTATTTCAAACTTTTATGATCACTAAAGACTTCAAATCTTGCACCGTAGAGATAATGCCTCCAAATCTTCAACACAAAAACCACAGCCGCTAATTCCAAATCATGAGTAGGATAATTTTTCTCATGCACTCTCAATTGCCTCGAAGCATAAGCCACAACCTTACCTCCTTGCATCAAAACACCACCTAGGCCAATCAAAGAAGCATCACAATAAACCACAAATGGTTCATTAGGATTCGAAAAAATCAAAATCGGAGCTGCCGTCAATCTTCTCTTCAGCTCATTAAAACTTTCCTCGCACCGAATATCTCAAATGAACGCTTGCCCTTTACAAGTCAACTGGGTCAAAGGAAGGGCTAGTTTAGAAAACCCTTCAATAAACCTTCGATAATAGCCGGCCAAACCCAAAAAGCTTCGAATTTCAGTAACAGATCTAGGAGCCTCCCATTGCAGAACTGCTTCTACTTTAGATGGATCCACAGCAATACCATTACCTGAAATTACGTGCCCAAGTAAACTCACTTCCGACAACCAGAATTCACACTTTGACAACTTAGCAAAAAGCTTCCTTTCTTTCAAAACCTGCAAAACAATACGCAAATGCTCCGCGTGCTCTTCCTAAGACTTAGAATAAATCAATATGTCATCAATAAACACAACAACAAATCGATCCAAATGCTCGTGAAAAATACGATTCATGTACTCCATAAACACACCTGGCGCATTAGAAACCCCGAACGGCATCACAGAATATTCATAATGACCGTAACGTGTCCTAAAAGCCGTCTTCTGAATATCTTCCTCTTTCACCCTAATCTGATGATACCCTGACCTCAAGTCAATCTTACTGAACACACACTCACCAACCAACTGATCCATCAGATCATCAATTCTTGGAAGAGGATACTTATTCTTAATCGTCACCTTATTCAACTGGCGATAATCGATACACAATCACATACTTCCATCTTTCTTTTTCACCAATAAAACTGGAGCACCCCAAGGAGAAACGCTTGGTCTCACAAACCTCTTCTCCAACAACTCATTCAACTGTTTCTTTAACTCAACCAACTCAGATGCCGACATACGATAAGGTGCCATAGAAACAAGTCTAGTACCAGGAACTAGATCTATAGAAAACTCCACCTCTTTCTCGGGCGGAAAGTCTGAAATATCCTCAAGAAACACTTCGGAAACTCACACACAACAGGGAACACATAAAGTGAAACTTGACTATCCACAGTCAACGATGCAAACAACCCAAACAACTGAGCTTCATCCGCCAAAAGTCTCTTCAACTCTTTGGTAGATAAGAAACTCTAGTCTTCGTCTTCCTCAAGAGAAGGAAACCTTACCAGCTTATGATAACAATCAATATGCACTCGATTGAATTGCAACCAATTCATTCCCAGAACCACATCTAAACCCTCCAACGGTAAACACACCAAATCCATCTCAAAGTCTTTACCATAAATGGTCAAAGGACAACTTAGACAAACCAAAGAAGTAGTTACTGATCCCATTACTGAAGTATCAATAACCATCTCACCACCCATCAAAGACAACACAAGATTCAAATGCTTCGCGCACCCAGAAGAAATAAACGAATGAGTCGCTCCAGTATCAATAATAGCAACTAAAGGAGTACTATTAATAAAACAAGTACCTCTGATCAGACGATCTGCACTTGAAGTCTGAGTTCCTGCCAATGCAAACACTTTCCCACCAGACTGAGCCTGCTTCGGTTTCGGACACTTCGTACTAATATGACCAGGCTCCCCACAGTTGAAACATTTCACCACATTTTTCCTGACACACTCAGCTGCAACATGTCCTACACCTCCACAATTAGTACACTTCCTCATATCTTTCCTGCACTCAAACTGACGATGCCCCAAATCACCACATTTATAACATCTTAGAGGACCAGACATTCCTCCTCCACTCGACCTTTTCTCAAAATTTACCTTTTGTTTACCCTTATCAGCTGGTGTCACATACGGACCACCACGAAACTGTTGCTTCCCTTTCCTCTCGCTCACACTCTTATAGTGAGTAGAATGAGCCTTACTATCCTCCTCATAAATCCTACAATAATCCACCAAATCAGAAAACCTCTGAATCCTATGATAACCCATTGCCTGCTTTATCTCAGGACAGAATCCATTCTCAAACTTCACACACTTAGAGAATTCCACAGTCGCTTCAGCATAATGAGGATAAAACTGCACAAGTTCCACAACCTTAGCAATATAATCAACAACTGACATATTACCTTGTTTCAGTTCCAAGAACTCGATTTCCTTCTTCCCTCTTACATCTTCAGGAAAATACCTCCTCAAAAACTCCATGCTAAACACAGCCCAAGTAATCTCCTCTTCTGCAGCTTCCAACACATGACGAGTACTAACCCACCAATCATCAGCTTCTTCCAGTAAAATATGAGTACCCAGTTTCACCTTCTAATCTTCAGCACAATCCATCACTCGGAAAATCCTTTCAATCTCTTTCAGCCATATCTGAGCACCATCAGGATCATATCTTCCTTTGAAGACAGGCGGTTTGTTCTTCCTAAACTCATCATTACCAGCGGCATTAGGTGCACCCTGCACAGCACGAGCCATAGCTTGCATAGCAGCAGCCAAAGCAGCATCGTTCCTACCAGCCATATTCTGTTCATTTCCAATAACAGCAACTATGGTTAAACAAACAACTCATCCAACCACAACGACCAACAAGGACTAATACAACAGACACAGACTGGCTCTGATACCACTTAATGTAACACCCCTAATCTATACCCCCAATTACATAAAGCAGTAAAAGAAAATTCAAAATTTCATCAGAGTATATTTAAATTATCATGGCATAGACGGGGAGAATCACATTATATTGAAACAAAACATACAACACCTGCTCATAAAGATATGCAACAGTGGGGTAGCAATCAACAGAGGAACTCAGTTCCTTACACCCACATTTCAGATTTTAGAATAAAAGCAGAAAATCTAAAACTAAATATCATATATATAATTCACATGAAAAGTTTGTCATACATCTAGTTATACATGCACAAGCCAAAAGATATATACATAACACACAATAATCACAAACGGCCTCCCTAACTACCCGGTGTCACATATCAGAGCCGACCGACAAAAGAATGAAGTCTTAAGCTTCACAAAAAGACCTCCAGCAACTCTAATCTGCAATGCCTCATAGAGCATTATAAAACAGCAGAAGGGTGAGAAAAACAATCATAATATAATTGCATACAATTATATATTACACAAAAATACACATATATACGGTTCTCACCACAACTCACACCATAATTTAAACACAATACAACACAAGGTATACTAACCATTCACAACACAAGTATCGCCAACACATATCCATATATCAATTTATCAGTTTTATCCATAATTCCACACATAAACAAACCATTAATAATTTATGCAAATGCAAGAGACCGACACAACGACTCTATGCATATGCACATGCGGTACCGACTTCCATTGTTTCTTATCACTAGTTCACTTAGGAACTCTGCTGGAATCATCGCTCGTTACATCATTGTAACTCCCCGTCGGGCATACGATGTTCCCCGTCGCTCACACCCCACACGGGCACACGACGTTTATGGATCGCTCACACCCCACACGGGCACACGACCCGATCGCTCACACCCCACATGGGCACACGATCGTCTATAACCATCGCTTTCAGTCCTCTTATTTTTAAGGCTATTCATACCTCTTATTTTTAAGGCTCACGATGTTATAGCAGATTCCCTCTGGAACCAATCCTTCACTCAGGACGTCACAACAATGCATATCATGATGCTTGGCATACAAGGACTCATGACATTCAAATACACACATATATGCAACCATCTCTCTTAACAAAATCACACTTTGCACTTAAGCCCAAAACAATGCATTTACATCATACAACAACACCTTTCATGAAACACATCAATTACGCAACATTACAACGACAAAAGTCGGCAAACTGACACTATTCCCGATTTCTGACATAATTAAATCGGCTAACAATTTCCAAATCATCATAATAAGAAAGTACAGCTCAATAGCTTTCCAACGATACCAAGAATGTAAAAATCGGATAAACGGAACCCAAGTTACGAAAGAAAAACGAAAACGATATTTTGAAAAGTCCCATTTTACAATCCTCCTGACAATACGTGTATTGCCCTGAGCCATACGCGTATTGACCTGATTCCTCGCCGTTCCATACGCGTATTGCCCAAGGTCATACGCGTATGGGCAAATACCCATTTATCACAAAATTCACGTTTAAAAGTCCATACGCGTATTGCCCAACACCATACGCGTATTGTCCTAATGTGTTACGCGTACCATACGCAAATGGGCAGATGGCCGAGCAAAATGAGAATCCATACGCGTATTGGCCCATGACTCGCCTATGTTACGCGTATTGCCAAGGTCCATACGAGTATGAACATGCCCCATACGCGTATGACCTGGAAAAACCAGAAAAATTCTGCAGAAAATTTGTGTTATGGCTTTCACACCCAAACCCTCCAACTCATCATCCAATACTCAGAAAAACACCAATTTGAGGTATAACAATACATACCCAACATGTATAAGCAACAAAGAACACAATCAACATGAGTTTTGACACATTTGGATCAATTTTTACCAATTTCTAAACATTATGATTTTTACTTTATTTAGCATTTCAACCCAATAACAATCACAAACACACATACATAATCATACACAAGCATATAATAATCGAGTTTCGCACCCTTACCCGATTTAATCGATTCTAGGAGTTGTTTTCTTTGATTTTCCAAGATTTTCTCACTTTTCTTCTCTTCTCCTCTTTTCTTCCCTCTTTCCTTCTTCTCTTTTTCTTTCTCTCTATTTTTCTCTCTTTCTATTTTCTATTTTTCTACTTAATGAAAAATATCATGAAATGACCAAAATACCCCCACACTCAAATATCTCGTAAATGTTCCCAAAACGCGATAAAATATCACAACATTGAAAAATAACATATTTCCAAATAAAAGTCGAAAATAAAATAATATAATAATAAAATAATCAAAACGACTCAATTAAATAAAAGCACACAAAAACTGGGGCGTTACACCTACCCTCGAGTAGTAAGACCCATTTCTTTTCTTAAAACTCATTTGGGCCTCTAATAGAGTGTAAGACCCAACCCCCTTGTACAGAAAACTTTTTGGGCCTCATTTATTGTATAAGTCCCTCTGTACATTTTCAAATAAACGACGCGATCGTCGCCAGTTTAAAATTAACCACCTGGGCCTCTCCTCGAGCTATAAGACCCATTCAAAACTATTGGACCTCTTTTAGAGTGTAAGACCTAATACCCTTTTAACCAAAAGCATTTGGGCCTCACTTATTTTATAAGTCCCTCTGCGTTAAAAGAAATCTCGACGCGACCGCCATTTTAAACGAAAAAATCATTTGGGCCTACCCTCGAGTTATAAGCCCCACTCTTTTTCTTTAAACCTTTTTGGGCCTCTTGAGAGAGTGTAAGACCCATCCCTTTATACAGAAAACCTTTTTCGGGCCACAGTCACTTGTATAAGTCCCTCTGTACAAATTCAAACAGTGCGCTCACTGATAAAACCCTGGGCCTCTCCTTGAGCTGTAAGCCCCAAATCTTTCTTTTTCAAAGCACTTTCTCCTTTGATTTTGAAATATACTGTTGTTTTTATAATCTTTCTTTGTTGAACAACTAACCAAACAGCATAGAAGATCTACAACCGAGTAAGTGGCTATTGCTTTCATTTACGGCTTTCATATACATATAACTGTATTGTGGGGTTGTTTCACTGTAAGTCTTCTTTCATAAATTCATATTGTAACACCCCCAATCTATACCCCCAATTAAATAAAGCAGTAAAAGAAAATTCAAAATTTCATCAGAGTATATTTAAATTATCATGGCATAGACGGGGGAATCACATTATATTGAAACAAATCATACAACACCTGCTCATAAAGATATGCAACAGTGGGGTAGCAATCAACAGAGGAACTCAGTTCCTTACACCCACATTTCAGATTTTAGAATAAAAGTGGAAAATCTAAAAACTGAATATCATATATATATATATATCACATGAGAAGTTTGTCATACATTAATTTATACATGCACAAGCCAAAAGATATATATATATATATATACATAATACAGATAATCACAAACGGCCTCCCTAACTACCCGGTGTCACATATCAGAGCCGACCGACAAAAGAATGAAGTCCTAAGCTTCACAAAAAGACCTCCAGCAACTCTAATCTGCAATGCCTCGTAGAGCATTATAAAACAACAGAAGGGTGAGAAAAACAATCATAATATAATTGCATACAATTATATATAACACCAAAAATACACATGTAAAATGTTCTCACCATAACTCATATCAGTATTCAAATACAAAACAATACAATGTATATTTCATATTTCCATCACCAAGGTATACCAATCATACACAATACAGGTATCACCAACACGTATCCATATAATCAATTCATCCATAATTCCACACATAAACAACCCATTAATGATTTATGCAAATGCAAGAGACCGACACCACGACTCTACGCATATGCACATGTGGTACCGACTTCCATTGTTTCTCATCACTAGTTCACTCAAGAACTCTACTGGAATCATCGCTCGTTACATCACTGTAACTCCCCGTCGGGCATACGATGTCCCCCGTCGCTCACACCCCACATGGGCACACGACGTTTATGGATCGCTCACACCCCACACGGGCACACGACCCAATCGCTTACACCCCACATGGGCACACGATCGTCTATAACCATCGCTTTCGGTCCTCTTATTTTTAAGGCTATTCATACCTCTTATTTTTAAGGCTCGCGATGTTATAGAAGGTTCCCTCAGGAATCAAACCGTCACTCAGGATGTCACAACAATGCATATCATGATGCTTGGCATACAAGGACTCATGACATTCAAATACACACATATATGCAACCATCTCTCTTAACAAAATCACACTTTGCACTTAAGCCCAAAACAATGCATGTAATTTCCATACGGCCATAAATCATCTCAACACCATCTAAACACATGCATTTACATCATACAACAACACCTTGCATGATACACATCAGTTACACACAATTATAACGACAAAAGTCGACAACCGACACTATTCCCGATTTTTGACATAATTAAATCGGTTAACAATTTCAAAATTATTATAATAAGAAAGTACAGCTCAATAACTTTCCAACGATACCAAGAATGTAAAAATCGGATAAACGGAACACAAGTTACGAAAGAAAAACGAAAACGATATTTTGAAAAGTCTCATTTTACCATTTTCCTGACAATACGCGTATTGCCCTGAGCCATACTCGTATTTCCCTGATTCCTCACCATTCCATACGCGTATTGCCCAAGGTCATACGCGTATGGGCAGAGACCATTTTCCCCCAAAAATTCACGTTTAAAAGTCCATACGCGTAGTGCCTAACACCATACGCGTAATGCCCTAAAGAGTTACGCGTACCATACGCAAATGGGCAGATGGCCGAGTAAAATTAAGATCCATACGCGTATTGGCCCACAACTCGCCCATGATACACGTATTGCCAAGGCCCATACGCGTATGAACATGCCCCATAAGCGTATGACCTGGGCAAACCAGAAAAAATTCTGCAGAACTTGTTCTGCGTTTTTCAACCAAAATCCTCCCAATCATCATCCAATACTCAGAAAAACACCAATTTGAGGTATATCAATACATACCCAACATGTATAAACAACAAGGAACACAACAACATAAGTTTAAACACATTTGAAATCAATTTCTACCAATTTCTAAACATTATGATTTTTACTATATTTATCATTTCAATCCAATAACAATCACAAACACACATACATAATCATACACAAGCATATAATAATCGAGTTTCACACCCTTACCCGATTAAATCGATTTTAGAAGTTGTTTTCTTGATTTTCCAAGATTTTCTCACTTTTCTTCTCTTCTCCTTTTTTCTTCCCTCTTTCCTTCTTCTCTTTTTCTTTCTCTCTATTTTTCTCTCTTTCTATTTTCTATTTTTCTACTTAATGAAAAATATCATGAAATGACCAAAATACCCCCACACTCAAATATCTCGCAAACGTTCCCAAAACGCGATAAAATATCACAACATTGAAAAATAACATATTTCCAAATAATAGTTGAAAATAAAATAATATAATAATAAAATAATCAAAATGACTCAATTAAATAAAAGCACACAAAAACTGGGGTGTTACACCTACCCTCGAGTAGTAAGACCCATTTCTTTTCTTAAAACTCATTTGGGCCTCTAATAGAGTGTAAGACCCAACCCCCTTGTACAGAAAACTTTTTGGGCCTCATTTGTTGTATAAGTCCCTCTGTACATTTTCAAATAAACGACGCGATCGTCGCCAGTTTAAAATTAACCACCTGGGCCTCTCCTCGAGCTATAAGACCCATTCAAAACTATTGGGCCTCTTTTAGAGTGTAAGACCTAATCCCCTTTTAACCAAAAGCATTTGGGCCTCACTTATTTTATAAGTCCCTCTGCGTTAAAAGAAATCTCGACGCGACTGCCATTTTAAACGAAAAAATCATTTGGGCCTACCCTCGAGTTATAAGCCCCACTCTTTTTCTTTAAACCTTTTTGGGCCTCTTGAGAGAGTGTAAGACTCATCCCTTTATACAGAAAACCTTTTTTGGGTCACAGTCACTTGTATAAGTCCCTCTGTACAAATTCAAACAGTGCGCTCACTGATAAAACCCTGGGCCTCTCCTTGAGCTGTAAGCCCCAAATCTTTCTTTTTCAAAGAACTTTCTCCTTTGATTTTGAAATATACTGTTGTTTTTTCAATCTTTCTTTGTTGAACAAATAACCAAACAGCATAGAAGCTCTACAACCGAGTAAGTGGTTATTGCTTTCATTTACGGCATTCATATACATATAACTGTATTGTGGGGCTGTTTCACTGTAAGTCTTCTTTCATAAACTCATATTGTAACACCCCCAATCTATACCCCCAATTAAATAAAGCAGTAAAAGAAAATTCAAAATTTCATCAGAGTATATTTAAATTATCATGGCATAGACGGGGGAATCACATTATATTGAAACAAATCATACAACACCTGCTCATAAAGATATGCAACAGTGGGGTAGCAATCAACAGAGGAACTCAGTTCCTTACACCCACATTTCAGATTTTAGAATAAAAGTGGAAAATCTAAAAACTGAATATCATATATATATATATCACATGAGAAGTTTGTCGTACATTAATTTATACATGCACAAGCCAAAAGATATATATATACATAATACAGATAATCACAAACGGCCTCCCTAACTACCCGGTGTCACATATCAGAGCCGACCGGCAAAAGAATGAAGTCCTAAGCTTCACAAAAAGACCTCCAGCAACTCTAATCTGCAATGCCTCGTATAGCATTATAAAACAACAGAAGGGTGAGAAAAACAATCATAATATAATCGCATACAATTATATATAACACCAAAAATACACATGTAAAATGTTCTCACCATAACTCATATCAGTATTCAAATACAAAACAATACAATGTATATTTCATATTTCCATCACCAAGGTATACCAACCATACACAATACCGGTATCACCAACACGTATCCATATAATCAATTCATCCATAATTCCACACATAAATAACCCATTAATGATTTATGCAAATGCAAGAGACCGACACCACGACTCTATGCATATGCACATGCGGTACCGACTTCCATTGTTTCTCATCACTAGTTCACTCAGGAACTCTGCTGGAATCATCGCTCGTTACATCACTGTAACTCCCCGTCGGGCATACGATGTCCCCCGTCGCTCACACCCCACATGGGCACACGATGTTTATGGATCGCTCACACCCCACACGGGCACACGACCCGATCGCTCACATCCCACATGGGCACACGATCATCTATAACCATCGCTTTCGGTCCTCTTATTTTTAAGGCTATTCATACCTCATATTTTTAAGGCTCACGATGTTATAGCAGATTCCCTCAGGAATCAAACCGTCACTCAGGACGTCACAACAATGCATATCATGATGCTTGGCATACAAGGACTCATGACATTCAAATACACACATAAATGCAACCATCTCTCTTAACAAAATCACACTTTGCACTTAAGCCCAAAACAATGCATTTAATTGCCATACGGCCATAAATCATCTCAACACCATCTAAACACATGCATTTACATCATACAACAGCACCTTGCATGATACACATCAGTTACACACAATTATAACGACAAAAGTCGACAACAGACACTATTCCCGATTTCTAGCATAATTAAATCGGCTAACAATTACAAAATTAATATAATAAGAAAGTACAGCTCAATAGCTTTCCAACGATACCAAGAATGTAAAAATCGGATAAACGGAACACAAGTTACGAAAGAAAAACGAAAACGATATTTTGAAAAGTCCCATTTTACCATTTTCCTGACAATACACGTATTGCCCTGAGCCATACGCGTATTGCCCTGATTCCTCGCCATTCCATACGCGTATTGTCCAAGGTCATACGCGTATGGGCAGAGACCATTTTTCTCCAAAAATTCACGTTTAAAAGTCCATACGCGTAGTGCCCAACACCATACGCGTATTGCCCTAAAGAGTTACGCGTACCATACGCAAATGGGCAGATGGCCGAGTAAAATTAAGATCCATACGCGTATTGGCCCACAACTCGCCCATGATACGCGTATTGCCAAGGCCCATATGCGTATGAACATGCCCCATAAGCGTATGACCTGGGCAAACCAGAAAAAATTCTGCAGAACTTGTTCTGCATTTTTCAACCAAAATCCGCCCAATCATCATCCAATACTCAGAAAAACACCAATTTGAGGTATATCAATACATACCCAACATGTATAAACAACAAGGAACACAACAACATAAGTTTAAACACATTTGAAATCAATTTCTACCAATTTCTAAACATTATGATTTTTACTATATTTATCATTTCAATCCAATAACAATCACAAACACACATACATAATCATACACAAGCATATAATAATCGAGTTTCGCACCCTTACCCGATTAAATCGATTTTAGAAGTTGTTTTCTTGATTTTCCAAGATTTTCTCACTTTTCTTCTCTTCTCCTCTTTTCTTCCCTCTTTCCTTCTTCTCTTTTTCTTTCTCTCTATTTTTCTCTCTTTCTATTTTCTATTTTTCTACTTAATGAAAAATATCATGAAATGACCAAAATACCCCCACACTCAAATATCTCGCAAACGTTCCCAAAACGCGATAAAATATCACAACATTGAAAAATAACATATTTCCAAATAAAAGTTGAAAATAAAATAATATAATAATAAAATAATCAAAACGACTTAATTAAATAAAAGCACACAAAAACTGGGGCGTTACACCTACCCTCGAGTAGTAAGACCCATTTCTTTTCTTAAAACTCATTTGGGCCTCTAATAGAGTGTAAGACCCAACCCCCTTGTACAGAAAACTTTTTGGGCCTCATTTGTTGTATAAGTCCCTCTGTACATTTTCAAATAAACGACGCGATCGTCGCCAGTTTAAAATTAACAACCTGGGCCTCTCCTCAAGCTATAAGACCCATTCAAAACTATTGGGCCTCTTTTAGAGTGTAAGACCTAATCCCCTTTTAACCAAAAGCATTTGGGCCTCACTTATTTTATAAGTCCCTCTGCGTTAAAAGAAATCTCGACGCGACTGCCATTTTAAACGAAAAAATCATTTGGGCCTACCCTCGAGTTATAAGCCCCACTCTTTTTCTTTAAACCTTTTTGGGCCTCTTGAGAGAGTGTAAGACTCATCCCTTTATATAGAAAACCTTTTTCGGGCCACAGTCACTTGTATAAGTCCCTCTGTACAAATTCAAACAGTGCGCTCACTGATAAAACCCTGGGCCTCTCCTTGAGCTGTAAGCCCCAAATCTTTCTTTTTCAAAGCACTTTCTCCTTTGATTTTGAAATATACTGTTGTTTTTTCAATCTTTCTTTGTTGAACAACTAACCAAACAGCATAGAAGCTCTACAACCGAGTAAGTGGTTATTGCTTTCATTTACGGCTTTCATATACATATAACTGTATTGTGGGGCTGTTTCACTGTAAGTCTTCTTTCATAAACTCATATTGTAACACCCCCAATCTATACCCCCAATTAAATAAAGCAGTAAAAGAAAATTCAAAATTTCATCAGAGTATATTTAAATTAACATGGCATAGACGGGGGAATCACATTATATTGAAACAAATCATACAACACCTGCTCATAAAGATATGCAACTGTGGGGCAGCAATCAACAGAGGAACTCAGTTCCTTACACCCACATTTCAGATTTTAGAATAAAAGTGGAAAATCTAAAAACTGAATATCATATATATATATATCACATGAGAAGTTTGTCATACATTAATTTATACATGCACAAGCCAAAAGATATATATATATATACATAATACAGATAATCACAAACGGCCTCCCTAACTACCCGGTGTCACATATCAGAGCCGACCGGCAAAAGAATGAAGTCCTAAGCTTCACAAAAAGACCTCCAGCAACTCTAATCTGCAATGCCTCGTAGAGCATTATAAAACAACAGAAGGGTGAGAAAAACAATCATAATATAATCGCATACAATTATATATAACACCAAAAATACACATGTAAACTGTTCTCACCATAACTCATATCAGTATTCAAATACAAAACAATACAATGTATATTTCATATTTCCATCACCAAGGTATACCAACCATACACAATACCGGTATCACCAACACGTATCCATATAATTAATTCATCCATAATTCCACACATAAATAACCCATTAATGATTTATGCAAATGCAAGAGACCGACACCACGACTCTATGCATATGCACATGCGGTACCGACTTCCATTGTTTCTCATCACTAGTTCACTCAGGAACTCTGCTGGAATCATCGCTCGTTACATCACTGTAACTCCCCGTCGGGCATACGATGTCCCCCGTCGCTCACACCCCACATGGGCACACGACGTTTATGGATCGCTCACACCCCACACGGGCACACGACCCGATCGCTCACATCCCACATGGGCACACGATCATCTATAACCATCGCTTTCGGTCCTCTTATTTTTAAGGCTATTCATACCTCTTATTTTTAAGGCTCACGATGTTATAGCAGATTCCCTCAGGAATCAAACCGTCACTCAGGACGTCACAACAATGCATATCATGATGCTTGGCATACAAGGACTCATGACATTCAAATACACACATAAATGCAACCATCTCTCTTAACAAAATCACACTTTGCACTTAAGCCCAAAACAATGCATTTAATTGCCATACGGCCATAAATCATCTCAACACCATCTAAACACATGCATTTACATCATACAACAGCACCTTGCATGATACACATCAGTTACACACAATTATAACGACAAAAGTCGACAACCGACACTATTCCTGATTTCTGACATAATTAAATCGGCTAACAATTTCAAAATTATTATAATAAGAAAGTACAGCTCAATAGCTTTCCAACGATACCAAGAATGTAAAAATCGGATAAACGGAACACAAGTTACGAAAGAAAAACGAAAACGATATTTTGAAAAGTCCCATTTTACCATTTTCCTGACAATACACGTATTGCCCTGAGCCATACGCGTATTGCCCTGATTCCTCGCCATTCCATACGCGTATTGCCCAAGGTCATACGCGTATGGGCAGAGACCATTTTTCCCCAAAAATTCACGTTTAAAAGTCCATACGCGTAGTGCCCAACACCATACGCGTATTGCCCTAAAGAGTTACGCGTACCATACGCAAATGGGCAGATGGCCGAGTAAAATTAAGATCCATACGCGTATTGGCCCACAACTCGCCCATGATACGCGTATTGGCAAGGCCCATACGCGTATGAACATGCCCCATAAGCGTATGACCTGGGCAAACCAGAAAAAATTCTGCAGAACTTGTTCTGCATTTTTCAACCAAAATCCGCCCAATCATCATCCAATACTCAGAAAAACACCAATTTGAGGTATATCAATACATACCCAACATGTATAAACAACAAGGAACACAACAACATAAGTTTAAACACATTTGAAATCAATTTCTACCAATTTCTAAACATTATGATTTTTACTATATTTATCATTTCAATCCAATAACAATCACAAACACACATACATAATCATACACAAGCGTATAATAATCGAGTTTCGCACCCTTACCCGATTAAATCGATTTTAGAAGTTGTTTTCTTGATGTTCCAAGATTTTCTCACTTTTCTTCTCTTCTCCTCTTTTCTTCCCTCTTTCCTTCTTCTCTTTTTCTTTCTCTATATTTTTCTCTCTTTCTATTTTCTATTTTTCTACTTAATGAAAAATATCATGAAATGACCAAAATACCCCCACACTCAAATATCTCGCAAACATTCCCAAAACGCGATAAAATATCACAACATTGAAAAATAACATATTTCCAAATAAAAGTTGAAAATAAAATAATATAATAATAAAATAATCAAAACGACTTAATTAAATAAAAGCACACAAAAACTGGGGCGTTACACCTACCCTCGAGTAGTAAGACCCATTTCTTTTCTTAAAACTCATTTGGGCCTCTAATAGAGTGTAAGACCCAACCCCCTTGTACAGAAAACTTTTTGGGCCTCATTTGTTGTATAAGTCCCTCTGTACATTTTCAAATAAACGACGCGATCGTCGCCAGTTTAAAATTAACCACCTGGGCCTCTCCTCGAGCTATAAGACCCATTCAAAACTATTGGGCCTCTTTTAGAGTGTAAGACCTAATCCCCTTTTAACCAAAAGCATTTGGGCCTCACTTATTTTATAAGTCCCTCTGCGTTAAAAGAAATCTCGACGCGACTGCCATTTTAAACGAAAAAATCATTTGGGCCTACCCTCGAGTTATAAGCCCCACTCTTTTTCTTTAAACCTTTTTGGGCCTCTTGAGAGAGTGTAAGACCCATCCCTTTATACAGAAAACCTTTTTCGGGCCACAGTCACTTGTATAAGTCCCTCTGTACAAATTCAAACAGTGCGCTCACTGATAAAACCCTGGGCCTCTCCTTGAGCTGTAAGCCCCAAATCTTTCTTTTTCAAAGCACTTTCTCCTTTGATTTTGAAATATACTATTGTTTTTTCAATCTTTCTTTGTTGAACAACTAACCAAACAGCATAGAAGCTCTACAACCGAGTAAGTGGTTATTGCTTTCATTTACGGCTTTCATATACATATAACTGTATTGTGGGGCTGTTTCACTGTAAGTCTTCTTTCATAAACTCATATTGTAACACCCCCAATCTATACCCCCAATTAAATAAAGCAGTAAAAGAAAATTCAAAATTTCATCAGAGTAAATTTAAATTATCATGGCATAGACGGGGGAATCACATTATATTGAAACAAATCATACAACACCTGCTCATAAAGATATGCAACAGTGGGGTAGCAATCAACAGAGGAACTCAGTTCCTTACACCCACATTTCAGATTTTAGAATAAAAGTGGAAAATCTAAAAACTGAATATCATATATATATATCACATGAGAAGTTTGTCATACATTAATTTATACATGCACAAGCCAAAAGATATATATATACATAATACAGATAATCACAAACGGCCTCCCTAACTACCCGGTGTCACATATCAGAGCCGACCGGCAAAAGAATGAAGTCCTAAACTTCACAAAAAGACCTCCAGCAACTCTAATCTGTAATGCCTCGTAGAGCAATATAAAACAACAGAAGGGTGAGAAAAACAATCATAATATAATTGCATACAATTATATCTAACATCAAAAATACACATGTAAACTGTTCTCACCATAACTCATATCAGTATTCAAATACAAAACAATACTATGTATATTTCATATTTCCATCACCAAGGTATACCAACCATACATAATACAGGTATCACCAACACGTATCCATATAATCAATTCATCCACAATTCCACGCATAAACAACCCATTAATGATTTATGCAAATGCAAGAGACCGACACCACGACTCTATGCATATGCACATGCGGTACGGACTTCCATTGTTTCTCATCACTAGTTCACTCAGGAACTCTGCTGGAATCATCGGTCGTTACATCACTGTAACTCCCCGTCGGGCATACGATGTCCCCCGTCGCTCACACCCCACATGGGCACACGACGTTTATGGATCGCTCACACCCCACACGGGCACACGACCCGATCGCTCTAACCCCACATGGGCACACGATCGTCTATAACCATTGCTTTTGGTCCTCTTATTTTTAAGGCTATTCATACCTCTTATTTTTAAGGCTTACGATGTTATAGCAGACTCCCTCAGGAATCAAACCGTCACTCAGGACGTCACAACAATGCATATCATGATGCTTGGCATACAAGGACTCATGACATTCAAATACACACATATATGCAACCATCTCTCTTAACAAAATCACACTTTGCACTTAAGCCCAAAACAATTCATTTAATTGCCATACGGCCATAAATCATCTCAACACCATCTAAACACATGCATTTACATCATACAACAACACCTTGCATGATACACATCAGTTACACACAATTATAACGACAAAAGTCGACAACCGACACTATTCCCGATTTCTGATATAATTAAATTGGCTAACAATTTCAAAATTATTATAATAAGAAAGTACAGCTCAATAGCTTTCCAACGATACCAAGAATGTAAAAATCGGATAAACAGAACACAAGTTACGAAAGAAAAACGAAAACGATATTTTGAAAAGTCCCATTTTACCATTTTCCTGACAATACGCGTATTGCCCTGAGCCATACGCGTATTGCCCTGATTCCTCGCCATTCCATACGTGTATTGCCCAAGGTCATACGCGTATGGGCAGAGACCATTTTTCCCCAAAAATTCACGTTTAAAAGTCCATACGCGTAGTGCCCAACACCATACGCGTATTGCCCTAAAGAGTTACGCATACCATACGCAAATGGGCAGATGGCCGAGTAAAATGAAGATCCATATGCGTATTGGCCCACAACTCGCCCATGATACGCGTATTGCCAAGGCCCATATGCGTATGAACATGCCCCATAAGCGTATGACCTGGGCAAACCAGAAAAAATTCTGCAGAACTTGTTCTGCGTTTTTCAACCAAAATCCTCCCAATCATCATCCAATACTCAGAAAAACACCAATTTGAGGTATATCAATACATACCCAACATGTATAAACAACAAGGAACACAACAACATAAGTTTAAACACATTTGAAATCAATTTCTACCAATTTCTAAACATTATGATTTTTACTATATTTATCATTTCAATCCAATAACAATCACAAACACACATACATAATCATACACAAGCATATAATAATCGAGTTTCGCACCCTTACCCGATTAAATCGATTTTAGAAGTTGTTTTCTTGATTTTCCAAGATTTTCTCACTTTTCTTCTCTTCTCCTCTTTTCTTCCCTCTTTCCTTCTTCTCTTTTTCTTTCTCTCTATTTTTCTCTCTTTCTATTTTCTATTTTTCTACTTAATGAAAAATATCATGAAATGACCAAAATACCCCCACACTCAAATATCTCGCAAACGTTCCCAAAACGCGATAAAATATCACAACATTGAAAAATAACATATTTCCAAATAAAAGTTGAAAATAAAATAATATAATAATAAAATAATCAAAACGACTTAATTAAATAAAAGCACACAAAAACTGGGGCGTTACACCTACCCTCGAGTAGTAAGACCCATTTCTTTTCTTAAAACTCATTTGGGCCTCTAATAGAGTGTAAGACCCAACCCCCTTGTACAGAAAACTTTTTGGGCCTCATTTGTTGTATAAGTCCCTCTGTACATTTTCAAATAAACGACGCGATCGTCGTCAGTTTAAAATTAACCACCTGGGCCTCTCCTCGAGCTATAAGACCTATTCAAAACTATTGGGCTTCTTTTAGAGTGTAAGACCTAATCCCCTTTTAACCAAAAGCATTTGGGCCTCACTTATTTTATAAGTCCCTCTGCGTTAAAAGAAATCTCGACGCGACTGCCATTTTAAACGAAAAAATCATTTGGGCCTACCCTCGAGTTATAAGCCCCACTCTTTTTCTTTAAACCTTTTTGGGCCTCTTGAGAGAGTGTAAGACCCATCCCTTTATACAGAAAACCTTTTTCGGGCCACAGTCACTTGTAAAAGTCCCTCTGTACAAATTCAAACAGTGCGCTCACTGATAAAACCCTGGGCCTCTCCTTGAGCTGTAAGCCCCAAATCTTTCTTTTTCAAAGCACTTTCTCCTTTGATTTTGAAATATACTGTTGTTTTTTCAATCTTTCTTTGTTGAACAACTAACCAAACAGCATAGAAGCTCTACAACCGAGTAAGTGGTTATTGCTTTCATTTACGGCTTTCATATACATATAACTGTATTGTGGGGCTGTTTCACTGTAAGTCTTCTTTCATAAACTCATATTGTAACACCCTCAATCTATACCCCCAATTAAATAAAGCAGTAAAAGAAAATTCAAAATTTCATCAGAGTAAATTTAAATTATCATGGCATAGACGGGGGAATCACATTATATTGAAACAAATCATACAACACCTGCTCATAAAGATATGCAACAGTGGGGTAGCAATCAACAGAGGAACTCAGTTCCTTACACCCACATTTCAGATTTTAGAATAAAAGTGGAAAATCTAAAAACTGAATATCATATATATATATCACATGAGAAGTTTGTCATACATTAATTTATACATGCACAAGCCAAAAGATATATATATATACATAATACAGATAATCACAAACGGCCTCCCTAACTACCCGGTGTCACATATCAGAGCCGACCGGCAAAAGAATGAAGTCCTAAACTTCACAAAAAGACCTCCAGCAACTCTAATATGCAATGCCTCGTAGAGCATTATAAAACAACAGAAGGGTGAAAAAAACAATCATAATATAATTGCATACAATTATATATAACACCAAAAATACACATGTAAACTGTTCTCACCATAACTCATATCAGTATTCAAATACAAAACAATACAATGTATATTTCATATTTCCATCACCAAGGTATACCAACCATACAAAATACAGGTATCACCAACACGTATCCATATAATCAATTCATCCACAATTCCACACATAAACAACCCATTAATGATTTATACAAATGCAAGAGACCGACACCACGACTCTATGCATATGCACATGCGGTACCGACTTCCATTGTTTCTCATCACTAGTTCACTCAGGAACTCTGCTGGAATCATCGCTCGTTACATCACTGTAACTCCCCGTCAGGCATACGATGTCCCCCGTCGCTCACACCCCACATGGGCACACGACGTTTATGGATCGCTCACACCCCAAACGGGCACACGACCCGATCGCTCTAACCCCACATGGGCACACGATCGTCTATAACCATTGCTTTTGGTCCTCTTATTTTTAAGGCTATTCATACCTCTTATTTTTAAGGCTCACGATGTTATAGCAGATTCCCTCAGGAATCAAACCGTCACTCAGGACGTCACAACAATGCATATCATGATGCTTGGCATACAAGGACTCATGACATTCAAATACACACATATATGCAACCATCTCTCTTAACAAAATCACACTTTGCACTTAAGCCCAAAACAATGCATTTAATTGCCATACGGCCACAAATCATCTCAACACCATCTAAACACACGCATTTACATCATACAACAGCACCTTGCATGATACACATCAGTTACACACAATTATAACGACAAAAGTCGACAACCGACACTATTCCCGATTTCTGATATAATTAAATTGGCTAACAATTTCAAAATTATTATAATAAGAAAGTACAGCTCAATAGCTTTCCAACGATACCAAGAATGTAAAAATCGGATAAACAGAACACAAGTTACGAAAGAAAAACGAAAACGATATTTTGAAAAGTCCCATTTTACCATTTTCCTGACAATACGCGTATTGCCCTGAGCCATACGCGTATTGCCCTGATTCCTCGCCATTCCATACGCGTATTGCCCAAGGTCATACGCGTATGGGCAGAGACCATTTTTCCCCAAAAATTCACGTTTAAAAGTCCATACGCGTAGTGCCCAACACCATACGCGTATTGCCCTAAAGAGTTACGCATACCATACGCAAATGGGCAGATGGCCGAGTAAAATGAAGATCCATATGCGTATTGGCCCACAACTCGCCCATGATACGCGTATTGCCAAGGCCCATACGCGTATGAACATGCCCCATACGCGTATGACCTGGGCAAACCGGAAAAAATTCTGCAGAACTTGTTCTGCTTTTTTCAACCAAAATCCTCCCAATCATCATCCAATACTCAGAAAAACACCAATTTGAGGTATATCAATACATACCCAACATGTATAAACAACAAGGAACACAACAACATAAGTTTAAACACATTTGAAATCATTTTCTACCAATTTCTAAACATTATGATTTTTACTATATTTATCATTTCAATCCAATAACAATCACAAACACACATACATAATCATACACAAGCATATAATATCGAGTTTCGCACCCTTACCCGATTAAATCGATTCTAGAAGTTGTTTTCTTGATTTTCCAAAATTTTCTCACTTTTCTTCTCTTCTCCTCTTTTCTTCCCTTTTTCCTTCTTCTCTTTTTCGTTCTCTCTATTTTTCTCTCTTTCTATTTTCTATTTTTCTACTTAACGAAAAATATCATGAAATGACCAAAATACCCCCACACTCAAATATCTCGCAAATGTTCTCAAAACCCGATAAAATATCACAACATTGAAAAATAACATATTCCCAAATAAAAGTCGAAAATAAAATAAAATAATAATAAAATAATCAAAACAACTCGATTAAATAAAAGCACACAAAACTGGGGCGTTACACATATCAACTGTGTAATAATAATATAGATATTTAGAGTTTCCCTGGCAACTACGTCTAGAACTAGGTGACGCCGTTTCGTTTATTCGTAGAAATAGATAACTAGATCCCCAAAAGGATCACCAGATACAGTCTTCTCTTCGGCTGTCCTCATTAGGAATTGTCAAGAAACTCTACTCCCAGAGATGAATGTATTCTCCGTGAATGGCATCTTTGAGTTTCTTCCAAATTCTCGAACTTTCCTAGCTTGATCTATTCCTCGCGAATAGCCTGTCTTGAATTTCTTGGGGTTTGGGGACCCATGGGCTTCTTAAAAGCATCGGCCTCCTCTTGGGCATCGTACAAGGACCCACAGGCTTCCTAAAAGCAACCCCCGCCTTCTCTTGGGCTTAGTACAAGGACCCGTCGGCTTCTTAGAAGTATTCACAACCTCCTCTTAGGCTTCGTATAATGATCTGTTCCTCCGGGAATGATAGCCTTCTCTTGGGGTTAGTACAAGGACCTATCGGCTTCTTAAAAGTTTCCAGCCTCCTCTTGGGCTTCGTACAAATTGTCCCGACGACCTCCTAAAGGTATAGGAACAGAACTTAATCATCTCCATAGAACAATCTTTTCAAGAGTCTACTACTGTTTCTCAAAGCATAGAACAAAAGATGAAACTCTAGACTTGGACAGTCTAATCTCCTTGAGTCTCAAAGACATTCTCAAGTGACCCCTTCATTAAATAGGAAGGAAACCCGTAGACTCGGACAGTCTCAATACCCTTCGGATTACCCGCTTCCTTGAAGAACAGGAATAACCCGGATCTTCGAATCAAATCCTTGAGTACAACATTACTCATATAAGAACTGATTTTCTCTTTAAATCAGTATACTGGACCTGTCACTCAACTGAAACAGTCACCATAGCCTCCTCTTGGGCTTTGTACAATGATTCTCCCCAGCGGAGTCAAACAACGTTTAGCCTCTCTCTCGGGCTTTGTACGAGACACATAAGAGACTCCCTCGTTGAGTCAATCACCCTTTCGCCTCCATCTCGGGCTTTATACGAGATACAAAAAGGTTCTTATTGAGCCAAACAAATTTTAGCCTCCATCTCGGGCTTCGTACGAGATACAAAAAACTTTCAGCCTCTATCTCGGGCTTTGTACGAGACACACAAAGACTCCCTCATTGGGTCAATCACTTTTAGCCTCCGTCTTGGGCTTCGTACAAGACTCATATAAAGCACTCCATCGTCGAGTCAAAACCTTTTAGCCTCTCTCCCGGGATTTGTACGAGACACATATTAGCCTCCTCTTAGGCTTTGTATAAGAAAACCACTGGTTGATCCAATCAACCTTTTAGCAACAAAGATGTGCCTCGTTCACAGTACACAAACATCAACAACTCCTTCCCCTTCATCTAATCGCTGTAAGTGGCAAGCCTCTGGATCATCTACATCCATACCACTGTCCCTCTTTTAGCATGAGAAATTCCTAAGGAAAGATAACATTGCTCTACTCAGAGTTAAAGTCTTCTCCTTCAGGTTAAAACCCCCTATAAAGGAAATTATGGCGTTGCTAGGATTCGCGTATCCCGGTTAAAGTAATCCTCCTTTACAGTCAGTCACCCAACAGTTGTGACAAACAGACCCTCTTTAGAGATGACAAATTCTCTCTAAAGGCAACACTTTTAGCTTCACATCTTGGGCTTTGAACAAGATACAAACTACCTTTAGCTTCACGTCTTGGGCTTTGAACAAGACACCAAAACACCATTTCCTCCCGTAGAATAGGAGGAACTACGAACGCTCTGATTTTCCTGTTTCGGTAAACGGGAATACGTAGGCATAAGATTGAAAGAAAAAAAATCTTAGCGAGCACCATAAACCAAAAATTCAAATCCCATATATCATAATCTGAAGCAGTATCCTAACAAAACCCCAGAGAGAAATCAGTATTGGCGAAAATACAAATAACCAATACAAAGGCCCCCCCACATTGATAGCATCCGTAACCTAACAGATCGCTGTTTAAACTCAGTATGCAAGCAGGGTTAATTAGAGACATCTATTTCCCTTCCTTCATCAGCTCACAATAGGATAAAAAATGAATCGACCTGTAGTCACCTCCAAGGAATGACCGCGCTTAAGAACCACGTCCGAAATCGCTCGCTACACTAATATCCTGTGGATAACCACATATAGGATGGGTAATTGACAACTACCCATTATATAACCTGACCCCGGACCCCCAATCTCTCTAAAGCGTTTGTTTAATTAAACATTCGCGTGCAAGGTTAGTTTTAGATAGCTTCCCTTTCCCGTCCAGCTTCACGGGATAAATAAGAAATCATAAAGTAGCACCCTTTCTCCTCGAGGAGAAAACCCAAACTTCAGCGATAAGGTGGTCGCGTCACCGACAAAAATCGCTCACAACATCTATAAATAAAGAGAAATGGTTGTGGCATAGAAGATTGGGCCATGTTAGCATGAGGAGGATCTCTCAGCTAAATAATCTTGATTTAGTTAGAGGCCTTCCTAAGCTGAAGTTCAATTTAGACGCTCTTTGTGAATCATGTCAGAAAGCAAGGTTTTCAAAAACTTCTTTTAGAGCTGAAAAGGTTGTTTCCACCTCTAAACCTTTGGAACTTTTGCACATTGACCTTTTTGGACCAGTTAAAACTGATTATGTCAATGGTAAGAAGTATGGACTAGTCATTGTAGATGACTACAACAGATGGACATGGGTTAAGTTTCTAAGACGCAAGGATAAGTCACATTCTGTGTTCGCTGCCTTCTATTCTCCATTGCAAAACGAGAAAGACTTCAAAATTGTTAAAGTCAGAAGTGATCATGGTGGTGAATTTGAAAACAAATATTTTAAGAAACTCTTTGATGAGAATGGAATTTTCCATGATTTCTCCTGCACTAGAACTCCACAACAGAATAGAGTTGTAGAGAGGAAGAATAGGACTTTGAAAGAGATGGCAAAGACCATGGTTAACGAGACTAATGTAGCTAAGTCTTTTTGGGCAGAGGCAGTCAACACAACATTTTACATTCAGAACAGAATCTCTATAAGACCTATTATGGGTAAGACTCCCTATGAATTGTTGAAGAACGGAAAAACCCAACATTTTGTATTTTCATCCATTTGGCAGTGACTGTTTTATTTGAACACTAAAGACAATCCTAACATGTTTGATTCTAAAGCAAAAAAGTGTATTATGTTAGATACTATTAATGATCTAAAGGCTATAGAGTATACAATACAGAAGAACAAATTGTTGAAGAATTAATTCATGTTAGATTCGATGATAAGCGCATCCCTGAAAAAGTTAAAGCTAGTTGAAAAGTTCACAGATATGGAGATCATCTACTTTGGCTCCGAAGGTAAAACTTCAGAAGCAAAAAATGTTGAGGCAAAATATTTTGAGACTTCTCAACCTGAAGCTGTTGAAGTTCATACTCCTCTGAGGAAGCACAAACAAAGGTCTTCATACTCTGAAGAATTGATTCTAGGTGATAAGACTGAACCTGTCAGAACCAGATCCTCATTCAAACCTTCTGAAGAGACTCTTCTAAGTTTAGTGTCCCTCATAGAGCCTACATCTTTCGATGAAGTGCTTCTGGAAATTAAGTGGATTATGGCTATACAAGAAGAGCTGAACCAATTCTAGAGAAATGATGTGTGGACTCTTGTGTCAAGACCCAAAGGAACTCATGTTATTGGAACAAAGTGGATCTTCAGAAACAAGCTGAGCGAATAAGGAGAGGTAGTAAGAAACAAGGCTCGGCTGGTTACGCAAGGCTATAGTCAGAAAGAAGGGATTGAATATACTGAAACCTTTACACCAGTTGCCAGGTTAGACTCTATTTGTCTCTTAATCTCGTTATCTGTTAATCATAACATCATCTTGTATCAAATGAATGTTAAGAGTGCATTTCTGAATTATTACATAACTAAAGAAGTGTATGTACATCAACTTCCTGGTTTTGAAAATCATAAAAACCTTGATTTCGTTTTCAAACTTAACAAATCCTTGTATGGTCTAAAAAAACTCCTATAGCTTGGTATGCAAGACAAAAAAAATTTCTTCTTGAAAATGATTTCACCAGAGGGAAGGTTGATACAACTCTGTTTTGTAAAACATTCAAAAATGATATTCTTGTTGTTCAAATTTACGTTGATGATATCATATTTGGTTTTGCTAATTCTGCTTTATGCAAGGAATTTGCTAAGTCTATGCAGGAAGAATTTGAGATGAGTCTGATGGGAGAACTCAAGTTCTTTCTGGGGAATAAGATCAATCAAAGTCTAGAGGGAACCTACATCCATCAGAGAAAGTACATCAAGGAACTTATAAAGAAGTTTTCTATGTCAAAATGCAAGATTTCAAAGAATCCTACGCATCTTACATGTATCCTTGAGAAGGAAGATGTAAGTGGTAAGGTAGAGCAAAAGGTATATAGAGGTATAATTGGCTATCTTTTATACTTGACTGCTTCAAGACCCGACGTTTTGTTTAGTGTCTATTTGTGTGCTCACTTCTAATCAGATCCTACGTTTTTTATAGTGTCTATTTGTGTGCTCACTTCTAATCAGATCCTAGAGAATCCCACTTAACATCTCTTAAGAGGATCTTCAAGTATCTAAAAGGTACTATTAACCTTGGCTTGTGTTATAGAAAATCTAAAGACTACAAGCTTGTGGGTTATTATGATTCTGATTACGCTAGAGACGAACTTGAAAGAAAAAACACTACGGAAGCTTTCAGTTTCTGGGAGACAACTTGATTTCATGGTCCAGACAGAGGCAATTAACCATAGCACTTTAAACTGCTGAAGCTGAATACATTATAGCTTTTGGATGCAGCACTCAGATGCTCTGGATGAAAAGTCAGCTAGAAGACTTTCATATATATGAGAGTAACATTCCTATCCTTTGTGGTAGTACTTTTTCTATATGTTTGTCTAAGAATCCCATTTTGCATTCTAGAGCTAAACATATTGAGATCAAACATCACTTTATACATGACTATGTTCAGAAGTGTATTTTAACTTAAAATTCATTGATACCATCAATGGGCTGATATCTTTACAAAATCCCTTGCTAAAGATAAATTCATTTTCATTCTAAAACATTTATCTATCGAAACTTGTCTAGAATGAAATAGATGATTATCTCAAAATGTTTATTTTCTTAGAATGGTTTAATGAGACTCTGAGATATTTTGACTTTTAATGTGTGAGTCTTCCAAAGTGAGAAGGTTTCATATGCTCAGAAGTATCCTATCAGAACCTCATTATTGAATGTTCTGAATTCTAGATATTGAACAGTTTATTCATTAATGAGCTGTCAATAAGTCTTGGAAAGTGGAACAGTTTTTAAAGACAGTTGTCTTAGAATACTGAACTGTTTCTAAATGGCTGAGTAACACATTGGGTGGATATATTTATATTGGGATTAGGTAAAATCATCACACTTTACCCCCTTGTCAGATTTTGTGCACTATTCAAGATTTTATTCAGGATTACAAAAATATTTATCTAAACCCACTTCACTCACTTCACACACCGTCGCTACTTTCACTTCCCACTTTTCTCTCTTTCAAACCAAAAAGGTTCTCTCAAACCCTAAACCCTTATTATTAATCAACAATGGCTTCTCAACAATCACAATATCAAGCTCAACATCAACAAGTTGCTCAATAAACTACACAATAACCAGAACAGATGAAAGAAGGGATCCATGAACCAACTCTTTCTACCCCAGTAAAGAAGTTAGAAGTTGCAAAATCATATTAAAGTTTGGTTCAAGATAATTCTGGGATGCATTCATCACAGACACTCTTCAAACTCCCCTAATTACATCAACACGGATCAGAAGTAAATTTTGTACTACATTTCTACTAGAGAAAAGATAAATAGGCCCTCCATTCTCTTCAAGTATCTGAGGGTGATGGTTAAGGAAACCATAAGTGAATCAACTAAACTTAGAAAGTGGATACCTCTGGGAAGGCTCATTTCTGATATCCTTTGTGAGAGAATTTTGGTTCAAGAGCTGATGAATATTAGCATATCTAAATAATAGATATTTGAAATTGGAAAGCCCTTCAATGGAAGGAATATGAAAAACATGTTTTTGATCACAACTATTATTGATCCTTCAGAGCTTATGGACAAACCAATAATTAGTGCTGGATGAATTCCAATTGAATATTTTTCCGATTTTACTCAGGAAGATTGTAAGGAAGTTCTACCTATATACATTACTGATTATCTAGCTAAAAGAGAAACGCCTATGGCTTACTCCTATGAGGAGTTTCCTGAAACCTACCCAGATCTTTACTCTTTAAGAATGAGAAAGTCTAAGTCTATTGGTGAAGGACCTTCCAGAACCCCTCAGCCTCCTTCAGATTTTTCCAAAAGTCTGATTTTTCAAAGATCATTCTAAAGGACACTATGGGATCAAGAGAAGCTACCAGTTCTAGGAACCCCAGACCTTCTGTAGCTGCCACTCCTCAGAACAAGTCTAATGGTAAGTCCCCTTTGACTGAAACTCCATTTCATTATGTGTTCTCTAATTCATCCACTTCTTAACCATCTTCTGTCCTAAATTAAACAACCCCTCACATTCCTCTTGGAACCATAACAACACCCATCTCAAAACAACAATTTATACCTTTTACCACTCCAATACCCAATATTTATGTAACTATCCCTATACCAATCCAAACTACGACTGAATCAACCACCATCACTACTTCTCCAATTCCATATGAATCAAACCCAACAATAACTTTTGAACCAAATCCCACTACCCCTCAACCCAACTCCCACTATTCTAATTCAAAGTTTTCCACACTATCTTATTCTCACTTACATTACCTGAAACCCATACCTTTCTAGAAGACACCTCAACTCCACCAACTCCAACCTCTCAACCAAACCTTTCAACCAACCTGTTTTAAAAATCTTCTGGGAATGTATCAGAAATAATGAACCATCAACTGTCGACTCCTTTGACGAATCAAACTGTAATGATTATGATTCAGGCGTTAAGGTCATTATTATCCATGACAGAACACCCATTGAATATTCTAACCAAACCACCCTTCAAACAAACATCCGTCCCCCTCATCTGGATGAATTATTTCACAGTTTGAGAATGAGGCTATTGCCAGATTGAACTATCTCACTAAAGGTTGTGCATCTAATGAAAACCTCTATGAATTTCACACTCTATGTAACAGTTTCAGAAAGTGGATTGACTGTAGTTTTGAAGAGTTGGAATTTTGGTGCTTGAAGGAGACTAAAAGGAACTTCCATCTCAGACTCTCTGGTATAGTTGAACCTTTGTTTCAAAAGGTTCATCCAACCCTTCAACTCCCTGCACCTATTGTGTAACTCCCTCATACTCCCACTCCTCCTCCTTCAGTTACAGAACTGGGATCCATTTCTGGAACAAAGGATGTTGTGATTGCTGAAGATTTAAGCTTTGCTTCTTCTTTGTTGTTGAAGACTTTGGAAGAGCTCAAGGCTAAGAATGCGGTTGTCATAAAAAGGTTGGACAAGCAAGATGATAAGTTCAAGGTTCAAACTAGAACCAATAATAAAATTGAAGGGATGCTTCAAGTTATTTTGTCTAGATTGCCACCCTCTAGGAAACCTTATTTTTAAAACTTGTTGTTATAATTATTTTATAAGTTTCTATTTTCATTTGTGCTTCTGTACCTTTGCAATCATGAAATGAAATTTTGTTTGGCGTTACTTTGTCTACTTTATCTTTTTTTATTGATAAAAAAGGGGGAGAAGAGTGATATGATTTTGATATATCTATTTCCATTCTGAAACCCAAACATTTGCCTATTCTTAATCTTATTTCAGACTCTAATTAATTGTTATGAGAACTTTGAATAAGTTCATCATGTTAACCAAGTTTTTTCAGAAGTTAAAATTTTTTTAGATGAACCAGGTTGTTTGTTAAGAATTCTTCAGAAAACATTAACTAGGATGTATGTTGATAACCAGGCTATGTGTTAAGAATTCTTCAGAAGAGTTTAACCGGGCTGATATGCAAGATCTAATGACAATCATACATACATTCAGGCATATATATAAGTTATAACAGATCATGCTCTGATACGAGGCTGATAAATAAGAACTTCTGATACCCAAGGCAAAGTCATTTTGAAATACTTCTGCAACCAGGCCTCTACTTCTGTAACCAGGCATTCTGGGAAGTTATTTCTTTCATGATGATTGAGATTTTTATATGTTAAGATTATTTTAAAGTCTTAAAATAATGGGGAGCTTGCAAGCCTAACTATGAAATTCTAAGATGTAAAATAATTTTAATAGTATAAAATTCAAGGGGAGCTTACAAACCTCACTCTGATGTTTTTAGATGATTTAACTATGTAAAAATTGTTCATCAAAATACATGGTTTTGTCATCATAAAAAGGGGGAGATTGTAAGAACAAGATTTGGTTCTGCATCTGGTCTTTAGTTTTGATGATAATAATATATTGTTTCTTAGAGAAATTTTTTTTATCCTAATGGTTTTGTCTAATGTGTATCTTTTTCTAACAGGTTCTGACTCTAAAGAATTGGCGTGTGACGTCATCAGACTTTGGACTCAACACACTTTGACTCTAAAAAGATACAATATGTGCTTCACAAGGTTACATCATGTTCTGAAATGCTCTTAAACAACGGTTCTGATGAATGTTTGTGCTAAAGCTTCTAACTGTGGATCTGATAGAAGAGCCTCTGAAGGTTTATCAAGATCTCAAAACTCTAAAGAACATGTTCTGAAGACTCTGAAGACTAGGTTCTGAGGAACTGTGTCAAGACTCTGAAGACGAGGTTCTGAAGCTTCTTTCAACCAATCTCTTAATCCTTCTAAACATGCTTCAACACCATTTACTCAAAAGCCTCTGCAGATTAGAAGATAAGATTAAAAGGTTTTACGTGAGAAAAATAATACACAGTACAAGATCAATATTCCTTCCACTACGGTGATTTCGTGGACTAAGGGCTATACTGTTGTACCATTTTGTCTCCCACCTTTGCAGACCATTATGCAAGATGACATATTATTTATGAAGATGTCTATTCTACCCTCCAAAGGATCTTTCCATGCATATATAAAGACGAATTTGTTGAATGCCAAACTTGCTTTCAATTGACCCTTATTTATTGGCATTTTCAACTCTTTTATTAAGTTTTGTTGGATTTACTCCATGATATCATGCTATTCTTGAATATTCTGAAAATACCATTGGTTGATTTGATTTGTGTGTTATTGTGAAAAAATTAGGCATGAAAACATCAAAGTGTAATACACAAGCAATTGGACAAGGAAGCCAAAGGAAGAGAAGAATTACAGCATATTCACTGTGCGAACAACCAGCGAGGATTGGCAGCAAATGTTCGTTGGGCGAACTCATGGCAAAGCCCCAGCGAACCCTCTCAATTGAGCGTTAGTAAGGAAAGGGCACTAAGTTCACTGGGCGAACTGGTAACGAATGTTCATTGTGGCAAGGTCTCAGGGAAGGACCAGCAAACCATCCCAGACTATAGTCAGTAGCTAAAGGACCATAAGTTCGCTGTACGAACTTATAGCGAGGTAGTTCACATGGCGAAGAATTGCTCGCACAACGAACTTCAGATATTTCTCAGGGGCAGTTAAACTACTCATAGGCACATCAAGTGCCTAAAAGTAAGTTTGTTGGGCGAAGAAATGGTTCACAGTGCAAACATGACAGATCCTAATAATACTATATCAGTACTTTTCACAATTTTTGGGGATCATAACCAATTTTTACACACCAAAACTTCATTTCTCAGCATTTCTTCACCAAAAGGTGATATTTTGCTAAAAGAAGCTAGATTCACATCCGAGTTCGATTCTTCGACGTGGATGCTCATTCATCTTCTTCCAAAACTTGTAAAGCAAGCTACCATGGTTATGGGTAGCTAATTTCTTTTGTATCAAAGGTAGAGGTAGTCTACCATTATCTTGTATATATTTCTTTTGATTGGCCTTGT
This sequence comes from Lathyrus tuberosus, assembly GCA_022829125.1. Taxonomy (NCBI): domain Eukaryota; kingdom Viridiplantae; phylum Streptophyta; class Magnoliopsida; order Fabales; family Fabaceae; genus Lathyrus; species Lathyrus tuberosus. The sequence goes on along the minus strand of JALAZF010000532.1, from coordinate 2,101,320 downwards.
ACGTGAACAAGTGATGATTAATATATGATAAATATTTTTGTTCTTAATGATCCATTCTTGTTTTGTAAAACTCTAGACATAGATTTTGTGAAACATGACCTAAAATATCCATCTATCGATTTATAGATTGGAGAGATCGATCTATGGTCGATAGTTGCTTTGTGTTGAACTTAAAGCTTACTATATTGATTGTTATATGGAGAAATCATGTAGCGATGAATACAGTATTTCTCACTACGATGCTCTAGAGATAGACGATGTTGAGAGAATGCGCGACAATATTAATCGGATCCGACTTCACATGCAAGATTGAAAGAATACGTATAAGTTAGGGTGGATGAAAACTACCTTTGATATACATTTTTAATCAAACTCTTTAGAATTTATAAGCTTTGCTACTAAAAACTTGAAAATTTTATGAAAAAAACTTTGAAAACCCTTTTTCTTAAAACGATAAACTGTTGAAAGGCAAGCATCAAAATATATGCAATCCCTGTGGAGACGATAATAAAACCCCCCTTTAACTATGATTCAAACAAAATGGCACCGTTGTCGGGGATTATTTGATATTGCAAGCATTGCAATAGTTTATTGATTTAAGAACTATGCATTGTATTCCTACCTCTATTTATTTTTTTGTGCTGCTCAATTTGTTTGGTCAAGTGTGCAAATTTTGTTTATGCGAGGGAGTGTACATGCGGACCAACTTCTTTTCGATCTTGAGATTGAAAGAACCGCTCGTTGCCTTAATAGCAGAACTAGATGAAGGAGGAAACTTAATAAAGAAAGATAAATGCGTGAAGAAACTTCTTCATCTACACCCATTGTTACACCAATCATGGTTGAACCACCACCTCCTGCTTCAACCCCTAGTGTTAACAGTCCAAGACACAATGCTCAGATTGAGCGCAATGCCCACAATGGGAGGCATTCTGAGATTAAAACGGGTGTCCTTACTATTTTGTATCAAAATCCTGCATTCTGAGATTAAAACGGGTGTCCTTACTATTTTGTATCAAAATCCTTTTACTGGTATGGAACATGAGGATCCGTTCACACATCTCACCAAATTATATGAAATTGTGGGTGCAACGGAAGAGCCGTAAGCCGAAGACGAATCCTTGTTTAAGAGACTATTTTCACATTCCTTAATCGGGTAAGCGAAGGAATGGTATCTTGATCAATCAACTCTAGTGATGACGGATTTGAATTTATTGGAAGAAATGTTCCTTGAACGATTTTCTCCCACAATAAATTTATGGAAGCGAAGACGACGATATCTTTGTTTGCTTAAGGTGGAAATGAATCTCTCAATGAAGCTTGGGAGAGGTTCAAATCCATGTTACGAAAATTTAAAGGTCAAGGTTTTGACAAATTAAATCAAGTGCACATCTTCCGGAATGGGCTCCAATTACTTCAGGTGGATCATTAATGTCCAAAAGCGCTGAAGATGCGATTGCTATTATTGATAGAATGTCACTCAATGATCATCAAGGAAATCATAACTGTGGCACACCTCAAAGAAAATCGGACATGATCGAGTTAGGAACAAATGATGTTATTCTTGCTCAAAAAAAAATTACTCTCGCAACAAGTGGAGTTATTGACAAAGCCAATGTCAAAGCTTCCACAACAAATTAAAGAGATGTAAGAAGTTCCCAACCAAAATCAACATGTAGCAAGTTGTGAAGTTTGTAAAGGTGACCATCATTCCGGCTATTGCCACCGGTCGGTGAAGAACCCAACAATGCAGGGAACCAAAATCAATGATATCAACCAAGACCACCATATCAAAGCAATAACCAAGGCTACCAACTGAGAGGTAATAGCCAAGGTTATCAATAAGGGTGGAGGCAAGATCCGAGTTCTTCAAACCATCAACCTTACCAAAATTACAACCAACCGCAACAAAACCAAGGAGGAGGCTCTAAGATTGAGGAAACTCTCAATCAATTCATGTAACTCTTAATGTCTAACCAAAAGAGCACCGACTCCTCTATTAGGAATCTTGAGGCACAAATTGTGAAATTGTCTAAGCAACTTGCTGACAAGCAAAAAGAAGCCTTTCCGGTCAAGCTGCAAGTGGATCCTAATGAGGTATACAAATCTATCCTTACTAGGAGTGGGAGGAAGATTGATTTGGGAATTAGTGAGAAAGAAGGGGAGAATGAGGTTGTAGTTGAATATGAGGAAGAAATTGTTAAGGAGGAAGTTGAAAAAAATGTGAAAGATGATGTAGTTGAAAAGAAATGGAGAGAAGAGAAAAAGAATAATGATAGGAAGGGAAAGGAAAAAGTGAACATCGCCTTTAAAAATTTGCCTTATCCTCATAGTCCTACAAAAAGGGACAACGCAAGGAAATATGCTCCGTTTATGGATATTTTTAATCAATTGCAAATCAATATTCCATTTGCCGAGGCATTGGAGCAAATGCCTACTTATGTGAAATTTATGAAGGATATCATCACCAAGAAGAAACGGTATACAGACCAAGAAACCGTAGTTGTTGATGCTAGTTGTAGTGTAATTATTCAAATGACTCTTCCTAGGAAGGAAAGTGACCCGAGAAGAGTTACATTACTGGTTACCATCGGCAATACCTAGTTGGTAATGGGTTGATCGATTTGGGATCTAGCATAAATTTGATACCGTTGTCAATTGTTAAAATATTGGGACACATGGAGTTGAGGGCTACTAAGACGACTTTACAATTAGCTGATAAATCCACTACCTGTCCTCACGGTATAGCTGAAGATGTATTGGTGAAAGTTGATAATTTTTTTTTCGATCGACTTTGTGGTGATAGACATGGACGAAGATGATGGCACTCCTTTAATTCTTGAAGGCCCTTTCATGAAAACAGCAAGAATGGCGATTGATATGGATGATGGTCTAATGAAAATGCGAGTACAAGATGAAGAAGTTTGCTTTAATCTCTTTGAAGCCATGAAGCATTTGAAAGAGAAGAATGATTGTTTCCGTCTTGATACAATGGAGGAAGTGATTGAAGAGGTGAATAGAGAAGTTCATGTTGCTACCCCCTTGGAAAAAGTTCTTACTCATGTTTTGCTTATCTTAATGAGAGTGAAGAAAATGAGATTGAAAAGTGTTTGCGAGAACTTGAAGCTTCAGATGAAGTTCCTCCCTTGGAAGAACTTGAGGAAGAGTTGACAAAAGAAAAGGTAGATGACACAAAAATTTAGTTGAAGATTTTGCCTCCTAAGTTAAAGTACGTGTTTCTTGACGATGGGGGGCACAAACCGGTGATCATAAGCAACGAACTAACCATGGAGGAGGAAGAAAAAGTAATTGTAGTGTTGAAGAAGATTAAAAATACTATGGGGTGGACTCTTTCCGATTTAAAAGCAATAAGCCCTTCCTATTGCATGCATATGATAGTAATGGAGGATGATTTTAAGTCGGTAGGTCAACCTCAACGCCGCTTAAATCCTACAATGAAAGAAGTGGTTAGGAAAAAAGTGGTGAAGTTGCTTAAGACCGGAATGAGTTATCCTATTTCTGATAGTCCGTGGGTTAGGCCGATGCAAGTGGTACCAAAGAAAGGCGGGATGACGGGGATATAGAATGAAAATAATGAATTATTTCCAACAAGAACCGTGACCGGTTGGAGAATGTGTATCGATTATCATAGGATAACAAAGCTACGAGGAAAGATCACTTTCCCTTACTTTTCATGGACCCAATGCTTGAGAGGCTTTTCGGTCATAAATTCTATTGTTTTCTTGATGGTTATTTGGGTTACAATCAAATTATTGTTAACCTGGACGTTCATGAGAAAACTGCTTTTACATGTCCTTTTGGGGTCTTTGCTTATAGGAGGATGCCTTTTGGGTTGTGTAATGCGCCGACTACTTTTCAGCGGTGTATGCAAGCCATATTTTCTGACTTGATTGAAAAGTCCATTGAAGTTTCCATGGATGACTTTTCAGTTTTTGGGTAATCATTTGATCTTTGTTTGAAAAATCTAGACATTGTGTTAGAAAGGTGTGTGAAAACTAATCTTGTGCTTAATTGGGAGAAGTGCAACTTCATGGTTACAGAAGGAATTGCGCTTAGTCGCAAAGTTTCTTCAAAGGGGCTTGAAGTTGACTAAGCCAAAGTGGAGGTTATAGAGAAGTTACCGCTGCCAATGAATGTCAAAGAAATAAGAAGCTTTCTCGGACATGCTGGATTTTATAGGAGGTTCATCAAAGACTTCTCAAGTACTACAAAGCCCTTGAGCAATTCACTCAACAAAGATAAGTCTTTTGAATTCGATGACTCTTGCATGCTTGCTTTTAATTCTTTAAAAGAATGTTTGACTACCGCACCCATAATCACGGCTCCCGATTGGAAACTTGATTTTGAACTCATGTGTGATGCTAGTGATTATGCCGTTGGTGCGGTATTTGGTCAAATAAGAATGAAAATTTTTCATGTTATACACTACGCAAGCATAATGTTGAATAAAGCTCAAATCAATTATGTCACTACGGAAAAAGTGCTTCTTGCGATAGTGTATGCATTAGAAAATTTCTGGTCTTACCTCATTGGGTCTAAAGTAGTTGTTTACACAGACCATGAGGCAATTAAATATCTGTTAATCAAACCAGATTCTAAGCAAAGGCTTATTAGATGGGTCCTTTTGTTGCAAGAATTTGATCTTGAAATTTGCGACAAGAATGGATCCGAGAATTTGATTGCAGATCACATATCCCGTTTGGTGAATGTGGAAGTAACTAAAAATGAATTGGAGGTTAAAGAGGAATTTTTGGATGAAAATCTGTTTATGGTGCAAGTTAGGCCTTAGTTTGTCGATATCGCAAATCACAAAGCCGCTGGAGTGATTCTGAAAGGCCTAAGTTGGAACCAAAGAAATTTTTTTTGCATGATGCCAAGTCTTTTGTTTGGGATGAGTTGTATTTATTCAAACTTGGTGTTGATAACCTTTTGAGAAGGTGTGTTACAATTGAGGAGTCAAGGAGTATTCTGTGGCATTGTCATAACTCACCTTATGGTGGTCATTTTAACGGGCTAAGAATAACAACGAAAGTCCTTCAATCGGGCTTTTATTGGCCTTCTTTATTTAAAGATGCTCATATGCATGCCCAAAGTTGTGACAATTGCCAACGGAGTGGAGGAATTACAAAGAGGAATGAGATGCCATTACAAAGTATGTTGGAGGTGGAAGTTTTTGACTGTTGGGGAATTGATTTTGTCAATCCATTTTCGTCTTCATTTTCTTGTGAGTACATTCTAGTTGCTGTGGACTATGTGTCAAAGTGGGTTGAAGAAAAAGCTTGTGCTAAGGCAGACGGTAAAACCGTGATAAAATTCCTGAAGAAAAATACTTTTCCGCATTTTGGTACGCCTAGAGTGTTGATAAGTGATGGAGGATCCCACTTTTGCAACGCTCCCTTAGAAAAAGCCTTCGAGCATTATGGCGTGAAGCACAAAGTGACATCGCCATATCATCCTTAGGCTAATAGTCAGACTGAAGTATCAAATCGTGAGATCAAGAGAATCCTTGAGAAAACTGTGTCTTCTTCTAGTAAGGATTAGGCACACAAGCTTGATGAGGCTTTGTGGGCTTATTGGAACACATTTAAATCTCCTATAGGTCTCACACCATTTAAGATGATCTACGACAAAACTTGTCATTTGCCGGTAGAGTTGGAGCATAAGGAGTTTTGGGCCTTAAAAATTCTGAACTTTGATCCCACTTTGAGTGGTGAAAAGTGGAAAATGCAACTTCATGAGTTGCATGAATTGCGACTCCAAGCTTACGAATCCAACAAGCTTTACAAGGAGAAGGTAAGAAAGTATCATGACAAGAAGATTGTAAGGAAAGACTTTCATGAAAGACAAATGGTTTTATTATTCAATTTGGGATTAAAATTTTTTTCGAGCAAATTAAAGTCAAAATGGTCTGGTCCATTTCGGATTAGGGAAATCAAGCCTTACGAAGCAATTGTAATTAAAGACCCTTCATAAAAAGAAATTTGGACAGTTAATGGGAAAAGGTTGAAGGTGTACCTTGGTGGTGAAGTTGTTACAGATGCGAGAACATTCTCTTTTGGTGATCCTTGAGTCGCTTTCAACTGTCGAACTCAAACGAAGTTAAACAAAGTGCTCGTTGGGAGCCACCCCAACATTGTGGGTATTTTTGTTTTTCTTACTGCATTTTATTAGCATGTTATGGTGAAAGAGAGCTGTAATAAAACACAAGTAGAAAAACCAGAAATTTTGAATTACTGTCATGTTCGCCCTGAGTTCGCTTTGCGAACTTGGGCCGAATGATTTCGCTAGGCGAATAACTGTTCGCACTGCGAACATGACAGATGCTGGAAGGCTGAAAAGTTTATGCTACAACACTTGTGTAATTTTTATGTAGTACTGTTACATTGCCTTTTCTGTAGTGGACTGAGGGTTGGCATTTTTCAAAAAGGAGGGTAGTTTGTTTTGAATTTAATGTTTCCCTTTTGTAGCGTCGGTTTTTTTGGTGACGCGACCACCTACCACTATTTGGTGCTACTTTCTGATTTCTGTATTTATCCTATGAAGCTTAAAAGGAAGGGGAAGATATCTTAAACTAACCCTGCATGCAAATGTTTTCTTTAACAAATGCTAAGAGACCAGGGATCGGGGTTTGGTTACACAAAGAGAAGCTATTAATACCTAGAGTATCTCTAGTTATCCATAGGAACCTTTATTTGCATATATTTTCTACTATTTGAAATGCTTTCTTAAGTCTGTCTGCTGTTGATTGGGAAAGTTTCTCCTTTGGGAGGACTGAGGAATTGTTTTTGTTGTTTTCGGGTTTTCTATTGTTTTTGGGAAGGTACTTACCTAAGACTTTTGATTTGTGTGCTCGCTAAGATTTGGCAATCTTATGCCTACGTATTCCCATAAAGAGATTTACGAAATCAGAGCAATCGTAGTTCCTCCTATTCTATGGGAGGAAAATTTTGTTTGGTGTCTTGTTCAAAGCCCAAGATTAAAGTTAACGGAGTATTTGTGTCTTGTTCAAACCCTAGATTGAAGCTAAATTTTTATTTGAGAGAGATAATTTGTCATCTCTAAAGAGAGATATCTCATCTATTCATCACAAAATATGCAGTAATTGGTTATAAGGGGAATTACTTTAACTGGGATGTGTGGAATCTGGCAATGTCATAATTTCCTATATAAGAGAGATGTCGTGAAGGAAGAAGCTTTAACTCAGTGTAGAGCAAATCCACTTTTTCCTTTTTGAATCTTTAATGCTAAGAGAGTGACATTGGCTTTGATGTGTAGAATCCAGAGGCTTGCCACTTATAGCTGTTTGATGAAAGAGGAATTTAAACCATGATAAAGAGGGACTCCAGCTTGGATTTTGAATCAACAAGTATACCACTTACATCAATCATCTGGAAAAGGTTTTGATAATTTTTTTTATATGTGATGTATAGAGGAAATATACTCCTACAAAGAGGACCCATGGTCTCATCTGTGGGGCTGATGGATTTTATGCCTTGATCAAAGCCCAATGTTGAAGCTAAAAGAAGAGTTGAAAGCGGACTCCACTACGGGAGGTTTTATTTGAGTATCTTGTTTGAAGCCTAAGATGATGAAGCTAAAGAATTTTGAGTATAGCTTTAAAGAAAACTAACTCAACTGGGGAGTATGATATTTGTCTTGTACAAAGCCCAAGATTGAGGCTTAACTAGGAAAATCATTATATGAAGCCTAAGAGGAGACTGACTCTTACTGAGGATTATTGAAATCCAGGAGAAGGTCTAAACTGTGTTGAAGAATCCAAAGGGAAATTAGAACTTGCTTGAAATTTGAGCAGAGTTGATTTATCAGATGCCATGAGGCTCTGACTCTTTTGAGGATTTGTTGATGGTAAATTGACCCTGGCTTGGGATTTATAAGGTGAAAGTCAAGCCTTGTTGGGGGTCATAAGGGATTTATAGACGAGTTTGAAAACCTTAGAGGTTTTAACTCCTCTGGGAATTGATGTATTGATGAAAATGATCAGGATCTATCCTATGTTTTTAGGAAGCCTGTGGGTCCTTGTACGAAGCCCAAGAGGAGGCTGAGATTATCCAAGTCTCTTAAGAAGAGGTAAACTCTAGTTGGAGAGAGATCTTTGTATGATGCCCAAGAGAGGGCTGAGGGTTTGAAGATCAACTCTTGACTGATTGGATGTTCTAGAGTTTTTCCTTTCCTGAGGATTGAACTAGTTAAGATGGCTGAATTTTATCCTATGCTTTTAGGAAGCCTTGGGTCCTTGTACTAAGCCCAAGAGAAGGCTGAGATGCTTCTAGGAAGCCTGCGGGTCCTTGTACTAAGCCCAAGAGGAGGTTGTGGGGAACTTTTAAGAAGCATGTGGGTCCAAGCCTAAGAAAAGTTCAAGAAAGGTTTCACCGGGAATTAGTCCTTTCTTTTTTGAACAGTTCTAAGGTTTGAACAAATTCAAAAGAGGTTTCACCGGGAATTAATCCTCTCTGGGGAAGATGAATTTCTTTTATATGTTTCTAAGTTCTGACAGTCTTAAGAAAAGTTTCACTAGGAATAATGCCTTTCTTTGTTCCATATTGAATAAAGCCTAAGAGGAGGCAGACTATATTGAGGGAGTTTCCTATGAGGGAACTAGTTATTGAACTAAGTTATGAGTATCCTGCTGTCAGACCTAAAGGGTAAACTGAGGATGACCTAACTGCTGGGGAAACTCTAGATAAGTGTGTACAAGCATATACAAATAAGTGAATTAACATATGTATAAATAGGTATGCATTGGTTTGAAAAGATGTTGGGTCTTACGCTCTGAAAAGAGGCCCAAGTGTATTGTGATTGGTTGTATTGATTACAACTGTATGATTAGGGTTTTGAGAAATTGAAGAAAGTTTTAAGAAAACTTTGAATTAGAATTTGAAAAAAAAAGAAATGTTGTTGTTTATTAGAATGAAAAGAAAAGAAAGTTTGGGACTTATAACTCAAAGAGAGACCCAAGTGGTCTAAGAGCAGTTTCACTGGGAATAATGCACCTCTTAGTACCAGTTTAAAAACAGACAAATGATTTTGAAAATAGATATATGGGGCTTACAACTCAAGGAGAGGCCCGTGGAAGTTATTTGTTGTTAAAAACAAAGTTTATGTACAAAGGATTGGGGCTTATACTCAAGGAGAAGCTCAGATGACTTATTTTGAAAACAGTGATTGCACTGCGATACTGAAAGACGTTGTGGGACTTATACTATATTAGAGGCCCAAAAATAATTATTTTGAAGGAAAGAAAAGTGGGTCATATACTCAAGGAGAGGCCTATTTGAAAAACAGTGGACACACCGTTATTTTGAAAACCGTGCTTAGACTTATACTATGATAGAGGCCCAAGATTATTTATTTACAAAGGGGTTGGGTCTTACACTCTATTAGAGGCCCAAGAATGATTATTGTGAAGTTTGAAAGATTGAATTTTAAAGGAAACCCTAATTCCTATTTTTTTTTTTTTTTTGCATTTTAAAAAGAAAAATCAATTTAAAAATGATAAAAAATATCAAATAAATCCAATGAATATGTTGTGAATTATGTTTAAGGTTTTAAAAATGAAACTTTATTCACATGATGATTAAAAATCAAATTGGTTTTGAAAAATAAAGAAAAATAAATCATTTAAAATGTTTCAAAACAAATTAAAATAAAATTCTTAAAAATATTTAAAAATAAGTCAAATAAAAATAATTTTTTGTGATTTTTGGTAAATAAAATATTTTTAATGTGTGAGTGATTTTTGTGCAAAAAATCATTTTCAAATAATTGAAATTGATCTAGAAAATAATTATTTGAAAAAAAATATCAAAAATATCAAAAAAAAAAAAGGAAAATGTGAAAAATAGTGGAAATTGGGCAAAATGACATGGGTGGGTTTTAAACCTACGCCCTCCAACCAAACACACTTGAAAAACACACGCTTCTACCACTGGGGTGGTGATACATCCAAGTATCAAAACCACCCCATGAATACATATGGGTAGCATGATTTTAGACCTGGCCAAGGCGCCTTGGCCTGGCCCTTGCCCAAGGAGGCCTGATTTTGTGCCTCTTGCAAAAAGGCCATAACTTTCTTATTTCTCCATGAAAATGGATGAAATAAAGATGGATCCTGCCTAGAATTTCATGAGGAATCCAACGGTGGTCTTGAAATTTTCTAAAAATGCCTAAATTTTAAAACCCAATAGTGGTTTCAAAATAGGTTAAAATTTGCAAGTTCTATGCCACAACTTCATATAAGCAATAATAGCATGGCAAATTGGTTTAAACACAACAAATATGATATGTATGACAAATTCATGATCAATGGACATCAAAGCAATGCATATTTCACAAAGTTTAAGTTACGCACTTACCTCTTGAAGCTCCTCTTGCTAACTTCAAGATGCTTGTGACAGAAGTATGTCATACCCCAAATTTTGACCACAAAGATTCCCCATCATTGTGAAAACCATCATCATAATATGGATGGACCATCATACCTCCTTAGTCTCCCCAAAGATGGGTGAGCATCCACATCAATGAAACTTAGGGTTTCAAGCCCCCTCAGAGCTCTTAGACAAAGGATCAATCAAGGAATGAAATTATCTTCAACTTGTCTAAGCCTCTCAAACATCCACAATGGATCAAGAGGACTCCCACATCAAGGATCAAGCACAAGGTTGCAACATTCCAAGTGGATCAAGCCTCAAGATCGCCAGTGTCACCAAATTAGGGTTTTGGTCGACCAGGGCCTCTAGATGGGAATTTTCCTCTGGGCATGAGTGTCATACCCCAAATTTTGACCACTAAGATTTCCCATCATTCTGAAAATCATCATCACAATATGGAGGAACCATCATACTTCATCAGTCTCCCCAAAGATGGGTGAGCATCCACTACAATCAAAATTAGGGTTTCAAGCCCTCTTTGCGTTCTTAGACAAAGGATCAATCAAAGAATGACATGATCTTCAACTTGTCTAACCTCTCAAACATCCACAATGGATCAAAAGGACTCCCACTTCAAGTATCAAGCACAAGGTTGCTCCCTTCTAGGTGGATCAAGTCTCAAGATCGATAGTGTCACCAAATTAGGGTTTTGGTCGACCAGGGCCTCCAGATGGAAAATTTTCATCTGGGCACAAGCCAATGATCCAAAACATAACCTAATATACTCCATGGAACCTCATGGACCCAATCATCAAGTCAATTTTGCCTCAGGGGATGCATTCATCAAAAATCAGGAATTAGGGTTTCTTGACCTAATTCACCCCTAAGTTGACTTTTAGGACAAATCATGAGCCAAGACCTCAAGAGAGGGTTTGAGGGTCTCTAATGAACTATATTGATCCATTTGGAACAATGGATTAATCCAAGAAGCTTTAGCAACAAGTCTCAATTTCATCTGCACCACAATTAGGGTTTCGCGAGGAAAGTCAACTGTAACTTTGACTTTTGACCAGGACATGCTCCCAAGCCCTAAGACATGATTCAATATAACCTATGACACCCATGGAACATGTGCATCAAGTTTTATTTAGGTCAAGGATATGATTTCCTGAAGAATTGCACAGTTTGGAATTCATCTGATAAAAAGTCAACTATGCACAAAAGTCAACTTTGACTTTTTGAGATTTTTCACCAAAATGGATTTTTAACCCTAAAATGATGTTAATGTATGATTTGAATCATCATTCATCAAGAAAAATCAAAGAAAGTGGGATAACTTGTAAAAGGGGTAACCATAAAAACTTAGAAAAATTTCTAAGTTATGGAAAAAGTGACACTAATGTGCCAACTTTGGAGGACCATAACTCCTAAACCACAAGCCCATTGTTCCCCATTCAAAGCTTGATTTGTAGATCTCATTGTCCTCTACAAAAGCTTCATACTGACCTATGTCCAAATTCCTCATGGATTTTGAGTTATGGAGTGATCAAAATCAAGAAAAGTCACTTTGTTCCAACACTTAGTGAAAATTTCACTAAATCAGATTTTACCCTACTTTTTGCCAAATGTAGGGGGATTTTTCACTTGGATTCAAAAGAGATCAAAACCAAACATGTTCAAACAGTTTTTGTATCATGTAAGGGCTTTCCAAAATGACCAAGAACATTACCAAATTCAATTTGAGTCATGAGATATGACATTGGGAAGTTGCCTTGTTGAAATCTGTCAAGGCAAGGCAGAATTTGCATTTTTGGTCGATTTGCCAAAATCAGCCAAATCCAAATGCTCCTATCCACTTGGACACCTGAGGATTGAATCTAAAGGGGACAATCACTGAGCCAAGCCTCCAAAGTCTTTGGAACAAGAAATAGCATGTTGAACCTAGAATTGCCAAAATAGGGACAAGACTCCAATTTTGGATTGGAGCATTCAATGGAAGCATCAAGGTGGAATGGACTGAGCCATTCTCAACTGAATTCAGTCAATACTTATCCAAGACCAAGGGAACCACAGCCCTGTGCCCTAACCTCTAGTCAATGGCTAGAGGAGACTTGGATTTCCCATGGACAACATTGGCCAAACCTTTGCTGAAGTTGCCATTCGCTGTGGATCCCAAAACAAACTTGCTCTACTATAAATAGAGCTCAATTGTGATCAGTTTAAGTACACCAAAGCCATTAAACAGATGCTTTCTTCAAAATCTCTTCTTTCACTCCAATTTTTCCTTCTAAGGCAAGTAACTATCGGGTTTTGAGTTTGAGAGCTTTTCCAATCAAACCAATCATACACACACCTCACATACATCATATAGGAGTGATCCAAACACTCACATAACATCTGGAACACAGATTTCACAAAATCACCAGCCAATTGCTCAAGTTCTTGACAGTTTTGCAGTTGAGGTACCATCTTCAACTCCAAACCAGTTCAATCCATTCCAAGCATCCATACACACTCCATGGCACCTAGGGAAGCTATCCAGATCATTGGAACCTAGCTGTAACACCTCCAAAACAAATCACGATCACCAGCTGCAAGTGGTAAGCATGAGCTCTTCTAACTCTATGATCCATGCAATTTTTGCTGCACAATAATTTGGCCATATGTTCATAATCATGCATGGAATGTTTCCTCTCAGTTAATTGCATTGTTTGAATCGTGTATCAAAAATCCTAGCCTTCATGCAGAAATTAGGGTTCTTGAGGATTTTCATGATTTCTTGTTATATGTTTAATTTAAATGAAATTAAATACCATAGACATGATCGTGAGGTTAAAACGAGTTGATTGGTATGTGGATTGCATGATATAATCAAGTGTTCAGTGAGATTGGAGAGAAAATGCAAATCAGCCAAACCCAGAACACGCACGTGTTCTTGGTGTGTTCTTGGCACCTTTTTTCAAAATTTGAATATTTGAATTTTGTGATTTTATTTAATTAATTCAAAAATTAATTTCTCTCTGAGTTTTAATGATTTTGAGTTGATTCTTTTTTTAATAATTCACAAAAATGTTAAAATATTTTATTTTCTGAAAAAATCCCAAAAATATTATTTATTTTGTATAATTGATATTTTTGCAAAGAATTAATGTTTTAATTGTTTTTGACATTTAAAATATTTTTTCCACCTTGATTTTGCAATTTTTAATGCTTTCTAATTATTTTGTAGGTCAATACTTAATTTTTGAAGCATTAATCCAAGATCACAATTTGTTTTCCATATGTTAAACAATTTTGATCATTTTAATTGAATTTTTATTCAATTAAATACATTTTTGAAAACAAATTAGGGTTTTTGGATTAATTCAACCCGCATAAATCATTTTCAAAACTCATTTGGGCCTCTAATAGAGTGTAAGACCCAACCCTTTGTAAATACAACCTACTTTTGGGCCTCACTTATTGTGTAAGTCCCGTTGTATTTCAAAAAGTTCGACACGATCGTCATCCGTTGAAAAACAAACCTTGGGCCTACCCTCGAGTAGTAAGACCCATTTCTTTTTTTCAAAACATTTGGGCATCTAATAGAGTGTAAGACCCAATCCTTTTTTTGACCAAATCATTTTGGGCCTCAGTATATTGTATAAGTCCCGATACCGTAAAAAACAAACGCACGATCGTCGCCTTTTCAAAACAAACCTGGGCCTATCCTCGAGTAGTAAGACTCATTTCTTTTCTTAAAACTCATTTGGGCCTCTAATAGAGTGTAAGACCCAATCCCCTTTTAACCAAAACATTTTTGGGCCTCAATTATTGTATAAGTCCCTCTGCGTTAAAAGAAAATCTCGGCGCGATCGCCATTTCAAACAAAAAGTCAACTGGGCCTACCCTCGTGTTATATGCCCCACTCTCACTCTTTTAAAACTTTTTGGGCCTCTTGAGAGAGTGTAAGACCCACCCCTTTGTACAGAAAACCATTTTTGGGCCTCAATCACTTGTATAAGTCCCCCTGTATAAATTCAAACAGTGCGCTCACTGATAAAACCCTGGGCCTCTCCTTGAGCTGTAAGCCCCAAATCTTTCTTTTTCAAAGCACTTTCTCCTTTGATTTTGAAATATACTGTTGTTTTCAATCTTTCTTTGTTGAACAACTAACCAAACAGCATGGAAGCTCTACAACCGAGTAAGTGGTTATTGCTTTCATTTACCGCTTTCATATACATATAACTGTATTGTGGGGTTGTTTCATTGTAAGTCTTCTTTAATAAACTCATATCAACTGTATAATAATAGTATAGATATTTAGAGTTTCCCCGACAACTACGTCTAGAACTAGGTGACGCCGTTTCGTTTATTCGTAGAAATAGACAACTAGATCCCCAATAGGATCACCAGATACAGTCTTCTCTTCGCCTGTCCTCATTAGAAATTGTCAAGAAACTCTACTCCCAGAGATGAATGTATTCTCCGTGAATGGCATCTTTGAGTTTCTTTCAAATTCTCGAACTTTTCTGTCTTGAATTTCTTGGGGTTTGGGGACCCACGGGCTTCTTTAAAGCACCGGCCTCCTCTTGGGCATCATACAAGGACCCACAGGCTTCCTAAAAGCAACCCCGCCTCCTCTTGGGCTTAATACAAGGACCCGTCAGCTTCTTAGAAGTATTCACAGCCTCCTCTTAGGCTTCGTATAATGATCTCTTCCTCCGGGAATGATAGACTCCTCTTGGGCTTCGTACAAGGACCGATCGGCTTCTTAAAAGTTTCCAGCCTCCTCTTGGGCTTCATACAAATTGTCCCGACGACCTCATAAAGGTATAGGAATAGAACCTAGTCATCTGCATAGAACATTCTTTTCAAGAGTCTACTACTGTTTCTCAAAGCGTAGTACAAAAGATGACACTCTAGACTTGGACAGTCTAATCTCCTTGAGTCTCAAAGACATTCTCAAGTGACCCCTTCGTTAAATAGGAAGAAAACTTGTAGACTCGGCCAGTCTCAATACCCTTCGGATTTCCTACTTCCTTAAAGAACAGGAATAACCCGGATCCTCGAATCAAATTCTTGAGTACAGTGTTGCTCATATAAGAACTGATTTTCTCTTTAAATCAGTATACTGGACCTGTCACTCAACTGAAACAGTCTCCATAGTCTCCTCTCGGGCTTTGTACAATGATTCTCCCCAGCAGAATCAAACAACATTTAGCCTCTCTCTCGGGCTTTGTACGAGACACATAAGAGACTCCCTCGTTGAGTCAATCACCCCTTTCGCCTCCATCTCGGGCTTTATACGAGATACAAAAAGGTTTTTATTGAGCCAAACAAACAATAGCCTCCATCTCGGGCTTGATACGAGATACTCAAAGACTCCATCGTCGAGTTAACCCCTTTTAGCCTCTCTCTCGGGCTTTGTACGAGACACATTTTAGCCTCCTCTTAGGCTTTGTATAAGAAAACCACTGGTTGATCCAATCAACCTTTTAGCATCAAAGTTGTGCCTCGTTCACAGTACACAAACATCAACTTTTTCCTCTTCATCTAATCGCTGTAAGCGGCAAGCCTCAGGATCATCTACATCCATGCCACTGTCCCTCTTTTAGCATGAGAAATTCCTAAGGAAAGATAGCATTGCTCTACACTGAGTTAAAGTCTACTCCTTCAGGATGGAAATCCCCTATAAAGGAAATTATGGCATTGTCGGATTCACAAATTCCGGTTAAAGTAATTCTCCTTTATAAATAGTTGTGACATACAAACCCCTCTTTAGAGATGACAAATTCTCTCTAAAGTCAATAAACCCTTCAGCTTTACATCTTGGGCTTTGAACAAGATACAAACCACCTTTCGCTTCACGTCTTGGGCTTTGAACAAGACACCAAAAACACCCATTTCCTCCCATAGAATAGGAGGAACTACGATCGCTCTGATTTCCCTATTTCGGAAAAAACGGGAATACGTAGGCATAAGATTGAAAGAAAAATCTTAGCGAGCGCAATCAATAAAAACCCAAAATCCCATATATCATAACCTAAAGCAGTATCCTAACAAAACCCCAAAGAGAGAAATCAGTATTGGCGAAAATACAAATAACCAGTACAAAGGCCCCCCCACATTGATAGCATTCGTAACCTAATAGACCGCTGTTTAAACTCAGTATGCAAGCAGGGTTAATTGGAGACATTTATTTCCCTTCCTTCATAATCTTTAATAGGATAAAAATGAATCGACCTGTAGTAAACTAACCCAGAGAGCGACCGTGTCCAAAATCGCTCGCTACAGAAAAGTGGCGCCCACCATGGGGCCCGTCTCTGTTTTCCTTCTTCCTTTTCATATCTTATGAGAATACCATAGATTGGGGCTTCCGCCGGGGAACCCATTTTTGTCAGGAACTTAGGATTCATAGCTTTAAAGGTCTAGGATGATTAGGACAAATATATATATTGCTTTTCCTAATTGCTATACATGTTTATTTTTCTGCTAATGGGAATGCGTGTGATGCCGCATGTGGAAAGATTGAGTATACACTTAAGATAAGTGATGGCGACGAGGTCGACCATCAACCTCAATGGAGGCTGACCAATGCAACCCATTCTCTCACCTAGACAATGGGTCGATTGTGATGTCTGAGAAGCTGAGGAGCCAAACCCTTTTGTAGTGCAGAAATTATCGGGAATAGTTGTTACGCGATACTACCCTCATTTGAGGCTGGTGATCTATTCTCGGTGAATGGCACTTACTCTAAGATTGCTCTACAACTCGCTGGCGATCCGCTTGTTGTTTTGCTTTCCTGGGAGGAGCTGATGATAATGAGTACAGGTACAAAAATCACCCTAGTATAAACCTTTGGGGATGGGTAGAGCCTTGACTTCATGACAACGACCCTTTGACCCCATGTTTTTTCTATGTTTTTGTGTGCTGCATTCATGCATTCATTTAAAAAACATTAAAACATTCAAAAAAATTTCTCTTCTAGTCTCTCTGTTTTTCAAATTAAACTAAGACTGAGATTTCAAATATTAGAGAAAAGGATTGCACTAATGGATTTCGGTAGAAGGAGAACCCATAGGTATACCTTCAAGGTTCCAAAGCTAGAGGATTTGAGAAGGTTAGCGAGGATGATCACTAACCCTGAGGCTTTCAGAGCCAAACACGGAGGTTTTCTACCACTGCTAAGAGTCCATGTGATTGAGGGAATCATGGATGCGCCCATTCAGTTTTACGATCCTATTTATCACTGTTTCACATTCCAGGATTACCAGCTCGCACCAACGCTGGAGGAGTATTCTCACCTGACTGACATACACATTACAGATCAAGCTCCATTTTCTGGGCTGGAAGAAATTCCAAAGAATCAGACCATTGCAAGAGTAATTCATTTGGACGAGTCTGAGGTCAGGACTCACATGACCGCTAAGGGTGGCATCCAAGGTTTGCTAGCCCAGTTCTTGACAAAGAAAGCCCTGTATTTTGCTAGTATAGGAAACGTGACTTCTTTTGAAAGCGGCTTTGTCTTGCTCACCTACGGGTTATTTTTGTTTCCCAACATCAATAACTTCGTCGATATTAACTCCATTAAGGTTTTTCTCATTGGAAACCCTGTGCTGACTTTGCTCGCAGACGCGTATCATTCTGTACACTTGGGAAATTTGTACAGCGGAAGGGAGATCACATGCTGTGTACCTCTGCTTTATAAATGGTTTATCTCCCACTTGCCTAAGTCTGCTGCTTTTTGGGATCACAAGAGTGCCTTACGTTGGTCGCAGAAGATCATGTCTCTTACCAACTCTGATATAGATTGGTGTAATAGGATCTATGATGGAATCAGAATCATTGATCGTTGTGGAAACTTCCCCAACGTACCCCTCATAAGAACTAAGGGAGGAATCAACTATCATCCGGTGTTGGTTCGTCGTCAGTTTGGATACCCAATGAGACACGTCCCACGGGGTGTTCATCTGGAAGGTATTTTCTTCAAGGAAGAAGAAAATGACAGAGCACTAAAGATGGAAATAGTGCACGCTTGGAAACAGGTTCATAAGAAAGGACGAGAGTCTCTAGGAAAACCGGACTGTGTCTCGGTGGAGCCTTATCTCCATTGGGTACAAACTAGAGCTCTCAACCTAAAAATGCCTTATCCTCATTACGAAATTCTTCCGCCGAGGGAATCTGTCATGTACTTCATAACGGAAACTGAAAAGCTTCCGGTTACTCTCAACAAAGTTCAAAGGGAGAGAAGGTCTTGGAAGAACAAGTACCGCACCCTCGACATAGAGTGCATCAAAATACAGCAACTACTGAAAGAAAAAGATGCTCTGATTGAATTTTTGGAGCAACATGCTCTAGAGAATCAAGATGACCAAAGGAATTTGCTCACTCCTTTCACCTGGCAAAGGAATGACAACCCGACAACGGCCCAAGAGCCCCGGTCAAAGAAAAGGAAAGTACCAGAATCAGCACCCGATTTCTCTTCAGAGAGGACTCGGGACCCATTAGCTTAGGTTTCTATTTCTGCACCTTGTAATCTACTGTATTTCTATTTCTGTAATCCTTTGAATTCAATAAAAAGGGGTTTCCCCACTGTTTGATATTTGCAATCTAATTGTCGAAGTTTATTTTGATTAAACCAAAAAACAATTAATATAATCATTGCATTCATCATTCTCACATCACGTATTCTTCTTCCCTACGAATCTCACGTTTGTGTCTCGATTCTAGATTCAAACTGTCTCATTCGTATAATACTCAGGCCAGTGGTCAGAAAAGGATGGATTATCTTGAGGAAGAAAACAGAGAGTTGAAGGAAGAGGTCCACGTTCTGAGAGGGGATATGAGAAAGCTTCATAACGACATGCAAGCCATGGCAGAAGCTCAGCTACAAAGAACTGTGATCTCAGAGATCACCTCAACACCCATCGTGGAGAAGTATGATCCTAGGTATCAAATGCCGAAAGATCGTCCTTGGGGCATGCCTGTTAACTATATCCCAGAAGGATATGTTCTGCCGATCACTGAAGATCAGGGAATCACAACAGAAGCCGTTGGGCCTGAAGGTTACAAACTTCGGGAAAGCGAAGATGCCAGGGGCATACTAAAGACTCCTGAAGGTTACAAACTTCGGGAAATGCCAAGATTCGCTGCCGTAGTCATGGTACCACCCCCTGTGGTGCACACTGTCCCAGAAGGACAGATTCCGCCAATATCTGCTGGTAAAAAGGAAACTATGTTTGACAGAATGGATGAATTCCAGGAACAGTTCTTGGAAATGCAGAAAGAACTGCAAGCCATCCGCGGTCAGGATCTATTTGGAAAGGACGCCGCAGACCTCTGCTTGGTCCCCAATGTGAAAGTCCCGCACAAATTTCAAGTGCCCGACTTTGAAAAACACAAGGGTAACTCTTGCCCTCAGAGCCATCTGGTGATGTACGCTCGGCGAATGTCAGCTCAGATGGAGAATCAGGACCTACTGATTCATTACTTCCAGGATAGTTTAACCGGTGCCACATTAAAATGGTACATGGGTTTGAACCGTACTACGATCAGTACATTCAGAGATCTTGGTACTGCCTTCGTCCAACAATACAAATACAATTTGTACATGGCACCTGACAGAGATCAACTCAGATCAATGTCGCAAAAGGACAAGGAAACCTTTAAGGAGTATGCTCAAAGGTGGCGTGAAATCGCGCTCAAATTTGTCTACCTCTTGAGGAAAAAGAGATGACAAAGATCTTCTTAAAGACCTTAAGCTAACTTTACTATGACCGAATGGTTGCCAGTGCACCCAGTGATTTCACCGAGATGGTGGGCATGGGTGTACGTCTTGAGGAAGCCATCCGAGAAGGACGTTTGGTAAAAGAAACTGGATCGACGAGCGGTACTAAAAAATACGGTAGTGCTCTCCCTAAGAAAAAAGAGCAAGATATTGGGAATATCTCTCTCGGAAAGCAAAGGCGACTTATCAGCCGGTAGCAGCTGTAACTCCTGCTATCAACCCTGCGCCTATTCCTACTTATCAACCTCAGGTTGCGCAAAGCCAACCTGATCAGCAAAGGACACAACAGCCTCTTCAACAGGCTCGTCCCCAATACAACAACAACCGTATAACACGGCCACCAGGATTTGATCCTATACCCATATCGTACGCAGAGCTGTTTCCATTACTGCTAACCAAGGGGCACATTCAGACTAAGTCCCCTCTTACAGTACCGGAAAATCCGATTTTTTGGTTTAAGGTGGATCAAACTTGCCCTTACCACCAAGGAGGACCAGGGCATAACATTGAGAATTGTCTCAATTTCAAATCCGACGTGCAAAAACTTGTTAGGAGCGGGGTCTTATCCTTCAAGGATACGAACCCCAATGTTCTCACAAACCCGCTGCCTCAACATGAGAAGGCTGCAGTCAATTTGATAGAAGGAGAGACTAACAATGACTATCAAATTCATGATGTACTCTTGTTGAAGACCAATCTGGTCAAGATGCATTGTGGACAAAGTGGATATGGCCATATGCCACCTCATAGCTATCACTAGTGTGATATCTGCTCTAAAGACAACCAGGGATGTTCTGTGGTGCAAGTAGCTCTACAGGAACAAATGGATATCGGATGGATCCAAGAGCACCGAGTTCGTGGAGTTAACATGGTTTACACGAATTCCAACGTCATTCAAAATCACGACATCCGTGCGATGAATGTCAACTTGGTGGCAATGCACTCAAGGCAAAGCCAGTATCATAATCTGCCGCAGCACGATTACAGTTCTTGTCTGACTTGCTCGGTAAACAAACAGGGATGCTCTTTCATACAGGAGGCCCTCCAGCGTCAGATGGATCTTGGATGGATCAAAGACTACCATGATAGGAACCCTTATCAGATCAACATGGTTCAGATCTTTGATATTCGCGTAATGAATACCAACCTGGTAGAATTACATGCTAAGCAGGTTCGACTCAGATTCCTGATATCACATGACTATCAAAGCTGTAAAGCGGGTTACAAAAACGATCGAGGTTGTACCCTTGTCCATGAGGCACTTCAGCACTTGTTTAATCATGGTGGATGCCAATTTATATGGATGAAGATACTCAGCAAATTAGTATCAGTAACAGGAATCCTACTCGGCGTCAGAGTCAGGATGTCCGATAAATGGAAGCTAACCTAGTGAGGTTACATTGTATTCAAAGTGGGCGTGGCCAGGTGCCACCACACAAATACGACCGTTGTAGCGTCTGTTCAGAAAGTAACCAAGGGTGATACCTTGTGCGAGCAGCTCTTCAGGGTCAGGTGGATCATGGAGAGAATCGTCCATATCCGGGTTTTGGACCCATCAACTGGACGCCGAATTACCTTGCCGATCAAATTGAGGATGTTGTCACCATCTCTGGTCATCATAGGACCGGGGATGTTTTTGCCATCATCCCTCTACTTGACGAGTCTAAAGTTCCCAACCAAGAACGAATCGAGATTACTTACGATGGTCAGAAAAATAAGAGGGCTCCCGTAGTCATCTATCTGCCGGGACCATTACCGTATGAATCAGCTAAGGCTATCCCTTACAAGTACGGTGCAACAACCATTGAAAATGGAAAAGAAATTCCATTACCCTCCGTCGTGAACATTGCAGACATCAGTCGAGTAACACAGAGTGGTAGAATCTTCAACCGAGGGGTTGGGGAACCTAACAAAGAAAAGGAACTTCAGACGGAAGCTCCTGATCCACAAGTCGGTCAATCCAGTAATCCCAACCTTTCAAAAAATGATGATGAGATGCTAAAGCTCATCCAAAGGAGTGAATACAACATTGTTGATCAGCTGTTACAAACTCCTTCAAAGATCTCGGTATGATCACTGTTACTCAGTTCAGAAGCGCATAGGGAGGCTCTACAGAAAGTCTTGGAGCAAGCCTTTGTGGAACAGGATGTAACAATTAGATAGTTCGACAACATTGTATCTAACATCACTTCCTGCAACAATTTGGGATTTAGTGATGAGGAATTACCCGAAGAGGGTCTCCGTCATAACATGGCGCTCAACATTACAGTTAACTGCCAGGACGATGCTTTAGCCAGCGTACTGGTAGACACAGGGTCAGCCCTGAATGTTATGCCGAAGTCCACTTTGATGCAATTATCATTCAAAGGCCCTCCGATGAGAATTAGCGAGGTTATCGTCAAAGCATTCGACGGATCCAAAAAAACGGTGATCGGCGAAGTTGATCTTCCCATAACTATTAGTCCTCACACTTTCCAAGTCACTTTCCAGGTCATGGACATCCGGGTAATGTACAGTTGTTTATTAGGAAGACCTTGGATACACCAGGCTGGAGCGGTTACTTCGACCCTTCACCAAAAGCTAAAGTTCATCAAGGACGATCAACTTGTCACGGTTTGTGGGGAACAAGCCTTGCTTGTAAGCAACTTATCGTCGTCTGCATGTGTAGAACCCGAGGAGGTTATTGGAACTCAGTTCCAAGCATTATCGGTGAGCAAGAACAATCAGTTCAAAGAAGGAACTTTGATTTCTTCATACAACGATGCTATCAAAGCAGTCGAGAGTACCGATATGACAAGATGGGAACAGCTTGTCATTCCTATTGACAATAAAATAAAGAAGGGTCTTGGTTTTTCTGCAACCTGTACCCAGACAGCTGCCAACAATGAAAGTCTTCATCCCCTTCAAAACTTCTTCCACAGTGGAGGTTTCCTTCACCCAGTGTCTCAAGCAGTACATGCTATCAATGAGGAGGATCCCTCTGACCCAGATATGGAATGGAAGTCCTATCTTAACGAGGACGGTTATATGTCTCAGGAAGAGGTGCCTATACCATTTTGCTATCCCGCACAGAGTCCGAGATTTATACCAAGGTCAGACGTCGAAATGATATATGGAGATTGTGATCCGGAAGGATGTCGTGCTCTGCCAAATTCATTAGAGGAGGACACTCTGATGAAATACAACTTTGACTACAACTACTATGGCCCAATGGATGGTCTGCCAATGTGGCAACCTTATCCAGGCGATTTAGGGCAAGAGAGTCAGCCGAACAATGAAAATCAGCTGACTGTCATTGAACAGAATACCTGTGTCCCCACCATGTCATGGGATCAACACTCAGGTCATCCTGAAACTACTCAACATGAGGATGAATTCACAACGTTTGCAGGACTTGAATTCATTAACTATACTTTTCCCGAGGTCAACGTCATCGAGAAGGATGACTCCTCCTGTTCCAAAGAAGTTTGGGACACCTTGGGACAACCGAGTGGAAAATACGACTATATGGTCAAGTACACCACTCCCGAAAGCTCTCGTATTAGGCTCGAAGATATCTAGTCAACTGGATGGGGAGATACAACTGAGAGCATAAAGGCTATGCAAAATGCAACAGAGGAATTCTCCTACGACAATTCTGCATGGGAGACAGATTCCAATGATCCTGCTCCACCAGAAATCAGCGTTATTTCTGAAGACAAATCAAGGAAGGTACCAAACTTTGTGTTTCACCGAGGAGTTCGCCACCAATGGGTTGTTGTCGATGTTCCGGAGGTCATTCATCAGTCAAAGTAATTGCTATCCTTTAACCTTTCACCCTGCCCAGATGAAACAGATGTTTTGATAGGGCTCGCTTTCTGTAGATTTCCCTCTTCGCTTTGCCCAAAGCGACAGAGTTTCGTTTTATAGGGTTGTAGTTTCAAGAATCGACTTGTTCATTAATAAAATAACGTTGTTCTGTAATTTCTGCATTAATTGCTATTTTCCCTTTTTGCTTTTTTCAGAAAATAGTAATCCTAAAAAACAAATAATAAAAACAAGCAGTAAAATAAAACACTGCACACACTTGCATTTTCTCTATCTCTTCTAAACATGAATCATCACGTCATGCAGATTGCTTGTTTTAAACCCCGTTGAAACATACGATCCGATGCCTTCTCCCAACTTTGAGTTCCCGGTATTCGAGGCTGAAGAAGAAAATGACGACAAAATTCCAGAAGAAATCTCCCGATTACTCAGACAAGAGGAAAGGTCCATTGAACCTCACAAAGAACCGTTGGAAACGGTAAACTTGGGTTCAGAAAAAGAGAGAAAAGAAATCAGGATTGGGGCACTGCTCGGTCCAACTGCCAGAGAGGGTTTGATAAAGCTTCTCAAAGAATTTCCCGATGTATTCGCTTGGTCCTATCAGGATATACCAGGGTTGGATACCAGCATCGTGGAACATCACTTACCGTTGAGATCGGAATGTCCGCCAGTAAAGCAAAGGTTGAGATGCACTCACCCGGACATGGCCATCAAAATCAAAGAGGAGGTACAGAAACAGATTGATGCGGGTTTCCTCGCTACATCAGAATATCCTCAATGGTTAGCCAACATCGTACCCGTTCCCAAAAAGGACGGAAAGGTCAGAATGTGTGTCGATTACAGGGACCTGAACAAGGCTAGTCCAAAGGACGACTTTCCTTTACCACACATTGACATGCTGGAAGATAGTACAACAAAGTTTAAAGTTTTCTCCTTCATGGATGGATTCTCAAGCTATAACCAGATCAAAATGGTGCCGAAAGACATGGAGAAAACTTCGTTCATCACCCCATGGGGCACCTTTTGTTACAAGGTAATGCCGTTCGGTTTGAAGAACGCCGGGGCAACCTATCAAAGGGCCATGACTACTCTGTTTCATGACATGATACACAAGGAAATAGAGGTATATGTTGATGATATGATTGCAAAATCAAAAATAGAGAGTGAGCACGTTGAACATCTGTCAAAATTGTTTGAACGTTTAAGAAAATTCAAGCTCCGTCTGAATCCCAACAAATGCACCTTTGGTGTCCGTTCAAGGAAGCTACTAGGGTTCATCGTCAGCCAGAAAGGAATTGAGGTTGATCCCGACAAGGTCAAGGCCATTCAAGAAATGCCTTCACCGAAAACTGAAAAACAAGTCAGAGGATTCCTGGGACGTTTGAACTACATCTCCAAATTCATATTCCTTATGACCGCGACATGTGCGCCGATCTTCAAATTACTTAAAAAGAACCAGGATTACGTTTGGTCAGAAGACTGCCAAACCGCCTTCGACAGTATCAAGGAATATCTGTTGAATCCTCCGATTCTATCACCTCCAGTGGAAGAAAGACCACTGATCATTTACCTTACAGTTCTAGAGGACTCAATGGGATGTGTACTTGGCCAACAGGACGAAACCAAACGGAAAGAGTCTGCCATTTACTATCTAAGCAAAAAATTCATCGACTGCGAAACTCAGTACACGATGCTCGAGAAAACTTGCTATGCTTTGGCTTGGGCAGCCAAACGTCTTCGCCAATATATGATTTGTCATACTACTTGGTTAATCTCAGAAATGGATCTAATCAAGTACGTTTTTGAAAAGCCTGCTCTCACGGGAAGAATTGCCCGTTGGCAGATGTTGTTATCAGAATATGACATAGAGTACCACGCTCAGAAAGTCGTTAAAGGGAGTATTTTAGCCGATCATTTGGCTTATCAACCGATTGACAATCAAGAATCAATCGGGTTTGACTTCCCAGACGAAGATGTCATGTATCTAAAAATGAAAGATTGCGATGAACCGCTACCCAGTGAAGGGCCAGAACCAGGTTCCCAATGGGGACTTATCTTTGACGGAGCAGTCAATCATCACGGAAACGGAATTGGGGCAATAATTGTTACCCCTCAGGGTACCCACATTCCTTTCACCACTCGACTTACGTTCAAATGTACAAACTACGAGGCCGAATACGAAGCTTGTATCAGGGGTCTCGAGGAAGCGATTGATTTAAGGATAAAAAACTTTGACGTATACGGCGACTCAACCTTGGTTATCAATCAGATAAAAGGAGATTGGAACCCATACCAATCAGGACTGATTCCTTACAAAGACTACGCAAGAAGGTTGCTACCTTTCTTCAACAGAGTCGAGTTTCATCACATCCCTCGTGAGGAGAATCACATGGTTGACGCTTTAGCCACTCTCTCTTCCATGATTAGTGTAGGTCAATCGAATGACATACCTAAGATTGACATCATGCGCCTAGAAAGGCCCGCTTACATCTTCATGATTGAAGCCGTCATAGACGACAAACCTTGGTATCACGATATCAAATGCTTCCTTCAGAAACAAGAGTACCCATCTGGGGCACTCAGAAAAGACAGAAAAACCCTCAGAAGATTGGTAGGGAACTTCTTCCTGAGCGGTGACACTCTCTATAAGAGAAATTTTGACATGGTCTTGCTCCGATGCGTAGACAGACCAGAAACAGACATGCTTATGAAAGAAATTCATGAAGGATCCTTTGGCACTCATGCCAACGGACACACAATGGCGAGAAAAATTCTGAGAGCAGGGTACTATTGGTTGACCATGGAGTCCGACTGCTACAAGTACATGAGGAGGTGTCACAAGTGTCAGATATACTCCGACAGAATTCATGTACCCCCATCACATCTCAAATTTCTTTCTTCCCCATGGCCTTTTTCCATATGGGGAATCGACATGATTGGCATGATTGAGCCCAAGGCTTCAAACGGACATCAATTCATCCTAGTAGCCATTGACTACTTCACCAAGTGGGTCGAAGCAGCGTCATTCGCCAATGTAACCCGACAAGTGGTGGTCCAATTTATCAAAAACAATATCATCTGCCGTTATGGTGTTCCAAGCTGTCACTCCCGGGTTTTCATCCAAGTACAAATGCGAAAGTGGCACCGAAACAGAGTCTCCAACAATATGTATTTATCCCCAGAGAGGGAAAGGAAACACCGCATAAACCTGAAGGAAGGAAAGAGCATGGTCTTGCGACCAAAAGAACTGGGTTCGGAAGTCGGTTACGTGAGAGGAAGGTATTAGCACCCCCTCACGTCCATCGTACCCGATGGGATCCACGCTTGCTTGTCTCGATCAAAGGGTGTCGTCGTCTAGAGCTCCACTACTACTGGAAAGGAAAGGAACGGGAAAAAGGAAAAGGAAAAGAGAGAGAAAAAGAAACAAATGTAGGGAAAATAAAAGAAGTGCTCGAATGGGCCCTACCCCACTGCCTACGTATCTCATCGGGAACATGTGAATCAGAGTGACGTAGTTCCCCTCAACGAGGGTTGCTTTGTTTGTGTTTTTAGGGAATGGCTAACGTTCTAGCTCAGGTGTTGCAGGCTCGCTGGTCCGAGTGCGTTACCATCTTGCAAGAGAACGAGTAGGAGCACGTTCGTACGCTGAGAGTGAGTGAGATGAGAAAAGAATTCCCGAAGGAAAGACGTTATTGTTGGTTTAAAGTTTTTTAAACAAGAAGTGTCTTTTACATTTATTTGCAACCTGCATTGAACCCAAGTCTTAAATACAGGAACGAATATTTTCGCGCATCGTCCCCAACAGGACGTACACTAGGTATCCTAGAAGAATGAGAGGAAGCCCCTCGTTCCCCACTTCCCACATAGAAGGCTCAAGCGCAATACACATTAACCTTTATTAAGTGTTTTTTAATTTTACTTTGAGATGAGAAGAGAAACGACGCAAGGGAAATTCAAGTCAATCAACATGTTTCAAAGATCAATGCAAAACAATTCAAGTAAGCATGCAAAGCTAAACATGAAAGAATGCAAGCATAATTGTATGAAATGCACAATTAAGCATACATGGACTTCATATCAAAATGAAATGAGAAAGGCAAGATGAAAATGAAGACAAGTCAGAACCAAAAGCGTACTATCATCAACAATTCATGTGTGCAAAAGTGATTCAAGACATGAAGCATTAAGGTCCAAAGAAGTTCACAAAAGGAAAGGTAATGATATTCATCATACAATTCAAACCAAATGCATTCAACTATGCTCAAGTAACATGAAAACCAAGTACAGAAATCAAGAGGCAGTAGCATATGCATCAATATCATATCAAGACCAAACTCAAGTCATACAAGTTCAAACATCAATCAACAACTCTCAAAACATGTATCAAAGCAAACTACAAAGAGAGGACAAAGTTCCAACACTTAGGCATAATCAAACATGATTCAAACATGATCCACAAAGTGTAAAAATAAGTCCCAAAGGAACTAAACCAGGGATAGGCATCATATTAAAAGAACATGCAAAGAACCAACAAGAAACTCAAGCAAATGGACATGACAAGTCAACTTGTGTAAAGAAAGGTCAAGAGATGAACATGCATAAGTCACTTAAGCACAAATAAGCAAACATGCATCATATGACATCCAACAATTGTGAAATTTAAACTCAAATGATATAGATCAGAATACAATCACATGTTAAAAGATCTCCCAAAAATTCACAAATTAAACCATTCAAACAAATAAGCAAGGATCAAGTGAGAAACATGTATCAATATGCAAAAGAGGAGGACCAAAATGCAATATGAAAAAGTTTTAAAAATGAAACAAAAATGTTTTTATGTACTTCAGAATGTCATCTAACAAATGCAAAAAGAATGAATTGAAAATGTGTTATAGATGATGAGAAAGAAATTTTACAAGTTAAAGTGTGCAAGTGAAACAAATAAAAAAGGAAAAACAATTAAACAATTAATTAAAATGCCAAAAATAAAATAAAAAGAAAATAAAATATGGAAAAATTTTATAAAACTAAAAAGGAACTTCATAAATTTTTTTATGATTTATTAAAATGATTTAAAAAAATTAAAATGCAAAACAAAAATGAAAATAAAATAAAACAAAAGAAATAAGCATGGGGGTGCCATCAGTAACAAGTCACGTTGGAAATAAAAACAAGGCCCAGACTAGGGGTGCAAATAGAGAGGCCCAAGGCCAAAGTCCAAAGCGCAGTCAAACAATCCATACATGGAAATAGGCAACAATCAGGCTCAATAATGACCCTAGGATCAATCACACGCTCAAAAAACAAGTCAACACAACCAAAAACCATCATGATCAACCGTTTAGATCACCCAGCACACTATAATCAAATAATCACACGCGTACACAATCATCAGCATACCATGGAAATCCCACGTGACAAGCACATGCACTCATTAATTCGTTGGCATAACAAGGACCACATGATTCATCCCACGCACCAGATTAGATCACACAATCAAAAGATAATTCAGATCAACAGCCAAGATATGATGAACACAGTAACAAATAAGGTCCAACACACACGCAAAAATTAAAAAAAAAAATAAAGAAACGTGGCACAAAGAGGAACGTGGGATCAAGTACACGGACGGATGAGATTGCTTCTTCTTCCTTCAAAACTCCTCGTCGGACTGAACCAAACCAGCCGCCGGAGCTAGGGCTCCGGTCACCCTCTCCGGTGAGCTGCTACGTACATTTCTCCAGAAATTGCTCCCAGGTACATGTCATACCCCAAATTTTGACCACTAAGATTTCCTATCATTGTGAAAATCATCATCACAATATGGATGAACCATCATGCCTCATCAAACGCCTCAAGGGTTGTTGAGCATTCACTACAATCAAAATTAGGGTTTCAAGCCCTCTCTGAGTGCTTAGACAAAGGATCAATCAAGGAATGACATGATCTTCAACTTGTCTAACCTCTCAAACATCCACAATGGATCAAGAGGACTCCCACTTCAAGAATTAAGCACAAGGTTGCTCCCTTCTAGGTGGATCAAGCTTCAAGATCGTCAGTATCACCAAATTAGGGTTTTGGTCGATCAGGGCCTCCAAAGGGAAATTTTCCTCTGGGCATGAGCCAATGATCCAAAACACAACCTAATGTACTCCATGGAACCTCATGGACCCATTCATCAAGTCAATTTTGCCTCAGGGGATGCATACATCAAAAATCAGGAATTAGGGTTTCTTGACCTAATTCACCCCTAAGTTGACTTTTAGGGCAAATCAAGAGCCAAGACCTCAAGAGAGGGTTTGAGGGTCTCTAATGAACTATTTTGATCCATTTGGAACAATGGATTAATCCAAGAAGCTTGAGCAACAAGTCTCAATTTCATCTGCACCACAATTAGGGTTTTAAGGAAAAAGTCAACTGTAACTTTGACTTTTGACCAGGACATGCTCCCAAGCCCTAGGACATGCCCCAATATATCCTATGACACCCATGGAACATGTCCATAAAGTTTGATTTAGGTCAAGGACATGATTTCCTGAATAATTGCACAGTTTGGAATTCATCTGATAAAAAGTCAACTGTGCACAAAAGTCAACTTTGACTTTTTGAGATTTTTCACCAAAATGGATTTTTAACCCTAAAATGATGTTAATGTATGATTTGAATCATCATTCATCAAGAAAAATCAAGAAAAGTGGGATAACTTGTAAAAGGGGTAACCATAAAAACTTAGAAAATTTTCTAAGTTAAAAATAAAGTGACAAGGGTACCAACTTTGAAGGATCATAACTCCTAAACCACAAAGCCATTTTTTCTCATCCAAAAATGGATTTGTAGCCCTCATTACCCTCTACAAAAACTTCAACTAGACCTAAGTCCAATTCATTAAGGATTTTGAGTTATGGAGTGATCAAAATGGCTGAAAAGTGAAAATGTCATTTTTTCCAACACTTAGTGAAATTTTCACTAAGTCCAAATCTGTCTTCACTTTTTGCCAAATGTAGGGGGATTTTTCACTTGGATTCAAAAGAGATCAAAACCAAATATGTTCAAATAGTTGTTATATCATGTAAGGGCTTTCCAAAATGGCCAAGAACATTGCCAAATTCCATTTGAGTCATGAGATATGACATTGGAAAGTTGCCTTGCTGAAATCTATCAAAGGCAAGGCAGAATTTGCAACTTTGCTCGATTTTCCAAAATCAGCCAAATTCAAATGCTCCTATCCACTTGGACACATCTGAGGATTGAATCTAAAGGGGACAATCACTGAGCCAAGCCTCCAAAGTCCACGGAACAAGAAATAGCATGTTGAACCTAGAATGGCCAAAATAGGGGCAAGACTCCAAATTTGGATTGAAGCATTCAATGGAAGCATCAAGGTGGCATGGACTGAACCATTCTCATCTGAAATCAGTCAAGACTTATCCAAGACCAAGGGAACCACAACTCTGTGCCCTAACCTCTAGTCAATGGCTAGAGGAGACTTGGATTTCCATTGGACAACATTGGCCAAACCTACTTACTAGTTTCCATTCACTATTCCTTGCAAAACAAACTTGCTCTACTATAAATAGAGCTCAATTGTGATCAGTTTGAGGACACCAAAGCCATCTAACAGATGCTTTCCTCAAAATCTCTTTCTCTTGGCAAAAATGCGTTTCTTAGCAAGGTAGCTACCGGGTTTTGAGTTTGAGAGCTTTTCCAATCAAACCAATCACTCACACACCTCACATGCATCATATAGAAGTGATCCAAACACTCACATAACATCTGGAACACTAATTTCACAAAATCACCAGCCAATTGCTCAAGTTCTTGACAGTTTTGCAGTTGAGGTGCCATCTTCAACTCCAAACCATTTCAATCCATTCCAAGCACTCAGACACATCACTTGGTACCTAGGGAAGCTATCCACATCATTGGAACCTAGCTGTAACACCTCCAACACAAATCACGATCACCAGCTACAAGTCGTAAGCATGAGCTCTTCTAACTCTATGATCCATGCAATTTTTGCTGCACAATAATTTAGCCATATGTTCATAATCATGCATGGAATGTTTTCCCTCAATTAATTGCATTGTTGGAATCGTGTATCAAAAATCCTAGCCTTCATGCAGAAATTAGGGTTCTTGAGGATTTTTCATGATTTCTTGTTTTATGTTTAATTTAAATGAAATTAATGGACATAAACATGATCGTGAGGTTGAGACGAGCATAATGATATGTGGATTGCATGTTATAATCAAGTATTCAGGCAGATTGGATAGAAAATGCAAATCAGCCAAACCCAGAACACGCGCGTGTTCTTCAGCTTGTTCTTGGCGCCATTTTTAGAAATTCAAATATTTGAATTTTGTGGTTTTTATTTAATTGATTCAAAAATTAATTTCTCTCTGAGTTTTAATGATTTTGAGTTGATTCTTTTTTTAATAATTCACAAAAATGTTAAAATATTTTATTTTGTCAAAAAATCCCAAAAATATTATTTATTTCGTGTAATTGATATTTTTGCAAAGAATTAATATTTTAATTGTTTTTGACATTTTAAATATTTTTTCTACATTGATTTTGCAACTTTTAATGCTTTCTAATTATTTTGTAGGTCAATACTTAATTTTTGAAGCATTAATCCAAAATCACAATTTGTTTTTCATATGTTAAACAATTTTGATCATTTTTAATTGAATTTTTATTCAATTAAATACATTTTTGAAAACAAATTAGGGTTTTTGGATTAATTCAACCCTCATAAATCATTTTTAAAACCCTTTGGGCCTCTTGAGAGAGTGTAAGACCCAACCCACTTGGACAGAAATATTTTGGGCCTCATTCGTTGTATAAGTCCCTCTGTACATTTTCAAATAAACGGCATGATCATCGCCTTTTGAAAAATAACCTTGGGCCTCTCCTTGAGCTATAAGACCCATTCAAAAACACTTTGGGCCTCTAATAGAGTGTAAGACCCAATCCCCTTTTAACCAAAACATTTTGGGCCTCACTTATTGTATAAGCCCCTCCGCGTTAAAAGAAAACCTCGGCGCGATCGCCATTTTTAACGGAAAAATCATTTGGGCCTACCCTCGTGTTATAAGCCCCACTCTTTTTTCTTAAAACCCTTTGGGCCTCTTGAAAGAGTGTAAGACCCATCCCTTTGTACAGAAAACATTTTGGGCCTCAGTCACTTGTATAAGTCCCTCTGTACAAATTCAAACAGTGCGCTCACTAATAAAACCCTGGGCCTCTCCTTGAGCTGTAAGCCCCAAATCTTTTTATTTCAAAGCACTTTCTCCTTTGATTTTGAATATACTGTTGTTTTCAATCTTTCTTTGTTGAACAACTAACCAAACAGCATGGAAGCCCTACAACCGAGTAAGTGGTTATTGCTTTCATTTACTGCTTTCATATACATATAACTGTATTGTGGGGCTGTTTCACTGTAAGTCTTCTTTCATAAAATCATATCGACTGTGTAATAATAGTATAGATATTTAGAGTTTCCCCGGCAACTACGTCTAGAACTAGGTGACGCCGTTTCGTTTATTCGTAGAAATAGACAACTAGATCCCCAATAGGATCACCAGATACAGTCTTCTCTTCGGCTGTCCTCATTAGGAATTGTCAAGAAACTCTGCTCCCCAAGATGAATGTATTCTCCGTGAATGGCATCTTTGAGTTTCTTTCAAAATTCTCAAACTTTCCTGACTTGATCTATTCCTTGTGAATAGCTTGCCTTGAATTTCTCGGGGTTTGGGGACCCACGGGCTTCTTAAAAGCATCGGCCTCCTCTTGGGCATCGTACAAGGACCCACAGGCTTCCTAAAAGCAACCCCGCCTCCTCTTGGGCATCGTACAAGGACCCTACGGCTTCTTAGAAGTATTCACAGCCTCCTCTTAGGCTTCGTATAATGATCTCTTCCTCTGGGAATGATAGCCTTCTCTTGGGCTTAGTACAAGGACCGATCGGCTTCTTTAAAGTTTCCAGCCTCCTCTTGGGCTTCGTACAAATTGTCCCGATGACCTCCTAGAGGTATAGGAACAGAACTTAGTCATCTGCATAGAACAGTCCTTTCAAAGAGTCTACTATTGTTTCTCAAAGCATAGTATAAAAGATGAAACTCTAGACTTGGACAGTCTAACTTCCTTGAGTTTAAAAGACATTCTCAAGTGACCCTTTCGTTAAATAGGAAGGAAACCCGCAGACTCGAACAGTCTCAATACCCTTCGGATTTCCCGCTTCCTTAAAGAACAGGAATAACCCGGATCCTTGAATCAAATCCCTGAGTACAATGTTGCTCATATAAGAACTGATTTTCTCTTTAAAATCAGTATACTGGACCTGTCACTTAATTGAACAGTCACCATAAGCCTCCTCTTGGGCTTTGTACAATGATTCTCCCCAGCGGAGTCAAACAACGTTCAACCTCTCTCTCGGGCTTTGTACGAGACACATAAAGAGACTCCCTCGTTGAGTCAATCACCCTTTCGCCTCCATCTCGGGCTTCGTACGAGATACAAAAAAAACTCCCTTGTTAAGTCAAATAGCCTCCATCTCGGGCTTTATACGAGATACCAAAAGATTCCATCGTTGAGTCAAAATCTTTTAGCCTCTCTCTCGGGCTTTGTACGAGACACATAATAGCCTCCTCTTAGGCTTTTGTATAAGAAAACCACTGGTTAATCCAATTAACCTTTTGGCATCAAAGCTGTGCCTCGTTCACAGTACACAAACATCAACGACTCCTTCCCCTTTCATCTAATCGCTGTAAGCGGCAAGCCTCTGGATCATTTACATCCATGCCACTGTCCCTCTTTTAGCATGAGAAATTCCTAAGGAAAGATAGCATTGCTCTACACTGAGTTAAAGTCTTCTCCTTCAGGTTAAAACCCCCTATAAAGGAAATTATGGCATTGCCGGATTCACAAATCCTGGTTAAAGTAATTCTCCTTTATAAAACAGTTGTGACATACAACCCCCTCTTTAGAGATGACAAATTTCTTTAACATCCTAATCCAACTGGTGATTCAAAAAGTAGTAATTCAAAGCCAAATTTCTTTAGGACTGGTGCCCGACTTTGAAAAATACAAGGGTAACTCTTTCCCTCAAAGCCATCTGGTGATGTACGCTCGGAAAATGTCAGCTCAGATGGAGAATCAGGACCTACTGATTCACTACTTTCAGGATAGTTTAATCGGTGCTGCACTAAAATGGTACATGGGTTTAAACCGTACTACGATCAGCACATTCAGATATCTTGGTACTGCCTTCGTCCAACAATACAAATACAATTTGGACATGGCACCCGACAGAGATCAACTCAGATCGATGTCGCAAAAGGACAATGAAACCTTTAAGGAGTATGCTCAAAGGTGGCGTGAAATTGCCGCTCAAATTTGTCCACCTCTTGAGGAAAAAGAGATGACAAAGATTTTCTTAAAGACCTTAAGCTCATTTTACTATGACCGAATGGTTGCCAGTGCGCCCAGTGACTTCACCGAAATGGTCGGCATGGGCGTACATCTTGAGGAAGCCGTCCGAGAAGGACGTTTGGTAAAAGACACTGGATCGACGAGCGGTACTAAAAAATACGGTAGTGCTCTCCCTAAGAAAAAAGAGCAAGATATTGGGAATATCTCTCTCAGAAAGCAAAGACGACGTTATCAGCCGGTAGCAGCTGTGACTTCTGCTATCAACCCTGTGTCTATTCCTACGTATCAACCTCAGGTTGCGCAGAGCCAACCTGACCAACAAAGGAAACAACAGCCTCTTCAGTAGGCTCGTCCTCCATAGAAAAACAACCGTACAACACGCCCACCAGGATTTGATCCTATATCCGTGACGTACGCAGAACTGTTTCCATTACTACTGGCTAAGGGGCACATTCAGACTAAATCTCCACTTACAGTACCGGAAAATCCGCCTTTTTGGTTTAAGGTGGATCAAACATGCCCTTATCATCAAGGAGGTTCAGGGCATAACATTGAGACTTGTCTCAATTTCAAGTCCAACGTGCAAAAACTTGTTAGGAGCGGGGTCTTATCCTTCAAGAATACGAATCCTAATGTTCTTATGAACCCGCTGCCTCAACACGAGAAAGCTGCCATCAATCTGATTGAGAAAGAGACTAACAATGTCTATCAAATTCACTATGTACTCTTGTTGAAGACCAATCTGGTCAAGATGCATTGTAGACAGAGCGGATATGGCCATGTGCCACCTCATAACTATCACCAGTGTGATATCTGCTCTAAAGACAACCAAGGATGTTCTGTAGTGCAAGAAGCTCTACAGGAACAGATGGATCTCGGATGGATCCAGGTGCACCGAGTTCGTGGAGTTAACTTGGTTTACACGAATTCTAACGTCATTCAAAACCACGACATCCGTGCGATGAATGCCAACTTGGTGGCGATGCACTCAAGGCAAAGCCAGTATCATAATCTGCCGCGACATGATTACAGTTCCTGTCTGATTTGCTCGGTAAACAAACAGGGATGCTCTTTCATACAAGAGGCCCTCCAGCGTCAGATGGATCTTGGATGGATCCAAGACTACCATGATAGGAACCCTTATCAGATCAATATGGTTCAGATCTTCGATATTCGCGTGATGAATACCAACCTGGTAGAGTTACATGCTGAGCAGGTCCGACTCGAATTCTTAATATCACATGACTATCAAAGCTGTAAAGCGGTTGCGAAAACGATCGAGGTTGTACCCTTGTCCAGGAGGCACTTCAACACTTGTTAAATCACTGGTGGATGCCAATCTATATGGATGAAGATACTCGGTAGATTAGTATTAGTAATAGAAACCCCACTCGGTGTCAAAGTCAGGATGTCCGATCAGTGGAAGCTAACCTAGTAAGGTTACATTGTATCCAAAGTGGGCATGGCCAGGTGCCACCACACAACTATGACAGTTGTAGCATCTGTTCGGAAAGTAACCAAGGGTGTTACCTTGTGAGAGCAGCTCTTCAGGGTCAGGTCGATCGTGGAGAAATTCGTCCATATCCGGGTTCTGGACCCATCAACTGGACGCCGAACTATCTTGCCAAGCAAGTTGAGGATGTTGTTACGATCTCTGGTCATCACAGGACCAAGGATGTTTTTACCATTCTTCCTCTACTTGACGAATCTAAAGTTCCCAACCGGGAATAGATCAAGATTACTTATGATGGTCAGAAAAATCAAAAGGCTACTGTAGTCATCTATCTACCAGGACCGCTACCGTATGAATCAGCTAAGGCGATCCCTTACAAATACGGTGCAACAATAATTGAAAATGGAAAGGAAATTCCATTACCCTCCGTCGTGAATATTGCAGACATCAGTCTTGTAACACCCCAAAATTTGCCCTGTTGTTTTTAGCTAACTGGCTTATGTTTCTTTTCATTTCTTGCATTTTGCATTGTGCATGGCATTGGTTCTTAGCATGGGATCAAGGTACTTGGTCCATATTCTCAAGTCTCAAGCTTCAAGGTGGTTCATGGAGCTCATTGTATCTTCATGAGATCAAGATTGGCAAAGAATTTCAAGTGATTCCTTCCCTCCTGATCAGGGGGGCCAATTAGGGTTTTTAAGATCAAGAGGACTTCTTGGAAGGCTTGGTGTGTTCAAGCATGTTCTTGTGGTCTTCCTTATGCTCACAAGTGTTCATGGATGAGGGTTTGGTTATTGATTCATTGTGGAGGATGTTCAGTGGATTAGTTGTTTGTGAACTAAGCAAAAGTCAACTGTGAAGGAGAAAGTCAACTGTGAAGGAGAAAGTCAACTGTGAAGGAGAAAGTCAACTGTGGAATTTTGAGGTTCTTTTCATGGTTTTTAAGGTCTCACATCCTCTTATGGCCTCCAATTGTCAAGATTTGTTCCATTTTATCAAGAATCAAGAGTGTGTGCAAAAGTTACTATATTTGGAAAATGACCCATAATTGAAACTTTCCATTTTTGGCAATTTTTCCACCACATTCAACTTGACTTTTAATCATCAAGGAAGCTTCAATTGAATTTTCCTCCAACATGAAAGTTGAAGATCTTTCTCTCCCATTTCCAAAAAGTACTAGAACATTTCCATATCATTTGTGGAACTCTAGTTATGGCCAAGACAATGCAAGGTGTTTTTTCATGGATTCCTTATAAGTCAAATTTTCCACTTTTTGCACTTTTGCACA
Source organism: Lathyrus tuberosus (assembly GCA_022829125.1). Classification (NCBI taxonomy): domain Eukaryota; kingdom Viridiplantae; phylum Streptophyta; class Magnoliopsida; order Fabales; family Fabaceae; genus Lathyrus; species Lathyrus tuberosus. The sequence goes on along the minus strand of JALAZF010000532.1, from coordinate 2,063,158 downwards.
AATGGACTTGTAATGTTCCCAATTGCTTCATGTCACATTATGATTCAAAATACAAGTCAAGAAGATCATTTGTGGCCTTTGAATCAATTCATGCCGTGCCATTTTTCTCATTATTCCCACAAAGTGCAAAAATGCCAAATTAATTCAAAGCTTGCAAACCAAGAAAGTGCAAGGCCCAAAATCAATCCAGAAGTGGTATAGGAGTAAATTGGAGGTGAATTATGCTGAGAACAAAGACTTCCCACGTGCAAATTGGTGGTGGTGGTGTAAAATGCATTTTTGGAATTTCACCCAAATCTCATTAACAAGAGTTCTAATCACTTCCTAATCCTAATCAGTGAACTAATGAGGAGTATATATGCTTACTCATGCTCTCACAGCTAGGGTAGAAGCTCTCATTTGCACACTTGTGGTTTTCTTGCTCTCACACTTCCTCTCATTGAATCTCATTCTTCTTGGAGTTTCTCTGAGTTTTCTCTTCACATTCTTGATCAGTGAAGAGAATAAAGCACGAATCCACCGTTGTTTTGAGCTCATACTGAAGATTTCATCAAGTGCCATTCAAGAGGGATCATCTTCAAACCTTAAGATCTAGCCAGATTCAAGCCTCTATTTGCATTTATTTTGCAAATAGAGATCAAAAGGAGCTGATCTGCAGCATTTGGAAGGATTTCTTGGTGTATTTCGTGTTCTTCAAGGTTCAGGTTGGTGAATTTTTCATACTCACAGAACTTGAATTTTTGATATGCAAAATGATCTATGATGTGCACTAATTATTCTGAGCTATTTTATTTGAAGTTTGGACGTGTGGTTTGTGAGATATGTGGATTTAAAGTTTTAGATCTAAACTTGTTTCTCTTCGATTTGCATTATTGGTTGGTTATTTGTGAAAAATAATTGCATATTTGAGATCCTTGCATTTTTCTGGTCAAAATAGTGTACCTATTTGTATTTTCTAGAAAAAATCACGTCACAGCTCACCGGAGAGGGTGGCCGGAGCCCTAGCTCCGGCGGCTGGAAAATGCAGTCCGGCGAGGGAAGGAGATCCTTGGAGAAGATGAAGCTGGACCGTCCATTGCCAGATCGGACGCACTACAGCGCGTCACTTGTCTCTTATTTTATGTTTTTATTTTATTAACCGCGTGCTTGCCATTCCATGATACTACCGTGAGTCTTCACCTCCTAGCCTTTGTTTTCTTTTGATCTTTAATCACACGATGGAGATTTCGCCAGCACATAAATGAAGTCACATGCCTGGCATGTGGCTGCTGTAGGGTGTGTCTTGGGTTGTTGGTGTGCGCGTGTGCTTGTGGCTATCATGGACCTGGAAAATCTGGACCGTTATCATTGATCATGCAGTTGTGGTGAGATTTGTTTCGCGCGATGGATTATCTTCACGGCTGGATTTGTTTCTAATTGTTGACTGAATTCTACCATGCTCCACCATTGACTTCGCTAGTGGGCTCTTTTCCTTGGGCCTTTCTTTTTCGCACCCCCTGTCTGGGCCTGGTTTTGAATTCCAACGTGTTTTCTCTACTGTTTGCACCCCCATTGTTTTATTTCATTTTCTTTTCTCACTATTATTATTTGTTTTGCATTTTTAATTTCTAAATTACTTTTAAGCATCTAAAAATCATACAAAAAATCATGGAACTTATTCTTAGTTTTATCAAATTTTTCCATATTTTATTTTCTCATTTTATTTTATTTTGGCATCTGTTTTAATTAATTACATTGATTTTCTTTTCTTGTTTGTTTCACTTGCACACACCAACTTGCAAAATTTCTTTCTCATCATCTATAATACATTTTTGATCCATTATTTTTGCATCTATTAGGTGACATATTAAACTGCATAAAAAACATTTTTGTTTGATTTTTAAAACTTTTCCATATTGCATTTTGGTCCCTTTCCTTTGCATATTAATGCTTGGTGCTTACTTGACCTTTGTCCATTTGTTTGAGATACTTGGTTTGTGGATTTTGGTTTGATCTTTTTGCCTATGTTACTTGACTGAGTTAGCTTCTGTTTGGATATTCTTTGGGATTTTATTAATCCACTTTGCTATTTTTGGTTGAGTGTTGTTTGTGATGCAAGTTTGATTGAGGTGTACTTTGGTACTTAATCTAGTTGGGATGTATTTGCTTACTTGTGATGGAGTAATGTTTGAGATGTTTTTATGGTATGATCATGTACTGTTTGAGCTTACTTGTGGCTTTGTAATCATCTCTTTTCACTCATTTTTCTATTTGTTCTTGATTTTACAAAGTGTTGTTGTTTTGGACTTGAACTTTGTGGTATACTCAACCTAATCTTGTGATTGTTTCTTTGTGTGATCTCACTCATGTACGAAACATTTTGTTTGATTTGTATGACATGTTAGAGGTTCTGACCCTCTTGGTTTAATGTGCTCTATGTGACATGTTCTCACTATTTGCTTCACATGTTTCTCTGCTTTGCTTGCATGAATGATAAGTGAATGTCTTTCTTAACTTTGATGCATGTTTTGAATGTGTTGCTTAAGGATTCATCTTGCATGAATTGAGTTTGATTTTAGTATGATATTGATACTTATGATACTGCCACTTGTGTTCACTACTTGGTTTTCATCTCACTTGATCATCATGGTTTAATTTGTATCATGCATATCACTATCATTGGATTTGTTGATTCTTTGGCTCATAATGCATCATGATATGAAATACTTTAGTGTGCTTGAGTTGATTGATCATGAGATGTCTAAGGTTCTGACTTGGATTCACTTTCATCTTGCCTTGCTCATATTACTTTGGTGTGGTTCTCATTGGTGTTTATTTGCACTTCTTATGCAAGTTTACTTGCATCCTTTCTTGTGTGCTTCCACTTGTATACTTGAGATGTGTTTGAATGATCTTTGAAGCATGTTTTATGTTATGATTTGGATGTGATGATTATGATGTACTTGCTGCCACATCTTGCTTCTCATCTTATCCTTCTCTTTCTTCTTCATCTCTTTCACTCTTTCTCTTCCCTTGAATCTCAAGACTTGTTTAAGTCTTGGATTCCTTTCCCTTTAGAGCTACCTAGTCCAACTTAATTTTTGATTAAGCTTGGAGTAGGATTAGCATTAGGTTAGGTAGTCGTCCCTCCTAAACCTCACTAACCATAGGACCTCCATGCATGATAACATTAGGACTCTTAGTTTCCCTTTAGAGTTTCCTTTTGTGTCGCTTCTCTTCTCATCTCAAAACTTCTTCAAAACACGTAATAAAAGTTAACGTGTATTGCGCTTGAGCCCTCTATGTGGGAAGTGGGGAACGAGGGGCTTCCTCTCATTCTTCTAGGATACTTAGTGTACGTCCTGTTGGGGGCGATGCGCGAAGTATTCGTTCCTATGTTTAAGACTTTGTTGCAATGTAAGTTATGAACTAACTTAAAAAACACTTCTATCTAAAAAACACAAAACCAATTCAAATCTTTTTATCCTTCGGGATTGTTGGGTTTCAGACTTCCTTTTCAGAAAAGAGCTCGTCGCTCACGTAAAAAACACCTACCCATCCGTGGTCGTACCCACGAACTACGTCAGCTCTGATTCCTCTCTCTCGTCCGATTGAGGATACGTAGGCACAAGACAGCGATTGTCTTGGCGAGCAACCTTCCCCCACAGTTCCCGTCCAAACTACGTTGACTCTGACTTTCCCATTGCACTGAGGGAGTACGTAGGCCTAGGACAACGATACCGTCCTATCGAGTCACTTCTTTTTCTTTTCTTCTTCGTTTCTCCATTCTTTCCGTTCTCGTTCCTTCGCCGGTCCAGTAGCAGTGGAGTTCCAGACGACGACACCCTTTGATGCAGACAACAAGCGTGGATCCCGTCGAGTATGATGGACGTGTTGGGTGCTAACACCTTCCCTTCGCGTAACTGACTCCCGTACCCGTTCTCTTGGTCGCGAGACCTCGCTCTTTCCTTTCCTTCAGGTTTACGCAGTGTTTCCTTTCCCTCTCTCGGGATAAATACACTTTGCTGGCGACTCTGTGTCTTTTGCGCCACTCTCGCGTTTGTACCGTTGGATGCGAATCTTTCGGGAGCGACAGCTGGCGACTCTACTGGGGACTCTGGTTGACCTACTGCTGGTCCTTCCCCTTTAGCGAGTCAATCCTAGCGCTTGTCTGTTTCTTTTCTTTGGGTGTTTTAGTGGTGCTTTGCTTTGTTGTATATTACTGTATTGTTATTTACTGTATTTTTGCTTTACTGCTTTATTGTATTTACAAATTTTACTGCATTGCATTGCATTTTATTATTGTCATACTGGATATTACTGTGCTGTACTGGCTGGTTTTCTGTTTGGCGGGTTGGGATGTTTTGAGAGATGAGCCCACTACCCAGGCTCGAGCATACACACAGGTTTTAGAGTGGATAGTCGTGACGCTTGCATGGGGGTGGCCATGTATTGTTGTTCATGAGACCCGCAACCAGACGAGGTTCTATCAGGAGCTACCTGCTACTGTGCGTTGGTACAGGCCAGTAGGTGTTCTCTTGAGGAATTCTCGACTCTGATGACCATTCCCGAGGACTCAGTTGCGGCACTCCTCCCGGGATGTGACAGTGGAAGCCCACTTTCTATGGCAAACCCATTGCACACTCTCGATCCGAGGACCTAATGCTGGGAACTTGCCATAGGATCCTTCTTTTTGAAAGAGAATCAGCGGACGACCTCTTTGATTGGCGGTAGCATTGTATCCTTCGGGCTGAATGTGCTATTGCTTCTCAAACCTCAGAAGCTGAGGATCTTTCATTTTTGGAGAATCAGTTGAGGCCTCCTCGATTGATGATGATGCCAAACCAGAAATGGTGAACGTATCATCATTTCTCGACCTGAGAGCCCGGGATACTGAACATCCTAGTACCCACATGTGAGGGGGGCGGGTTGTTTATAGGTTTGCAGGTAACCTTGACCTTCAACATACCCGGTATTCTGGATTTCCTGTCAGTGTGGACTTATCAGCCTGGAATTCTGGTATTCTGATCATCCGGTATTCTGGTATTCTGGTATTTCTCTTCAGAGCAGGCCTTTGAGCCTATTCAGTCAGCACAGTGCAGCCAGTTTGTGTGAATACCTTGATCCCGTGTCTGTTGCATATGCATCATCATTCTTGCATACATGTTCTTGTATTTCCAAGGATATCATTGTTGAGGCTCACCGTTGAGCATTTCCATTTATTCCTTGTGGTTCTTCTGAAAAGTTTCAAATTAAAACAGAATGATTCCTTGGAAATATTTGGACATGGCATTTGCATAATCATCTCATTTTGCATAGCAGGTGTTCAAGGTCGGTTATTCTTGTTCTGATCTGGTTTTCTTCAGAATTTCAGACTTAACTCTTCAAAGAAGCTGAGAGTTGATCATGGAGCAAATTCAAGCTGAGTTGAGGGAAATGCGAGGCTAGATGAGGCAATTTGGGGAAGACATGCTGGTCATGTCACAAGAACAGAAGATGCTAAGAGAGGAGGTCTATCAGATGAAGACTCAGATGGGTTTGATCATGGAAATTTTGAAGACAGTGTTACAGAAGGAAAATAGTCATGTGCTCACTTCCGCAACAGAAGTCCTTAATCCTCCCATCTCTTTGGGGTCTTCACTAGAGCATGGATTTCCTCGTGAATCCCCTCCATAACCCAAGGTTCCAGAACCTTCCCAACAGCAACCAGGTCTTGTCTCCCGAGAGAAGCCCAAGAGTAAAAAGGGTGCACAGAGACAGAAGCAGTCGGAAAGAGTTTTTCATCCACTCCCTATGCCATATTCTCAGCTATTGCAGCATCTCCTTCAGTTGCAGCTGGTACAGAAAAGGACTTTGGCTCCTCTTACTGGTAATCCCCCACCAGGCTACAACGCAAGAGCCCATTGTGATTTCCATTCTGGGGCACCAGGGCATACTGTGGAGGGATGTAGGGCCTTTCAGAACCAAGTCCAGGATTTGATTGATGCAGGGGCAATTGAATTCACGTCGGGCGGCGTGAGCTTACAAGGTGATTGTACCCCAAGTGTTGCAAAGGAAGTAGGGACTCCTACCTCTTCCAAGGGATCCACGTCATGTCATGGACCTTCTCCAAAACCTTTTGTTGTAGAAGCTATACGTCAACAACCTTTGTTGGTGCCTCAGCCAAAGTTGGAAAGGAAAGTGCAAGCGCAAGTTGGGCGCCCGAATCAGCAACAGCAGCAGAATCATCAGCAGCAGAGGCAGTTCAGACCAAGAGGGACCAAGAGGATATTTGATCCTATTCCTATCCCTTATAGTCAGTTGTTTGCTCGTCTGCTCAAGAACTCTCTGATCCAGCTGAGGAATGTCGTGCCAGTGCCATACCCTATTCCTCCAGACTTTGACATGAACGCTAGCTGTGAGTTCCACTCGGGGACGTTTGGGCATACAATTGACGACTGTAATGCATTCCAGCACAAGGTGCAGGACTTGATCGACTCGAAGGTCATCACGCCAGATGGTACCCCTTTGGATTGAAGCTTCTTTGTCAGAGTAAGCACCAGATTGCAAGAGCGTCATCAAAAGCAGTAAGTCCATACGGAGTCAAGTCTCCTCAACAAGGGCAATCATCAGCTTCCTTTATTGCATTTTCATATGTAGCTTTCATTTATTTGTTTAAACATTGCTTGCATGTAAGAACTCGTTTGTTTCTGAATGACAATCATAATGCAATTAGTATGTTTTTCTTGAAGGGTTCCATTCGTGTTTACTCATTTTAATGCTTATATACACTACAATACCAACTTTCTTGCTCAAACTCTTTGAGGGAGGATGACGAAATAAGAACGCAGGTTTCTAATGGTACGCTTTTGGATAAAACCCTGTTGAGGATGTACAGGCATTGTTTCCAATTCACAAACACTGGAGAGATAAGGAGATAGACCTTTGTCAACCCCTTTGAGCCTAGTATCGCTCCCGAAAGATTCACATCCAACGGTACAAACGCGAGAGTGGGGAAAAAGAACACAGAGTCGCCAGCAAAGTGTATTTGTCCCAAGAGAGGGAAAGGAAACACTGCATAAACCTGAAAGAAGACGGGAAAGAGCATGATCTCGCGACCAAGAGAACGGGTACGGGAGTCGGTTACGCGAAGGGAAGGTGTTAACACCCAACACGTCCATCGTACTCGATGGGATCCATGCTTGCTGTCTGCATCAAAGGGTGTCGTCGACTGGAACTCCACTGCTACTGGACCGACAAAAAGAACGAGAACGGAAAGAAACGAAGAAACAAATGTAGGGAAAATAAAAGAAGTGCTCGCATGGGCCCTACCCCACTACCTACGTATCTCATCGGGAGCATGAGAATCAGAGCGACGTAGTTCCCCTCACTAGGGGTGGATTGTGTTTCTTAGGGAACGGCTTACGTTCTAGCTCAGGTGTTGCAGCTCGAGACTTAGGCGTTACCGTCTTGCAAGAGAACGAGAAGAAGCGCGTTCGTACGTTGAGAGTGAGTGAGATGAGAAAAGAATTCCCGAAGGAAAGACGTTATTGTTTGTTTTGAGTTTTTTAGACAGAAGTGTTTTAAGTTAGTTCATAACTTGCATTGCACCAAAGTCTTAAACGTAGGAACGAATACTTCGCGCATCGTCCCCAACAGGACGTAGACTAAGTATCCTAGAAGAATGAGAGGAAGCCCCTCGTTCTCCACTTCCCACATAGAAGGCTCAAACGCAATACACGTTTACTTTTATTAAGTGTTTTGAAGAAGTTTTGAGATGAGAAGAGAGAAGACACAAAGGGAACTCTAAAGGGATACTAAGAGTCCTAATGTTATCATGCATGGAGATCATAGGGTTAGTGAGGTTTAGGAGAGAAACAACTACGTAAGACCTAATTCTAATCCTACTCCAAGCTTAATCAAAAATTAAGTTGGACTAGGTAGCTCTAAGGGGAAAGGAATCCAAGACTTAATCAAGTCTTGAGATTCATGGGGTGAGAAAGAGTGAAAGAGAAGAAGAAGAAAGAGAAGGATAAGATGAGAAGCAAGATGGGGCAGCAAGTACATCATAATCATCAATGTCCAACTCAAGTCAATCAACATGTTTCAAAGATCAATGCAAATCACTTCAAGTAATCATGCAAAGGTAAACATGGAAGGATGCAAGCACACTGGAATTAAATGCACAATTAAAAACACATGGATCTCATACCAAAGTGAAATGAAAGAGACAAGATGAAAATGAAACAAGACCAGAACTCACATCATATCATCATCAACAATTCACATAAGCAAAAGAGGTTCTCATTATGCAATATGATGCACCAAAGAAGTTACAAAGCAAAAGGGATGATATGCATCACATAATTCAAACCAAATGCACCCAACAATGCTCAAGTAACATGAAAATCAAGTATAGAACTCAAGAGGCAGTAACATATACATCAATGTCATATCAAACCCAAACTCAAGTCATACAAGATCAAACATCCATCAACAACTTCAAAACATGCACCAAAAATGAGAAAGACATTTACTTAACATCCATGCAAACCAACAAAGAAGTGTGTGAAGCAAAGAGTGAGAACATGTCACATAGAGCACTTCAAACCAAGAGGGTCAGAACCTCTAGCATATCATACAAGTCAAACAAAAGGTTTCATACATGAGTGAGATCACGCAAAGAAGCAATCACAAGATTAGGTTGAGCATACCACAAAGTTCAAGTCCAAAACAACATCCACTTGTAAAATCAAGAACAAAATGAAAAATGAGAAAATGAGGATGATTCCAAAGCCACAAACAAAATCAAACAGAACATGATCACACCATATAAACATCTTAAGCATCACTCAATCAGAAGTAAGCAAATGCACTCAAACTAGGTCAAGTATCAAAGTATGCTTCAATCAAACTTGCATCACAAGTAAAGATCAACCAAAAATAGAAAATTTGTCCAATAAATTCCCAAAAAATATTCAAACAGAAGTTAACTCAGTCATGTAACATGTGAAAAAATATTGGATCAAAAAAAGGTTAAAGAGCTTGTCTAAAAGTGTTCCACAAGTCAAGATGTGCACATAATCGAACAAAGATCGAGGGTCAAAAAAAACTTGAGTGGCAAGTCACTAAAAGTAACTCAAACCAACCTCAAACCAGCATTGAAGTATCCTCATATAATCCTCCACAAGTAACCAAAAGATCAATCTCAAATGATGAGTAAAAGTTAAGAACATCCTAACCCTAGATGAAGGGTATCATTGGAAATGCGTCATCAATTTAATTTCAAAATAAAATAAGAAAGAGAAATTAAAAAAAAATAAAAATATTGAAAAATAAGTCAACATGTTAAATGATCAGAAACAAATTTTTATGGATTTTTAATATGATTTTAACAATTAAAACAAAAATGAAATGGAATAAAGTAAAGGAAAAGAAAATAAAACAAATGGCAAGGCAGGGGGTGCAAAAGCAATTCAGCAACAAAAGGAAACGGGTTTATGCGCGCATTGGGCCTCGAAAAGGGCGGTGTGAATATCAAAAGTGCTAAGCCCAATGTCAAACAAACTTAGAATTCCAAACAAAAAAAACCACTAAAATGAAACGCAGCGTTTCACTAAGGCCGGATTGTCAAACGGGGATTCCACCACACGCGTCGCTAGCACATTGGCTGGTCAACAGAGTCAGTCCCACACGTTAGCTTGGACACATCAGACGCCGGAGCCCTAGCTCCGGTCGTCTTCTCCGGTCACACACGCCGGAGTTACAGACCAAACATGATAAAAACGATCAAGCCATACATCATTTTGAAGGGAATTTCACACAGAATCCAAATATGTGCTTGGTTTATGATAAAAATAACTCTAACACAATGAAATCTGAGCACGAAAAATTGTGTCACAAACTGAAACCACCAAGAACAAGCACAACAATCATGCAAACATTGCCTCTACTGCAAGAGGACTTCAGATACACCAGTATGAGACCTATTTCACGTATAGCATGAGAGATAAAAATTCAAGAAGGTTACCTAATGGAGGAAGCTCCGTTGGCTCTTCTCTGCAACAAGCAAACCCAGAAAATGATGTGGAAAGCCTTGAAATCTCTCGTAGAAGGTAGATCTAAGCTCGATTCACCCAGAAAGGTGATGAAACGCTTCACACCAGCTCAAACCGATGATGACCCAAAACCAAGTTTGTTGAGCTTCACACAACAGCTACAGAAGGCGAATAATGCATACAGAAGTAAGATTTCACTTGTTAGATGATGATTCTAACAAGAAAAGACTTCAAAAACCTCACAGAATGAAGAGATCGAAGGTGATGAAAAAATGAGAGAAAATAAATGTTTTCTGATCTGGTTCTCAGTGTCCAAAAAAATCCTCCTCTCACTAGGGTTTGTGTGACTTATATATCCACTTGGCACGTGAGAAAGTTGATGGAATTTGCTCCAAAGTTTGTTGCGTGATTTTTTACAAATTTAGTGGAAAAAAGATTCACACGATCAGCACATGGGAAGGGTGTGTTTCTTGCGATATTTTTTAGTGGAATGGAGTGTGAGAATGTTGAGGAAATGAGGTGTGTACTCGTGTGTTAATGGGCTGGCACTATGAAATTCTCTTTGATCCACTTTCAAGTTCTCCAACTTTGCATTCTTTTTGGGATGACACCCCCTCATGTGGTAGGCTGCGTGCTTAGCCTATTTTGGCAAGGTTTTGGCATATGGGATCAAAGGATGATGGCTGGTACGATTGGTGAGGTACAATGCAAAATTTGGTACACTTTGGCCATGGTATGGAAAGCTATCACAATCATCATGGGAGCACATTCAAAGAACCATAAATTGATGAATTCTTCACCAATTCGTGAAGTCTCTAGCTCAAATCAAACTAAGGAAATCATAGAATGAAGGACATGTTGGAAAGATCTTTAAAATAACATTTGAATCCATGAGTAAATGACCATGAAAAGATGTCCCCAAAATCTGCCAAAACAAACTTGAAAATGACTCTAAGTTTTTGGACTTTGGCAACTTGGAACCTTGATTTTCGAACCACCATAACTTGTACTACAATGATCCAAATGATGAAAACTTGGGATGGCATGAAACTAGGAAATGCAAGGAAAACTTTTGATGTTCAAATCACCTTGAGATAATGCTTAGAATCATGTGAAAATCAGCCTTGAAAGTAAGTCCATAAATCTGCCAAAACACTTAGAAGAAAACTCTAAGTTTTTAACATAATCACAACTTGAAACCTTGGACTTTAGGGTACCACAACTCTTTCAAAAATTATCCAAATGGCATGGTTCTTGTGTCCATTTTGAAGGGAAAACTTCAATATATAACTTTCATGTGGAGAAGATTTTGAAATAAGACTTGAAACAAGGTGAAAAATGGCTTAGAAAGTAGTTAAAAAACTTACTAAAAATAGTAAGTTTCTAAAACTTAAATTTCCAATTTTGGCAACCTTTTCCACATTCTTGATTTTTCATGAATCCTTGAACATCTCTTGACCAAATCTTGTCCATGGACCATATTTGACTTGAAAATCATGATGTTGACCTCAAAAAGTCAGGAGTTGACTTTTTTACTGCACAGTTGACTTTATCCCCAAATCTCCTAATTTTCAACCTTTTGACCAATTGAAACCCTTCTGAATCAAATTGATGGGCAATCTTCCATCTTTAGACACTTAAAGATATAAGGAATACCATGAAATCAAGTCTTGCCCAAAAAATCAGAAATAAACTGATTCTAAAGCCAACCCTAATTTTAGCACCCTCTGGTCAAGAGGAGATGACACATCCTCCAAATTCAACTTCCTCTGAGTATGATGTGTGTCATGTCCACCAATGATGATATGTGACATTTGGAGATGATAAACAATCAAAGAGCTTGCTCATATGAGGGTTAGATCTCAGAATCTCCAAAACCCTAATTTAAGAAATCAAGTTAAGAGAGTGTGATCCCTCTGAAATCTCTTACCAGTCTTGATCTTGTGATGAGGTAATGGACCAATTAAGACACCTTGAGGCTTAAGGCTCCTTTGTGATTCAAGAATTGATAGCATCAAGAATTTTCTCTCCTCTTAGCCCCTTGGACAATACACATGAACTGTTGCTTGAAGCCTTGAAAACGTCTTCTTCCCTTGAGTTAAACTAAGTACCTTGATCCCATGCTAAGAACCAATGATATGCAAAGACGATGATGCAAGAATGAAAAGAAACATAAGCCAGTTAGTATCAAAACAAAAGGGAAAATTTTGAGGTGCTACACCTAGTAGTAGGAGTTCTTTCTGAAAACGGAAAACCCTCAATTTTAACCCAGGGGCAGGGTAGGCGTCAGTTAGTTTGACCAATTGTTCAACTTTCAGAAGGAGTGTACATCCGAGGATCCATTACCTTCCATTCCACCGTCAAGAGGTCAAGAGGTGTAGAACCACAATGGTTACTCCTCACCAACCGAAGAGTGAAACAGTCACATCCCTTTCTAACAAGTCAGACAAGCCAGTGTCACACGATTTGTTCAAAAAAAAAAAGAAAAAAGGAATAAAATAAAGAAAGCCCGCTAAGTCAAAATTTGAAAACAAGTGACTTAGGCAAAAATTAGGGCATCCCGCTGGACTTCAAAATCGAAAAAAACTCAAAAGAGTCAGTCCAGGCAAAATCAGGGAAATAAAAAAGGTGAAAAACAAAAAAAAAAGAAAAGGACAAAAAGAAAAATCCTTGAGAAGAACAAAGTCGTGTGACTACAGACACAAAAGACGAAAAAGGGTGACTGTTGCTCCAAAACCCCATCAGGTCTCGAACCATCAATTGCATGGGTTCTTTAAGGATCATAAAACCTTTTGAGAGAGGAGCGCTTGCGCCAAATCAGCTGAACGTAGGACTGGAGAATATCATGAAGAGTGGGTGGGTACCAATAAACTTTGAGCCATAAATCTTTTTTCTCAAACCGCGAACCAGGCCACGCTACAACCCTTGAAAGTCCTAATTGAAACAGGGTTTAGTCTGAAGGCGTACTTCAATGAGATAGCGTTCCTGACTCCCGTGAGTTGTGCTAATAAGATTTTTGTTGGTGTTGCATGTGCGTATTGTTTTCCTTTCAAAAATAAGTGTCGTAACTCGGTTGTGTGACATATTTTCAATAAGGACTTCAAGATTAACATATGTGTTGCATTTGAATAGTCATTCTCAGAATAAATATTTTCTGCTTGCATACATTTGTTTAACATCAAAGAAGCTTACACGATGAATGTCAGTCGAGAAGCTTAGACTGGCCAAGTTGAGGTGCCTGAGACTCCAGAGGACATGTTGCTGAAAGATTATGTGGGAAAAAGGCGTTCCCAGCCATTTGTGTTGAGATGTAACCAATCTGGGACAATCACACCAGGAAATCTCTTCAAAATGTATCCCAGCTGGGGCATTCAAGTTGAGAAGGTCTTTTCAGAGTACAATCAACCATGGGGCATTCATGTTGATAAAATTTCTTCGAACTGGGGCAATTATGTCAAGATCCGGTAAATCTCTCCACAAGCGTGTAAACTGGGGCAATCACGTCGAGATTCGGTAAATCTCTCGAAGACTAGTCGGTTAGAGACAAATGTGCTACAAGGTTTGTGCGGGGGCAAGTCACTTCAAGGGCGCGAGAAGTTTTTCCCTTCAGAACACAGTCAATCAATAGCACCTTTGCAAGGTTCAGAATACTGTGGCAGAATATTTCAGGTTATTACGAACCCTCTCGAGATGGTATGGGACAGTTATGTCCAGACCGGGTACATCTCTAAGAGTTTGAAGACCCTGGGGCATTGTTGAACGCCAGGTTTTCTGTAAAATCCTCTTAAGATGATTGCTTCAAGTAGACCCTATGGTCTGGGGCAAGGTGGAGAGTTAAAGGAACTGTGTTTCGCTCTTGACAATCAATATGCAGAAACTTGAAGCACTGAGTGTTCCGAGTGTGGGACTTTCGGAGTCTTTTCCCTGCAGCAAAGAGCCAGAGGGTATTTGTTTCCAGCAAGGTGTGGGAATATGTTATTCTTCCTCAAGCAGGGAATTGTCCTATGTTCAAAAGGGCTTTTATGAAGATTTCTTATCTCCAGCAGTACAGATGGAATCCTCACTCTCAGCAAGGTAAGACGATAGAATATCGTCAAGAATATGATGAGGAGTCAGAGTGTTCTCTTCCTCAACGGTCAGATCTAATCATCTCAAGTAATTCAACTTCCAATTTTCATTGGTACCTCCCCAGTAGAGTTGCTCTCTCCACTTTGAAGTCTGATCATCCTCGGCAGTTTGTTGTTTTCCCCAGTAGAGTAGAGCTCTCCCCAACTTTGAAGTCTGATCGTCCTCAGCAGTTTATTACTCTTCCCCATCAGAGTATCGAGGGTCGTCTCCCTCAACCAGAGTATAAGGAAGTAGTTCCCTAAGCGGAGTCGTTAAGGATCGTCCTCCTCAACAGGATATAAGAGGATTTTCCTCGGCCAGAGTTGTGCTTTGGCTCATCTTTCTTCAGCAGGTGGTGTTTCCCCATAGAGTGTGGGACAATTGTTTTCCCCAGCTATTTAGGAAGCATGTGTTATCCCCTAGCAGGGTGGATGTTGACAATTACTTTCTCTCCCAAGCGGAGTCGTTGAGGATTGTCCCTATCGGCAGAGTACAGAGGTTTGTATACCCAACCGAAGTCGTGTTTGGATTGGTATCCCCAGCAAGTACTCAGAAAATAATTGCTTTAAGGTGGGTGTTGTCGTACATCCCGCAGGAAGTTTGTGGACGAAGATGTTATTATCCCCACAGGGCCCTGGTGCCTACTTTCCTCAGTTGGTCAGAAAGTATAGTCTCAGCGACAATGGTTTGATCTAATACCCAGCAGGGTGAGGGTAAAGTTACTTCCCTAGCAGCAGATTAAGCTCATTTCCCCAAGCAGAGTCCGGTGGTGAGTGGTATCCCCAGCAGGTCTTAAGGCCAATCGTTTTTGGCAGGCGCCGAAGCCAAGTTCTGAAATAGTTGGTCGTCCCCAGCGGAGGAATTTCCATCTTCAGTATTCATCTCCCTCCCCAGCTGAGTGGGTATTCTCTCGGAGCTTTTTCCATCTCCAGCAGAGTTGTTGATCTTGATATTCCCCAACAGAGTGGATATTCTCTCAGAATTTCATCCATCTCCGGCAGAATTGGTGTTTGTGGTCTTCCCTAACAGGGAGAAGTCTTCCTCAACAAGTTTTCCTTTGTTTCAGTGGCAATTTAGTTTGCCATCCCCAGCGGAGTTGCTTCTGGTCTTCAGCATTTATTTTGCTGGGACGCCTCTTTTGCATTGCATAAACATTTGTTTTGCATGGCATCCTCCCAAATGCGTAGCATTTCCACTTCGTGTGGAGCATTACGGCAAAATTCAAACATGTGCATCTGAAGCATAGGCCAGGTTTGGGTTTTCCTTCGTCAGGAAAGCCGGATTTCAGGAAGATATCTTTACTCTACAGGTGTTGGGTTAAGAAATATTTTGGCAGTTCCCTGGCAGGGTGTGTTGCCAGGATTGTTTATCTTTGACTTCTTTCGTACCCCTTCGTCCAGGTGGTCCTTTGGTTTATTCCCTCGAATTTTACCGTCAGATACTCGTCCGTGTTCTTTTCAGCACCCGTCCGTGTTTGAATTTTTTTAAGCCAATACCCGTCCGTATTGACCTTTTCAATACCCGTCCGTATTGACCTTTGAGACACTCGTCCGTGTTTCCTTCGGCACCCGTCCGTGTTTGAACCTTTGATTTCAATACCCGTCCGTATTGACTTTTGATGACACTCGTCCGTGTTGCCTTCCATCCCCCAGCGAGATTAATTCCCGATAAAGTTGCTTTACAACCTTTTCGATACCCGTCCATATTGAATCCATTTTACACCCGTCTGTGTACCTTTTCGATACCCGTCCGTATTTAAACCTTTTACACCCGTCCGTGTACCTTTTCGATACCCGTCCGTATTGAATCCTTTTTACACTCGTCTATGTACCATGTCAATCCCCAGAGAGGTCGCCTTAAACCTTTTACACCCGTCCATGTTCTTTCAGCACCCGTCCGTGTTTGAACTTTTGTTTCAATGCCCGTCCGCATTGACATTTGGCACCCGTCCGTGTTTGAACCTTTTAGGCCAATGCCCGTCCGCATTGACACTTTACACCCGTCCATGTATCTTCTCAATACCCGTCCGTGTACCATTTTCAGCACCCGTCTGTGTTTGAACTTTTGTTTCAATGCCCGTCCGCATTGACATTTGGCACCCGTCCGTGTTTGAACTTTTGTTTCAATGCCCGTCCGCATTGAAATTTGGCACCCGTCAGTGTTTGAACCTTTTAGGCCAATGCCCGTCCGCATTGACACTTTACACCCGTCCGTGTATCTTCTCAATACCCGTTCATATTTGATATCCTGGATCCCTTGACACTCGTCAGTGTTCATCCCCAGCATAGCTAACACTCGTTTGTGTTTATTTCAAGACTTTTCAATACATTATTGGTTTCCAACACTCGTACGTGTTGTGACAGTGCATCATTTATTGCTTGTTCCCCAGTGGAGTCGTCCCTCCTTTGAGGATTGCAAATTTGAGGTTTCTTTTGGTATTCAATCTCCGTGAATCCTTGGAACGCATGATAGCCGTCACTATCATACCTTCAGGATCAAGTTGATTGAATAGGGGCAGCTGTAACACCCCAAAATTTTCCCTGTTGTTTTTAGCTAGCTGGCTTATGTTTCTTTTCATTTCTTGCATTTTGCATTGTGCATGGCATTGGTTCTTAGCATGGGATCAAGGTACTTTGTCCATATTCTCAAGTCTCAAGCTTCAAGGTGGTTCATGGAGCTCATTGTATCTTCATGAGATCAAGATTGGCAAAGAATTTCAAGTGATTCCTTCCCTCTTGATCAGGGGGGTCAATTAGGGTTTTTAAGATCAAGAGGACTTCTTGGAAGGCTTGGTGTGTTCAAGCATGTTCTTGTGGTGTTCTTTATGCTCACAAGTGTTCATGGATGAGGGTTTGGTTATTGATTCATTGTGGAGGATGTTCAGTGGATCAGTTGTTTGTGAACTAAGCAAAAGTCAACTGTGAAGGAGAAAGTCAACTGTGAAGGAGAAAGTCAACTGTGGAATTTTGAGGTTCTTTTCATGATTTTCAAGGTCTCACATCCTCTTATGGCCTCCAATTGTCAAGATTTGTTCCATTTTATCAAGAATCAAGAGTGTGTGCAAAAGTTACTATATTTGAAAAATGACCCATAATTGAAACTTTCCATTTTTGGCAATTTTTCCACCACATTCAACTTGACTTTTCATCATCAAGGAAGCTTCAATTGAATTTTCCTCCAACATGAAAGTTGAAGATCTTTCTCTCCCATTTCCAAAAAGTACTAGAACATTTCCATATCATTTGTGGAACTCTAGTTATGGCCAAGACAATGCAAGGTGTTTTTTCATGGATTCCTTATAAGTCAAATTTTCCACTTTTTACATTTTTGCACAACTGGACTTGTAATGTTCCCAATTGCTTCATGTCACATTATGATATCAAAATACAAATCAAGAAGATCATTTGTGGCCTTTGAATCAATTCATGCCATGCCATTTTTCTCATTATTCCCACAAAGTGCAAAAATGCCAAATTAATTCAAAGCTTGCAAACCAAGAAAGTGCAAGGCCCAAAATCAATCCAGAAGTGGTATAGGAGTAAATTGGAGGTGAATTATGCTGAGAACAAAGACTTCCCACATGCAAATTGGTGGTGGTGGTGTAAAATGCATTTTTGGAATTTCACCCAAATCTCATTAACAAGAGTTCTAATCACTTCCTAATCCTAATCAGTGAACTAATGAGGAGTATATATGCTTACTCATGCTCTCACAGCTAGGGTAGAAGCTCTCATTTGCACACTTGTGGTTTTCTTGCTCTCACACTTCCTCTCATTGAATCTCATTCTTCTTGGAGTTTCTCTGAGTTTTCTCTTCACATTCTTGATCAGTGAAGAGAATAGAGCACGAATCCACCGTTGTTTTGAGCTCATACTGAAGATTTCATCAAGTGCCATTCAAGAGGGATCATCTTCAAACCTCAAGATCTAGCCAGATTCAAGCCTCTATTTGCATTTATTTTGCAAATAGAGATCAAAAGGAGCTGATCTGCAGCATTTGGAAGGATTTCTTGGTGTATTTCGTGTTCTTCAATGTTCAGGTTGGTGAATTTTTCATACTCACAGAACTTGAATTTTTGATATGCAAAATGATCTATGATGTGCACTGATTATTCTGAGCTATATTATTTGAAGTTTGGACGTGTGGTTTGTGAGATATGTGGATTTAAAGTTTTAGATCTAAACTTGTTTCTCTTCGATTTGCATTATTGGTTGGTTATTTGTGAAAAATAATTGCATATTTGAGATCCTTGCATTTTTCTGGTCAAAATAGTGTACCAATTTGTATTATCTGGAAAAAATCACATCACAGCTCACCGAAGAGGGTGGCCGGAGCCCTAGCTCCGGCGGCTGGAAAATGCTGTCCGGCGAGGGAAGGAGATCCTTGGAGAAGATGAAGCTGGATCGTCCGTTGCCAGATCGGACGCACTACAGCGCACCACTTGTCTCTTGTTTTATGTTTTTATTTTATTAACCGCGTGCTTGCCATTCCATGATACTACCGTGAGTCTTCACCTCATAGCCTTTGTTTTCTTTTGATCTTTAATCACACGATGGAGATTTCACCAGCACATAAATGAAGTCACATGTCTGGCATGTGGCTGGTGTAGGGTGTGTCTTGGGTTGTTGGTGTGCGCGTGTGCTTGTGGGTATCATGGACCTGGAAAATCTGGACCGTTATCATTGATCATGCGGTTGTGGTGAGATTTGTTTCGCGCGTTGGATTATCTTCACGGCTGGATTTGTTTCTAATTGTTGACTGAATTCTACCATGCTCCACCATTGACTTCGCTAGTGGGCTCTTTTCCTTGGGCCTTTCTTTTTCGCACCCCCTGTCTGGGCCTGGTTTTGAATTCCAACGTGTTTTCTCTACTGTTTGCACCCCCATTGTTTTATTTCATTTTCTTTTCTCACTATTATTTTTTGTTTTGCATTTTTAATTTATAAATTACTTTTAAGCATCTAAAAATCATACAAAAAATCATGGAACTTATTCTTAGTTTTATCAAATTTTTCCATATTTTATTTTCTCATTTTATTTTATTTTAGCATCTGTTTTAATTAATTACATTGATTTTCTTTTCTTGTTTGTTTCACTTGCACACACCAACTTGCAAAATTTCTTTCTCATCATCTAAAATACATTTTTGATCCATTCTTTTTGCATCTATTAGGTGACATATTAAACTGCATAAAAAACATTTTTGTTTGATTTTTAAAATTTTTCCATATTGCATTTTGGTCCCTTTCATTTGCATATTAATGCTTGGTGCTTACTTGACCTTTGTCCATTTATTTGAGATACTTGGTTTGTGGATTTTGGTTTGATCTTTTTGCCTATGTTACTTGACTGAGTTAGCTTCTGTTTGGATATTCTTTGGGATTTTATTAATCCACTTTGCTATTTTTGGTTGAGTGTTGTTTGTGATGCAAGTTTGATTGAGGTGTACTTTGGTACTTAATCTAGTTGGGATGCATTTGCTTACTTGTGATGGATTAATGTTTGAGATGTTTTTATGGTATGATCATGTACTGTTTGAGCTTACTTGTGGCTTTGGAATCATCTCTTTTCACTCATTTTTCTATTTGTTCTTGATTTTACAAAGTGTTGTTGTTTTGGACTTGAACTTTGTGGTATACTCAACCTAATCTTGTGATTGTTTCTTTGTGTGATCTCACTCATGTACTAAACATTTTGTTTGATTTGTATGATATGTTAGAGGTTCTGACCCTCTTGGTTAAATGTGCTCTATGTGACATGTTCTCACTCTTTGCTTCACATGTTTCTTTGCTTTGCTTGCATGAATGATAAGTGAATGTCTTTCTTAACTTTGATGGATGTTTTGAATGTGTTGCTTAAGGATTCATCTTGCATGACTTGAGTTTGATTTTAGTATGATATTGATACTTATGCTACTTCCACTTGTGTTCACTACTTGGTTTTCATCTCACTTGATCATCATGGTTTGATTTGTATGATGCATATCATTATCATTGGATTTGTTGCTTCTTTGGCTCATAATGCATCATGATACGAAATACTTTTGTGTGCTTGAGTTGATTGATCATGAGATGTCTAAGGTTCTGACTTGGATTCACTTTCATCTTGCCTTGCTCATATTACTTTGGTGTGGTGCTCATTGGTGTTTATTTGCACTTCTTATGCAAGTTTACTTGCATCCTTTCTTGTGTGCTTCCACTTGTATACTTTAGATGTGTTTGAATGATCTTTGAAGCATGTTTTATGTTATGATTTGGATGTGATGATTATGATGTACTTGCTGCCACATCTTGCTTCTCATCTTATCCTTCTCTTTCTTCTTCATCTCTTTCACTCTTTCTCTTCCCTTGAATCTCAAGACTTGTTTAAGTCTTGGATTCCTTTCCCTTTAGAGCTACCTAGTCCAACTTAATTTTTGATTAAGCTTGGAGTAGGATTAGCATTAGGTTAGGTAGTCGTCCCTCCTAAACCTCACTAACCATAGGACCTCCATACATGATAACATTAGGACTCTTAGTTTCCCTTTAGAGTTTCCTTTTGTGTCGCTTCTCTTCTCATCTCAAAACTTCTTCAAAACACGTAATAAAAGTTAACGTGTATTGCGCTTGAGCCCTCTATGTGGGAAGTGGGGAACGAGGGGCTTCCTCTCATTCTTCTAGGATACTTAGTGTACGTCCTGTTGGGGGCGATGCGCGAAGTATTCGTTCCTATGTTTAAGACTTTGGTGGAATGCAAGTTATGAACTAACTTAAAAAACACTTCTGTCTAAAAAACACAAAACCAATTCAAATCTTTTTATCCTTCGGGATTTTTGGGTTTCAGACTTCCTTTTCAGAAAAGAGCTCGTCGCTCACGTAAAAAACACCTACCCATCCGTGGTCGTACCCACGAACTACGTCAGCTCTGATTCCTCTCTCTCGTCCGATTGAGGATACGTAGGCATAAGACAGCGATTGTCTTGGCGAGCAACCTTCCCCCACAGTTCTCGTCCGAACTACGTTGACTCTGACTTTCCCATTGCACTGAGGGAGTATGTAGGCCTAGGACAACGATACCGTCCTATCGAGTCACTTCTTTTTCTTTTCTTCTTCATTTCTCCGTTCTTTCCGTTCTCGTTTCTTCGCCGGTCCAGTAGCAGTGGAGTTCCAGACGACGACACCCTTTGATGCAGACAACAAGTGTGGATCCCGTCGAGTACGATGGACGTGTTGGGTGCTAACACCTTCCCTTCACATAACCGACTCCCGTACCCGTTCTTTTGGTCGCGAGACCTCGCTCTTTCCTTTCCTTCAGGTTTATGCAGTGTTTCCTTTCCCTCTCTCGGGATAAATACACTTTGCTGGCGACTCTGTGTCTTTTGCGCCACTCTCGCGTTTGTACCGTTGGATGCGAATCTTTCGGGAGCGACACCTGGGGCACTAAGAAAAGATAGAAAGACCCTCAGAATATTGGTTGGAAACTTCTTCCTGAGCGGATACACTCTATAAGCGGAATTTTGACATGGTTTTGCTCCGATGCATCTACAAACCAGAAGCAGACATGCTTATGAAAGAAATTCATGAAGGATCCTTTGGCACTCATGCCAATGGACATACAATGGCGAGAAAAGTTCTAAGAGCAGGGTACTATTGGTTGACCATGGAATCCAACTGCTACAAGTACATGAGGAGGTGTCACAAGTGTCAGATATACTCCGACAAAATTCATGTACCGCCATCACATCTCAAAGTTCTCTCTTCCCCGTGGCCTTTTTCCATATGGGGAATCGACATGATTGGCTTGATCGAACCTAAGGCTTCAAACAGACATCGGTTCATCCTGGTAGCCATTGACTATTTCACCAAGTGGGTCGAAGCAGCGTCATACGCTAATGTAACCCGACAAGTGGTGGTCTGATTTATCAAAAGCAATATCATCTGCCGTTATGGTGTTCCAAGCGAGATCATTACTGATAATGGATCTAACTTGAACAATAAGATGATGAAAGAGTTGTGTGCATAGTTCAAAATTGAACACCATAACTCATCTCCCTACCGACCAAAGATGAACGGAGCGGTAGAAGCGGCTAACAAGAACATCAAGAAGATCGTTCAAAAGATGGTTGTAACCTACAAAGACTGGAACGAGATGCTACCCTTTGCTCTTCACGGTTATCGCACATCTGTTCGCACTTCAACAGGGGCTACCCCTTTCTCTCTAGTGTTTGGCATAGAGGCAGTTCTCCCCATAGAAGTAGAGATCCCATCAATCCGAGTACTGGTGGAAGATAAGTTCACCGAAGCTGAATGGTGTCAAAGCCGACACGACGAATTAAACTTGATCGAAGAGAAACGAATCACGACACTATGCCACGGTCAATTGTATCAACAGAGAATAGAGAAGGCATTCGACAAAAAGGTCCGACCTCGTGTCTTCAGAAAAGGGGACCTCGTGCTCAAGAAGATACAATATTTTCTCACTAATTCCCGGGACAAGTGGACTCCGAATTATGATGGCCCCTATGTGGTCACAAAAGCTTTCTCAAGCGGTGCCTTGAGACTTGCAACCATGGACGGAGAGGAATTTGCCTACCCCACGAATGTTGATGTAGTCAAGAAATACTTCGCCTAAAAAAAAAACGTCTCGGTGGATTGAAAACCCGAAAGGGCGGTCCAGGAAAAAGTTAGAGCCATATGAAAAAATCATCCCGATGGATTGGAAACATCAAAGTACAATCCAGGCAAAAATTAGGGATAATGGAAAGTAACTATGTTCAACAGAGGCAAGTCCCTCAGCAGCAGCAGTTACATCATCCGTCGGAAAACTCCAGTCAAGGTCATCTTCGACAGAAGCTCAGGATGCCCCCGAATTCAAAGTTGGTAGAAGGATAGCGGTCGCTATGTTTCAACGTAGTCCTTTTCCCTGTAAATTACCATTTTCAAACTTTGTAAATACTCTTTGGAATCAAGCGTTTGGCTGATCTCCATCTTATCAATAAAATTTGAGCCCTTGTGATTTTGTTTGCAATTCTTATTTGTTTTAGCTTTACAGAACGACGTTGTTAACATGACTAACGACTCTTGAAATAAAACAAAAATGAATTTACTTGGTAAAACTTTTTCTGCTTTTAAAATAAAGACGACAATTTCTTTTGACTATTAAGCATCGAAAGAACATCAATCGCGTCTCCAAAGGTGTTCGAACCTCAAAGTGCAGAATCAAAGTACTCCTTCTACGCCAGTACGCCTAAATGAAGGGATCAACTGTGTCAGAGACCTTGTTTCGTCTGACACCCCTCGGCCGAGTTCTTATCTCCGAAGCCCGATCAACGGTATTCCCCCACAGGGGCTATCTCTCCTAAGCAAGGTGGAATTGCTATCTTGAACCAGCGATATCTCTACACGCCCCGCGATGGCCGAGTATCCAGTCATGTTCATCTTTTAGTTTGTGTGTCGCGTCAGTTTTGTCAGCATAAACATACATACATCATGCATTATTGATTTGCATTCACATTTCATATTGCATCACCATCACTCTAGTCGGTCTTGTCCCCTAGTGATAAAAGTTCTCTCAATCGAGTTGTCAACCCTTTCCTCGTCGGGAAACGCTGTGTCTGAACATCCTCTCTCCTCCAGTTTTATTTCTGGAATGAAGTTGGCTCCTCAACCACTTTGATAACTTGAACCTCTGAAAGACCAGAGGAACCTTCAGTCAGCATCACTCTTCGCCATTAAAGATGATATCCTTGCTTTCCCGGATTAAAGAAAAATCCCCCAGAGAAACCCTCCTAAGCAGAGATTTGGCAGTACAGCTGCCATTCTCCGAAAAGATCGCTGATGAAAAGGTCATCGGCACCTCAAAATTGGACCCCATCACATGGCGTTTCTCCGGGAAGATCCCGAGAAAAGTATGATGTAAGATCCCCAAGTGGAAACAGTCTCTCAAGAGACTCGCTTTCCCCCAGTAGAATCGACAAATGGCATCTCCAAACAGAGAAGTTTGTGTACCTCTATAATTCAGACGATTGGGTTCCCCAGCAAGTCTGACGTCAAAACTTTTTCCGTCAGATGGCATCCCCCCAGGAAAATTTGGCGAGAAGTTTGAGGGAAATCGCTACGAATAGTGTCCCTTGTCAAAAAATTTATTGACAAAAGAAACTAAGACCAGTTCCTTGGTAGGAAACCAGGATCGAGGGGAAGTTTAAATCAGAAACTAAGACCAGTTCCTTGGTAGGAAACCGGGATCGAGGGGAAGTTTAAATCGGAAACTAAGACCAGTTCCTTGGTAGGAAACCAGGATCGAGGGGAAGTTTACATAAGCAACTGAGACCAGTTCCTTGGTAGGAAACCAGGAGCGAGGGGAAGTTTATTTCAGCAACTGAGACCAGTTCCTTGGTAGGAAACCAGGATCGAGGGGAAGTTTGTTTCCGCAACTAAGACCAGTTCCTTGGCTGAAGACCAGGATCGAGGGGAAGTTTACCTTTTCTAAGCATCATTGCTTAGTAAAAGAAGATGAATGCGCAAGCTACCATTCATAACCACCATCAAAATTTCGGGTATTCTGATATTTAATCCTCTTGCGCCCCGAATGCCCGAATACCTTCGTCATTCACACCTTCGGGTCCAAGAAGATTAAATAGGGGCATCTGTCATACCCCAAATTTTGACCACTAAGATTTCCCATCATTGTGTAAATCATCATCACAATATGGATGAACCATCATGCCTCATCAAATGCCTCAAGGGTTGTTGAGCATTCACTACATTCAAAATTAGGGTTTCAAGCCCTCTCTGAGTGCTTAGACAAAGGATCAATCAAGGAATGACATGATCTTCAACTTGTCTAACCTCTCAAACATCCACAATGGATCAAGAGGACTCCCACTTCAAGGATTAAGCACAAGGTTGCTCCCTTCTAGGTGGATCAAGCTTCAAGATCGCCAGTAACACCAAATTAGGGTTTTGGTCGATCAGGGCCTCCAAAGGGAAATTTTCCTCTGGGCATGAGCCAATGATCTAAAACACAACCTAATGTACTCCATGGAACCTCATGGACCCATTCATCAAGTCAATTTTGCCTCAGGGGATGCATACATCAAAAATCAGGAATTAGGGTTTCTTGACCTAATTCACCCCTAAGTTGACTTTTAGGGCAAATCAAGAGCCAAGACCTCAAGAGAGGGTTTGAGGGTCTCTAATGAACCATATTGATCCATTTGGAACAATGGATTAATCCAAGAAGCTTGAGCAACAAGTCTCAATTTCATCTGCACCACAATTAGGGTTTTAAGGAAAAAGTCAACTGTAACTTTGACTTTTGACCAGGACATGTTCCCAAGCCCTAGGACATGCCCAATATACCCTATGACACCCATGGGACATGTCCATCAAGTTTGATTTAGGTCAAGGACATGATTTCCTGAAGAATTGCACAGTTTGGAATTCATCTGATAAAAAGTCAACTTTGCACAAAAGTCAACTTTGACTTTTTGAGATTTTTCACCAAAATGGATTTTTAACCCTAAAATGATGTTAATGTATGATTTGAATCATCATTCATCAATAAAAATCAAGAAAAGTGGGATAACTTGTAAAAGGGGTAACCATAAAAACTTAGAAAATTTTCTAAGTTAAAAATAAAGTGACAAGGGTACCAACTTTGAAGGATCATAACTCCTAAACCACAAAGCCATTTTTTCTCATCCAAAGATGGATTTGTAGCCCTCATTACCCGCTACAAAAACTTCAACTAGACCTAAGTCCAATTCATTAAGGATTTTGAGTTATGGAGTGATCAAAATGGCTGAAAAGTGAAAATGTCACTTTTTCCAACACTTAGTGAAATTTTCACTAAGTCCAAATCTGTCTTCACTTTTTGTCAAATGTAGGGGGATTTTTCACTTGGATTCAAAAGAGATCAAAACCAAATATGTTCAAACAGTTGTTACATCATGTAAGGGCTTTCCAAAATGGCCAAGAACATTGCCAAATTCCATTTGAGTCATGAGATATGACATTGGAAAGTTGCCTTGCTGAAATCTGTCAAAGGCAAGGCAGAATTTGCAACTTTGCTCGATTTTCCAAAATCAGCCAAATTCAAATGCTCCTATCCATTTGGACACATATGAGGATTGAATCTAAAGGGGACAATCACTGAGCCAAGCCTCCAAAGTCCATGGAACAAGAAATAGCATGTTGAACCTAGAATGGCCAAAATAGGGACAAGACTCCAAATTTGGATTGAAGCATTCAATGGAAGCATCAAGGTGGCATGGACTGAGCCATTCTCATCTGAAATCAGTCAAGACTTATCCAAGACCAAGGGAACCACAGCTCTGTGCCTTAACCTCTAGTCAATGGCTAGAGGAGACTTGGATTTCCATTGGACAACATTGGCCAAACCTACTTACCAGTTGCCATTCACTATTCCTTGCAAAACAAACTTGCTCTACTATAAATAGAGCTCAATTGTGATCAGTTTGAGGACACCAAAGCCATCTAACAGATGCTTTCCTCAAAATCTCTTTCTCTTGGCAAAAATGCCTTTCTTAGCAAGGTAGCTATCGGGTTTTGAGTTTAAGAGCTTTTCCATTCAAACCAATCACTCACACACCTCACATACATCATATAGAAGTGATCCAAACACTCACATAACATCTGGAACACTGATTTCACAAAATCACCAGCCAATTGCTCAAGTTCTTGACAGTTTTGCAGTTGAGGTGTCATCTTCAACTCCAAACCATTTCAATCCATTCCAAGCACTCAGACACATCACTTGGTACCTAGGGAAGCTATCCACATCATTGGAACCTAGCTGTAACACCTCCAACACAAATCACGATCACCAGCTGCAAGTGGTAAGCATGAGCTCTTCTAACTCTATGATCCATGCAATTTTTGCTGCACAATAATATGGCCATATGTTCATAATCATGCATGGAATGTTTTCCCTCAATTAATTGCATTGTTGGAATCGTGTATCAAAAATCCTAGCCTTCATGCAGAAATTAGGGTTCTTGAGGATTTTTCATGATTTCTTGTTATATGTTTAATTTAAATGAAATTAATGGACATAGACATGATCGTGAGGTTGAGAGGAGCATAATGATATGTGGATTGCATGTTATAATCAAGTATTCAGGGAGATTGGATAGAAAATGCAAATCAGCCAAACCCAGAACACGCGAGTGTTCTTCAGCTTGTTCTTGGCGCCATTTTTAGAAATTCAAATATTTGAATTTTGTGGTTTTTATTTAATTGATTCAAAAATTAATTTCTCTCTGAGTTTTAATGATTTTGAGTTGATTCTTTTTTTAATAATTCACAAAAATGTTAAAATATTTTATTTTGTCAAAAAATCCCAAAAATATTATTTATTTCATATAATTGATATTTTTGCAAAGAATTAATATTTTAATTTTTTTGACATTTTAAATATTTTTTCTACATTGATTTTGCAACTTTTAATGCTTTCTAATTATTTTGTAGGTCAATACTTAATTTTTGAAGCATTAATCCAAAATCACAATTTGTTTTTCATATGTTAAACAATTTTGATCATTTTTAATTGAATTTTTATTCAATTAAATACATTTTTGAAAACAAATTAGGGTTTTTGGATTAATTCAACCCTCATAAATCATTTTTAAAACCCTTTGGGCCTCTTGAGAGAGTGTAAGTCCCAACCCACTTGTACAGAAATATTTTGAGCCTCATTCGTTGTATAAGTCCCTCTGTACATTTTCAAATAAACGGCACGATCATCGCCTTTTGAAAAATAACCTTGGGCCTCTCCTTGAGCTATAAGACCCATTCAAAAACACTTTGGGCCTCTAATAGAGTGTAAGACCCAATCCCCTTTTAACCAAAACATTTTGGGCCTCACTTATTGTATAAGTCCCTCCGCGTTAAAAGAAAACCTCGGCGTGATCGCCATTTTTAACGGAAAAATCATCTGGGCCTACCCTCGTGTTATAAGCCCCACTCTTTTTTCTTAAAACCCTTTGGGCCTCTTAAGAGAGTGTAAGATCCATCCCTTTGTACAAAAAACTTTTTGGGCCTCAGTCACTTGTATAAGTCCCTCTGTACAAATTCAAACAGTGCGCTCACTAATAAAACCCTGGGCCTCTCCTTGAGCTGTAAGCCCCAAATATTTTTATTTCAAAGCATTTTCTCCTTTGATTTTGAATATACTGTTGTTTTCAATCTTTCTTTGTTGAACAACTAACCAAACAGCATGGAAGCTCTACAACCGAGTAAGTGGTTATTGCTTTCATTTACTGTTTTCATATACATATAACTGTATTGTGGGGCTGTTTCACTGTAAGTCTTCTTTCATAAACTCATATCGACTGTGTAATAATAGTATAGATATTTAGAGTTTCCCCGGCAACTACGTCTAGAACTAGGTGACGCCGTTTCGTTTATTCGTAGAAATAAACAACTAGATCCCCAATAGGATCACCAGATACAGTCTTCTCTTCGGCTGTCTTCATTAGGAATTGTCAAGAAACTCTGCTCCCTAAGATGAATGTATTCTCCGTGAATGGCATCTTTGAGTTTCTTCCAAAATTCTCGAACTTTCCTGACTTGATCTATTCCTTGTGAATAGCTTGCCTTGAATTTCTCGGGGTTTGGGGACCACGGGCTTCTTAAAAGCATCGGCCTCCTCTTGGGCATCGTACAAGGACCCACAGGCTTCCTAAAAGCAACCCCGCCTCCTCTTGGGCATCGTACAAGGACCCTACGGCTTCTTATAAGTATTCACAGCCTCCTCTTAGGTTTCGTATAATGATCTCTTCCTCCGGGAATGATAGCCTTCTCTTGGTCTTAGTACAAGGACCGATCGGCTTCTTAAAAGTTTCCAGCCTCCTCTTGGGCTTCGTACAAATTGTCCCGACGACCTCCTAGAGGTATAGGAATAGAACTTAGTCATCTGCATAGAACAGTCCTTTCAAAGAGTCTACTACTGTTTCTCAAAGCATAGTATAAAAGATGAAACTCTAGACTTGGACAGTCTAACTTCCTTGAGTTTAAAAGACATTCTCAAGTGACCCCTTCGTTAAATAGGAAGGAAACCCGCAGACTCGGAAAGTCTCAATACCCTTCGGATTTCCCACTTCCTTAAAGAACAGGAATAACCAAGATCCTTGAATCAAATCCCTGAGTACAGTGTTGCTCATATAAGAACTTATTTTCTCTTTAAAATCAGTATACTGGACCTGTCACTTAACTGAACAGTCACCATAAGCCTCCTCTTGGGCTTTGTACAATGATTCTCCCCAGCGGAGTCAAACAACGTTCAACCTCTCTCTCGGGCTTTGTACGTGACACATAAAGAGACTCCCTCATTGAGTCAATCACCCTTTCGCCTCCATCTCGGGCTTCGTACGAGATACAAAAAAAACTCCCTTGTTAAGTCAAATAGCCTCTATCTCGGGCTTTATACGAGATACCAAAAGATTCCATCGTTGAGTCAAAATCTTTTAGCCTCTCTCTCGGGCTTTGTACGAGACACATAATAGCCTCCTCTTAGGCTTTTGTATAAGAAAACCACTGGTTAATCCAATTAACCTTTTAGCATCAAAGCTGTGCCTCGTTCATAGTACACAAACATCAACGACTCCTTCCCCTTTCATCTAATCACTGTAAGCGGCAAGCCTCTGGATCATCTACATCCATGCCACTGTCCCTCTTTTAGCATGAGAAATTCCTAAGGAAAGATAGCATTGCTCTACACTGAGTTAAAGTCTTCTCCTTTAGGTTAAAACCCCCTATAAAGGAAATTATGGCATTGTCGGATTCACAAATCCTGGTTAAAGTAATTCTCCTTTATAAAACAGTTGTGACATACAACCCCCTCTTTAGAGATGACAAATTCTCTCTAAAGTTGGGACCTTCAGCTTAACATCTTGGGCTTTGAACAAGATACAAATAGACCTTTCAGCTTCACATCTTGGGCTTTGAACAAGATACAAACCACCTTTCGCTTCACGTCTTGGGCTTTGAACAAGACACCAAAACAACCATTTCCTCCCATAGAATAGGAGGAACTACGAACGCTCTGATTTCCCTGTTTCAGGAAACGGGAATACGTAGGCATAAGATCGAAAGAAAAGATCTTAGCAAGCACAATCAACAAAAAACCCAAATCCCATATCTCCATCAATCAAAAGCAGTAATTCAAAAAGCATCAGTCCTAACATCCTAATCCTTGTTCCCCGCCAGAAACCTTCCGTTTAGATAAAAAGAAAGAAAATCGTATTGGCGAAAATACAAATAACTAGTGCAAAGGCCCCCCACATTGATAGCATTCGTAACCTAACAGACCGCTCTTTAAACTCAGTATGCAAAGCAGGGTTAATTGGAGACATCTATTTCCCTTCCTTCATCAGCTTTAATAGGATAAAAAATGAATCGACCTGTAGTTTTAAGCTCAACCGCAGAGAGCGACCAGCGCTTAAGAACCGCGTCCAAAATCGCTCGCTACAGTACATCATTCGAACCAGAAAAACACGAGGATCTCAAATAGTACATCCATTTCAACAAACAGTCAACAAATAATGCAAATCGAAGGAAAGAAAACATAGATCCAAAACTTTAAACTCACAATATACACAATCTACACGTCCAAAACTCAAACAAAACACATCATCATGCTCAGTGAAGCTCACAGATCATTATGCACACTTAAAATTTGAGTTCTATGATGGTGAAAATTACACTAACCTGAACCTTGAAGAGCTTAAAATACGCCAAGAAATCCCTCCAAAAACTGCAGATCTACTCCTTGGAACCTCTCGTTGCAAAATAAATGCAACTAGAGCTTGAAATCGTGCTAGATCTTGAGATTTAAGTTGAATCCCCTTGAATGGAACTTGGTGAAATCCTTCCTTTCAGCTTAAAACAATGGATGATTCGTGCTCCTTTCAACTCACTGATCAAGAATATGCCAAGAAATTTTCCAAAACCCTCAAGGAATGAGAGATTCGAAGGAGAGAAAGTGAGAGTGAGTTTTTGAAATTCTGAGCAAATGAGAGTGCATGACCTAATTTTGGAGGCATGAGTTAACTTATATAATCTTCATTAGTCCACTGATTGTGATTAGCAAGTGATTAGAACCTTGGTTAATGAGATTTGGGTGAAATTGCAAAAATGCATTTTGTGCTTAAACCCTTAAGCCACACGTGTAAACCCCCTTGCCATCAGCATGATTCACCTCCAATTTACTCATGTATCACCTCTGAATTGAATTTGGGCCTTGTACTTGCTTGGTTTGCAAGTTTTGAATCAATTTGCATTTTTGTACTTTGTGAGAATAATGAGAAATATGGCATGAAATAAATTGATTCCAAGGCCAAAAATACTCCTCTTGACTTGCACATTGATGTTGTAATATAACATGAAGCAAAAAGATCAATTACAAGTCCATTTGTGCCAAAATGAAAAAGGTGGAAAATTTGACATATAAGGAATCCATGAAATACACCTTGCATTGTTTTGACCATAACTAGAGTTCCACAAATGATATGGAGATGTTTTAGTACTTTTTGGAAATGGGAGAGAAAGATATTCAACTTTCATGTTGAAGGAAAATTCATTTGGGGCTTCCTTGATGATGAAAAGTCAAGTTGAATGTGGTGGAAAAATTGCCAAAAATGGAAAGTTTTCATTATAGGTCCTTTTCCAAATTTAGTAACTTTTGCACAAACTCTTGATTCTTGATGAATGACATGAATCTTGACAATTAAAGACCATATGATGATGTGAGACCTTGAAAACCATGAAAAGAACCTCAAAATTCCACAATTGACTTTCTCCTTTTGAACTGTTGACTTTTGCTTATTACCCAAGTAACTGACCCATTGAACATCTTCCTCAAAGAACCAATGACCAAGATTCCATCCATGAACACTTAAGAGCATAAGGAATACCATGAGATCAAGTCTTGGCCAAGAAATCAGAAATAAACTGATTTTAGGTGAAACCCTAATTTTGGCACCCTCTGGTTAGGAGGAAATAGCACATCCTCCAAATCCAAATTCCTCTGAATATGATGTGTATCTTCTCAAACAATGATGAGATATGCCCTTTGGAGATGTTAAAAATTCAAATAGCTTGCCCATTTGGAGGTCAGACCCCAACTTTTGACTGCCTTGTGTAGGAGATCATGCACTGTCCAATCTTCTTGATGAATTCTCCTCCCCCCATAACTTGTGAGATCAAATGGAGATGATACATGATGTAAGAGATCCTTGAGGCTTGTGAGAAACACTTGGTCTTCTTCTTTAGCTGATCAACACCTTAGAGAATCACCTGATCACATGCCCTTATGCAAGATGCAATGCTAAATGCTTGATGTTTTGTTTTTCTATGCTTGAATGCAATGCAATGCAATGAAAGCTCATGCTAAAAGATATGAAGAAAAGAGAGGGAAAAATTTTGGGGTATTACAGCTGCCCCTATTCAATCACTGTAGACCTGAATGGATGATAGCGATTGCTGTCATAATTTCAAGGTATGGAGAGATTGAATACCGACAATAACCCAAAAATTTGCACTCTGCAGGGAAGAAGAAAAGGGATATAAATCCAACCAAATGAACTCTGCTTGAAGAAAACTCTGGTGAGAAGAAAACCACTGGAAGGATGTCTTTTATATAACGCCAGACGACTACTGGCCTGCCACACTACGGATGGACCTTAACAACGTCTTTTGTACAACGCCAGACGACTACTGGCCGACCACACTACGGGTGGACTTTAGCAACGTCTTTTGTACAACGCCAGACGACAACTGGCCTGCCACACTACGGGTGGACTTTAGCAACGTATTTTGTACAACGCCAGACGACTACTGGCCTGCCACACTACTGATGGACTGTCTTTTCTTTGAATGGAGTCAGAAGACTACTGACTTGCCACACTACGGGTGGACTTTTGCCAAGCTACGGTTGGACTTTGCAGCTGAATTGCCACACCACAGGGGACTTTTTCTAATCTACAGTTGGACTTGCTGATGATTTGCCACCCTTGGATGGACTTTTTCCAATCTACAGTTGGACTTAGCTGCGGTCTTTTAAAGGGAGTCAGACGACTACTGACTTACCACACTACAGGTGGACTTCTGCCAATCTACGGTTGGACTTTCCAATGATTTGCCACCCTTGGATGGACCTTTTGCCAATTTACGGTTGGACTTTAAGAATTTGCCACCCTTGGATGGATCTTTTGCCAATCTACGGTTGCACTTTAAGAATTTCAAAATTGGATTACTCTCTGCATCCATGTCAGACATCTCTGCTGACTCTGCTGAGGAACAACGGTCAATGATTTGATCTCGGAGACTCCTGAAAGGATAACATCTCTGCTGGAGGATGAATGAACAATCTGTCTGCTTCGAATTGTGAAGTTTGCCAAAAATAAATTGGACTTTGGAATAATAACTCTGCTAGGAATCACTTCATCTGCTTGGGGAATGAATTCTGGTCACAGCAACTCCGCTGGGGATGAAAAATTCTTTTTTGCATGACGTCATGCTGGGGAAGAAAAGTCATTAAAACTCTGCTCGAGGATCTATCAAACCTGAGATCCTTTGCGGGGAGACTCAACCCGGCTAGGGCAAGAATATACTACCACTCTGCTGAGGAATAGATTTTGTTGATCAATAGGCCTCTGTGGGGACAAGGCAACTCAGCTGGGGAGTATTGTTGACAAGATTCAATGCTGAACTCTGTGGGGATACCATTACCAGAGATACGATCTTGCTGGGAATCAAAGCTACTCTATCGGTGATATGCAAATCCCGGTCAGAACATTTCACTGCAACTTGCTGGGAGAGAGTCCTTAGATCTACTGGGGAAACCCAAAGCAACTCCACAGTAATCTGCTGAGGACTAAGATTGTCAAGCTTAGGATAAGTGCCACAATGCCCCATGCTAGGCGAACTTTCCGTTTGACGACTCCGTTGGGGGATAATGAGTTTATAATAAACTCTGCTGGAGAAAACTGCTTTAAAGCGTCTCATGCTGGGGAATGCCTTTTGAGAGGATTTTACAGAAGACCAAGCGTCCTCAAACTCTACTGGGGATAATAGGTCTAGAACATCTTCTGCCTGAGAAATTCAGTATTCCCCATGCTCGGGAGGGTTAACAACTTGCTTTGCTCCATGATACAAGACTGATCTGAAGGGAACGTCCTAAGAGGATTTTACAGAAGATTAAGCATCTTCAAACTCCTGACGACTTCACTAGGTATTAATCACCAACTTCGTGTCTGCGAAGCAACTCTACTGGGGATTCGCAACCGTTATCAACACAGAAAAACCTGTAACTGTTGGAAGTACTGAACGAGAGAATCGACTCAATAAGATACAACGATACCAAGTTGAACTCAACTCACTGATATCGAGACGTCGTGAACGACCGTCGACCGAATGATGGACTCAATCAGTAGGCGTTGTGACAAAAGGGTGCCGAGTGAACCCTTCCCTGAACATGATTGCCCCAGTCTCCTGCGTGGGAATAAGTGATTACTCGTCTTGTGCTTGAAATCATCCGCATCTGTTACCTGTAACAAAATAAGACACACACATGCCCTGGAATATTGCGTGGTTTGAATCCACCATCCAGGATTATTCAACATTCAAAGTAATTCTAAATGTTTTTCTGCACGTGTTATTGTGAAGCCACGATGTTTTCAAATGCAATGTTTTATCAAAAATTCGGACGTTTTTGCAAACAAAGCAGTAAAATAAAATAAGAAGCTTTTAACTAAAATTTAATTTATTGATCAAAAGGCCCAGAATAGGCAATTACATCAGGAAGCAATCCCTGGAAAGAGGTGATCGCTGAAAATTGAGAAAAGAAACTATCCTAATGGCAATGTGAAAACGGCATTCCACTGAGTTCCAATTCTGCTATGGCCAATATGTCT
This sequence comes from Lathyrus tuberosus, assembly GCA_022829125.1. Classification (NCBI taxonomy): domain Eukaryota; kingdom Viridiplantae; phylum Streptophyta; class Magnoliopsida; order Fabales; family Fabaceae; genus Lathyrus; species Lathyrus tuberosus. The sequence continues at coordinate 2,028,121 of JALAZF010000532.1, read as the reverse complement.
TCAAGACTTCCCGACCTTGCCTTCTGAGGAATGATCAGACCGATTTCTACCCTTTGGAATATCAGTTGTTGAAACGGTGATGGAGTACAGATAACTCAGATCGTAGTCGTTCGCTTAAATCCCTCTTTTGCGTGGACTGCCCTTTCGGGTTTTCAATCCACCGGGATACCCTTTTTTGCCTGAGTTGTCCTTGCGGATTTTCAACTCACCGGGTGTACAATTTTTTGCTTTATTATCCCTAATTTTTTCCCGAACCTTTTTTATTCTATTTTTGTGGTTTGGCGGGATGCCCTTTTTTGCCTGAACTTTTTTATTTTATTTTTTTGTCCAGCGGGTCTATTTATGCGAAGTATTTTTTTACTACGTCTGAGTTGACAGGGGATGAAAAGTCTTCGCCATCCATGGTTGTAAGTAACAAGGCTCCGCCCGAGAAGACCTTCTTAACCACGAATGGACCTTCATAGTTAGGAGTCCATTTGCCCATGTGATCTGTACTTGGAGGAAGGATCCTTTTGAGTACCACATCTCCCACTTTGTAAACCCGAGGACGCACCTTCTGGTCAAATGCCTGCTTCATCCTCCGTTGGTATAATTGTCCATGACACACAGCTGCCAGTCGTTTCTCCTCAATAAGGCTTAACTGATTAAACCTGGCACTAAACCATTCAGCCTTGTCTAGCTTGACATCCATCATGACTCTGAGGGATGGAATCTCAACTTCAACCGGTAGTACTGCCTCCATACCATATACAAGTGAGAATGGGATTGCCCCAGTGGACGTGCGCACTGACGTTCGGTGCCCATGCAAAGCAAACGGTAACATCTCATGCCAATCTTTGTATGTGACCACCATTTTCTGCACAATCTTCTTAATATTCTTGTTGGCCGCCTCCACAACGCCATTCATTTTCGGGCGATATGGAGAAGAGTTGTGATGCTCGATTTTGAAGTCTCGGCACAGCTCAGCCATCATTTTGTTATTCAGATTAGAACCATTATCCGTAATGATTCTCTCGGGCACTCCATAGCGACAAATGATATCCCGTTTCAGGAAACGAGCTACCACCTGCTTAGTGACATTGGCATAAGATGCAGCTTCAACCCATTTAGTGAAATAATCAATGGCGACCAAGATGAAGCGATGGCCATTTGAAGCAGTAGGCTCAATCTTCCCGATCATGTCAATACCCCACATTGCAAAGGGCCAAGGAGAGGACATGACACTCAACAGATTTGGAGGAACGTGCACTTTGTCTGCATAGATCTGGCATTTGTGACACTTGCAGGCATACTTGCAGCAATCTGACTCCATAGTCAACCAATAATATCCTGATCTCAACAATTTCTTAGCCATTGCATGTCCTCCGGCATGGGTACCAAAAGAGCCTTCATGTACTTCCTGCATTAACAAGTCTGCCTCATATTTATCCACACATTTGAGGAGAACCATGTCAAAATTCCGTTTGTACAGCACGTCATCCTGATTCAAGAAGAAACTACCAGACAGCCTTCTCAACGTCTTCTTATCTTTAGTAGATGCCCCTGGCGGGTACTCTTGACTTTTTAAGAAACACTTGATGTCATGAAACCATGGTTTGTCATCAGACGTTGCATCAACAACAAACACAAATGCAAGTCTGTCAAGACGAGACACTTCAATATTAGGTACATGATTCCATCCTTGCACTTTGATCATGGAAGACAATGTGTCCAAGGCATCTGCAAACCTATTCTCATCTCGAGGAATATGGTACAGCTTCACTGTTGTAATGAACGTCAGCAATCTCCTTGTATAATCTCTATACGGGACCAGATTTGCTTGGTGTGTGTACCAACTCCCTTTCACCTAATTAATTACCAAAGCTGAATCACCAAAGATATCAAGGGTCTTAATTCGTAAATTAATCACCTCCTCAATCCCCATTATACAAGCTTCATACTCTGCTTCATTGTTGGTGCATCCGAAAGTTATTCGGGCAGGGAAAGGCATATGAACACCTTCCGGCGTGATAAGAACTGCCCCAACTCCGCATCCATTCATATTAATAGCCCCATCAAACATCAAACTCCATTTGGATTCAGGGTCTGGCCCCTCCTCCGGGAGTGGTTCCTCGCAGTCTTTAGCTTTGAGAAACATGATGTCCTCATCAGGGAAATCAAATTTCATGGGTTGGTAATCATCAATCAGTTGTTGTGCAAGATAGTCTGACAAGACACTTCCTTTAATGGCCTTTTGGGAAGTATACTGAATATCATACTCTGTCAAAACCATTTGCCACCGTGCAATTCTGCATGTTAGCACTGGTTTTTCAAAAATGTATTTGATAGGATCCATTTTGGAAATCAACAAGGTTGTGTGCCTAATCATATATTGCCTCAATCGCTTTGTGGCCCATGCAAGTACACAACATGTCTTTTCAAGCATTGAGTACCGGGACTCACAATCATTGAACTTTTTGCTCAGGTAGTAGATAGCATGCTCCTTCCTACCCGTCTCTTCGTGTTGACCGAGAACACAACCCATAGAACCTTCAAGCACTGTCAAATACTTTATCAAAGGTCTTCCTTCAACTGGAGGTATGAGAATTGGAGGTTCCAGCAAGTATTCTTTTATCTTATCGAATGCCAATTGGCAATCGTCATTCCACCTGACCGTCCGATCTTTTCTTAGCAGTTTGAATATTGGTTCACACATGGCTGTTAGGTGAGATATGAACCTTGCAATGTAGTTCAATCTACCCAGAAAACCACGAACCTCCTTTTCCATTCTCGGTTCAGGCATTTCTTGTATTGCTTTCACCTTGGCAGGATCAACCTCAATTCCTTTTTCACTCACAATGAAACCCAGCAGCTTTCCAGAACACACCCCAAAAGTGCACTTATTTGGATTCAACCTTAAGCGGAACTTCCTCAACCTTTCAAACAGCTTTTTCAAATTAATCAGATGTTCTTCTTCTGTTCTCGACTTAGCAATCATGTCATCCACATAACATTCAATCTCTTTGTGGATCAAGTCGTGAAACAAAGTTACCATTGCTCGTTGATACGTTGCCCCTGCGTTCTTCAACCCAAAATGCATCACTTTATAACAGTATGTACCCCACGGAGTAATGAACGTGGTCTTCTCCATATCTTCAGGTGCCATCTTAATCTGGTTGTACCCTGAGAAACCATCCATAAATGAGAACACTGAAAACTGAGTTGTATTGTCGACCAGTACATCAATGTGAGGTAGTGGAAAATCATCTTTCGGGCTAGCTTTATTAAGATCTCGATAATCCACACACATTCTAACCTTTCCGTCTTTCTTCGTTACCGGCACAATGTTGGCAACCCAGGGAGGATAGTGAGTCACTGCAAGAAACCCTGCATCCCATTGTTTCTGAACTTCTTCTTTGATCTTTATGGCCATGTCGGGGTGAGTCCGACGAAGATTCTGCTTGACTGGCGGACATTCTTCTCTCAATGGCAGCCTGTGCACGACAATATCAGTATCCAACCCTGGCATGTCTTGATACGACCAGACGAAGATATCAGCATATTCACACAACAACTCAATCAAAGCTCTCTTCACATCTGCTTGCAGGCTGGCACCAATCTTGATCTCTTTCTTAGCATCCTCGGTACCAATATTGATGATCTCTACAGTCTCCTGATGAGGCTGGATGACCCTTTCCTCTTGTTTTAAAAATCTGGCCAGTTCCTCAGGGAGTTCACAATCCTTCTCATCCCCTTCTTCGGCTTGATAAATCGGTTTGTCAAAGTCATACATAGCCATAGAAAAATCGTTATCAATGGAATCCGGAGGATCAAGTCTGCACGAACGGGTTCATGCTTTATTTAAGAATTTATTTTAAAACAAAAAAGAAAAAGAAACATTGCCATTTTATATTTTGTGCAAAAATAAAAAAAAAAACTGAAAGACAGAGAACAAAAATTTGAGTGCAAAATGTCCTTTATTGATGATTAAAATTGCAAATGCAAACAGGGCGGCCCTACAAATGAATCTATACGCCTTGGGCAGAGCGCAAGATTTTGACATGCATTATGATTAAAAAACAAAGAAAAATTACTCTGTCTAAAGAGTAACCCGGATGACTTCTTCAACAGACCAGTTCTGCACTTGTTGTCCCGGAGCACGTGGGCGTACCCAGTTGTCCAGGTCACAGTCACTGTCAACACCATCTTCTGTAGTTGCACAAGACTGATTTGTGTATATAATTCCCCCACTACTGAAAATGATGGGTCCACTGCTTTCCGCATCTGAAGTCATAGAGGGATGATAACCAATATCAAATTTGTCCTCCTTCATTGGTGTCTCTATCAACCTGCCCCAGCCTTGGGCATTGCCGGCTCTGATGACCTCGATAGCTTGTTTGTAGGATGAAATGGAGGTACCGGCTCCAACTGGTGTAGAGGAAGACTCAGGCACGTTGTCAATATTTACCGCTTCAAACGACTGGCAAAGCATCTCGTGAATTTCCCCATCCATTTCCGGACAAATTACTAACAAAGATATCTTCTTCACCACACACTATCACAACCTGTCCTTCAAACTCATACTTCAGCTTTTGGTGTATGGTGGATGTAACAGCCCCGGCTCCATGAATCCAAGGGCGACCCAATAAGCAGCTATATGCAGGCTGTATGTCCATTACATGGAATGTGGATTTGAACACATGCGGTCCAATTTGCACGGGCAATTCTACTTCACCAAACACAGATCTTTTAGTCCCATCGAATGCTCTGACAACCAATTCACTAGCCCTTAAAATCAAACCATCATTTTTCAGCTTCATTAGTGCCTTCTTAGGCAAGACATTGAGTGAGGAACCAGTGTCTACCAGTACATGAGACAACACTGCACCCTTACACTCCATCGTGATGTGCAAAGCCTTATTGTGGTTTCTTCCTTCAGCAGTAAAATCCCTACTTGTGAAACCCAGACCATGGCTAACATTAACATTAGAAATTACACCTTCAAGCTGATTAACAGTGATTTCTTGTGGCACATATGTGCTCTTCAACACTTTCAACAAAGCCTCCCGATGCGCGACAGAACACATTAACAATGACAAAATTGAAATCTTCGAAGGGGTCTGATTCAGTTGATCGACAATCTTATAATCACTTTTCTTAATTATCCTCATGAATTATTCCATCTCATTATCAAAAGTAATCTTGGTCTCTACTTCAGGTACAGGCACACTCTCGACCACCTGTTTTCCTTTAGCTTTTGCTGAAGCTTCAGCTTCTTTATCACTGTGCAAAGTTTGGGGACTAAATAATCTTCCGCTTCTTGTAAAGCCACCTACACCACCCACATTATCAATATTTGAATCGGCTGATGTCCCAACCTCTTGCTTTTTACCTTTATAATACACGTCTGCCCCATAGTGCCAGGGGATTGCCTTCGTAGTTGTAAACGGAACTGGTCCTGGCACCGTGATGGTAACAGGACTGGGTCTTTCTTGCACAACACTTGCTACAGGAACTGTACTGATCGGCACCTAAATCTCAGCGGGTGTATAATAGATGGTCACAGTTGATACCTCATTAGTTTCTTTCACAACCCTGTCAAACTGTAGACATCCTTCATTAATTAGATTCTGCAAACCCACCTTCAACTTATCACAGCCATTCTCTTGATTCATACACTCAGAACAATCTTGGTTACGACCCGGGAACACCTGTCCCTTCAACAAACGATCTTTTACAACCAATAAAGAAGTCTTCACCTGACTGATGTCTGCTACCAAATTCAATCTCTTTCCATTTTCGATAGCATGCACATTTGCCGCACCATGATTATATATGGGGTGCTGAATAATATTAGGAGATTGAGAGAAATTGATTGCTTTGGCATCAATCAAGTCTTGTACTTTAGGATGAAAAGCCCAACATTTTTCAATGGAGTGTCCCTGAGCACCTGAGTAGAACTCGCAGCGAGCATTTGCATCACAATTAGGAGGCAGGTTGCCAGCGGCAGGAGGTCTCATGGTACGAAGCTCAACCAACTTCAACTTGAGTAACTGTGGTAGCAATGCAGAATAAGTCAAAGGGAGAGGGTCAATCTTACGATCCCTCTGCCTAGACCTCTGTTGGAAAGGAGGTTGCTGTTGTTGCTGCTGACCTTGCTGTTGGGGTTGTTGTTGCTGAACAGACAGTGTTGGGATTGTCACTGCACCTACCTGTTGATAACCCTGAGAACGTCCTCTAGCTCGTCCTCTAAACACAGCATTTGTATCACCTTCTCTTCTTTTCTGACCACTAGCAAACGGTTTCTTCGTCCCAGAAGAGCCAGCCCCACTCACATCTTGAATCTTTCCAAGCTTCAACAAACTCTCTATTCTTTCTCCAGCAATCACTATCTCAGCAAATCTGGTTGATGGACAAGCAGCCAATCTTTCAAGATATGCCCCTTGCAGGGTGCTCATAAACATGTCTGCCATTTCTCTATCCAACAAAGGAGGTTGAACCTGTGCAGCCATCTCTCTCCACCTTTGAGCATATTCTTTGAAACTTTCCTTATCATTCTGTGACAACCCTTGCAATTGAGTGTGATTGGGTGCCATGTCAATATTGTACTGGTACTGTTTTAGGAATGCTTCAGCCATATCCTTCCAACTTCTCACAGCAGCTCTATTCAATTTCATATACTAGGTCAAAGAAGTTCCAGCCAGACTGTCTTGAAAGTAATGCATCCATATCTTCTCATCATCTGTATGAGCTGAGATCCTCCCAAAATAAGGTTGGATATGTGTCTGGGGACACGTATTGCCATGATATTTATCAAAAGTAGGCGGCTTGAATTTTGGAGGGATCCTGACCCCTGGTACCAGTCCCAAACTAGTAACATCAATACCCATAGAATTCTTGCATTCCATAGCCTGTATCTTTTCAGCCAACTCATCGTACCTTTTGTCATTAGGAGTACCCATCTCAGTATCCAACAGAGTAAATTGGTCTTCTTGAGCATCTTCCTGAATACCACCAACATTTCTGCCATTTCCATTACCCAAATTACCACCAGGAGGAGGGTTTCCAACAGGAGGAGGATTGTCGTTGTCATTCTGATTAACTCCAAGCGTGGCCTCTGGACGCTCGACCAGAAGTCTCAATCTTTCTTGAGTTTGTGCCATACCAGTCATGAGAGTCATGAACTGGTCCATTCGTGCCCTCATTTCAGCCAAATCACTCTGCATTTGATCCATTATCCTTGCTTGATTTCCTCGAGTTGAGTATCGGTGAATGTGATTCTCAGCTATAGTGCCTGAAACCAAATAAAGGTTAGAGATCTCCTGCAACAAGTACCTGAAAACAAACAACAGAATGTAACATGATATGCGATGCAATGCAATGTTTATTCATTTTGAGGCATTCCTTCCTTCGATTCCAGTTTGACCTAAAAGAGAAGAGTGTGCATCCATGCAGTTGCTAACAGTGACAGAACGCCAGGGGTGTATATTAATAATTCAGAATACCCATCATACAACCCAGTGAGTGTGTGAATCATTGTATAATCTGACGAAGCATCCACCTCAATAATTACCAACAAATCCAATAGCATAAAATGAAAAAAATCCACAGCCAGGTGTGGAACAGTCAAATACAAATTGTTTTCGAACAAATACAACTGAATAGTATGAATACAAATAAAGGGAAACCCATCAACAAGCCTGATGGTGACTCCCAGAATAGCAACAATACAACTCACACACTGAGCCCACATAAATCTTCCCGGACCTCTTTGAGAAGCGCTTCAGTAATTGGATCATTTGGGCGTTCGGTAAGACTTCTGATCAGTCGACTCCTTAACTTGACGGCTTCTTCTAGCTTTCGGATTTGTTCTTTGACAACTGACTCTTTGGCTCTCTTTACTCCGGCGCGGATCTTCAGATCTTCGATCTCTTGATTAGCTAAACTTAGTTGTTGGAGAAATTCACTTTCTTTGCTCTTCAAATTTTTCCTCAACTCGTCGTTTTCAGCCCTGATTCTCGCCTCTATTTCCCTCCGACATTCGGAAAACTCATCCCACCTCAGTTGTCCTTTGGTAAGGGCATTCTCTGACTTGGTCAACTGCTCATTGATGCGCTTGCACGCCTCTTTTAGCGTCATCTCATTCTGTTTGACCTTACGAATATAGATAGTGTTTTCGGCAATTCTTTTCTCATTGGCCTCATGACGCTCAGTCAGCTTCTGCAGTTCATACTCAACCTTACGCTTGTCACAAAGCATCTTTCTGAGTCCTTCACTTAGCTTCTCATTCATCTTGACAGTCTTATCCATCTCTGCTTTAAGCTTGTCATATTCAGCAATGCTTATCATGGTCACTGGTTCCACCGCAACTGGATCTGATGGTCTTTCCTGAGAAAATGGCAAAAGAGTAATTTGAACCCTTCTTTTCAACCAGACATCATATTAAGAGGAAGACACATTGTTGCACTTTCCGAAGACGACTTTACCCTTCTTTGCAGATTACCCCAAGCTCCAGCCGCTTGCCTTACCAACAAAAGGTTATCCTTCACAGGGAAAAAGAAAGACTCTTCCAAATCACCGTCCCTCAGAGGCTCTACTAAGGCAAATCCTAATTGTCTCCTAAGAATAACAGGGTTATAATTAATGCAACCTTTTACTCCCAGGAGTGGCACGTTAGGATGTCTTCCACAACTGCTGATGAAATCTCCCCCCATTGTCCTCTGATTGAGCCAACGGATATCCTTTGTTGTCAACTGAATCATCCTCTTAGCCCAGTTCTTTGCAGACTGAGGATTCAAAAAGGCCTCTAAATTTGGTAAATGACTCATAAGCCACTTATGGAACAGAGGTGCGCAACATCTAACCAGACCTCCTCGCTTCTTCTCATTTTTAAAGTGCACATAATAGTACAAATCACCCAGGAGGGTAGGTATGGGGTTTTCATTACAAAAATATGGATTGCACTCATGTCCACAAACTTTGGTTCATCAGCAAACAGCATAATTCCATAAATACTCAAAGCCAGGATTGCACAAACGGTTTCCCACTGAGATTTGGCAGCACATTCTTCAGCTTTGACAACCAAGAAGTCCAGGTGAAAACCAGATAAACCTCCTTTGGTGGCGAGGTTATCTACTACCACAGGTACGCTCAGATGGAGAGCCTTAACTATTTCTTCAGGCTTTGGAGGGCGCATGTCAGAGTTGAAAGGAATCTAGTACTTGAGAGGCACACTTAGAAGCAGAGCATACTCTTCTAACATCGGACCCAACAGAAAATCTGAGAAAGTGAAGCACCTTAACTGTGGATCATAAAACTGTAAGCACGTATGAATGACACTCCTCTCTGAAGCATTCAAATTATTAACCATGGTCAGAATCTCCCCATAAGCCCTTCGGAACAAACCCACATGATCTGGAGTAATAAGAGAAACCATCTTTTGTAACTGTCCACCTTGGTGTCAAAGAAAGTATAATGCACATTGTTCTTCCTAGGAGCATCCATAACTGCAAAAGGGAACTGTCAACCGGAACCGAAAGGAAGTATACCCTGCAAATGAATAAACATGAAGGTTAAATGCAAGAATGTTAATGATGATATGTATGCAAGGGCATGTGATCAGTGCTGCACAACTAGAGTCAAATCCACTGTACTGCAATATGAGTTTGGTGAGATATACAACAACCAGGATAAGAAATCCAATAACAAATACAGAACCACGTGTGAGCTGATCAGGATCATAACTTGAGTAACCAATCCAGAATAAATAAGAAAACCAAGTATTCTGAAGGTCAAGGGTTCCTGCACACCTGTAAACAATCCCCTCAATCTCACATGTAGGTACTAGGATGTTCAGTATCCCGGGCTCTCAGGTCGAGAAATGATGATACGTTCACCATTTTTGGTTTGGCATCATCATCAATTGAGGAGGCCTCAACTGATTCTCCAAGACGAAAGATCCTCAGCTTCAGAGGTTTGAGAAGCAATAGCACATTCAGCCCGAAGGATACAATGCTATCGCCAATCAAAGAGGTTGTCCGCTGATTCACTTCAAAAGGAAGAGGGGTCATCCTAACAGGTCATCCAAACTTAGCAGCTCTTCCAGATAGCTCTACCATCGTGGGAAATCCACAACGCAGAATTCTCTAGAGAGAACCACATCCAGATTGTGTTTCATATTCCCTCCTCGAACAGAGATGGAACGCGAGAGGATATGAAACACGCTAATCCTAAGTGTACTCAGGCCTGGGTATTGGGCCTATCTCTTAGAATACCCCATCCCGCCAAACAGAAAATAGTACAGTAGTGCAGCATAATACATCATATGAAATGAAAATGCTAAAATGCAGTAAATATGGTAATATACAGTAAAGCAAAAATACAGTAAATAGCAATACAGTACAACAGTAATACGACACAACAGTAAACACCCAATGAAGGAAAACAGACAAGCGCTAGGATTGACTCGCTAAAGAAACCAGAGATTCTGGGTTCGATCCCCAACAGAGTCGCCAGCTGTCGCTCCCGGGATTTTCATCCATGTACAAACGCGAAAGTGGCACCGAAACGGAGTCTCCAGCAATGTGTATTTATCCCTAGAGAGGGAAAGGAAACACCGCATAAACCTGAAGGAAGGAAAGAGCATGGTCTTGCGACCAAGAGAACTGGGTTCGGGAGTCGGTTACGTGAGAGGAAGGTATTAGCACCCCCTCACGTCCATCGTACCCGATGGGATCCACGCTTGCTTGTCTCGATCAAAGGGTGTCGTTGTCTGGAGCTCCACTGCTACTGGAAAGGGAAAGGAACGGGAAAAAGGAAAAGGAAAAGAGAAAGAAAAAGAAACAAATGTAGGGAAAATAAAAGAAGTGCTCGAATGGGCCCTACCCCACTGCCTACGTATCTCATCAGGAACATGAGAATCAGAGCGACGTATTTCCCCTCAACGAGGGTCGCTTTGTTTGTGTTTTTAGGGAACGACTAATGTTCTAGCTCAGGTGTTGCAGGCTCGCTGGTCCGAGTGCGTTACCATCTTGCAAGAGAACGAGTAGGAGCACGTTCGTACGCTGAGAGTGAGTCAGATGAGAAAAGAATTCCTGAAGGAAAGATGTTATTGTTGGTTTGAAGTTTTTTAAACAAGAAGTGTCTTTTACAGTTATTTGCAACCTGCATTGAACCCAAGTCTTAAATACAGGAATGAATACTTTCACGCATCGTCCCCAACAGGACGTACACTAGGTATCCTAGAAGAATGAGAGGAAGCCCCTCGTTCCCCACTTCGTACATAGAAGGCTCAAGCGCAATACACGTTAACCTTTATTAAGTGTCTTTTACTTTTACTTTGAGATGAGAAGAGAAACGACGCAAGGGAAATTCTAAAGGGAAACTAAGAGTCCTAATGTTATCATGCATGGATGTCCTATGGTTAGTGAGGTTTAGGAGAAAAGACTAACTAAAACCTAATGTTAATCCTACTCCAAGCTTAATCAAAAATTAAGTTGGACTAGGTAGCTCTAAAGGGAAAAGAATCCAAGACTTGAACAAGTCTTGAGATCCATGGGATGAGAAAGAGTGAAAGAGAAGAAAAGAGAAAAAAAAGAAGAAGAGAGATGAGATACAATAAGTGGCAGCAATCACATCATATCATAAATGTCTAACTCAGGTCAATCAACATGTTTCAAAGATCAATGCAAAACAATTCAAGTAAGCATGCAAAGTTAAACATGAAAGAATGCAAGCATACTTGTATGAAATGCACAATTAAGCATACATGGACTTGATATCAAAATGAAATGAGAAAGGCAAGATGAAAATGAAGACAAGTCAGAACCAAAATCATACTATCATCAACAATTCATGTGTGCAAAAGTGATTCAAGACATGAAGCATTAAGGTCCAAAGAAGTTCACAAAAGGAAAGGTAATGATATTCATCATACAATTCAAACCAAATGCATTCAACTATGCTCAAGTAACATGAAAACCAAGTATAGAACTCAAGAGGCAGTAACATATGCATCAATATCATATCAAGACCAAACTCAAGTCATACAAGTTCAAACATCAATCAACAACTCTCAAAACTTGTATCAAAGCAAACTACAAAGAGAGGACAAAGTTCCAACATTTAGGCATAATCAAACATGATTCAAACATGATCCACAAAGTGTAAAAATAAGTCCCAAAGGACCTCAACCAGGGGTAGGAATCATATTAAAAGCACATGAAAAGAACCAACAAGAAACTCAAGCAAATGGACATGACAAGTCAACTTGTGTAAAGAAAGGTCAAGAGATGAACATGCATAAGTCACTTAAGCACAAATAAGTAAACATGCATCATATGACATCCAACAATTTTGAAATTTAAACTCAAATGATATAGATCAGAAGACAATCACATGTTAAAAGATCTCCCAAAAATTCACAAATTAAACCATTCAAACAAATAAGCAAGGATCAAGTGAGAAACATGTATCAATATGCAAAAGAGGAGGACCAAAATGCAATATGAAAAAGTTTTAAAAATGAAACAAAAAATGTTTTTATGCACTTCAGAATGTCATCTAACAAATACAAAAAGAATGAATTGAAAATGTGTTATAAATGATGAGAAAGAAATTTTACAAGTTAGAGTGTGCAAGTGAAACAAATAAAAAAGGAAAAACAATTAAACAATTAATTAAAATGCCAAAAATAAAATAAAAAGAAAATAAAATATGGAAAAATTTTATAAAACAAAAAAGGAACTTCATGAATTTTTTTATGATTTATTAAAATGATTTTAAAAAATTAAAATGCAAAACAAAAATGAAAATAAAATAAAACAAAAGAAATAAGCATGGGGGTACCATCAGTAACAAGTCACGTTGGAAATAAAAACAAGGCCCAGACTGGGGGTGCAAATAGAGAGGCCCAAGCCCAAAGTCCAAAGCGCAGTCAAACAATCCATACATGGAAATAGTCAACAATCAGGCTCAATAATGACCCTAGGATCAATCACACGCTCAAAAAATAAGTCAACACAACCAAAAACCATCATGATCAACGGTTCAGATCACCCAGCACACTATAATCAAATAATCACACGCGTACACAATCATCAGCATACCATGGAAATCCCACGTGACAAGCACATGCACTCATTAATTCGTTGGCATAACAAGGACCACATGATTCATCCCACGCACCAGATTAGATCACACAATCAAAAGATAATTCAGATCAACAGCCAAGATATGATGAACACAGTAACAAATATGGTCCAACACACACGCAAACATTAAAATAAAATAAAAAATAAAGAAATGTGGCACAAAGAGGAACGTGGGATCAAGCACACGGATGGATGAGATTGCTTTTTCTTCCTTCAAAACTCCTCGTCGGACTGAACCAAACCAGCCGCCGGAGCTAGGGCTCCGGTCACCCTCTCCGGTGAGCTGCTATGTACAATTCTCCATAAATTACTCCCAGGTACATCATTCGAACCAGAAAAACACGAGGATCTCAAATATTACATCCATTTCAACAAACAGTCAACAAATCATGCAAATCGAAGGAAAGAAAACATAGATCCAAAACTTTAAACTCACAATACACACAATCTACACGTCTAAAACTCAAACAAAACACATCATCATGCTCAGTGAAGCTCACAGATCATTATGCATACTTAAAATTTGAGTTCTATGATGGTGAAAATTACATTAACCTGAACCTTGAAGAGCTTAAAATACGCTAAGAAATCCCTCCAAAAACTGCAGATCTACTCCTTGGAACCTCTAGTTGCAAAATAAATGCAACTAGAGCTTGAAATAGTGCTAGATCTTGAGATTTAAGTTGAATCCCCTTGAATGGAACTTGGTGAAATCCTTCCTTTCAGCTTAAAACAATGGATGATTCATGCTCCTTTCAACTCACTGATCAAGAATATGCCAAGAAATTTTCCAAAACCCTCAAGGAATGAGAGATTCGAAGGAGAGAAAGTGAGAGTGAGTTTTTGAAATTCTGAGCAAATGAGAGTGCATGACCTAATTTTGGAGGCATGAGTTAACTTATATACTCTTCATTAGTCCACTGATTGTGATTAGCAAGTGATTAGAATCTTGGTTAATGAGATTTGGGTGAAATTGCAAAAATGCATTTTGTGCTTAAACCCTTAAACCGCACGTGTAAACCCCCTTGCCATCAGCATGATTCACCTCCAATTTACTCATGTATCACCTCTGAATTGAATTTGGGCCTTGTACTTGCTTGGTTTGCAAGTTTTGAATCAATTTGCATTTTTGTACTTTGTGAGAATAATGAGAAATATGGCATGAAATAAATTAATTCCAAGGCCAAAAATACTCCTCTTGACTTGCATATTGATGTTGTAATATAACATGAAGCAAAAAGATCAATTACAAGCCCATTTGTGCCAAAATGCAAAAGGTGGAAAATTTGACATATAAGGAATCCATGAAATACACCTTGCATTGTTTTGACCATAACTAGAGTTCCACAAATGATATGGAGATGTTATAGTACTTTTTGGAAATGGGAGAGAAAGGTATTCAACTTTCATGTTGAAGGAAAATTCATTTTGAGCTTCCTTGATGATGAAAAGTCAAGTTGAATGTGGTGGAAAAATTGCTAAAAATGGAAAGTTTTCATTATAGGTCCTTTTCCAAATTTAGTAACTTTTGCACAAACTCTTGATTCTTGATGAATGGCATGAATCTTGACAATTAAAGACCATATGATGATGTGAGACCTTGAAAACCATGAAAAGAACCTCAAAATTCCACAGTTGACTTTCTCCTTTTAAACTGTTGACTTTTGCTTATTACCCAAGTAACTGACCCATTTAACATCTTCCTCAAAGAACCAATGACCAAGATTCCATCCATGAACACTTAAGAGCATAAGTAATACCATGAGATCAAGTCTTGGCCAAGAAATCAGAAATAAATTGATTTTAGGTGAAACCCTAATTTTGGCACCCTCTGGTTAGGAGGAAATAGCACATCCTCCAAATCCAAATTCCTCTGAATATGATGTGTATCTTCTCAAACAATGATGATATATGCCCTTTGGAGATGATAAAAATTCAAATAGCTTGCCCATTTGGAGGTCAGACCCCAACTTTTGACTGCCTTGTGTAGGAGATCATGCACTGTCCAATCTTCTTGATGAATTCTCCTCCTCCCATAACTTGTGAGATCAAATGGAGATGATACATGATGTAAGAGATCCTTGAGGCTTGTTAGAAACACTTGGTCTTCTTCTTTAGCTGATCAACAGCTTAGAGAATCACCTGATCACATGCCCTTATGCAAGATGCAATGCTAAATGCTTGATGTTTTGTTTTTCTATGCTTGAATGCAATGCAATGCAATGAAAGCTCATGCTAAAAGATATGAAGAAAAGAGAGGGCAATTTTGGGGTATTACACAAGCGAGATCATTACTGATAATGGATCTAACTTGAAGAATAAGATGATGAAAGAGTTGTATGCAGAGTTCAAGATCGAACATCATAACTCATCTCCCTACCGACCCAAGATGAACGGAGCGGTAGAAGCGGCTAACAAGAACATCAAGAAGATCGTTCAAAAGATGGTTGTAACCTACAAAGACTGGCACGAGATTCTACCCTTTGTTCTTCACGGTTATCGCACATCTGTCTGAACTTCAATAGGGGCAACCCCTTTCTCTCTAATGTATGGCCTGGATGCAGTGCTCCCCATAGAAGTAGAGATCCCGTCAATCCGGGTATTGATAGAAGCTAAGCTCACCGAAGCTGAATGGTGTCAAAGCCGACACGACGAACTGAATCTGATAGAAGAAAAGAGAATCACGGCACTATGCCATGGTCAGCTGTATCAACAAAGAATGAAGAAGGCGTTCGACAAAAAGGTCCGACCTCGCATCTTCAGGAAAGGAGACCTCGTGCTCAAGAAGATACAATCATTTCTCACTGATTCCCGGGGCAAGTGGACTCCAAATTATAATGGCCCCTATGTGGTCACGAAAGCTTTCTCAGGCGGCGCCTTAAGACTTGCAACCATGGACGGAGAGGAATTTGCCTACCCCACAAATGTTGATGTAGTCAAGAAATACTTCGCCTAAACAAAAAAAAAAAGAAAAAAAACATCTCGGTGGATTGAAAACCCGAAAGGGCGGTCCAGGCAAAAGTTAGAGACAAAATAAAAAAAATCATCCCGGTGGATTGGAAACAACATAGTACATTCCAGGCAAAAATTAGGGATAATGGCAAGTAACTATGTTCAACAGAGGCAAGTCCCTCAGCAGCAATTACATCATCCGTCAGAAAACTCCAGTCAAGTTCATCTTCAACAGAAGCTCAGGATGCCCCGAAGTCAAAGTTGGTAGAAGGATAGTGGTCGTTATGTTTCAACGTAGCCCTTTTCCTTGTAAATTACCATTTTCTAACTTTGTATATACTCAATGGAATCACGCGTTTTGCTGATTTTCATCCTATCAATAAAATTTGAGCCTTTGTGCTTTTGTTTGCAATTCTTATTTGTTTTAGCTTTACAGAATGGCGTTTTAACATGATTAACGATTCTTGAAATAAAACAAAAGTGAATTTACTTGTTAAAACTTTTTCTGCTTTTTAATAAAGTCGACAATTTCTTTTGACTGTTGAACATCAAAGGAACATCAACCGCTTCTCCAGAAGTAAGCAAACTTCAAAGTGCAGAATCAAAGTACTCCTTCTAGGCCAGTATGCCTGAACGGAGGATCAACTGTATGAGATGCGGCTTTCCCCATCTGATACCCACGGCAGAGTTTTTACCTCCTAAGCCCGACCAACGGTAGCTCCCAACAGGGACTATCTCTCCTAAGCAAGGTGGAATTGCTATCTTGAACCAGCGATATTTCTACACGCCCCGCGATGGCCGAGTATCCAGTCACGTTCACCCGTCAGTTTGTATGTTGCGTCAGTGTTGTCAGCATAAACATACCTATATCATGCATTTTTTATTTGCATTCACATTTCATATTGCATCACTATCATTCCAGTCGGTCTTGTCCCGAGGTGGTAACAGTCCTCTCAATCGAGTTATTAGTTCTTGTCTCGTCAAGAAGCGCGGCGCCCGAACGATCTCGCTCCTCCAATTTACTTCTGGATTGAAGTTGGCTCCTGGACCACTTTGATAACTTGAACCTGTGAAAAACCAGAGGAACCTTCAGTCAGCATCACTCTTCGCCATTTAAGATGATATCCTTGCTTTCCCGGATTAAGGAAAATCCCTAGGGAAAGCCTCGTAATCAGAGATTCGGCAGCACGTCAGTTTTGCTCCGAAAAAACCGCTGATGAAAAGGTCATCGACACCTCAAAATTAGACCCCATCGTATGGCATTTCTCCGGTAAGATCCCGAGGAAAGTATGATGTAAGATCCCAAGCGGCAGCAGTCTCCCAAGAGACCTGCTTTCCCCCAGTAGAAACAAATGGCATCTCCCACAGAGAAGTTTGTGCACCTCTACAACTCAGACGACTGGGTTCCCCAGCAAGTCTGGCATTAAATTTTTTCCGTCAAATGGCATCTCTCCAGGAAAATTCGGCGAGAAGTTTGAGGAAAATCGCTACGCGTAGCATCCCTTGTTAATAAAGTTTATTGACAAAAGAAACTAAGACAAGTTCCTTGGTAGGAAACCAGGATCGAGGGGAAGTTTATTTCAGAAACTAAGACCAGTTCCTTGGTAGGAAACCGGGATCGAGGGGAAGTTTATTTCAGAAACTAAGACCAGTTCCTTGGCCGGAAACCAGGATCGAGGGGAAGTTTACCTTTTCTAAGCATCATTACTTAGCAAAAGAAGATGAATGTGTAAGCTACCATTCATAACCACCATCAAAATTTCGGGTATTCCGATATTTAATCCTCTTGCACCCCGAATGCCCGAATACTTTCGTCATTCACACCTTCGGGTCCAAGAAGATTACATAGGGGCATCTGTCATACCCCAAATTTTGACCACTAAGATTTCCCATCATTGTGAAAATCATCATCACAATATGGAGGAACCATCATACTTCATCAGTCTCCCCAAAGATGGGTGAGCATCCACTACAATCAAAATTAGGGTTTCAAGCCCTCTTTGAGTTCTTAGACAAAGGATCAATCAAAGAATGACATGATCTTCAACTTGTCTAACCTCTCAAACATCCACAATGGATCAAAAGGACTCCCACTTCAAGGATCAAGCACAAGGTTGCTCCCTTCTAGGTGGATCAAGTCTCAAGATCGACAGTGTCACCAAATTAGGGTTTTGGTCGACCAGGGCCTCCAGATGGAAAATTTTCATCTGGGCACAAGCCAATGATCCAAAACATAACCTAATATACTCCATGGAACCTCATGGACCCAATCATCAAGTCAATTTTGCCTCAGGGGATGCATTCATCAAAAATCCGGAATTAGGGTTTCTTGACCTAATTCACCCCTAAGTTGACTTTTAGGGCAAATCATGAGCCAAGACCTCAAGATAGGGTTTGAGGGTCTCTAATGAACTATATTGATCCATTTGGAACAATGGATTAATCCAAGAAGCTTGAGCAACAAGTCTCAATTTCATCTGCACCACAATTAGGGTTTCACGAGGAAAGTCAATTGTAACTTTGACTTTTGACCAGGACATGCTCCCAAGCCCTAAGACATGATTCAATATACCCTATGACACCCATGGAATATGTCCATCAAGTTTGATTTAGGTCAAGGACATGATTTCCTGAAGAATTGCACAGTTTGAAATTCATCTGATAAAAAGTCAACTGTGCACAAAAGTCAACTTTGACTTTTTGAGATTTTTCACCAAAATGGATTTTTAACCCTAAAATGATGTTAATGTATGATTTGAATCATCATTCATCAAGAAAAATCAAAGAAAGTGGGATAACTTGTAAAAGGGGTAACCATAAAAACTTAGAAAAATTTCTAAGTTATGGAAAAAGTGACACTAATGTGCCAACTTTGGAGGACCATAACTCCTAAACCACAAGGCCATTGTTCCCCATTCAAAGCTTGATTTGTAGATCTCATTGCCCTCTACAAAAGCTTCATACTGACCTATGTCCAAATTCCTCATGGATTTTACCCTACTTTTTGCCAAATGTAGGGGGATTTTTCACTTGGATTCAAAAGAGATCAAAACCAAACATGTTCAAACAGTTGTTTTATCATGTAAGGAGACTTGGATTTCCTGTTCCCTAACCTCTAGTCAATGGCTAGAGGAGACTTGGATTTCCATTGGACAACATTGGCCAAACCTCTGCTGCAGTTGCCATTCACTGTGGATCCCAAAACAAGATCATCCATCTTTTTTTGACGATTGGCCCGAGTATTATACGAATGAGACAGTTTGACTCTAGAATCGAGACACAAACGTGAGATTCGTAGGTAAGAAGAATACGCGATGTGAGAGTGATGAATGCAATGATTATATTAATTGTTTTTAGGTTTAATAAACTTCGACAATTAGATTGCAAATATCAAACAGTGGGGAAACCCCTTTTTATTGAATTCCAAAGGATTACAGAAATGGAAATACAGTAGATTACAAAGTACAGAAACAGAAACCTAAACTAATGGGTCCCGAGTCCTCTCTGAAGAAAAATCGGGTGCTGACTCTGGTATCTTCCTTTTCTTTGACCGGGGCGCTTGGGCCGTCGTCGGGTTGTCATTCCTTTGCCAAGTGAAAGGAGTGAGCAAATTCCTTTGGTCATCTTGATTCTCTATAGCGTGCTGCTCCAAAATTTCAATCAGAGCATCTTTCTCTTTCAGTAATTGCTGTATTTGGATGCACTCTACGTTGAGGGTGCGGTACTTGTTCTTCCAAGATCTTCTTTCCTTTTGAACTTTGTTGAGAGTAACCTGAAGCCTTTCAGTTTCCGTCATGAAGTACATGACAATTTCCCTCGGCGGAAGAATTCCGTAACGAGGATAAGGCATCTTTAGCTTGAGAGCTCTAGTTTGTACCCAATGGAGATAAGGCTCCACCGAGACACAATCCGGTTTTCCCAGAGACTCTCGTCCTTTCTTATGAACATGTTTCCAAGCTTGCACTATTTCCATCTTTAGTGCTCTGTCGTTTTCTCCTTCTTTGAAGAAAAGACCTTCCAGATGAACATCCAGTGGGATGTGTCGCATCGGGTATCCAAATTGACGAAGAACTAATATCGGATGATAGTCGATTCCTCCTTTAGTCCCTATGAGGGGTACGCTGGGGAAGTTTCCACAACGGTCAATGATTCTGATTCCCTCATAAATCCTATTACACCAATCTATATCAGAATTGGTGAGGGACATGATCTTCTGCGACCAACGTAAGACACTCTTGCAATCCCAAAAAGCAGGGGACTTAGGCAAGTGAGAGATAAACCACTTGTAAAGCAAAGGTACACAACATGTGATCTCCCCTCCGGTGTACAAATTTCCTAAGTGTACAGAATGATACGCATCTGCGAGCAAAGTCGGAACAGGGTTTCCAATGAGAAAAACCTTAATAGCGTTGATATCGACGAAGTTATTGATGTTGGGAAACAAAAATAACCCGTAGGTGAGCAAGACAAAGATGCTTTCAAAAGCAGTCCTGTTCCCTATACTAGCGAAGTACAGAGCTTTCTTTGTCAAGAACTGGGCTGGCAAACCTTGGATGCCACCCTTAGTGGTCATGTGAGTCCTGACCTCAGATCATCCAAATAAATTGCTCTTGCAATAGTCTGATTCTTTGGAATTTCTTCCAGTCCAGAAAATGGAGCTCGATCAGTGATATGTAAATCAGCCAGATGAGAGTACTCCTCCAGCGTTGGTGCCAGCTGGTAATCCGGGAATGTGAAACAATGATAAACCGGATCGTAGAACTGAATGAGTGCATCCATGATTCCCTTAATCACATGGACTCTTAACAGTGGTAGCAAACCGCCGTGCTTGGCTCTGAAAGCCTCTGGGTTAATGATCATGCTCGCTAACTTTCTCAAATCCCCTAGTTTTGGAACCTTGAAGGTATACTGGTGAGTTCTCCTTCTACCGAAATCCATTAGCGTAATCTTTTTCTCTGATATTTGCAATCACAGTCTTAGTTTAATTTTGAAAAACAGAGAGACTAGAAGAGAAATTTTTTGAATGTTTTAATGTTTTATTAAATGGATGCATGAATGCAGCACACAAAAACATAGAAAAAACATGGGGTCAAAGGGTCGTTGTCATGAAGTCAAGGCTCTACCCATCCCCAAAGGTTTATACTAGGGTGATTTTTGTACCTGTACTCATTATCATCAGCTCCTCCCAGGAAAGCAAAACAACAAGCGGATCGCCAGCGAGTTGTGTGCAATCTTAGAGTAAGTGCTATTCACCGAGAATAGATCACCAGCCTCAAATGAGGGTAGTATCGCGTAACAGCTATTTCCGATAGCTTCCGCACTACGAAAAAGGTTGGCTTTTCTTAAGTGTATACTCATTCTGTCCACATACGGCATCACCCGCATTCCCATTAGCAGAAAAATAAACATGTATAGCAATTAGGAAAAGCAGTATATATATATTTGTCCTAATCATCCTAGACTTATAAAGTTATGAATCTTAAGTTCCTGACAGAAATGGGTTCCCCGGCGGAAGCCCCAATCTGTGGTTCCCTGCCTAAGAGATGGACCAGCATAGGTCAATCTTTCTCTTCGGTAGAGTTCCCATTTTCCGTGGAAAACGGGGATGATGCCCTAAGGCAGAAAGATCTTGGCAATGACTGCCCAGCAGAGTCGCTATTTTGAAAGAAAACAGAAACAGAAAGAAAGATCGGCCCCACGGTGGGCGCCACTTTTCTGTTGGCGGCCACCGCCATGAAAATGACTTACCCAAGGTTTAAATTGTAAGAAGGAAAGAACCGGCCCCACGGTGGGCGCCACTTTTCTGTAGCGAGCGATTTTGGACGCGGTTCTTAAGCGCTGGTCGCTCTCTGCGGTTTAGCTTAAAACTACAGGTCGATTCATTTTTTATCCTATTGTGAGCTGAATAAGGAAGGGAAATAGATGTCTCCAATTAACCCTGCTTGCATACTGAATTTAAACAGCGGTCTGTTAGGTTACGGATGCTATCAATGTAGGGGGGCCTTTGTACTGGTTATTCGTATTTCGCCAATACAGGTTCTTTCTTTCTTTTTTTCTAGGCAAAGGGTTTCTGGAGGGGAATAAGGATTAGGATGTTAGGACTGATGCTTTTGAATTACTGCTTTTGATTGATGGGGATATGGGATTTGGGTTTTTTGTTGATTGCGCTCGCTAAGATCTTTTCTTTCGATCTTATGCCTACGTATTCCCGTTTACCGAAACAGGGAAATCAGGGCATTCGTAGTTCCTCCTATTCTATGGGAGGAAATTGGTTTTTGGTGTCTTGTTCGAAGCCCAAGACGTGAAGCGAAAGGTGATTTGTATCTTGTTCAAAGCCCAAGATGTGAAGCTAAAAGGTCTATTTGTGTCTTGTTCAAAGCCCAAGACGTGAAGCTAAAAGACCTCGACTTTAGAGAGAATTTGTCATCTCTAAAGAGGGGGAAGGAGAATTACTTTAACTGGGATACGCTGATCCGAGCAATGCCATAATTTCCGAAGAAAGGGTTTTAACCTGAAGGAGAAGACTTTAACTCAGTGTAGAGCAATGCCATCTTTCCTTAGGAATTTCTCATGCTAAAAGAGGGACAGTGGCATGGATATAGATGATCTAGAGGCTTGCCGCTTACAGCGATTAGATGAAGGAGTTGTTGATGTTTGTGTACTGTGAACATGGCACAGCTTTGATGCTAAAAGATTGATTGGATCAACCAGCGGTTTTCTTATACAAAGCCTAAGAGGAGGCTAATTTCC
This sequence comes from Lathyrus tuberosus, assembly GCA_022829125.1. Classification (NCBI taxonomy): domain Eukaryota; kingdom Viridiplantae; phylum Streptophyta; class Magnoliopsida; order Fabales; family Fabaceae; genus Lathyrus; species Lathyrus tuberosus. Next base: position 2,005,289 of record JALAZF010000532.1, on the reverse strand, counting down.
GCTAGGAAAATCATTATACAAAGCCTAAGAGGAGGCTATTTTGTGTCTCGTACAAAGCCCGAGAGAGAGGCTAAAGGTTTTTGACCCAGTGGGGCATATCGTTATACAAAGCCTAAGAGGAGGCTAGAAAAGAGTTCGACTCTTGCTTAAGGGATTTATATCTCGTACGAGGCCCGAGATGGAGGCAAAAAAGGGGTGATTGACTCAACGAGGGAATCTTTTGTGTCTCATACAAAGCCTGAGAGAGAGGCGAAAAAGTTGTTTTGACTCCACTGGGGAGAATTTTGGTATCTCGTACGAAGGCCTAAATGGAGGCTATTGTAACTGTTTCAGTTGAGTGACAGATCCAATATACTGATTTAAAAGAGAAAATCAGTTCTTATATGAGCAACACTGTACTCAGGGATTTAAGTTGAGGATCAGGGGTATTTCCTTCTCTTTGAGGAAATGGGAAATCCAAAGGGTATTGAGACTGTCCGAGTCTGCGGGTTTTCTTCCTATTTAACGAAGGGTGCTTGAGAATGTCTTTGAGACTCAAGGAAGTTAGACTGTCCGTGTCTAGAGTTTTATCTTTGGTACTATGCTTTGAGAAACAGTAGTAGACTCTATGAAAGGATTGTTCTATGAGGATGACTAGGTTCTGTTCCTATATCTCTAGGAGGTCGTCGGGACAATTTGTACGAAGCCCAAGAGGAGACTGGAAACTTTTAAGAAGCCGACGGGTCCTTGTACGAAGCCCAAGAGGAGGCTATCATTCCCGGAGGAAGAGATCGTTATACGAAGCCTAAGAGGAGGCTGTGAATATTTCTAAGAAGCCGTAGGGTCCTTGAATAATGCCCAAGAGGAGGCGGGGTTGCTTTTAGAAAGCCTGTGGGTTCTTGTATGATGCCCAAGAGGAGGCCGATGCTTTTAAGAAACCCGTGGGTCCCAAACCAAAGAAAAGTTCAGGAAAACTCTTTTAGAGTTAAAACCACTGGTAAACGTGCGAGGTTTACTATCCAGTGACTTTAACTTTTAGAGAGAGTCCGAACCGTTCGGCGGTTTGAAGAAATTCAAGAGAAGTTTCACCGAGAATAATTCATCTCTGGGGGATATAATTTCTTGACGATTCCTAAGGAGGACAGCCGAAGAGAAGACTGTATCTGGTGCTCCTATTGGGGATCTAGGCATCTATTTCTACGAATAAATGAAACGGCGTCACCTAGTTCTAGACGTAGTTGCCGGGGAAACTCGAAATATCTATACTATTATTACACAGTAGATATGAGCTTATGAAAGGAGACTTACAGTGAGAAGCCCCACAATACAGTTTATAATATGAAAGCAGTAAATGAAAGCGATAACCACTTACTCGGTTGTAGAGCTTCCATGCTGTTTGGTTAGTTGTTCAACAAAGAAAGATTGAAAACAACAGTATATTCAAAATCAAAGGAGAAAGTGCTTTGAAAAAGAAAGATTTGGGGCTTACAGCTCAAGGAGAGGCCCAGGGTTTTATCAGTGAGCGCATTGTTTGAATTTGTACAGAGGGACTTATATAAGTGACTGTGGCCCAAAAATGGTTTTCTGTACAAAGGGATGGGTCTTACACTCTCTCAAGAGGCCCAAAAAGGTTTAAAGGAAAAAGAGTGGGGCTTATAACACGAGGGTAGGCCCAAATGATTTTTCGTTTAAAAATGGCGATCGCGCCGAGGTTTTCTTTTAACGCAGAGGGACTTATACAATAAGTGAGGCCCAAAATGTTTTGGTTAAAAGGGGGAATGGGTCTTACACTCTAATAGAGGCCCAAAAGTTTTGAATGGGTCTTATAGCTCGAGGAGAGGCCCAGATGTTTTTTTGAAAAGGCGACGATTGCGCCGTTTGTTTTATGACGGTATCGGGACTTATACAATAAGTGAGGCCTAAAGATGATTTGGTCAAAAAAGGATTGGGTCTTACACTCTAATAGAGGCCCAAAGTGTTTTGAAAATGATTTATGAGGGTTGAATTAATCCAAAACCCTAATTTCTTTTCAAAAAGTATTTAATTGAATAAAAATTCAATTAAAATGATCAAAAATTGTTTAACACATGGAAAACAAATTGTGATCTTGGATTAATGCTTCAAAAATTAAGTATTGTCCTACAAAATAATTAGAAAGCATTAAAAGTTGCAAAATCAATGTAGAAAAAATATTTAAAATGCCAAAAACAATCAAAATATTAATTCTTTACAAAAATATCAATTATATGAAATAAATAATATTTTTGGGATTTTTTGATAAAATAAAATATTTTAACATTTTTGTGAATTATTAAAAAAAGAATCAACTCAAAATCATTAAAACCCAGAGAGAAATTAATTTTTGAATCAATTAAACAAAATCACAAAATTCAAATATTCAAATATATGAAAATGGCGCCAAGAACAACACCAAGAACACGCGCATTTTTTCAGTTTGCCCAGATTTGCATTTTCCATCCAATCTCACTGAATACGTAATCATATCATGCAATCCACATATCATTATGCTCGTCTCAACCTCACGATCATGTCTATGTACTTTAATTTCATTTAAATTAAACATACAACAAGAAATCACGAAGAAACCTCAAGAACCTTAATTTCTGCATGAAGGCTAGGATTTTTGATACACGATTCAAACAATGCAATTAATTGAGGGAAAACATTCCATGCATGATTATGAACATATGGCCAAATTATTGTGCGAGGAAATATGCATAGATTGAGAGATGCCCAAGTTTAGGCTTACCTTCAAGTCGTGACAGCAAGAGCAGATGTGATTTTGAGTTGGAGGTGTTACAGACAAGTTGTGATGATCTGGACAGCTTCCCTACACCATATGGAGTGTGTTTGAACACTTGGATTGAATTGAAATGGACTGGATCAGTTTATGGCATCTCAGCTGCACCTTGTTTGAAAATTTGAGCAACCAGCTGGTGATTTCATGAAATTGATGTTTCAGAAGTAATCTAAGTGTTTGATCAGCTCATATGTGATGTATGTGAGGTGTGTGAGTGATTGGTTTGTGCAGAATTGCTCTCAAACTCAAAACCCGATAACTACCTTGCTAAGAAAGGCATTTTTGCCAAGAGAAAGAGATTTTGAGGAAAGCATCTGTTAGATGGCTTTGGTGTACTTAAACTGACCACAATTGAGCTCTATTTATAGTAGAGCAAGTTTGTTTTGCAAGGAATAGTACATGGCAGCTGGTAAGTAGGTTTCCTCAATGTTGGCCAATGGAAATGAAAGTCTCCTCTAGCCATTGACTAGAGGTTAGGGCACAGAGCTTTGGTCCCCTTGGTCTTGGATAAGTCTTGACTGATTTCAGATGAGAATGGCTCAGTCCATGCCACCTTGATGGTTCCGTTGAATGCCTCATTCCAAATTTGAAGTCTTGTCCCTATTTTGGCCATTTTAGGTTCAACATGCTATTCTTTGTTCCTTGGACCTTAGAGGCTTGGCTCAGTGATTGTCCCCTTTGGATTCAATCCTCTGAGGTGTCCAAGTGGATTGGAGCAATTGCAATTGGCTGATTTTGGCAAATCGAGCCAAAATGCAAATTCTGCCTTGCTTTGACAGATTTCAGCAAGGCAACTTGCCAATGTTGTATCTCATGATGTAGGTTGAACTTGGCAATGTTCTTGGCCATTTTGGAAAGCTCTTACATGATACAACAACTGCTTGAACAAGTTTGGTTTTGATCTCTTTTGATTCCAAGTGAAAAATCCCCCTACATTTGGCAAAAAGTGAAGCAGAATTCTGACTTAGTGAAAATTTCACTAAGTGTTGGAAAAAGTGACATTTTCACTTTTCAGCCACTTTGATCACTCCATAACTCAAAATCCTTAATGAATTGGAATGACTTGTAGTTGAAGTTTTTGTAGGTGATAATGAGGGCTACAAATCCATCTTTGGATGAGAAAAAATGGCCTTGTGGTTTAGGAGTTATGGTCCTCCAAAGTTGGTACCTTTGCCACTTTATTTTTAACTTAGAAAAATTTCTAAGTTTTATGGTTACCCCTTTTACAAGTTATCTCACTTTTCTTGATTTTTCTTGATGAATGATGATTCAAATCATACATTAACATCATTTTAGGGTTAAAAATCCATTTTGGTGAAAAATCTCAAAAAGTCAAAGTTGACTTTTGTGCACAGTTGACTTTTTATCAAATGAATTCCAAACTGTGCAATTCTTCAGGAAATCATGTCCTTGACCTAAATCAAACTTGATGGACATGTTCCATGGGTGTCATAGGGTATATTCAATCATGTATTAGGGTTTGGGAGCATGTCCAGGTCAAAAGTCAAAGTTACAGTTGACTTTTCCCTTAAAACCCTAATTGTGGTGCAGATGAAAATGAAACTTGTTGCTCAAGCTTCTTGGATCAATCCATTGTTCCAAATGGATCAATATGGTGTATTAGAGACCCTCAAATCATCTCTTGAGGTCTTGGCTCATGGTTTGTCCCAAAAGTCAACTTAGGGGTGAATTAGGTCAAGAAACCCTAATTCCTGATTTTTGATGAATGCATCCCCTGAGGCAAAATTGACTTGATGCATGGGTTCATGAGGTTCCAAGAAGTATATTAGGTCATGTTTTGGATCATTGCCTTGTGCCCAGATGAAAAGTTCCATCTGGAGGCCCTGGTCGACCAAAACCCTAATTTAGTGACACTATCGATCTTGAGACTTGATCCACCTAGAAGGGAGCAGCCTTGTGCTTAATCCTTGAAGTGGGAGTCCTTTTTGATCCATTGTGGATTTTTGAGAGATTAGACAAGTTGAAGATCATGTCATTTCTTGATTGATCCTTTGTCTAAGCACTCAGAGAGGGCTTGAAACCCTAATTTTGATTGTATTGGATGCTCACCCATCTTTGGGGAGACTGATGAAGCATGGTGGTTTATCTATATTGTGATGATGATTTTCACAATGATGGGAAATCTAAGTGGTCAAAATTTGGGGTATTACAGATGCCCCTATTTAATCTTCTTGGACCCGAAGGTATGAATGACGAAGGTATTCGAGCATTCGGGGTGCAAGAGGATTAAATATCGGAATATCCAAAATTTTGATGGTGGTTATGAATGGTAGCTTACGAATTCATCTTCTTTAGCTAAGCAATGATGCTTAGAAAAGGTAAACTTCCCCTCGATCCTGGTCTTCAGCCAAGGAACTGGTCTCAGTTTTCTTTTGAAATAAACCTCCCCTCGTTCTTGGTTTCCTACCAAGAACTGGTCTTAGTTTCTGATTTAAACTTCCCCTCGATCCTGGTTTCTTACCAAGGAACTGGTCTTAGTTTCTGATATAAACTTCCCCTTGATCCTGGTTTTCTACCAAGGAACTGGTCTTAGTTTCTTTTGTCAATAAACTATACTGACAAGGGACGCTATTCGTAGCGGCTTTCCTTCAAACTTCTCGCCGAATTTTCCTGGGGAGATGCCATTTGAGTGGAAAAAGTTTTGATGTCAGACTTGCTGGGGAACCCAGTCGTCTAAGTTGTAGAGGTACACAAACTTCTCTATTTTGGAGACGCCATTTGTCGATTCTACTGGGGAAAGCGAGTCTCTTGAGAGGCTGTTTTCGTTTGGGGTTACATCATACTTTTCTCGGGATCTTCCCGGAGAAATGCCATATGATGGGATCCAATTTTGAGGTGCCGATGACCTTCTCATCAACGACTTTTCAGAGAAATACTGATGTACTGGCGAATCTCTGATCACGAGGCTTTCTCTGTGGATTTTCCCTAATCCGGGAAAGCAAGGATATCATCTTCAATGGCGAAGAGTGACATCTGTTGAAGGTTCTCTGATCTTTCAGAGGTTCAAGTTATCAAAGTGGCCAAGTGCCGACTCTGATCTAAAGATACACTGGTGGCGAGATTGTGCAGACGCAACACTTCCTGACGAGGAAAGAACTGACAAACTCGATTGAGAAAACTGTTTATCACTAGGGGACAAGACCGACTCAAGTGATAGTGATGCAATACGAAATGCGAACGCTAATAAAATGCATGAAGTATGTATGTTTATGCTGACAAAACAGACGCGACATACAGACTAATGGATGAACACAATTGGATACTCGGTCATTGCGGGGCGAAGAAGTACCGTTGATTCAAAATAGCAATTCCACCTTGCTTAGGAGAGATAGTCCCGTTGGGAGCTATATTGATCGAGCTTAAGAGATGAGAACTCGGCCGAGGGTGTCAGACGAAACAAGGTCTCTGACACAGTTGATCCCTTCATTCAGGCGAACTGGTTTAGAAGGAGTACTTTGATTCTGCACTTTGAGGTTCAAACACCTTTGGAGAAGCGATCGAGATTCTTCTGATGTTCAACAGTCAAAAGAAATGCCATCTTTAATTTAAAAGCAGAAAAAGTTTTAACAAGTAAATTCATTTTTGTTTTATTTCAAGAATCGCTGATTAAGTTTAAACAACGTCGTTCTGTAAAGCTAAAGCAAGTTAAGAATTACAAACAAAAGCACAAAGGCTCAAATTTTATTGATAAGATGGAGATCAGCCAAACGCGTGATTCCAAAGAGTATATACAAAGTTAGAAAATGGTAATTTACAGGGAAAAGGGCTACGTTGAAACATAATGACCACTATCCTTCTACCAACTTTGAATTCGGGGCATCCTGAGCTTCCGTCGAAGATGACCTTTGACTGGAGATTTCCTCCGATAGATAATGTAACTACTGCTACTGAGGGACTTGCCTCTGTTGAACATAGTTACTTGCCATTATCCCTAATTTTTGCCTGGATTGTACTATGAGATTTCCAATCCATCGGGATGATTCTTTTTTTTTTTCATGTCTCTAACTTTTGCCTGGACCGCCCTTTCGGGTTTTCAATCCACCGAGACGTTTTTTTTTTGTAGTTTAGGCGAAGTATTTCTTGACTACATCAACATTCGTGGGGTAGGCAAATTCCTCTCCATCCATGGTTACAAGTCTCAAGGCGCCGCCTGAGAAAGCTTTCGTGACCACATATAGGCCATCATAATTCGGGGTCCATTTGCCCCGAGAGTCAGAGAGAAATGATTGTATCTTCTTGAGCACGAGGTCTCCTTTTCTGGAGACACGAGGTCGGACCTTTTTGTCGAACGCCCTCTTCATTCTCTGTTGATACAACTGACCGTGGCATAGTGCCGTGATTCTCTTCTCTTCGATCAGGTTCAGTTCGTCGTGTCGACTTTGACACCATTCAGCTTCGGTGAGCTGAGCTTCCATCAATACCCTAATTGACGGGATCTCTACTTCTATGGGGAGCACTGCTTCCATGCCATATACTAGAGAGAAAGGGGTAGCCCCTGTTGAAGTGCGGACAGATGTGCGATAACCGTGAAGAGCAAAGGGTAGCATCTCGTGCCAATCTTTATAGGTTACAACAATCTTTTGAACGATCTTCTTGATGTTCTTGTTAGTCGCTTCTACCGCTCCGTTCATCTTGGGTCGGTAGGGAGATGAGTTATGGTGTTCAATCTTGAACTCTGCGCACAACCCTTTCATCATCTTGTTGTTCAAGTTAGACCCATTATCAGTAATGATCTCGCTTGGAACACCATAACGGTAGATGATATTGTTTTTGATAAATCGGACCACCGCTTGTCGGGTTACATTAGCGAATGACGCTGCTTCGACCCACTTGGTGAAATAATCAATGGCTACCAGGATGAACCGATGTCCGTTTGAAACCTTGGGCTCAATCATACCAATCATGTCGATTCCCCATATGGAAAATGGCCATGGGGAAGAAAGAACTTTGAGATGTGATGGTGGTACATGAATTTTGTCGGAGTATATCTGACACTTGTGACACCTCCTCATGTACTTGTAGCAGTCAGATTCCATTGTCAACCAATAGTACCCGGCCCTGAGAATTTTTCTCGCCATTGTGTGTCCGTTGGCATGAGTGCCAAAGGATCCTTCATGAATTTCTTTCATGAGCACGTCTGCTTCTGGTCTGTCGACGCATCGGAGCAAAATCATGTCAAAATTTCTCTTATAAAGAGTGTCACTGCTCAGGAAGAAGTTTCCAGCCAATCTTCTGAGGGTCTTCCTGTCTTTTCTGAGTGCCCCAGATGGGTACTCTTGTTTCTGAAGGAAGCATTTGATATCGTGATACCAAGGTCTGTCGTCTATGACTGCTTCAATCGCGAAGATGTAAGCGGGCCATTCAAGGCGCATTATGTCGATCTTAGGTATGTCATTCCATCGACCTACACTAATCATGGAAGAGAGAGTGGCTAATGCGTCAGCCATGTGATTCTCATCACGAGGGATGTGATGAAAGTCGACTCTGTTGAAGAAGGGTAACAACCTTCTTGCATAGTCTTTGTAAGGAATCAATCCTGATTGGTATGTGTCCCAATCTCCTTTTATCTGATTTATAACCAGGGCTGAGTCGCCATATACGTCCAAGTTTTTGGTCCTTAAATCAATCGCTTCTTCGAGACCCATGATACATGCTTCGTATTCGGCCTCGTTGTTCGTACATTTGAACGTAAGTCTGGCAGTGAAAGGAATGTGGGAACCCTGAGGGGTAACAATGATTGCCCCAATTCCGTTTCCATAATGATTGATTGCTCCGTCAAAGATAAGTCCCCACTGGGAACCTGGTTCTGGCCCTTCACTGGGTAGCGGTTCATCGCAATCTTTCATCTTTAGATACATGACATCTTCGTCTGGGAAGTCAAACCCAATTGATTCTTGATCGTCAATCGGTTGATGAGCCAAATGATCGGCTAAAATACTTCCTTTAACGGCTCCCTGAGCATGGTACTCTATGTCATATTCTGATAGTAACATCTGCCAACGAGCAATCCTTCCCGTGAGAGCAGGTTTTTTGAAAACGTACTTGATTGGATCCATTTCGGAGACCAACCAAGTAGTATGACGAATCATGTACTGGCGAAGACGTTTGGCTGCCCAAGCCAAAGCGCAACAAGTTTTCTCAAGCATTGTGTACTGAGTTTCACAGTCGGTAAACTTCTTGCTTAGATAGTAAATGACAGACTCTTTCCGTTTAGTTTCGTCTTGTTGGCCAAGTACACATCCCATTGAGTCCTCTAGGACTGTGAGGTAAATGATCAGTGGTCTTCCTTCCACTGGAGATGATAGAATCAGAGGATTCAACAGATATTCCTTGATACTGTCGAAGGCGGTTTGGCAATCTTCTGACCAAACGCAATCCTGGTTCTTTTTCAATAACTTGAAAATCGGCGCACAAGTGGCGGTCATAAGGAATATGAATCTGGAGATGTAGTTTAAATGTCCCAGGAATCCTCTGACTTGTTTTTCAGTTTTCGGAGAAGGCATTTCTTGAATGGCCTTGACCTTGTCAGGATCAACTTCAATCCCTTTCTGGCTGACGATGAATCCTAGTAATTTCCCCGAACGGACACCGAAGGTGCACTTGTTGGGATTCAAGCGGAGCTTGAATTTTCTTAGATGTTCGAACAATTTTGACAGATGTTCAACATGCTCATCCTCTGTTCTTGATTTTGCAATCAAATCATCGACATACACCTCGATTTCTTTGTGTATCATGTCATGAAACATAGTAGTCATGGCCCTTTGATAGGTTGTCCCGGCATTCTTTAAACCGAACGGCATTACCTTGTAACAAAAGGTACCCCATGGGGTAATGAACGAAGTTTTCTCCATGTCTTTCGGCGCCATTTTGATCTGATTATAGCCCGAGAATCCATCCATGAAAGAGAATACTTTGAACTTGGCTGTGCTGTCAACCAGCATGTCAATGTGTGGTAAAGGAAAGTCGTCCTTTGGACTTGCCTTGTTCAAATCTCTGTAATCAACACACATTCTGACCCTTCCGTCCTTTTTGGGAACGGGTACGATGTTGGCTAACCATTGAGGATATTCAGATGTAGTGAGGAAACCCGCGTCGATCTGTTTCTGTACCTCCTCCTGGATTTTGATGGCCATGTCCGGGTGAGTGCGTCTCAACCTTTGCTTTACTGGAGGACATTCCGATCTCAATGGTAAGTGATGTTCCACGATGCTGGTATCCAACCCTGGCATATCTTGATAGGACCAAGCGAATACATCAGGGAATTCTTTGAGAAGCTTTATCAAACCCTCTCTGGCAGTTGGACTGAGCAATGCTCCGATCCTGATTTCTTTTCTCTCTTTTTCTGAACCCAAGTTTACCGTTTCCAATGGTTCTTTGTGAGGTTCAATGGACCTTTCCTCTTGTCTGAGTAGTTGGGAGATCTCTTCTGGAATTTCGTTGTCATTTTCTTCTTCAGCCTCAAATACCGGGAACTCAAAGTTGGAAGAAGGCATCGGATCGTATGTTTCAACGGGGTATAAAACAAGCAATCTGCATGACGTGATGATTCGTGTTTAGAAGAGATAGAGAAAATGCAAGTGTGTGCAGTGTATTTATTTTACTGCTTGTTTTTATTATTGAATGTTTTTTTTTAGGATTACCATTTTCTGAAAAAGCAAAAAGAGAAAACAACAATTAATGCGGAAATTACAGAACGACGTTATTTTATTAATGAACAAGTCGACTCTTGAAACTACAGCCCTATAAAACAAAACTCTGTCGCTTTGGGCAAAGCGAAGAGGGAAATTTACAAAAAGCGAGCCCTATCAAAACATCCGTTTCACCTGGGCAGGGTGAAAGGTTAAAGATGGCAATTACTTTGACTGATGAACGACCTTCGGGACCTCGACAGCAACCCATTGGCGGCGAACTCCTCGGTGAATCACAAAGTCTGGCACCTTCCTTGATTTGTCTCCAGAAATGACGCTGATTTCTGGTGGAGCAGGATCATTGGAATCTGTCTCCCAGGCAGAATTGTCGTAGGAGGATTCCTCTGTTGCATTTTGCATAGCATTGGTGCTCTCAGCTGTATCTCCCCATCCAGTTGGCTGGATGTCTTCGAACCTGATACGAGAGCTTTCGGGAGCAGTGTACTTGACCATAAAGTCGTATTTTCCACTTGGTTGTCCCAAAGTGTCCCAAACTTCTTTGGAACTGGAGAAGTCATCCCTCTCGATGACGTTGACCTCAGGAAAAGCATAGTTGATGAATTCTAGTCCTGCAAACATTGCGAATTCATCTTCATGTTGAGTAGTTTCCGAATGACCTGAGTGTTGATCCCATGGCATGGCGGGGACACAGGTATTCTGTTTAATGATGCTTAGCTGAGTTTCATTACTCGGATGACTTTCTTGCCCCAAATTTCCTGGGTAAGGCTGCCACATTGGCAGACCATCCATCGGGCCATAGTAATTGTGATCAAAGTTTTCTTTCATCGGAGTGTCATCCTCTAATGAATTTGGCGGAGCACGGCATCCTTTCGGATCACAATCTTCGTAGATCGTTTCGACATCTGATCTTGGTATAAATCTCAGACTTTCTGTAGGAAAGCAAAAAGGCATAGGCACCTCTTCCTGAGACATATAGCCGTCCTTGTTAAGATAGGACTTCCATTCTTCATCCGTGTCAGAGGGATCTTCCTCATTGATAGCATGAACTGTCTCAGACACTGGGTGAAGAAAACCTCCACTATGGAAGAAGTTTTGAAGGGGATGAAGACTTTCATCGTTGGCGGCCGTCTGGGTACAGGTTGCAGAAAAACCAAGACCCTTCTTTGTTTTATTGTCAATAGGAATGACAAGCCGTCCCCATCCTTTTGTATCGGTACTCTCGACCGCTTTGATAGCATCTTTGTATGAAGAAATTGAAGTTCCTTCTTCGGATTGATCGTTCTTGCTCACCGATAGTGCTTGGAACTGAGTTCCAATAACCTCCTTGGGTTCTACACAAACAGATGATGATAGGTTACTCACAAGCAAGGCTTGTTCCCCACAAACCGTGACAAGTTGATCGTTCTTGACGAACTTTAGCTTTTGGTGGAGGGTTGAAGTAACCGCTCCAGCCTGATGTATCCAAGGTCTTCCTAATAAACAATTATATGTTGCCCGGATGTCCATGACCTGAAAAGTGATTTAGAAAGTGTGAGGACCAATAGTTATGGGAAGATCAACTTTGCCGATAACTGTTTTTCTGGATCTGTCGAATGCTTTGACGACGACCTCGATGACTCTCATCGGAGGGCCCTTAAATGATAATTGCGTCAAAGTGGACTTCGGCATAACATTCAGGGCTGACCCTGTGTCTACCAGTACGTTGGCTAAAGCATCGCCCTGGCAGTTAACTGTAATGTTGAGCGCCATATTATGACGACGACCCTCTTCAGGTAATTCCTCATCACTAAATCCCAAATTATTGCAGGAAGTGATGTTAGAGACAATGCTATCGAACTGTCTGATTGTTACATCCTGTTCCACAAAGGCTTGCTCCAAGACTTTCTGTAGAGCCTCCCTGTGGGCTTCTGAACTGAGTAATAGCGATAATACTGAGATATTTGAAGGAGTCTGTAACAGTTGATCAACAATGTTATATTCACTCCTTTGGATGAGCTTTAGCATCTCATCTTTGTCTTTTGAAAAGTCGGGATTACCAGATTGACTGACTGGTGGATCAGAAATTTCTGCCTGAAGTTCCTTTTCTTTGTTGGATTCTCTAACCCCTCGGTTGAAGATTCGACCACTCCGTGTTACACGACTGATGTCTGCAATATTCACGACGGAGGGTAATGGAATTTCCTTTCCATTCTCAATTATTGTTGCACCGTATTTGTAAGGGATTGCCTTAGCTGATTCATACGGTAGTGGCCCCGGTAGATAGATGACTATGGGAACCTTCTGATTTTTCTGACCATCATAAGTAATCTCGATCCGTTCCTGGTTGGGAACTTTAGATTCGTCAAGTAGAGGAATGATGGCAAAAACATCCCTGGTCCTATGATGACTAGAGATTGTGACAACATCCTCAACTTGATCGGCAAGGTAGTTCGGCGTCCAGTTGATGGGTCCAGAACCTGGATATGGACGAATTTCTCCATGATCGACCTGATCCTGAAGAGCTGCTCTCACAAGGTAACACCCTTGATTACTTTCCGAACAGACGCTACAACTGTCATAGTTGTGTGGTGGCACCTGGCCACGCCCACTTTGAATACAATGTAACCTCACTAGGTTACCTTCCATTGATCGGACATCCTGACTTTGACGACGAGTAGGATTCCTGTTATTGATACTAATTTGCTGAGTATCTTCATCCATGTAGATTGGCATCCACCAGTGATTTAACAAGTGCTGAAGTGCCTCCTGGACAAGGGTACAACCTCGATCGTTTTCGCAACCCGCTTTACAGTTTTGATAGTCATGTGATATTAAGAATCCAAGTCGGATCTGCTCAGCGTGTAACTCTACCAGGTTGGTATTCATTACGCGAATATCAAAGATCTGAACCATGTTGATTTGATAGGAGTTCCTATCATGGTAGTCTTGGATCCATCCAAGATCCATCTGACGCTGGAGGGCCTCTTGTATGAAAGAGCATCCCTGTTTGTTTACCGAGCAAATCAGACAGGAACTGTAATCGTGCCGCGGCAGATTATGATACTGGCTTTGCCTTGAGTGCGTTGCCACCAAGTTGACATTCATCGCACAGATGTCGTGGTTTTGAATGACGTTAGAATTCGTAGAGACCATGTTAACTCCACGAACTCGGTGCTCTTGGATCCATCCAAGATCCATTTGTTCCTGTAGAGCTGCTTGCACTCCCGAACATCCTTGGTTATCTTTAGAGAAGATATCACACTGGTGATAGTTATGAGGTGGCACATGGCCATATCCACTCTGTCTACAATGCATCTTGACCAGATTGGTCCCCAATAAGAGTACATCGTGAATTTGATAGACATTGTTAGTCTCTTTCTCAATCAGATTGACTGCAGCTTTCTCGTGTTGAGGCAGCGGGTTCGTAAGAACATTAGGATTCGTATCTTTGAAAGATAAGAGCCCGCTCCTAACAAGCTTTTGCACGTCGGATTTGAAATTGAGACAAGTCTCAATGTTATGCCCTAAACCTCCTTGATGATAAGGGCATGTTTGATCCGCTTTAAACCAGAAAGGCAGATTTTCTGGAACTGAAAAGGGAGACTTAGTCTGGATGTGCCCCTTAGCCAGTAGTAACGGAAATAGTTCTGCGTACAACATGGGTATAGGATCAAACCCTGATGGTCGTGTTGTACGGTTGTTGTTATATGGAGGACGAGCCTGCTGAAGAGGCTGTTGTGTCCTTTGTTGGTCAGGTTGGCTCTGCGCAACCTGAGGTTGATACATAGGAACAGGCGCGGGGCCGATAGCAGGAGTAACAGCTGCTACTGGCTGATAACGTCGCCTTTGCTTTTCGAGAGAGATATTCCCAATATCTTGCTCTTTTTTCTTAGGGAGAGCACTACCATATTTTTTAGTACAGCTCGTCGATCCAGTGTCTTTTACTAAACGTCCTTCTCGGACGGCTTCCTCAAGACGTACACCTATGCCGACCATTTCGGTGAAATCACTGGGTGCGCTGGCAACCATTCGGTCATAGTAAAACGAGCTTAAGGTCTTTAAGAAGATCTTTGTCATCTCTTTTTGAGCGGCAATTTCACGCCACCTTTGAGCATACTCCTTAAAGGTTTCCTTTTCCTTTTGCGACATTGACCTGAGTTGATCTCTGTTGGGTGCCATGTCCAAATTGTATTTGTATTGTTGGACGAAGGCAGTACCAAGATCTCTGAATGTGCTGATCGTAGTACGGTTTAAACCCATGTACCATTTGAGTGCGGCACCGGTTAAACTATCCTGGAAGTAGTGAATCAGTAGGTCCTAATTCTCCGTCTGAGCTGACATCCGCCGAGCGTACATCACCAGATGGCTCTGAGGGCAAGAGTTACCCTTGTATTTTTCAAAGTCGGGCACATGGAATTTGTGCGGGACTTTTACATTTGGGACCAAGCAGAGGTCTGCAGCGTCCTTTCCAAATAGATCCTGACCGCGAATGGCTTGCGGCTCTTTCTGCATTTCCAGGAACTATTCCTGGAATTCCTCCATTTTGTCAAACATAGTTTCCTTCTTACCAGAAGGCGTTGGTGGAATCTGTCCTTCCGGGACAGTGTGCACCACAGGGGGTGGTACAGTGACTACGGCAGTAAGTCTTGGCGCCTCCCGAAGTTTGTAACCTTCAGGAGTCTTCAGTATGCCCCTGGCATCTTCGCTTTCCCGAAGTTTGTAACCTTCAGGCCCAGCGGCTTCTGTTGCGATTCCCTGATCTTCAGTGATCGGCGGAACATATCCTTCCGGGATATAGTTAACAGGCATGCCCCAAGGACGATCTTTCGGTATCTGATACCTAGGATCTCACTTTTCTATGATGGGCGTTGAGGTGATCTCTGAGATCACAGTTCTTTGTAGCTGAGCTTCTGCCATGGCTTGCATGTCGTTACGAAGCTTTCTCATATCCTCTCTCAGAGTGTCGATCTCTTCTTTCAACTCTCTGTTTTCTTCCTCAAGATCATCCATCTTTTTCTGACGATTGGCCCGAGTATTATATGAATGAGACAGTTTGACTCTAGAATCGAGACACAAACGTGAGATTCGTAGGTAAGAAGAATACGCGATGTGAGAATGATGAATACAATGATTATATTAATTGTTTTTAGGTTTAATAAACTTCGACAATTAGATTGCAAATATCAAACAGTGGGGAAACCCCTTTTTATTGAATTCCAAAGGATTACAGAAATGGAAATACAGTAGATTACAAAGTGCAGAAACAGAAACCTAAACTAATGGGTCCCGAGTCCTCTCTGAAGAGAAATCGGGTGCTGACTCTGGTATCTTCCTTTTCTTTGACCGGGGCGCTTGGGCCGTTGTCGGGTCGTCATTCCTTTGCCAAGTGAAAGGAGTGAGCAAATTCCTTTGGTCATCTTGATTCTCTACAGCGTGCTGCTCCAAAATTTCAATCAGAGCATCTTTCTCTTTCAGTAATTGCTGTATTTGGATGCACTCTACGTTGAGGGTGCGGTACTTGTTCTTCCAAGATCTTCTTTCCTTTTGAACTTTGTTGAGAGTAACCTGAAGCCTTTCAGTTTCCGTCATGAAGTACATGACAATTTCCCTCGGCGGAAGAATTCCGTAACGAGGATAAGGCATCTTTAGCTTGAGAGCTCTAGTTTGTACCCAATGGAGATAAGGCTCCACCGAGACACAGTCCGATTTTCACAGAGACTCTCGTCCTTTCTTATGAACATGTTTCCAAGCTTGCACTATTTCCATCTTTAGTGCTCTGTCGTTTTCTCCTTCTTTGAAGAAAAGACCTTCCAGATGAACATCCAGTGGGATGTGTCGCATCGGGTATCCAAATTGACGAAGAACTAATATTGGATGATAGTCGATTCCACCTTTAGTCCCTATGAGGGGTACGCTGGGGAAGTTTCCACAACGGTCAATGATTCTGATTCCCTCATAAATCCTATTACACCAATCTATATCAGAATTGGTGAGGGACATGATCTTCTGCGACCAACGTAAGACACTCTTGCAATCCCAAAAAGCAGCGGACTTAGGCAAGTGAGAGATAAACCACTTGTAAAACAAAGGTACACAGCATGTGATCTCCCCTCCGCTGTACAAATTTCCTAAGTGTACAGAATGATACGCATCTGCGAGCAAAGTCGGCACAGGGTTTCCAATGAGAAAAACCTTAATAGCGTTGATATCGACGAAGTTATTGATGTTGGGAAACAAAAATAACCCGTAGGTGAGCAAGACAAAGATGCTTTCAAAAGCAGTCCCGTTCCCTATACTAGCGAAGTACAGAGCTTTCTTTGTCAAGAACTGGGCTGGCAAACCTTGGATGCCACCCTTAGTGGTCATGTGAGTCCTGACCTCAGACTCATCCAAATAAATTGCTCTTGCAATAGTCTGATTCTTTGGAATTTCTTCCAGTCCAGAAAATGGAGCTCGATCAGTGATATGTAAATCAGCCAGATGAGAGTACTCCTCCAGCGTTGGTGCCAGCTGGTAATCCGGGAATGTGAAACAATGATAAACCGGATCGTAGAACTGAATGAGTGCATCCATGATTCCCTTAATCACATGGACTCTTAACAGTGGTAGCAAACCGCCGTGCTTGGCTCTGAAAGCCTCTGGGTTAATGATCATCCTCGCTAACTTTCTCAAATCCCCTAGTTCTGGAACCTTGAAGGTATACTGGTGAGTTCTCCTTCTACCGAAATCCATTAGCGTAATCTTTTTCTCTGATATTTACAATCACAGTCTTAGTTTAATTTTGAAAAACAGAGAGACTAGAGGAGAAAATTTTTGAATGTTTTAATGTTTTATTAAATGAATGCATGAATGCAGCACACAAAAACATAGAAAAAACATGGGGTCAAAGGGTCGTTGTCATGAAGTCAAGGCTCTACCCATCCCCAAAGGTTTATACTAGGGTGATTTTTGTACCTGTACTCATTATCATCAGCTCCTCCCAGGAAAGAAAAACAACAAGCGGATCGCCAGCGAGTTGTGTACAATCTTAGAGTAAGTGCTATTCATTGAGAATAGATCACCAGCCTCAAATGAGGGTAGTATTGCGTAACAGCTATTTCCGATAGCTTCCGCACTACGAAAAAGGTTGGCTTTTCTTAAGTGTATACTCATTCTGTCCACATAAGGCATCACCCGCATTCCCATTAGCAGAAAAATAAACATGTATAGCAATTAGGAAAAGCAGTATATATATATTTGTCCTAATCATCCTAGACTTATAAAGTTATGAATCTTAAGTTCCTGACAGAAATGGGTTCCCCGGCGGAAGCCCCAATCTGTGGTTCCCTGCCTAAGAGATGGACCAGCATAGGTCAATCTTTCTCTTCGGTAGAGTTCCCATTTTCCGTGGAAAACGGGGATGATGCCCTGAGGCAGAAAGATCTTGGCAATGACTCCCCAGCAGAGTCGCCATTTTCAAAGAAAACAGAAACAGAAAGAAAGATCGGCCCCACGGTGGGCGCCACTTTTCTGTTGGCGGCCACCGCCATGAAAATGACTTACCCAAGGTTTAAATTGTAAGAAGGAAAGAACCGGCCCCACGGTGGGCGCCACTTTTCTGTAGCGAGCGATTTTGGACGCGGTTCTTAAGCGCTGGTCGCTCTCTGCGGTTGAGCTTAAAACTACAGGTCGATTCATTTTTTATCCTATTGTGAGCTGAATAAGGAAGGGAAATAGATGTCTCCAATTAACCCTGCTTGCATACTGAATTTAAACAGCGGTCTTTTAGGTTACGGATGCTATAAATGTAGGGGGGCCTTTGTACTGGTTATTCGTATTTCGCCAATACAGGTTTTTTCTTTCTGTTTTTCTAGGCAAAGGGTTTCTGGCGGGGAATAAGGATTAGGATGTTAGGACTGATGCTTTTGAATTACTGCTTTTTATTGATGGGGATATGGGATTTGGGTTTTTTGTTGATTGCGCTCACTAAGATCTTTTCTTTCGATCTTATGCCTACGTATTCCCGTTTACCGAAACAGGGAAATCAGAGCATTCATAGTTCCTCCTATTCTATGGGAGGAAATTGGTTTTTGGTGTCTTGTTCAAAGCCCAAGACGTGAAGCGAAAGGTGATTTGTATCTTGTTCAAAGCCCAAGATGTGAAGCTAAAAGGTCTATTTGTGTCTTGTTCAAAGCCCAAGACGTGAAGCTGAAAGACCTCGACTTTAGAGAGAATTTGTCATCTCTAAAGAGGGGGAAGGAGAATTACTTTAACTGGGATACGCGGATCCGAGCAATGCCATAATTTCCGAAGAAAGGGTTTTAACCTGAAGGAGAAGACTTTAACTCAGTGTAGACCAATGCCATCATTCCTTAGGAATTTCTCATGCTAAAAGAGGGATAGTGGCATGGATATAGATGATCCAGAGGCTTGCCGCTTACAGCGATTAGATGAAGGAGTTGTTGATGTTTGTGTACTGTGAACATGGCACAGCTTTGATGCTAAAAGATTGATTAGATCAACCAGTGGTTTTCTTATACAAAGCCTAAGAGGAGGCTAATTTCCTCTAGGAAAATCATTATACAAAGCCTAAGAGGAGGCTATTTTGTGTCTCGTACAAAGCCCGAGAGAGAGGCTAAAGGTTTTTGACCCAGTGGGGCATATCGTTATACAAAGCCTAAGAGGAGGCTAGAAAAGAGTTCGACTATTGCTTAAGGGATTTATATCTCGTACGAGGCCCGAGATGGAGGCAAAAAAGGGGTGATTGACTCAACGAGGGAATCTTTTGTGTCTCATACAAAGCCTGAGAGAGAGGCGAAAAGGTTGTTTTGACTCCACTGGGGAGAATTTTGGTATCTCGTACGAAGCCCGAGATGGAGGCTATTGTAACTGTTTCAGTTGAGTGACAGATCCAATATACTGATTTAAAAGAGAAAATCAGTTCTTATATGAGCAACACTGTACTCAGGGATTTAATTTGAGGATCAGGGGTATTTCCTTCTCTTTGAGGAAACGGGAAATGCAAAGGGTATTGAGACTGTCCAAGTCTGCGGGTTTTCTTCCTATTTAACGAAGGGTGCTTGAGAATGTCTTTGAGACTCAAGGAAGTTAGACTGTCCGTGTCTAGAGTTTTATCTTTGGTACTATGCTTTGAGAAAGAGTAGTAGACTCTATGAAAGGACTGTTCTATGAGGATGACTAGGTTTTGTTCCTATACCTCTAGGAGGTCGTCGGGACAATTTGTATGAAGCCCAAGAGGAGGCTGGAAACTTTTAAGAAGCCGACGGGTCCTTGTACGAAGCCCAAGAGGAGGCTATCATTCCCGGAGGAAGAGATCGTTATACGAAGCCTAAGAGGAGGTTGTGAATACTTCTAAGAAGTCGTAGGGTCCTTGAATAATGCCATTGAGGAGGCGGGATTGCTTTTAGGAAGCCTGTGGGTCCTTGTATGATGCCCAAGAGGAGGCCGATGCTTTTAAGAAGCCCGTGGGTCCCAAACCAAAGAAAAGTTCAGGAAAACTCTTTTAGAGTTAAAACCACTGGTAAACGTGCGAGGTTTACTATCCAGTGACTTTAACTTTTAGAGAGAGTCCGAACCGTTCGGCGGTTTGAAGAAATTCAAGAGAAGTTTCACCGAGAATAATTCATCTCTGGGGGATAGAATTTCTTGACGATTCCTAAGGAGGACAGCCGAAGAGAAGACTGTATCTGGTGCTCCTATTGGGGATCTAGGCGTCTATTTCTACGAATAAATGAAACGGCGTCACCTAGTTCTAGACGTAGTTGCCGGGAAAACTCGAAATATCTATATTATTATTACACAGTAGATATGAGCTTATGAAAGGAGACTTACAGTGAGTAGCCCCACAATACAGTTTATAATATGAAAGCAGTAAATGAAAGCGATAACCACTTACTCGGTTGTAGAGCTTCCATGCTGTTTGGTTAGTTGTTCAACAAAGAAAGATTGAAAACAACAGTATATTCAAAATCAAAGGAGAAAGTGCTTTGAAAAAGAAAGATTTGGGGCTTACAGGTCAAGGAGAGGCCCAGGGTTTTATCAGTGAGCGCACTGTTTGAATTTGTACAGAGGAACTTATACAAGTGACTGTCGCCCAAAAATGGTTTTCTGTACAAAGGGATGGGTCTTACACTCTCTCAAGAGGCCCAAAAAGGTTTAAAGGAAAAAGAGTGGGGCTTATAACACGAGGGTAGGCCCAAATGATTTTTCGTTTAAAAATTGCGATCGCGCCGAGGTTTTCTTTTAACGCAGAGGGACTTAAACAATAAGTGAGGCCCAAAATGTTTTGGTTAAAAGGGGGATTGGGTCTTACACTCTAATAGATGCCCAAAAGTTTTGAATGGGTCTTATAGCTCGAGGAGAGGCCCAGATGTTTTTTTGAAAAGGCGACGATTGCGCCGTTTGTTTTTTGACGGTATCGGGACTTATACAATAAGTGAGGCCCAAAGATGATTTGGTCAAAAAAGGATTGGGTCTTACACTCTAATAGAGGCCCAAAGTGTTTTGAAAATGATTTATGAGGGTTGAATTAATCCAAAACCCTAATTTGTTTTCAAAAAGTATTTAATTGAATAAAAATTCAATTAAAATGATCAAAAATTGTTTAACACATGGAAAACAAATTGTGATCTTGGATTAATGCTTCAAAAATTAAGTATTGTCCTACAAAATAATTAGAAAGCATTAAAAGTTGCAAAATCAATGTAGAAAAAATATTTAAAATGCCAAAAACAATCAAAATATTAATTCTTTACAAAAATATCAATTATATGAAATAAATAATATTTTTGGGATTTTTTGATAAAATAAAATATTTTAACATTTTTGTGAATTATTAAAAAAAGAATCAACTCAAAATCATTAAAACTCAGAGAGAAATTAATTTTTGAATCAATTAAACAAAATCACAAAATTCAAATATTCAAATATATGAAAATGACGCCAAGAACAACACCAAGAACACGCGCGTTTTTTCAGTTTGCCCAGATTTGCATTTTCCATCCAATCTCACTGAATACGTAATTATAACATGCAATCCACATATCATTATGCTCGTCTCAACCTCACGATCATGTCTATGTACTTTAATTTCATTTAAATTAAACATACAACAAGAAATCACGAAGAAACCTCAAGAACCCTAATTTCTGCATGAAGGCTAGGATTTTTGATACACGATTCAAACAATGCAATTAATTGAGGGAAAACATTCCATGCATGATTATGAACATATGGCCAAATTATTGTGCGAGGAAATATGCATAGATTAAGAGATGCCCAAGTTTAGGCTTACCTTCAAGTCGTGACAGCAAGAGCAGATGTGATTTTGAGTTTGAGGTGTTACAGACAAGTTGTGATGATCTGGACAGCTTCCCTACATCATATGGAGTGTGTTTGAATACTTGGATTGAATTGAAATGGACTGGATCAGTTTATGGCATCTCAGCTGCACCTTGTTTGAAAATTTGAGCAACCAGCTGGTGATTTCATGAAATTGATGTTTCAGAAGTAATCTAAGTGTTTGATCATCTCATATGTGATGTATGTGAGGTGTGTGAGTGATTGGTTTGTGCAGAATTGCTCTCAAACTCAAAACCCGATAGCTACCTTGCTAAGAAAGGCATTTTTGCCAAGAGAAAGAGATTTTGAGGAAAGCATCTGTTAGATGGCTTTGGTGTACTTAAACTGACCACAATTGAGCTCTATTTATAGTAGAGCAAGTTTGTTTTGCAAGGAATAGTACATGGCAGCTGGTAAGTAGGTTTCCTCAATGTTGGCCAATGGAAATGAAAGTCTCCTCTAGCCATTGACTAGAGGTTAGGGCACAGAGCTTTGGTCCCCTTGGTCTTGGATAAGTCTTGACTGATTTCAGATGAGAATGGCTCAGTCCATGCCACCTTGATGGTTCCATTGAATGCCTCATTCCACATTTGAAGTCTTGTCCCTATTTTGGCCATTCTAGGTTCAACATGCTATTCTTTGTTCCTTGGACCTTGGAGGCTTGGCTCAGTGATTGTCCCCTTTGGATTCAATCCTCTGAGGTGTCCAAGTGGATTGGAGCAATTGCAATTGGCTGATTTTGGCAAATCGAGCCAAAATGCAAATTCTGCCTTGCTTTGACAGATTTCAGCAAGGCAACTTGCCAATGTTGTATCTCATGATGTAGGTTGAATTTGGCAATGTTCTTGGCCATTTTGGAAAGCTCTTACATGATACAACAACTGTTTGAACAAGTTTGGTTTTTATCTCTTTTGATTCCAAGTGAAAAATCCCCCTACATTTGGCAAAAAGTGAAGCAGAATTCTGACTTAGTGAAAATTTCACTAAGTGTTGGAAAAAGTGACATTTTCACTTTTCAGCCACTTTGATCACTCCATAACTCAAAATCCTTAATGAATTGGAATGACTTGTAGTTGAAGTTTTTGTAGGTGATAATGAGGGCTACAAATCCATCTTTGGATGAGAAAAAATGGCCTTGTGGTTTAGGAGTTATGGTCCTCCAAAGTTGGTACCTTTGCCACTTTATTTTTAACTTAGAAAAATTTCTAAGTTTTATGGTTACCCCTTTTACAAGTTATCTCACTTTTCTTGATTTTTCTTGATGAATGATGATTCAAATCATACATTAACATCATTTTAGGGTTAAAAATCCATTTTGGTGAAAAATCTCAAAAAGTCAAAGTTGACTTTTGTGCACAGTTGACTTTTTATCAGATGAATTCCAAACTGTGCAATTCTTCAGGAAATCATGTCCTTGACCTAAATCAAACTTGATGGACATGTTCCATGGGTGTCATAGGGTATATTCAATCATGTATTAGGGTTTGGGAGCATGTCCAAGTCAAAAGTCAAAGTTACAGTTGACTTTTCCCTTAAAACCCTAATTGTGGTGCAGATGAAAATGAAACTTGTTGCTCAAGCTTCTTGGATCAATCCATTGTTCCAAATGGATCAATATGGTGTATTAGAGACCCTCAAATCATCTCTTGAGGTCTTGTCTCATGGTTTGTCCCAAAAGTCAACTTAGGGGTGAATTAGGTCAAGAAACCCTAATTCCTGATTTTTGATGAATGCATCCCCTGAGGAAAAATTGACTTGATGCATGGGTTCATGAGGTTCCATGAAGTATATTAGGTCATGTTTTGGATCATTGCCTTGTGCCCAGATGAAAATTTCCATCTGGAGGCCCTGGTCGACCAAAACCCTAATTTGGTGACACTGTCGATCTTGAGACTTGATCCACCTAGAAGGGAGCAGCCTTATGCTTAATCCTTAAAGTGGGAGTCCTTTTTGATCCATTATGGATGTTTGAGAGATTAGACAAGTTGAAGATCATGTCATTTCTTGATTGATCCTTTGTCTAAGCACTCAGAGAGGGTTTGAAACCCTAATTTTGATTGTATTGGATGCTCACCCATCTTTGGGGAGACTGATGAAGCATGATGGTTCATCCATATTGTGATGATGATTTTCACAATGATGGGAAATCTAAGTGGTCAAAATTTGGGGTATTACACTAGGGTACCAACTTCCAAGGATCATAACTTAAGATCCAAGCAACCATTTTGGCTGATCCAAAGATGGATTTGTAGCTCTCATGGCATACTTTAAAAGTTTCAACTACACCTCACTCTAATTATTAATGGATTTTTAGTTATGTAGTGACCAAAATGAAAAAAACATTAAAATGCCACTTTTTCCAACACTTAGTGAAATTTTCACTAAGTCATAATCTGTTTCACTTTTTTCAAAATGTAAGGGCATTTTTCACTTGGATCCAAAAAGTGTCAAGACAAACTATGATCACACATATGTTGTATCATATGAGAGGTTTCCAAAATGGCCAAGAACTCCATCAAATCCCATTTGAGATAAGAGTTATGACAATGGCAATATGCCTTGCTGCAACTGTCATGGCAAGGCAGATTTGTGCATTTTGCTCGATTTGAGCAATTTGTACAAATGACAAACAAGTTTATCCATCTAAACACCTCAGAGGGAGACCAAGGAGGAACAAACACTAATCCATAAGCCTCCCAAGTCTTTGGAACTAAAAGTAGCATGCCAAACCTAGAAATGCCTAAAAAGGGGACAAGCCTCCAATTTTGTTTTGGAGAATTCAATGGATGCGCCAAGGTGGCATGAACTGAGCCTTTTCCAACTGAATGAGTCAAGGATGATCTCTGAACTAGGGAACCAAAGGCCTGTGCTCTAACCTCTAGTCAATGGCTAGAGGAGACTTAAGATTCCAAAGTGATGCAATTGGACAATGAGCTGCTGCAGTTGTCATTCACTATTGCTTGCAAAACAAACTTGCTCTACTATAAAAAGAGCTCATTTATGCTCAGTTTAAGTACACCAAAGGCCTACAACACTTGCCTTTCTCAAAGTCATCTTCTCACTCTCAAAAATGCCTTTCTTAGCAAGTCACTATCGAATTTTTCAGTAGAGAGCAATTCCACTCAAACCAATTGCTCTAACACCTCATAAACATCATATGTGAGCTGATCAAACACTAAACACACAACTGTAACACCGATTTCTCAGAATCACTAGCCAATTGCTCATGTTTTCAACCAAGTTGTAGTTGAGATTCCATGAAGTGATCCAGCCATTTCCAATCAAGTCCAAGCATTCAAACCCACTCCATATGGTGTAGGGAAGTTGTCCAGATCATCACAACTCATCTGTAACACCTCCAACTCAAAAATCACATTGCTCTTGCTGTCACGACCTTCAAGTATGCATAAACTTGGTCATCTTTTAATCTATGCATATTTCCTCGCACAATACTTTTGCCAAATGTTCATAATCATGCATAGAATGTTTTCCCTCAATTAATTGCTTTGTTTGAATCGTGTATCAAAATTCTCAGCCTTCATGCAAATTTTAGGGTTCTTGAGGTTTTGTCTTGATTTCTTATTCCATGCTTAAAATAAATGAAATTAAAGACCATAGACATGATCGTGAGGTGAAAATGAGCAGATTGATATGTGGATTGTGTGATTTCATCAAGTATTCAGTGAGATTGGATAGAAAATGCAAATCTGAGCAAAACTCCCTTCGCACGTGTTCTTGGCCCATGTTCTTGGCACCTTTTTCACAAATTTGAATATTTGAATTTTGTGATTTTATTTAATTGATTCAAAAATTAATTTCTCTCAGAGTTTTAATGATTTTGAGTTGATTCTTTTTTTAATAATTCACAAAAATGTTAAAATATTTTATTTTGCCGAAAACTCCCAAAAATATTATTTATTTCATATACTTGATAATTTTGCAAAGAATTAATCTTTTATTTATTTTTTAACATTTAAAATATTTTTTCCTCCTTGATTTTCCAAATTTAATTGGTTTCCAATCATTTTTTGGATATAAACATGATTTTTGAAACATTGATCCAAGATCACCACTCATTTTTCACATGTTTTAATTTCTTTTTATTAATTTTTTAACAAAATTAATTCCTTTTTTAAACAAAATTAGGGTTTTGATTAATTCAACCCTCATCAATCCTTTTCAAACTCATGGGCCTCTAATAGAGTGTAAGACCCAACCCCTCTTGAAAATCAAAATAATTTGGGCCTCAGTGTATTGTATAAGTCTTGATACCGTCAAAAAGTCCGGCACGATCGTCGCCTTTTTAACAAAAATCTTTGGGCTTCTCCTTGAGCAATAAGACCCATCTTTATTCATTTTCAAAATCTACAGAGTGTAAGACCCAATCCCCTTTTAACCAAAACAATTTTGGGCCTCAGCTATTGTATAAGTCCCTCTGCGTTAAAAGAAAAATCTCGGCGCAATCGCCAGTTTAAAAATCAAATCATCTAGGCCTACCCTCGTGTTATAAGCCCCACTTCTTTTCTTTAAATATCTTTGGGCCTCTAATAGAGTGTAAGACCCAACCCTTTCGTAAATAATACCTTTTTGGGCCTCACATATTGTATAAGTCCCTCTGTATATTTTCAAACGTTCGGTGCGATCGTCGCCTTTTTAAAAAATAACCATGGGCTTCTCCTTGAGTTGTAAGTCCCATCCCTTGTACAAAAATAAATCTTTGGGCCTCTAATAGAGTATAAGACTCAACCCCCATGTACATAAAAACTTTTTGGGCCTCTCCTTGAGCTGTAAGCCCCAACAATCTTTTCAAAGCACTTTCTCCTTTGATTTTGAATTCAAATATATGTTGTTATCAAAAATTTCTTTAATTTCTTTGTTGAACAACTAACAAAACAACATGGAAGCTCTACAACGGGTAAGTGTTTATCCGCTTTCATTTACCGCTTTCATATGTATATAACTGTATTGTGGGGCTGTTTCACTGTAAGTCTTCTTTCACATCCTTTTATATACTTGTCACATATCCACTATGTAATTCTAGTATAGTTATTTAGAGTTTTCCCCGGTAACTACGTCTAGAACTAGGTAAAGCCCTATTGGTCACTCTTTAAATACAAACAAAACTAGATCCCCTTAGGATTTCCAGATACAGTCTTCCCTTCTCTTGGGGTTAAACAATATGGAACAAAGAGAAAGGCAATATTCTCGGTGAACCTTTTCTCAGACAGTTACCCTTAGAAATTGTCAAAGAAACTCTAACTCCGCAGAGATGATCTTTTCTCCGTGAATGGCATCTCTTGAGTTTCTTCAAAATTCTCAAACTTTCATGGAATGATCTTTTCTCTGTGAATTGCATTTTTTGAACTTCTCTTGGTTTGGGGACCCACAGGCTTCCTAAAAGCATCCCCGCCTCCTCTTGGGCGTTGTACAAGGACCCTTCGGCTTCTTATAAGTTCCCATGCCTTCTCTTGGGCTTAATACAAGGACCATGACGGCCTCTTAAAGGTATAAGACATAACTTAGTCATCCTTTGCTAGAGCAGTCTTTCCCGCGTAAAAACTCCGGCCTTGTAGGGTTGATACTCATCCCATAATGCCCGCGCCTCCTCTACGACATTGTATAAAAGATAAAACTCTAGACTTAGACAGTCTAAACCTCTTGAGTCTCAAAGACATTCTCAAGTTCCTTTCAAACATAGGAAGAAACACCGATCACTCTGGATCAATCTCCAGCAGAAACCCAGTCTCTCTCATGAGAGTTCCCCCTACTTGGACCCGCTTCAGGATCTCGATAATCCACAACAGTAAGTCAGCTTCGTCTTGGGCTTTGTACAAATGATTCTCCTCAGCGGAGTTAACCTTTTCAGACTCTCTTGTTGAGTCAACCACTTTTAGCCTCCGTCTTGGGCTTTGTACAAGACATATAAAAACATTCTCTTTTTGAGTATAAAAGACACTCTTGTTGAGTCAATCTCCTTTTAGCCTCAATCCCAGACTTCGTACGAGACAGCAAAACATTCTCTTGTTGAGTATAAAAGACTCTCTTGTTGAGTCAATCTCTTTTTAGCCTCAATCTCGGGCTTCGTACGAGACAACAAATCACTTTCTTATTGAGTATAAAAGACTCTCTTGTTGAGTCAATCAACCTTCAGATTCTCTTGTTGAGTCAATCACATGTTCAAGACTCTCTTGTTGAGTCAACCTTTGTTAGCCTCTGTCTTGAGCTTTATACAGGACAGATAAAAGTACTCTTTTGTTGAGTCAAACCCTTTCAACCTCCATCTTGGGCTTTATGCAAGATACATGCTCCCCAACGGAGTCAAAATCCCTTTTAGCCTCAATCATGGGCTTTGTACAAGACAAAAACAACATTTTCCCCGGAAAAGTCAAACTTCCAACCTCCTCTTAGGCTTTGTATAAAGAAACCCCCGGTTGAGTCAATCAACCTTTTAGCATCAAATTTGTGCTTTACTCACACCATATAAACATCAATAATTCCTCTTTAGAGACGACAAATTCCCTTTTAGTCAAAACCCTTTAGGTTCTCATCTTGGACCAAAACATCTCTTTCCTCCCATAGAATAGGAGGAACTACAATCGCTCTGATTTCCCTGTTTCGAGAATACGTAGGCATAAGATTACAAAAGCTTAGCGAGCATACTAATCAAAAACTCAAAATCCAGTACCTCCATACATCAATCAAAAAGCATCAAACCTAGTACCTTACCAAAATCCTCCTGTACAGTCACGACACTCTGTTCTTAAACGAAATAACCTAAGACAGTCCCCTTTTTGATAGCA
The DNA here is from genome assembly GCA_022829125.1 of Lathyrus tuberosus. NCBI lineage: Eukaryota > Viridiplantae > Streptophyta > Magnoliopsida > Fabales > Fabaceae > Lathyrus > Lathyrus tuberosus. Next base: position 1,976,700 of record JALAZF010000532.1, on the reverse strand, counting down.
TTTGTAAACCAACAGTTTTGGCTCCTTAACCTCAGTATGCAAGCAGGGTTAATTGGAGACATCTATTTCCCTTCCTTAATCAGCTTCACAGGATAAAAAATGAATCGAACTGTAGTACCAAATCGATAGTGATTCAAAACCACAAAAATAGTGCTACAAAGTAATCCAATGCCTTGGACACTCTTAATAGACCCCTTAGAAGCTTTTAGGATGATCAAGATCAACTGGAAACCTATGGATCAGAAACTGGCTCTTTCTTGCAAAATTGGCAAAAGTGACCAAAATGGTAACTCCTTCAATTGGTGATACAGTTGAGGGACACTTGTAGAAACAATTTAAGGATGATAGTTAGAGAGTGTTTGAAGTGTTGTTTGGCTTTGAAAGTGATTGGATCAAGACATGGCTTGAAAAATGCAGAAAAGTCAAAATTTGAGGTTTTGATGGTTGACTTTCTGTTTTTGGTGTTGTGAGTTGAAGGTGAGGGTTTGAACACCTCCAGTGTTTGAGAATTACAAGTTTGATCCTTGAAACCTTGAATTTGAAGCAAGAGAAGGAAAGTGAGAAAATAAGGCTTTGGTATTGTTTTGGTGTATTTTGAAACATCAGGAATGGCCTCTATTTATAGGAGAGGAAGTTTGTTTTTGGAGGAATAGTGAATGGATGAGGGAGCATGCTATTATCCAATGTGTTTTGTTATGTAACGCTTTCTTAAATGCCAAGGTACCAAGTCTCCTTTTCCCATTGACTTGAGCTGATCTTTGTAGCTTTAGGTCTTCTGGTCTTGGAATAAATCTTGACTCATTTGGATAGTCATGGACTGATACATGCCACCTTTATGCATCCTTTCAATGCTTCATGACAAACTTTGAGTTTTTTGGATTTGAAACTTAAATGTCACATGCCTAAGAGATAGTGTCTTGACTTGCAAGGCTCTATGGTTCAGAGTTTGTTGGTTTTGATAAGATTCCTTATGATCTTGAAGAGTGACAAGGCTTGCATAGTCACTAACTTGACAAAATTGAGCCTTAATGCATAATCTGTCTTGAGAAATCAGGATGAAAATGCCATTTTGCAAGATTCATAACTCCTAGCTCAAATTGAATCATGGGAGGCTCTTGTACTTTTTAAAAAAGCCCACATATTATACTTCAACTTTGATGTTTGCATTTGGTCTTGATTCATCTTGGATCATGATGAAAAGTGTCTTTTAACATTGGTGTCCAAAGCTGAAAAACTTGGCAGATTTTCACTAAGTGTCAAGAATGTTCACTTCTTAATTTTTGTGATTTTGCTCAATCCATAACTTAAAATCCATGAAGATTTGGAATGTGGTGTAGTTGACAAACTTATAGTATGTAACAAGAACTATCATTTGAGCTTTGGATGGAAGAAAACGGTTGCTTGGATCACAAGTTATGGCCTTGCAAAGTTGGGTAAAAACCATTTTTTCCGTAACTTAGTAAAAATTCAAGTTTCTCAAGGTTGCCCTTTTTGCAAGTAACCTCATTTCTCTTGATTTTTCTTGATTGATTATGATCAAAATCATAAGTTAACATTGTTTTTGACTTTAAGAGGCCATATTTACCAAACAATCTCAAAAGTCAAACTTGGTTTTGATCATAGTTGACTTTTTTATCAGATGAATTTTAAACTTTGTGATCCTTTATGAAATCAAGTCCTTGGGCTAAATTGAACCTAATGGTTTGATTCCATAGGTGTTTTAGAGTGTCTTGAATCATGTACCAAGGTTTGAGATCATGTCTTAGTCAAAAGTCAAAGGTGGGGTTGAATTTTCCTCAAAAACCCTAGTTTGTGGTCCAAATGAATGTGAGTCTTTATATTACTCATGAATCAAGTTCTTTGTGTCGATTTAAACTTGTGAGGGGATCAATATAAGATATTTCAGGTCTTCAAAACATTTCTTGAGGTCTTGGCTCATGTCTTGCTCTAAAAGTCAACTTAGGGGTGAATTAGGTCAAGAAAACCCTAATTCCTAATTTTTTATTAATGCATTCCCTGAGGCTATTTTGAACTGATGATTGGATTATGAGGTCCCTTTGAGCTTCTTGAATCAAGTTTTGAAGTATTGGCTCATGCCCAGATGAAAATTTCCCTCTGGAGGCTTTGGTCGATCAAAACCCTAATTTGGTGACACTGATGATCTTGAGGCTTGATCAACTTGAAATGTTGCATTCTTGTGCTTAATTCTTGATGTGGGAGACCTCTTGATCCTCCATGGATCTTTGAGAGGTTTGATAATGTTGAAGACCATGTCAATGCTTGACTGATTCTTTGCCTAGATGCTTTAAAAGGGGTCAAAACCCTAATCTTTGGTTGAGGTGAATGCTCCAAAATATTTTAGAGGATTGATGAGGCATGAAGGTACATCCATATTGTGCTGATGATTTTCACAATGATGTGAAATCTTGTGGTCAAAATTTAGGGTATGACAGATGCCCCTATTTAATCTTCTTGGACCTGAAGGTGCGAATGACGAAGACATTCGCACATTCAATGTAAAAGAGGATTAAATATTAGAATACCAGAAAATTTTGATTATGGTTGCGAATGGTAGTTGAGCTGCTCATCTGTCTTCTTTTGCTAAGTAATGCTACTTAGGAAAGGGGAAAACTTCCCCTTCATCCTGGTCTTTAGCCACGAAACTGGTCTCAAATTTCTTTTGAAATAAACTTCCCCTCGATCCTGTCTTCAGCCACGGAACTGGTCTCAGTTTTCTTTTTGAAATAAACTTCCCATCGATTCTGGTCTTCAGCCACGAAACTGGTCTTAGTTTTCTTTTGAAATAAACTTCCCCTCAATCTTGGTCTTCGGCAATGGAACTGGTCTTAGTTTTCTTTTGAAATAATCTTCCCCTCGATCCTAGTCTTCAGCCACGGAACTGGTCTCAGTTTTGTTCTTGTCGAGTTATTCTCTTTGACAAGGAATGCTATCTGTGTTAGTTTTTTTATCAAACTTCTCGCAGAGATTTACTGGGGAGATGCCATTTGATGGAAAAAGATTTAATGTCAGACTTGTTTGGGATAACCATTTGTCTGAACCGCAGAGGTGTGCAAACTTCTCTGTTGGAGATGCCATTTGCTTGAGAGGTTACACCATACTTCCCCTCGATACTTTCTCGGAGAGACGCTATGTGATGTAATTCAATTTTGAGGTGCAGATGACCTTATTGAAAGTAAGACAAACTTCTCAGAGAGAGACTTCCATTTGTCGACTTATTTGGAAATCTACAAGGGCAAGAACAAACTTCCTTGTTTGCTGATCAGTAGATTTTTCTTAGAGGACGTAATGTCCATGTTGCTAAGAGTCTTTTGTTGAGAAGCTTTCGCGCGGGATTTTCCTTAATCTGGGAAAGCAAAATATCATCTTTAATGGTGAAGAGTGATGTTCGAAAGGTGTATATCCAAATGTCTTCTTGTCTTTCAGAGGTTCAAGTTGTCAAAGTGGTTGAGGATTGATTTCAATCCAGGAATAAACTGGAGAGAGATTGTTTAGATGATACATTTCTTGACAAGGAAAGAACTCAAACCGGGATTTTATCCTATCAAGTGTAGAAAGGAAAACTAACAACTCTAATGGAGAGAGGACATTTATCACTTTGGGATGAGTATGACCAAAGTGATTGTAATGCAATATGAATATGAATATGAATATGAATCAATTATGCATGATATATGTATGAAATACTTATGCTTACAAGACGTACATGACATACGGATTGGTGATGAACACAACTAGATACTCGACAACTCTAAGAGATAGGGGTATCACTAGAGATTTTGAAGGTAGTACTTCTGTTTGGGAACGAGGATTCCTGTGTTTGTTCTGATTTCCGGAGGTACAAACCTGCTAGGGGTAGACTCTACTGGAGAGAAAAGCCAAACATCGGTTCTCAAAGGTAAAAACTCTACCGGGGATAATAGATGGGACATTCTATCTGGAGCTATTGATCTTTCATTCAGGGTGTACTGGTCAAAATGAGTATTTTGATTCTGTATTTTGAGGTTTGATCACTTCCGGAGAAACTGTTGATATTCCCCTTTGTGTTCAGTAACCAAAAGGAAATTTCCATCCTTATTTTAAAATCAGAAGTAAAATTTTAAATTTCCGTTTTGAAAACAAAAGTAAGTTCATTTTTTGTGTTTCAAGAATCGTTGATCATATAAAAAATGTCATTTTGCAAAGCAGAATAAATGAGAATTACAAACAAAAGGCATAAGGCTCAAATTTTAATTGATAGAATGGTAATCAGCTTAATGCGTGATCCCATGGAGCATTACAAAGTTTAGAAAATGTTAATTTATAGGGAAAAAGGCTACATTGAAATATAACGACCACTATCCTTCTACCAACTTTGAATTCTGGATATTTTTGAGCTTCTGTCGAAGGTGACCTTGACTGAGGTTTTCCCGACATATGACGTTGCCTCTGAGGAGCCAATCTTGTCGGATGCAGTTACCGCCATAAATCCCTCATTTTTTCCTAGATTTCCTTTTCAAGTCTTCAATCCATCGGGATGATTATATATTTTTTTTTATGTCTCTAATTTTTTCCTAGACCGCCCTTTCGGGTTTTTAATCCAACGAGACGTTTTTTCGTTTAGGCAAAGTATTTCTTGACTACATCAACATTTGCAGGGTAGGTAAACTCCTCTCAATCCATGGTTCCGAGTCTTAAGGCACCGCATGAGAAGGCTTTCTTAACAACATAGGGGCCATCGTAATTTGGAGTCCACTTGCCCCTGGGATCAGTGAGAAATGATTGTATCTTCTTGAGCACGTGGTATCCTTCTCTAAAGGCACAAGGTCGGACCTTTTTGTCGAACGTTTTTTTCATTCTCTGTTGATATGACTGACCATGGCATAAAGCCGACATCCTTTATTCTTCGATTAGGTTCATTTCATCGTATCTACTTTGACACCATTCAAGTTCTGTTAGCTTGGCTTTCATCAATACTCTTTTTGATGGGATCTCTACTTCTATGGGGAGTATAACCTCCATGCCATATACTAGAGAGAAAGAGGTTGCCCCTGTTGAAGCTAAAAGGTTTGACTGAGAGAGAATTTTTCATCTCTAAATGGAGACATCTCGTTTGTTTATCATAATTGTTGGGTGACTAATTATAAAGGAGAATTACTTTAATTGGGATATGAGAATCCAGCAATGCCATAATTTCCTTTATAGGGGATTTGTCCTGAAGGAGAAAACTTTAACTCAGTGTTGAGCAATGCCATTTTATCTTAGGAATCTTTCATGCTAAGAGAGGGGCAGTGGCGTGGATGTAAATAATCCAAAGGCTTGCCATTTACAGCAATTAGATGAAAGAAGGGGATTTATCAGGATAAGACATGGACTATAACTTGGATTTTTGAATCAACAAGTGTGCCACTTACAACAATTATCTGGGATTAGGGTTTGTTTTGAATGTGTGTTTTGATGGCGATATACAGAGAAGTATCTTCCTACAGAGATATTTTGATTTCCTCTGAGAGGATTTTGGTTTTCTTTGTGTGTGCCTTGATCAAAGCCCAAGGTTGAAGCTAAGAGATTGATTGACTCCACTGGGGGAAGTCCTTATACAAAGCGTAAGAGGAGGCTAGGAAAGACTGACTCAACAAGAGAGTGTTTATCTGTCTTGTACAAAGCCTAAGATTGAGGCTAAAAGAGAATTGACTCTTTTTGGGATATCATTATACAAATCCTAAGAGGAGGCTAAAAGGGGCTATCTTTTTCAGAGAAAGATTTTGTCCGTCATGTACAAAGCCCAAGATTGAGGCCAAAAAGGGATTTTTAATTCCACTGGGGAATATTTGTATGTGTCTTGTACAAAGCCCAAGATTGAGGTTAAAAGGGGATATTGACTCTAATGGTGAGAGGTTTTATCTGTCTTGTACAAAGTCCAAGAATGAGGCTAAAAGAAGTTGACTAACTCAGTTGGAGGGTATTTTAGGTGTCTTGTACAAAGCCCAAGATTGAGGCTGAAAGAAGATTGACTCTGCTGGAGAGTATGATTTGTCTTGCACAAAGCCCAAGATTGAGGCTAAAAGAGGATTGACTCTGCTTAGGGAGATTTATATATGTCTTGTACAAGGCCCAAGCGTGAGGCTGAAAAGAGACTGACTCAACAAGAGAGTGTTTTTATCTATCTTGTACAAAACCTAAGATTGAGGTTGAAAAAGGTTAACTCAACAAGAGAGTGCTTTTTATCGGTCTTGTACAAAGCCCAAGATTAAGGCTGAAACGAGTTAACTCAACAAGAGAGCGTTTTTTATCTGTCTTGTACAAAGCCCAAGATTGAGGCTGAAGGGTTGACTCAGCAAGAGAGTGCTTTTGAGGCTAACTCTACTGAGGAAAATCATTATACAAAGCCTAAGAGGAGCCTGCCTTCTGCTGAGGATTATTGATATCCAGAGGCCGGTCAAAGACTGGGGATCAACTCTTACTGAGGGTTTACAGAAGGGTTGAGGTATCAGATGCCTTGAGGTTCTGATTTGGAATAATGTTATACTGATGATAAGCTGACCCTAGCTGGGGAAATTTAGGATGAAATACTGAGTTTTAGATCCTGTGAGGGTTTTAACTCTACTGGAGATTGGTTAAATGACCAGGGTTTTTTTCTGTGTTTGTAGGGAACTTGAGAATGTCTTTGAGATCCAAGAGGAGATTAGACTGTCCAAGTCTACTGGTATGGAAGAGTTTATCTTTGTATGATGCCCAAGAGGAGGCTGGTGTTTTATGGGATGAGAATCAACCCTAAAATTGGTCTGAGGTTTTGACTCTTTAGAAAGATTTCTCTAACAAAGGATGACTAAGTTATGTCCTATACCTTTAAGAGGTATTCATGGTCCTTGTATTAATCCCAAGAGAAGGCATGAGAGCTTCTAAGAAGCCGGAGGGTCCTTGTACAAAGCCCAAGAGGAGGCGTGGATGCTTTTAGGAAGCCTATGGGTCTAAACCTAAGAAGAGTTCAAGAAAAGTTTCACCAGGAATAATCTTTTCTTTAGTGAACATTTCTAGGGTTTGAAGGAATTCAAGAGAGGTTTCACTTGGAATTAATCCTCTCTGGGGGAAATGAATTTCTTTGACAATTTTCTAATAGTGACAGTCTGAGAAAAGTTTCTCTGGGAATAATGCCTTTCTCTTTGTTCCATATTGTATAAGCCCAAGAGGAGGCAAGACTGTATCTGGAATTCTTATGGGGAACTATTTTTGACTGTGTTAAAAAGAGTGACCGCTGGCTTTATCTAATCCTAGACCAAATTGCCGGGGAAAACTCTAAGCAGATATATACAAGCATATATATAGAGATTAAATATATACTATATGTAAAAGAGGGTAGGAGGACTTACAGGTGAGCAAGCTTCCAGCATTACAAACAAATATATATATATATATATATATATATATATATATATATATATATATATATATATATATACAAGTATGTAAAAGAAATCTATTTTAAAACTTACAGGTGAGCAAGCTTCCATTGTAACAGTTGTACGGTTAGTTGTTCAAGAAATTACAGAATATTTTGATGACAACTATGAATTTGAACCTAAATCAAAAGGGAAAGTTGTTTTGAAAAGAAGATTGGGGCTTATACTCAAGGAGAGGCCCAGATGAAAAACAGTAATCGTATTGTTGATTTGAAAATTGTATCGGGACTTATACAATGACTGAGGCCCAAATTATTGTATTTACAAAGAGGTTGGGTTTTACACTTTATTAGAGGCCCAAAAGTTTATTTTTGTACAAGAGATGGGGCTTACAACTCAAGGAGAGACCCAGAAATAACAGTGATCGCAACGTTGTTTTGAAAATTGTACAGGGACTTATACAATGACTGAGGGCCAAATTATTTATGTACAAAAGAGGGTTGGGTCTTACACTCTATTAGAGGCCCAAAAGTTGTTTAAAAGAAAGGAGAATGGGACTTACAACACGAGGGGAGGCCCAGTTTAAAATTGTTTATAAAAATTGGCGATCGCGCCGAGATTTTATCGTACTAGGACTTATACAATGACTGAGGTCCAAAAATGTTTATGTACAAAGGGGGCTGGGTCTTACACTCTATTAGAGGCCCAAAAGTGTTTTAAAAATTTAAAATCAAGAGGAAACCCTAATTTTAAATTAAAATTTTATTTTTCAAAGGAAGTTTAAATAATAAATGATAAAAAAATCAAATATATTCAAAAACAAATTGTATACTTTGAAAAATATTTTGAAAAATCATGTTCAATTACATGAAAGTTTGAAATTCATTTGGAATGAAAAGATAAAAATGGGAATTTCATTTTAAAATGTTTAAAAACAAATAAAATGAAATTAATTACAAAAATTCTAACTAGATTAAAAAATAATATAAATTGGATATTTTTTTTGTAAAATAAAATATTTAAACATTTTTGTGAATTTTGAGAAAAAGAATCAATTCAAAAACACAAATATTCAGAGAGAACTTAATTTTTGAATCAATTAACAAAAATATCAAAATATTCAAAAATTCAAAAATTTGAAAAAGGGCGCCAACAACACTAAGTTCTTGCCCGCGTGCTCTATTTCTGCAGATGTGTGTTTTCTCACTTTTCTCCATGATTTCTCAATGGTTTTGCACGATTCAAGTACCAATCTTGTTCGTTTTTGAACAAGGATCACAACCATATAGTTTAATTGCATTTATATTAAGTATGGAGGAAGAAATCATTAGAAAACCTCAAGAACCCTAATTTCACAATGAACACAATGAAATTCCATACACGATGGATTCATGGCAATTGATTGAGGGTTATTACTCTACATACATGCATAAACAAGATGGTAACTCAAACATTCATTCATGATGCATGAATCATAGAGTTTGAAGGGTTCAGGCCTACCTCTTGCAGCTGGTGATCGAGTTTGATGATGGAAGTGTTGCAGCTAGGTTCCAATGATCTGGACAGCTTCCTTAGGTTCCAAGGAGTGTGTTTGAATGCTTGGAGTGGATTGAAATGAGCTGGAACTAGTTGCGGTACCTCAACTGCAACTCTGTCAAGAACTTGAGCAATTGACTGGTGATTTTGTGAATTAGATGTTCCAGATGTGATTTTGTGTTATGGATCACTCATATATGATGTTTATGAGATGTGTGCATAATTGGTTTGGTTGGAATCACTCTCAATCTCAAAATCCGATAGTGACTTGAGTTAGAAGGAAAAATTGGAGTGAAGAAGAGATTTTGAGTAAAGCATCAGTTTGGATGCTTTGGTGTACTCAAACTGATCACAAATGAGCTCTATTTATAGTAGATCAAGTTTGTTTTGGCTGCAATAGTGAATGGCAACTGCAGCAGATCTGTGGCACATTGTGATCAAATGGAGTCTCAAGTTTCCTCTAGCCATTGACTTGAGGTTAGAGCACAGGCTAGGGGTTCTCTGATTCCGAGATAAGGCTTGACTGAACTTGGATAACATTGTCTTGATGAATGCGACCTCTATGCATTTGTTAAATGCTTGGAAACAAAATTGACCATTTGAAGAATCTTGAATTTTAGGTGTGTCATGCCTAAACATAGATCCATGGACTTGTGAGGCTGGTGCATCAGTGTTTGTCCCTTGGTTGTTCCCCCTTGAGGTGTGCAGATGGATAACCATACTTGTTATGGCACAAATTGATCAATTCGAGCAATTATGCACAAATCTACCTTGAAAAAATCAGTGAAAAATGCCATTTTCAATGGATCATATCTCCTTGCTCAGGTTGAGTTATGGGAGGCTCTTATACTTTTTAAAGAGCCCTGATATGGTACTATCCATGTATGATCATAGTTTGTCTTGAAACTATTTGGATTCTATTGAAAAATCCTCATGAACATTGATGTTCAGGGCTAGTAACTTAGGCAGATTTTTACTAAGTGTTGAAAAATGTCATTTTCTTCATTTTGTCATTTTGATCACTCCATAACTTAAAATCCATGAAGAATTGGAGTATGAGGTAGTTAAAGCTTTTGTAGAATGCAGGAAGACCTACAAATCAGGCTTTGGATCACTCAAAATGGCTGCTTGGATCACAAGTTATGATCCTTGGAAGTTGGTACCAAAATCATTCAAATTTAGTAACTTGAAAAAAATTTCAATTTTTCAAGATTACCCCTTTTACAAGTTATCTTGGTTTCTTGATCAATTCTTGTTCAAATGACATTATAAATCATATTTTATGAAAATATGAGTCATAAGGATCATTTTTTCCAAAAAATTCATGTTTTGACTTTCGGCTCTAGAGCGGTTCGGCACGTAAAAACCCTAATTCCCAACTTTTGGGGAATGTATCCTCTGAGGGTATTTTAGCTTTGAAAATGTATCCTTAGGGTTATTTTGAGCATATTGAGTCACATGTTGGAGTATTGGCTCATCCTCTTGTGAAAATCTCACTCTGGAGGTCCCAGTGGTCCAAAACCCTAATTTGGCGACATCGGGTGTTTCGAGGCTCAAAACACTTGGAATGTTACAATTGTGCTTGATTTTTGATGTGGGAGTCCTCTTGATCCCTTGTGGATGTTTTAAGAGGTTAGACAAGTTGAAGATCATGTCATTTCTTGATTGATCCTTTGTCTAAGTGTTCTGAGAGGGCTCAAAAACCCTGATTGTTGATTGTAGTGAATGCTCAACAATCATTGAGGAGATTGATGAGGTATGATGGCACATCCATATTATGATAATGATCCTCACAATGATGGGAAATCTTGGTGGTCAAAATTTGGGGGATAACAGATGCCCCTATTTAATCTTCTTGGACCTGAAGGTGTGAATGGCGATGGTATTCGAGCATTCGATGTGCAAGATAATTAAATATCGGAATACCCAAAATTTTGACTGTAGTTATGAATGGCAGTTTGCTCATCCATCTTCTTTTGCTAAGCAGTGATACTTAGAAAAGGGTGAAACTTCCCCTCGATCCTGGTCTTCAGCCACAGAACTGGTCTTAGTTTCTTTTGTAATAAGCCTCCTCTCGTTCCTGGTTTTTTTCCACAGAACTGGTCTCAGTTTCAGAAATAAACTTCCCCTCGATCCTGGTATTTAACCGAGGAACTTGTCTCAGTTTCTAAAATAAACTTCCCCTCGATCGTGGTCTTCAGCCAAGGAACTGGTCTAAGTTTCTGAAATAAACTTCACCTCAATCTTGGTCTTCAGCCAAGGAACCAGTCTAAGTTTTTGAAATGAACTTCCCCTCGATCCTGGTCTTCAGCCAAGGAACTGGTCTCAGTTTCTTCTTGTCGAGTTCCTTCCTTGACAAGGAATGCTATGTGTAGAAGTTTTCATCAAACTTGTTGCCGAGTTTTTTACTGGGGAGATGCCATTTGAAGGAAAAATATTTGATGTCAGACTTGCCGGGGACACCCATTCGTCTGAGCTGTAGAGGTGTGCAAACTTCTCTGTTGGAGATGCCATTTGTTGACTCTACCGAGAAAAAACGAGTCTCTTGAAAGACAGCTTTTTGCTTGAGGATACTACATCATACTTTTGTTCGAGATCTTTTCGGAGAAATGCCATGTGATGTGATCCGATTTTGAGGTGCTGATGACTTCATTAACATCGAATTTCTTGGGAGAAAAACTGATGTGTTGCTGAGAGTCTTTAGTTGAGAAGCTTTCTCTGGGGATTTTCCTTAATCTGGGAAAGCTAGAAATATCATCTTCGAGGGTGAAGAGTGATGTTTGTCGAATGTCTTCTTGCCTTTCAAAGGTTCAAGTTATCTAAGTGGTCGAGGATCATCTCCAATCCAGAAATAAAGTGGGGGAGAGATTGTTTAGGCAATACATTTCCTGACGAGGAAAGAACTGACAACTCGGTTGACAAGAGGACTTTATCACTTGGGAGATGAGACTGACCAGAGTGATAGTAATGCAATATGATTATGAATATGAATCAAATATGCATGATGTAAGTATGTTTATGCTTACAAAACTAATGCAACATACAGACTAAATAGATGAACACAACTAGATACTCAGCCACGGTGGGGGATGAAAAGTATCACTGGTTCAAAATAGTAATCTTGCCCTGCTTGGGAAAGACGGTCCCTATGGGGAGGACAAAATTTTCATTCGGTCTTAAGAGGTACGAACTCTGCCGGGGATATCAGATGGAATATTACATCTGAAATAATTGATCCTTCATTCAGGTGCACTGGTTTAGAAGAAGTACTTTGACTCTGTACTTTGAGGTTCAATCACCTTCGGAGAAGCGATCGATGTTCTTTTCAATGTTCATCAGTAAAAAAGAAATGCCATCTTTATTTTAAAAGCAGAAAAATTTTGACAAGTAAATTCATTTTTGTTTTATTTCAAAAATCGTTGATCATGTTAAAATGTCATTTTGTAAAGCAAAAATAAATGAGAGTTGCAAATAAAGCACTAGAGCTCAAATGTTATTGATAGGATGGAAATCAGCCAAATGCGTGATCCCATAGAGTATTTACAAAGTTTATAAAATGGTAATTTTAAGGGAAAAGGGCTACATTGGAACATAACGACCGTTATCCTTCTACCAACCTTAAATTTTGGACATCCCGAGCTTCTGTCGAAGATGACCTTGACTGGAGTTTTCCTGATGGATGTCATGACTGCTGAGGAGTTGAACTGATCAGACGTAGTTACTTGCCATTAATCCCTAACTTTTGCCTGGATTGTACTTTGAGATTTCCAATCCATCGGGATGATTTTTTTTATTATGTCTCCAAATTTTGCCTGGACAGCCCTTTCGGGTTTTCAATCCCCCGAGACTTGTGTTTTTTGATTTAGGCGAAGTATTTCTTGACTACATCAACATTTGCGGGGTAGGCATATTCTTCTCCATCCATGGTTGCGAGTCTCAAAGAACCGCTTGAGAAGGCTTTCTTGACCACATAAGGACCGTCATAATTCGGAGTCCATTTGCCCTAGGAATCAGTGAGGAATGATTGTATCTTTTTGAGCACAAGGTCTCCTTTCCTGAAGATGTGAGGTCTGACCTTTTTATCGAACACTTTCTTCATTCTTTGCTGATATAACTGACCATAGCATAGAGCCGTTATTCGTTTTTCTTTGATTAGGTTCATTTCATCGTGCCTGCTTTGACACCATTCAACTTCTGTTAGCTTGGCTTCCATCAATACCTAGATTGATGGGACCTCTACTTCTATAGGGAGTACTGCCTCCATACCATATACTAGAGAGAAAGGGGTTGCCCCTGTTGAAGCGCGGGCAGATGTGCGATAACCTTGAAGAGAAAAGGGTAACATCTCGTGCCAGTCTTTGTAGGTTACAACCATCTTTTGAATGACCTTCTTGATGGTTTTGTTAGTCGCTTCTACCGCCCTGTTCATCTTAGGTCGGTAGGGAGATGAGTTATGGTGTTCGATCTTGAACTCAACACCCAGCTCTTTCATCATCTTATTGTTCAAGTTAGATCCATTATCAGTAATGATCTGGCTTGGAACACCATAACGGCAGATGAGGTTGTTCTTGATAAATCGGACCACGACTTGTCGGGTCACATTGGCGTATGATGCTACTTCGACCTATTTGGTGAAGTAGTCAGTGGCTACGAGGATGAACCGATGTCCGTTCGAAGCCTTGGGTTCGATCATGGCAATCATGTCGATTCCCCAAATGGAAAAAGGCTATGGGGAAGAAAGATCTTTGAGATGTATTGGCGGTACATGGATTTTGTCTGAGTATATCTGACACTTGTGACATCTTCTCATGTACTTATAGCAGTCAGATTCCATGGTCAACCAATAGTATCCTGTTCTTAGAATTTTTCTCGCCATTGTGTGTCCGTTGGCATGAGTGCCAAAGGATCCTTCATGAATTCCCTTCATCAGCATGTTTGCTCCTGGTATGTCTAAGCATCGGAGTAGGACCATGTCAAAGCTTCTCTTATAGAGTGTATCACCCCTTAGGAAGAAGTTGCCAGCCAGTCTTCTGATGGGTTTCCTGTCTTTTCTGGATGCCCCTGGTGGGTACTTTTATTTCTGAAGGAAGCTTTTGATATCGTGATACCAAAGTTTGTCGTCTATGACTGCTTCGATTGTGAAGATGTAAGTGGGTCGTTCTAGGTGCATTACGTCAATCTAGGTACGTCATTCCATTGACCTACACTAATCATGGAGGAGAGAGTGGCTAATGCATCAGCCATGTGATTCTCTTCACGAGGGATATGATGAAACTCGATTCTGTTAAAGAATGGTAACAACCTTATCGCATAATCTTTGTAAGGTATCAATCCTGATTGGTAGGTGTTCCAATCTCCTTTAATCTGATTGATAACCAAAGCCGAGTCTCCATACACATCCAAGTTCTTTATCCTTAAGCAAATTGCTTCTTCGAGACCCATGACGCAAGCTTCGTATTCGGCCTCGTTGTTTGTACACTTGAACGTCAGCCAGGCAGTGAAAGGAATGTGGGTACCCTGAGGTGTTATGATGATTGCCCCAATTCCATTTCTATAAATGTTGACAGCTCCGTCCAAAATTAGTCCCCATTGGGAACCTGGTTCTGGCCCTTCACTGGGTAGCGGTTCATCGCAATCTTTCATTTTCAAATACATGACATCTTTGTCTGGGAAGTCAAATTCGACTGATTCCAGATCGTCAATCGGTTGATGAGCCAAATGATCATCAAAATACTTCCTTTGACGGCTTTCTGAGCGTGGTACTCGATGTCGTATTCTGGTAACAACATCTGCCAACGGACAATCCTTCCCGTGAGAGCAGGCTTTTCAAAGACGTACTTGATCGGATCCATTTTAGAGATTAACCAAGTAGTGTGACAAATCATGTACTGGCATAGACGTTTGGCTGCCCAAGCCAAAGCACAGCAAGTTTCTCAAGCATAGTGTACCGAGTTTCACAGTAGGTAAATTTCTTGCTCAAATAGTAGATGGCAGACTCTTTTCTTTTGGTTTCGTCTTATAGGCCAAGTACATCATAGAATCTTCCAAGACTATTAAGTAGATGATCAGCGGTCTTCCCTCCATTGGAGGTGATAGGATAGGCGGATTCAACAAATATTCCTTGATACTGTCGAAGGCTTTTTGACAGTCTTCTGTCCATACACAACTTTGATTCTTTCTGAGCAGTTTGAAGACCGGCACGCATGTCACGATCACGAGGGATATGAATCTGGAAGTGTTATTTAGATGTCCCAAGAATCCTCTGTCCTATTTTTCAGTCCTTGGAGAAGGAATTTCTTGAATGGCCTTGACCTTGTCAAGATCAACCTCGATTCCTTTCTGGCTGACGACTAACCCTAAGAGTTTTCCTGAATGGACACCGAATGTGCATCTGTTAGGATTCAAGCGGAGTTTGTACTTCCTCAGAAGCTCGAATAACTTTGACAAGTGGGTCACATGCTCATCTTCTGTTTTAGATTTGGCAATTATGTTATCGACGTACACTTCAATTTCTTTGTGTATCATGTCGTGAAACAGAGTAGTCATGGCCATTTGATAGGTTTCCCCGGCATTCTTCAAGACGAACGGCATTACTTTGTAACAAAAGGTGCCCCATGGGGTGATGAACGAAGTTTTCTCCATGTCTTCTGGCGCCATTTTGATTTGATTATAGCCCGAGAATCCATCCATAAAGGAGAAGACTTTGAACTTTGATGTACTATCTACCAGCATGTCTATGTGTGGCAGGGGGAAGTCATCTTTTGGACTTGCTTTGTTCAGATCCTTGTAGTCTACGTACATTCTGACTTTTCCGTCCTTTTTTGGAACTAGCAGTATGTTAGCTAGCCATTGAGGATATTCTGACGTGGCGAACAAACCTGCGTCAATCTGTTTCTGCACTTCCTGTTTGATTTTCATAGTCATATTTGGGTGAGTCCGTCTCAATCTTTGTTTTACCGGCGGACATTCTGACTTCAACGGTAGATGATGTTTCACTATGCTGGTATCCAACCCTGGCATGTCCTGATAGGACCAAGCAAACACATCTGGAAACTCTTTGAGGAGTTTTATCAAGTCTTCTCAGATAATCGAACTAAGAAATGCCCTAATCTTGACTTCTTTCCTCTCTTCTTTTGAACCCAAGTTGACCGTTTCCAACAGCTCTTTGTAAGGCTCAATAGACCTTGCCTCTTGCCTGAGTAGTTGTGAGATATCTTTTGGAATTTCTGCGTCCTCTTCTTCTTCAGCTTCAAATACCGGGAATTCAAAGTTGGGAGAAGGCATTGGATGGTATGTTTCAATGGGATTTAAAACAAGCAATCTGCATGACATGATGATTTGTTTTTTAGAAGAGATAGAGAGAATGCAAGAGTGTGTGTAGTGTATTTTCTAAAAAATGCTTGTTTTTATTTTGAGTTGTTTTTAGGATTACCATTTTCTGAAAAAGTGAAAAGTGAAAATAGCAATAAATGCGGAAATTACAGAATAACGTTTATTTATTTATAATTTTGTCGATTCTTGAAACTACAACCCTATAAAATAAAGCTCTGTCACTTTGGACGAAGCGAAGAGGGATATTTACAGAAAAGTGAGCCCTATAAAGACATCCGTTTCACCTGGGCATTGTGAACGGTTAAAACAAAGATGGCAATTACTTAGACTTATGGACGACTTTCGGGACATCGACAGCAACCCATTGGAGACGAATTCCTCTGTGAATCACAAAGTTTGGTACCTTCTTTCTTGGTTTGTCCTCAGAAATGACGCTGATTTCTGGTGGAGCAGGATCGTTGGTGTCTTCCTCCCAGGCAGAGTCGTTGTAGACAAACTCTTCTATTGTATCTTGCACAGTGTTTTCACTCTCAGGTGGATCTCCCCATCCAGTTGACTGGATGTCTTCTAGCCTGATACGAGAGCTTTTAGGAGCGGTGTACTTGAACAAGAAGTCGTACTTGCCACTCGGCTATCCTGAGGTGTCCCATACTTCTGTGGGACTAGAGGAGTCATCTTTTTCGATGACGTTGACCTCGGGAGAAGCATAGTTGATGAACTCTTGTCCTGTAATATTTGCAGATTCATCATTATGCTGGATATCTTCGGAATGTCCTGAGTAATGATCCCCTAATTTGGTGGGGACGTAGGTATCCTTTTCAATATTGCTCAGCTGATAAGCGTCATTTGGCTGACTCTTTTCCCCAAGTCTTCTGGGTATGGCTGCCAGATAGGTAAGTCATCCAGTGGGTCATAATAGTCATAGTCAAATTTGTCTTTCATTGGAGTGTCCTCCTCTAATGAGTTGGGCAGAGCACGACATCCCTCAGGATCAAAATCTCCGTGTATCATCTTGACGTCTGATCTTGGTATATATCTCAGATTCTGCGTGGGAAAGCAAAATGGCGTATGTGTCTCTCCCTGAGACATATAACCGTCCTCGTTGAGATAAGACTTCCATTCCTCGTTCGTATCGGAGAGTCACCCTCGTTGATGGTGTGTACTTCTTGAGACACTGGGTGAAGGAAACCTCCACTGTGGAAGAAGTCCTGAATGGGATGAAAATTTTCATCTTTAGTAGTAGTCTGGGTACAGGTTGAGGAGAAACTAAGACCTTTCTTTGTCTTGTTATCCGTAGGAATGGCAAGCTGTCCCTATCCCTTTTCGTTATTACTCTCGATCACTTTGAGAGCATCTTTGTATGTGGAAATAGATGTCCCTTTCTCTGATCGATTCTCATTGCTCACCGAGAGTGCTTGAAACTGGGTTCCAATAACTTCCTCAGGTTCTACACAGGAGAATGATGATAAGTTGCTCACTATTAAGGCCTGCTCTTCGCATACTAAGGCCAACTTGTCATTCTTGACGAACTTCAGCTTCTGGTGAAGTGTCGAAGTGACTGCCCCAACTTCGTGTATCCAAGGTCTTCCTAATAAACAGTTTTAGGCTGCCCGGATGTCCATGAACTGGAAAGTGACTTGGAAAGTGTGAGGACCGATGGTTATGGGAAGATCAACTTCGCCGATAACTATTTTTCTGGATCCGTCAAAGGCTTTGACGATGACCTCGCTGCCTCTCATCGGAGATCCTTGAAATGATAGTCGCATCAGAGTAGATTTTGGCATAACATTTAGAGCTGATCCTGTATCTACCAGTATGCTGGCTAGAGCATTGTCCTGGCAATTGACTGTAATGTCAAGCGCCATATTGTGATTTTTGCCTTCTTCCGGCAGTTCTTCATCACTAATTCCAAAATTGTTGCAGGAAGTGATGTTGGAGATGATGTTGTCAAATTTTGTTATCGTCACATCTTGTTCTACAAAAGCTTGCTCTAAGACTTTCTGCAAGGCTTCCCTTTGAGCTTCGGAACTAAGCAAGAGAGATAGCACAGAGATTCTTGAAGGAGTTTGCAACAGTTGGTCTACAATGTTGTACTCGCTTTTCTGGATGAGCTTTAGCATCTCATTGTTGTTTTTTGTAAGTTCGGGATTACTGGATTAATTGCCCAACTGGTTGATTAGGAACTTCTATTAGAGGTTCCTTTTCCTTGGTGGGTTCTCCAACTCCTCTGTTGAAGATCCGGCCACTTCGTGTGACTCGACTGATATCGGCAATGTTTACGACGGAGGGTAATGGAGTTTCCTTTCCATTTTTGATTGTTGTTGCATCGTACTTGTAAGGGATAGCCTTATTGGATTTGTACGGTATTGGACTCGACAAGTAGATAACCAGAGGAGCTTTTTGATTTCTATGACCGTTATAAGCAACCTAAATTAGTTCCTGGCTGAGAACCTTTCTACTGTCCAGAGGAATTCTCGATTCATCGAGTAGAGGGATTATGGCACAAACGTCTTTGGTCCTCCATGATCAGAGATTATGACAACGTCCTTGCTTTTATCAGAGAGATTGTCGGGTAGCCCGTTGGTCGACCCAGAACTTGAACATGGTTGGATCTATTTGTGGTCCAACTGATTTTGAAGAGCTGCTCGCACGAGGTAACATCCTTGGTTATTCTCTGAACAAACTCTACATCGCTCATAGTTGTGTAGTGGCATCCGGGCACGCCCGCTTTGTATGCAGTGCATCTTTACTAGATCTGTTTCCATTGAGCGGACATCCTGACTTTGATATCTAGTAGGATTCCCGCCAGTCATACTGATATGCTGTGTAGCTTCGTCCAAGTATATTGGAAGCCACCAGTGGTCCAACAAGTATTGAAGTGTTCTTTGGACGAGTGCACACCCTTTATCGTTCTCATGACACTTTTCACAGTCTTGATAAACATGTGAAGCCAAAAAACCGAGCTTGACTTGCTTAACGTGTAATTCTACCAGACTGATATTCATCAAGGAAATATCAAAGATCTGAATCAAATTGACTTGATGGTTATTTCTATCAATCCTGAATCCATCCGAGATCCATCTGCCGTTGGAGGGCCTCTTGTACAAAAGAGCATCCCTGATTGCTTATTAAGCAGATCGGACAGGAATTGTAATCGTGCCGTGGCAGATCATGGTATTGACTTTGCTTTGAGTGCATTGCCACCAAGTTGATGTTCATCGTCAGAATGTTGTGGTTCTGAACAATGTTGGGATTTGCGTGAGCCATATTGACTTCACGGATTCGGTGATCTTGAATCTATTCGAGATTCATTTGCTCTTGTAGGGCAGATTGCACTACAGAACACCCTTGATTATTCTTCAAGCAAATATCACACTGGTGATAATTGTGAGGCGGTACATGACCGTACCCACTCTATCTGCAATGCATCCTGACCAGGTTGGTTCCTAATAGGAGTACATCGTGAACTTGATAACTGCGGCTAAACTCTTCCTCTATCAAATTTACTGCAGTATTCTCATTTTTAGGCAACAGGTTCGTCTGAACATTCAGATTAGTATCTTCGAAAGATAGGACCCCGTTCCTAACAAGCTTCTGCACATCAGACTTGAAGCTGAGACAGTTCTCAGTGTTGTTCCCCGGTCCTCCTTGATGGTAAGGGCAAGTTTGATCCGCTTTGAACCAAAAAGGCGGATTTTTTGGTACTGTAAGAGGAGACCTAGTTTGGACATGCTCCTTAACCAGTAGTAGTGGAAATAGTTCTGCGTACGACATCAGTTTAGGGTCAAACCCTGGTGGTCGTGTCGTACGATTGTTATTGTTATACTGAGGACGAGCCTGCTGAAGAGGTTATTGCGGCCTTTGCTGATACTATTATTGATTTGGTTGGCTCTGAGCAACCCAAGGTTGATATGTCGAAATCGGCATAGGGTTGATAGCAGGAGTTATCGCTGCTACTGGTTGATACCTTCGCCTTTGCTTTCCAAGAGAGATATTGCCAATATCTTGCTCTTTTTTCTTTGGGAAAGCACCACCGTATCTTTTGGTACTGCTTGATGATTCTTTATTTTTGATCAAACGTCCCTCTCGGACTGCTTCCTCAAGGCGTACCCCCATGTTCACCATTTCAGTGAAGTCGCTGGGCGCATTGGCGACCATTCGGTCGTAATAGAATGAGCTCAATATTTTCAAAAAGATCTTTGTCATCTCTTTTTCCTCAAGAGGGGGACAGATCTGGGCGGCAATTTCACGCCATCTCTGAGCATATTACTTGAAAGTTTCCTTGTCCTTTTGCGACATTGTTCTGAGTTGATCTCTGTCTGGTGCCATGTCCCGGTTATACTTGTACTGCTAAACGAAAGTTGCGCCAAGATCTCTGAAAGTAACGATCTTTGTACGGTTTAAACCCATGTACCATTTGAGTGCGGCATCGGTCAAACTGTCTTGGAAGTAATGGATCAGTAGCTGTTGATTCTCTGTCTGAGTTGACATCTTTCGAGCGTACATCACCAAATGAATTTGAGGGCAAGAGTTGCCCTTGTATTTTTCAAAGTCAGATACCTTGAATTTGTGCAGTATTTTCACGTTAGGGACCAGACAAAGGTCTACGGCATCTTTTACGAATAAATCCTGACCGCGAATAGAATGCAGCTCCTTCTGCATCTCCAGGAATTGCTCCTGGAACTCATTCATCCTTTCGTACATGTCTTCATTTCCACCAGAAATTACTTGTGGAATCTGTCCTTTCGGAACAGTGTGTACCACTGGTTGTGGTATAGTCATTACGGTAGTGACTTTTGGTGCTTCCATGCCCCGAAGTTTGTAACCTTCAGGAGTTGCTATCATAACTCTTGCGTCTTTGCTTTCCCAAAGTTTGTAACATTCAGGCCCAACGGTTCCAGCTGCAGTTTCTAGGTCTTCAGTGACCGGCGAAATGTATCCTTCAGGAACAAAGTTGATAGGCATGCCCCAGGGGCGATCTTTCGGCATGTTGTACCGAGGATCATATGTTTCCACTATGGGTGTAGATGTGATCCCTGAAATCACAGTCCTTTGTTGTTGCCTCTGAGCTGTTGCCAAGGATTGCATGTCACTGTGAAGTTTTTTCAGATCTTCCTTCAGAGCGTCGATTTCTTCTCTTAGCTCTCTGTTCTCTTCCTCGAGATCGTCCATTTTCTTTTGTCAATTGGCCCGAGTATTGTACGAATGAGACAGTTTGACTCTAGAATTGTGACACATACGTGAGACTCGAAGATAAAAAGAACGCGTTATGTGAGAATGATGAATGATTTACAATGATATATATATATATATATATATATATATATATATATATATATTTAAATCAAAAAGAAACTTCAACAAATAGATTGCAAATATCATACAGTGGGGAGACCCCTTTTATTGAATTTTGAAAGATTACAGTATGTTACAAAGAAAAGTACAATATTTTATAAAGTGTTGTAAGGAAAATGTCTAAGCTCAGGGATCCTGGATCCTTTCTGAGGAGATCTCAGATGTTGGTTCTGGTATTTTCTTTTTCTTTGATCGGGGTTCTTCAGCCGTTGTCGGGTTGTCAGGCCTTTTCCAAGTGAAAGGAGTGAGCAAGTTCCTTTGATCTTCTATAGCATGTTGTTCTAAAATCTCAATCAAAGCATCCTTTTCTTTTAACAGTTCCTGAATTTTGGTACACTCCACATCGAGGTTCGGTATTTATTTTTCCAAGAGCTTTTCTCCCGTTGAACTTTCTTGAGAGCGACCTGGAGTTCTTCTGTATCAGACATAAAATAAAGGATAAATTCCTTTAACCGAAAAACTTCTTGACGAGGGTAAGGCATCCTCAGCTTGAGAGCTCTAGTTTGCACCCAATGGAGATAAGGTTCCACGGAGGTACAATTTGGTCTTCCTAGAGACTCTCTTCCTTTCTTGTGAACATGTTACCAGGTGTAGCGAGCGATTTTTGTCGGTGACGCGACCACCTTATCGCTGAAGTTTGGGTTTTCCTCCTCAAGGAGAAAGGGTGCTACTTTCTGATTTCTTATTTATCCCATGAAACTGGAAGGGAAATGGAAGGTATCTAAAACTAACCTTGCATGCAAATTTTTAACTGATTAAATGCTTTAAAAGAGATTGGGGGTCCGGGGTCAGGTTATACGATGGGTAGTTGCCAATTACCCATCCAATATGTGGTTATCCACATGATGTTAGCTTTTAGGTTTTTCTTTGTAATTGATAGTGTTTATCTGCTGATAGGTTGGGAAAGTTTCTTGGGAAAGTGTGACAGGGAGAGTGAGTTTTGTTTACGTTTTGGGTAAGGTATTGGACCTAAGTTTTGATTAATGTGAAGGTACTGGACCTATAGTTTTTGATTGGTATGCTCGCTAATATTTCGCAATCTTATGCCTACGTATTCCTGTTTAAACGAAACATGGCAATTAGAGCGATCATAGGTAAGAATGAGACAGTTTGACTCTAGAATCGAGACACAAATGTGAGATTCATAGGTAAGAAGAATGCGTTTCGTGAGAATGATGAATGATATGCAATGATTATATTAATTTTTTTTTTTTTGTTTAATCAAAATAAATTTCAACAATTGGATTGCAAATATCAAACAGTGGAGAAACCCTGTTTTATTGAATTTAAAGATTGCAGAATGGAAATACAGTAATTTACATAGTGTTGTAAAAGGAAATGTCTAAGCTAATGGATCCCGAATCCTCTCTGAGGAGAGCTCATGTGGTGGTTCTGGTATTTTCCTTTTCTTTGACTGGGGCTCTTGAGCCGTTGTCGGGTTGTCATTCCTTTGCCAAGTGAAAGGAGCGAGAAAATTCCTTTGGTCTTCTTGATTTTCTATAGCATGTTGCTCTAAAATCTCAATCAGAGCATCTTTTTATTTTAACAGTTGCTGTATTTTCTTACACTCCACACTGAGAATGCGGTACTTGTTCTTCCAAGACTTCTTCTCCTGTTGAACTCTGTTGAGAGTAACCTGAAGTTTTTCCGTATCAGACATAAAATAATGGACAAGGTCCCTTAACGGAAGAACTTCCTGACGAGGGTAAGGCATCCTCAGTTTGAGAGCTCTAGTTTGTACCCAGTGGAGAAAAGGTTCCACCGAGACACAGTCTGGTTTTGCCAGAGACTCTCTTCCTTTCCTCTGAACATTTTTCCAAGCATGCACTATTTCTGTCTTTAGTGCTCTGTCATTTTCTCCTTCTTTGAAGAAAAGACCTTCCAGATGAGCATTACGCGGGACATGCCTCATCGGGTATCCAAACTGACGACAAATTAAAACAGGATGATAATTGATTCCTCCTTTAGTTCCTATGCAGGGTACATTAGGGAAGTTTCCACAACGGTCAATGATTCTGATCCCGTCGTAGATTCGGTTGTACCAGTCGATGTCAGAGTTGGTAAGAGACATGATTCTCTGAGACCAATATAAAGTATTCTTATGATCCCAAAATGCAGCAGACTTGGGTAAGTGGGAAATGAACCATTTGTATAGCAGGGGTACACACCAGGTGATCATTCCTCCGCTGTACAAATTCCTTAAGTGTACAGAATGATACGCATCTGCGAGCAAAGTCGGTATAGGGTTTCCAATCAAAAATATCTTAATGGCATTGATATCTACAAAGTTATCGATGTTGGGAAACAAAAATAACGCGTAGGTGAGCAAAGCAAACATTATCAAAAACTGGGCTGGCAAACCTTGGATTCCACCTTTAGTGGTCATGTGAGTCCTGACTTCTGACTCGTCCAAATAAATTGCTCTTGCAATGGTTTGATCCCTTAGAATTTCTTCCAATCCAGAAAAGGGAGCTTGATCAGTAATGGGTAAATTAGTCAGGTGAGAGTACTCCTCCAGTGTTGGTGCTAGCTGATAATCAAGAATGTGAAATAGTGATAGACCGGATCGTAAAACTGAATGAGCGTAGCCAGGATTCCTTCGATTACATGGACCCTTAACAGAGATACCAGTCCTCCGTACTTGGCTCTAAAAGCATCAGGGTTGGTGATCATCCACGCCAAACCTCTCAAATCGTCTAGTTTTGGAACCTTGAAGGTATACTTGTGAGTCTTCCTTCTACTGAAATCTATAACGTAATCTCTTTATCTAACATTTGCAATCATTGTCTTAGTTTAATTTGAAAAAGAGAGACTAGAAGAGAAAATTTTTGTTTATTGTTTTTTAATGAAATGAATGCATAAATGCAACACACAAAAACATAGAAAAAACATGGGGTCAAAGGTTCGGTGTCATGAAGTCAAGGCTCTACCCATCCCCAAAGGTTTATACTGGTGATTTTTTGTACATGTCCTCAAAATCACTGACCCCTCTTGGGATAACAACAACAGGCTGGAATCACCCGAGCAAGCAGCAGTATCCTAGAGTAATCTCAAATAAGGGTAGTATCGCGTGACAACTATTTCCGATAGCTTCTGCACTACAACATAGTAATATGGTTTCAGTCTACTAAAATCCTCAGCTTCTCAGATAACCCAATCGAACAATCTTCTTTCAACAACCGAAATCGTATAGGCATTGAATCCGCAAAGGGCATCTCCACTGATTCGATGGTCGACCGGGACCTCTTATTTGGGAGTCATTCCCTGTAAGATTACAAGTCTAGTGCCATCACTTATCTTAGGTGTATACTCAATCTTTCCAGATGCGGCATCACACGCATTCCCATTAGCAGAAAAATAAACACGGATATCAATTAGGAAAAGCAGTATATATATTTGTCCTAATATCCTAGACCTCTAGTCCTATGATCCTAACAGTAGATGATTTCCCTAGTAGAGTTGCCATTTTTCTGTAGCGAGCGATTTTTGTCGGTGACACGACCACCTTATCGCTGAAGTTTGGGTTTTCCTCCTCAAGGAGAAAGGGTGCTACTTTATGATTTCTTATTTATCCCATGAAGCTGGAAGGGAAAGGGAAGGAATCTAAAACTAACCTTGCACGCGAATGTTTAACACAACAAGAGAGTCCTGCAAAGGTGATTGACCCAACAAGAGAGTCTGAGAGTTGATTGACTCAACAAGAGAGTCTTTTATACTCAACAAGAGAGTGATATGATGTCTCGAACGAAGCCCGAGATGGAGGCTAAAAGGAGATTGACCCAACAAGAGAGTGCTTTATACTCAACCAGAGAGTGCGGAAAGGTGATTAACTCAACAAGAGAGTCTGAAAAAATGATTGACTCAGCAAGAGAGTCAACAAGAGAGTCTGAAAAGGTTAGCTCCGCAGGGGGAGGATCATTGTACAAATCCCAAAAGGAGGCTGAATGTGTTAAGGAAAGATCATTATACAAAGCCTAAGAGGATGTTATCTTACTGCTGAGGATTAGATCCATAGGCAGGCCCAAGGGTGGGGAACTCTCATGAGAGAGACCGGGTTTCTACTAGAGATTTATCCAGAGTGATCGGTGTTTTTTCCTATGTTTGAAAGGAACTTGAGAATGTCTTTGAGACTCAAGAGGGGTTTAGACTACCCAAGTCTACTGGTGTCGAAGAGTTTTATCTTTTGTAGGATGCCCAAAAGAGGGTAAGGGCCTTAAGGGATGAGAATCAACCCTAAAGTGGCTTGAGGTTTGACACTGGAAAGACTGCTCTAGCAAAGGATGACTAAGTTTTGTCTTATACCTTTAAGAGGTCATTAGGGTCCTTGTATTAAGCCCAAGAGAGGCATGAGAACTTCTAAGATGCCGAAGGGTCCTTGTACAACGCCCAAGAGGAGGGGGGATGCTTTAAGGAAGCCTGTGGGTCCCCAAACCAAGAGAAGTTCAAGAAATGCAATTCACAGAGAAGAGATCATTCCAGGAAAGTTTGAGGGTTTGGAAGAAACTCAAGAGATGCCATTCACGGAGAAAAGATCATCTTTGGGAGTATAGTTTCTTTGACAATTTCTAAGGGTGACAGCCTGAGAAAAGGTTCACCGAGAATACTGCCTTTCTCTTTGTTCCATATTATTTAACCCCAAGAGAAGGGAAGAATGTATATGGAATCCTATGGCGATCTAGTTTTGTTTGTATTCAAGAGTGACCAACGGGCTTTACCTAGTTCTAGACGTAGTTGTCGGGGAAAACTCTAAATAACTATACTAGTATATATACAGTTGATATATGACGAATATTTAAAAGGTGTGAAAGAAGACTTATAGTGAAGCAGCCCCATAATACAGTTATTTATATGAAAGCATATAAAAGAAAGGGGATAAACACTTACCCGTTGTAGAGCTTCCATGTTGTTTTGTTAGTTGTTCAAAGAAATTAAAGAAAGTTTTGATAGCAACCATACATTTGGATTCAAAATCCAAGGAGAAATTATTTTGAACAGAGATCGGAGCTTACAGCTCAAGGAGAGGCCCAAATTTTAACAGTGATTGTACTATTGTTTTGAATTTGTATAGGGACTTATACAAGTGACTGAGGCCCAAAAAAGGTTTTCTGTACAAAGGGGTGGATCTTACACTCTACCAAGAGGCCCAAAAGTGCTTTAAAGAAAAGAAATTTGACTTACAACACGAGGGCAGGCCCAAAATTGTTTGTTTGGAAATGGCGATCGCGCCCAGGTTTCTGATGGTATCGGGACTTATACAATACACTAAGGCCCAAAATTGATTATGTAAAAAGGGATGGGTCTTACACTCTACCAAGAGGCCCCAAAAGTGCTTTGAAATATTTGAGTATGATTAAAAATCAAAGAAACCCTAATTTTCACTTTTTAAAAGTAATTTTTCAAAGAAAATTAATAAAAAATGATAAAAATACCAAATCGGTTTAAATAAACCACTTGTGATTTTTGGTTAAGGTTTGAAAAATGAGGTTTTAATCACAAGATGATTTAAAACTCATTTGGTCTTGATTTTTTCAAGGAGAATATTCATTTTTTAAAAGGTTTAAAACAATAAAAAATGAATTTATTTACAAAAATATCAACTATATTAAATAATTAATATAAATATGATTTTTTTGTGGAATAAAATACTTCAAAATTTTTGTGATTTTTTAGAAAAAGAATCAACCAAAAATGATTAAAATTGAGAGAGTTATTAATTTTTCAAATCATTTAAAAATAATATGAAAAATGATAAAAAGTAGAAAAATGGTAAAAAAAAAAAAGAGGATCTGGGGCGAGGGGGATTCGTGAAGGTGCGAGAAAGACACAAGAATGGGGGGTTTGAATTGTGTATTTACACTTTCAGTAACTTTTCGCATCTTGTTAATTTGACGCTCAAGAACCTTCAATGTTCATTGAGAGATTCTGATCTATTAACTAACGAGTATGAGAACCATATAAGTTTTGTTCATAAGATACGATACTCAGAACTTGCAGTGTGGAAGCTTATCAGAGATAGGTTGCAAGGTTCTGACTTTGCTTAATATGAGGTTCTGATATTCAAAGCAGAAACATAAACAGAGATACTAAGCTAGAGAGTAAAGGATACACGATATATCCTGGTTCACCACGCGGGCTAATCCAGTCCACCCTCTTCAGGTGATTCCGCCTTGAACACAAGGACTTAATCCACTATAACCAAATCATGATTACACTTACACGGGCAACAGCCGATGACTAACCACTTGCACAGCCGCACTATGACTAACAACACAATGAACTATTCAGGGATCCAATCGGATATAAAGTTCATTGACCGAGCAGACCCACTGCTGGGATTTCACAGCTAGCCATTCAGGGATTCAATTTAATGAATATAACGCTACTGACCATATTTCAGGATTTTCCACAATGACCCTCAGCCATTGTCATCTCAAGTATCTAATCACCACGTGATCTACTCAAGGGCCTCTACTCACAGCTGAACCGTTCAGGGATCCATAAGGATATAACATTCACTTGAGAAGTCTCAATTCATCTAGTTGAATTGGAAAACTGGAGATTACAAATTGCGCTTCTTAATAAGCAAGTTTCTCCTAAGTTTAAGTACAAAGAACACACACATGTGTTCAAGCAAGTTTTGAGCAATCAGCTCCTTGCTTTCCTAAGAAACTACAAAGATGTATTTAGATATTATGATTATTTACATCTTGTAGATCTTCTTCTTCGTCGTCTTCTGGTTGAGCAAGCATTGAGCAACAACTCCTTGCTTCAGATCTTCAATGTAGCTTTGACGAGAATGTAGGTTGATGACTTGACTGATCTTTAATTATTGTCTTCTTCATCAACAGCTTTTGTTTGATTGTTGTTGTTGTGTTAATTTGTTCTTTGGAGTTTCAACAATAATTGCCATGAGTGAATTAATGACAGCTTTGAATATTCTAAGTGTTACAACGAGAACTCATCGTTGTTGCTATCTTCACACTATTGACTTGGTCAATTTTTTAGACGATCATTCAGTTCGTAATTCTACAAGTGATCGACACATCAGAAGAAAAAACTCTTTCTATTAAATAGCCAGTAGAAATATAGCCGTTAGAGAATACTGTTGGCTGTTTGGAAAAGAGACGTTGTGAAATAATGAGTTGTACTGACACATCCTCTTTTTGCAGAGGAGATCTTTTCTTGGGCAGTGTGTATATTTAACTCACAACGGTAATATTTAGACTTCGAAACTTCAGTAGCTTCTGATGTTAATTTGATGAAGCATGAGTGAAGTGTTTGTAGCAGAATATCTGATGCTTCAAGTCTTCCATTAATTGAAGAAGTCCATTAGGAATCAGTCTTCAGAACTTCAGCACTTGGTCTTTAAGAGCGTTATCCTTTTCTGCTTTAGGTCTTGCGAATCTTCAGAACTTGTCTTCAGAATCTTCAGAACTTCTTGTTTGAAACCTTGATCTTCAGAACTCGTCAGTCTTCAGAATCTTTCTGCACTTGGTCTTCAGCGCCTTCAGCCATCAGAACTTCAAGTCATAGGAGTCTTCAGAACTTTGGTTCTTTCTGAGTGTACTTTTTCAGAAGCTACGCCATCTTCAGAATCTTGATCACTCTCAGAGAGCATCCACAAGAGCATTGCAATAGCAATCTTGGCATCCTTGGATCTGGTTGATTATGACTAGATAAACAAGTGTTCTTGCTTCTTGCGACTTTAGTCACACATAGTAACTTTGCTTATACATATATTCAATCGTAGTATATCTGGCTGGTGTATGTTGGTTATGATGTATCTAGTTCTTATGATCTGCATACAACACACGTTAGACCATAAAATGGTTCTTTCACAAATACTTATTGTTATCATCAAAACATAGATTGACTTGTAGAGACAATTCTTGCTCTCACAATTCGAACCCCGGACCTCTTATATGCAGTGCGGCCCTCCTACCACTGGGGTGGTGATACATCCGTGTATCAAAATCACCTCATGGATATATGAGGCATGCCTTGTTTTTGGCCTAGCCAAGGTAAGTCAAGGCAAGATTTTGGCCAAAAACTTGAAGCTTGTAACTTTTTCATTTCTCCATGGATTGAGACAAAATTTAGGTATATCCTGCCTAGAATTTCACAAGGAATCCAATGGTAGTGGTGGTTTTTTCAGAAGAGGCTCCTATTTAAAAACCCGATAGTGTTCTTGAAATAGACCTATAATTTCATTTTCTATGCTATCTCTTGTTACAGGCATGAATTACATGATGAATTAGTTCAAACACAACACATATAACATGTATGAGATGTGCATGATCAGTGGACCTCAAAGCAATGCATATTTCAAAGAGTTCAAGTTGTGATGCTTACCTCTTTAGGAGCTTTTTGGGCAATCTGTAAAGTGCTTTGTTCCATAAATAAATTGATGCTTTGGACACCCTCAAATAACCCCTTATAAGCTTTTAGAATGGTCGGAATCAACTAGAATCCTCAAAAACAAGTTTGAGCTCTTTCTTGCAAAAGGGGAAAAAGTGGCCAATATAGTAACTCTCTCAAATGGTGTTCCAGATGGGGAGAACCATTTGGGACAGTTCAAGGATGATATTTGGAGTGTGTTTGAGGCTTTATCTGGTTTTGGAAGTGACTGAATCAAGACAGGGCTGGAAAAATGCAAAAAAGTCCTATTTTGAGGTTTTGAGAGGGGACTTTGTGAGTTTGGTGTTACAGGTCACTTATGAGAGTTTGGACAACTTATATATGACATATTGGATGTGTTTAGATCATGAGCTATGATGGAAATCTCTCTAACTCAAAAACTCAGAGTTACCTTGCAAAAGAAGGCATTTTGGCATAGAGAAAGGGATTTTGAGGAAAGCAAGTGTTGTAGTGCTTTGGTGTACTCAAACTGAGCACAAATGAGCTCTATTTATAGTAGAGCAAGTTTGTTTTGCAAGCAATAGTGAATGGTAACTGCAGCAACTCACTGTCCAATTGCATCACTTTGGAATCTTAAGTCTCCTCTAGCCATTGACTAGAGGTTAGAGCACAGGCCTATGGTTCTTTGGTTCAGAGCTTATCCTTGACTCATTCAGTTGAAAATGGCTCAGTTCATGCCACCTTGGTGCATCCATTGAATGCTTGGAAACAAAATTGGAGTCTTGGCCTCTTTTAGGCTTTTTAGAGTTTGGCATGCTACTTTGGGAATCTTGGACTTGGGAGGCTGATGGATTAGTGCTTGTCCCTTGGTTGTTCCCCCTTGAGGTGTTTAGATGAGGTGTAGTTGACACTTTTTAAGTATGCCATGAGAGCTACAAATCCACTTTGGATCAGCCAAAATGGTTGCTTGGATCTCAAGTTATGATCCTTGGAAGTTAGCACCCTAGCCACTTTATTTCATAACTTAGAAAAATTCTAAGTTTTTATGGTTACCCCTTTTACAAGTTATCCCACTTTCTTTGATTTTTCTTGATGAATGATGATTCCAATCACACATTAACATCATTTTAGGGTTAAGGAACCATAATTATGAAAAATCTCAAAAAAGTCAAACTTTGACTTTTATGCACAGTTGACTTTTTATCAGATGAATTCCAAACTGTGCGATCCTCTATGAAATCAAGTCCTTGACCTAAATCACACTTGATGGATTTGTTCCATATGTGTTATAGGGTGTATTGAATCATGTCCCAAGCTTTGGGAGCATGTCTGAGTCAAATGTCAAAGGTACAGTTGACTTTTTCCTCAAAATCCTAATTGTAGTCCAGATGAAATTGAAACTTGTGGATCAAGCTTCTTGGATCAATCCATTGTTGCAAATGGATCAATTTAGTGTGTTAGAGACCCTCAAATCATGTCTTGAGGTCTTGGCTCATGTTTTTTCCCAAAAGTCAACTTAGGGGTGAATTAGGTCAAGAAACCCTAATTCCTGATTTTTGGTGAATGCATCCCCTGAGGCTAAATGGACTTGATGATTGGGTTTACGAGGTCCCTTAGAGTATTTAGGGTTATGCTTTGAAGCATTGGCTCATGCCCAGATGAAAATTTCCATCTAGAGTCCCCAGTCGACCAAAACCCTAATTTGGTGACACTGGCGATCTTGAGGCTGGACCCACTTAGAATGCTTCAACCTTGTGCTTGATTCTTGATGTGGGAGTGCTCTTGATCCCTTATGAATGTTTGAGAGGTTAGACAAGTTGAAGATCATGTCATTTCTTGATTGATCCTTTGTCTAAAAGCTCTGAGAGGGCTTGAAAACCCTAATCTCTGATTGTAGTGAATGCTCAACAATTCCTGAGGAGATTGATGAGGCATAAAGGTACATCCACATTGTGATGATTGTTTGCACAATGATGGGAATCTTGTGGTCAAAATTTGGGGTATGACACCAGGCATGCACTATTTCCTTCTTTAGTGCCATGTCATTTTCCCCTTCCTTGAAGAAAAAACCTTCCAGATGACAATTATGCGGGATATGCCTCATCGGGTATCCGAGTTGACGGCGAACTAAAATTGAATGATAGTTTATTCCTCCTTTAGTTCCTATGAGGGGTACATTAGGGAAATTTCCACAACTGTCGTTGATCTCTATCCCCTCATAAATCCTATCATACCAATCTATGTCAGAGTTGGTAAGGAACATGATCCTTTGTGACCAACGTAGAGTACTCTTGTGATCCCGAAAAGCAGTAGACTTGGGTAAATGGGAAATGAACCATTTGTAAAGAAAGGGTATACAGCATGTGATCATTCCTCTGTTGTATAGATTCCTTAAGTGTACAGAATGATAAGCATCTGCAAGCAGAGTTGGTACGGGGTTTCTAATCAGAAATATCTTAACAGCATTGGTATCAACGAAGTTGTCTATGTTGGGAAAAAGGAACAACTCGTATGTGAGTAGGACAAGGATATCCTCGAAAGCAGTAACGGCTCCCTATACTGGCGAAGTACAGGGCTTTCTCCACCAAAAACTTGGCTGGTAAACCTTGGATTCCTCCTTTGGTGGTCATGTGAGTCCTGACTTCTGTCTCATCCAAACAAATGGCTCTTGCGATGACCCAATCCTTTGGAATTTCTTCAAGTCCAAAAAAAGGAGCTTGATCAGTGATAGGTATATTAGTCATATGAGAGTACTCCTCTAACGTTGGTGCCAGTTGATAATCTGGAAATGTGAAGCAGTGATAAATCGAATCGTAAAACTGTATCAGTGTAGACAGGATTCCTTCAACTACGTGGACCCTTAATAGAGATAACAGCCCCCCGTACTTAGCTCTGAAAGCATCAGGGTTGGTGATCATCCTCTCCAACCCCCTTAAATCCTCTAGTTTTGGAGCCTTGAAGGTGTACTTATGCGTATTTCTTTTACTGAAATCCATAACGCAATCTTTCTCTCAGATATTTGTAATCATTGTTTCAGTTTAATTTGAAATAAGAGAGAGGAGAAAAGAAGATTTTTCTTTGTTTAAGAGTTTTTTAAATGAATGCATGATTGCAGCACAATAAAACATTGAAAAAACATAGGCTCAAGGGTTCAACATCACGAACATGAAGTCATGGCTCTACCCATCCCCAATGGTTGTATTCTGGTCAATTTTTGTACTTGTAGAAAGGATCCTAAGGTTCCCAAAATCATTTACCCCCTAGAGATAACAACATCGAGCTGGTTCACCCGAGCGAGCTGTAGCATCCTAGGGTAATCTCATTTGAGTGTAGTATCGCATATCAACTATTCCCTATAGTTATCGCACTACCGAGTGGTCATAAGGTTAATGCCTACTAAATCCCCAGGTTCACAGGCGCCGCATTAGGAAAACTCTATTTTCACAACGATCATGTTTAGAAGGCTGAATCCTACGGACCCTCACCTGATTTGGTGGTCTACCAGGTTCGCTTATTCGGGATTCACTCCCTATAAGACCCCCCGTCTATGCCACCCCTTATCTTAGGGTTATCTCAAACTTTCCAGATGCGTATCAATCGCATTCCCATTGACATAAAAATAAACACGGATATCAAGTAGGAAAAGCGATATATATACAGTATAGTATGTAGAAAATTTCTAACAACCTAGACCTCTTAGGAATTCTTATCCTAGTCCTAGATAGATAAAATGACTCCCCAGCAGAGTCACCATTTTCCTATAGCCTGCGATTTTTGTCGGTGACGCGACCACCTTATCGCCATGGGTTTCTCGTCACCGAAATGGTAGGAGTGGGGTTCTACTTTCTGATTTCTTATTTATCCTATGAAGCTGGAAAGGAAAGGGAAGCTATCTAAAACTAACCTTGCACACAAATGTTTAACTGAAAAAATGCTAAGAAAAATCGAGGAGTTCGGGATCAGGTTATACAGTGGGGAGTTGACAATTACCCATCCTATATGTGGTTATCCACAGGTTGTTAGGAATTTTCCTTAATGCTTTTCTACTTACTGGTGTTTGTCTGTTGTGGGTTGGGAAAGTTTCTCCTTTGGGAGGTTTTTGAGAGAGAGAGAGTTTTTGTTTGATTTCGGGTTTTCCGAGGTTTTTGATGAGTGAAGGTACTTGACCTAAAGTTTTGGATTTGTGTGCTTGCTAAGATTTTGCAATCTTATGCCTACGTATTCCTGTTAAAGAAAACAGGGAAATCAGAGCAATCGTAGTTCCTCCTATTCTATGGGAGGAAAGATGATGTTTGGTGTCTTGTTCAAAGCCCAAGACTGAAGCTAAAGGTTATTTGTGTCTTGTTCAAAGCCCAAGATTAAAGCTAAAAGGTTTAACTAAGAGAGAATTTGTCATCTCTAAAGGGAGACATCTCATCTGTTTATCACAACTGTTGGGTGATTGATTATAAAGGAGAATTACTTTAACTGGGATATGAGAATCCAACAATGCCATAATTTCCTTTATAGGGGATTTATCTTGAAGGAGAAAACTTTAACTCAGTGTTGAGCAATGCCATTTTTCCTTAGGAGTCTTTCATGCTACGAGAGGGGCAGTGGCATGGATGTAAATAATCCAGAGGCTTGCTGTTATACCCCGTATTATTTAAATGCTTAGTTGGATATCAGAAGAGATCAGATGAGTATATATGTGCTCTATCTTTGGTTAATTGGATTAATGGAATCCTCTAAGTACTTTAAGTAATATCAATTGGGATCAATAAAGCAACTAATTAACTCTAAAGAGATAAATTATTTATTAAAGAGACTGATCAATTATTTTAACTCGAGAAAGGATTCTAAGGTAACTCGAATAATTGATCAATTGGGTTGAGATGACAAAATATCGATTGTAAGATATTTTACCCTATTGGATTATATTATATAATAAGTTTATATATATATATTTGTTAGTAAGAAAAGAAGAAGAAATAGAAAGAAGAGGAAAAGAGAAGGAAGGGAAGGAAGAAGGGAAAAGAGAAAGAGAAGTTGGATCATCATCAATTCACCATCTTCTTCAAACTCCTCTTCGATTACCAGGTGGGTTCTAGTTAAACACTCTAAGTTCTAGAATTAAGGATTTAGAACTTAGGATAGATTTGAGAGAAAATGAAATCTAACGGATGAAATTCGATATAAATGCATGGAAATACTTGTTGTTATGATTGGAACATTTTTTGGTTGATATATTATGGATTGGAAGTGTTTGGGTGGAAGAAATGATGGATTTTGGCCCCAAATGACCTATATTGACGCTGCTACAAATTCTGGGTTTCGCGGGTTCGCCTAGCGAACCACAGCGAAGGAACGGGCGAATGTACGCCTAGAGGTTCGCCTAGCGAACTTTATGTTGGTTTTCCACTGCCTTGGTTCGCTAGGGTTCGCCTAGCGAATACTGGAGCGAAGTGGCAGATTTTTTTCTATTTTGTTTTCTTCATAACTTTTGATCCGTAACTCGGATTGAGGCACGATCGGATGTGTTGGAAAGCTATTTCAATGTTATTTATGACAGTGAAATAGAAACATATGTTTATGCCATGGATTTATAAGAAAAATATGGAAAAGTAATGTATGTGTGAAAAGTGTGGTTTATGTTTCCACCAAAACTCAAGGATCGGGAATCCGATTGATACGAGTCCAAAGGCTTTGGATAGATAATCCAATAAGGTAGTGAATGGTGATGTGAGACCATGATTTAACCAAGGATGCTTGGTAGGGTATAGTAGTGACTTGTTATGTTTTTATGTGTTGTTTTATGTTTGATATTGTTATATGCCAATTATTTTATACCATGTCTATCTAATTGTTATTAAAAATGAATGTAAGAAAATATACATGCTTAAAATATGAATTAGGAAGAGTGAGGAAACATTAACCCAAAACAAAATGGTATAATTCTAGGTTGTGAATAGAATTGTGATAGAAACTCTGGATGGCGACGCTCGTGCATTCATTTACGAGTTCTGGCCTAGAGTAGATAACGAAATGACAACATTCGTAGGTGAGGGGCCGAGTCGTGTGTCCATTTCCGAAATGGTATAGAAATGAGTGAAACACTAGTATGGAACATGTGTATTGTTATGTTTTATTGTTTAAGGCAAAAGAGGCCTTAAGGCATTGTGGCCTTGTGATTGTCGAATACAATCACATTTGTGTGTGTGATCACGTAATCGTAACCAGTTCTTTGAGTTGCAGTTTCATGAGTCTCGAGCTCCTCTGAAACAAGGCATGGTACTTGGCAGGTTTGATTCCCGCGTGTAGTACGAATGGAACCTACGGGTAGAGACTTGAGATGGTTAACAGGCCATGAGAAGTGACGATTCACGACTAACAGGCCAATGTTTCCGAATCCATTTCGTATGCCAAGTAAATTACAAGGATCCATGACTCGGGTCAACTTCTAGACGTAGAAGAGGATGAGAAAAGGGGATGCCTTGGTACCGTTATCGATTAGTGATATTTTGAGTTAATGAACTCATGATATGTTTCCATATAGTGTGAGATTGTGAGATTGTGAACTGAAAGTCATTTCCCTTCCCCTTAACTTGAGTTAGGATTGGTTAGGACCTTGTAAATCTGAGAGAATCTATAAGATAGGGAACTCACTAAGATTTGATGTATCTCACCCCACTATTGTTGATTATTTTCAGGTATTGAGTACATGTTTGATTTACAAGTGGAGCTATGCTTGGATGTTTTAAGAGAAGCTTAGTTGAGCTTTTTCCGTTGTGTATTTGTTGTATACAATTGAGGATATTGTATATTATTCTTAGGATTTATATTTTTGGTTAGTTTCCATAGCTTGTACCATATATTGTGTTATGTATTAGAAATGGTCAAGTATGTGAATTACACCATTAGGCGCTTATGATGGTGTCAGTACCAAATAAAATGCTTATATTGTATTATTCTAGATAAATATTATACAGGGCATTACAGTTGGTATCAGAGCAGGTCGTATTCTCGACCTAGCCTTGAAACATCATAAGTAAATCTGTTCCTGCCTCTTAAGTGTGTCTTGCCGTCATGAAACTTAATATCATATTATCTAGTGTTGGGCCTGATCAACCTAATACTATGTATGTGATAGGTAGAATCATGGTTGAGCTACCATGAGGACTCCGATGTGTTGTTGGAACTTGTGATGTGAGAATAGGCTCAAGCCAAGAGTTAGTAGTGAGGAGTTTTGGTCAGCTCAGTAAGGTTTTAGTAGAAGTTGTGCGTTGGGTAGCATGGACTTAAAGAGTAATGTGTGGTTTAAGCGATCCTTTGGAATGGATAGAGTCTAATAGTTAAGAATCTCTATTGGACGATTGGTTAAGGTATTGAGGAATCTGTAAAATGGCAAGTAGAGATGGATTGGCCACTAGTATGGATAAAAATTTCAAGTAATCTCATTTCGTGGAAAAGAAAAGTTGTTTTGTGGAATGTGTGACGTAAAGCCCGGAAGTTAGATAATTATTAGTGTTTTGTTTTAAGGTCGCTATGGTA
Source organism: Lathyrus tuberosus (assembly GCA_022829125.1). NCBI lineage: Eukaryota > Viridiplantae > Streptophyta > Magnoliopsida > Fabales > Fabaceae > Lathyrus > Lathyrus tuberosus. The sequence goes on along the minus strand of JALAZF010000532.1, from coordinate 1,939,192 downwards.
TCTTAAATAGAAGAGAGTTAGGGACGTTCAGCTTCTATGGGAACCTAAAGTAGTAAAGAAGTGTGTGAAGGAACACAGGGATGTGTTCACATGCTTCAAATGGAATAAGGTATTATGCTGGACGAAGAGTAGGAGATGAGTTGTGTATCTTCAGTTTTGTAGAGATATTAAGTTCGAGATATTCCATCGGGATTTTCTGTATTCGATGAGAGACCAATTTGGAATTTGGAAATGTTAAATTACCCACAGAACCGTATAAGGTGTTATGTTGGAGAAAGAATGAACTTCATCTAGTAACGGAAGAAGTGTGTGTTAAGGAATAGAGTAAGTATCTTAGAATTCAAGGGAATCTTAGTAAGACGGTTTTATATTTGGACCTAAGAGGATTGCAAAGGAAAGCAAAGTAAACGTGGTGTGGGAAGCGGTATCGATGGTATGTTAAGAGGAAGCAACAACGGAATGTATTTTGGACGAGTGTGCGGTGGAATTTTAAGGTGTTGAGGAACCTATAGTTAAGGAAGTGTAATTACGGGTGGTTCACCGGAGAGGAACTCTAATATTATGACGTGGAATTAGAAAAGTTACACTTTGGTATTAAGAACAAGATAGTAGTAGCACCGTGGTCACAACTGTACGTGATGGACTTCTAGTCTTGAGACAAGTGTGAAGGAACATATTTTGTGGAACAGTGAGCATTGTGTTCTAAGAAGTAAGATTGCGGTAAAACAAAGAGAAGCAAATCAGGACTTACTACGGACTAAGTGTAAATCATGGAACGAGTTGTACCAGAAGGGTTTGGTAAATAGTTATTGAGAGTTGTTGGTTGCGAATTTTCAATTAAGTAATTTGGGGTAAGTGGGATGTTCAATGGATAGTGAAGGGTAAGAAATCTCGGTTAATGTGTACGAAGTGATGAAAAGGTTCTTCAAGAGGATGCATTTCCTTGATTTATTTTCAAGTATAGAGAGACATATGTATTTGGGAATGATTGGAATATACGGAATCTACCTTTTGTTGGCTAAGAATGTTGTTGTATTAATTCTCTCCAAAGAAACTCAAGTGAGAGAATAAGGTTGTATGCTGACATATTGTGTCCGCCACTTGGTGATACCGTAAATGGTTGCGTGTTTGGATTGAGAAAATAAGTATTTTGGATGAGTAACAGCGCTGCTGGGATTCTGGGTTTCGCTTGGTTCGCCTAGCGAACCTGGGGCAAAGCAGAAGCGAATGGCTTCGAGGGTTCGCCTAGCGAACCCCGCAGCGAAGGAAGGCAAATGATTCACCAAGGTGTTCGCCTAGCGAACTTTGTATCATTTTACTTCTGTTTGTGGAATTTTTCTAGGAGCTTCGCTCAGCGGAGGAAAGCGAATGCTCGCTGGTGTTCGCCTAGCGAACATGACAAATTGTTTCATTTTGTTTCCTTCATTACTTTTGATCCGTGGTTCGGATCGAGACGTTCTTGGTACCGTTAGAAAGCCATGACGACCCTTTACCCAATAAAAGTGGACAAATCAAGTATGAGTTGTGCCTTGAGCATTAGAATGTTGTCATTATTGACATCCCTCTAGTGTAGTTGTTTGAACGAAAAATGAACTATCCCGCTGAAGTTTTGTAGTTTGATCGTGTCAGAATTTGGAATTTTGACTTGCCACTTGGTTGGAGTGTGTTGTCGACTTTGTCGGTTTTACCTTTAGTGTAATCATGGTTGGTGAGTTTTTGTATAAGTTAAAGAGCCATGAGTTGAGAATGATTTTCCAAGATAGAGCAAGACGGATTGATGGTTTTGGGTAGGGATGGCTTTGAATTAAAAGAAATGGTTTATTTTCAGCATCTGCAGCAGTGTTAACTAATTAACATGTGCAAAGATGGTGTTTTGTGCTGAATTTTGAGGAGCTAACCGATTAACCTCAGACGGGTAATCGATTAACATGTGTGTAAATTGTGAAATCCCTTAGGAACCATCATCTGTGTTTTGTTACCTCATGTTGCTCCGAGTGGAGAGTATTGTGCGAATGGAAAACGGAATTGCAAATAAATGAAAGACGGAATTATGTTTTGAAATTGTAACTTTTGGAAGGGTGTTACATAGTGGACCATTTGTTCAGACGACAAGAGAATTTGACTTTGGGAAAATAATCTTGTGAATTGTATTGAGTATGAGAAATGTCGTAAGTGTATTACTGTTGAAAGCCTTGAGGGCGAAGTTAGATGCTCACAAAGACTTTATCTCACAAGGAATGTTTTGGTGTTAGTAAGGTATGAACGGTTGGTCCGAGTTAGTAATTGTCAACTTCCGTGCGTTCATGGTATCGGATTTAGACTCCGTGAGAGTAGTACCAGTTGTGTACAGTTGTGTTTTACCCAGAGAAGGAAATTTGGAAGTTATCTTTCCAAGTACGAGTAAGAATTGGGTGTTCCAAAGTTAAGTATGTAATTTGGATCGTTTATGGAACAAAAAGATTAAGAGAAGTAAATCCAATTAAGAAGCGTGGCACGGACTTCAAAGGTGTGTGTTGTATGTGACTTGGTGAGTAGTATGAAAACTCACAATTTCGCTTTGAATGGGTTAAGTTTTGATAAGTGGTGACTCACATATGATTGAGGTTCTATGTCGGTGTTACGTTGTTATTGGTTGAGATCTCGTGTCAACAAGGAACCTTGAGTAAGTCGGAAAACTGTAAGAAGAATTGATATGGAATGTGGTAACTAGAAATGAAAGTTGTTAATCTATTTTGGATGTATTATTTCGAGTTAGAGTGAATTTCGGAGTTGTATATGTTATGGTAGTCACAATGTAACTCCTGTGCCTTTATCGTCTGGAGAGTGTTGGACAGGTGTTAAGATGTTGTGTGTTGGCAGAGAAATTGTTCTACCATAGGACATCAATAAGTTTCTTGTACCGTTGGTTAGTAAGGATCCTAGTGGATAAGTGTGTTACCTTTTGTTGTGATACGAAAGAAAGGGAATATCGGGCGTAATGGTTACAATGTTTAGTATCAGACAAGATGGAACTGGTAAAGAAGTCGTTGACTGGTTATGAAGTGGTTTTGAAGTTAAGAAATCACTTAATTACGTCGCGAAGATGGGTTGAGTGTTGTTGTTATAAACCAAGATAAGATGCTATGGTTTTGTTTGTGACTCAATATAGGAATAAGGAATGTTACATTCTTTCCGATGGTAGAATGCGACTAAGTATTTTATTATGGAACAGCAGATGAATTATGGATAGAGCAAGTTGAAAGTTAACCCAATATTAGAATAAGAGTATGACTGAAGAACCGGAGTTTGATAATCCGTGAAATTAAGGATTTTGGTCTGTGAAGTCGAGTTAGATTTTTGGATTATGTCAGAAATTCTAACGGAAGTAAAGTTGAGTGCGGAACTAAGACAGTTATACAAGTTGTAGTTGTTGTCGAGTAGAGGAAATTCGGGGGCGAATTTCAATTTAAGGGGGGGAGAGTGTAATACCCCATATTATTTAAATGCTCAGTTGGATATCAGAAGAGATCAGATGAGTATCTATGTGCTCTATCTTTGGTTAATTCGATTAATGGAATCCTCTAAGTACTTTAAGTAATATCAATTGGGATCAATAGAGCAACTAATGAACTCTAAAGAGATCAATTATTTATTAAAGAGACTTATCAATTATTTTAACTCGAGAAAGGATTCTAAGGTAACTTGAATAATTGATCAATTGGGTTGAGATGACAAAATATCGATTGTAAGATATTTTACCCTATTGGATTATATTATATAATAAGTTTATATATATATTTGTTAGTAAGGAACGAAGAAGAAATAGAAAGAAGAGGAAAAGAGAAGGAAGAGAAGGAAGAAGGGAAAAGAGAAAGAGAAGTTGGATCATCATCAATTCACCATCTTCTTCAAACTCCTCTTCGATTACCAGGTGGGTTCTAGTTAAACACTCTAAGTTCTAGAATTAAGGATTTAGAACTTAGGTTAGATTTGAGAGAAAATGAAATCTAACGGATGAAATTCGATATAAATGCATGGAAATACTTGTTGTTATGATTGGAACATTTTTTGGTTGATATATTATGGATTGGAAGTGTTTGGGTGGAAGAAATGATGGATTTTGGCCCCAAATGACCTATATTGACGCTGCTGCAAATTATGGGTTTCGCGGGTTCGCCTAGCGAACCACAGTGAAGGAACGGGCGAATGTTCGCCTAGAGGTTTTCCTAGTGAACTTTATGTTGGTTTTCCACTGCCTTGGTTCGCTAGGGTTCGCCTAGCGAATACTGGAGCGAAGTGGCAGATTTGTTTCTATTTTGTTTTCTTCATAACTTTTGATCCGTAACTCGGATTGAGGCACGGTCGGATGCGTTGGAAAGCTATTTCAATGCTATTTATGACAGTGAAATAGAAACATATGGTTATGCCATGGATTGATAAGAAAAATATGGAAAAGTAATGTATGTGTGAAAAGTGTGGTTTATGTTTCCACCAAAACTCAAGGATCGGGAATCCGATTGATACGAGTCCAAAGCCTTTGGATAGATAATCCAATAAGGTAGTGAATGGTGATGTGAGACCATGATTTAACCAAGGATGCTTGGTAGGGGATAGTAGTGACTTGTTATGCTTTTATGTGTTGTTTTATGTTTGATATTGTTATATGCCAAGTATTTTATACCATGTCTATCTAATTGTTATTAAAAATGAATTTAAGAAAATATGCATGCTTAATATATGAATTAGGAAGAGTGAGGAAACTTTAACCCAAAACAAAATGGTATAATTCTAGGTTGTGAATAGAATTGTGATAGAAACTCTGGATGGCGATGCTCGTGCATTCATTGACGAGTTCTGGCCTAGAGTAGATAACGAAATGACAACGTTCGTGCGTGAGGGGCCGAGTCGTGTGTCCATTTCCAAAATGGTATAGAAATGAGTGAAACACTAGTATGGAACATGTGTATTGTTATGTTTTATTGTTTAAGGCAAAAGAGGCCTTAAGGCATTGTGGCCTTGTGATTGTCGAATACAATCACACTTGTGTGTGTGATCACGTAATCGTAACCAGTTCTTTGAGTTGCAGTTTCATGAGTCTCGAGCTCCTCTGAAACAAGGCATGGTACTTGGCAGGTTTGATTCCCACGTGTAGTACGAATGGAACCTACGGGTAGAGACTTGAGATGGTTAACAGGCCATGAGAAGTGACGATTCACGGCTAACAGTCCGATGTTTCTGAATCTATTTCGTATGCCAAGTAAATTACAAGGATCCATGACTCGGGTCGACTTCTAGACGTAGAAGAGGATGAGAATAGGGGATGCCTTGGTACGGTTATTGATTAGTGATATTTTGAGTTAATGAACTCATGACATGTTTCCATATAGTGTGAGATTGTGAGATTGTGAACTCAAAGTCATTTCCCTTCCCCTTGACTTGAGTTAGGATTGGTTAGAACCTTGTAAATCCGAGAGAATCTATAAGATAGGGAACTCACTGAGATTTGATGTATCTCACCCCACTATTGTTGATTATTTTCAGGTATTGAGTACAGGTTTGATTTACAAGTGGAGCTATGCTTGGATGTTTCAAGAGAAGCTTAGTTGAGCTTTTTCCGCTGTGTATTTGTTGTATACAATTGAGGATATTGTATATTATTCTTAGATTTTATATTTTTGGCTAGTTTCCATAGCTTGTACCATAGATTGTGTTATGTATTAGAAATGGTCAAGTATGTGAATTACGCCATTAGGCGCTTATGATGGTGTCAGTACCAAATAAAATGCTTGTATTGTATTATTCTAGATAAATATTATACATGGCATTACACTTGCCATTTACAACAATTAGATGAAAGAAGGGGATTTATCAGGATAAGAGATGGACTACAACTTGGATTTTTGAATCAACATGTGTGCCACTTATAGCAATTAACTAGGATTAGGGTTTGCTTTGAATGTTTGTTTTGATGGCGATATACAAAGAAGTATCTTTCTACAGAGAGATTTTGGTTTCCTCTGAGGGGATTTTGGTTTTCTTTGTGTGTGCCTTGATCAAAGCCCAAGGTTGAAGCTAAGAGATTAATTGACTCCACTAGGGGAAGTCCTTATACAAAGCCTAAGAGGAGGCTAGGAAAGACTGACTCAACAAGAGAGTGTTTATCTGTCTTGTACAAAGCCCAAAATTGAGGCTAAAAGAGAATTGACTCTTTTGGGGATATAATTATACAAAGCCTAAGAGGAGGCTAAAAGGGGCTGACTTTTTCAGAGAAAGATTTTGTCCGTCTTGTACAAAGCCCGAGATTGAGGCAAAAAAGGGTTTTTTAATTCCACTGGGGAATATTTGTATGTGTCTTGTACAAAGCCCAAGATTGAGGCTAAAAGGGGATATTGACTCTAATGGTGAGAGGTTTTATCTGTCTTGTACAAAACCCAAGATTGAGGCTAAAAGAAGTTGACTAACTCAGCTGGAGGGTATTTTAGGTGTCTTGTACAAAGCCCAAGAATGAGGCTGAAAGAAGATTGACTCTACTGGAGAGTATGATTTATCTTGTACAAAGCCCAAGATTGAGGCTAAAAGAGGATTGACTCTACTTAGGGAGATTTATATGTGTCTTGTAGAAAGCCCAAGATTGAGGCTGAAAAGAGACTGACTCAATAAGAGAGTGTTTTTATCTGTCTTGTACAAAGCCCAAGATTGAGGCTGAAAAAGGTTAACTCAACAAGAGAGTGCTTTTTATCTGTCTTGTACAAAGTTCAAGATTGAGGTTGAAACGGGTTAACTCAACGAGTGTTTTTTATCTGTCTTGTACAAAGCCCAAGATTGAGGCTGAAGGGTTGACTCAGCAAGAGAGTGCTTTTGAGGCTAACTCTGCTGAGGAAAATCATTATACAAAGCCTAAGAGGAGGCTTTCTTCTGCTGAGGATTATTAGATCCAGAGGTAGGTCCAAGTTGGGGGATCAACCCTTGCTGAGGGTTTATTGAAGGGTTAAGGTATCAGATTCCTTGAGGTTCTGATTTGGGATAGTGTTATACTGATGATAAGCTGACCCTAGCTGGGGAAATTTAGGATGAAAGACTGAGTTTTAGATCCTGTGAGGGTTTTAACTCTACTAGAGATTGGTTAAATGACCAGGGTTTTTTTCTGTGTTTGTAGGGAACTTGAGAATGTCTTTGAGATCCAAGATGAGATTAGACTGTCCAAGTTTACACGTATAGAAGAGTTTATCATTGTATGATGCCCAAGAGGAGGCTGGTGTTTTAAGGGATGAGAATCAACCCTAAAATTGGTCTGAGGTTTTGAGTCTTTAGAAAGACTGCTCTAACAAAGGATGACCAAGTTCTGTCCTATACCTTTAAGAGGTCTTCAGGGTCTTTGTATTAAACCCAAGAGAAGGCATGAGAACTTCTAAGAAGCCGGAGGGTCCTTGTACAAAGCCCAAGAGGAGGCGGAGATGCTTTTAGGAAGCCTGTGGGTCCAAACCTAAGAAGAGTTCAAGAAAAGTTTCACCGGGAAGAATCTTTTCTTTAGTGAACATTTCTAGGGTTTGAAGGAATTCAAGAGAGGTTTCACCGGGAATTAATCCTCTCTGGGGGAAATGAATTTCTTTGACAATTTTCTAATAGTGACAGTCTGAGAAAAGTTTCACCGGGAATAATGCCTTTCTCTTTGGGGAACTAATTTTGACTGTGTTTAAAAGAATGACCACTGACTTTATCTAATCCTAGGCCTAATTGCGGGGGAAAACTCTAAGCAGATATATACAAGCATATATATACAGATGAAATATATACTGTATGTAAAAGAGGGTAGGAGGACTTACAGGTGGACCAAGCTTCTAGCATTACAAACAAATATATATATATATACACAAGTATGTAAAAGAAAACTATTTTAAAACTTACAGGTGAGCAAGCTTCCATTGTAACAGATGTATGGTTAGTTGTTCTAAAAATTAAAGAAAGTTTTGATGACAACTATGAATTTAAACCTAAATCAAAAGGGAAAGTTGTTTTGAAAAGAAGATTGGGGCTTATACTCAAGGAGAGGCCCAGATGAAAAACAGTAATCGTACCATTGATCTGAAAATTGTATCGGGACTTATACAATGACTGAGGCCCAAATTATTGTATTTACAAAGAGGTTGGGTCTTACACTCTATTAGAGGCCCAAAAGTTTATTTTTGTACAAGAGATGGGGCTTACGAACTCAAGGAGAGGCGCAGAATTAACAGTGATCGCACCGTTGTTTTGAAAATTGTACTGGGACTTATAAAATGACTGAGGCCTAAATAATTTATGTACAAAAGAGGGTTGGTCTTACACTCTATTAGAGGCCCAAAAGTTGTTTAAAAGAAAAGAGAATGGAACTTACAACACGAGGGGAGGCCCAGTTGAAAATTGTTTTTAAAAATTGGCGATTGCGCAGAGATTTTATCGTACTGGGACTTATACAATGACTGAGGCCCAAAAATGTTTATGTACAAAGGGGGTTGGGTCTTACAATCTATTAGAGGCTCAAAAGTGTTTGAAAAATTTAAAATCAAGAGGAAACCCTAATTTTAAATTAAAATGTAATTTCTTAAAGGAAATTTAAATAATAAATGATAAAAAAAATCAAATATATTCAATAAAACAAATTGTATACGTTGAAAAATATTTTGAAAAATCATGTTCAATTACATGAAAGTTTGAAATTCATTTGGAATGAAAAGATCAAAATGGGAATTTCATTTTAAAATGTTTAAAAACAGATAAAATGAAATTAATTACAAAAATTCTAACTATATTAAAAAATAATATAAATTGGATATTTTTTTATAAAGTAAAATATTTAAACATTTTTGTGAATTTTGAGAAAAAGAATCAATTCAGAAACACAATTATTCAGAGAGAAATTAATTTTTGAATCAATTAACAAAAATATCAAAATATTCAAAAATTTAAAAATTTGAAAAAGGGTGCCAAGAACACTAAGTTCTTGCCCGCTGTAGCGAGCGATTTTGGACGCGGTTCTTAAGCGCTGGTCGCTCTCTGCGGTTGAGCTTAAAACTACAGGTCGATTCATTTTTTATCCTATTGTGAGCTGAATAAGGAAGGGAAATAGATGTCTCCAATTAACCCTGCTTGCATACTGAGTTTAAACAGCGGTCTGTTAGGTTACGGATGTTATCAATGTGGGGGGCCTTTGTACTGGTTATTTGTATTTCGCCAATACGGTTCTTTCTTTCTTTTTTCTAGGCAAAGGGTTTCTGGCGGGGAATAAGGATTAGGATGTTAGGACTGATGCTTTTGAATTACTGCTTTTGATTGATGGAGATATGGGATTTGGGTTTTTTGTTGATTGCGCTCGCTAAGATCTTTTCTTTCGATCTTATGTCTATGTATTCCCGTTTACCGAAACAGGGAAATCAGAGCGTTCGTAGTTCCTCCTATTCTATGGGAGGAAATTGGTTTTTGGTGTCTTGTTCAAAGCCCAAGACGTGAAGCGAAAGGTGGTTTGTATCTTGTTCAAAGCCCAAGATATGAAGCTAAAAGGTCTATTTATGTCTTGTTCAAAGCCCAAGACGTGAAGCTGAAAAACCTCGGCTTTAGAGAGAATTTGTCATCTCTAAAGAGGGGAGAAGGAGAATTATTTTAACTGGGATACGCAGATCCGAGCAATGCCATAATTTCCGAAGAAAGGGTTTTAACCTGAAGGAGAAGACTTTAACTCAGTGTAGAGCAATGCCATCTTTCCTTAGGAATTTCTCATGCTAAAAGAGGGACAGTGGCATGGATATAGATGATCCAGAGGCTTGCCGCTTACAGCTATTAGATAAAGGGAAAGGAGTTGTTGATGTTTGTGTACTGTGAACGAGGCACAGCTTTGATGCTAAAAGGTTGATTGGATCAACCAGTGGTTTTCTTATACAAAGCCTAAGAGGAGGCTAATTTCCGCTAGGAAAATCATTATACAAAGCCTAAGAGGAGGCTATTTTGTGTCTCGTACAAAGCCCGAAAGAGAGGCTAAAAGTTTTTGACCCAATGGGGCATATCGTTATACAAAGCCTAAGAGGAGGCTAGCAAAGAGTTGACTCAGTTGGAGAATCTTTTATACTCAGTAAGAGAGTTTTTGTATCTTGTACAAAGCTCGAGAGAGAGGCGAAAAGGTTGTTTTGACTCTACTGGGGAGAATTTTGGTATCTCGTACGAAGCCCGAGATGGAGGCTATTGTGACTGTTTCAGTTGAGTGACAGATCCAATATACTGATTTTAAAAGAGAAAATCAGTTCTTATATGAGTAATACTGTACTCAGGGATTTAATTTGAGGATCAGGGATATTTCCTTCTCTTTGAGGAAACGGGAAATCCAACGGGTATTGAGACTGTCCGAGTCTGCGGGTTTCCTTCCTATTTAACGAAGGGTGCTTGAGAATGTCTTTGAGACTCAAGGAAGTTAGACTGTCCAAGTCTAGAGTTTTATCTTTTGTACTATGCTTCGAGAAAAGTAGTAGACTCTATGAAAGGGTTGTTCTATGAGGATGACTAGGTTCTGTTCCTATACCTCTAGGAGGTCGTCGGGACAATTTGTACGAAGCCCAAGAGGAGGCTGGAAACTTTTAAGAAGCCGACGGGTCCTTGTACGAAGCCCAAGAGGAGGCTATCATTCCCGGAGGAAGAGATCATTATACGAAGCCTAAGAGGAGGCTGTGAATACTTCTAAGAAGCCGTAGGGTCCTTGAATAATGCCCAAGAGGAGGCCGATGCTTTTAAGAAGCCCGTGGGTCTATCATCTCCTTTCCATTAGGAGAGATAACTCTTTTAAAGATGAAAACCACTGGTAAACGTGCGAGGTTTACTATCCAGCGACTTTTAGCTTTTAAAGAGGGTCCCTTAGTTAAGATCCAAGATTATGACCATAGTGGGTACCCAAACCCCGAGACATTCAAGGCAAGCTATCCACAAGGAATAGATCAATTCAGGAAAGTTCGAGAATTGGGAAGAAACTCAAAGATGCCATTCACGGAGAATACATTCATCTTGGGGAGTAGAGTTTCTTGACGATTCCTAAGGAGGACAGCCGAAGAGAAGACTGTATCTGGTGCTCCTATTGGGGATCTAGGCGTCTATTTCTACGAATAGGTGAAACGGCGTCACCTAGTTCTAGACGTAGTTGCCGGGGAAACTCGAAATATCTATACTATTATTACACAGTAGATATGAGTTTATGAAAGGAGACTTACAGTGAGCAGCCCCACAATACAGTTTATAATATGAAAGCAGTAAATGAAAGCGATAACCACTTACTCGGTTGTAGTGCTTCCATGCTGTTTGGTTAGTTGTTCAACAAAGAAAGATAAAAACAACAGTATATTCAAAATCAAAGGAGAAAGTGCTTTGAAAAAAGAAAGATTTGGGGCTTACAGCTCAAGGAGAGGCCCAGGGTTTTATGAGTGAGCGCACTGTTTGACTTTGTACAGCGGGACTTATACAAGTGACTGGGGCCCAAAGAGGTTTTCTGTCCAAAGGGATGGGTCTTACACTCTCTCAGGAGGCCCAAAAAGGTTTAAAGAAAAGAGAGGGGCTTATAACACGAGGGTAGGCCCAGATGGTTTTTAATTTTAAACGGGCGACGATTGCACCGTTTACTTGTACAGAGGGACTTATACAATGAGTGAGGCCCAAAAAGTTTTTTGTACAAAGGGGGGATAGGTCTTACACTCTCTCAGGAGGCCCAAAAAGGTTTAAAGAAAAGAGTGGGGCTTATAACACGAGGGTAGGCCCAAATGATTTTTCGTTTAAAAATGGCGATCGCGCCGAGGTTTTCTTTTAACGCAGAAGGACTTATACAATAAGTGAGGCCCAAAATGTTTTGGTTAAAAGGGGGATTGGGTCTTACACTCTAATAGAGGCCCAAAAAGGTTTAAAGAAAAATAAATGGGTCTTACTACTCGAGGGTAGGCCAAGATGATTTTTAAAAAGGCGACGATCGCGCCGTTTGTTTTTTTACGGTATCGGGACTTATACAATAAGTGAGGCCCAAAGATGATTTGGTCAAAAAAAGAAGGGGGTTGGGTCTTACACTCTAATAGAGGCCCAAAGTGTTTTGAAAATGATTTATGAGGGTTGAATTAATCCAAAACCCTAATTTGTTTCCAAAAAATGTATTTAATTGAATAAAAATTCAATTAAATTGATCAAAAATTGTTTTACACATGGGAAACAAATTGTGATCTTGGATTAATGCTTCAAAAATTAAGTATTGACCTACAAAACAAATAGAAAGCATTAAAAGTTGTAAAATCATTGTGGAAATAATATTTCAAATGTTAAAAACAATTAAAATATTAATTCTTTACAAAAATATCAATTATATAAAATAAATAATATTTTTGGGATTTTTTGGTAAAATAAAATATTTTAACATTTTTGTGAATTATTGCAAAAAGAACCAATAAAAAATGATAAAAATTGAAGGAGTTATTAATTTTTCAAATCATTAAAAATAATAGTATGAAAAATAATAAAATAAAAAAGTGATAAAAAGAAGTCTGGGGCGAGGGGAATTCGAACCCTAGACCTCTCGCTTGCTAATACTCACAAAACCAGCTGATGAACCGCTGGGGCGCAATGCCAATTCATTAAATATATGGCAAGTGAAAATTATATAGAGAACTTGGTTGGTTTCCTGAAAATGGCGCCATGGCCGTCTCCTTGCCCGAGCTCGTGCATGAAGCACCCTATCTCACTCATCTCTCAACCATTGGGCATGATTCAAACACCAAACTCGTGCGTTTTTTCACAAGGAACAAGATGGCAATACCCAATTTTATTCATTTTCAGTGTGGAGTGAAATAATCATGATGAACACAGATGAACCCTAATTTGAAAAAGCAATCGTGCAAGCATGGTTATGAGGTCTATGATCAAATTTATTGAGGCAAAACAATCAGCATATGATGGTAATCAAATGGCAAAATTATCATGCGAGGAAATATGCATGGATCATGGAGTTTGAGTTTGAAGCTCACCTTGATGCAAGCTGAAATGGAACTTTGCCCAGATGGTGTTCCAGTCGTTAATTGATGATCTCTACAGCTTCAATGGATGTTATGGAGTGTGTTGCAAGCTTTGGAAAACTTTGAAATTCTCTGGATCAAGCTGGAGACCTCCACCTGCAAAACTGAAGCAAAATGGCTTGGTTGAAGAGTGATTTTGAGCTGAGAGTGTTACAGATGTTGTTTAAGCACTTGGACACCTCAAATACATCATATGTGATGTGTTTGAGCAATTGGAATTGATTTCTTATGGCTGCAACTCAAAACCCGATAGTGGTTACTCAAAAACAAGAAAACTTGAAGTTCAAGAAAGAATGAGAGAATGCAGTGTTGTAACTGGCTTTGGGGTGAGTTGAGTGATCCATTGAGACCTCTATTTATAGGTGATAAACTCTTGTCTTGGAGGAATAGTGAATGGTAGCTGGATCAGATCACATTTGCTTGGATTGGCTTGGCATAAATGCCTCTTGCACTAGGCATAACAGCTGCTCCAAATAGATCAGCTATGCCTTGACTGAAATCACATTCTACAGATGTTTTTAATGTTGTTTAATCAGAGAACTTGACTGAGGAGAGTGAGAATCTTGACAATGCACTATTCCACATAAATGCATTTTGAATTCAAGGCAAAAAGTGCCAAAGTGGATGAATTTCAAGTTGGAAGGTTCTTTGGCTTTTTGACTCAGCTTTATCCATTGGATTAGATGCAATGTGATTGGTTTGAACACAAGTGGCATGCTGATCCTCAGTTTTTAGTTCAAAATCGTGTGAGATAATGCAAACATGCAAACTGATTTTCCAAAACAGCTTGCAGCAGCATGACTTTGGGCATGGATTTCTCATGGCTTGAGTTGAATCAATTCATGCTGTTGAGCCCTTTGAATTCTTAGCAACATATGCAACAACATTGATGTTTAACTTTGGGACTGATTCAGCTTGCATCTATGTGCAAAAATCCCACAAGTTTTGGTGTTTCAACAAATTTCTGTTTTAGGCATAATTTTTCTAAGTGTTGGAAAATGGTATTTTTTCACATTTTCAGCCACTTTGGCTCACTCATAGCTCAAAATCCATAAGGAATTGGAGTTAGGCCTAGTTGAAGTTTTTGTAGAGGGCAGTGAGATCTACAAATCAAGCTTTGGATGGAAAAAATTGGCCTTGTGGTTTAGGAGTTATGGTCCTCCAAAGTTGGTACCTTTGCCACTTTATTTTTAACTTAGAAAAATTTCTAAGTTTTATGGTTACCCCTTTTACAAGTTATCTCACTTTTCTTGATTTTTCTTGATGAATGATGATTCAAATCATACATTAACATCATTTTAGGGTTAAAAATCCATTTTGGTGAAAAATCTCAAAAAGTCAAAGTTGACTTTTGTGCACAATTGACTTTTTATTAGATGAATTCCAAACTGTGCAATTCTTCAGGAAATCATGTACTTGACCTAAATCAAACTTGATGGACATGTTCCATGGGTGTCATAGGGTATATTCAATCATGTATTAGGGTTTGGGAGCATGTCCTGGTCAAAAGTCAAAGTTATAGTTGACTTTTCTCTTAAAACCCTAATTGTGGTGCAGATGAAAATGAAACTTGTTGCTCAAACTTATTGGATCAATCCATTATTCCAAATGGATCAATATGTTGTATTAGAGACCCTCAAATCATCTCTTGAGGTCTTGGCTCATGGTTTGTCCCAAAAGTCAACTTAGGGGTGAATTAGGTCAAGAAACCCTAATTCCTGATTTTTGATGAATGCATCCCCTGAGGCAAAATTGACTTGATGCATGGGTTCATGAGGTTCCATGAAGTATATTAGGTCATGTTTTGGATCATTGCCTTGTGCCCAGATGAAAATTTCCATCTGGAGGCCCTGGTCGACCAAAACCCTAATTTGGTGACACTGTCGATCTTGAGACTTGATCCACCTAGAAGGGAGCAGCCTTGTGCTTAATCCTTGAAGTGGGAGTCCTTTTGATCCTTTGTGGATGTTTGAGAGATTAGACAAGTTGAAGATCATGTCATTTCTTGATTGATCCTTTGTCTAAGCACTCAGAGAGGGCTTGAAACCCTAATTTTGATTGTATTGGATGCTCACCCATCTTTGGGGAGACTGATGAAGCATGATGGTTCATCCATATTGTGATGATGATTTTCACAATGATGGGAAATCTAAGTGGTCAAAATTTGGGGTATTACAGATGCCCCTATTTAATCTTCTTGGACCCGAAGGTATGAATGACGTTAGTATTCGAGCATTCGGGGTGCAAGAGGATTAAATATCGGAATATCCGAAATTTTGATGGTGGTTATGAATGGTAGCTTACGCATTCATCTTCTTTAGCTAAGCAATGATGCTTAGAAAAGGTAAACTTCCCCTCGATCCTGGTCTTCAGCCAAGGAACTGGTCTCAGTTTTCTTTTGAAATAAACCTCCCCTCGTTCTTGGTTTCCTACCAAGGAACTGGTCTTAGTTTCTGATTTAAACTTCCCCTCGATCCTGGTTTCTTACCAAGGAACTGGTCTTAGTTTCTGATTTAAACTTCCCCTCGATCCTGGTTTCTTACCAAGGAACTGGTCTCGGTTTCTTTTGGTCAATAAACTTTACTGACAAGGGACGCTATTCGTAGCGGCTTTCCTTCAAACTTCTCGCCGAATTTTCCTGGGGAGATGCCATTTGAGTGGAAAAAGTTTTGATGTCAGACTTGCTGGGGAACCCATTCGTCTGAATTGTAGAGGTACACAAACTTCTCTGTTTTGGAGATGCCATTTGTCGATTCTACTAGGGAAAGCGAGTCTCTTGAGAGACTGTTTTCGTTTGGGATCTTTCATCATACTTTTCTCGGGATCTTCCCGGAGAAACGCCATATGATGGGGTCCAATTTTGAGGTGCCAATGACCTTCTCATCAGTGGTTTTTCGGAGCAAAACTGGCGTGCTTCCGAATCTCTGATCACGAGGCTTTCTCTGTGGATTTTCCTTAATCTGGGAAAGCAAGGATATCATCTTCAATGGTGAAGAGTGACATTTGTTGAAGGTTCTCTGATCTTTCAGAGGTTCAAGTTATCAAAGTGGCCAAGTGCCGACTCTGATCTAAAGATACACTGGTGGCGAGATTGTGCAGACGCAACATTTTCTGACGAGGAAAGAACTGACAAACTCGATTGAGAAAACTGTTTATCACTAGGGGACAAGACCGACTCAAGTGATAGCGATGCAATATGAAATGCGAACGCAAATAAAATGCATGAAGTATGTATGTTTATGTTGACAAAACAGACGCGACATATAGACTAATGGATGAACACAATTGGATACTCGGCCATCGCGGGGCGAAGAAGTACCGTTGATTCAAAATAGCAATTCCACCTTGCTTAGGAGAGATAGTCCCATTGGGAGCTATGTTGATCGGGCTTAGGAGATGAGAACTCGGCCGAGGCGTGTCAGACGAAACAAGGTCTCTGACACAGTTGATCCCTTCATTCAGGCATACTGGCTTAGAAGGAGTACTTTGATTCTGCACTTTGAAATTCGCTTACTTCGGGAGAAGCAATCGATGTTCTTCTGATGTTCAACAGTCAAAAGAAATGCCATTTTTAATTTAAAAGCAGAAAAAGTTTTAACAAGTAAATTCATTTTTGTTTTATTTCAAGAATCGCTGATTAAGTTTAAACAACGTCGTTCTGTAAAGCTAAAGCAAGTTAAGAATTACAAACAAAAGCACAAAGGCTCAAATTTTATTTATAAGATGGAGATCAGCCAAACGCGTGATTCCAAAGAGTATATACAAAGTTAGAAAATGGTAATTTACAGGGAAAAGGGCTACGTTGAAACATAACGACCACTATCCTTGTATCAACTTTGAATTCGGGGCATCCTGAGCTTCCGTCGAAGATGACCTTTGACTGGAGATTTCCTTCGATAGATGATGCTGTAACTGCTGCTGCTGAGGGACTTGCCTCTGTTGAACATAGTTACTTGCCATTATCCCTAATTTTTGCCTGGATTGTACTATGAGATTTCCAATCCATCGGGATGATTTTTTTTCCATGTCTCTAACTTTTTCCTGGACCGCCGTTTCGGGTTTTCAATCCACCGAGACGTTTTTTTTTTAGTTTAGGCGAAGTATTTCTTGACTACATCAACATTCGTGGGGTAGGCAAATTCCTCTCCGTCCATGGTTGCAAGTCTCAAGGCGCCGCCTGAGAAAGCTTTCGTGACCACATAGGGGCCATCATAATTCGGGGTCCATTTGCCCCGAGAGTCAGTGAGAAATGATTGTATCTTCTTGAGCACGAGGTCTCCTTTTCTAAAAATACGAGGTCGGACCTTTTTGTCGAACGCCCTCTTCATTCTCTGTTGATACAACTGACCGTGGCATAGTGCCGTGATTCTTTTTTCTTCAATCAGGTTCAGTTCGCCGTGTCGACTTTGACACCATTCAGCTTCGGTGAGCTGAGCTTCCATCAATACCCTGATTGACGGGATCTCTACTTCTATGGGAAGCACTGCCTCCATGCCATATACTAGAGAGAAAGGGGTAGCCCCTGTTGAAGTGCGGACAGATGTGCGATAACCATGAAGAGCAAAAGGTAACATCTCGTGCCAGTCTTTATAGGTTACAACCATCTTTTGAACGATCTTCTTGATGTTCTTGTTAGCCGCTTCTACCGCTCCGTTCATCTTGGGTCGGTAGGGAGATGAGTTATGGTGTTCAATCTTGAACTCTGCACACAACTCTTTCATCATCTTATTGTTCAAGTTAGATCCATTATCAGTAATGATCTCGCTTGGAATACCATAACGGCAGATGATATTGTTTTTGATAAATCGGACCACCACTTGTCAGGTTACATTGGCGAATGACGCTGCTTCGACCCACTTGGTGAAATAGTCAATGGGTACCAGGATGAACCGATGTCCGTTTGAAGCCTTGGGCTCAATCATGCCAATCATGTCGATTCCCCATATGGAAAAAGGCCACGGGGAAGAAAGAACTTTGAGATGTGATGGCGGTACATGAATTTTGTCGGAGTATATCTGACACTTGTGACACCTCCTCATGTACTTGTAGCAGTCGGATTCCATTGTCAACCAATAGTACCCGGCCCTGAGAATTTTTCTCGCCATTGTGTGTCTGTTGGCATGAGTGCCAAAGGATCCTTCATGAATTTCTTTCATGAGCATGTCTGCTTCTGGTCTATCGACGCATCGGAGCAAGACCATGTCAAAATTTCTCTTATAAAGAGTGTCACCGCTCAGGAAGAAGTTTCCAGCCAATCTTCTGAGGGTTTTCCTGTCTTTTCTGAGTGCCCCAGATGGGTACTCTTGTTTCTGAAGGAAGCATTTGATATCGTGATACCAAGGTCTGTCATCTATGACTGCTTCAATCGCGAAGATGTAAGCGGGCCGTTCAAGGCGCATGATGTCGATCTTAGGTATGTCATTCCATCGACCTACACTAATCATGGAAGAGAGAGTGGCTAATGCATCAGCCATGTGATTCTCATCACGAGGGATGTGATGAAAGTCGACTCTGTTGAAGAAGGGTAACAACCTCCTTGCATAGTCTTTGTAAGGAATCAATTTTGATTGGTATGTGTTCCAATCTCCTTTTATCTGGTTAATAACCAAGGCTGAATCGCCGTATACGTCCAAGTTTTTGATCCTTAAATCAATCGCTTCTTCGAGACCCATGATACATGCTTCGTATTCGGCCTCGTTGTTCGTACATTTGAACGTAAGTCTAGCAGTGAAAGGAATGTGGGTACCCTGAGGGGTAACAATGATTGCCCCAATTCCGTTTCCATAATGATTAACTGCTCCGTCAAAGATGAGTCCCCACTGGGAACCTGGTTCTGGCCCTTCACTGGGTAGCGGTTCATCACAATCTTTCATTTTTAGATACATGACATCTTCGTCTGGGAAGTCAAACCCGATTGATTCTTGATCGTCAATCGGTTGATGAGCCAAATGATCGGCTAAAATACTTCCTTTAACGGCTTTCTGAGCATGGTACTCTATGTCATATTCTGATAGTAACATCTGCCAACGGGCAATCCTTCCCGTGAGAGCAGGTTTTTCGAAAACGTACTTGATTGGATCCATTTCGGAGACCAACCAAGTAGTATGACGAATCATGTACTGGCGAAGATGTTTGGCTGTCTAAGCCAAAGCGCAGCAAGTTTTCTCAAGCATTGTGTACCGAGTCTCGCAGTCGGTGAATTTCTTGCTTAGATAGTAAATGGCAGACTCTTTCCTTTTAGTTTCGTCTTGTTGGCCAAGTACACATCCCATTGAGTCCTCTAGGACTGTGAGGTAAATGATCAGTGGTCTTCCTTCCACTGGAGGTGATAGAATCGGAGGATTCAACAGATATTCCTTGATACTGTCGAAGGCGGTTTGGCAATCTTCTGACCAAACGCAATCCTGGTTCTTTTTGAGTAATTTGAAAATTGGCGCACACGTCGCGGTCATAAGGAATATGAATCTGGAGATGTAGTTCAAACGTCCCAGGAATCCTCTGACTTGTTTTTCAGTTTTCGGAGAAGGCATTTCTTGAATGGCCTTGACCTTGTCAGGATCAACTTCAATCCCTTTCTGGCTGACGATGAACCCTAATAGTTTCCCTGAACGGACACCGAAGGTGCACTTGTTAGGATTCAATAGGAGCTTGAATTTTCTTAGACGTTCGAATAATTTTGACAGATGTTCAACGTGCTCATCCTCTGTTCTTGATTTTGCAATCAAGTCATCGACATATACCTCGATTTCCTTATGTATCATGTCATGAAACAGAGTAGTCATGGCCCTTTGATAGGTTGCCCCGGCATTCTTCAAACTGAACGAAATTACCTTGTAACAAAAGGTACCCCATGGGGTAATGAATGAAGTTTTCTCCATGTCTTTCGGCGCCATTTTGATCTGGTTATAGCCCGAGAATCCATCCATGAAGGAGAATACTTTGAACTTTGCTGTGCTGTCAACCAGCATGTCAATGTGTGGTAAAGGAAAGTCATCCTTTGGACTTGCCTTGTTCAGATCTCTGTAATCAACACACATTCTGACCTTTCCGTCCTTTTTGGGAACGGGTACGATGTTGGCTAACCATTGAGGATATTCAGATGTAGCGAGGAAACCCGTGTCGATCCGTTTCTGTACCTCCTCCTTGATTTTGATGGCCATGTCCGGGTGAGTGCGTCTCAACCTTTACTTTACTGGCGGACATTCTGATCTCAACAGTAAGTGATGTTCCACGATGCTGGTATCCAACCCTGGCATATCCTGATAGGACCAAGCTAATACATCGGGAAATTCTTTGAGAAGCTTTATCAAACCCTCTCTGGCAATTGGACTGAGCAGTGCTCCGATCCTGATTTCTTTTCTCTCTTTTTCTGAACCCAAGTTTACTGTTTCCAACGGCTCTTTGTGAGGTTCGATGGACCTTTCCTCTTGTCTGAGTAGTCGGGAGATCTCTTCTGGAATTTCATCGTCATTTTCTTCTTCAGCCTCGAATACCGGGAACTCAAAGTTGGGAGAAGGCATCGGATCGTATGTTTCAACTGGGTTTAAAACAAGCAATCTGCATGACGTGATGATTCGTGTTTAGAAGAGATAGAGAAAATGTAAGTGTGTGCAGTGTATTTATTTTACTGCTTGTTTTTATTATTGAATGTTTTTTTTTAGGATTACCATTTTCTGAAAAAGCAAAAAGAGAAAACAGCAATAATGCGGAAATTACAGAACGACGTTATTTTATTAATGAACAAGTCGAATCTTGAAACTACAGCCCTATAAAACAAAACTCTGTCGCTTTGGGCAAAGCGAAGAGGGAAATTTACAGAAAGCGAGCCCTATCAAAACATCCGTTTCACCTGGGCAGGGTGAAAGGTTAAAGATGGCAATTACTTTGTCTGATGAACGACCTTCGGAACCTCGACAGCAACCCATTGGCGGGGAACTCCTCGGTGAATCACAAAGTCTGGCACCTTCCTTGATTTGTCTTCAGAAATGACACTGATTTCTGGTGGAGCAGGATCATTGGAATCTGTCTCCCAGGCAAAATTGTCGTAGGAGGATTCTTCTGTTGCATTTTGCATAGCATTTGTGCTCTCAGCTGTATCTCCCCATCCAGTTGACTGGATATCTTCGAGCCTGATACGAGAGCTTTCGGGAGCAGTGTACTTGACCATAAAGTCGTATTTTCCACTTGGTTGTCCCAAAGTGTCCCAAACTTCTTTGGAACTGGAGAAGTCATCCCTCTCGATGACGTTGACCTCAGGAAAAGCATAGTTGATGAATTCTAGTCCTGCAAACGTTGCGAATTCATCTTCATGTTGAGTAGTTTCCGAATAACCTGAGTGTTGATCCCATGACATGGCGGGGACACAGGTATTCTGTTCAATGATGGTCAGCTGAGTTTCATTACTCGGCTGACTTTCTTGCCCCAAGTTTCCTGGGTAAGGCTGCCACATTGGCAGACCATCCATCGGGCCATAGTAATTGCGATCAAAGTTTTCTTTCATCAGAGTGTCTTCCTCTAATGAATTTGGCGGAGCACGGCATCCTTCCGAATCATAATCTCCGTAGATCATTTCGACATCTGATCTTGGTATAAATCTCGGACTTTCTGTAGGAAAGAAAAAAGGCATAGGCACCTCTTCCTGAGACATATAGCCGTCCTTGTTAAGGTAGGACTTCCATTCTTCATCTGTGTCAGAGGGATCTTCCTCATTGATAGCATGAACTATCTGAGACACTGGGTGAAGAAAACCTCCACTGTGGAAGAAGTTTTGAAGGGGATGAAGACTTTCATCGTTGGCAGATGTATGAGTACAGGTTGCAGAAAAACCAAGACCCTTCTTTATTTTATTGTCAGTGGGAATGACAAGCCGTCCCCATCCTTTTGTATCGGTACTCTCGACCGCTTTGATTGCATCTTTGTATGAAGAAATTGAAGTTCCTTCTTCGGATTGATCGTTCTTGCTCACCGATAGTGCTTGGAACTGAGTTCCAATAACCTCCTCGGGTTCCACACAAGCAGATGATGATAAGTTACTCACGAGCAAGGCTTGTTCCCCACAAACCGTGACAAGTTGATCGTTCTTGACGAACTTTAGCTTTTGGTGGAGGGTTTAAGTAACCGCTCCAGCCTGATGTATCCAAGGTCTTCCTAATAAACAACTGTATGTTGCCCGGATGTCCATGACCTGGAAAGTGATTTGGAAAGTGTGAGGACCAATAGTTATGGGAAGATCAACTTCGCCAATAATTGTTTTTCTGGATCCGTCGAATGCTTTGACGACGACCTCGCTGACTCTCATCGGAGGGCCCTTAAATGATAATTGCGTCAAAGTGGACTTCGGCATAACATTCAGGGCTGACCCTGTGTCTACCAGTATGTTGGCTAAAGCATCGCCCTGGCAGTTAACTGTAATGTTGAGCGCCATGTTATGACGACGACCCTCTTCAGGTAATTCCTCATCACTAAATCCCAAATTATTGCAGGAAGTGACGTTAGAGACAATGCTATCGAATTGTCTGATTGTTACATCCTGTTCCACAAAGGCTTGCTCCAAGACTTTCTGTAGAGCCTCCCTGTGGGCTTCTGAACTGAGTAACAATGATAATACTGAGATATTTGAAGGAGTCTGTAACAGTTGATCAACAATGTTATATTCACTCCTTTGGATGAGCTTTAGCATCTCATCTTTGTCTTTTGAAACGTCGGGATTACCAGATTGACTGACTGGTGGATCAGGAATTTCCGCCTGAAGTTCCTTTTCTTTGTTGGATTCTCCAACCCCTCGGTTGAAGACTCGACCGCTCCGTGTTACACGACTGATGTCTGCAATATTCACGACGGAGGGTAATGGAATTTCCTTTCCATTCTCGATTATTGTTGCACCGTATTTGTAAGGGATCGCCTTAGCTGATTCATACGGTAATGGCCCCGGTAGATAGATGACTATGGGGACTTTCTGATTTTTCTGACCGTCATAAGTAACCTCGATCCATTCCTGGTTGGGAACTTTAGATTCGTCAAGTAGAGGGATGATGGCAAAAACATCCCTGGCCCGGTGATGACCAGAGATCGTGACAACATCCTCAACTTGATCAGCAAGGTAGTTCGGCGACCAAATGATGGGTCCTGAACCTGGATATGGACGAATTTCTCCATGATCGATCTGACCCTGAAGAGCTGCTCTCACAAGGTAACACCCTTGGTTACTTTTCGAACAGACGCTATAACTATCATAGTTGTGTGGTGGCACCTGGCCACGCCCACTTTGAATACAATGTAACCTCACTAGGTTACCTTCCATCGATCGGACATCCTGACTTTGACGACGAGTAGGATTCCTGTTATTGATACTAATCTGCTGAGTATCTTCGTCCATATAGATTGGCATCCACCAGTGATTTAACAAGTGCTGAAGTGCCTCCTGGACAAGGGTACAACCTCGATCGTTTTCGCAACCCGCTTTACAGCTTTGATAGTCATGTGATATTAAGAATCCGAGTCAGACCTGCTCAGCATGTAACTCTACCAGGTTGGTATTCATTACGCGGATGTCGAAGATCTGAACGATGTTGATTTGATTGGAGTTCCTATCATGGTAGTCTTGGATCCATCCAAGATCCATCTGACGCTGGAGGGCCTCTTGTATGAAAGAGCATCCCTGTTTGTTTACCGAGCAAATCAGACAGGAACTGTAATCGTGCCGTGATAGATTATGATACTGGCTTTGCCTTGAGTGCATCGCCACCAAGTTGACATTCATCGCACGGATGTCGTGGTTTTGAATGACGTTGGAATTCATGTAAACCATGTTAACTCCACGAACTCGGTGCTCTTGGATCAATCCAAGATCCATTTGTTCCTGTAGAGCTGCTTGCACTACAGAACACCCCTGGTTGTCTTTAGAGCAGATATCACACTGGTGATAATTATGAGGTGGCACATGGCCATATCCACTCTGTCTACAATGCATCTTGACCAGATTGGTCCCCAATAAGAGTACATCGTGAATTTGATAGACATTGTTAGTCTCTTTCTCAATCAGATTGACTGCAGCTTTCTCGTGTTGAGGCAGCGGGTTCGTAAGAACATTAGGATTCATATCTTTGAAAGATAAGAGCCTGCTCCTAACAATCTTTTGCACGTCGGATTTGAAATTGAGACAAGTCTCAATGTTATGCCCTAAACCTCCTTGATGATAAGGGCATGTTTGATCCCCTTAGCCAGCAGTAACGGAAACAGCTCTGCGTACGTTACGGGTATAGGATCAAATCCTGGTGGCCGTATTGTACGGTTGTTGTTATATGGAGGACGAGCCTGCTGAAGAGGCTGTTGTGTCCTTTGTTGGTCAGGTTGGATCTGCGCAACCTGAGGTTGATACATAGGAACAGGCGTGGGGCCGATAGCAGGAGTAACAGCTGTTACTGGCTGATAACGTCGCCTTTGCTTTCCGAGAGAGATATTCCCAATATCTTGCTCTTTTTTCTTAGGGAGAGCACTACCGTATTTTTTAGTACTGCTCGTTGATCCAGTGTCTTTTACCAAACGTCCTTCTTGGACGGCTTCCTCAAGACGTACACCCATGCCGACCATTTCGGTGAAATCACTGGGTGCACTGGCGACCATTCAGCCGTAGTAAAATGAGCTTAAGGTCTTTAAGAAGATCTTTGTCATCTCTTTTTCCTCAAGAGGTGGACAAATTTGAGCGGAAATTTCACGCCACCTTTGAGCATACTCCTTAAAGGGTTCCTTTTCCTTTTGCGACATTGATCTGAGTTGATCTCTGTCGGGTGCCAAGTCCAAATTGTACTTGTATTGTTGGACGAAGGCAGTACCAAGATCTCTGAATGTACTGATCGTAGTACGGTTTAAACCCATGTACCATTTTAAGGCAGCACCGGTTAAACTATCCTGAAAGTAGTGAATCAGTAGGTCCTGATTCTCCGTCTGACCTGACATCCGCCGAGCGTACATCACCAGATGGCTCTGAGGGCAAGAGTTACCCTTGTATTTTTCAAAGTCGGGCACTTGGAACTTGTGCGGGACTTTCACATTTGGGACCAAGCAGAGGTCTGCGGCGTCCTTTCCAAATAGATCTTGACCGCGAATGGCTTGCAGCTCTTTCTGCATTTCCAAGAACTGCTCCTGGAATTCATCCATTCTGTCAAACATAGTTTCCTTCTTACCAGAAGGTGTTGGTGGAATCTGTCCTTCCAGGACAGTGTGCACCACAGGGGGTGGTACCGTGACTACGGCAGTAAGTCTTGGCGCCTCCCGAAGTTTATAACCTTCAGGAGTCTTCAGTATGCCCCTAGCATCTTCGCTTTCCCGAAGTTTGTAACCTTCAGGCCCAGCGGCTTCTGTTGCGATTCCCTGATCTTCAGTGATCGGCGGAACATATCCTTCCGGGATATAGTTAACAGGCATGCCCCAAGGACGGTCTTTCGGTATCTGATACCTAGGATCATACTTTCCTATGATGGGCGTTTAGGTGATCTCTGAGATCACAGTTCTTTGTAGCTGAGCTTCTGCCATGGCTTGCATGTCGTTACGAAGCTTTCTCATATCCTCTCTCAGAGCGTCGATCTCTTCTTTCAACTCTCTGTTTTCTTCCTCAAGATCATCCATCTTTTTCTGACGATTGGCCCGAGTATTATACGAATGAGACAGTTTGACTCTAGAATCGAGACACAAACGTGAGATTTGTAGGGAAGAAGAATACGCGATGTGAGAATGATGAATGCAATGATTATATTAATTGTTGTTTTTTTTTGGTTTAATCAAAATAAACTTCGACAATTAGATTGCAAATATCAAACAGTGGGGAAACCCCTTTTTATTGAATTCCAAAGGATTACAGAAATGGAAATACAGTAGATTACAAAGTGCAGAAACAGAAACCTAAACTAATGGGTCCCGAGTCCTCTCTGAGGAGAAACCGGGTGCTGACTCTGGTACTTTCCTTTTCTTTGACCGGGGCTCTTGGGTCATTGTCGGGTTGTTATTCCTTTGCCAAGTGAAAGGAGTGAGCAAATTCCTTTGGTCATCTTGATTCTCTACAACATGCTGCTCCAAAATTTCAATCAGAGCATCTTTCTCTTTTAGTAATTGCTGTATTTGGATGCACTCTACGTCGAGGGTGCGGTACTTGTTCTTCCAAGACCTTCTCTCCTTTTGAACTTTGTTGAGAGTAACCTGAAGCCTTTCAGTTTCTGTCATGAAGTACATGACAATTTCCCTCGGCGGAAGAATTCCGTAACGAGGATAAGGCATCTTTAGCTTGAGAGCTCTGGTTTGTACCCAATGGAGATAAGGCTCCACCGAGACACAGTCCGGTTTTCCCAGAGACTCTCGTCCTTTCTTATGAACATGTTTCCAAGCTTGCACTATTTCCATCTTTAGTGCTCTGTCGTTTTCTCCTTCTTTGAAGAAAAGACCTTCCAGATGAACACCCAGTGGGATGTGTCTCATCGGGTATCCAAATTGACGAAGAACTAATATCGGATGATAGTTGATTCCTCCTTTAGTTCCTATGAGGGGTACGCTGGGGAAGTTTCCACAACGATCAATGATTCTGATTCCCTCAAAAATCCTATTACACCAATCTAGATCAGAGTTGGTAAGAGACATGATCCTCTGCAACCAACGTAAGACACTCTTGCAATCCCAAAAAGCAGCAGACTTGGGCAAGTGAGAGATAAACCACTTGTAAAGCAGAGGTACACAGCATGTGATCTCCCCTCCGCTGTACAAATTTCCCAAGTGTACAGAATGATACGCATCCGCGAGCAAAGTCGGCACAGGGTTTCCAATGAGAAAAACCTTAATAGCGTTGATATCGACGAAGTTATTGATGTTGGGAAACAAAAATAATCCGTAGGTGAGCAAGACAAAGATGCTTTCAAAAGCAGTCCCGTTCCCTATACTAGCAAAGTACAGAGCCTTTTTTGTCAAGAACTGGACTGGCAAACCTTGGATGCCACCCTTAGTGGTCAGGTGAGTCCTGACCTCAGACTCGTCCAAATGAATTGCTCTTGCAATAGTCTGATTCTTTGGAATTTCTTCCAGTCCAGAAAATGGAGCTCGATCAGTGATATGTAAATCAGTCAGATGAGAATACTCCTCAAGCGTTGGTGCCAGCTGGTAATTCGGGAATGTGAAACAGTGATAAACCGGATCGTAGAACTGAATGAGCGCATCCATGATCCCCTTAATCACATGGACTCTTAACAGTGGTAGCAGACCACCGTGCTTGGCTCTGAAAGCCTCTGGGTTAACGATCATCCTCGCTAACTTTCTTAAATCCCCTAGTTTTGGAACCTTGAAGGTATACTGGTGAGTTCTCCTTCTACCGAAATCCATTAGCATAATCCTTTTCTCTGATATTTGCAATCACAGTCTTAGTTTAATTTGAAAAACAGAGAGACTAGAAGAGAAATTTTTTTTTTTTTGTGTTTTAATGTTTTATTAAATGGATGCATGAATGCAGCACACAAAAACATAGAAAAAACATGGGGTCAGAGGGTCGTTGTCATGAAGTCAAGGCTCTACCCATCCCCAAAGGTTTATACTAGGGTGATTTTCGTACCTGTACTCATTATCATCAGCTCCTCCCAGGAAGGCAGACAACAAGCGGATCGCCAGCGAGTTGTGTGCAATCTTAGAGTAAGTGCCATTCACCGAGAATGGATCACCAGCCTCAAATGAGGGTAGTATCGCGTAACAGCTATTTCCGATAGCTTCCGCACTACGAAAAAGGTTGGCTTTTCTTAAGTGTATACTCAATCTCACCACATGCGGCATCACACGCATTCCCAGTAGCAGAAAAATAAACACGTATAGCAATTAGGAAAAGCAGTATATATATTTGTCCTAAACATCCTAGACTTATAAAGTTATGATTCTTAAGTTCCTGACAGAAATGGGTTCCCCAGCGGAAGCCCCAATCTGTGGTTCCCTGCCTAAGAGATGGACCAGCATAGGTCAATCTTTCTCTTCGGTAGAGTTCCCATTTTCCGTAGTAAACGGGGATGATGCCCTAAGGCAGAAAAGGAGACTCCCCAGCAGAGTCGCCATTTTACAAGGAAAACAGATAGAAATAAAAACTTTCCCCACGGTGGGCGCCACTTTTCTGTAGGCGGCCACCGCCAAGAAAATGACTTACCCAAGGTTTAAATTGTAAGGAAGAAAGAATCGGCCCCACGGTGGGGGCCACTTTTCTGTAGCGAGCGATTTTGGACGCGGTTCTTAAGCGCTGGTCGCTCTCTGCGGTTGAGCTTAAAACTACAGGTCAATTCATTTTTTATCCTATTGTGAGCTGAATAAGGAAGGGAAATAGATGTCTCCAATTAACCCTGCTTGCATACTGAGTTTAAACAGCGGTCTGTTAGGTTATAGATGCTATCAATGTGGGGGGCCTTTGTACTGGTTATTCGTATTTCGCCAATACAGTTCTTTCTTTCTTTTTTCTAGGCAAAGGGTTTCTGGCGGGGAAAAAGGATTAGGATGTTAGGACTGATGCTTTTGAATTACTGCTTTTGATTGATGGAGATATGGGATTTGGATTTTTTGTTGATTGCGCTCGCTAAGATCTTTTCTTTCGATCTTATGCCTACGTATTCCCGTTTACCGAAACAGGGAAATCAGAGCGTTCGTAGTTCCTCCTATTCTATGGGAGGAAATTGGTTTTTGGTGTCTTGTTCAAAGCCCAAGACGTGAAGCGAAAGGTGGTTTGTATCTTGTTCAAAGCCCAAGATGTGAAGCTAAAAGGTCTATTTGTGTCTTGTTCAAAGCCCAAGACGTGAAGCTGAAAGACCTCGGCTTTAGAGAGAATTTGTCATCTCTAAAGAGGGGAGAAGGAGAATTACTTTAACTGGGATACGCGGATCCGAGAAATGCCATAATTTCCGAAGAAAGGGTTTTAACCTGAAGGAGAAGACTTTAACTCAGTGTAGAGCAATGCCATCTTTCCTTAGGAATTTCTCATGCTAAAAGAGGGACAGTGGCATGGATATAGATGATCCAGAGGCTTGCCGCTTACAGCGATTAGATGAAGGGAAAGGAGTTGTTGATGTTTGTGTACTGTGAACGAGGCACAACTTTGATGCTAAAAGGTTGATTGGATCAACCAGTGGTTTTCTTATACAAAGCCTAAGAGGAGGCTAATTTCCGCTAGGAAAATCATTATACAAAGCCTAAGAGGAGGCTATTTTATGTCTCGTACAAAGCCCGAGAGAGAGGCTAAAAGTTTTTGACCCAATGGGGCATATCGTTATACAAAGCCTAAGAGGAGGCTAGCAAAGAGTTGACTCAGTTGGAGAATCTTTTATACTCAGTAAGAGAGTTTTTGTATCTCGTACAAAGCCCGAGAGAGAGGCGAAAAGGCTGTTTTGACTCCACTGGGGAGAATTTTGGTATCTCGTACGAAGCCCGAGATGGAGGCTATTGTGACTGTTTCAGTTGAGTGACAGATCCAATATACTGAATTTAAAAGAGAAAATCAGTTCTTATATGAGTAATACTGTACTCAGGGATTTAATTTGAGGATCAGGGATATTTCCTTCTCTTTGAGGAAACGGGAAATCCAACGGGTATTGAGACTGTCCGAGTCTGCGGGTTTCCTTCCTATTTAACGAAGGGTGCTTGAGAATGTCTTTGAGACTCAAGGAAGTTAGACTGTCCAAGTCTAGAGTTTTATCTTTTGTACTATGCTTCGAGAAACAGTAGTAGACTCTATGAAAGGACTGTTCTATGAGGATGACTAGGTTCTATTCCTATACCTCTAGGAGGTCGTCGGGACAATTTGTACGAAGCCCAAGAGGAGGCTGGAAACTTTTAAGAAGCCGACGGGTCCTTGTACGAAGCCCAAGAGGAGGCTATCATTCCCGGAGGAAGAGATCATTATACGAAGCCTAAGAGGAGGTTATGAATACTTCTAAGAAGTCGTAGGGTCCTTGAATAATTCCCAAGAGGAGGCCGATGCTTTTAAGAAGCCCGTGGGTCTATCATCTCCTTTCCATTAGGAGAGATAACTCTTTTAAAGATGAAAACCACTGGTAAACGTGCGAGGTTTACTATCCAGCGACTTTTAGCTTTTAAAGAGGGTCCCTTAGTTAAGGTCCAAGATTATGACCATAGTGGGTACCCAAACCCCGAGACATTCAAGGCAAGCTATCCACAAGGAATAGATCAAGTCAGGAAAGTTCGAGAATTGGGAAGAAACTCAAAGATGCCATTCATGGAGAATACATTCATCTTGGGGAGTAGAGTTTCTTGACGATTCCTAAGGAGGACAGCCGAAGAGAAGACTGTATCTGGTGCTCCTATTGGGGATCTAGGCGTCTATTTCTACGAATAAGTGAAACGGCGTCACCTAGTTCTAGACGTAGTTGCCGGGGAAACTCGAAATATCTATGCTATTATTACACAGTAGATATGAGTTTATGAAAGGAGACTTATAGTGAGCAGCCCCACAATACAGTTTATAATATGAAAGCAGTAAATGAAAGCGATAACCACTTACTCGGTTGTAGTGCTTCCATGCTGTTTGGTTAGTTGTTCAACAAAGAAAGATAAAAACAACAGTATATTCAAAATCAAAGGAGAATGTGCTTTGAAAAAAGAAAGATTTGACCGCACTGTTTGACTTTGTACAGCGGGACTTATACAAGTGACTGGGGCCCAAAGAGGTTTTCTGTACAAAGGGAGGGGGCTTACACTCTCTCAGGAGGCCCAAAAAGGTTTAAAGAAAAGAGAGGGGCTTATAACACGAGGGTAGGCCCAGATGGTTTTTAATTTTAAACGGGCGACGATCGCGCCGTTTACTTGTACAGAGGGACTTATACAATGAGTGAGGCCCAAAAAGTTTTTTGTACAAAGGGGGGATGGGTCTTACACTCTCTCAGGAGGCCCAAAAAGGTTTAAAGAAAAGAGTGGGGCTTATAACACGAGGGTAGGCCCAAATGATTTTTCGTTTAAAAATGGCGATCGCGCCGAGGTTTTCTTTTAACGCAGAGGGACTTATACAATAAGTGAGGCCCAAAATGTTTTGGTTAAAAGGGGGATTGGGTCTTACACTCCAATAGAGGCCCAAAAAGGTTTAAAGAAAAATAAATGGGTCTTACTACTCGAGGATAGGCCCAGATGATTTTTAAAAAGGCGACGATCGCGCCGTTTGATTTTTGACGGTATCAGGACTTATACAATAAGTGAGGCCCAAAGATGATTTGGTCAAAAAAAGAAGGGGGTTGGGTCTTACACTCTAATAGAGGCCCAAAGTGTTTTGAAAATGATTTATGAGGGTTGAATTAATCCAAAACCCTAATTTGTTTCCAAAAAATGTATTTAATTGAATAAAAATTCAATTAAATTGATCAAAAATTGTTTTACACATGGGAAACAAATTGTGATCTTGGATTAATGCTTCAAAAATTAAGTATTGACCTACAAAACAAATAGAAAGCATTAAAAGTTGCAAAATCATTGTGGAAATAATATTTCAAATGTTAAAAACAATTAAAATATTAATTCTTTGCAAAAATATCAATTATATAAAATAAATAATATTTTTGGGATTTTTTGGTAAAATAAAATATTTTAACATTTTTGTGAATTATTGCAAAATGAACCAATCAAAAATGATAAAAATTGAAGGAGTTATTAATTTTTCAAATCATTAAAAATAATAGTATGAAAAATAATAAAATAAAAAAGTGATAAAAAGAAGTCTGGGGCGAGGGGGATTCGAACCCCAGACCTCTCGCTTGCTAATACTCACAAAACCAGCTGAT
Organism: Lathyrus tuberosus; assembly: GCA_022829125.1. Classification (NCBI taxonomy): domain Eukaryota; kingdom Viridiplantae; phylum Streptophyta; class Magnoliopsida; order Fabales; family Fabaceae; genus Lathyrus; species Lathyrus tuberosus. The sequence goes on along the minus strand of JALAZF010000532.1, from coordinate 1,907,367 downwards.
GAACCGCTGGGGCGCAATGCCAATTCATTAAATATATGGCAAGTGAAAATTATATAGAGAACTTGGTTGGTTTTCTGAAAATGGCGCCATGGCCATCTCCTTCCCCGAGCTCATGCATGAAGCACCCTATCTCACTCATCTCTCAACCATTGGACATGATTCAAACACCAAACTCGTGCGTTTTTTCACAAGGAACAAGATGGCAATACCCAATTTTATTCATTTTCAGTGTGGAGTGAAATAATCATGATGAACACAGATGAACCCTAATTTGCAAAAGCAATCATGCAAGCATGGTTATGAGGTCTATGATCAAATTTATTGAGGCAAAACAATCAGCATATGATGGTAATCAAATGGCAAAATTATCATGCGAGGAAATATGCATGGATCATGGAGTTTGAGTTTGAAGCTCACCTTGATGCAAGCTGAAATGGAACTTTGCCCAGATGGTGTTCCAGTCATGAATTGATGATCCCTACAGCTTCAATGGATGTTATGGAGTGTGTTGCAAGCTTTGGAAAACTTTGAAATTCTCTGGATCAAGCTGGAGACCTCCCCCTGCAAAACTGAAGCAAAATGGCTTGGTTGAAGAGTGATTTTGAGCTGGGAGTGTTACAGATGTTGTTTAAGAACTTGGACACCTCAAATACATCATATGTGATGTGTTTGAGCAATTGGAATTGATTGCTTATGGCTGCAACTCAAAACCCGATTGTGGTTACTCAAAAACAAGAAAACTTGAAGTTCAAGAAAGAATGAGAGAAAGCAGTGCTGTAACTGGCTTTGGGGTGAGTTGAGTGATCCATTGAGACCTTTATTTATAGGTGATCAACTCTTGTCTTGGAGGAATAGTGAATGGCAGCTGGATCAGATCACATTTGCTTGGATTGGCTTGGCATAAATGCCTCTTGCACTAGGCATAACAGCTGCTCCAAATAGATCAGCTATGCCTTGACTGAAATCACATTCTTCAGATGTTTTTAATGTTGTTTAATCAGAGAACTTGACTGAGGAGAGTGAGAATCTTGACAATGCACTATTCCACATAAATGCATTTTGAATTCAAGGCAAAAAGTGCCAAAGTGGATGAATTTCAAGTTGGAAGGTTCTTTGGCTTTTTGACTCAGCTTTATCCATTGGATTAGATGCAATGTGATTGGTTTGAACACAAGTGGCATGCTGATCCTCAGTTTTTGGTTCAAAATCGTGTGAGATAATGCAAACATGCAAACTGATTTTCCAAAATAGCTTGCAGCAGCATGACTTTGGGCATGGATTTCTCATGGCTTGAGTTAAATCAATTCATGCTGTTGAGCCCTTTGAATTCTTAGCAACATATGCAACAACATTGATGTTTAACTTTGGGACTGATTCAGCTTGCATCTATGTGCAAAAATCCCACAAGTTTTGGTGTTTCAACAAAATTCTGTTTTAGGCAGAATTTTTCTAAGTGTTGGAAAATGGTATTTTTTCACATTTTCAGCCACTTTGGCTCACTCATAGCTCAAAATCCATAAGGAATTGGAGTTAGGCCTAGTTGAAGTTTTTGTAGAGGGCAGTGAGATCTACAAATCAGGCTTTGGATGGAAAAAATTGGCCTTGTGGTTTAGGAGTTATGGTCCTCCAAAGTTGGTACCTTTGCCACTTTATTTTTAACTTAGAAAAATTTCTAAGTTTTATGGTTACCCCTTTTACAAGTTATCTCACTTTTCTTGATTTTTCTTGATGAATGATGATTCAAATCATACATTAACATCATTTTAGGGTTAAAAATCCATTTTGGTGAAAAATCTCAAAAAGTCAAAGTTGACTTTTGTGCACAATTGACTTTTTATTAGATGAATTCCAAACTGTGCAATTCTTCAGGAAATCATGTCCTTGACCTAAATCAAACTTGATGGACATGTTCCATGGGTGTCATAGGGTATATTCAATCATGTATTAGGGTTTGGGAGCATGTCCTGGTCAAAAGTCAAAGTTATAGTTGACTTTTCTCTTAAAACCCTAATTGTGGTGCAGATGAAAATGAAACTTGTTGCTCAAACTTCTTGGATCAATCCATTGTTCCAAATGGATCAATATGGTGTATTAGAGACCCTCAAATCATCTCTTGAGGTCTTGGCTCATGGTTTGTCCCAAAAGTCAACTTAGGGGTGAATTAGGTCAAGAAACCCTAATTCCTGATTTTTGATGAATGCATCCCCTGAGGCAAAATTGACTTGATGCATGGGTTCATGAGGTTCCATGAAGTATATTAGGTCATGTTTTGGATCATTGCCTTGTGCCCAGATGAAAATTTCCATCTGGAGGCCCTGGTCGACCAAAACCCTAATTTGGTGACACTGTCGATCTTGAGACTTGATCCACCTAGAAGGGAGCAGCCTTGTGCTTAATCCTTGAAGTGGGAGTCCTTTTGATCCTTTGTGGATGTTTGAGAGATTAGACAAGTTGAAGATTATGTCATTTCTTGATTGATCCTTTGTCTAAGCACTCAGAGAGGGCTTGAAACCCTAATTTTGATTGTATTGGATGCTCACCCATCTTTGGGGAGACTGATGAAGCATGATGGTTCATCCATATTGTGATGATGATTTTCACAATGATGGGAAATCTAAGTGGTCAAAATTTGGGGTATTACACCCGCGTGCCCTGTTTCTGCAGATTTGCGTTTTCTCACTTTTCTCCATGATTTCTCAATGGTTTTGCACGATTCAAGTACCAATCTTGTTCGTTTTTGAACAAGGATCACAACCATATAGTTTAATTGCATTTATTTTAAGTATGGAGGAAGAAATCAATAGAAAATCTCAAGAACCCTAATTTCAGCATTAACACAATGAAATTCCATACACGATGGATTCATGGCAATTGATTGAGGGTTATTTTTCTACATACATGCATAAACAAGATGGTAACTCAAAAATTCATTCATGATGCATGGATCATAGAGTTTGAAGGGTTCAGGCCTACCTCTTGCAGCTGGTGACCGAGTTTGATGATGGAGGTGTTGCAGCTAAGTTCCAATGATCTGGACAGCTTCCTTAGGTGCCCTATAGTGTGTTTGAATGCTTGGAGTGGATTGAAATGAGCTGGAACTGGTTGTGGTACCTCAACTGCAACTCTGTCAAGAAATTGAGCAATTGGCTGGTGATTTTTTGAATTTGATATTCCAGATGTGATTTTGTGTTATGGATCACTCATATATGATGTTTATGAGGTGTGTGCATCATTGGTTTGGTTGGAATCACTCTCAATCTCAAAATTCGATAGTGACTTGAGTTAGAAGGAAAAATTAGAGTGAAGAAGAGATTTTGAGTAAAGCATCAGTTTGGATGCTTTGGTGTACTCAAACTGATCACAAATGAGCTCTATTTATAGTAGAGCAAGTTTGTTTTGGCTGCAATAGTGAATGGCAACTGCAACATGTCTGTGGCACATTGTGATCAAATGGAATCTCAAGTCTCCTCTAGCCATTGACTTGAGGTTAGAGCACAGGCTAGGGGTTCTCTAATTAAGAGATAAGGCTTGAACGAACTTGGATAACATTGTCTTGATGAATGCCACCTCTATGCATCAGTTAAATGCTTGGAAACAAAATTGACCATTTGAAGCATCTTGAATTTTAGGTGTGTCATGCCTAAACATAGATCCATGGACTTGTGAGGCTGGTGGATCAGTGTTTGTCCCTTGGTTGTTCCCCCTTGAGGTGTGCAGATGGATAACCATGCTTGTTATGGCACAAATTGATCAATTCAAGCAATAATGCACAAATCTGCCTTGCAAAAATCAGTGAAAAATTCCATTTTCAATGGATCATAACTCCTTGCTCAGGTTGAGTTATGGGAGGCTCTTGTACTTTTTAAAGAGCCCTTATATGGTACTATCCATGTATGATCATAGTTTGTCTTGAAACTATTTGGATTCCATTGAAAAATCTTAATGAACATTGATGTTCAGGGCTGGTAACTTAGGCAGATTTTTACTAAGTGTTGAAAAATGTCATTTTCTTCATTTTTGTCATTTTGATCACTCCATAAATTAAAATCCATAAAGAATTGGAGTTTGAGGTAGTTGAAGATTTTGTAGAATGTAGGAAGACCTACAAATCAAGCTTTGGATCACTCAAAATGGCTGCTTGGATCACAAGTTATGATCCTTTGAAGTTGGTACCAAAATCATTCAAATTTAGTAACTTAGAAAAATTTTCAATTTTTCAAGATTACCCCTTTTAAAATTTATCTTTGTTTTTTGATCAATTATTGTTCAAATGACATTATAAATCATATTTTATGAAAATATGAGTCATAAGGATCATTTTTGCCAAAAAAGTCATGTTTTGACTTTCGGCTCCGAAGCAGTTCGGCGCGTAAAAACCCTAATTCCCGAATTTTGGGGAATGTATCCTCTGAGGAAATTTTAGCTTTACAAATGGATCCTTAGGGTTATTTTGAGCATATTGAGTCACATGTTGGAGTCTTGGCTCATCCTCTTGTGAAAATCTCACTCTGGAGGTCCCAAACGTCCAAAACCCTAATTTGGCGACATCGGGTGTTTCGAGGGTTAAAACAATTGGAATGTTACAACTGTGCTTGATTTTTGATGTGGGAGTCCTCTTGATCCCTTGTGGATGTTTTAAGAGGTTAGACAAGTTGAAGATCATGTCATTTCTTGATTGATCCTTTGTCTAAGTGTTCTAAGAGGGCTCAAAAACCATGATTCTTGATTGTAGTGAATGTTCAACAATCCTTGAGGATATTGATGAGGTATGATGGCACATCCATATTGTGGTAATGATCCTCACAATGATAGGAAATCTTGGTGGTCATAATTTGGGGTATGACAGTTGGCAGTACATGAATTTTGTCGGCATATATCTGACACTTATAACACTTCCTCATGTACTTGGAACAATCGAATTCCATTGTCAGCCAATAATATCCTGCTCTCAGAATTTTTCTTGCCATTGTGTGTCCATTGGCATGTGTGCCAAAGAATCCTTCGTGAATCTCTTTCATTAACATGTTTGCTTCTTGTCATTTTACGCATCTGAGCAAAACCATGTCGAAGTTTCTTTTATAGAGTGTATCATTGTTCAGGAAGAAGTTGCCAACCAGTCTTCTGAGAGTCTTCCTATATTTTCTTGATGCCCCAGGCGGGTATTCCTGTCTTTGAAGGAAGCATTTGATATCGTGATACCATGGTTTGCCATCTATAACTACTTAAATCGCAAATATGTAACCAGGCCTATTAAGGCACATTATGTCGATCTTGGGTATGTCGTTCCATCGACTCACACTAATCATGGAGGATATAGTAACCAGTGCATCAGCCATGTGGTTTTCTTCACGAGGAATGTGATGAAACTCAATCTTGTTGAAGAAGGGTAACAACCTTCTAGCGTAGTCTTTGTAAGGAATCAATCCTGATTGATATGTGTTCCACTCTCCTTTGATCTGATTTATAACTAGGGCTGAGTCTCCAAACACATCCAAGTTCTTTATCCTTAAGTTGATTGCTTCTTCGAGACCCATGATGCAAGCTTCGTATTCAGCCTCATTGTTTGTACATTTGAATGTCAATGTGGCGGTGAAAGGAATATGGGTACCCTGAGGTGTTACAATGATTGCCCTTATTCCGTTTCCATAAGCGTTGACAGCTCCATCGAATATTAGTCCCCATTGGGAACCTGGCTTTGGCCCTTCGCTTAGTAGCGGTTCATCGGAATCTTTCATTTTCAGGTACATTATATCTTCGTCTGGGAAGTCAAATTTGATTGATTCCTGATTGTCAATCGGTTGATGAGCCTAATGATCGCCTAAAACACTTCCTTTGACGGCTTTCTGAGCATGGTACTCGATGTCGTATTCTGATAATAACATCTGCCAACGGGCAATCCTTCCTGTTAAAGCATGTTTTTCAAAGACGTACTTGATCGAATCCATTTCGGAGATTAACCAAGTAGTGTGACAATTCATGTACTGGCGAAGACGTTTAGCTGCCCTAGCCAGAGCGCAACAAGTTTTCTCGAGCATAGTGTATCGAGTTTCACAGTCTGTGAATTTCTTTCTTAAGTAATAAATGGCAGACTCTTTTCTTTTTGTTTCGTCTAGTTGTCCAAGCACACAACCCATGGAGTCTTCCAAGACTGTTAAGTAGATGATCAGTGGTCTTCCTTCCACTGGAGGAGAAATAATCGATGGATTCAATAGATATTCTTTGATAAGGGATATAAATCGGTGGCCTTTTGGTAGTCTTCTGTCCATATATAACTTTGATTCTTTCTGAGTAGTTTGAATGTTGGCGTGCATGCTGAGGTCATATGAATCTTGAGATACAATTCATTCTTCCCAAAAATCCTCTTACTTGCTTTTCAGTCTTTGGTGAAGGCATCTCTTGAATGGCCTTGACTTTGTCGGGATCAACCTCAATTCCTTTTTGGCTGACGATGAATCCCAAGAGCTTTCCTGAGCGTACACCAAATGTTCACTTGTTGGGATTCAAGCGGAGTTTATATTTTCTCAGACGCTCGAATAGCTTTGACAAATTCTCCATATGTTCTTCTTCTGTTTTAGATTTGGCAATCTGTCATCGACATATACTTCGATTTCTTTGTGTATCATGTCGTGAAACAGAGTTGTCATGGCCCTTTGATAAGTTGTCCCTGCATTCTTCAGACCGAATGACATTACTTTGTAGCAAAAAGTGCCCCATGGGGTGATGAATGAAGTTTTCTCCATGTCTTTTGGTGCCATTCTAATTTAATTATAGCCGGAAAATCTATCCATGAAGGAGAATACTTTGAATTTCGTTGTGCTGTCAACTAGCATGTCAATGTGCGGTAGGGGGAAATCATCCTTTGGACTTGCTTTGTTTAAATCCTTGTAGTCTACACACATTCTGACTTTCCCTTCCTTCTTTGGAACTGGAACTATGTTGGCTAGCCATTGAGGATATTCTGAGGTGGCAAGGAAACCTGCGTCGATCTGCTTCTGCACTTCTTCCTTAATTTTGATGGCCATATCAAGGTGAATCCTTCTCAATTTTTTTTAACCGGAGGACAATCTGTTTTCAGTGGTAAGTGATGTTTCACGATGTTGGTATCCAACCCTAGCATGTCTTGGTAGGACCAAGAAAACACATCTGGAAATTCTTTGAGATGCTTTATCAAGCCTTCTCTGATAGCTGCATTGAGCAGTGCTCTGATTTTGACTTCTTTTCTCCCCTCTTCTAAACCCAAATTGACCGTTTCCAATGGTTCTTTGTAAGGTTGAATGGATTTGTCCTCCTGCCTGAGTAGTCGAGAGATCTCTTCTGGAATTTCTTTGTCCTCTTCTTCTTCGGTTTCAAATACTGGGAACTCAAAGTTGGGAGAAGGCATTGGATCGTATGTTTCAATGGGGTTTTAAAAAAATAATCTGCATGACGTGATGATTCCTTTTTTTTAGAAAAGACAGAGAGAATGAAAAAGTTTGTGCAGTATATATTTTTTTGAAAACGCTTGTTTTTATTTTGTTTTGTTTTGTTTTTTAGGATTACCATTTTCTAGAAAAGCGAAAAGTGAAAATAGCAAATAATGCAGGAATTCAGAATGACATTCTTTATTTATTATTTGTCAATTCTTGAAACACAACCCTATAAAACAAAACTCTTTGGCTTTGGACGAAGCGAAGAGGGTCATTTTCAGAAAAGTAAGCCCTATAAAATATCCTTTTCACCCGAGAAAAGTGAAAGGTCAAAACAAAGATGCGGCAATTATTTCGATTTATGAACGACATTCAGGACATCGACCGCAACCCAATGTGTCATACCCTAAATATTTACCACAAGATTTCCTATCATTGTGCAAATCATCACCACAACATGGATGTACCTTCATACCTCTCAATCCTCTCAAAGATTGTTGAGCATTCACCTCAATCAAGGGTTAGGGTTTTTTGAACCCTCTCAGAGCACTCAAGCAAAGGATCAATCAAGAATTTACATGATCTTTAACATGTCAAATCTCTCAAACATCCTGGAAGGATCAAGAGGTCTCCCATATCAAGAATCAATCATAGGAGTGCAACATTTTAAGTGGATCAAGCCTCAAGATCATCAGTGTCACCAAATTAGGGTTTTGGTCGACCAAGGCTTTCAGAGAGAAATTCTCATCTAGGCATGAGCCAATACTTCAAAACATGATCCAAGAAGCTCAAAGGGACCTCATGGATCCAATCATATGTTCAAAATAGCCTCAAGGGATGCATTCATAAAAAATCAGGAATTAGGGTTTCTTGACCTAATTCACCCCTAAGTTGACTTTTGGAGCAAGGCATGAGCCAAAACCTCAAGGAATGTTTTGAAGACCTCAAATATCTTACATTGATCCTCTTACAAGTTCAAATTGACACAAAGAACTTGATCCATAAGCAATTCAAGGATTCAAATTCATCTGAATCACAAATTTGGGTTTCTGATGAAAAGTCAACCATACCTTTGACTTTTGACCAAGACATGATCTCAAACCTTGGGACATGATTCAAGACACTTTAAAACACCTATGAATCCATTCATTAGGTTTGAATTAGGTCAAGAACTTGATTTCATAAAGAATCACAAAATTTGAAATTCATCTGATAAAAAGTCAACTGTGCCCAAAAACCAAGTTTGACTTTTGAGATCTCTTGACAAACATGGCTTCTTCAAGTAAAATACAATGTTAACTTATGGATTGGATCATCATCCATCAAGAAAAATCAAGAAAAGTGAGGTTACTTGCAAAAGGGGTAATCTTAAGAAACTTAAAATTTCTCTAAGTTACGGAAAAGATGATGATTTTTCCCAACTTTGCAAGGTCATAACTCCCAAACCACACAACCATTTTCTTCCATCCAAAGCTCAAATGAAAGCTCTAATTACATACTACAAAAGTGTCATGTGCTCCATGAGCCAAAAAAAGCTTGGATTTTGAGTTATAAAGCCATGAAGTTAGGGTTTCAAAACTTTTGAACTTGGACACTTAGTGAAATTTTGAGACATAATCTATTTCATTTTTTTTCCAACTTTGAGGTCATTTTTCTCCATGATCCACATTTATCCAAGACCAAAGTTAAACATCAAAGTTTAAGTATGATATGCAAGCTTTCCAAAGAGTACAAGAACATCATCAAACTCCATTTGAGCAAAGAGATGTGAAGTGACCAATATGCCTTGACATAAACTATTTTTTTGACAGCATTGGTACATGACTTGTATCCCACAATTTCTTGAGCCAATTTTGGACACTTGCATCATTGCATTTCTGTCCAAAATCAACATGAATGATGAGAAATCTAAGCATAAGAACACCAAGTCAAAAATCATATCCCTTAGGCATGTGGCATTCAAGATTCATTTCCAAAACTTTCAATTTTGTCATGAGGCATTCAATTGGTGCATAAAGGTGGCATGAACTGTGGCATTGTTATTAAAATGAGTCAAGACATATCCAAAGTTCAGAAGACCTAAACCTGCAAAGCTGACCTAAAGTCAATGGCTAGAAGAGACTTTGGCTACATGACAAAATTGAATGGATAATAGGGTGATCCATCCCCAATTCACTATTTCTTGCAAAACAAACTTCCTCTACTATAAATAAAGGTCATGTGTGACTGATCAAACCACCCCAAAACATCAAAACTCATGTTTTCCTCCAAATCACCCTTCAAAACTAGAATTTCCTTCTTTCGCAAGTAACATGCGAATTTTCAAATAGAGAAGGATTCCACCACAACCAATGATCCTAACACCACACATACATCATATAGAAACTATACAAACACTTCTCCATCATCTGTAACGTCAGAATCACAGAGCTCAAAATCCAACTTAGGCCTAATTGCAGTTGAGGTGCCAGAACAAGATCCAGGTGTTTTCAATCTATTCCAAGCTTCTAAACACCTTATATAAGGTCCATTGAAGCTATCCAGATCATCACACAACATCGGTAACACTTCTACATTAGAATTTTAATTCCTCTTGCACAAGTATGCCTGACACTCTCAAACTCTATGATCCATGCATCAAAAATATGTTTTCAAGTTACAAACATGCTTCTGTACTTGTGTAGAGTGTTTCCCCTCAATCAATTGATTTGTAGATATCGTGTATAGAATTTCATAATGTTCTTGTAGAAATTAGGGTTCATGTGTTCATCACTTGATTTCTCACTCCACACTTAAAATAAACGCAATTAATTGGTATCATTGGAATCCTTGTTAAAAAACGAACAACTTTCATGTTTACAAAAGTCAAAACCATTGAGGAATCAGAGAGATATGAGAGGTTTTGCAAATCTAGAAATGGAGATTCGCGCGAGGAAGAAGAAGATGGCCTTGGCACCTGTTTTGAATTTTTAAATATTTAAATATTTGTTATTTTTTTAATTGATTCCAAAAATTAATTTCTCTCTGATTTTTAAACATTTTTTATTGATTCGTTTTTTAAAAATTAACAAAAATGTTCAAATATCTTATCCTACAAAAAAATAAAAATAAAAATATTTATTTAATACATTTTTAATTTTTGTAAAGAATTTCATTTTAATAGTTTTTAAACATTTTTTATGAGTTTTTCCTCTTGATTTTTCAAATTCAAATGAATTTTACACTTTCATATAAATAAAACATGATTTTTCAAAACATTTTTCAAACTTCGCAACTTATTTTTAAATATATTTAATATTTTATATCATTTTTTATTTAATTTTCTTTGAAAAATTGTATTTTTAATTAAAATTTGGGCTTTCTCTTGATTTTAAAATTTCAAACTTCATTTGAAACATCTTTTGGCCTCTTTGTACAGTGTAAGACCCATTCCTTTTTGTAAGTAAATATTTTGGGCCTCAGTCATTGTATAAGTCCCACTGTGGTTTTCGAAAACGCGGCGCGATCGTCACCTTTCAAATAATGATCTGGGCCTCTCCTTGAAGTATAAGTCCCATTTTTCTTCATTACAAACATTTTTGGGCTTCTAATAGAGTGTAAGACCCAACTCTCTTTGTACATAAATAAATTTTGGCCCTCTGCTATAGTATAAGTCCCACAACGTCTTTTGGTATCGCAATGCGATCACTGTTTTCAACAATATGGGGCCTCTCCTTAAGTATAAGCCCTAATCTTTGGTACATAAAGTTTGTTTTTAACAATAAACAACTTCCTGAAGGTGTGAAAAACGCAAGAAAGGGGGGTTTGAATTGGTTTTTCAAAATAAATCGTTTCTTTAAAATAACTTTCTCTTTAAAACTTTACCCCTTTTCTAAAGAAAAACAACTTGGTTAAACAAAGAGATATAAACACGTTATGTTTATACTAGTTCACTTGAGCACCTCTCAAGTTAATCTAGTCCACCCGCCAAGGTGATTTCGCCTCTCTCAACGAGGTCTTAATCCACTATTCAACAAAATAGTACACTGCACGAGCTAACACAACTGGTGGCTAACAACAACCTCTAGAACTCACACGTTCTAGACTTCTCAAGTAATCCAACCACACAGGTCTTACTTAAGGCACAATCTCTAAGACACACGTCCTAGACTTCTCAAGAGATCTAATCACTAAGACTCTCTTAAGGAATACAACTTTAAGTTCAAATACAATGGGTTTACAGGAAATTGCTTCTTATCAAGCTGATAATGTAAACAAGTTTTTAGACCAAGAATGACTTAAGAAAGAATAGAGTTAGAAAGTATTGTAGCAGTTCGCGTGTGTGTCTTTCTTCAAGTCTTTGAGCTTCCTTTTATAGCCGAGTGAAAAGAGCCGTTGAGATGGAATCATGATAGCTAAGTAGGCTTACGGCTAGGAGCGTGAGGACAGGTACAAAGTCTTCTGCATGTTGCGCGTCCTGTCTGTGTCAGATTGTCTTGTTTGCACAGTCTTCAAGAATTTTAACATTGTAATGTGGTACAACTGTACAGTGTGGCAAGTTTTCTTGACTTCTCAACTTCAGAGGCTTTTTGTGAGCATGAGTAAGAAGGGAAAACATTGCTCGGTTCTTGAGATTATCAAGTCTTCGAATCATCAGCTATGCGCTTCCAGAATCTTCAGAACTTGTCTTCATAACCTTGTTCTCTTAATCCATTTTCTTCATATCTTCAGAGGCTTCTGATAATATTTTATTGAAGCATGAAAGTCGACTTTGGGTAGGTCTTTAGAACCTTGATCAGAGAGCGTGAGGCTTCAGCATCAGGACTTCGTTCCATCAAAACCCTCGTCCTCAGATCTTCAGAACTCATACTCTTTTCCTTTCGAATTAAAGTCTTTTATGTTATCTTCGTTCAGCTCTTTTAAGTGCATAGACGAAATGTATTTCTTTAAACATTACGCTGATTCTCAGGAGCATAACCTGTTTGCTAGGTTCTCACAAGTAACAACATTAGTTGTGCAAAATTGTTCATGCCAATACTCATTTGTTATCATTAAAACTTAGAGATAATATTGCAGAACCAAATCTTGTTCTCACAATCTCCCCCTTTTTGATGATGACAAAACTATGTATTTGATGATGCAATTTTGATATATAAATATATAACACAGAGAACATGGAAAAAAAATTTTAGGATAGCTTATCCTTTTTATGAAGTGCTCCCCCTGAGTATTAGATTTGATTAAGGTTCGTGCTCGGGCTCCCCCTGACTTCATTAACCTTTTGAGTCTTTCTTCATCATCAGATTTCTGAGTTATTTGCACAGAGGAAAAATACAGAAAAACAATCTAATAGAGATGATAGATTTATCTGTTAGCATGTAAGCAACATTGTTTTTCAGAGAATGACTATAAGATCAAAATTATCACATTCATATACTTTCTCCCCCTTTTTGTCATGAATCAAAAAGATACACACAGGGTAGTCCAAGGTGAAAAACACAGAACTTAAACTTAAAAGAAAAACAGAGGTTTATTTGGTGTCAGAGGACATCTTGTCCCAAATCTTCTTCATCATGAATAGAAGATTTTCATTGACAGTATCTTGCTTGTCAAACATTTCTCTGAAGTTCTTATGTTCAATTCTGATTTCATCAATGGCGTCTCCCAGATGCTTGATAACATGATCATAAGTGGAAGCAATCGTATCACTTTCTTTAGCTCTTTCAGCTTTAGCAGCTTCTTGTGCCTTTCTAGCAGCTTGCTCTTCTGCTTCTTTAGCAGCCTTTTCTTCAACTTCTTTCTACTTGGCAGCCAAGAACTTTAGTACTTTGACTCTTGCTTCAGCTTCTGCTCTCTCCTTAGGCTTTGCTAGTTCAGTAGTTATGGTTGTATTTGAGAAACTTACAATTCTTGTAAGTTCCATGTCCAGCCATTTTTGAAAACTTTGACAGGCACTCTCAAGTTCCATGGGCTTTGTGCTTGTACAAAGTTCCGCTCTTAGCTTAGCAAACATCTCAAGTGCTTTATCATGAAATTGACTTGTACATTCTTCAAAGGATGTTAGAGGTGGAGCTTTGTAGATAACCAGAGCGAGGTTGGATTTATCAGAGTTGGTTTTAGGTGGTGGTTGCTGAGATAAGTCAATCTCAGTAGCAGCAGGTTCAGGTGGTGGTTGCTGAGATAAGTCAATCTCAGTAGCAGCAGGTTCAGGTGGTTGTTGTTGATCGGTAGGAGAGATTACTTCTAGATTGTAGGAGCTCATGAGGTTTTCAGGTAAGACAATTTCTAGGGATTCATAAGAGGTTCCCTCAGAACTAGATTCAGTATTGGGAGCTTGAGATTCAGAGATTTGATTTGTTGGTTCTAGTTTATTTGGCTGAATTGTTGAGGTAGCTGTTGTTGAACTATAGGTAAAAACAGTCTCAGAAAAGATTGGAGTAGTTATTGATGGGTTGGTGGTTGATTGATCAGCGGTTGGTAAAGGAATAGAAAAAGATGGGGGTTTAAACCTTACTTGTGGAATGGAGGTAGAGGTGATTGGTGATGAAGATGGTGCAGCAACAGATGGATTTACATCAACTTTATTGATTTTCTCAAGAAGAATAGCTTCTTTTCTGGAGATTTCAGTTTCATCCTTTTTCTTCTTTTTGCACTCCGCATCCTCTTCAGCGAGCTTCCTCTTACTCCTGGTAATATGCTTTGACTGAGGGATAGCTTCTTCAACTCTAGATTCTACTTCTCTCATTATGGCAATGTAAGAGGCTATTGCGATTGGATTATCTTCATTGCGGTAGAATGGATAGTTTTCTACTGGATTTATGATCTTTTTCAACGTGTCGGGAGAAATAGGTGTTGGTTTCACATCGACGCTTGCAATCATCTTCATATGCTTAAGATTTACAGCATTGAAAGCTTCTCCAACTTTTTCATTCAAATATTCTGTGAACTTTGCTTCCTTGATCAGATAATTCACTAATTCGCTTTCAACCAGAATGTCCGAGATCAGCCTTCCAAAAGGAATGTAGTTAACAATCTTCTTTTCTGGTGAGGCCGTTGTTCTTGTCTTGCGCACCATATTGTCATACCCAAAATTTTGACCACTAAGATTGCCCATCATTGTGCAAATCATCATCACAATATGGATGGACCATCATGCCTCATCAGTCTCCCAAAAGATGGGTGAGCACTCACTAAAAATCAAACTTAGGGTTTCAAGCCCTCTCAGAGTTCTTAGACAAAAGATCAATCAAGGAATGACATGATCTTCAACTTGTCTAACCTCTCAAACATCCACAAAAGATCAAGAGGACTCCCACTTCAAGGATTAAGCACAAGGCTGCTCCCTTCTAGGTGGATCAAGCCTCAAGATCGCCAGTGTCACCAAATTAGGGTTTTGGTCGACCAGGGCCTCCAGATGGGAATTTTCCCCTGGGCATGAGCCAATGCTTCAAAGCATAACCTATGATGCTCCAAGGGACATGATGAACCCAATCATCAAGTTAATTTTTCCTCAGGGTATGCATTTACCAAAAATCAGGAATTAGGGTTTCTTGACCTAATTCACCCCTAAGTTAACTTTTGGGACAAAACATGAGCCAAGACCTCAAGAGAGGATTTGAGGGTCTCTAATAAACCACATTGATCCATTTGCAACAATGTATTGATCCAAGAAGCTTGATTCCCAAGTTTCAAGTTCATCAGAACCACAATTAGGGTTTCACGGGAAAAGTCAACTGTGCCTTTGACTTTTGACCAAGACATGCTCCCAAGCCTTGGGACATGATTTAATACACCCTATAACACCGATGAAATCAATCCATCAAGTTTGATTTAGGTCAAGGACTTGATTTCATAGAGGATCGCACAGTTTGGAATTCATCTGACGAAAAGTCAACTGTGCACAAAAGTCAACATTGACTTTTTGAGATTTTTCACAATTATGGTTCTTTGTCCCTAAAATGATGTTAATGTGTGATTGGAATCATCATTCATCAAGAAAAATCAAGAAAAGTGGGATAACTTGTAAAAGGGGTAACCATAAAAAACTTAGAAATTTTTCTAAGTTATGGAACAAAGTGGCTAGGGTACCAACTTTGGAGGATCATAACTCCTAAACCACAAGGCGATTTTTCCCCATTCAAAGCTGGATTTGTAGCTCTCGTGGCCCTCTACAAAAGCTTTAAACACAACTCATTCCAATTCCTTATGGATTTTAAGTTATGGAATGATCAAAATCACAAAAAAGTGAAAATGTCACTTTTTTTCCAACACTTAGTGAAATTTTCACTAAGTCAGAATTTGCCTTCACTTTTTTCCAAATGTAGGGGCATTTTTCACTTGGATCCAAAAAGTATAAAAACAAGTTATGATCAAACAATTGTTGTATCATATGAGGGCTTTCCAAAATGGCCAAGAACTCCATCAAATTCAACTTGAGCCATGAGATATGACAATGGAAATCTGCCTTGCTGAAAACTGCCAAAGCAAGGCAGATTTGTGCATTTTTCTCGATTTACCAAATTTGTGCAAATGACAAACACACTTATCCATCTGAACACCTCAAGAGGAGACCAAGGAGGAACCAACTCTGATCTAAAGCCTCCCAAGTCCTTGGAACTAAAAATAACATGCCAAACCTAGAAATCCCTATAGAGGGGACAAGACTCCAATTTTGTTTTAGAGCATTCAATGGATACACCAAGGTGTCATGGACTGAGCCATTTCCAACTGAATTCAGTCAAGACTTATCCAAGACCAAGGGAACCAGCAGCCTGTGCCCTAACCTCTAGTCAATGGCTACAGGAGACTTGGATTCTCATTGATCTACATTGGCCAAACCTATGCAGCAGTTGCCATTCACTATTCCTTGCAAAACAAACTTGCTCTACTATAAATAGAGCTCATTTGTGATCAGTTTGAGTACACCAAAGCCATCAAACAGATGCTTTCCTCAAAATCTCCTTCTTCACTCCAAAATTTCCTTCCAAAGCAAGTCACTATCGGGTTTTGAGTTTGAGAGCAATTCTAAACAAACCAATCACACACACACACACACACACACACACACACTTTATAAACATCATATAGAAGTGATCAAACACTCACATAACATATGGAACACCAGATTCTCAAAATCACCAGCCTTCTACACATGCCTTTGACAGATTTACAATTGAGGTACCATCTTCAGTTCCAGCTTAATTCAATCCACTCCAAGCATCCAGACACACTCCATGGCACCAAGGCAAGCTATCCATATCCTTGGAACCAAGTTGTAACACCTCTAACACAAAACACGATCACCAGCTGCAAAAGGTAAGCATGAGCTCTTCTAACTCTATGATCCATGCATTTTTTGCTGCACAATAATTTGGCCATATGTTCATAATCATGTATAGAGTGATTTCCCTCAATCAATTGCTTTATTTGAATTGTGTATGGAATTTCTGAGCCTTCATGCAAATTTTAGGGTTCTTGAGGTTTCTCTTTGATTTCTTATTCAATCCTTAAAATAAATGAAATTAAAGACCATAGACATGATCGTGAGGTGAAAACGACCAAATTGACATGTAGATTGCATGATATAATCAAGTATTCAGTGAGATTGGATATAAAACGCAAATCTGCAGAAACAGAGGGTGGCGCGTGTTCTTGCCATTGTTCTTGGCGCCCTTTTTCAAAATTTGAATATTTGAATGTTGTGATTTTATTTAATTGATTCAAAAATTAATTTCTCTCTGAGTTTTAATGATTTTGAGTTGATTCTTTTTTTAATAATTCACAAAAATGTTAAAATATTTTATTTTTCCAAAAAATCCCAAAAATATTCTATTTCATATACTTGATATTTTTGTAAACAATTAATATTTTAATTGTTTTTTGACATTTAAAATATTTTCTTCTTCTTGATTTTTCAAATTTTAGTGATTTCCAAACATTTTGTGGATCAAAACCTAATTTTTGAAACATTAATCCAAGATCACAATTTGTTTTCCACATGTTTAACAATTTTGATCATTTTAATTGAATTTTTTATTCAATTAAAATACATTTTGAAAACAAATTAGGGTTTTTGATTAATTCAACCATCATCAAACTTTTTCAAACACTTTGGGCCTCTAATAGAGTGTAAGACCCAATCCCTCTTAGAAACCAAAATAATTTGGGCCTCAGTGTATTGTATAAGTCCCGATCCCATCAAAAAGTTCGGCACGATCGTCGCCTTTTTAACAAAAAAAACCTTGGGCCTTTCCTTGAGCTGTAAGCCCCATCACTTATACAAAAATAAATCATTGGGCCTCTAATAGAGTGTAAGACCCAAACCCCTTTTTAACCAAAACTTTTTGGGCCTCAATGCATTGTATAAGACCCAGTATGTTAAAGAAATCCCGGCGTAATCGCCAGTTCAAAAAAAAACAAATCATCCGGGCCTACCCTCGTGTTATAAGCCTCATTCTTTTTCTTTAACCACCTTTGGGCCTCTTGAGAGAGTGTAAGACCCATCCCTTTGTACAGAAAACCTTTTTTGGGCCTCCGTCACTTGTATAAGTCCCTGTACAATTTCAAAAAAATAGTGCAATCACTGATAAAACCTTGGGCCTCTCTTTGAGCTGTAAGCCCCAACAATCTTTTCAAAGCACTTTCTCCTTTGATTTTGAATATAATATTGTTATCAAAGTTTTCTTTGTTGAAACAACTAACCAAACAGCATGGAAGCTCTACAACCGAGTAAGTGTTTACCCGCTTTCTTTACCCGCTTTCATATATATATAACTGTATTGTGGGGCTGCTCACTGTAAGTCTCCTTTCACAAACTTTTATATACTCGTCATATATCCAATGTGTAATACTAGTATAGTTATTTAGAGTTTTCCCTGGCAACCACGTCTAGTATTAGGTAAAGCCCCGTTGGTCACTCTTAAATATTAACAAAACTAGATCCCCATAGGATTACCAGAGACAGTCTTCCCTCCTCTTGGGGTTAAACAATATGGAGACGTGAAAGGCAGCATTCTCGGTGAACCCTTTCTCAGACTGTCGCTCCTAGAAATCGTCAAAGAGACTCTACTCCCCAGAGATGATCTTTTCTCCGTGAATGGCATCTCTCGAGTTTCTTCCAAATTTTCTGACTTTCCTGGCTTGATCTATTCTCGGTGAATGGCATGTCTTGAACTTCTCGGGGTTTGGGGACCCACAGGCTTCCTAAAAGTATCCCCGCCTCCTCTTGGGCGTTGTACAAGGACCCTTCGGCTTCTTAAAAGCTCTCATGCCTTCTCTTGGGCTTAGTACAAGGACCCAGAGACCTCTACAGGTATAGGAACAAAACCTAGTCATCAATTTGCTAGAGCTGTCTTTCTGAGTCAAGTGTCAGACCTGTTAATGGGTGACCTTCATCCCTTAACATACCAGCCTTCTCTTGGGCATCATACAAAGATCATTCACTACCTGAGAATTGATTTCTCAAAACACCAATAGACTTGGACAGTCTCAATACCCTTTGGACATTCCCATTCCCTTAAAGAACATGAAATAACCCTGATCCTCTGATCAATACTAAAGCACAACAATACCTTTAATCGTTCCCTTCATAAGAACTTATTTTCTCTTTCGACATACTGGACCTGTCAATAAACTGAAACAGTCACCAGCACAATAGCCTCCTGTTAGGCTTTGTACAATGATTTTCCCCAGCGGAGCTAACCTTTTCACACTCTCTTATTGAGTCAAACCTTTTTTAGCCTCTATCTCGGGCTTCGTACGAGATACATACCAAAAAACTCTCTTATTGAGTATAAAAGACGCTCTTGTTGAGTCAAACCTGTTTAACCTCCATCTCGGGCTCCGTACGAGATACTAAAACACTCTCTTGTTGAGTATAAAAGACTCTCTTGTTGAGTCACCCACTTTTAGCCTCCATCTCGGGCTTCGTACGAGATACCAAATCACTCTCTTGTTGAATATAAAATACTCTCTTGTTGAGTCAATCATCTTTGAGCCTCCATCTTGGGCTTCGTACAAGACATATATAGAACCACTCTCTTGTTGAGTCAGTCACTGGTTAACACTCTCTTGTTGAGTCAACCCCTTTTAGCCTCTCTCTCGGGCTTCATACGAGACACATAAAAACACCCTCTTGTTGGGTCAATAGCCTCCTCTTAGGCTTTGTATAAGGAAACCCCGGTTGAGTCAATCAACCTTTTAGCATCAAAATCTGTGCCTCATTCATAGTATACAAACATCAACAACTCCTTTTACTCTTCATCTAATTGCTGTAAGTGGCAAGCCTCTGGATTATTTACATCCACGCCACTGTCCCTCTTTTAGCATGAGAAATTCCTAGATGGCATTACTCTAAATTGAGTTAAAGTCTTCTCCTTCACGTTAACAATCCCCTATAAAGGAAATTATGGCATTGCTGGATTCACATATCCCAGTTAAAGTAATTCTCCTTTATAACCAGTCACCAAACAGTTGTGACAAACAGACCAAAAATCCCCTTTAGAGATGACAAATTCTCTCTAAAGTCAAAACCCTTCAGCTTCACATCTTGGGCTTCGAACAAGATACAAATAAACCCTTCAGCTTCACATCTTGGGCTTTGAACAAGATACAAATCACACATTTAGCTTCAATCTTGGGCTTTGAACAAGACACCAAAAAACCTTTTTCCTCCCATAGAATAGGAGAAACTACGATCGCTCTGATTTTCCTGTTTCGTTAAACGGGAATACGTAGGCATAAGATTAAAAAATCTTAGCGAGCACACTAAATCAAAAACCCAAAATCCCGTACATCAATCGAAAAGCATCAGTCCTAGTATCCTACCAATAGCCTAAACACCGCGTTCTTAACAAAATAACCTAAGAGAGACTCACAATCTTAATAGCATCTGTAAACCAACAGTCATCTGTTTAAACTCAGTTTGCAAGCAGGGTTAATTGGAGACATCTATTTCCCTTCCTTCATCAGCTTCAATAGGATAAAAAATGAATCGAATTGTAGTACCCCAAAGCGATAGTGATTCGAAATCAAGCAAAAATCCGCGCTACAAAAGAATGGCGACCACAGTGGGAGGTTCTGATCTTGCTCTCTTCCCATCTCTTAGGTAGAAACCCTGAGTTCTTGAATTATCACAGAAATGGCGACTCTGCTGGGGAGTCATTGTCTGTATAGGATCATAAGACTAGAGGTCTAGGATGATTAAGACAAATATATATACTGCTTTTCCTAATTGATATTTGTGTTTATTTTTCTACTAATTGGAATGCGTGTGATGCAGCATGTGGAAAGATTGAGTATACACCTAAGATAGGTGATGGCAATGTGGGTAATCTTACTGGGAGTGAATTCCAGTTAAGAGCCCCCGATCGACCATCAAACTCAGTGGAGACTCCCTTTGCAGATACATTGCCTATACGACTTCGGTTGTTGAAAGTAGTGTGGTCGACTGGGTTATCTGAGAAGTTGAGGTTATTAGTAGACTAAAGCCATTTTGTAGTGCGGAAACTATCGAAAATAGTTGTCACGCGATACTACCCTCACCTGAGATCACTCCAGGATACATCAGCTCGCTGGCGATCCGCTTGCTGTTGTTATCCCAGAGGGGTCAATGATTTTGCGGACAGGTACAAAAAATCACCAGTATAAACCTTTGGGAGGGGGGGGGTGGTAGAGCCTTGACTTCATGACACCGACCCTTTGACCCCATGTTTTTTCTTTGTTTTTGTGTGCTGCATTCATGCATTCATTTCAAAAACATTAAAATAAATAAAATCTTCTCTTCTAGTCTCTCTTTTTCAAATTAAACTAAGACAATTATTGCAAATGTCAGAGAAATGAGATTGCGCTAATGGATTTCAGTAGAAGGAAAACTCATAAGTACACCTTCAAGGTTCCAAAGTTAGAGGATTTAAGAGGTTTGGCGAGAATGATCACCAACCACGAGGCATTCAGAGCCAAGTATGGAGGACGACTGTCCTTGTTAAGGGTCCATATAATTGAAGGAATCCTATCCACGCTAATCCAGTTCTACGATCCAGTTTATCACTGTTTCACATTCCCGGATTATCAGCTTGCACCAACGCTGGAGGAGTATTCTCACCTGATTGGTCTGCATATCACTGATCAAGCTCCCTTTTCTGGACTGGAATAAATTCCAAAGGATCAAACCATTGCAAGAGCAATTTATTTGGACGAGTCAGAAGTCAGGACTCACATGATCACTAAGGGTGGCATCCAGGGTTTTCCAGCCCAATTCTTGACAAAGAAAGCTCTATACTTTGCTAGTATAGGGAACATGGCCGCTTTCGAGAGTATCTTTGTTATGCTCACCTACGGGTTATTTTTGTTTCCCAACATCGATGACTTTGTAGATATCAACACCATTAAGATTTTCCTGATCGGAAACCCTATACCAACCTTACTCGCAGATGCGTATCATTCGGTACACTTAAGGAACTTATACCGCGGAGGAATGATCACATGCTGTGTACCCCTGCTATACAAATGGTTCACTTCCCATTTGCCCAAGTCTGCTGCATTTTGGGATCAAAAGAATACTTTACGTTGGTCGCAGAGAATCATGTCTCTTACCAACTCTGACATCGATTGGTACAATTGAATCTACGACTGTATCAGAATCATTGACCGTTGTGGAAATTTCCCAAATGTACCCCTTATTGGAACTAAGGGGGGAATGAACTATCATCCAATGTTAGTTCAGCATCAATTTGGATACCCAATGAGGCATGTCCCACGCAATGCTCATGTGGAAGGTCTTTTCTTCAAGGAAGGAGAAAATGACAGGGAACTAAAGACGAAAATAATGCACGCTTGGAAACACATTCATAGGAAAGGACGAGAGTCTCTAGGAAAACCAGATTGTGTCTCGATGGAGCCTTATCTCCACTGGGTACAAACTAGAGCTCTCAAACTGAGGATGCCTTACCCTCGTCAGGAAGTTCTTCCATTAAGGAACTCTGCCATTTATTTCATGTCTGAGACGGAAAAACTTCAGGTTACTCTCAGCAAAGTATAGCAGGAGAAGAGGTCTTGGAGGAACAAGTACCGTATTCTCAATGTGGAATGTAAGAAAATACAGTAGCTGTTAAGAGAAAAGGATGCTCTGATTGAGATTTTAGAGCAATATGCTGTAGAAAATCAGGATAACCAAAGGAATTTGCTCGCTCCTTTCACTTGGCAAAGGAATGACAACCTGACAACGGCCCAAGAGCCCTGGTCAAAGAAGAGGAAAGTACTGGAACCAGCACCCGAGCCCTCCTCAAAGAGGACTCAGGATCCATTAGTTTAGGTTTCCTTTTTCAGCACTTTGTAATCTACTTTATTTTCATTACCGCAATCCTTTAAATTCAATAAAACGGGGTTTCCCCAATGTTTGATATTTGCAATCTAATTGTCAAAGTTTACTTTGAATAAACAAAAATAATTAATAATTATTGCATTCATCATTCTCATAAACGCATTCTTCTTACCTACGAATCTCACGTTTGCGTCTCAATTCTAGAGTCAAACTGTCTCATTCGTACAATACTCGGGCCAATCGTCAGAAAAAGATGGATGATCTCGAGGAAGAGAACAAAGATTTGAGAGAAGAGATCGACACTCTGAAAGAGGATCTGAGAAATCTTCATAACGACATGCAAGCTCTAGCAGAGGCTCAGATGCAATAACAAAGGACTGTGATCTCAGAGATCACATCTTCGCCCATAGTGGAGAAGTATAATCCTAGGTACAAAATGCCGAAAGATCGTCCCTGGGGCATGCCTATTAACTATATCCCAGAAGGATATGTTCTGCCGATCAATAAGGATCAAGGAACCGCAGCAGGAGCCGCTGGGCTTGAAGGTTACAGACTTGGGGAAAGCGAAGATGCCAGGGGCATAGCAGCAAGTCCTGAAGGTTACAAACTTCGGGAGACACCGAGAGTCTCGGCCATAGTGACTATACCACCGCCTGTGGTACACACTGTCCTAAAAGGACAGATTCCACAGATACCTTCTGGTGGAAACGACAGCATGTTCGACAGAATGAATGAGTTCCAGGAACAATTCCTGGAAATGCAGAAAGAACTGCAAGCCCTTCGTGGTCAGGATTTATTTGGAAAGGACGACGCGGACCTCTGCTTGGTCCTCAATGTGAAAGTTCCACACAAGTTCCAAGTGCCCAACTTTGAAAAGTACAAGGGTAACTCTTGCCCTCAGAGCCATTTGGCGTACATCAGCTCAGACAAAGAATCAGGAGCTACTAATTCACTACTTTCAGGATAGTTTAACCGGTGCTGCATTAAAATGGTACATGGGTTTAAACCGCGCTATGATCGGCACGTTCAGAGATCTTGGCGCAGCTTTCGTTCAACAATATAAATACAATTTGGACATGGCACCAGACAGAGATCAACTCAGATCAATGTCACAAAAGGACAAGGAAACCCTTAAGGAGTACGCTCAGAGATGGGGTGAAATTTCCGCCTAGATTTGTCCACCTCTTGAGGAAAAAGAGATGACAAATATCTTCTTAAAGACCTTAAGTTCATTTTACTACGATCGAATGGTCGCCACTGCGCCCAGTGACTTCACCGAGATGGTGGGCATGGGAGTTCGTCTTGAGGAAGTCGTTCGAGAAGGACGTTTAGTAAAAGATGCGGGATCATCAAGTAGTACGAAATGATACGGTAGTGCTCTCCCTAAGAAAAAAGAGCAAGATATTGGGAATATCTCTCTTGGAAAGAAAAGGCGAAGATATCAACCAGTAGCAGCTGTAACTCTTGCTATCAACCCCGCGCCTGTTCCTACGTATCAACCTCAAGTTGTTCAGAGCCAACCTAATCAACAGCAATATCAGCAAAGGACACAACAGCGTTTTCAGCATGCTCGTCCTCAATACAATAACAACCGTACAATGCGACCACCAGGGTTCGACCATATACCCATGTTGTACGCCGAATTGCTTCCATTATTACTGGTCAAGGGGCACGTCCAGACTAAGTCTCCTCTTACAGTACCGAAAAATCGGCCTTTTTGGTTCAAAATGGATCAAACTTGTCCTTACCATCAAGGAGGACCAGGGCATAACATAGAAAACTGTCTCAGTTTCAAATCCGACGTACAAAAGCTTATTAGGAGCGGGGTCTTATCTTTCAAGGATACAAATCCAAATGTTCTCACAAACCCGCTACCTCAACATGAGAAAGTTGCAGTCAATTTGATAGAGGGAGAGTTTAACAACACCTATCAAATTCATGATGTACTCTTGTTAATGGCCAACTTGGTCGAGATGCATTGTAGACAATGCGGATATGGCCATGTGCCACCTCATAACTATCACCAGTGTGATATCTGCTCTAAAAACAATCAGGGATGTTCTGTGGTGCAATCGGCTCTACAGGAACAATTGGATCTCTGATGGATCCCAGAGCATCGAGTTCGTGGAGTCAACATGACCTATACAAATTCCAACATCATTCAGAACCATGACATCCGTGCAATGAATGTCAACTTGGTGTCAATGCACTCAAGGCAAAGCCAGTATCATAATCTACTACTGCACGATTACAATTCCTGTCTGACTTGCTCGGTAAACAAACAGGGATGCTCTTTTGTACAAGAGGCCCTCCAGCGTCAGCTGGATCTTGGATGGATCTAGGACTACCATGATAGAAATCCTTATCAGCTCAACATAATTCAAATCTTTGATATTCGTATATTCGCATGATGAATACCAGCTTGGTGGAGTTACATGCCAGGCAGGTCCAATTCGGTTTTCTCACTTCACATGATTATCATAACTGTAAAGGATGTTGTGAGAGTAACCAAGGGTGCGCTCTTGTTCAGAGAACTTTACAACACTTATTAAACCACTGGTGGCTTCCAATCTATCTGGATGAAGACACGCAACAAATCAGTGTGCTTAATGGAAACCCTACTTGGCGTCAAAGTCAGGATGTCCGATCTATGGAAACAAACCTGGTAAGGTTGCACTGCATTCAAAGCGGGCGTGGCCAGGTGCCACCACATAACTATGAACGTTTTAGAGTCTGCTCAGAGAGTAACCAAGGGTGCTACCTTGTGCGGGCAGCCCTTTAAGGTCAGTTGGATCGTAAAGAGATTAACCTGTGTCCGAGTCCCGAGCCAATCAACTGGACGCCGGACTACTTCGCTGATCAAATCAAAGACGTTGTCATAATCTCTAATCATCAATAGAACAAGGATGTTTGTACCATCATCCCTCTACTGGACGAATCAAAGGTTCTTAGCCAGGAACTGATTGAAGTTACTTACGACAGTCAAAAAAATCAGAAGACTCCTGTAGTTATCTATCTACCGGGACCGTTACCGTATGAATCAACTAAGGCGATCCCTTACAAATACGATGCAACAATAATTAAGAATGGGAAGGAAATTCCATTACCCTCCGTCGTGAATATTGTAAACATCAGTCGAGTAACACGGAGCGGTAGAATCTTCAACAGAGGAGTTGGAGAACCCATCAGAGAAAAGGAACTTCAGACAGAAGCTCCTGATCCACCAATCGGTCAGTCCAGTGATCCCGACCTTTCAAAGAACGATGATGAGATGATGAGGCTCATCCAAAGGACTGAATACAACATTGTTGATCAGCTGTTACAAACTCCTTCAAATATCTCTGTGCTATCACTTTTGCTCAGTTCCGAAGCCCACAGAGAGGTTGTACATAAGGACCTAGAGCAGGCCTTTGTGGAACAAGATGTGTCAATACGACATTTCGATAGCATCATCTCTAACATCACTTCCTACAACAACTTAGGATTCAGTGATAAGGATTTGCCAGAGGGGGGCAAGAGACACAACATGCCAGGACAATGCTTTAGCCAGCGTACTGGTAGACACAGGATCGGCCATCAACGTTATGCCGAAGTCCACTTTAATGCGACTATCATTCAAAGGGTCCTCGATGAGGGGCAATGAGGTTATCGTCAAAGCCTTTAACGGATCTCGTAAAGCAGTTATTGGTGAAGTTGACCTTCCCATAACCATCGGTCCTCACACTTTCTAGGTCACTTTTCAGGTCATGGACATCCGGGAAACATAC
The DNA here is from genome assembly GCA_022829125.1 of Lathyrus tuberosus. Taxonomy (NCBI): domain Eukaryota; kingdom Viridiplantae; phylum Streptophyta; class Magnoliopsida; order Fabales; family Fabaceae; genus Lathyrus; species Lathyrus tuberosus. The sequence continues at coordinate 1,880,896 of JALAZF010000532.1, read as the reverse complement.
AGTTGCTTATTAGGAAGACCTTGGATACACTAGGCTGGGGCAGTCACTTCGACACTACACCAGAAACTGAAGTTCGTCAAGAACGATCAACTCGTCATAGTTTGTGGAGAACAAGCCTTGCTCGTGAGTAACCTGTCATTATCTACTTGTGTAGAACCCGAGGAGGTTGTTGGGACTTAATTCCAAGCATTTTCGGTGAGAAATAAGAATCAATCAGAGAAAGGAACCTCGATTTCCTCATACAAAGATGCTCTCAAATTAATCGAGAGTAACAACGCAAAAGGATGGGGATAGCTTGTCATGCCTACTGATAATAAAACAAAGAAGGGTATTGGTTTTTCTGCAACCTGCACCCAGACAGCTGCTAACGATGTAAGTCTACATCCCATTCAGGACTTCTTCCACAGTGGAGGTTTCCTTCACCCAGTGCCTCAAACAGTCCATACTATCAACGAGGAGGATCTCTCCGACACGGATGAGGAATGGAAGTCCTATCTCAACGAGGACGGTTATATGTCTCAGGAAGAAGTGCCTACGCTATTTTGCTATCCCACACAGAATTTGAGATTTATACCCAGGTCAGACGTCGAAATGATATACGGAGATTGTGATCCAGAAGGATGTCGTGCTCCACCAAACTCATTAGAGGAGGACACTCTAATGAAAGACAACTTTGACCACGACTATTATGGCCCAATGGATGGCCTGCCTATCTGGCAGCCGTACCCAGGAGACTTGGGGCAAGAAAATCAGCTGAGCATCATTGAAAAGAATGCATGTGTCCCCACCATGTCATGGGATCAACACTCAGGGTATTCAGAACCTATCCCGCACGACGATGAATTCGTAAAGTTCGCCGGACTAGAATTCATCAACTATGCTTTTCCCAAGGTCAACATCATCGAAAGAGATGAATCCTCTAGTTCCAAAGAAGTATGGGACACCTTGGGACAACCGAGTGGTAAATACGACTATATGGTCAAGTACAACGCTCCTGAAAGCTCTCGTATCAGGCTCGAAGACATCCAGCCAACTGGGTGGGGAGATCCACCAGAGAGCACAAATACTCTGCAAAATACAACAGAGGAATCCTCCTACGACGATTCTGCCTGGGAGACAGATTCCAATGATCCTGCTCCGCCAGAAATCAGCGCTATTTCTGAAGATAAATCAAGGAAAGTACCAGACTTTGTGATTCACCGAGGAGTTCGCCGCCAATGGGTTGTTGTCGTTGTTCCGAAGATTGTTCATAAGTCAAAGTAATTGTCGTCTTTACTTTAACCTTTCACCCTGCTCAGGTGAAGCGAATGTTTTAATAGGGCTCGCTTTTTGTAAATTTCCCTCTTCACTTATCCCAAAGCGACAGAGTTTTGTTTTATAGGGCTGTAGTTTCAAGAATCAACTTGTTCATAAATAAAATAACGTCGTTCTGTAATTTCTGCATTTATTGCTGTTTTTCTCTTTTCATTTTTTTCAGAAAATGGTAATCCTAAAAGATAACTCAATAATAAAAATAATCAGTTATCATAAAATACACTGCACACACACTTGCATTCTCTCTATCTCTTCTAAACACAAATCATACAGTCATGCCAATTGCTTATTTTAAACCCCGTTGAAACATACGATCCAATGCCTTCTCCCAACTTTGAGTTCCCGGTATTTGGAGCTGAAGAAGAAGTTGACGACGAAATTCCAGAAGAGATCTCCCAATTACTCCGTTAAGAGGAAAGGTCCATTGAACCTCACAAAGAGCCGTTGGAAATGGTCAACTTGGGTTCAGAAAAAGAGAGAAAAGAAATCAGGATTGGGGCATTGCTCTGTCCAACTGCCAAAGAGAGTTTGACAAAGCTTCTCAAAGAGTTTCCCGATTTATTCGCATGGTCCTATCAGGACATGCTAGGGTTGGATACCAGCATCATGGAACATCACTTACCGTTGAGATCGAAATGTCCGCCAGTAAAACAGAGGTTGAGACGGACTCACCCAGACATGGCCATCAAAATCAAAGAGGAGGTACAAAAACAGATTGACGCGGGTTTCCTTGCTACATCAGAATATCCTCAATGGTTAGCCAACATCGTACCAGTTCCGAAAAAGGACGGGAAGGTCAGAATGTGTGTGGATTACAGAGATCTAAACAAGGCTAGTCCAAAGGATGACTTTCCTTTACCACACATTAACATGCTGGTAGACAGTACAGCAAAGTTCAAAGTTTTCTCCTTCATGGATGGATTCTCGGACTATAATCAAATCAAAATAGCGCCAAAATACATGGAGAAAACTTCGTTCATTACCCCATGGGGTACCTTTTGTTACAAGGTAATGTCATTTGGTTTGAAAAACGTCGGGGCAACCTATCAAAGGGCCATGACTACTCTGTTTCATGACATGATACACAAGGAGATCTAGGTATATGTCGATGATATGATTGCCAAATCTAAGACGGAAGAGGAGCATGTGACCCACCTGTCAAAACTATTCCAACAAGTGAACCTTTGGTGTCCGTTCAGGGAAACTTTTAGGGTTCATCGTCATCCAGGAAGGAATTGAGGTTGATCCTGACAAGGTCAAGGCCATTCAAGAAATGCCTTCTTCGAAAACTGAAAAACAAGTCAGAGGATTCCTGGGACGTTTGAACTACATCTCCAGATTCATATTCCTCATGACCGCAACATGTGCGCCAATTTTCAAATTACTCAAAAAGAATTAGGACTGCGTTTGGACAGAAGACTGCCAAACTGCCTTCAACAGTATTAAGGAATACATGTTGAACCCACCAATTCTATCACCTCAAGTGGAGGGAAGACCACTGATCATCTACCTCACAGTCTTGGAAGACTCAATGGGATGTGTACTTGGCCAACAAGACGAAACGAAAAGGAAAGAGTCTGCCATCTACTATTTGAGCAAGAAATTCACCGACTGCGAGACTCGGTACACTATGCTTGAGAAAACTTGCTGCGCTTTGGCTTGGGAAGCCAAACGTCTTCGCCATTACATGATTCGTCACACCACTTGGTTAATCTCCGAAATGGATCCAATCAAGTACGTCTTTGAAAAGCCTGCTCTCACAGGAAGTGTTTTAGCCGATCATTTGGCTCATCAACCGATTGACGATCAAGAATTAGTCGGATTTGACTTCCCAGATGAAGATGTCATGTATCTAAAAATGAAAGACTGCGATGAATCGCTACCCAGTGAAGGGCCAAAATCAGGTTCCCAATGGGGACTAATCTTTGACAGAGCTGTCAATCATTACGGAAACAGAATTGGGGCAATCATCATAACACCTTAGGGTACCCACATTCCTTTCATCGCCAGACTTACATTCAAGTGTACAAACAGCGAGGACGAATACGAAGCTTGTATTATGGGTCTCGAAGAAGCGATCGACTTAAGGATCAAAGACTTGGATGTATATGGCGACTCAGCCCTGGTTATCAATCAGATCAAAGGAGATTAGAACACATACCAATCAGGACTGATTCCTTACAAAGATTATGCAAGAAGGCTGTTACCTTTCTTCGACAGAATCGAGTTTCATCGCATCCCTCGTAATGAGAATCACATGGCTGATGCATTAGCCACTATCTCTTCCATGATTAGTGTAGGTTAATGGAACGACCTACCTAAGATCTACATAATGCGCCTTGAAAGACCCGCTTACATCTTCACGATTGAAGCAGTCATAGACGACAAACCTTGGTATCACGATATCAAATGCTTCCTTCAAAAACAAGAGTACCCACCTGGGGCACTAAGAAAAGACAGAAAGAACCTCAGATGGCTAGCATGAAGCTTCTTCCTGAGCGGTGATACACTCTATAAGAGAAACTTTGACATGGTCTTGCTCCGATGCGTAGACAGACCAGAAGCAGAAATGCTGATAAAAGAAATTCACGAAGGATCCTTTGGCACTCATGCCAATGGAGCACAATGGTGAGGAAAATTCTCAGAGCAGGGTACTATTGGTTGACCATGGAATCCGACTGCTACAAGTACATGAGGAAGTGTCACAAGTGTCAGATATACTCAGACAAAATCCATGCACCGCCAACGCATCTCAAAATTCTTTCTTCCCCGTGGCCTTTTTCCATATGGGGAATCGACATGATTGGCATGATCGATCCCAAGGCTTCGAATGGACATCGGTTCATCCTGGTAGCCATTGACTACTTCACCAAATGGGTCGAAGCAGTGTCATACGCCAATGTAACCCGACAAGTGGTAGTCCAATTTATCAAAAACAATATCATATGCTGTTATGGTGTTCCGAGCCAGATCATTACCAATAATGGATCTAACTTAAACAACAAGATGATGAACGAGTTGTGCGCTGAGTTCAAAAATTGAACACCATAACTCATCTCCCTTCCGACCCAAGATGAATAGAGTGGTAGAAGCGGCTAACAAGAACATCAAGAAGATCGTTCAAAAGATGGTTGTAATCTACAAAGACTGGCACGAGATGCTACCCTTTGCTCTTCACGGTTATCGCACATCTGTCCGTACCTCAACAGGGGCAACCCCTTTCTCTCTAGTATATGGTATGGAGGCAGTGCTCCCCATAGAAGTAGAGATCCCATCAATCCGGGTATTGATGGAAGCTAAGCTTACAGAAGCTGAATGATGTCAAAGTCGACACGGTGAACTAAACCTGATCAAAGAGAAACGAATCACGGCTCTATGCCACGGTCAGTTGTATCAGCAAAGAATGAAGAAGGTGTTTTACAAAAAGGTTCGACCTCGCATCTTCAGGAAAGGAGACCTTGTGCTCAAAAAGATACAATCATTTCTCATTTACTCTCGGGGCAAATGAACTCCGAATTACGACGACCCCTATGTGGTCAAGAAAGCTTTCTCAAGCGGTGCCTTGAGACTTGCAACCATGGATGGAGAGGAGTTTTCCTACCCCACGAATGTTTATGTAGTGAAGAAATACTTCGCCTAAATAAAAAAAAAACGTCTCGGTGGATTGAAAACCCGAAAGGGCGGTCCAGGAAAAAATTAGAGACATGATCAAAAATCATCCCGGTGGATTGGAAATTTCAAAAGTACAATCCAGGAAAAACTTAGGGATCAATGGCAAGTAACTACGTCCAACAGGGGCAAATCGTTCATCAGCATTTACACTATCCACCGAAAGAAAACTCCAGTCAAGGTCATCTTCGACAGAAGCTTAGGATGTCCCGAATTCAAAGTTGGTAGAAGGATAGTGGTCGTTATGTTTCAATGTAGCCCTTTTCCCTAAAATTACCATTTTCTAACTTTGTAAATAATCTATGGAATCACGCGCTTGGCTGATTTCCATTCTATCAATAAAATTTGAGCCCTTGTGCTTTTGTTTGCAATTCTTATTTGTTTTAGCTTTACAGAACAACATTTTAACATAATCAACGATTCTTGAAATAAAACAAAAATGAATTTACTTGTAAAAATTTTTCTGCTTTTAAAATAAAGATGTCAATTTCATTCGACTGTTGAACATCGAAAGAACATCGAACGCTTATCTAGAAGTAAGCGAACTTCAAAGCCCAAAATCAAAGTACTCTTTCTAAACTAGTGCGTCTGAATGAAGGATCATCTGTCAGATGGGAATACTCCATCTAACATCTTCGGCCGAGTTCTCATCTCCTAACCCGACCAACGGTTGTTCCCCGCAGGGACTATTTCTCCTAAGCAAGGCGGAATTGCTATCTTGAACCAGCGATACATTTTATCTCCCACAGTGGCCGAGTATCCAGTATTGTTCATCCATTAGTCTGTATGTCGTGTCAGTTTTGTCAGCATATACATACATACATCATGCATTATTGATTTACATTCGCATTCATATTGCATCACCAACACTCTAGTCGGTCTTATCCCCTAGTGATAAAATTCTTCACAATCGAGTTGTCAGTTCTTTCCTCGTCAAGAAATGTTGCATCGGAACAATCTCTCTCCTCCAGTTTATTTCTGGATTAGAGTTGGCCCTTGAACACTTTGATAACTTGAACCTCTGAGAAGACCAGAGAAACTTTCGGCAAATGTCACTCTTCGCCATTAAAGATGATATCTTCGCTTTCCTGGATTAAGGAAAATCCCCAGAGAAAGCCTCACAACTAAAGACTTTCAGCAACACATTGATTTTGCTCTCCGGAGAATCAATGTTAATGAAATCATTAGCACCTCAAAATTGGATCACGTCATATGGCATTTCTCCGAGAAGATCTCTGAGAAAAGTATGATGTAATACCCCAAGCGAAAGCAGTCTCTCAAGAGACTCGTTTTCCCCAGTAGATTCGACAAATGGCATCTCCAAACAGAGAAGTTTGTACACCTCTACAATTCAGATAGAGGGGTTCCCCAGCAAGTCTGACATCAAAAAATTTTCCATCAAATGGCATCTCCCCAGGAAAATTCGGTGAGAAGTTTGAGGAAAACCGCTACACGTAGCATCCATTGTCAAGGAAGTTTATTGACAAAAGAAACTGAGACCAGTTCCTTGGTAGGAAACCAGGATCAATGGGAAGTTTATTTCAGAAACTAAGACCAGTTCCTTGGTAAGAAACCAGGATCGAGGGGAGGTTTATTTCAGAAACTGAGACCAGTTCCTTGGTAGGAAACCAGGATCTAGGGGAAGTTTATTTCAGCAACTTAGACCAGTTCCTTGGTAAGAAACCAGGATCGAGGGGAAGTTTATTTCAAAAACTTAGACCAGTTCCTTGGTAGGAAACCAGGATCGAGGGGAAGTTTATTTTCAGAAACTTAGACCAGTTCCTTGGTAGGAAACCAAGTTCGAGGGGAAGTTTACATCAGAAACTTAGACCAGTTCCTTGGTACAAAGACCAGGATCGGGGGGAAGTTTTTACCTTTTCTAAGCATCATTGCTTAGGAAAAGAAGAAGGATGCGTGAACTACCATTCTTAACCACCATCAAAATTTCGGGTATTCCGATATTTAATCCCCTTGCACCCCGAATGCCCGAATACCTTCGCCATTCACACCTTCGGGTCCAAGAAGATTAAATAGGGGCATCTGTCATACCCCAAATTTTGACCACTAAGATTGCCCATCATTGTGCAAATCATCATCACAATATGGATGGACCATCATGCCTCATCAGTCTCCCCAAAGATGGGTGAGCACTCACTACAAATCAAACTTAAGGTTTCAAGCCCTCTCAGTGTTCTTAGACAAAAGATCAATCAAGGAATGACATGATCTTCAATTTGTATAACCTCTCAAGTAGCTACAATGTATCAAGAGGACTTCCACTTCAAGGATTAAGCACAAGGCTGCTCCCTTCTATGTGGATCAAGCCTCAAGATCGCCAGTGTCAACAAATTAGGGTTTTGGTCGACCAGGGCCTCCAGATGGGAATTTTCCTCTGGGCATGAGCCAATGCTTCAAAGCATAACCTATGATGCTCCAAGGTACATCATGAACCCAATCATCAAGTAAATTTTGCCTCAGGGGATGCATTCACCAAAAATTAGGAATTAGGGTTTCTTGACCTAATTCACCCCTAAGTTGACTTTTGGGACAAAACATGAGCCAAGACCTCAAGAGAGGATTTGAGGATCTCTAATAAACAACATTGATCCATTTACAACAATGGATTGATCCAAGATGCTTGATTCCCAAGTTTCAACTTCATCAGAACCACAATTAGGATTTCGCAGGAAAAGTCATGCTCCCAAGCCTTGGGACATGATTCAATACACCCTATAACACCTATGAAATCAATCCATCAAGTTTGATTTAGGTCAAGGACTTGATTTCATAGAGGATCACACAGTTTGGAATTCATCTGACAAAAAGTCAACTGTGCACAAAAGTCAACTTTGACTTTTTGAGATTTTTCACAATTATGGTTCTTTGACCCTAAAATGATGTTAATGTGTGATTGGAATCATCATTCATCAAGAAAAATCAAGAAAAGTGGGATAACTTGTAAAAGGGGTAACCATAAAAAACTTAGAAATTTTTCTAAGTTATGGAACAAAGTGGCTAGGCTACCAACTTTGGAGGATCATAACTCCTAAACCACAAGGCCATTTTTCCCCATTCAAAGCTGGATTTGTAGCTCTCATGGCCCTCTACAAAAGCTTCAAACACAACTCATTCTAATTCCTCATGGATTTTAAGTTATGGAATGATCAAAATCACAAAAAAGTGAAAATGTCACTTTTTTCCAACACTTAGTGAAATTTTCACTAAGTCAGAATCTGCCTTCACTTTTTTCCAAATGTAGGGGCATTTTTCACTTGGATCCAAAAATTATCAAAACCAATTTTGATCAAACAGTTGTTGTATCATATGAGGGCTTTCCAAAATGGCCAAGAACTCCATCAAATTAAACTTGATCCATGAGATATGACAATGGCAATCTGCCTTGCTGAAAACTACCAAAGCAAGGCATATTTGTGCATTTTGCTTGATTTGCCAAATTTGTGCAAATGACAAACACACTTATCCATCTAAACACCTCAAGGGGAGACCAAGGAGGAACCTACTCTGATCCCAAGCCTCCCAAGTCCTTGGAACTAAAAATAGCATGCCAAACTTAGAAATCCCTAAAGAGGGGACAAGACTCCAATTTTGTTTTGGAGCATTCAATGAATGCACCAAGGTGGCATGGACTGAGCCATTTCCAACTGAATTCAGTCAAGACATATCCAAGACCAAGGGAACCAGCAGCCTGTGCCCTAACCTCTAGTCAATGGCTAGAGGAGACTTGGATTCTCATTGATCAACATTGGCCAAACCTATGCAGCAGTTGCCATTCACTATTCCTTGCAAAACAAACTTGCTCTACTATAAATAGAGTTCATTTCTGATCAGTTTGAGTACACCAAAGCCATCAAACAGATGCTTTCCTCAAAATCTCCTTCTTCACTCCAAAATTTCCTTCCAATGCAAGTCACTATCGGGTTTTGAGTTTGAGAGCAATTCCAACCAAACCAATCACACACACACACTTCATAAACATCATATAGAAGTGATCCAAACACTCACATAACATCTGGAACACTAGATTCTCAAAATCACCAGCCATCTGCCCATGCCTTTGACAGATTTGCAGTTGAGGTACCATCTTCAGTTCCAGCTCAATTCAATCCACACCAAGCATCCAGATACACTCCATGGCACCTATGGAAGCTATCCATATCCTTGGAACCAAGCTGTAACACCTCTAACACAAAACACGATCACCAGCTGCAAGAGGTAAGCATGAGCTCTTCTAACTCTATGATCCATGCATTTTTTGCTGCACAATAATTTGGCCATATGCTCATAATCATGCATAGAGTGTTTTCCCTCAATCAATTGCTTTGTTTGAATCGTGTATGGAATTTCTGAGCGTTCATGCAAATTTTAGGATTCTTGAGATTTCTCTTTGATTTCTTATTCCATGCTTAAAATAAATGAAATTAAAGACCATAGACATGATCGTGAGGTGAAAACGAGCAAATTGATATGTAAATTGCATGTTTTAATCAAGTATTAAGTGAGATTAGATAGAAAATGCAAATCTGCAGAAACAGAGGGTGGCGCGTGTTCTTGCCATTGTTCTTGGCGCCCTTTCTCAAAATTTGAATATTTGAATTTTGTGATTTTATTTAATTGATTCAAAAATTAATTTCTCTCTAAGTTTTAATGATTTTGAGTTGATTCCTTTTTTAATAATTCACAAAAATGTTACAATATTTTATTTTCCCAAATAATCCCAAAAATATTATTTATTTCATATACTTGATATTTTTGTAAAGAATTAATATTTTAATTGTTTTTTGACATTTAAAATATTTTCTCCTTGATTTTTCAAATTTTAGTGATTTCCAAACATTTTGTGGATCAAAACCTGATTTTTGAAACATTAATCCAAGATCACAATTTGTTTTCCACATGTTTAACAATTTTGATCATTTTAATTGAATTTTTTATTCAATTAAAATACATTTTGAAAACAAATTACGGTTTTTGATTAATTCAACCCTCATCAAACTTTTTCAAACACTTTGGGCCTCTAATAGAGTGTAAGACCCAATCCCTCTTAGAAACCAAAATAATTTGGGCCTCAGTGTATTGTATAAGTCCCGATCCCATCAAAAAGTTCGGCACGATTGTCGTCTTTTTAACAAAAAAAATCTTGGGCCTCTCCTTGAGCTGTAAGCCCCATCACTTATACAAAAATAAATCATTGGGCCTATAATAGAGTGTAAGACCCAAACCCCTTTTTAACCAAAACTTTTTGGGCCTCAATGCATTGTATAAGACCCAGTATGTTAAAGAAATCTCGGCGTAATTGCTAGTTTAAATAAAACAAATCATCTGGGCCTACCCTCGTGTTATAAGCCCCATTCTTTTTCTTTAAACACCTTTGGGCCTCTTGAGAGAGTGTAAGACCCATCCCTTTGTACAGAAAACCTTTTTTGGGCCTCCGTCACTTGTATAAGTCCCTGTACAATTTCAAAACAACAGTGCAATCACTGATAAAACCTTGGGCCTCTCTTTAAGTTGTAAGCCCCAACAATCTTTTCAAAGCACTTTCTTCTTTGATTTTGAATATAATATTGTTATCAAAGTTTTCTTTGTTGAAACAACTAACCAAACAGCATGGAAGCTCTACAACCGAGTAAGTGTTTACTCGTTTTCTTTACCCGCTTTCATATATATATAACTGTATTGTGGGGCTGCTCACTGTGAGTCTCCTTTCACTAACTTTTATATACTCGACATATATCCAATGTGTAATAATAGTATAGTTATTTAGAGTTTTCCCTGGAAACCACGTCTAGTATTAGGTAAAGCCCCATTGGTCACTCTTAAATACTAACAAAACTAGATCCCCATAGGATTACCAGACACAGTCTTCCCTCCTCTTGGGGTTAAACAATATGGAGACGTGAAAGGCAGCATTCTCGGTGAACCCTTTCTCAGACTGTCACTCTTAGAAATCGTCAAAGAGACTACTCCCCAGAGATGATCTTTTATCCGTGAATGGCATCTCTTGAGTTTCTTCCAAATTCTTGGACTTTCCTGGCTTGATCTATTCTCAATGAATGGCATGTCTTGAACTTCTCGGGGTTTGGGGACCCACATGCTTCCTAAAAGCATCCCCGCCTCCTCTTGGGCGTTGTACAAGGACCCTTCGGCTTCTTAAAAGCTCTCATGCCTTCTCTTGGGCTTAGTACAAGGACCCAGAGACCTCTACAGGTATAGGAACATAACCTAGTCATCAATTTGCTAGAGCTGTCTTACTGAGTTAAGTGTCAGACCTGTTAATGGGTTGACCTTCATCCCTTAACATACCAGCCTTCTCTTGGGCATCATACAAAGATCATTCACTACTTGAGAATCGATTTCTCAAAACACCAATAGACTTGGACAGTCTCAATACCCTTTGGACATTCCCATTCCCTTAAAGAACATGAAATAACCCTGATCCTCTGATCAATACTAAAGCACAACAATACCTTTAATCGTTCCCTTCATAAGAACTTATTTTCTCTTTCGACATACTGGACCTGTCAATAAACTGAAACAGTCACCAGCACAATAGCCTCCTGTTGGGCTTTGTAAACAGATTCTCCCCAGCGGAGCTAACCTTTTCACACTGTCTTGTTGAGTATAAAAGACTCTCTTGTTGAGTCAAACCTTTTTTAGCCTCTATCTCGAGCTTCGTATGAGATACATACAAAAACACTCTCTTGTTGAGTATAAAAGACTCTCTTGTTAAGTCAAACATGTTTAGCCTCCATCTCGGGCTTCGTACGAGATACTAAAACACTATCTTGTTGAGTATAAAAGACTCTCTTGTTGAGTCACCGACTTTTAGCCTCCATCTCGGGCTTCGTACGAGATACCAAATCACTCTCTTGTTAAGTGTAAAAGACTCTCTTGTTGAGCCAATCATCTTTGAGCCTCCATCTTGGGCTTTGTACAAGACATATATAGAACCCTCTCTTGTTGAGTCAGTCACTGGTTAGCACTCTCTCGTTGAGTCAACCCCTTTTAGCCTCTCTCTCGGGCTTCGTACGAGACACATAAAAACACCCTTTTGTTGGGTCAATAGCCTCCTCTTAGGCTTTATATAAGGAAACCCCGGTTGAGTCAATCAATCCTTTAGCATCAAAATCTGTGCCTCGTTCACAGTATACAAACATCAACAACTCCTTTTCCCCTTTATCTAATTGTTGTAAGCGGCAAGCCTCTGGATTATTTACATCCACGCCACTGTCCCTCTTTTAGCATGAGAAATTCCTAAGGAAAGATGGCATTACTCTAAACGAAGTTAAAGTCTTCTCCTTCAGCTTAACAATCCCCTATAAAGGAAATTATGGCATTTCTAGATTCACATATCCCAGTAAAAGTAATTCTCCTTTATAACCAGTCACCCAACAGTTGTGACAAACAGACCAAAAATCCCCTTTAGAGATGAAAAATTCTCTCTAAAGTCAAAACCCTTCAGCTTCACATCTTGGGCTTCGAACAAGATACAAATAGACCCTTCAGCTTCACATCTTGGGCTTTGAACAAGATACAAATCACACATTTAGCTTCAATCTTGGGCTTTGAACAAGACACCAAAACAACCTTTTTCCTCCCATAGAATAGGAGGAACTACGATCGCTCTGATTTCCCTGTTTTGTTAAACGGGAATACGTAGGCATAAGATTAAAAAATCTTAGCGAGCACACTAAACACCGCGTTCTTAACAAGATAACCTAAGAGAGACCCACAATCTTAATAGCATCTGTAAACCAACTGTCATCTGTTTAAACTCATTTTGCAAGCAGGGTTAATTGGAGACATCTATATCCCTTCCTTCATCAGCTTCAATAGGATAAAAAATTATTCGAACTGTAGTACCCCAAAGCGATAGTGATTCGAAACCACGCAAAAATTCGCGCTACACATATCCCTTAAATAGTAGAATAGAATGGAGGGAAGGCATATTTTCTCAGGTTTGTGCAAGTAGTACAACATGTGTTTTTTATTTATGTTGGCAAGATCTGTAGCACTCTTCGCCGGTCTTGGATTGATGCATCCAAGAATGATCTTGTGCTAGATCCTTAGGTTGTCACGCAAGTTTTTTCTTTTGCAGTCCGTTGTTCCTGATTGACAACTTTTGAAGATAACTTTGTTGATGACTGACTCAGATTTTTCAGTTTTTCCGTACACCCTCTTTCCTTCCAAGAACTTCATTCCTAGCAATTCTGAAATAGATCTCTCAGTGATGATAATATTCTGCTCCAGAACAAAAGATATCACATGAAATTTGTCTGCATCTGCATGTCTTTGGAATTCTTTCACTAGATCATCAAAGCATGGACCTCTTAGTCTATCAAAGTAATTTTTCCATTCTTGAGTAACCATTTGATCAATTAGGTTAAACCCATTATTAGAGAGGTTGTTGAAGTCAACATCTAGCTCTTTCAGAACAGTTAGATCATTTGCATGTGTCACGCATATCACAGAGCGAGTTTTCTGGGTGACATGGTTTGCATCAATTGTGGGAAGGGTTAATGGATTTGAAACAGCTGGTTCAGCCGTTGAGAGAGTACTAGTGGGTGTGATAGATGAGGATGGTAGTTCTTGAGAGATTTGAACAGCATCTTGTTGATGAGTGTTCATCCTTACGGTGGTAAGAAAGAATGAGGATTGAACTTGAGTTGATTTTGAGGGAGTGATAGATAGAGAGAGAAATAGATGAGAGTCGATTAACTTTTTAGGGTTTGTGAAAGAGAGAGAGAGAGAGAGAGAGAGAGAGAGAGAGAAGATGTTCTCGAGAGTTTAAAGGACAGACACCTTCTTGAGGGTATAAGCTAATAAATGTGATAAAGTTGAGTCAATCTCAAAAAAAATGTTGTTCGTTCAATTTGAATAATTAAAGTGACTTAATTTTATTTAAATTATATGCAAAAATACTTTTCCGAATATATGACATGTCACATATTTATCAGAACTTGAGATGCGTTAAGAAAAAGGTTCTGATGATTTGAAAATACTTTTCTTCTGACTAAACACATGAGGTTCTGATGTTTAAAAATGATTAGATATCTATCTTCAGCTAAGGGTTTTATAAAAATGTCAGCCCACTGATGGTCTGTATCAATGAATTTTAAGCATAGAGTTCCCTTCTGAACATAGTCCCTAATAAAATGATGTTTTATTTCAATGTGTTTAGCCCTAGAATGAAAAATTGGATTTTTACTTAAGTAAATAGCAGCAGTATTATCACAGAAGATAGGAATGTTACTCTCATAAATCTGATAGTCTTCCAGCTGATTTTTCATCCATAGCATTTGAGTGCTGCATAGGGAAGCTGATATGTATTCTGCTTCTGCTGTTGAGAAAGTGTTAGTTCTTGGATTGGCTGGAATTTTGGTAAAACAAAGTATATTCAATGTTGATGTCACGGTGCTGATGTTGCAACATTGAAGTCATTACACTGGGCTGTGTTAAGTATTTAAGTGCTGAAGTTGGATGTCTGATGTCACACAGGTGATGTTGTAACATCAGATCTGCAGAATTAACAACAGCAGGATGTGATGTTGTTAGGGTTGTGTATTAGCTGGAATTGTGGAGAGCAAGCTGTCTCATTGGATGCGAATATCTTGGGATAGATATTTGCTGCTGCATAGGAGATCTGCTGCAGATTTGTAGGAGATTTAAAAGGTTGAAGATTTAAAAAGATTTTAGGAGAAAATCTGTTTTAATATTCAGTTTTAAATAACAAATCTGGGAGATATTGTAGCAAGTCCAAGACCAATTCAAGGAGCTATATAAAGCGCACAAGACCAAAGGAAAAAGCGACAGAAAACATTCAGAAGATCAAGAGCTGGAGGCTTAGTGTCTAGAATTTGTTTAAAGTGCTTGTATTTACACTATTCTAGGGTTTGAATAGGTGTTGAGTTTCTGTCCTCTCTAGAAGCTGTGAAGCAATAGAGAGTGGTTGATTGATCGAAGCTGTGAAGTAAGATCAAGGGTACTCAAAGTGGTCTCTTTGAGTGTTTGTAAGGGATTGAGTGGTGTTCTCATACCTAAGTGGTTTCTTAGGTAGGAAGTCATTAGTAGAGTATAAGTTTAGGAGATTGTCAACGGGTTGTTGAGTCTGTAAATTATATCTACAAGTAGTGAATTCCATCCCTGGCTTGGTAGCCCCCAGAGTAGGTTGGTTGTAACCGAACTGGGTCAACAATTCTTGGTGTTATTTTACTATTATTGCTGTCCATTGTGCAGAGTGTGTTGTTGTGACATCACACCTTAACATCACACGTCTGATACCAGAATTTCAATTGGTATCAGAGCAGGCATCCTGTCTGTCTCTGGGTGAGATCTAGGGAAGTTACTTTCTGGTGAAAAGATGGACAAAGAAGTTGGAGGATTCGTCAACAGACCCCCTATTTTGGATGGATCCAATTACGACTATTGGAAGCCAAGGATGACCACCTTCTTAAAATCCTTGGACAGTAGGGCTTGGAAGGCTGTTATTAAAGAATGGAAAGCTCCTGTCATGTGTGAGAAGGATGATGCTGGCAAAGATAAAGAAGGCACCTCTAAGCCAAAGCCTGAAGAAGAGTGGACCAAGGAGGAAGATGAGCTTGCCCTTGGAAATTCCAAAGCTCTGAATGCAATTTTCAATGGAGTGGATAAGAATATCTTTAGGTTAATTAATACCTGTGAAGTTGCTAAGCAAGCATGGGATATCTTGCAGGCTACTCATGAAGGAACATCTAGAGTCAAGATGTCAAGACTTCAGATTTTAACATCAAAATTTGAAAGCCTGAAGATGAAGGAAGATGAGACTATTCATGATTTCCACATGAGTGTTCTTGAGCTGGCCAATGCATCTAGTGCTCTTGGTGAGAAGATGTCAGATGAAAAGCTTGTGAGGAAGATCCTTAGGTCCCTACCTAAGAAGTATAAGATGAAGGTTACTGCCATTGAAGAATCACAAGACATTAGCAAGATGAGAGTTGATGAGCTCATTGGATCCCTTCAAACCTTTGAGCTTGGGTTGAATAAGGAAGAACCAGAAAAGAAGCCAAAGAGTATAGCCCTGGTGACAAATGGTGAAGAAGAGAAAGGGAAGAAATCTGAATCCCGAGAGGATCTATCTCAGGCCATAGTGATGTTGGGAAGACAGTTCACTAAAGTATTCAAGAGAATGAATAATAACTCCAGGCCTAATGTCAAGAACATGACTTCTGACACCAGCAAGAAGGATGAAGAGAAAACTGCCCAAGATAAAGGAGTGCAGTGCTTTGAGTGTGAAGGGTATGGACATGTTAAGAAAGAATGTCCCACCTTCTTGAAAAAGCAGAAGAAGGGCATGACAGTTTCCTGGTCTGACTCAGATAGTGAAAGTGAAAGTGAGTCAGCAAAGCATGTGAGAGCGTTAACAGGAGCTGTGGTTTCTGATGATGATTCTAGTGTTGGAGAAGTAACTTATGAGGAGTTACCATCTACCTATCAAGAGCTGTGTTTAAAGAGTGCTGAGATTTGTCAAGAAAACAAGTGCCACAAGCAACAAATCGCTCAGCTAGAGAATGAAAAGACTGATCTTGAAAATGAAGTGGTGCTAGTTAGAGCTCACCTTGATCAAATGACCAAGTCGGTTAGGATGCTGAGCTGTGGTACAGACACACTCGACAAGATCCTTCAGTCAGAAAAATCTGCTGGAGACAAAGCTGGGATAGGTTATGTGGTTGAGGATAAGGGAACTTCTGAAGGAAGCACTTCAGGTTCAAAGAAGGAAGTGTCACAACCTTCATCTCAACATCAGCCAAAGAAGCAGGATCCTACCCCTAAGAAAGCTGATGTTTCACAACCTAAGAAGATTAAGAAGAAGACTGGTCCCTATCATAAGAGAAAGCATCCACAGGGAGCTAGTCAGTATATGCCCCCACAATACCATGAGAGCATGCAAGCTGCTCAGTTCAAACAGCACATGTCTCATCAGATGTCTCAACATCAGGACAACTGGTATGGTTATGGTTATGGATACACCAATGTTGTTCCTTATATCTATGGAAAAAGAAAGCCACACCATCATGGGAGACAATCCAGGAAACAGCATTCTCAGCCGTCTTATGGGAGAAGATATCAACATAATAGATGGTAGGGCAGTTATGGTAGGAGGAGACCACATTATGGATGGCAGCATAAGCAATCTCATCATGGCAGAAGATTCAGAGATGAAAGGGTGAGATGCTATTACTGTGGAAGGTTTGGACATATGCAGTACTCTTGCTACAAGCTGCATGGATACCCTCAACCTCAAAACAGATGGAGAGAGCACAGGCCCAAAGTTGTTATACAATGGGTACCTAAGGAGAAGGTGAAGTGCTTGTTGGCTCACTTGGATGACAAAGAGGCTAAAGAAGGAACATGGTATTTTGACAGTGGGTGTTCCAAGCACATGTCTGGATGTAGATCCATGTTTGATGATCTTAGTCATTGTCCCTCTCATGAGGTCATATTTGGCAATGGAGAAAAAGGTGTTGTTGCAGGAGTTAGGAAAGTGCAAGGTGATGGTAGACCTGAACTTGACAATGTTCTGTTTGTCAGTGGCCTAAGTGCCAATTTGATCAGCATAAGCCAGTTGTGTGATGAAGGTTACAAGGTAAACTACACTAAGGATGATTATGTGGTTTTTGATGAGCATAATCAGGTTGTTATGAAGGGTGCCAGAACCAAAGACAACTGCTATCAGTGGACCTCTCTTGAAGGAGATTCAACTAGTGATGTTCTAGTTGAAGTTATAACATCAGACAATGACATCAGAATGCTGAAAGGTCACTCAGAGTTAATGAGTCCTGATGTGAATTATTTAAAAGGAAAGTCTGTATGGAGGGAGAAAATTAGTAATTGGTCTTTAAAGAGTATTCAAAATCAGGCGCCTTACTATATTGATACTACATCAAGACTTACCAAAGCATTCTCATCGCAACGTTTCATCTCCCTAAATCTCAATAGAATAGAAAGTTCTCCTTCAAACCTAGTCTGTCGCAAAGGAACGATGTCTGTCCCTTCCAAGAACTCTGAGCAGGTACGAACTAGGGTTTCTTCCGAAGAACTCATTTCTATTGTTCTTCCCGAGTCAAGTAACCCTAAACCCTCAACCACGGTAAACAAACCTGAAGCTAGGTCATCATCCTCTCAAGCTGTTGAGGAGAAGTTTGATGTAGACATGCATTTGGAACAGCTTGCCACCAAAATCCTTGAGAAGGGGATACGAGTGAAATGGATTTCTATCCCTCTAAGGCAAATGCCTGCTGAACAAGTCGACTCTCAAAGTGAGGACAAAAATCTTCAAAGACAGGCCCTTAGTCAAGAAGCTGAAGGTGAAGATCCTGATGACACTGATGTCAGTCTTGATGTTAGAACATCGTCCCCTAGGAATGAAAGCCACAGGGGTAAAGGAAAGGAACAGGTTGAGGTTATAGAGATTGAGGACTCATCTAATGATGATAGAATTGGGAAAAGGAAGGATAAGAAAGGACTTCAGTTACAGACTCTCCCAAGTCGTGGAGCAAAGGTGCCAAGTCTGGCAAGAAGAGGAGAATCAAGGAAGAGTCAGATTCTGAGTGTGATGCTCAAGACATCAACCATGCTACAAATCAAGTGCCTGATAACATCTCATCTCACAGTGCCAGAAGTACATCCTTGTGGAAGTGTGTGAGCCTAAGAAAGGTAGCTCTGGAAAGAGAGGTAGTAGCAAAAGACTTAGAATCTACTAAAATTATTGACCTAATTAAGCTTGCTGGTCTCATAAGGACTGTGTCAGGGTTGGCTGATTGCTATGATAGACTGGTAAGGGAATTCATAGTTAATATATCTGAATCGATAAATGACAGCAAGAGCCGAACTTTCAGAAGAGTTACCATCAGGGGTAAGTATGTCTGGTTTTCTCCTGAGATGATCAATGCCTACTTAGGAAGAAATGAGGAAGATTATGGGGAATTAGAAGCCTCTAACAATGTTATATGCAAAGAAATCACTACTGGGCAGGTAGATGTTTGGCCCGTAGAAGGAAAGCTGTTAGCCAGTTTGTTGAGTGTCAAATATGCTTTTCTGCACAGAATAGGTATTGCCAACTGGGTTCCTACTAGTCACAAGACCACAATTTCTGTTGAATTGGGGAAGATAATTTATGCAGTTGGGACAAAGCAAAGAATTGACTATGGCTCCTACATCTATGATCATACTATTAAGCATGCTGCTACAAATGCTGTAAAGATTCCCATTGCTTTTTCCTCTCTCATTTGTGGGATTGTCTTGTCTCAACATCCTGGAATTCTACAGCATTCAGATGTTGCTTGTAAAAGGAAGCCTGCCTTGTCACTCCATCACAAGTTGAAACATGTTCCTTACAGTGTCAAGACATCTGCCTCAACATCACAACAGTCACCAGCCAAGACTGGGTTGATTACAGAACTAGAGGCGGCTTGCAAGGAGTTAGATGAAGTCATAAGAGTTAGTACTGAAAGGAAACAAAAATTTGAAAGACTTATCATGGCTCTGAGATTGGCAACAAAGGAAGGTGAAGCTGTCAACACAAGAAAGGATGCTATTGATGAAGACGATAATGATGATCTCAGCTCAGAAGATTCAAGCTTTTAATGATTGCCTTCTATTTTAGTAGGGTTAGCTTTATTTTCTGTATTTGTTTTAGCACTTAATGTGCTTGGTTTTGTAATTTGAATATTGTGCTGGTTTATGCACTGTTTATGCTTTTAGTTTCCTTCTATGATTTGTTTTGCCTGTTTTCTAACTGAGAGGCTAACAATGAGAGCTATGGTTTACTGACTATAGTTAATAGGGCTTCTTATAGAAACTTGCCTAATTATGGCTAAAAAGGGGGAGAAAATAGCCAAGATAGTCAAGAGTATTATTGCCATATGCTGCTAATGTGATGCAGATATTAAGAGGGAGATAGATTGATGCTGCTAAAAGGTGTTTAGTTGAAAAGTTTATTGCTGCATTAAGAGGGAGTTTTGACTGAACTTTTGAAGATATCATGACATTTGAAGAGTGCAGCCAAGCAGACATCAAGGGGAAGTAAATTGCTGCATATTGTGATCCACTGAACAGCTGTGATGCTGGTTCATGTTTTAGAGGGGGAGCACCAATTGGCCGTTGTCAATAATGAAGATGGTGCTGCAGCAGATCAAGTGGTGAAGACTATGAAGATTGTCAAACTGCTGCTGATTGATGAGTTTCAATTTTTGAAGATTATTCCACTGCTGAAGTCTCTGAAGATGCAGAGATTGTTTTAGCCAAAATTAGCCAAAGGGGGAGATTGTTAGTTCTTGGATTGGCTGGAATTTTGGTAAAACAAAGTATATTCAATGTTAATGTCAAGGTGCTGATGTTGCAACATTGAAGTCTTAACACTGGGCTGTGTTAAGTATTTAAGTGCTGAAGTTGGATGTCTGATGTCACACAGGTGATGTTGTAACATCAGATCTGCAGAATTAACAACAGCAGGCTGTGATGTTGTTAGGGTTGCGTATTAGCTGGAATTGTGGAGAGCAAGCTGTCTCATTGGATGCGAATATCTTGGGATAGATATTTGCTGCTGCATAGGAGATCTGCTGCAGATTTGTAGGAGATTTAAAAGGTTGAAGATTTAAAAAGATTTTAGGAGAAAATCTGTTTTAATATTCAGTTTTAAATAACAAATTTGGGAGATATTGTAGCAAGTCCAAGACCAATTCAATGAGCTATATAAAGTGCACAAGACCAAAGGAAAAAGCAACAGAAAACATTCAGAAGATCAAGAGCTGGAGGCTTAGTGTCTAGAGTTTGTTTAAAGTGCTTGTATTTACACTATTCTAGGGTTTGAATAGGTGTTGAGTTTCTGTCCTCTCTAGAAGCTGTGAAGCAATAGAGAGTGGTTGATTGATCGAAGCTGTGAAGTAAGATCAAGGGTACTCAAAGTGGTCTCTTTGAGTGTTTGTAAGGGATTGAGTGGTGTTCTCATACCTAAGTGGTTTCTTAGGTAGGAAGTCATTAGTAGAGTATAAGTTTAGGAGATTGTCAACGGGTTGTTGAGTCTGTAAATTATATCTACAAGTAGTGAATTCCATCCCTGGCTTGGTAGCCCCCAGAGTAGGTTGGTTGTAACCGAACTAGGTCAACAATTCTTGGTGTTATTTTACTGTTATTGTTGTCCATTGTGCAGAGTGTGTTGTTGTGACATCACACCTTAACATCACACGTCTGATACCAGAATTTCAAAAAGCAATTGTAGATTATCTCTAGCTTGACCATGAGATTAGGTTGCTTCCTAAGAACTGACAGTTCCTCGATGTGCTCTTTCTTTCTAATCTGTCTCCGGCATAATCTACATCGCAGTAACCAGAAAGAGTATACTCTGATGTTTTCTTATACATTAGGCCAAGGTTAGTTGTTCCTTTCAGATACCTTAGAATTCCCTTGACAGAGGTTAGATGTGATTCTCTTGGATCTGATTGGAATCTAGCACATAGATGTACACTGAATAATATATCAGGTCTAGAAGCAGCTAGATATAAGAGAGAACCTATCATACCACGATAGAGTTTTTGACAAACCTTAACTCTTGTTTCTTCTTTTCCCATGACACAAGTTGGATGCATTGGTGTTTTAGCAATGTTGCAATCTGTCATATTGAACTTCTTCAGAAGTTCTTTTGTGTACTTGGTTTGATGGATGTAAGTGGCCTCTGATCTTTGATTAATCTGAATTCCAAGGAAGAACTTCAGTTCTCCCATGAGGCTCATTTCAAATTCGGTCTGCATTAACTTTGAAAATTCTTCACATAGAGAAGAGTTAGCAGAACCAAAAATAATGTCATCAACATAGATTTGAACAATAAGAATGTCATTCTTATATTTTTTACAGAAAAGAGTTGTGTCAACCTTTCCTCTGGTGAAATTATTTTCTAATAAAAATTTGCTCAATCTATCGTACCAAGCTCTGGGAGCTTGCTTTAAACCATAGAGTGATTTTTTAAGTTTAAAAACAAAGTTTGATTTTTTTGAATTTTCAAAACCAGGAGGTTGTTTGACATAAACTTCTTCTGATATATAACCATTTAAGAATGCACTCTTAACATCCATTTGATATAGAGTGATGTTATGATTTACTGAAAAGGATATTAGTAAACGTATTGCTTCAAGTCTAGAAACTGGAGCAAATGTTTTGTTGTAGTCAATTCCTTCTTGTTAATTGTATCCTTGAGCAACAAGTCATGCTTTGTTTCTGACAACTTCTCCCTTTTCATTTAGCTTGTTCCTAAATACCCACTTATTTCCTATTACATGAACATTCTTAGGTTTAGGAACTAGATCCCAAACATCATTTTTGGAGAACTGGTTAAGTTGTTCTTCCATAGCCAGAACCCAGTCTTTGTCCATGAGGGCTTCTTCAATTGTAGCTGGTTCTATCAATGATACTAGTCCTACAATTGTTTCTTCTGATGGTCTAAAGGTTGATCTGGTTCTGATAGGAGCATATTTGTTACCCAGAATTAGTTCCTCAGGATGGGATGTGGACAGTCTTCTTCTTCGTTGAGATGGGGTATTTGGAGTTACTTCAGTGGTTTCTAGTGTAGGATCTTGCTGTTCTTTAACTTCATCTGTCTTTTCCTTAGGTTCGGAGAATCTGATTTCTAAATCTGCAAGTTTCTCAACTAGCTCTGACTTTTCTGAGCTAGGCTTGTCATTGAATCTAACATGAATAGATTCCTCCACAATTCTTGATTTTGTGTTGTAAACTCTGTAGCCTTTCGAGCGTTCAGAGTATCCCAACAACAGACACTTCTGTGCTTTGGAATCAAACTTGCTAAGATTCTCTTTAGTGTTAAGCATAAAATAGACACATCCAAATGGATGAAAATAAGAAATGTTGGGTAATTTATTCTTCCACAATTCATATGGAGTTTTATTCAAGATAGGTCTTATAGAGATTCTATTTTGAATATAACATGCTGTGTAAATTGCTTCTGCCCAGAAGTGCTTAGCTATGTCAGTTTCTTGGATCATGGTGCGAGCCATTTCTTGTAAAGTTCGATTCTTTCTTTCTACAACTCCGTTTTGTTGTGGATTTCTAGGGCAAGAAAAATCGTGAGATATTCCATGTGAATCAAAAAGTTCTTCAAAGTTTTTATTTTCAAATTCTCCACCATGATCACTTCTAACTCTGACTATTTTACAACTTTTCTCATTTTGTACTTGAGTGCATAATGAAGCAAACACAAAATGTGATTCATCCTTATGTTTTAAGAATTTTACCCATGTCCATCTGTTGTAGTCATCAACGATGACTAGTCCATATTTCTTACCATTGAGAGAGACCGTTTTTACAGGGCCAAACAGATCAATGTGAAGAAGTTCCAACGGTCTAGAGGTGGAAACAACATTTTTATCTTTGAAAGAGGTTTTTGAAAACTTTCCTTTCTAACATGCTTCACAAAGAGTGTCTGAAGAATTTTTAAGATTTGGCAAGCCTCTAACAAGACCAAGCTTGTTAAGTTGAGAGATTCTTCTCAAACTGACATGGCCAAGACGTCTGTACCAGACCCATTGCTCTTCGTTTACAAAAAGAAGACATTTTACATTTTGATGTTTTAAATCAGATAATTTAATTTTGTAAGTGTTGTTTTTCCTCTTTCTGTTGAATAGGACATATCCATCATTCTGACTTACAGCTTTACAAGACGTTTGATTAAAAATGAGATCATAGCCACTCTCACTAAGTTGACTTATTGACAACAAATTATGCATTAGACCTTCTACTAATAAAACATTCTTAATGGAAGGAAGCTTACAATTTCCAACAGTTCCGAAGCCAATGATTCTCCCTTTCTGATTTCCTCCGAAACCGACGACTCCTCCAGGCTTATGTTTCAGATCTTGGAACATAAGCCTTTCTCCCGTCATGTGTCGCGAGCACCCACTGTCCAGGTACCATGACTGGTGTTTCAATGGAGCTATTAAGGATATCTGCAACATAAATTATCTTGTTTTTAGATACCCATTTTGTGGGTCCTTTCACATTAGTTTTTATAAAGGTTCTGATCCCTTTAGATTTCCTTACGTTAGCAAAACGGTGTGGAGTTTGTGCATAGTGTTCGTGTTTAGGATATTTCTTTAGTGTGTGTGTTTGTGTAATCCTAGTGTTTGAACCTTTTGGTTCTGAATGCTTAAGGCTAGTACCAGAGGGAATAAACTGTTTGGACAGAGGTATTATTTTGATGTTTTTGGTTTCATCATATGGTTGAGATGGTCCTGAATATCCTAGACCTCTATTGCCATTTCTACTGACTCCATAGATTAGTAAAGCCATTTTGCTTCTATCTACGCTTTTGGCAAGAAAGTTTTTAAATGCGTTATCATATTTGTCTTCTTCACTAGTATTAGTTGAGTTTGAAACAATTTCTTCTTCTAACTTAGATAATTTACATTTCAGGACAGTGTTTGAGTTTTCTAAGACAAATATTTTCTCATTTTGTTTAGAAATGGTTTTCTTGTTATTAGTAAGACCTTTTGAAGAAACTATAAAACTCTTTTTCAAGATTTTAAATTTGCTTTGAAGGTTTTGATATCTTTTTATAAGTTCAGTTAATCCTAATTCAACTTCAGAACGTGATAAGGAGGAAAGTACCTCTCTTTCATCGTCGGAGTCTGATAGTTCTTCCTCTGACGGGTCACTTCTGGTTTCTGCCATGAATGCCATGTTGACCCGACCTTCATCAGCATCATCTTCAGATTCTGAATCATCCCAGGTTGCCATGAGACCCTTTTTGGCTTTCCTATGTCTTTCTTCTTTCATGGCCTTTGGACAGTCATTTTTGATATGTCCAGGTTCTTTGCATTCAAAGCACGTAACATCTTTTCCATAGTTTCTTCTTTGACTGGATGTAGATTCAGATCTTTTCCTTGGTCCTTTGAACTTGTTCCTTCTGTATTTCCAGAGTTGACCTATCTTTCTTGATATGAGTGATATATCATCTTCTTCTGAATCTTCTTCAGATTCTTCCATTTCTTCTTCTGCCTGATACGCCTTCTTCTTTTATGGCTTTGCCTTCAGTGCAATGGATTTGTTTTTCTTCTGAGGTTCATCTCCTTGAAGCTCTATTTCATGACTTCTTAAAGAACTGATAAGTTCTTCAAGACTGATGCTATTCAAGTCCTTTGAAAGTTTCAAGGCAGTCACCATTGGTCTCCATTTGGCCGGAATACTTCTGATGATTTTCTTGACATGATCATGTCGCACCTCAAAAATTCATCGAAGACACGACCCTCGCGCGAAAGGCGCGAAACGGTTCGACGGAGTCGCCACCAAACTTTATTTATCCCAAAAGAGAGAAAGGAAAATATCGAGAAAACCTTTAAGGGAGGGATAAGAACATGGTCGTCGCAACCACATTCCGGGTTCGGGAGTCGGTTACATGAGGGGAAGGTACGCGCACCCCCTCACGTCCGTTGTACTCAACGGGAACCTCTTGATTCGAATCGCGATACTCGTTAGCTAAGCTTGTTTGTTTTCTTCTCTAAGATAAATGAAAAACGGTAAGATAAAAGGGAAGGATGCTAAGGGGGAAATGGGTGGTTTAAGGATAGAGTGCTCGATAAGATCATCGCAATCTTGTGCCTACGTATGCTCATTCAGACGAGAATGAGTAATCAATGCAATCGTAGTTCCACTACGAGGTTTGACGGAAAAAGATGGTAGTGTGGAAAAGGTGGAAAAAGAAAAAGTGTGCTCGCCAAGATCATCGCAATCTTGTGCCTACGTATCTTTATTCGGACTAGAATAAAGAATCAGAGCAGTCGTAGTTCGTGGTACGCCCACGAAAAGAGGAGAGTTAGTTTGTTTTAAAGGCGCCAATTGCTCACACACGAGTAAGAGAACCCGCACCTAAACAACCGAAGAGACATCAAAGACTTGAACCCCTATTTTTCACCTTGAAAAGAGTTGCGATAGTTGTTAGTTATTTTGAATTTTATTGTGAAAACCCACTTGACATTGGATCAAGGGTTTATTTGTATGCGAAGAAGTTAGTTTGAAAAAAAATTTGATTAGAGGTTGATTCGAAAAAGGCTCGACGACGAATCGAGGGTTTGGTTGAAAAGAGGTTTGTTTGAAAATGGCTCGACGACGAATCGAGGGTTTGGTTGAAAATGGGTTGTCTATGCTAGTCCCTAGGGGTGCTCCTAGTAAACAAACCACAATCAAACGAAAACACGAATGTGTATATCGGAATGGGAGTGGGGTACATGTAAAGTACAGGGGATGACATGAAATAAAAGGTATCATTGTAAGGTAGCCCAAGAGGAAGTCGTGTGTGTGTGAAGTGTCCTAAACTAAGCCTTGAGCAAGAGTCGGACAAAAGATCCAAGCAAAGGATAGTAACCAACAGTCCACCAATTAGTCTTTTATTGTTTCAATAATTGTTAGTGTGTTTTGATTAAAGTATGAACAAAGAAACAAGAAGAGGGTTAGATGAACAAGTATGAATATGATATGAACAATATGAATAATAATCAAGATAATATTGACAAGCAAGATAATATTTGACGGAAAGTAAAGTTAATTGTTAGTTGATTAGTTGTTAGGAGCAAATGATATGGGATATGTAGCGCTAAACCATCGTAGCACGATCTATGACGAAGATCACACTATAGGAGGATGCACAATTTGATCTTTGTGCTAAAACACGATGGAGAAATGATATTGAGGATCATTCTCCAATGAAATCGTGCCACATGAAAAGAAAAGGTGACAATCTCATCTTAATCACAAACTTTCTTCGATTAATCGAAGGTAACCTATCATGATCTCAAAGTATAGAAAGAGATCTCGATGATCACTCACTACATATTTGAAATAATGAAGGTTAATCACTTCAATAATCAACATTCGTGAATAGAAAGACTTCATCGATCGAAAATGAGAAAGAAGATTGAAGAAAATGCGAAATGAAAATGAAATGGAAATACAAAATAAATCGAAGTGGTCTCGTCTTAATCAAGATTTAATCGAGAAATCAATAATCCATGATATTTGACTTTCATTGACCAACAAAAATAGAAAATAAGAAATGAAATGGGAATCAAAAAGAGATCAAAAATAAGAAAGGTCTTATCTTTACCAAGATCTTAAATCGATAAATCGATAATCTTTGGTTTAGATTTTCATTGACCGATAAAAAAGAAAAATAAATAAATAAAATAATAAGAAATGAAATGGAAACCGAAAAGAGATCGAAAATAAAAAAGGTCTCATCTTTACCAAGATCTTAAATCGATAAATCGATAATCTTTGGTTTTAGATTTTCATTGACCGATAAAAAAGAAAAATGGCCTCATATTGATCAAGATTTAGTTGATTTGAATAAATCAACCAAACTATGACCTTTTTTTTATATCATTGGCCCAAAATATTAAAATGAAATCGAAAATGAAATAAAAAAAAGAAATGAGAAATAAAAATTGGAATAGTATAAAATTAATTGAGCAAATATAAAGATAGTTAGACTAGAAATTCATGGTGAAATACTAGAAATATTACTCATGAAAAATATAAACTAAAATAATGAAGTATTATTAAATAAGAAAGATCATAAAGAAAGGGGCAGGGTGCGTTGAAAAAAAAAGGTGTGGGAACAGACTCAAACGGGCTCACCGGCCCATTATCATCATCGGTCAACCAAAATAAAAGATAAGATAGGCTCATGAAGTCTAAATCTAAAAACACCATAACAAAACTTTATCGTGTAAAAAACAGGGTTAGAGCAACATCTTCGCAGCAAATCCGACGACTACAAAAGATCAAAATTGATTCGCTCAGAAAAACAAATTCATCATCGCGCGAGAAGAAAAACAAATTGGTTTGAAGAAAAAAGATTTCAACCTTTGATCCGTTCTCGTCCGTTTACGGCTTATGATTTGGATTTCGCTTTCGTCTCCTTCCTTGCCGTTTTCAATGTTCAGGTGCGTAGAATTTTTCGGTTTTGTTTGGGTTTGTGTCTGTGAAAGCTTCTCTTCAACTCTCTCTTTTTCTGAGTTCGGTTTGATGTATATTGGTTGGGTTGAGTGGTTCTGCTAGGGTGATTGTTGTTGAGGTGTGATGAGTGATTTGGGTTGTTGTTGTTGTTGTTTGATTTGGTGAATATTTGATGAAGATTTGCGATTTGGTTTTGATTGAAGGGTGTTAAAGGTTGAAGAAGGAAGGATTGAATAAGGTTTTTGGTTGAGTCATGGAGGCTAGGGCTTTTTTTGAGAGAGTGGAGTATGTGTTTTATAGAGAGGATTCAGAGGGTGAAATGGGGAATTGGATTGAGAAAATATGAGTTGGAAATTTGGTGATGTATTCGTACGATTTTGTTGTAGCTGGCATTTTGTGTGATAACAGTTTTGTGAATTTTGCAGGTTTTAGTCTTTGTGCGATGCGTTTGGCATATTGTGATGGTGGCTGTTGTGAAATCTTGGTGTGGGACCGAGTTGTTGCGTAGTGAGTTTGTTTTAATTCAATAAAAATGGGCCATGCATTGTAGGATTTTTTTTGTGATTAGTAATGGACCTCAAAAATAATAATAGCTCTCTCTTGTATATGTATTAAGAAATGGTAATGAAAAAAATAAAAATGGGCTTTGTGTTATTTTTATGACTTGGGCTTTTTTTGTATAAAAATGGTAATAATAAAAAAATGGTAATGAATCTATGTAAAAAGATCATAAAAGACAGTTATGAAGTGGAGTTTGGATAATGGTTTAACGGACTTGTGAGAATTAAAATGGATAACGGAATACAAATAGAAAATGAGTTCTATGGATGGATTTTTGAAAATTGAATGGAATGGACATGGAATCGAAAATAGATAATGCCTTAAAGCGTGAACTGCTAGTTAAGACCCCGATTAAAAGATGAATTGATGCCTGATGACCATCACCCATGAAGCATTTGCTTTAGCACAACCTGAGAATTTGATCCACTCACAGTTGCCTTATATTAGCCCAAAAACCTTAACTAAAAGCTCAGAGCCCCATTACTTGAATTACATGCCTTAGCCATGACCTTGAAACCAAAATTTGTCTGACCAAACAAAGTAAGTCAAAACCACTAGACCATAATCAAAGCTACACACACACTTGACTTGATCGCTTCTCCTGAAGCGTGATTCAACCTAGCAACACCTTGGGTGGGAATAACATATTTTTTTATTTTTAAATGATGGTAAGGGGATGGATGTACAAATGAAAGTTATATACAAGTAGGATAAATTTGGGGTATGACAGATCAGCAGTAGAATAGCCTTTGTCCAGGACTCTGAGTCCGACAACAAGCAAATGAAACCTTAAGAACATGGTTTCAACAAACTCATCATCTTCCATTTTGAAGACTTTGTATTTTTGGATTAGCGCAAGAGCCTTCGTCTCCTTGACTTGAGCATTTCTTTCGTGAGTCATACGAAGAGAGTCAAAGATGGACTTTGCAGTTTCTTTGTTTGTGATTTTCTCATACTCAGTATAAGAAATTGCGTTCAACATAATAGTTCTTGCTTTTTGATGATTTTTCTAAGTTTTCTTCTGAGCATCTGTAAACTCACTTCTTTCAATCTTTTTACCTATAGAATCTACAGGATGACTATAGCCATCAAGTACTAGATCCCATAGATCTAGGTCAAATGATAAGAAATAACTTTCAATTCTATCTTTCCAATAATCAAACTTTTCGCCATCAAAGATAGGAGGTTTTGCAGCGTAAGATTCTCTTTCAATAACATTTGTTTCAGAAGTTGTTGGTGGTGGTGTAGTCATTGTTTTTCATACAAGGATCGGTAGTGAACACTGTTAAGTGCTTGATAAAAATTCAATATTTTTATCACCTCAGAACCGGAGCTCTGATGCCAATTGAAGGTGTGAAAAATGCAAGAAAGGGGGGTTTGAATTGGTTTTTCAAAATAAATCGTTTCTTTAAAATAACTTTCTCTTTAAAACTTTACCCATTTTCTAAAGAAAAATAACTTGGTTAAACAAAGAGATATAAACACGTTATGTTTATACTAGTTCACTTGAGAACCTCTCAAGTTAATCTAGTCCACACACCAAGGTGATTTCGCCTCTCTCAACGAGGTCTTAATCCACTATTCAACAAAATAGTACACTGCACGAGCTAACACAGCTGGTGACTAACAATAACCTCTAAAACTCACACGTTCTAGACTTCTCAAGTAATCCAACCACACAGGTCTTACTTAAGGCACAATCTCTAAGACACACGTCCTAGACTTCTCAAGAGATCTAATCACTAAGACTCTCTTAAGGAATACAACTTTAAGTTCAAATATAATGGGCTTACAGAAAATTGCTTCTTATCAAGCTGATAATGTAACCAAGTTTTTAGACCAAGAATGACTTAAGAAAGAACAGAGTTAGAAAGTATTGTAGCAGTTCGCGTGTGTGTCTTTCTTCAAGTCTTTGAGCTTCCTTTTATAGCCGAGTGAAAAGAGGAGATGGAATCATGATAGTTAAGTAGGCTTACGGCTAGAAGCGTGAGGACAGGTACAAAGTCTTCTGTATGATGCACGTCCTGTCTGTGTCAAATTGTCTTGTTTGCACAGTCTTCAAGAATTTTAACGTTGTAATGTGGTACAGCTGTACAGTGTGGCAAGTTTTCTTGGCTTCTCAACTTCAGAGGCTTTTTGTGAGCATGAGTAAGAAGGGAAAACATTGCTCGATTCTTTAGATTATCAAGTCTTCGAATCATCAGCTCTACGCTTCCAGAATCTTCAGAACTTGTCTTCAGAACCTTGTTCTCTTAATCCACTTTCTTCATATCTTCAAAGGCTTCTGATAATATTTGATTAAAGCATGAGAGTCGACTTTGGGTAGGTCTTCAGAACCTTGATCAAAGAGCGTGAGGCTTCAGTATCTGGACTTCGTTCCATCAGAACCCTCGTCCTCAGATCTTCAGAACTCATACTCTTTTTCTTTCGAATTAAAGTCTTTTGTGTTATCTTTGTTCAGCTCTTTTAAGTGCATAGACGAAATGTCTTTCTTTAAACATTGCGCTGATTCTCAGGAGCATAACCTGTTTGCTTGGTTCTCACAAGTAACAACATTAGTTATGCAAAATTGTTCATGCCAATACTTATTTGTTATCATCAAAACTTAGAGATAATATTGCAGAACCAAATCTTGTTCTCACACTTCCATGGCCCTCTCCTTGAGTTATAAGCCCCATACCTCTGTTTTCAAAATCATCTGTCTGTTTTAAACTGGTACAAAGAGGAGCATTATTCCCGGTGAAACTGTTCTTAGACCACTTAGGCCTCTCTTTAAGTTATAAGCCCCAAACATTCTTTTCTTTTAAACAACTTTCTTTTAATTCAAATTAAAATTTAAAAGGTTTTCTCAAAACTTTCTTCAATTTCTTAAAACCCTAATCATACAGTTGTAATCAATACAATCAATCACAATACACTTGGGTCTCTTTTCAGAGTGTAAAACCCAATATCTATTCTTTTCAATGCATACTTGTTTATATACCTGTTAATTCACTTATCTGTATATACTTGTGTCATAGCCCAAATTTTGACCACTAAGATTCCCCATCATTGTGCAAATCATCATCACAATATGGATGGACCATTATACCTCATTAGTCTCCCCAAAAATGGGTGAGCATCCACTACAATCAAATTTAGGGTTTCAAGCCCTCTCAGAGCTCTTAGACAAAGGATCATTCAAGGAATGACATGATCTTCAACTTTTCTAACCTCTCAAACACCTATAAAGGATCAAGAGGACTCCCACATCAAGAATCAAGCACAAAGTTGCAACATTCCAAGTGGATTAAGCCTCAAGATCGCTAGTGTCACCAAATTAGGGTTTTGGTCGACTCGGGCCTCCAGATGGAAATTTTCCTCTGGGCATGAGCCAAAGGCTTAAAAGAACAACCTAAGATGCTCCAAGGGACATCATGAACCCAATCATCAAGTCAATTTTGCCACAGGGGATGCATTCATAAAAAATCAGAATTAGGGTTTATTGACCTAATTCACCCCTAAGTTGACTTTTGGGACAAAACATGAGCCAATACCTCAAAAGAGGATTTGAGGGTCTCTAACACACTAAATTAATCCATTTGCAACAATGGATTGATCCAAGAAGCTTGATCAACAAGTTTCAAATTCATCAGAAAGTCAATTAGGGTTTCGCAGGAAAAGTTAACTGTGCCTTTGACTTTTGACCCAGGCATGCTCCCAAAACTTGGGACATGATTCAATATACCTTATAACACCTATGAAATCAATTCATCAAGTTTGATTTAGGTCAAGGACTTGATTTGATAGAGGATCGCATAGTTTGGAGTTCATCTGACAAAAAGTCAACTGTGCACAAAATTCAACTTTGACTTTTTGAGATTTTTCACAATTATGGTTCTTTGACCCTAAAATGATTTTAATGTGTGATTGGAATCATAATTCATCAAGAAAAATCAAGAAAAGTGGGATAACTTGTAAAAGGGGTTACCATAAAAAACTTAGAAATTTTCTAAGTTTTGGAACAAAGTGGCTAGGGTACCAACTTCCAAGGATCGTAACTTGAGATCCAAGCAACCGTTTGGGCTGATCCAAAGATGGATTTGTAGCTCTCATGGCATACTTTAAAAGTGTCAACTAAACCTCATTCCAATTCATCATAGATTTTGAGTTATGGTTGGATCAAAATGGCTGAAAACATGAAATGCCACTTTTTCCAACACTAAGTGAAATTTTCACTAAGTCAGAATCTGTCTTGCTTTTTTTCCAAAAGTAGGGGGATTTTTCACTTGGATCCAAAAAGTATCAGGACAAACTTTGATCACACATGTGTTGTATCATATAAGAGCTTTCCAAAAGGGCCAAGAACTCCATCAAATTCCATTTGAACCATGAGATATGATAATGGCAATGTGCCTTGCTGCAAACTGTCACGGCAAGGCAGATTTGTGTATTTTGCTCGACTTGAGAAAATTTTGCAAATGACAAACAAGTTTATCCATCTGAACACCTCAGGGGGAGACCAAGGAGGGACAAACACTGATCCATCAGCCTCCCAAGTCCTTGGAACCAAAAGTAGCATGCCAAACCTAGAAATGCCTAAAAGAGGGACAAGACTCAAATTTTGGTTTGGAGCATTTAATGGATGCACCAAGGTGGCATGGACTGAGCCCTTTCCAACGGAATTCAGTCAAGACTTATCCAAGAACTAGGGAACCAGCAGCCTGTACTCTAACCTCTAGTCAATGGCTAGAGGAGACTTGGATTCCTATTGATCAACATTTTCTAAACTTCTGCAACAATTGCCATTCACTATTTCTTGCAAAACAAACTTGCTCTACTATAAATAGAGCTCATTTGTGCTCACTTTGAGTACACCAAAGCCATCAAACAGATGCTTTCCTCAAAATCTCTTTCTCTAGGTAAAAATGCCTTCTTTAGCAAGGTAACTCTGAGTTTTTGAGTTAGAGAGCAATTCCATCACAGCTCATGATCCAAACACATTCAATATGTCATATCTAAGATGTCCAAACTCTCACAAGTGACCTGTAACACCAAAATCACAAAGTCCCCTCTCAAAACCTCAAAATTTGACTTTTTTGCATTTTTCAAGCCATGTCTTGATTCAATCATTTTTAAAACCAGATAAAACCTCAAACACACTCCAAATATTATCCTTGAACTGTCCCAAATGGTTCCACACATCTGGAACATCATTTGAGAGAGTTGCTATTTTGGCCACTTTTGCCCCTTTTGCAAGAAAGGGCCAATTTCCATTCCTGAGGTTTCTAGCTGATTCCAATCATCCTAAAAGCTTCTAAGGGATCATTTAAGAGTGTTCAAAGCATCAAAACATTTCTGGAACAAGGCACTTGACAGATTGCCCAAAAAGCTCCTAAAGAGGTAAGCATCTCAACTTGAACTCTTTAAAATATGCCTTGCTTTGAGGTCCACTGATCATGCACATCTCATACATGTTATATGTGTTGTGTTTGAACCAATTCATCTTGTAATTCATGGTTGTACCAAGAGGTAGCACAGAAAATGCACATTATGGCCTATTTCAAAACCACTATCGGGTTTTGAGGAGGATTGATTTTCTGGAAAAGCCACCACCACCATTGGATTCCTTAGGAAATTCTAGGCCAGATGCATATAAATTTTGTCTCCATCCATGGAGAAATGAGGAAGTTATGGCCTTCACGTTTCTGACTAAAAACCTTGCCTTACCTTGCCTTGGCCAGGCCAAGAACAAGGCAAGCCTTGTATATTTGTGGCTGGGGTTTGATACCCGGATGTATCCCCACCCCAGTGGTAAGGCGCGCACACTGCACATAAGAGGTCTGGGGTTCGAATCCCCCTCGCCCCAGACCCCGTTTTAATGGTTTTTTCACTTTTTTATTAATTTTCATATTATTTTTAATGATTTGAAAAATTAATAACTTCCTCAATTTTAATTATTTTTTATTGGTTCTTTTTGCAAAAAATCACAAAAATGTTGAAATATGTTTTCCCACAAAAAAAATCAAATTTATATTATTTATTTAATATAATTAGTATTTTTGTGAATAAATTCATTTTTAATTGTTTTTAAACATTTAAAAGTGAATATTTATTTTGAAAATCAAAACCAAATGAGTTCTAAATAACTTTGTGATTAAAACCTCATTTTTCAAACCTTAAACTAAAATCACAAGTGTTTTATTCAAACTTATTTGGTATTTTATCATTTTTATTGATTTTCTTTAAATATTTACTTTTAAGGGAAAACAAAATTAGGGTTTCCTTGATTTTCACCCTCACAAATCTTTTTCAAAACACTTTGGGCCTATAATAGAGTGTAAGACCCAACCCCTTTTTGAAATCAAAGTGATTTGGGCCTCAGATGTTGTATAAGACCCACTGTGTGTTCAAAAGCCTCAGCGCGATCGCCGTTTTCAAACAAAAATTATCTGGGCCTACCCTCGTGTTATAAGCCCCATTTCTTTTCTTTAAAAACTTTTTGGGCCTCTAATAGAGTGTAAGACCCAACCCCTTTGTAAATACACCACCTTTTGGGCCTCATTCATTGTATAAGTCCCACTGTTTTTTCAAAAACAACGGCACGATCATCGCCTTTTTAACAAAATCAACTGGGCCTCTCCTTGAGCTGTAAGTCCCATCTCTTGTACAAAAATAAATCACTGGGCCTCTCCTTGAGCAGTAAGCCCTGCCACTTGTGCAAAAATAAACTATTGGCCCTCTAATAGAGTGTAAGACCCAATCCCCTTTTAACCAAAACCTTTTTGGGCCTTAGACATTGTATAAGTACCTCTACGTTAAAAGAAAAATCTCGGCGCGATCGCCAGTTCAAAAACGAAATCTCTGGGCCTCTCCTTGAGCTGTAAGCCCCATCCCTCTATACATAAAACCATTTAGGGCCTCACTTATTGTATAAGTCCCTCTGTACGATCTTCAAAACAACGGTGCGATCATCGTTAAAACTTGGGCCTCTCCTCGAGCTGTAAGCCCCAACAATCTTTTCAAAGCACTTTCTCCTTTGATTTTGAATTCAAATATATGTTGTTATCAAAACTTTCTTTGTTTAACAACTAACCAAATAGCATGGAAGCTCTATAATGGGTAAGTGTTTATCTGCTTTCATTTACTGCTTTCATATCTATATAATTGTATTGTGGGGCTGCTTCATTGTAAGTCTTCTTTCACATCCTTTTATATATTTGTCACATATCCACTGTGTAATACTAGTATAGTTATATAGAGTTTTCCCCAGCAACTACGTCTAGCACTAGGTAAAGCCTTGTTGGTCACTCTTAAATACAAACAAAACTAGATCCCCCGTAGGATTCCAGATACAGTCTTCCCTCCTCTTGGGGTTAAACAATATGGCACAAAGAGAAAGGCAGTATTCTCGGTGAACCTTTTCTCAGACTGTCACCCTTAGAAATTGTCAAGAAACTCTAACTTCCCAAAGACGATCTTTCCTCCGTGAATGGCATCTCTTGAGTTTCTTCCAAATTATCGAACTTTCCTGGAATGATCTCTTCTCGGTGAATTGCAATTCTTGAACTTTTCTTGGTTTGGGGACCCACAGGCTTCCTAGAAGCATCCCCGCCTCCTCTTGGGCGTTGTACAAGGACCCATCGGCTTCTTAGAAGTTCTCATTCCTTCTCTTGGGCTTAATACAAGGACCCTGACTGCCTCTTAAAGGTATAAGACAGAACTTAGTCATCATTTGCTAGAGCAGTCTTTCCCGCGTCAAAACTCCGGCCGTTGTAGGGTTCATACTCATCCCTTAATGCCCGTGCCTCCTCTTGGGCATTGTACAAAAGATAAGACTCTAGAATTGGACAGTCTAAGACCCTTGAGTCTCAAAGACATTCTCAAGTTCCTTTTAAACATAGGAAGAAACCCCAGTCTCTCCCATGAGAGTTCCCCACACTTGGACCCGCTTCAGGATTTCCAGAATCCACAGCGGTAAGGCAACCTCCTCTTGGGCTTTGTACAAATGATTCTCCCTAGCAGAGCTAACCTTTTCAGACTCTCTTGTTGAGTCACTCACTTTTTTAGCCTCCGTCTTGGGCTTTGTACAAGACATATAAATCACTCTCTTGTTGAGTATAAAAGACTCTCTTGTTGAGTCAATCTCCTTTTAGCCTCCGTCTTGGGCTTTGTGCAAGACATATAAACCACTCTCTTGTTGAGTATAAAAGACTCTCTTGTTGAGTCAACCTCCTTTTAGCCTCCATCTCGGGCTTCGTACGAGATAGATAAACACTCTCTTATTGAGTATAAAAGACTCTCTTGTTGAGTCAATCCCTTTTTTTAGCCTCCGTCTTGGGCTTGGTACAAGACATATAAAACACTCTCTTGTTGAGTATAAAAGACTCTCTTGTTGAGTCAATCTCCTTTTAGCCTCAATCTCGGGCTTCGTACAAGACAACAAATCACTCTCTTGTTGAGTATAAAAGACTCTCTTGTTGAGTCAATCACCTGTTCAAGATTCTCATGTTGAGTCAACCCTTTTTAGCTTCCGTCTTGGGCTTTATACAGGACAGATAAAAGTACTCTCTTGTTGAGTCAAACCTTTTTTAGCCTCCATCTTGGGCTTTATACAAGATACATTCTCCCCAACGGAGTCAAAATCCCTTTTAGCGTCAATCTTAGGCTTTGTACAAGACAGAAAGAACATTTTCCTCCGAAAAAGTCAATCTTCCCGCCTCCTCTTAGGCTTTTTATAAAGAAAACCCCGGTTGAGTCAATCAAACTTTTAGCATCAAAGTTATGCCTTGCTCACAGTATACAAACATCAACAACTCCTCACTAGAGATGACAAATTCTCTCTCAGCCAAACCATCTTTAGCTTCACATCATGGGCTTTAAACAAGATACAAATCACCTTTAGCTTCATGTCTTGGGCTTTGAACAAGACACCAAAACACCTCTTTCCTCCCATAGAATAGGAGGAATTATGATCGCTCTGATTTCCCTGTTTCGGGAATACGTAGGCATAAGATTGCAAAATCTTAGCGATCATACTAAACAAAAACCCAAAATCTCGTACCTTCACACATCAATCGAAAAGCATCAAATCCAAACACATTAGGAAAACCTCACAAATGGTCCAAACATTCTATTCTTAACAAAATAACCAAAGAGGGGCCTACATCTCAATAGCATATGTAAACCAACAGTTTTGACTGTTTAAACTCAGTATGCAAGCAGGGTTAATTGAAGACATTTATTTCCCTTCCTTAATCAGCTTAACGGGATAAAAAATGAATCGAACTGTATTGCCCTTGCGATAGTGATTCAAGACCACAAAAATCGCGCTACAACTTGTGCATATCTATATAGAGTTTCCCCAACAGTTAGGTCTACACTTAGGTCAAACCAGAGGTTACTTCTAACATAGTCAATAACTAGTTCTCTCATAGGAAATTCCCTCGATATAGTCTGCTTCCTCTTGGGCTTATTCAATATGGAACAGAGAAAGGCATTATTCTCGATGAAACTTTTCTCAAGACTGTCAAAACTTTGAAATTTATGTGTATTAGAAATTCATTTCCCCATAGAGGAATAATTCCCGGTGAAGCCTCTTTTGAATTTCTTCAAACCCTAGAACTGTTCTTAGGCTTGGACCCATACCCCCAGCCTCCTCTTGGGCTTAGTACAAGGACCAACAGACTTCTTAAAATTTCCTCAGCCTCCTCTTAGACTTCATATAAAGATTTTTCCAATCAGCCTCAATCGTAGGCTTTGTACAAGACAAATGTCATACTCCCAGTTGAGTCAGTCTTCTTTGAAACTATACTCAAACTTTTTATCCTCAATCTTGGGCTTTGTACAAGACAGATAAAACACTCCCCAGAGGAGTCAGTTTCCTTTAGCTTAAACCTTGGGCTTTGATCAAGGCACATAAAAAAAACAACATCCCCTTAGATGAGACCATGAGTCCTCTCTATAAGAAGAAACCTCTTTTATACATCACATATCAAAATAAACAATCAAAACCTTTTTCCAGATAATTGCTATAAGTGGCACACTTGTTGACTTAAAATCTAAGCTGAAGTCCCTCCTTTATCATGATTAAAATCTCTCTTTCATTTGACTGTTGTAAGTGGCAAGCCTCTGGATTCTATACATCCAAGCCAATGTCCCTCTCTTAGCATCAAAGATTCATAAAGGGAAAAGTGGCATTGCTCTACACTGAGTTAAAGCTTCTTCCCTCAAGACATCCCTCTTATAAAAGAAATTATGGTATTGTTGGATTCTACATATCCCAGTTAAAGTAATTTCCCTTATAATCAATTACTCAACATCTATGATGAATAGGTGAGATTTCTCCCTCAAGAGATGACAAATTCTCTCTCTCTCTCTCTCTCTCTCTCTCTCTCTCTCTCTCCCTCTCTCTCTCTCTCTCTCCTCTCTCTCTCTCTCTCTCTCTCTCTCTCTCTCTCTCTCTCTATCTATCTATCTCTATCACCCTTTTTAGCTTCAATCTTGGGCTTTGAACAAGACACAAATACTCAGATAGCTTCAATCTTGGGACTTGAACAAGACACCATCTTTCCTCCCATAGAATAGGTGGAACTATGATTGCTCTGATTTCCCAATTCTCTTTACGGGAATACGTAGGCATAAGATTGCGAAATCTTAGCGAGCACACAAATCAAAAATATTAGGTCCAGTACCTTCCCAAAAACAACAGAAAATCCAAAAACAACAAAAAAATTCTCTCAACAATCCCAAAGGAGAAACTTTCCCAATCTACAGCAGATAAACACAAGAAAACATTTCAAATTAGCAGAAATACATGCAAAAGAAGGTTCCTATAGATTACTATAGATACTCTGGGTGTTAGTAGCTTCCCTTTGTATAACCAGACCCCGATCCTTGATCTCTTAGCATTTGTTAAAGAAAACATTTTCTTGCAGGGTTAGTTTAAGATATCTTCCCCTTCCTTTCTAGCTTCATAGGATAAATACAAAAATCAGAAAGTAGCACCAAATCATGCGGTAGGTGGTCGTGTCACTGAGGAAAAAACCGACGGCTACAGAAAAATGCCGACTCTGGTGGGGAGTTTAGGATTAGATTTCCTAAGAGGTCTAGGCCTTGCTTTGCATTTATTTTTCTATTATCTTACTTGCTTTCTCATTTTTTTATATATATCATCTGCTGTCATATTACTTGATATCCTTGTTTACATTATTGTTATCTGGGAATGCGATTAATACGCATGTGGTGAGTCCGAGAGAGCATTGAGATAAGTGGTGGCGTATTCAGGGAGGCTTATAGGGAGTGAATCCCGACCAAGCTAACTTGAGAGTCCATCGAATCAGTGGAGGTTCCTGCGTGGAATTACCAATGTTGAACGGGCATGTCGTGAAAGCATTGTTTTTTCCAAATGGGTTACCCTTGAAGCTGAGGATTAGTAGACACTGAACCATTTGACCATTAGGTAGTGCGATGACTATCGGGAATAGTTGATACGCGATACTACACTCAAAAGAGATTCACCTTGGGATATTACAACTCTCATGAGTCAGTCGGTTTGGTGCTAATATCCTCAAGAGGGGTCAATGATTTTGGGAACCTTTGTTAGAACCCGTTCTACAGGTACAAAATTTAACCTGTAGTACACACCTTGGACGATGAACCCATAGCTCCATGCTCATGACGATGAACCCTTAAACCCATGTTTTTAAATGTTTTTGTTTGCTGCATCCATCCATTCATGCATTCATTAAAAAAAACTCTTTTTCAAACAAGAAAAAAAAATATTCTAAAAGAACTGAAACAATAATTGCAAATATCAGAGGTTCCTTTATGGATTTCGGAAGAAGAAAAACGCACAAGTACACCTTCAAGGTTCCAAAACTGGAAGATCTAAGGAAATTGGGAAGAATGATTACTAATCCCGAGGCTTTTAGAGCTAAGCATGGAGGACCGTTGTCTCTCTTGAAGGTCAACATGGTTGAAGGAATCCTGTCTACACTAGTTCAGTTCTATGATCTGGTATACCATTGCTTCACTTTCCCAGATTACCAACTCACACCAACACTAGAAGAATACTCCCACCTGATTGTTTTACCTATCACTGATCAAGATCCATTTTCCAGACTAGAAGAAATTCCAAAAGATCAAGCCATTGTAAAAGCAATCTCTTTGGAAGAGCCAGAAATCAGGACTCACATGACCACCAAGGTGGGAATCTAGGGTTTACGGGCTAAATTCCTGATGGATAAAGCTCTTTACTTTGCCAGCATAGGAAATATAACTGCTTTCGAGGATGTCTTTGTTCTACTCATATATGGGTTATTCCTCTTTCCCAACATTGACAACTTTGTCGACACCAATGCTTTTAAGATATTCTTAATTGGGAACCCAGTCCCAACCTTGGCCGCGGATGTTTATCATTCTGTACACTTAAGAAATTTGTACAGTGGGGGGATAATCAAATACTGTGTACCATTACTCTACAAATGGTTTAT
This sequence comes from Lathyrus tuberosus, assembly GCA_022829125.1. Taxonomy (NCBI): domain Eukaryota; kingdom Viridiplantae; phylum Streptophyta; class Magnoliopsida; order Fabales; family Fabaceae; genus Lathyrus; species Lathyrus tuberosus. The sequence goes on along the minus strand of JALAZF010000532.1, from coordinate 1,839,866 downwards.
TTCCCACTTGCCCAAGTCTGCTACTTTTTGGGATCACAAGAATAGTCTGCGATGGTCGCAGAAGATTATGTCTCTTACCAATTCTGACATAGAATGGTACAATCAGATCTATGAAGGAGTAAAAATCACCGACAAATGTGGAAAATTTTCTAATGTACCCCTCATTGGTACTAAAGGAGGGATCAACTATCATCCAATTTTAGCTCGCCGTCAACTTGGATACTTGATGAAGAATATACCACACAATACTCATCTGGAAGGTCTTTTCTTCAAGAAAGGAGAAACTGACAGGGCACTAAAGAAAGAAATAGTGCATGCCTGGCAACATATTCACAGGAAGGGGAGAGAGTCCCTGGGGAGGCCTAATTGCATCTCTATAGAACCTTATCTCCACTAGGTGCTAACTAGAGCCATCAAACTGAGGATGCCTTACCCTCGTCAAGAAGTTTTTCCGTTAAAGGAATTTGTCCTTTATTTCATGTCCGATACGGAAAAACTCCATATCACTCTCAACAAAGTCCAATGTGAGAAGAACTCTTGGAAGAGCAAGTACCAGATTCTCAATTTGGAATGTACCAAGATGCAGGAACTGCTAAAGGAAAAGGATGTTCTGATTGAGATATTATAGCATCATGCTATAGAAAGTCAGGAAGAACGAAGAAATTTGCTCTCTCCTTTCACTTGGCAAAGGATCGTCGAGCCGACAACAGCTGAAGGGGCCCGATTGATGAAAAGAAAAATTCAAGAACCAGCATCTGAGCTCTCCTCAGAGAGAACTCAGGATCCATAGGCCTAATTTTCCTTCTCGCACTTTGTAAAATACTGTACTTCTCCCTGTAAAATAATGCAATCTTTCGAGTTTAATAAAAGGTCTGCCCCGCTGTGTTATATTTGCAATATAATTGTTAAAAGTTATTTTGAAAACAAAAACTAAAAAATATATCATTCTCATTTTTTGCATATCATTCATCATTTTCACATAACACATCTTTGTCTTTGAGTCTCACATATGTGTCACACTCAAGAGTCAAACTGTCTCATTCGTGCAATACTCGGGCCAATCGACAAAAGAAAATGGACGATCTCGAGGAAGAGAACAAAGAGCTAAGAGAAGAAATCAACGCTCTAAAGGAGAGTTTGGAGAAACTCCACAACACCATGGAATCCTTGGCAGCAGCCCAGGAACAACAACATCAAAGGACTGTGATCTCAGAGATTACATCTACACCAGCATTTGAGACACATGGCAGTCATCCTCAGTACAACATGCCTAAAGGTTTCCCCTGGGGCATGCCTCTTAACTTTATACCTGAAGGATACATCCCACCGGTCACTGAAGACCCGGAAGCCGTAGCAGGTACCGCCAGACCTGAAAGTTACAAACTTTAGGTAAATGAAGATACAAGGGTTACAACAGAAACTCCTGAAGGTTACAAACTTCAGGTCACTAAAGCGCCAAGAATTACTGTTGTAATGTCTATACCACAACCGGTGGTACACACTATCCCGGAGGAACATATTCTGCAGGCTGCTTCTGGCAGAAATGAAGAAGTATACGAAAGGATGAATGAATTCCAGGAATAATTCTTGGAAATGAAAAAAGAACTGCATGCCATTCGCGGACAAGACTTATTTGGCAAAGACGCCTCCAACCTCTGTTTATTCCCTAATGTAAAAATACCGCATAAATTCAAGGTGCCCGACTTTGAAAAATACAGAGGAAACTCTTGCCCTCAAAGTCATTTGGTAATGTACGCTCGGAAAATGTCTACCCAGACAGAAAATCAACAGCTACTAATCCATTATTTCCAAGACAGTTTAACCGGTGTCGCACTCAAATGGTACATGGGTTTAAACTGCACCAAGATTAGTACTTTCAGAGATCTCGGGGCAGCCTTCGTTCAGCAGTATAAATACAATTGGGACATGGCACCAGATATGGTCCAACTCAGAGCAATGTCACAAAAGGATAAAGAAACCTTCAAGGAATATGCTCAGAGATGGCGTGAAATCGCCGTCCAAATCTTTCCCCCTCTCGAGGAAAAGGAAACGACACAGATCTTCCTGAAAACATTAACCTCATTTTATTACGATCGAATGGTTTCCAATGCACCTAGTGAATTCACTAAAATGGTGAACATGGGAGTATGCCTCGAGGAAGCAGTCCAAGAAGGACGATTGGTCAAAGATGCAGAGCCATCCAGCAGTACTAAAAGATACGACAGTGCTTTCCAAAAGAAGAAAGAGCAAGATATCACTAATATCTCTCTGGGAAAGCAAATACGAAGGTATCAACCGGTAGTAGCAGCGACTCCCGCTATCAACCCTGCGCTAGCTCCAACATTTCAACCTCAGGTTGCTCAGAGCCAACCAAATCAATAACAGTATCAGCAAAGGCAGTAACAACCTCTTCAGCAGGCTCGCCCGCAGTACAATAACAATAATCGAACTACACGACCTTCAAGGTTTAACCCTATACCAATGTTATATACAGAGTTATTTCCACTTCTGCTGGCCAAGGGGCATGTTCAAACTAGGACTCCTCTTGCAGTACCAGAAAATCCACCTTTTTGGTTCAAAGCAGATCAAACTTGCCCTTACCATCAAGGAGGTCAGGACATAACATTGAGAATTGCCTTAGCTTCAAATATGAGGTACAAAAGCTCGTCAGAAATGGGGTTTTATCTTTCAAATATACTAATCCGAATGTTCATACGAACCCATTACCGCAACATGAGAAGACTACGGTGAATTTGATAGAAGAAGAACCTGGCAGCAATTATCAAATTCACAATGTACGCTTACTTAGAACTAATCTAGTAAAAATGCATTGCAGACAGAGCGGGTACAGCCATGTACCATCTCACAACTTTCATCAGTGTGGTATCTGTTCCAAGGATAATCAAGGTGTGCCATAGTACAAAAAGCCCTTCAAGAACAAATGGATCTAGGTTGGATTCAGGATCACAGGATTCATGAAGTAAACATGGCTCATGCACATCCAAACATTGTTCAAAACCATGACATCTGTGCAATGAACGTCAATCTAGTGGCAATGCATTCAAGACAAAGTAAGTATTATAATTTTCCGTGGTACGATTACATCGCTTGCCCGATTTGCTCAAAAGACAATCAGAGATCCTCTTTTGTACAAGAGGCCCTCCAACGTCAAATGGATCTCGGATGGATCCAAGACTACCATGAAAGGAATGATCATCAGATTAACATGGTTCAGATATTTGACATTCGCTTAATGAATACCAATCTAGTGGAATTGCATGCCAAGATGGCCAGATTTGGTTTTCTGGCCTTGTACGATTATCAAGACTGCAAAGAATGCTATGAAAACGACCAAAAGGACTCTTCAACATCTATTAGACCACTGGTGGCTCCCAATCTACCAAGATGAAGACACGCAACAAGTTAGCATAACTAATGGGAATCCTGATAGACACCAAAGTTGTGACATCCGCCTACTGGAAACAGATCTGGTAAGGATGCACTGCATACAAAGTGGGTACGGTCGGGTACCACCTCACAATTATGAACTTTGTGGAATATGCTCTGAAAATAACCAAGGATGCTATCTCGTACGAGCAGCTCTCTAGATAAAAGAATTGTCATAGTCTCCAATAAAAGAGAACTTGTCAATCATGGAATTACGAAGGATGTTTGCACCATAATTCCTCTGCTCCATGACTCAAGGACCCCTCTTGACAGTAGAAATATTCCCAACTTAGAGCTAATTGAGGTTGCCTACGACAGTCAAAAGGCCCAAAAAGCCCCTGTGGTTATCTATTTTCCAGGTCGAATGCTATACAAGTCAGAAAAGGCTATCCCATACAAGTACGGTGCAACTACCACAGAAAATGGAAAAGAAATTCCATTACCCTCCGTCGTGAACATTGCCGACATCAGTCGAGTTACTCGGAGCAATTGAATCTTCAATAGAGGAGTTGGAGAACCTACCAAAGAAAAGGAACCTCAAGTCGAAGTTCCTAATCAAGAAGTCAGCCAGTCCAGCAATGCGGAACCTATAAATAACAACGATGAAATACTGAAGCTCATCCAGAAAAGCAAGTACCACATTATGGATCAACTATTGCAAACTCCATCTCGAATCTCTGTACTATATCTCTTTCTTAGTTCAGAAGCTCACAGAGAAGATCTACATAAAGTATTGGAACAAGCCTTTGTAGAACAAGATGTCACAGTAGGGCAATTTGACAGCATCATCTCCAATATCACTTCCTGCAACAATTTAGGATTCAGTGATGAAGAACTTCTAGAGGAGGGAAAGAACTATAACATGGCACTCAATATCACAGTCAATTGCCAGGACGATGCCTTAGCCAGGGTACTGGTAGACACAGGTTCATCCGTGAACGTCATGCCAAGGTCAACTCTGGTTCGACTATCTTTTCAAGGTACTCCCATGAGAGGCAGTGAGATCATCGTCAAAGCCTTTGACGGATCCAGAAAAATAGTTATTGTAACACCCCCAAGCTATTAAAGCAGTAAAAGAAAATTCAAAATTTTATCAGAGTATAATTAAAAACACGGCATAGACAGGGAGCATCACATTACAATGAAACAAAACATAACATACAACACCTGCTCATTAAAGATATGCAACAGTGGGGTAGCAATCAACAGAGGAACTTAGTTCCTTACACCCACATTTCAGATTTTAGAATAAAAGCGGAAAATCTAAAACCGAATATCATATATATATATATATATATATATATATATATATATATATATATATATATCACTTGAAAAGTTTGTCATACATCAAGTTATACATGCACACGCCAAAAGATATATATACATAATACATAGTAACAACAAACGGCCTCCCTAACTACCCGGTGTCACATATCAGAGCCGACCGACAAAAGAATGAAGACGCAAAGCTTCACTAAAAGACCACCAGCAACTCTAATATGCAATCCCTCATAGAGCATTATAAAACAGCAGAAGGGTGAGAAAAACAATCATAATACAGTTGCATACAATTATATATAAACACAAAAATGCACAAGTATAATATTCTCACCACAAATGCACCACAATTGAATAAAACACAACAACGTACAAGTATCAGGTATTTATCACCACTGCACACCAATCATACACAACGCACTCATCATCAACACAATTATACATATTCCATCTCATTAATCACATTCACAATTAACATACACAATTAATCCATGATTATGCAAATGCACAGGGACCGACACAACGACTCTATGCATATGCCATGCGGTACCGACTCCAATGTTTCTCATGTCTCATCACCAGTTCACTCAGGAACTATTGGAACCATCGCTCGTTACTTAGTGTAACTCCCCGTCGGGCCTACGATGTTCACCCGTCGCTTTAGGTCCCCGCATGGGCACACGACGTTTATGGATTGCTTTAGGTCCCCGCATGGGCACACAACCCGTTCGCTTTAGGTCCCCGCATGGGCACACGATCGTCTATAACCATCGCTTTAGGTCCCCGCATGGGTACACAATGTTATAGCAGATTCCCTCTGGAACCAATCCGTCGCTCGTACCCTCATGGTACTCGACTTCACAATATGCATATTATGGTGTTTGGCATACAATGACTCATAACATTCATATGCACACATTTACTCATCCATAATCATGCATAACTCAACCATTACAACACATTGCAATTTCTTGCCGTAAGGCCACAAATCATCATCATCACATGCATTCACATCATATACATCACACAAGTCATACACGTTACATAACAAAAGCATATAGCATGATAACACATCAATTGCACACATTGTACGCGATAAAACCCGACAACCCGACTATTTTTCCAAAAACACAAATTAATTGATTCATCTTTTACTCTCCAAACCATTTTTAATAGAAAGAGCTTTTCATTAGCTTTCCAACGCTTCAAACGGGGGTCAAAACCGACTTACGGTTCAAAAGTTATGGGTTTTTGAAAATAATATTTTTCTGAAAACTGACACTGTTAATCGATTAACGCATTTGGTTAATCGATTAACCGTCACGAAACAGCAGAAAAACCAGAATTTTATGACCTAAAATCCCTCCAAACTCATCCTTAAACCCCCCGATCATGCCAACAAGTATTCCCGACTAAATCCTATCATTTCCCGATTAAATACCAGCCAAAGACAATTATACCAGACCTATCCAAACACCATTCAATCAATCACTCCTCAATTCACACCAAATTCCTCAATATATATCAAAAATGCAAAAGTTACAACATCAACCAAACTTAATCAAACAATCATACTAAATCACGACCTAACATCACTCGACTCCACTACGCGACTTAATCCGACTTCCGTCCACAAAAACCTCGATTTCTACTCGTTTATCTCATTTCGACCTATATTTGGACAACCAACAATATTTCCACACAAACATACATAATCATACACAAATATATTATAATCGAGTTTCGCACCCTTACCCGATAAATTCGCGTTTGAAAAATCGGTTGAATCGGTTCCTAAATCCCCAAGTTTTTCCTCTTTTTCTTCTTCTCTTTCTCTTCTCTTCTTTTCTTCTCCTCTTTCTCTCTATTTTTTTGTTTTTCTTTCTTTTCTCTCTTTCTTACTACTTTTCTATTTTTATAAAAAAAAAATCAAAATATCTAACCACCCAAAAAGACCAAAATACCCCTACACTCAAATTTCTCGCAAACGTTCCCAAAACGCGACAAAATATCACAACATTGAAAAATAACATATTTCCAAATAAAAGTCAGAAATAAAATAATATAATAATAGAATAATAATAAAATAATAAAAACGACTCAATTAAATAAAAATACTAAAACTGGGGCGTTACAGTTATCAGCGAAGTCGACCTTCCCATAACCTTTGGTCCTCACACTTTCCAATTCATTTTCCAGGTCATGGACATCCAAGCAGCATATAACTATTTATTAGGAAGACCTTGGATACATGAAGCAGGGGTAGTTACTTTGACACTTCACCAAAAGTTTAAGTTCGTCAAGAACGACAAATTAGTCACGGTACACGGAGAGCAAGCTTTAATCGTGAGCAACTTATCATCATTCTCTTGTGTAGAATCAGAGGAAGTTGTTGGAACTCAATTTCAAGCGCTCTCGGTGAGCAATGAGAATCACCAAGAAAAAGGAAGTTGAGAGCGTTTGCGAGAAAATTGAGTGTAGGGGTATTTTGTTCATTTTGGTCATTTTTCTTGGTTAGATATTATAGTTTTTCTTAAAATAGAAATATAGAGGTTAGAGAGAGAGAAAAAGAAGTTAAGAGAAATAGAGAAGGAGAAGAAGAAAAAGAGGAAAACTTGGAGTGTAAGAAATCGATTCAACCGACACTTTGAAGCACGATTAATCGGGTAAGGGTGCGAAACTCGGTTATTGTATGCTTGTGTATGAATATGTATGTGTGTGTTTGAAGGTTCACTTGCTTTTCATAGTTTTTCAACTCTAGGTTGAAATGAGAAAAATGAATAGAAATTGATGTTTTCACGGTCGGAAATCGATATGAATCGCGTAGTATGATCGTATTATATGTATGAACATTGTTGATACTTGTTTTGATTGATTTAAAATGTTTTGGTTGGAGAAAGTTGGATTTTGGGGTTTGGGAACCGTGTAACCCGCAGCAGAAAATTTTGGTTCTAATGCAATTTGCCAGGCGAATTGGGATTCGCCAGGCGAATTAGGTTTCGCCACTAGTTCGCCAGCAAAGTGCTGGCGAAGGGGGATTCGCCAAGCAAAATCATAAGTCTCCAGGAGAAAACGGGGAGACAGAAATGTGTTAGCTACTGGAACTCTTGGGGTTTTCTAAAATTGTGGTTCGCCACTAGTTCGCCAGGCGAAGTGCTGGTGAAGGGGGATTCGCCAGGAAAAATCCTAAGTCGCCAGGCGAATCTAGCAGTTTTTCAATAAATTCTTTTCTTTGGAAATTCATAACTTTTGGTCCGTAACTTGGATCGAGGCGTTCTTAGTACCGTTGGAAATCTAATGAGATGTTCTTTCTTATAAAAATGGTTTTGAGATTAGTGGTCGATTTAATTGTGTCAGGAATTTGGAAACGTGTCGTTTTGCCGACTTTTACCGTCGTAATTGTGTGCGATTGATGTGTTATCATGTGATATGCTTTTGATATATAACGTACAGCTTGTGTGCTATTATATGATGTGAATGCATGTGATGAAATGTTGTGATGATGGTTTGTGGCCTTATGGAAAATAAATGCATTGTTTTGGGGTTGAATGCAATGCATGATTATTGATGTTGAGTTGGTTCACATGGTTATATATGTATATACATTTGATTGTCACGAGTCATTTGTATGCCAAGCATCATGATATGCATCTTGTGATGTCGTGTGCCATTGTCGGGTGTGAGCGACGAAACGGTTCCAGAGGGAATCTGCTGTAATGGTCGTGAGCCTTATACAAAGAGGACCTAAAGCGACGTTATAGACGATCGTGAGCCTTATACAAAGAGGACCTAAAGTGATCGGATCATGAGCCTTATACAAAGAGGACCTAAAACGATCCATAAACGTCGTGAGCCTTATACCAAGAGGACCTAATGCGACGGGGAACATCGTTTTCCCGACGGGGAGTTACACTAAGTAACAAGCGATTATTCCAATAATTCCTGAGTGAATTAATGATGAGAATGATGGATGGAATGGTATCGCATGCATAGAGTCGTTGTGTCAGTCTCTGTTCATTTACATAAGTTATGAATGGATTGATTATGTGTGGAAAATTATGAATGGGATTGATGAGTTGATATATATATTGGTGATAATTGTATTGAGCATGATTGATATGCCTTAGAGAGGGATGCATGAATTATGAATTGTGTTGGTTTGTCTTTGAATTATGTTGTAGTGATAAAGTTTTGCATGCGTATTTCCTGTTATTACATAATTATATGCAATTATATTATAATTGTGTTTCTCACCCTTCTGCTGTTTTGAATGCTCTATGAGGCATTGCAGATTAGATGCTGGAGGTCTTTTTGTGAAGATTATGTCTTCATTCTTTTTTCGGTCGGCTCTGATATGTAGCACCGGGTAGTCGGGGAGATCGTTATGTGACTATGTGTATATATATCTTTTTGGATTTTACATGTATGACTCTGCGTATGACAAACCAACTTCTATGTTTATATATGAGATTTTAGTTGCAGATTTTCCGCTTTTATTCTGTATCTGAATTGTGGGTGTTAGGAACTGAGTTCCTCTGTTTATGTTGCTACCTGATTGTTGCATATTTATATGAGCAGGTTGTTATATTTCATTACTTTGATGTGACGCTCCAGTCTATGCCATGAATGTTTTAATTATACTCTGATTATTTGTTATCGCTTTAATTACTCGGGGTATAGATTGGGGGTGTTACAAACTCTGCATGGGAAGAAGACTCTAATGATCCTACTCTACCAGAAACCAGTGTCATTTCTGAAGACAAACCAAGAAGGAAAGTACCAGACTTTGTGATTCACAGAGGAGTTCATCGCCATTGGGTTGCGGTCGATGTCCCGAACGTCGTTCATAAATCGAAGTAATTGCCGCATATTTGTTTTGACCTTTCACTTTGCCCGGGTGAAATGGATGTTTTATAAGGCTTACTTTTCTGTAAATGTCCCTCTTCGCTTCGTCCAAAGCGACAGAGTTTTGTTTTATAGGGTTGTGTTTCAAGAATCGACAAATCATAAATAAATAATGTCATTCTGAATTCCCGCATTTATTGCTATTTTCACTTTTCATTTTTCAGAAAATGGTAATCATAAAAAACAACCCAAAATAAAAACAAGCGTTTTTAGAAAATACACTGCACAAACTTTTCCATTCTCTCTGGTTTTCCTAAAAAAGGAATCATCATGTTGTGCAGATTACTTGTTTTAAACCCTATTGAAACTTACGATCCAATGCCTTCTCCCAACTTTGAATTCCCGATATTTAAAGTTGAAGAAGAAGAGTGTAGCGTGCGATTTTTTTCGGTGACGCGACCACCTTATCGCAGAATTATGGGTTCCTCCTCACCGCAATGGTAGGAGGAAGAGGTGCTACTTTCTGATTTCTTATTTATCCCGTGAAGCTGGAAGGGAAAGGGAAAGCTATCTAAAACTAACCTTGCACGTGAATGTTTAACTGAACAAACGCTTAAAGAGATTCGGGGAGTTCGGGGTCAGGTTATACAATGGGGACTTGTCAGTTACCCATCCTATATGTGGTTATCCACAAGTTGTTATATTTAGGTTCTGCTTTGTACTTGATGGTGTTTATTTGTTGATGGGTTGGGAAAGTTTCTTGAGAAATATGAGAGAGAGAGTTTTTGATAATTTTGGTGAGGTATTGGACCTTAGTTTTGATTGGCATGTATGAAGGTACTGGACCTAAAGTTTTTTTTTTAGTGGTATGCTCGCTAAGATTTCGCAATCTTACGCCTACGTATTCCCGTTTAAAGAAACAGGGAAATCAGAGCAATCATAGTTCCTTCTCTTCTATGGGAGGAAAAGATGTTTTGGTGTCTTGTTCAAAGCCCAAGATTGAAGCTGAAAGGTTTATTTGTGTCTTGTTCAAAGCCCAAGATTAAAGCTAAAAGGTTTGACTGAGAGAGAATTTGTCATCTCTAAAGGGAGACATCTCATCTGTTTATCACAACTGTTGGGTGACTGATTATAAAGGAGAATTACTTTAACTGGGATATGAGAATCCAGCAATGCCATAATTTCCTTTATGAGGGATTCGTCCTGGAGGAGAAAACTTTAACTCAATATAGAGCAATGCCATTTTTCCTTAGGAGATGTCATGCTAAGAGAGGGACATTGGCATGGATGTAAATAATCCAGAGGCTTGCTACTTACAGCAATTAGATGGAAGAAAAGGTTTTACCAGGATAAGAAATGGACGACATCTAGGATATTTGAATCAACAAGTATGCCACTTACAGCAGTTTAAGGTTTGTTTTGAGTTATCTGTTTTGATATGTGATAACACAGAGAAATGTTTTCCTACAGAGATTTTGTTTTCCTCTGAGGGGATGTGGATTTTTGTGCGCCTTGATCAAAGTCCAAGGTTGAAGCTAAGAGATTGATTGACTCCACTGGGGAGGTCCTTATACAAAGCCTAAGAGGAGGCTGAAAGTTTAAATTTTCTGGGGAAATATTTTGTCTGTCTTGTACAAAGCCCAAGATTGAGGCTAAAAGGGATTTTGACTCTGCTGAGGAGGGTTTGTATGTGTCTTGTACAAAGCCCAAGATTGAGGCTAAAAAGAATACTGACTCTGTGGGAAAGAAATTTTTATTTGTCTTGTACAAAGCCCAAGATTGAGGCTGACAAGAGTCTTTACTGACTCGGCTGAAGATATTTTAGGTTTGTTGTACAAAGCCCAAGATTGAGGCTGAAAGAGGATTGACTCTGCTTAGGGAAATTTATATGGTGTCTTGTACAAAGCCCAAGATTGAGGCTGAAAAGAGGATTGACTCTGCTTAGAGATATTATTTCTCAAAGCCTAAAAGAAGGCCGGGAGGGATTGACTTCGCTGGGGAAGATATTTATCCAGAGCTTAAGAGAAGGTTATGAAGATTTTGACTTTGTTGTAGAAAGCTTATATATGTCTTGTACAAAGCCCAAGATTGAGGCTGACCAAACTGGAGAAATCATTATACACAGCCTGAGAGGAGGCTAACTTCTGCTAGGGGAAATCATTATACCAAGCCTAAGAGGAGGCTGAAAAAAGATTGACTTAACAAGGGAGTGTTTTTATCTGTCTTGTACAAAGCCCAAGATTGAGAATAAAAGGCTTGACTCAACAAGAGATTATTGAAAGGTGATTGACTCAACAAGAGAGTCTGAAAAGTGATTGACTCAACAAGAGAGTCTGAAAAGTAATTGACTCAACAAGAGAGTCTGAAAAGTAATTGACTCAACAAGAGAGTCTGAAAAGTAATTGACTCAACAAAAGAGTCTGAAAAGGTTAGCTCAGCTGGGGAAAATCATTGTACAAAGCCCAAGAGGAGGTTGACTTTGCTGAGGGAAGGAAGAATAATTATACAAAGCCTAAGAGGAGGCTATCTTTGCTGGGGATTATTGAGATCCAGAGGCAAGTCCAAATGGGGAATTAACTATTGCTGAGGGTTTACAGAAGGGTTGAGATATCAGATGCCTTAAGGTTCTGATTTGGGATAGTGTTATACTGATAGTAAGATGACCCTGGCTGGGGGTAATTTAGGATAAAGACTGGGTTTAGAACCCATGGGTTTTAACTCTATTGGAGATTGATTAAATGACCAGGGTTTCTCCTATGTTTGTAAGGAACTTGAGAAGGTCTTTGAGATCCAAGAAGGTTTTAGACTGTCCAAGTCTACTGGTATGGAAGAGCTTATCTTTGTATGATGCCCAAGAGGAGGCAGGTGTTTAAGGGATGAGAATCAACCCTAAATTGGTCTGAGGTTTTGACTCAAGAAAGACTGCTCTAGCAAAGGATGACTAAGTTCTATCCTTTACCTTTAAGAGGTCTTCAGGGTCCTTGTATTAAGCCCAAGAGAAGGCATGAGAACTTCTAAGAAGCCGGAGGGTCCTTGTACAAAGCCCAAGAGGAGGCAGGGATGCTTTTAAGAAGCCTGTGGGTCCTAAACCTAAGAAAAGTTCAAGAAAAGTTTCACCGAGAATAATCCTTTCTTTAATGAACAGTTCTAGGGTTTGAAGAAATTCAAGAGAGGTTTCACCGGGAATTAATCCTCTCTGGGGAAATGAACTTCTTTGACAATTTCTAATAGGGACAATCTGAGAAAAGTTTCACCAGAAATAATGCCATTCTCTTTGTTCCATATTGTTTAAGCCCAAAAGAAGGCAAGACTATATCTGAAAATCCTTGGGATCTAGTTTTGACTGTATTAAAGAGTGACCAACGACCTTTACCTAGTTCTAGACCTAGTTGCCGGGGAAAACTCTAAGCAGATATACAAGTATATATACAGTTGATATATGACAAGTATTTAAAATGATATGAAAGAAGGACTTACAGGTGAGCAAGCTTCCCACAATACAGTTATATATATATAAAAGCAGGTAAAAGAAAGCTGATTAAAACTTACAGTTGAGCAAGCTTCTATAGCTGTATTATTAGTTGTTCAAGAAATTAAAGAAAGTTTTGATAATAACTAGGGATTTGAACCTAAATCAAGAGGGTAGTTATTTTTAAAAAGATTGTTGGGGCTTATACTCAAGGAGAGGCCCAGATGGAAAACAGTACTCGTACCATTGTTTTGTAAACTGTACTGGGGCTTATACAATGACTGAGGCCCAAAGAGGTTTTCTATACAGAGGGATGGGTCTTACAACTCAATGAGAGGCCCAAAGGTTTGAAAAAAAAAGAGATAGGACTTACAACACAAGGGTAGGCCCAGATGAAAATGTTTTGAAAAGCGACGATCGCGCCGAGATTATTGAAAACACAGTGGGACTTATACAATGGCTGAGGCCCAAAATTATTTATATTTACAAAGGGGGTTAGGTCTTACCCTCTGTTAGAGGCCCACAATGTTTGAAAAGATTTGTTAGGGTGATAGTGATCAAAACCCTAATTTTTGGTTTTAAAATGTATTTTAATTGAATTAAAATTCAATTAAAATAATCAAATATGTGAAGAAAACGGTTGTGATTTTGGATTTATATTTGGAAAATCATGTTTCATTCATGGGATGGTTTAAAAATCATTTGAATTTTGCAAAAAACCAAGAGAAAGAAATAATTTTAATGTTTAAAAACAAATTAAAATACAACTCTTTGCAAAAATACCAATTATATGAAATAAATAATATTTTTGTGCAATTTTCATTAGATAAAATATTTTAATGTTTTTGTGAATTTTTAAAAAATAATCAATAAAAAATAATTAAAATTGAGAGAGAAATTATTTTTTCAATTAATTAATAAAAACATGAAAATATGAAAAAAAAATAGCAAAAACAAAGAAATGGAAAAATGGTCTGGGTGGGGTTTAAACCCACGACCATCAAGCCAAACACACATGCGCGCTACCACTGGGGTGGTGATACATCTGTGTATCAAAACCGCCCCATTAATTCATAAGGCATGCCTTGTTTCTAGGCCTGGGCAAGGCAAGCTTTTGGGCAATTTACATGAAGCCTCTAACTTTCTCATTTTTCCATGGATTGGGGCAAAATTTAGGTGCATCTGACCTAGAATTTCATGAGGAATCCAATGGGGCCCTTGGAATTTTCAGAAAATGTTTCCATCTCATGATACAGGAAAGAATTACATGGCATATTGGTTCAAACACAACATATACAACTTGTATGAGATGTTTATGATTAATGGACATCAAAGGAATGCATAATTCAAAGAGTGCAAGTTGTCATGCACTTACCTCTTAGAGCTTTTTGTGCTATCTGCCAAGTTCCTTGTGCCAGAAGTTGTTTGATGATTTGGACACTCTCAATTGATTCCTTAGAAGCTTTTAGAATGATTAGAACAAGCTGGAATCCTCAGGAACAAGTTGGGGCACTTTCTTGCAAAAGGGGCAAAAGTGACCAATATGTAAACTCTTTCAAATGGTGTTCCAGATGAGGGGAACCATTTGGGACAGTTTGAGGATGATATGTGGAGTATGTTTGAGGCTTTGTTTAGTTTTGGAAGTGACTGAATCAAGACATGACTTGAAAAATGCAGAAAAGTCTGATTTTGAGGTTTTAGAAGTGGACTTTGTCATTTTGGTGTTTCAGGTCACAAGTGAGTGTTTGAACAGATTAGATACAACATATTAGAGGTGTTTGGATCATGAGTTGTGGTGGAATTGCTCTCTAACTCAAAAACTCAGAGATACCTTGCAAAAGAAGGCATTTTGGCCTAAAGAAAGAGATTTTGAGGAAAGCAAGTGTTGTAGTGCTTTGGTATACTCAAACTAAGCACAAATGAGCTCTATTTATAGTAGAGCAAGTTTATTTTGCAAGGAATAGTGATTGGCAGCTGCAGTAGGCCTTTGGCCAATGTTGAGCAAAAGGAATCTCAAGTCTCCTCAAGCCATTGACTTGAGGTTAGGGCACATGCCTATGATCCTTTGATTCAGTGCTGGTCCTTGACTCATTCAGTTAGGAATGCGTCAGCCCATGCCACCTTGTTGTATCCATTAAATGTATTGAAACAAAATTGGAGTCTTGGCACCTTTTTAGCCTTTTTAGGTTTGTTGTGGCTAATGTAGATTATTGGACTTTGGAGGCTTGGGGATCAGATCATTCTCCTTTTGTTTTATCCTCAGATGTGTCCAAATGGATGATAAGGCTTGGAGTTGTTCAATTTTTCCAAATAGAGCAAAATGCCAAAATCTGCCTTGTCCAAGACAGTTGGAAATGGTGATTTTGAGAGATTCATATCTCCATGCTCAGGTTAATTTATGGGAGGCTCTTGTGCTTTTTAGAAAGCCCTTATATGATACAAAACATGTGTGATCATAGTTTGTTTTGAAACTATTTGGATCTAACTGAAAAATCCTCATGAACATTGATGTTCAAGGCTGGTAACTTAGGCAGATTTTCACTAAGTGTTGGAAAAAGTGTCATTTTCATGTTTTTGTCATTTTGATCACTCCATTACTTAAAATCCATAAGGAATTGGAGTTGGAGGTAGTTGAAGCTTTTGTAGAGTGTAGAAAGACCTACAAATCCAGCTTTGGATCACCCAAAATGGTTGCTTGGATCTCAAGTTATGGTCCTTGGAAGTTGGTATCAAAACCACTTTTATTCCATAACTTTTCTTGGTTGCCCCTTTTGCAAGAGACCTCACTTTTCTTGATTTTTCTTGATGGATGATGATCAATATCATACATTAACATTGTTTTTGACTTAAGGGAGCCATATTTGTGGAAAATCCCAAAAAGTAAAACTTGATTTTGTGAATAGTTGACTTTTTATCGGATGAAATCCAAACTGTGCGATCCTTTGTGAAATCAAGTCCTTGACCTAAATCAAAAATAATGGATGGATTCCATAGGTGTTATAGGGTGTATTGAATCATGTCCCATGGTTTGGGAGCATGTCTTGGTCAAAAGTCAAAGGTATAGTTGGCTTTTTTCCTCGAAACCCTAATTGTGGTCCAGATGAAATTGAAACTTGTGAATCAAGTTTCTTGGGTCAATACATTGTTGCAAATGGATCAATGTGGTTTATTTGAGGCCCTCAAATCATGTCTTGAGGTATTGGCTCATGCTTTGTCCCAAAAATCAACTTAGGGGTGAATTAGGTCAAGAAACCCTAATTCCTGATTTTTGGTAAATGCATCCCCTTAGGCTAAATTGACTTGATAATTGGGTCCATGAGGTCCCTTGGAGTATCTTGGGTTGTGTTTTAAAGCATTGGCTCATGCCCAGCTGAAAATTTTTATCTGGAGGCCTCAGTCGATCAAAACCCTAATTTGGTGACACTGGCGACCTTAAGGCTTGATCCACTTGGAATGTTGCAACCTTGAGCTTGATTCTTTAAAGGTGTTTGAGAGGTTAGGCAAGTTGAAGATCATGTCATTTTTTGATTGATCCTTTGTCTAAGTGATCTAAGAGGGCTTGAAACCCTAATTCTTGATTGTGGTGAATGCTCAACCATCTTTAAGGAGATTGATGAGGCATGAAAGTACATCCATATTGTGATGATGATTTGCACAATGATGGGAAATCTTGGTGGTCAAAATTTGGGGTATGACAAAGAGGACAAAGAAATTCCTGAAGAGATATCCTGATTACTCAGGCAAAAGGAAAGGTCCATTGAGCCATAGTAAGAGCCGTTGGAAACAGTCAATTTGGGTTCAGAAGAAGAAAGGAAGGAAGTTAAGATTAGAGCACTGCTCAGTCCAACTGTCAGAGAAGGCTTGATAAACCTTCTCAAAGAATTTCTAGATTTGTTTGCTTTGTCCTACCAGGACATGCCAGGGTTGGATACCAGCATAGTGAAACATCACTTACCACTGAAAACGGAATGTCCTTCGGTAAAACAAAGACTGTGATGGACTCATCCAGATATGGCCATAAAAATTAAGGAGGAAGTGCAAAAGCAGATCGACGCAGGTTTCCTTGCCACCTCAGAATATCCTCAATGGTTAGCCAACATAGTGCCAGTTCCAAAAAAGGACGGAAAAGTCAGAATGTGTGTAGACTACAGGGATTTAAATAAAACAAGTCCAAAAGATGATTTTCCCCTACCACACATTGACATGCTAGTAGACAGCACATCGAAATTCAAAGTCTTCTCCTTCATGGATGGATTCTCGGGCTACAATCAAATTAGAATGGCAATAGAAGATATGGAGAAAACTTCATTCATCACCTCATGGGGCACCTTTTGTTACAAGGTAATGTCGTTCGGTTTGAAGAACGCATGGGCAACTTTTCAAAGGGTGATGACAACTCTGTTTCACGACATCATGCACAAAGAGATTGAAGTGTATGTCGATGACATGATTGCCAAATCTAAAACAGAAGAAAAACACGTTGAACACCTATCAAAATTATTTGAGCTTCTGAGAAAATATAAACTCCGCTTAAATCCAACAATTATACATTCGGTGTTCGCTCAGGAAAGCTCTTAGGATTCATCGTCATCCAGAAAGGAATTAAGGTTGATCCCGACAAAGTTAAGGCCATTCAAGAAATGCCTGCTCCAAGAACTAAAAAGCAAGTAAGAGGATTTTTGGGAAGTCTGAATTACATCTCAAGATTCATATCTCTCATGACCGCGACATGCGCACCGATCTTAAAACTACTCAGAAATAATCAAGGTTGTATATGGACAGAAGACTTCCAGAAAGCCTTCGATAACATCTAAGAGAATTTGCTGAATCCACCGATTCTGTCTCCCTGAGTGGAAGGAAGACCACTGATCATCTACTTAACAGTCTTGGAAGACTCCATGGGTTGTGTGCTTGGCCAACAAGACGAGACAAGAAGAAAAAAGTCTTCCATTTATTACTTAAGCAAGAAGTTCACGGACTGTGAAACTCGATACACTATGCTCGAGAAAACTTGTTTCGCTCTGGCTTGGGTAGACAAACTCTGCGCTAGTACATGATTTGTCACACTACTTAGTTAATCTTTGAAATGGTTCCGATCAAGTGCATCTTCTAAAATCCTGCTCTCACTAGAAGGATTTCCCATTGGCAAATGTTGTTATCAGAATGCGACATCAAGTACCATGCTCAGAAAGCCGTCAAAGGAAGTATTTTAGCCGATCATTTGGCTAATCAGCCGATTGACAATCAGGAATCAGTCAAATTTGACTTCCTAGACGAAGATGTAATGTACCTAAAAATGAAAGATTGCGATGAACCGCTACCAAACGAAGGGCCGAAACCAGGTTCCCAATGGGGACTAATATTCGACGGAGCTGTCAATGCTTATGGAAATGGAATTGGGGCAATCATTGTTACACCTCAGGGTACCCATATTCCTTTCACTGCCAGATTGGCATTCAAATGCACAAACAATGAGGCCGAATACCAAGCTTGTATCATGGGTCTCGAAGAACCTATTGACCTAAGGATAAAAAAATTAGATGTGTATGGAGACTCGGCCCTGGTTATAAATCAGATCAAAGGAGAGTGGAACACATATCAATTAGGATCGATTCCTTACAAAGACTACGCGAGAAGGTTGTTACCCTTCTTCAACAAGATTGAATTTCATCACATCCCTCGTTAAGAAAACAACATGGCTGATGTACTAGCTACTCTATCCTCCATGATTAGTGTGAGTCAATGGAACGACGTACCCAAAATTGACATAATGCGCCTCGAAATGCCCGCTTACATCTTTGCGATTGAAGCAGTCATAAATGAAAAACCATGGTATCACGATATCAAATGGTTCCTTCAAAGACAGGAATACCCGCCTAGGGCATCAAGAAAAGATAGGAAAACTCTCAGAAGACTTGCCGACAACTTCTTCCTAAACAATGATATACTCTACAAGAGAAACGTTGACATGGTTTTGCTCAGATGCGTAGACGGACCAGAAGCAAACATGCTAATGAAAGAAATTCACGAAGGATCTTTTGACACTCATGCCATTGGACACACAATGGCAAGACAAATTCTAAGTGCAGGATATTATTGGCTGACAATGGAATCCGATTGCTACAAATACATGAGGAAATGTCACAAATGTCAGATTTAGCCAACAAAATCCATGTACCACCAACGCATCTCAAAGTCATTTCTTCTCCATGGCCTTTTTCTATATGGGGAATGACATGATTGGCATGATTGAACCCAAAGCCTCAAACGAACATCGGTTCATCCTAGTAGCCATTGACTACTTCAACAAGTGGGTTGAAGCAGTATCATACACCAATGTAACCTGACAATTGGTCGTCCGATTTATCAAGAACAATCTCATATGCTGTTATGGTGTTCCAAGCCAGATCATTACAGATAATGGATCCAACTTAAACAACAAGATGATGAAAGAATTTTGTGTCGAGTTCAAAATTGAACACCATAACTCATCTCCCTACCGGCCTAAAATGAACAGAGCGGTAGAAGCAGCTAATAAGAACATTAATAAGATCATTCGGAAGATGGTTATAACCTACAAAGATTGGCATGAGACGCTACCCTTTACTCTTCATGGCTATCGCTGCCCGGATGTCCATGACCTGCAAAGTGACTTCGAAAGTGTGAGGACTGATAGTTATGGGAAGGTCGACTTCACCGATAACTATTTTTCTGGATCCGTCAAATGCTTTGACAATGACCTCACTGCCTCTCATCGGGGATCCTTGAAATGATAGTCGCATCAGAGTAGATTTTGGCATAACATTCAGAGCTGATCATGTGTCTACCAGTGCACTGGCTAGAGCATCGTCCTGGTAGTTAACTGTAATGTTAAGCGCCGTGTGGTGATTTTTGCCTCCTTCCAGTAGTTCTTCATCACTGAATCCTAAAGTGTTGCAGGAAGTGATGTTGGAAATAATGTTGTCGAATTGTCTTATCGTCACGTCTTGTTCCACAAAAGCTTGCTCTAGGACTTTCTGTAAAGCTTCTCTGTGAGCTTCGGAGTTGAGCAAGAGAGATAGCACAGAGATTCGAGATGGATTTTACCGCAGTTGGTCTACAATGTTGTACTCGCTCTTCTGGATGAGCTTCAGCACCTCATCGTTGTTCTTTGAAAGGTCGGGATTACTGGATTGCCCGACTGGTTGATTAGGAAATTCTATTTGAGGTTCCATTTCCTTGGTGGGTTCTTCAACTCCTCTACTGAAGATCCGACCGCTCCGTGTTACTCAACTGATATCGGCAATGTTTACGACAGAGGGTAATGGAGTTTCCCTTCCATTCTCGATTATTGTTGCACCGTATTTATAAGGGATAACCTTATCGGATTTGTACGGTATCGATTCTGGCAGATAGATAACCACATGAGCCTTTTGATTTTTCTAACCATCGTAGGCAGCCTCAATTGGTTCGAGGTTGAGAATCTTTCTACTATTAAGAGGAACTCTTGATTCATGGAGTAGAGGGATTATGGCGCATACATCTTTGGCCACTTCTTATTTAGGGATTAAGACAACGTCTTTGCTTTGATCAAGAAGATAATCTTGCATTACGTTGATCGAACCAGAGCTTGAACATAGTCGGATCTCCTTTCTGTCCAACTGATTTTAAAGAGCGGCTCGCACAAGGTAGCATCCTTGGTTGTTCTCTGAGCAAACTCTACAGCGCTCATAATTGTGCAATGGCACCCGGCCACGTCCGCTTTGTATGCAGTGCAACTTCACTAGGTCTGTTTCCATTGATCGAACATCCTGACTTTGATGCCTAGTAGGATTCCCGTCAGACATACTGACCTGTTGTGTGTCTTCATCTAGATAGATCAGAAGCCACCAGTGGTTCAACAAGTGTTGAAGCATTCTTTAGACAAGTGCACATCCTTGGTCATCCTTATGACATACTTTACAGTTCTGATAATCATATGAAGCCAGAAAACCGAGTCGGACTTGCTTAGCGTGTAATCCTACCAAGCTGGTATTTATCAGGCGAATATCAAAGATTTGAATCATATTAACTTGATAATGATTTCTATCACAGTAGTCCTGGATCCGTCTGAGATCCATCTGACACTGGAGGGCC
The DNA here is from genome assembly GCA_022829125.1 of Lathyrus tuberosus. Classification (NCBI taxonomy): domain Eukaryota; kingdom Viridiplantae; phylum Streptophyta; class Magnoliopsida; order Fabales; family Fabaceae; genus Lathyrus; species Lathyrus tuberosus. The sequence continues at coordinate 1,818,709 of JALAZF010000532.1, read as the reverse complement.
TCTTGTACAAAAGAGCATCCCTGATTGTTTATTGAGCAGATCGGACAGGAATTGTAATCGTGTCATGGTAGATCATGATGTTGGCTTTGCCTTGAGTGATTGTCACCAAGTTGACATTCATCACAAAAATATTATTGTTTTGAATGATGTTTGAATTTGTATAAGTCATGCTAACTTCCCGGATTCGGCAATCTTGGATCCATCCGAGATCCATCTGTTCTTGTAGAGCTGATTGCACTACGGAATATCCTTGATTATTCTTGGAGCAGATATCACACGGGTGATAATTGTGAGATGGTACATGACTGTATCTGCTCTGTCTGCAATGCATCTTGACCAGATTGGTTCCTAATAGGAGTACATCGTGAATTTGATAGATGTGGTTGGACTCTTCCTCTATCAAATTTACGACAGCTTTCTCGTGTTGAGGCAACGGGTTCGTTTGAACATTTGGATTTGTATCCTTGACAGATAGGACCCCATTCCTGACAAGATTTTGCACATCGGATTTAAAGCTAAGATAGTTTTCTATGTTATGCCCAGGTCCTCCTTGATGGTAAGGCCAAGTTTGATCCGCTTTGAACCAAAAAGGCAGATTTTCTGGTACTATAAGAGGAGACCTGGTTTGGACGTGCCCTTTGACCAGTAGTAGTGGAAACAGTTTTGTGTACAACATCGGTATAGGGTCATACCCTAGTGGTCGCGTTGTACGGTTGTTATTGTCGTACTGAGGATGAGCCTGCTCAAGAGGCTGTTGTGTCCTTTACTGAAACTGTTGTTGATTCGGTTGGCTCTGAGCAACCTGAGGTTGATACGTTGGAACAGGGGCAGTGTTGATAGTAGGAGTTACTGCTGCTACTGGTTGATACCTTCGCCTTTGCTTTCCGAGAGAGATATTACCAATATCTTGCTCTTTTTTCTTAGGGAAAGCATTACCGTATCCTTTGGTACTGCTTGATGGTCATGTATCTTTGACCAGACGTCCTTCTCGGACTGCCTTTTCAAGGCATACTCCCATGTTCACCATCTCAGTAAAGTCGATGGGCGCACTGGCGACCATTCGATCCTAATAGAATGAGCTCAAGGTTTTCAAAAAGATCTTTTTCATCTCTTTCTCCTCAAGAAGGGGACAAATCTGGGCGGCAATTTCACGCCATCTCTGTGCATATTCCTTAAAGGTTTCCTTGTCCTTCTGCGACATTGCTCTGAGTTGATCTCTGTTCGGTGCCATGTCCAGGTTATACTTATATTGCTGAATGAAAGCAGCGCCAAGATCTCTGAAAGTGACGATCTTGGTGCAGTTTAAACCCATGTACCATTTAAGTGCGACACCGGTTAAACTATCTTGAAAGTAATGGATCAGTAGCTGTTGATTCTCTGTTTGAGTTGACATCTTTTGAGCGTACATCACCAAATGACTTTGAGGGCAAGAGTTGCCCTTGTATTTTTCAAAGTCGGGCACCTTGAATTTGTGTGGGATTTTCACGTTAGGGACCAAAAAAAGGTTTGAGGCATCCTTTCCGAATAAATCCTGACCGCGAATGGCATGCAGTTCCTTCTGCATCTCCAGGAATTGTTCTTGGAACTCATTCATCCTTGTAGCGCGAGTTTTTGCGTGGTTGCGAAGCACTATCGCTTTGGGGTACTATAGCTCGATTCATTTTTTATCCTATTGAAGCTGATGAAGGAAGGGAAATAGATGTCTCCAATTAACCCTGCTTGCATACTGAGTTTAAACAGATCACTGTTTGTTTACAGATGCTATTAAGATTATGGGTCTCTCTTAGGTTATTTTGTTAAAAACAGTGTCTAGGCTATCGGTAGGATGTTAGGTCTGATGCTTTTCGATTGATGTATGATGGTACAGGATTTTGGATTTTTTAATTAGTGTGCTCGCTAAGATTTTTGCAATCTTATGCCTACGTATTCCCATTTAACGAAACAGGGAATCAGAGCGATCGTAGTTCCTCCTATTCTACGGGAGGAAAAAGGTTGTTTTGGTGTCTTGTTCAAAGCCCAAGACGTGAAGCTAAATGTGGTTTGTATCTTGTTCAAAGCCCAAGATGTGAAGCTGAATGGTCTATTTGTATCTTGTTCGAAGCCCAAGATGTGAAGCTAATGGGTTTTGACTTTAGAGAGAATCTGCCATCTCTAAAGGGGATTTTTGGTCTGTTTGTCACAATTGTTGTGTGACTGGTTATAAAGGAGAATTACTTTAACTGGGTTATGTGAATTTAGCAATACCATAATTTCCTTTATAGGGGTTTGTTAACCTGAAGGAGAAGACTTTAACTCAGTTTAGAGCAATGTCATCTTTCCTTAGGAATTCCTCATGCTAAAAAAGGGACAGTGGCGTGGATGTAAATAATCCAGAGGCATGCCACTTACAGCAATTAGATGGGGGAAAAGGAGTTGTTGATGTTTGCATACTGTGAATGAGGCATAAATTTTGATGCTAAATGGTTGATTGACTCAACCGGGGTTTCCTTATACAAAGCCTAAGAGGAGGCTATTGACCCAACAAGAGGGTGTTTTTATGTGTCTCGTACGAAGCCCGAGATAGAGGCTAAAAGGGTTGACTCAACAAGAGAGTGCTTTTATATATGTCTTGTACGAAGCCCAAGACGGAAGCTCAAAGGTGATTGACTCAACAAGAGAGTCTTTTATACTCAACAAGAGAGTGTTTTTGTATCTCGTACGAAGCCCGAGACGGAGGCTAAAGGTTTGACTCAACAAAAGAGTCTTTTATACTCAACAAGAGAGTGTTTTTGTATCTCGTACAAAGCCCGAGATGGAGGCTAAAGGTTTTACTCAACAAGAGAGTCTTTTATACTCAACAAGAGAGTGTTTTTGTATCTCGTACAAAACCCGAGATGGAGGCTAAGAAAGGTTTGACTCAACAAGAGAGTATTTTTGTATCTCGTACGAAGCCTGAGATGGAGGCTAAAGGTTTGACTCAATGTCATACCACAAATTTTGACCACTAAGATTTCCCATCATTGTGCAAATCATCATCACAATATGGATGAACCATCTTGCCTCATCAGTCTCCCCAAGGATGGGTGGACACTTACTACAGTCAAAATTAGGGTTGCAAGCCCTCTCAGAGTTCTTAGACAAAGGATCAATCAAGAAATGATGTGATCTTCAACTTGTCTAACCTCCCAAACATCTACAATGGATCAAGAGGACTCCCACTTTAAGGATTAAGCACAAGGCTGCTCCCTTCCAGGTGGATCAAGCCTCAAGATGGCCAGTGTCACCAAATTAGGGTTTGGTCGACCAGGGCCTCCAGATGGGAATTTTCCTCTGCGCAATGAGCCAATGCTTCAAAGCATATCCTAAAATACTCCATGGAACCTCATGGGCCCAAGCATCAAGTCAATTTGACCTCGGGGGATGCATACATCAAAATTCAGGAATTAGGGTTTCTTGACCTAATTCACCCCTAAGTTGACTTTTGGGACAAATCATGAGCCAAGAAATCAAGACATGATTTGAGGGTCTCCAACATACCACATTGATCCATTTGTAACAATGGATTGATCCAGGAAGCTTGAGCAGCAAGTCTCAATTTCATCAGTACCACAATTAGGGTTTTTCGAGAAAAGTCAACTGTAGCTTTGACTTTTGACCAGGACATGCTCCCAAACCCTAGGACATGATTCAATACACCCTATAACACCTATGAAATCAATCCATCAAGTTTAATTTAGGTCAAGGACTTGATTTCATAGAGGATCGCATAGTTTGAAATTCATCTGACAAAAAGTCAACTGTGCACAAAAGTCAACTTTGACTTTTTGAGATTTTTCACAAAAATGGTTTTTTAACCCTAAAATGATGTTAATGTATGATTTAAATCATCATTCATCAAGAAAAATCAAGAAAAGTGGGATAGCTTGTAAAAGGGGTAACCATAAAAACTTAGAAAATTTTCTAAGTTATGAACAAAGTGGCAAGGGTACCAACTTTGGAGGATCATAACTCCTAAACCACAAGGCCATTTTTCCCCATCCAAACCTAGATTTGTAGCTCTCATTACCCTCTACAAAAGCTTAGAACTGACCTCCTTCCAAATTCATCATGGATTTTGAGTTATACAATGATCAAAATCACAAAAAGTGAAAATGTCACTTTTTTCCAACACTTAGTGAAATTTTCACTAAGTCAGAATCTGCCTTCACTTTTTTCCAAATGTAGGGGGATTTTTCACTTGGATCCAAAAGGTATCAAAACCAAATATGATCAAACAGTTGTTGTATCATATGAGGGCTTTCCAAAATGGCCAAGAACATCACCAAATTCCACTTGGGCCATGAGATATGACAATGGCAATATGCCTTACTGAAAACTGCCAAGGCTAGACAGAATTTTGCATTTTTGCTCGATTTGGTAAAATCAGATAATTCCAAGCCTTGTCATCACCTTGGACACATCTGAGGATCAAATTTAAAGGGGACAAACACTGAGCCAAGCCTCCAAAGTCCTTGTAACAAGAAGTAGCATGTCAAACCTAGAATTGCCTAAAAGAGACAAGACTCCAATTTTGGATTGGAGCATTCAATACATACACCAAGGTGGCATGGACTGACACATTTGCAATTGAATTCAGTTAAGACTTATCCAAGACCAAGGGAACCACAGTCCTGTGCCCTAACCTCTAGTCAATGGCTAGAGGAGACTTGGATTCCAAAGTGCAACCATTGGCCAAACCTCTGCTGCAGTTGCCATTCAATAATGATCCCAAAACAAACTTGCTCTACTATAAATAGAGCTCATTTGTGCTCAGTTTGAGTACACCAAAGCCATCAAACAGATGCTTTCCTCAAAATCCCTCTCTTTAGGCCAAAATGCTTCTTTAGCAAGGTAACTCTGAGTTTTTGAGTTACAGAGCATTTCCATCACAACTCATGATCCTAACACCTCATAAACATCATATGTAGGTGATCCAAACTATCAAAAGTGACCTGTAACACCAAAATCACAAAGTCACCTCTCAAAACCTCAAAATAGGCCTTTTGTGCATTTTTCAAGCCATGTCTTGATTCAGTCACTTTCCAAACCATATAAAACCTCAAGCACACTCCAAATAACATCCTTGAACTGTCCCAAATGGTTCCCCCCATCTGGAACACCATTTGAGAGAGTTGCTATTTTGGTCATTTTAACCCCTTTTGCAAGAAAGGGCCAGTTTGTGTTTTTGCAGGTTCCAGCTGATTCCAACCATCCTCAAAGCTTCTAAGGGATCATTTGAGAGTGTCCAAAGCATCAAACCATTTCTAGAACAAGACGTTTGGCAAATTGCACAGAAAACTCCAAAAGCTCAAAAAGAGGTAAGCATCATGACTTGAACTTTCCAAAATATGCATTGCTTTGAAGCCCACTAATCATACACACCTCATACATGTTATATATGTTGTGTTTGAACCAATTCATCATGTAATTCATGCCTGTATCAAAGTGTAGCATAGAAAATGCAATTATAGGCCTTTTTCAAAACCACTATCGGATTTTGAGGAGGGAGTATGATCTGGAAAAAATACCACCACCATTGGATTCCTTGTGAAATTCTAGGCCAGATGCATATAAATTTTGTATCAAACCATGGAGAAATGAGAAAGTTATGACCTTCACGTTTCTGACCCAAAACTTGCCTTGCCTTGCCTTCCCTTGGGCCAGGCCAAAAACAAGGCAAGCCTTGTATATTTGTGGTTTCACTTCAAGCAATGGATGTATCACCACCCCAGTGGTAAGGCACGCGCCCTATAACCTTGAGGTCGTGGGTTCAAACCCCACCCATGCCATTTTGTGTTTTCTCACATTTTTGCTATTTTTTCCAATATTTTCATGTTTTATTAATTAATTGGAAAATTAATAACTCCTTCAATTTTAATTATTTTTTATTGGTTCTTTTTGCAAAAAATCACAAAAACGTTGAAATATTTTATTCCATAAAAAAATTAGGTTTATATTATTTATATAATATAATTAGTATTTTTGTGAATAAATTCCTTTTTAATGTTTTTAAACATTTTAAAAGTGAATATTTACTTTGAAAATCAAAACCAAGTGAGTTTTAATTCACCTTGTGATTAATCCCTAATTTCTCAAACCTTAAACAAAAATCACAAATGGTTTATTCAAACTTATTTGGTATTTTATTTGATTTTCTTTAAATATTTACTTTTAAAGAATAACAAATTAGGGTTTCTTTGATTTTCACCATCATCAAACAATTTCAAACACTTTTCGGCCTCTAATAGAGTGTAAGACCCAATCCTTTGTAAGTACAACCATTTTGGACCTCACTTATTATATAAGTCCCGTTGTATTTCAAAAAGTTCGACGCGATCATCGTCCGTTGAAAAACAAACTCTGGGCCTCTCCTCAAGCTATAAGACTCATTCAAAATTATTCTTGGGCCTCTATTAGAGTGTAAGACCCAACCCCCTTTGAAAACCAAACCATTTTGGGCCTCAATGCATTGTATAAGACCCACCGCGTTTTCAAAAATCTCGGCGCGATCGCCATTTTCAAACAAATGACCCTGGGCCTCTCCTTGAGCTGTAAGCCCCACCACTTGTACAAAAATAAATCTCTTGGGCCTCTGTTAGAGTGTAAGACCCAATCCCCTTTTAACCAAAACTTTTTGGGCCTCAGACATTGTATAAGTCCCCCTACGTTAAAAGAAAACCACGGCGCGATCGCCAATAAAAAAACCAATCATCTGGGCCTACCCTCGTGTTATAAGCCCCATTTTTTTTCTTTAAACACTTGGGCCTCTTGAGAGAGTGTAAGACCCATCCCCTTGTACAGAAAACTTTTTGGGCCTCAGTCACTTGTATAAGTCCCTCTGTACAAAACCACAGTGCGATCACTGATAAACCTTGGGTCTCTCCTTGAGCTGTAAGCCCCAACATCTTTTCAAAATACTTTCTCCTTTAATTTTGAATATACTATTGTTTTCAATCTTTCTTTGTTGAACAACTAACCAAACAGCATGGAAGCTCTACAACCGAGTAAGTGTTTATATGCTTTCTTTATCCGCTTTCATACATATAACTGTATTGTGGGGCTGTTTCGCTGTAAGTCTTCTTTCATAAACTCATATGAACTGTGTAATACTAGTATAGATATTTAGAGTTTCCCCGACAGTCTTCCCTCCTCTTAGGGTTAAATAATATGGAGACGTGAAAGGCAGCATTCTCGGTGAACCCTTTCTCAGACTGTCACCCTTAGACATTGTCAAAGAAACTCTAACTCCCCAGAGATGATATTTTCTCCGTGAATGGCATCTCTTGAGTTTCTTCCAAATTCTCGGACTTTCCTGGCTTGATCTATTCTCTGTGAATAGCCTGTCTTGAATTTCTCGGGGTTTGGGGACCCACAGGCTTCCTAAAAGCATCCCCGCCTCCTCTTGGGCGTTGTACAAGGACCCTACGGCTTCTTAGAAGTATTCACAGCCTCCTCTTAGGCTTTGTATAAGGATTCTTCCTTTGGGAAGAGATCCTCCTCTTGTGCTTCGTACAAATTGTCCCTCGGCTTCTTAAAAGTTTCCAGCCTCCTCTTGGGCTTCGTACAAATTGTCCCGTCGACCTCCTAGAGGTATAGGAACAGAAATTAGTCATCTTAATAAAACAGTCTTTCAAAGAGTCTAGATCTTTCTACCGTGAACATATTACTACTGTTTCTTTAAGCATAGTACAAAAGATAAAACTCTAGACTTAGACAGTCTAATCTCCTTGAGTCTCGAAAGCATTCTCAAGTAGGGAAAAACACCAGTAGACTCGGACAGAGTCCAATACCCTCTGGATTCCCCATTTCCTTAAAGAACAGGAAATAACCTTGATCCTCTGATCAATCCAAAAGCATAGCCTTACCTTTAATCAGTCTCTTTATAAGAACTGATTTTCTCTTTTCGCCAACCTACTGGACCTGTCACTCAACTGAAATAGCAATCCTTTAGCCTTTATCCCGGGCTTCGTACGAGATACAAAAAGACTCTCTTATTGAGTCAATAATCCTTTTAGCCTCTATCTCGGGCTTCGTACGAGATACAAAACACTCTCTTGTTGAGTATAAAAGACACTCTTGTTAAGTCAACCTTTAGCCTCCGTCTTGGGCTTCGTACAAGACACATCTAAAAGCACTCTCTTGTTGAGTCAACTCCTTTTAGCCTCCCTCTCGGGCTTCGTACGAGACATAAAAGCATCCTCTTGTTGGGTCAATAGCCTCCTCTTAGGCTTTGTATAAGAAAAACCCCGGTTGGGTCAACCAACCTTTTAGCATCAAAACTGTGCCTCGGATACAAACATCAACAACTCCTTTCATCTAATTGCTGTAAGCGGCAAGCCTCTGGATTATTTACATCCACGTCACTGTCCCTCTTTTAGCATGAGAAATTCCTAAGGAAAGATAGCATTGCTCTACACTGAGTTAAAGTCTTCTCCTTCAGGTTAAAACCCCCTATAAAGGAAATTATGGCATTGCTAGGATTCACACATCCCGGTTAAAGTAATCCTCCTTTATAGCCAGTCAACCAATAGTTGTGACAAACAGACCCCCTTTAGAGATGACAAATTCTCTCTAAAGACAACACCTTTTTAGCTTCCCATTTTGGGCTTCGAACAAGATACAAATAGACCCTTCAGCTTTACATCTTGGACTTTGAACAAGATATAAACCACCCTTTTCAGCTTCACGTCTTGGGCTTTGAACAAGACACCAAAACACCATTTCCTCCCATAGAATAGGAGTAACTACCATCGCTCTGATTTCCCCGTTTCGGTAAACGGGAATACGTAGGCATTAGATTGAAAGAAAAATCTTAGCGAGCACACTAATCCAAAGCCCCAAATCCCGTACCTTCACACATCAATCGAAAAGCATCAGTCCTAGCATCCTAACAAAATTTCCCATGAACATTCCCAGTGTTTCGTTTGAAACAAAGTAAGAAGAAAGAGGCCCCATTACCATATAGCATCCGTAACCTAACAGACCGCTGTTAAAACTCAGTATGCAAGTAGGGTTAATTGGAGACATCTATTTACCTTCCTTAGTCAGCTCAATAGGATAAAAAATGAATCGACCTTTAGTAACCCCAGAGCGACAGTGCTTAAGAACCCCGTCCAAAATCGCTCGCTACAGAAAAATGGTGTCCACCGTGGGGCTCTTTTCTTTCTTTCTTTCCTTTTTTAGGTATTTCACTGGGATAGGACTTTTTTTGACTTCACTAGGATCTTAGGTCAAAACCTTTAAAGTTGGGAAGGTACCACAGAATGGTGACTCCGTCAGGGAGCCATTTTTGTCAGGAACATAGGATTCATAGCACTTTAAAGTCTAGGACTTTAGGACAAATATATATACTACTTTTCCTAATTAATATCTGTGTTTATTTTTCTGCTAATGGGAATGCGTGTGATGCCGCATGGGGAAAGATTAAGTATACACCTAGGAAAAATCTCTTTTAGTAGTGAGAAAACTATTGGAAATGGTTGTCACGCGATACTACCCTCTTTTAATGGTTCTTCGAAAAACATCACCTAGCACGGTTCCCGGCCCGCTGGTGTTTTCTCGACAAGAACTGATGATTTTGAGAGACAGGTACAAAAATCACTAGTATAAACTTTTGGGGTGGGGGGGGGGGGGGGGGGGGGTAGAGCCTTAATTTCATGACATCGACCCTTTGACCCCATGTTTTTTCTATGTTTTTGTGTGCTGCATTCATGCATTCATCTAAAAAACATTACATCAAAGAAAAACTTCTCTTCTAGTCTCTCTTTTTTCAAACTAAACTAAGACAATGATTGGAAATGCCAGAGAAAAAGATTGCGCTCATGGACTTCGGTAGGAGGAGAACTCACAAGTATACCTTTAGGGTTCCAAAACTAGAGGATTTGAGAGGATTAGTGAGGATGATCACTAACCCTGAAGCTTTCAGAGCCAAGTACGGAGGTCTGCTACCTCTGTTAAGAGTCTATGTGATTGAAGTAATCATGGAGGCACTCATTCTGTTTTACGATCCGGTCTGTCACTGTTTCACATTCCCGGATTACCAGCTCGCACCAACGCCGGAGGAGTATTCTCACCTAACCGATTTACACATTACTGATCGAGCTCCTTTTTTTGGACTGGAAGAAATTCCAAAAGATCAAACCATTGTAAGAGCAATCTATTTGGATGAGTCCGAAATCAAGACTCACATGACCACCAAGGGTGGGCTCCCAGGTTTGCCAGCCCAGTTCCTGACAAAGAAGGCTCTGTAATTTGCTAGTATAGGGAACATGACTGCTTTTGAAAGCATCTTTGTCTTACTCACCTACGTGTTCTTTCTGTTTCCCAACATTAATAGCTTCGTCGATATCAACGCCATTAAGGTTTTTCTCATTGGAAACCTTGTGCCAACTTTGCTCGCGGACGCGTATCATTCTGTACATTTAAACAATTTGTACAGCAGAGGGATGATCACATGCTGTGTACCCCTGCTATACAAATGGTTTATCTCCCATTTACCCAAGTTTACTGCATTTTGGGATCATAAGAGTGCCTTGTGTTGGTCGCAGAAAATCATGTCTCTTACCAACTCTGACATAGATTGGTGCAATAGGATTTATGAAGGGATCAGGATCATTGACCATTGTGAAAATTTCCCCAACGTACCCCTCATAGGAACTTAGGGAGGAATCAACTACCATCCAGTATTGGTTCGTCGTCAATTTGGATACCCGGTGAGGCATGTCCCGCGTAATGTTCATCTGGAGGGTCTTGTAATACCCCAAATTTTGACCACTTAGATTTCCCATCATTGTGAAAATCATCATCACAATATGGATGTACCTTTATGCTTCATTAGTCTCCCCAAGGATGGGTGAGCATCCACTACAATCAAAATTAGGGTTTCAAGCCCTCTCTGAGTGCTTAGACAAAGGATCAATCAAGAAATGACATGATCTTCAACTTGTCTAATCTCTCAAACATCCACAATGGATCAAAAAGGACTCCCACTTCAAGGATTAAGCACAAGGCTGCTCCCTTCTAGGTGGATCAAGTCTCAAGATCGACAGTGTCACCAAATTAGGGTTTTGGTCGACCAGGGCCTCCAGATGGAAATTTTCATCTGGGCACAAGGCAATGATCCAAAACATAACCTAATATACTTCATGGAACCTCATGAACCCATGCATCAAGTCAATTTTGCCTCAGGGGATGCATTCATCAAAAATCAGGAATTAGGGTTTCTTGACCTAATTCACCCCTAAGTTGACTTTTGGGACAAACCATGAGCCAAGACCTCAAGAGATGATTTGAGGGTCTCTAATATACCATATTGATCCATTTGTAACAATGTATTGATCCAAGAAGTTTGAGCAACAAGTCTCAATTTCATCTGCACCACAATTAGGGTTTTAAGGGAAAAGTCAACTGTAACTTTGACTTTTGACCAGGACATGCTCCCAAACCCTAATACATGATTGAATATACCCTATGACACCCATGGAACATGCCCATCAAGTTTGATTTAGGTCAAGGACATGATTTCCTGAAGAATTGCACAATTTGGAATTCATTTGATAAAAAGTCAACTGTGCACAAAAGTCAACTTTGACTTTTTGAGATTTTTCACCAAAATGGATTTTTAACCCTAAAATGATGTTAATGTATGGTTTGAATCATCATTCATCAAGAAAAATCAAGAAAAGTGAGGTAACTTGTAAAAGGGGTAACCATAAAACTTAGAAATTTTTCTAAGTTAAAAATAAAGTGGCAAAGGTACCAACTTTGAAGGACCATAACTCCTAAACTACAAGGCCATTTTTTCTCATCCAAAGATGGATTTGTAGCCCTCATTATCACCTACAAAAACTTTAACTACAAGTCATTCCAATTCATTAAGGATTTTGAGTTATGGAGTGATCAAAGTGGCTGAAAAGTGAAAATGTCACTTTTTCCAACACTTAGTGAAATTTTCACTAAGTCAGATTCTGCCTCACTTTTTGCCAAATGTAGGGGGATTTTTCACTTTGAATCAAAAGAGATCAAAACCAAACTTGTTCAAACAGTTGTTGTATCATGTAAGAGCTTTCCAAAATGGCCAAGAACATTGCCAAATTCAACCTACACCATGAGATACAACATTGCTAAGTTGCCTTGCTGAAATCTGTCAAGGCAAGGCAGAATTTGCAACTTTGGTCGATTTGCCAAAATCAGCCAAATTCAATTGCTCCTATCCACTTAGACACCTCAGAGGATTGAATCTAAAGGGGACAATCTCTGAGCCAAGCCTCCAAAGTCCATGGAACAAGAAATAACATGTTGAACCTAGAATGGCCAAAATAGGGACAAGACTTCAAATTTGGAATGAGGCATTTAATGGAACCATCAAGGTGGCATGGACTGAGCCATTCTCATCTGAAATAAGTCAAGAATTATCCAAGACCAAGGGAACCAAAGCTCTGTGCCCTAACCTCTAGTCAATGGCTAGAGGAGACTTGGATTTTCATTTCCCAACATTGGCCAAACCTACTTACCAGCTGCCATGCACTATTCCTTGCAAAACAAACTTGCTCTAATATAAATAGAGCTCAATTGTGATCAGTTTGAGTACACCAAAGCCATCTAACAGATGCTTTCCTCAAAATCTCTTCTTTCACTCCAATTTTGCCTTCTAAGGCAAGTCACTATCGGGTTTTGAGTTTGAGAGCAATTCCAATCAAACCAATCACTCACACACCTCACATACATCACATATGAGCTGATCAAACACTTAGATTACTTCTGAAACATCAATTTCACAAAATCACCAGCTGGTTGCTCAAGGTTTTAACCAAAGTGCAGCTGAGGTACCACAAAATGATCCAGCCAATTTCAATCAAGTCCAACCATCCAAACACAATCCATAGGGTGTAGGGAAGCTGTTCAGATCATCACAACTCATCTGTAACACCTCCAAATCAAAAATCACTTTGAACTTGCTGTCACGACTTGGAGGTAAGCACATGCTTGGTCATCTCTCAATCCATGCATATTTCCTCGCACAATAATTTGGCCATATGTTCATAATCATGCATGGAATGTTTTCCCTCAATTAATTGCATTGTTTGAATCGTGTATCAAAAATCCTAGCCTTCATGCAGAAATTAGGGTTCTTGAGGTCTCTTCGTGATTTCTTGTTGTATGTTTAATTTAAATGAAATTAAGTGTTATAGACATGATCGTGAGGTTGAGACGAGCATAATGATATGTGGATTGCATGATATGGTTACGTATTCAGTGAGATTGGATGGAAAATGCAAATCTGAGAAACCAAGAACACGCGCGTGTTCTTCAGCTTGTTCTTGGCGCCATTTTTTAATAATTCAAATATTTGAATTATGTGATTTTGTTTAATTGATTCAAAAATTAATTTCTCTCTGAGTTTTAATGATTTTGAGTTGATTCTTGTTTTAATAATTCACAAAAATGTTAAAATATTTTATTTTATCAAAAAATCCCAAAAATATTATTTATTTCATATAATTGATATTTTTGCAAAGAATTAATATTTTGATTGTTTTTGGCATTTTAAATATTTTTTCTACATTGATTTTGCAACTTTTAATGCTTTCTGATTATTTTGTAGGTCAATACTTAATTTTTGAAGCATTAATCCAAGATCACAATTTGTTTTCCATGTGTTAAACAATTTTTGATCATTTTAAGTGAATTTTTATTCAATTAAATACATTTTTGAAAACAAATTAGGGTTTTGGATTAATTCAACCCTCATAAATCATTTTCAAAACATTTTGGGCCTCTTGAGAGAGTGTAAGACCCATCCCCCCTTGTACAAAAACTTTTTGGGCCTCATCCATTGTATAAGTCCCTCTATACAAGTAAACGGCGCGATCGTCGCCTTTTTTTTAAAATAAACCTGGGCCTACCCTCGAGTAGTAAGACCCATTTCTTTTTTCTTAAAACTTTTTGGGCCTCTAATAGAGTATAAGACCCAATCCTTTTTTGACCAAATCATTTTTGGGCCTCAGTATATTGTATAAGTCCCGATACCGTAAAAAATTAACGGCGCGATCGTCGCCTTTTCAAAATAACCCTTGGGCCTCTCCTTGAGCTATAAGACCCATTCAAAACACTTTGGGCCTCTATTAGAGTGTAAGACCCAATCCCCCTTTTAACCAAAACATTTTGGGCCTCACTTATTGTATAAGTCCCTCTGCGTTAAAAGAAAACCTCGGCGCGATCGCCATTTTTAAACGGAAAAATCATTTGGGCCTACCCTCGTGTTATAAGCCCCACTCTTTTTCTTTAAACCTTTTTGGGCCTCTTGAGAGAGTGTAAGACCCATCCCTTTGTACAGAAAACCATTTTGGGCCCCAGTCACTTGTATAAGTCCCTCTGTACAAAGTTCAAACAGTGCGCTCACTGATAAAACCCTGGGCCTCTCCTTGAGCTGTAAGCCCCAAATCTTTCTTTTTCAAAGCACTTTCTCCTTTGATTTTGAAATATACTGTTGTTTTCAATCTTTCTTTGTTGAACAACTAACCAAACAGCATGGAAGCACTACAACCGAGTAAGTGGTTATCGCTTTCATTTACTGCTTTCATATTATAAACTGTATTGTGGGGCTGCTCACTGTAAGTCTCCTTTCATAAACTCATATCTATTGTGTAATAATAGTATAGATATTTCGAGTTTCCCCGGCTACTATGTAACGCCCCAGTTTTGGTCAGTTTTATTTAATCGAGTTTAGTTGATTATTTTATTATTATATTATTTTATTATTGACTTTTATTTGACAAAATGTTATTTTTCAATGTTGTAATCTTTTGTCGCGTTTTGAGAGCGTTGGCGAGATATTTGAGATGAGGGGTATTTTGGTCATTTGGGTAGATATTTTGTTTAAATAGAATAGAAAGATAGAAAAAGAGAAAAGAAAAGAAAAGGAAAAGAAGAAAGAAGAGAAAGAGAAGGAAAGAAGAGGAAGAGGGGAGAAAAGAGAAAAAGAGGAAAATCGAGTATTCGTCCGTTTCAATCGCGATTAATCGGGTAAGGGTGAGAAGTTTCAATTATATCTTGCTTGTGTATGTATATGTGTATGTTTTCTTGATTGTTTTGGATATTTTCTTATAGTTTTCCGTTTAGGTCGAATTGTAGGAAATCGATAGAAATCGATGTTTTCACGGATGAATTTCGAAATAAATTGCGTAGTTTAGTCGAGTGAAGTGAGGCCGACGTTATAGAAACTCGTTTCGTTAAAATCGGTTGATATTTGAAAATTTGGCGTTTTTAGGTTCCGGAATAGTGTTTTTCAAAAGTCGCGGAATCGCGTAATTTTTTATTCTAATACGTCCGTATACATTTATGGAGGATTATCATGTATTTTGTTTGAAGAAAATAATTGAATCGGTCGGGTTTCGGGCGAAAACGCCCCAAAAATCACTGCTGAACCAGAACTGGTGTATTTTCACGCAGTCGTACGGACACGACTGCTAGTGTGAAAATTCTGGTTTCGTGCGATTTTCGGAAATTCATATCTCTCGAACCGTAAGTCGGTTTTGATCCCCGTTCGAAGCGTTGGGAAGCTAACGAGATGTTTTTTCTAGGAAAAATAGTTTTGAGGTCTGAATCCTTCCCAATCGGTACAGTTTTTACGAACCGTTTCGTAGTGTCGGGCGTCCGGTTTATGTTTTGCGTTATTTGGAAATATTCGTAACTTATTCGTCGTTTATCGGATTTAAGAGTTCTTTATATCGAATCGAAGGTCTTTAGGAGTACTTTTTAGTGATGATGAAAAATATTATTTTTGGCCGACTTTTCCGAGAAAACGAATTATGGACTTTGGTGTTATTTTTCAATATTGTGGGTTATGCTTTGGTAAGTGATTGTATGACTTGTGTGATGATTCTTTGATGATAATTGGTTGTTGTGGAATACTTTGTTGATGGTTTGTGGCTTTATGACAATAATTGTGTTGATGTGAATATATATGATAAGTATTGGTGATGATGGTTTGTGGTGTTATGGAGGAATAAATGTGTGTTTTGGGTTTTGATTTCAATGTGCGATAATGATGTGTTGTGAGTAGCATTTGATATGTGAATTCCTTGTGGAAGTGATTGTGATTGCATAATTGTTGTGGTTTGTGGTTTGTAATGAAAATGCATGTGGTGACATGTTGTGAAATGAATATGCACGTGATATTGTTGTGATGATGATTTGTGGCCTTACGGCAAGAAAATGCGATACGTGGTAATTGTTGATTTATGCATGATTATGGATGTGTATGTGGGTGCAATGTGAATGTCATGAGTAATTTGTATGCCAAGCATCATGATATGCATTGTTGTGACGTCCTGAGTGACGGAATGATTCCAGAGGGAATTTTCTATAACACCGTGTGCCTCGAAGATATGAGGCGTTGCCTGAGGACTGAAAGCGGTGGTTATAGACGATTGTGCGCCATGAAATACTGGTAGAAAGCAATCGGATTGTGCGCCCTGAAATAGTGGTAGAAAGCAATCCATAAACGTCGTTCGCCCTGAAATAGTGGTTTATAGCGACAGGGAACATCGTAGGCCCGACGGGGAGTTACTCTATGTAACGAGCGATGATTCCAAGAGTTCCTGGGGGACTAATGTATCACCAATTGAGTCGGTACCCGCATTTGCATCTATATAGAGTCGTTGGTCGATCTCTATGGTATGCATTGATCATCTTTTGTATATTTGCATTGATGAATGATTATGGAAAAGTATGGTTTGTGGAAGTATGGAATTAATGGAATATGCATGATTATATGCTTGGTTTCGTATAGATATATACATTGTGATGTATATGAGTGAGTTGGGATGAATTGTGGTGTGAATTGTGAAGGGATGTGTTATGTGTGGAAAATCATGATTCGATTTATTATGTGTGATATATTATGTATTGGTGCCATGCTATATGTGTTAGTATGTGATGTATGCGGTGAGAAATATTACATATGTGAATTATCTGTGTTGTGGCATATTATTATGCAATCTTGTTATAGTTGTTATTTCTCACCCTTCTGCTGGAATATGCTTTTTATGGCATAGTGCAGATTGTCAGCTTTAGAGGCGTGGAGGATTTTGTGAAGATTAGTCCTCCGTTCCGTTGTCGGTCTTGGTGTCTGCTCTGATACGTAGCACGGGAGTCGGGGAACGTTTATTATATGTATATTTTTGTTGAATATATTAAATATTATTTTGTATTTATATTTTGATGTTCTAAAACCATTTATTTGTAAAACAAGTCGGTTATGGATCCTTCCGCTTTATTCCATAATTGACCATCCTTTTGTAAGGAAAAGTTTCTCTTTGTGTTATGTATCAAAAATGTTGAGCAGGGATTGTATTTTATTTCTTTAAATGTGGCATCCCTGTTTCTGTCGGAAAAATAAATTTTTAGTTACTCTGATATTTATTATATGTTATTTATTCGCGATGGGAATTGGGTTGTTATATACTACGTCTAGAACTAGGTGACGCCGTTTCACTTATTTGTAGAAATAGACGCCTAGATCCCCAATAGGAGCACCAGATACAGTCTTCTCTTCGGCTGTCCTCCTTAGGAATCGTCAAGAAGCTCTACTCCCCAAGATGAATGTATTCTCCGTGAATGGCATCTTTGAGTTTCTTCCAAATTCTCGAACTTTCCTGACTTGATCTATTCCTTGTGAATAGTTTGCCTTGAATGTCTCGGGGTTTGGGTACCCACTACGGTCATAATCTTGGACCTTAACTAAGGAACCCTCTTTAAAGGTTAAAAGTCGCTGGATAGTAAACCTCGCTGGATAGTAAACCTCGCACGTTTACCTCGCTGGAAAGGAGATGATAGACCCACGGGCTTCTTAAAAGCATCGGCCTCCTCTTGGGCATTATTCAAGGACACTACGGCTTCTTAGAAGTATTCACAGCCTCCTCTTAGGCTTCGTATAATGATCTCTTCCTCCGGGAATGATAGCCTCCTCTTGGGCTTCGTACAAGGACCCGTCGGCTTCTTAAAAGTTTCCAGCCTCCTCTTGGGCTTCGTACAAATTGTCCCGACGACCTCCAGAGGTATAGGAACAGAACATAGTCATCCTCATAGAACAGTCCTTTCATAGAGTCTACTACTGTTTCTCAAAGCATAGTACAAAAGATAAAACTCTAGACATGGACAGTCTAACTTCCTTGAGTCTCAAAGATATTCTCAAGCATCCTTCGTTAAATAGGAAGGAAACCCGCAGACTCGGACAGTCTCAATACCCTTTGGATTTCCCGTTTCCTCAAAGAGAAGGAAATATCCCTGATCCTCAAATCAAATCCCTGTGTACAATGTTGCTCATATAAGAACTGATTTTCTCTTTTAAAATCAGTATATTGGATCTATCACTCAACTGAAACAGTTACAATAGCCTCCATCTCGGGCTTCGTACGAGATACCAAAATTCTCCCCCGTTGAGTCAATTACCCTTTTCGCCTCTCTCTCGGGCTTCGTACGAGACACATAAGAGACTCCCCCGTTGAGTCAATTACCCTTTTCGCCTCTCTCTCGGGCTTCGTACGAGACACATAAGAGACTCCCCCGTTGAGTCAATTACCCCTTTCGCCTCCATCTCGGGCTTCATACGAGATACAAAATCACTCTCTTGTTGAGTATAAAAGATTCTCTTGTCGAGTCAACCCTTTTAGCCTCTCTCTCGGGCTTTGTACGGGACACAAATTAGCCTCCTCTTAGGCTTTGTATAATGATTTTCCTAGCGGAAAATAGCCTCCTCTTAGGCTTTGTATAGTGATTTTCCTAGCGGAAATTAGCCTCCTCTTAGGCTTCGTATAAGAAAACCACTGGTTGATCCAATCAACCTTTTAGCATCAAAGCTGTGCCTTGTTCACAGTATACAAACATCAACAACTCCTTTCCCTTCATCTAATCGCTGTAAGCGGCAAGCCGCTGGATCATCTACATCCATGCCAATGTCCCTCTTTTAGCATGAGAAATTCCTAAGGAAAGATGGCATTGCTCTACACTGAGTTAAAGTCTTCTCCTTCTGGTTAAAACCCTTTTCTTCGGAAATTATGGCATTGCTCGGATCCACGTATCCCAGTTAAAGTAATTCTCCTTCTCCCCTCTTTAGAGATGACAAATTCTCTCTAAAACCGAGGTCTTTCAGCTTCACGTCTTGGGCTTTGAACAAGACACAAATAGACCTTCAGCTTCACATCTTGGGCTTTGAACAAGATACAAACCACCTTTCGCTTCACGTCTTGGGCTTTGAACAAGACACCAAAACACCCATTTCCTCCCATAGAATAGGAGGAACTACGAACGCTCTGATTTCCCTGTTTCGGTAAACGGGAATACGTAGGCATAAGATCGAAAGAAAAGATCTTAGCGAGCGCAATCAACAAAAAACCCAAATCCCATATCTCCGTCAATCAAAAGCAGTAATTCAAAAGCATCAGTCCTAACATCCTAATCCTTGTTCCCCGCTAGAAAGTCCTAGAAGGAAAGAAAACCGTATTGGCGAAAATACAAATAACCAGTACAAAGGCCCCCCACATTGATAGCATCCGTAACCTAACAGACCGTTGTTTAAACTCAGTATGCAAAGCAGGGTTAATTGGAGACATCTATTTCCCTTCCTTATTCAGCTCACAATAGGATAAAAAATGAATCGACCTGTAGTTTTAAGCTCAAACCGCAGAGAGCGACCAGCGCTTAAGAACCGCGTCCAAAATCGCTCGCTACAGAAAAAGTGGCGCCCACCGTGGGTCCTATCTCTTCAACTTCTTTCCTTTTTCCTCATTTTCACCTCTTTGGTTGATACCACAAATTGGGGCTTCTGCCGGGGAACCCATTTCTGTCAGGAACTTAGGAATCATAGCTTTATAAGTCTAGGATGATTAGGACAAATATATATACTGCTTTTCCTAATTGCTATACGTGTTTATTTTTCTGCTACTGGGAATGCGTGTGATGTCGCATGTGGTGAGAATGAGTATACACTTAAGATAAGTGATGGCGACGGGGTCGACCATCAACCTCAGTGGAGGCTGACCAACGCAACCCATTCACTCTTATAGCCAATGGGCCGGTTGTTAAGTCTGAGAAGCTGAGGAGCCAAACCCTTTTGTAGTGCGAAAACTATCGGAAATAGTTGTTACATGATACTACCCTCATTTGAGGTTGGTGATCTATTCTCGGTGAATGGAACTTACTCTAAGATTGCTCTACAACTCGCTGGCGATCCGCTTGTTGTTTTGCTTTCCTGGGAGGAGCTGATGATAATGAGTACAGGTACAAAAATCACCCTAGTATAAACCTTTGGGGATGGGTAGAGCCTTGACTTCATGACAACGACCCTCTGACCCCATGTTTTTTCTATGTTTTTGTGTGCTGCATTCATGCATCCATTTAATAAAACATTAAAACAGTCAAAAAACTTCTCTTCTAGTCTCTCTGTTTTTCAAATTAAACTAAGACTGTGATTGCAAATATCAGAGAAGAGGATTACATTAATGGATTTCGGTAGAAGGAGAACTCACCAGTATACCTTCAAGGTTCCAAAGCTAGAGGATTTGAGAAAGTTAGCGAGGATGTGATTAAGGGGATCATGGACGCGCTCATTCAGTTCTACGACCCGGTTTATCATTGTTTCACATTCCCGGATTACCAGCTATCACCAACGCTGGAGGAGTATTCTCATCTGACTGATTTACATATCACTGATCGAGCTCCATTTTCTGGACTGCAAGAAATTCCAAAGAATCAGACTATTGCAATAGCAATTCATTTGGACGAGTCTGAGGTCAGGACTCACATGACCTCTAAGGGTGGCATCCAAGGTTTGCCAGCCCAGTTCTTGACAAATAAAGCTCTATACTTCGCTAGTATAGGGAACGGGACTGCTTTTGAAAGCATCTTTGTCTTGCTCACCTACGGGTTATTTTTGTTTCCCAACATCAATAACTTCGTCGATATCAACGCTATTAAGGTTTTTCTCATTGGAAACCCTGTGCCGACTTTGCTCGCAGATGCGTATCATTCTGTACACTTGGGAAATTTGTACAGCGGAGGAGAGATCACATGCTGTGTACCTTTGCTCTACAAATGGTTTATCTCTCACTTGCCCAAGTCTGCTGCTTTTTGGGATTGCAAGAGTGTCTTATGTTGGTCGCAGAAGATCATGTCCCTTACCAGCTCTGATATAGATTGGTGCAACAAGGGTCATGAGGGAATCAGAATCATTGATCTTTGTGGAAACTTCCCCAACATACCCCTTATAGGAACTAAGGGGGAATCAACTATCATCCGACATTGGTTTTTCGTCAATTTGGATACCCGATGAGACACATCCCACTGGGTGTTCATCTGGAAGGTCTTTTCTTCAAGGAAGGAGAAAACGACAGAGCACTAAAGATGGAAATAGTGCAAGCTTGGAAACATGTTCATAATAAAGGACGAGAGTCTCTGGGAAAACCGGACTGTGTCTCGGTGGAGCCTTATCTCCATTGGGTACAAACTAGAGCTCTCAAGCTAAAGATGCCTTATCCTCGTTACGGAATTCTTCCGCCGAGGGAATCTGTCATGTACTTCATGACGGAAACTGAAAAGCTTCAGGTTACTCTCAACAAGGTTCAAAAGGAAAGAAGGTCTTGGAAGAACAAGTACTGCACCCTCGACGTAGAGTGTATCCAAATACAGCAATTACTGAAAGAGAAAGATACTCTGATTGAAATTTTGGAGCAGCATGCTGTGGAGAATCAAGATGACCAGAGGAATTTGCTCGCTCCTTTCACCTGGAAAAGTAATGACAACCCGACAACGGCCCAAGCGCCCCGATCAAAGAAGAGGACTCGGTACCCATTAGTTTAGGTTTCTGTTTCCGCACTTTGTAATCTACTGTATTTCCATTTCTGTAATCCTTTGGAATTCAATAAAAAGGGGTTTCCCCACTGTTTGATATTTGCAATCTAATTGTCGAAGTTTATTTTGATTAAACAAAAAAAAACAACAATTAATATAATCATTGCATTCATCATTCTCACATCGCGTATTCTCCTTACCTACGAATCTCACGTTTGTGTCTCGATTCTAGAGTCAAACTGTCTCATTCGTATAATACTTGGGCCAATCGTCAGAAAAAGATGGATGATCTTGAGGAAGAAAACAGAGAGTTGAAAGAAGAGATCGACGCTCTGAGAGAGGATATGAGAAAGCTTCGTAACGACATGCAAGCCATGGCAGAAGCTCAGCTACAAAGAACTGTGATCTCAGAGATCACCTCAACGCCCATCATAGAAAAGTATGATCCTAGGTATCAGATGCCGAAAGATCGTCCTTGGGGCATGCCTGTTAACTATATCCCGGAAGGATATGTTCCGCCGATCACTGAAGATCAGGGAATCGCAACAGAAGCCGCTGGGCCTGAAGGTTACAAACTTCGGGAAAGCGAAGATGCCAGGGGCATACTCAAGACTCCTGAAGGTTACAAACTTCGGGAGGCGCCAAGACTTACTGCCATAGTCACGGTACCACCCCCTGTGGTGCACACTGTCCCGGAAGGACAGATTCCACCAACACCTTCTGGTAAGAAGGAAACTATGTTTGACAAAATGGATGAATTCCAGGAGCAGTTCTTGGAAATGCAGAAAGAGCTGCAAGACATTCGCGGTCAGGATCTATTTGGGAAGGACGCCGCAGACCTCTGCTTGGTCCCAAATGTGAAAGTCCCGCACAAGTTCCAAGTGCCCGACTTTGAAAAATACAAGGGTAACTCTTGCCCTCAGAGCCATCTGGTGATGTACGCTCGGCGGATGTCAGCTCAGACGAAGAATCAGGACCTGCTGATTCACTACTTCCAGGATAGTTTAACCGGTGCCGCACTCAAATGGTACATGGGTTTAAACCGTAATACGATCAGTACATTCAGAGATCTTGGTACTGCCTTCGTCCAACAATACAAGTACAATTTGGACATGGCACCTAACAGAGATCAACTCAGATCAATGTCACAAAAGGACAAGGAAACCTTTAAGGAGTATGATCAAAGGTGGCGTGAAATTGCCGCTCAAATTTGTCCACCTCTTGAGGAAAAAGAGATGACAAAAATCTTCTTAAAGACCTTAAGCTCATTTTACTATGACCGAATGATTGCCAGTGCACCCAGTGATTTCACCGAAATGGTCGGCATGGGTGTACGTCTTGAGGAAGCCGTCCGAGAAGGACGTTTGGTGAAAGACACTGGATCAACGAGCGGTACTAAAAAATACGGTAGTGCTCTCCCTAAGAAAAAAGAGCAAGATATTGGGAATATCTCTCTCGGAAAGCAAAGGCGACGTTATCAGCCAGTAGCAGCTGTTACTCCTGCTATCGGCCCCGCGCCTGTTCCTATGTATCAACCTCAGGTTGCGCAGAGCCAACCTGACCAACAAAGGACACAACAGCCTCTTCAGCAGGCTCGTCCTCTATATAACAACAACCGTACAACACGGCCACCAGGATTTGATCCTATACCCGTAACGTACGCAGAGCTGTTTCTGTTACTGCTGGCTAAAGGGCACATTCAGACTAAGTCTCCCCTTTCAGTTTCGGAAAATTCGCCTTTTTGGTTTAAGGTGGACCAGACATGCCCTTATCATCAAGGAGGTTCAGGGCATAACATTGAGACTTGTCTCAATTTCAAATCTGACGTGCAAAAGCTTGTTAGGAGCGGGCTCTTATCTTTCAAAGATACGAATCCTAATGTTCTCACAAACCCGCTGCCTCAACATGAGAAAACTGCAGTCAATCTGATTGAGAAAGAGACTAACAATGTCTATCAAATTCACGATGTACTCTTATTGGGGACCAATCTGGTCAAGATGCATTGTAGACAGAGTGGATATGGCCATGTGCCACCTCATAATTATCACCAGTGTGATATCTGCTCCAAAGACAACCAGGGATGTTCTGTAGTGCAAGCAGCTCTACAGGAACAAATGGATCTTGGATGGATCCAAGAGCACCGAGTTCGTGGAGTTAACATGGTTTACACGAATTCCAACGTCATTCAAAACCACGACATCCGTACGATGAATGTCAACTTGGTGGCAATGCACTCAAGGCAAAGCCAGTATCAGAATCTGCCGCGACATGATTATAGTTCATGTCTGATTTTCTTGGTAAACAAACAGGGATGCTCTTTCATACAAGAGGCCCTCCAGCGTCAGATGGATCTTGGATGGATCCAAGACTACCATGATAGGAACTCCTATCAAATCAACATGGTTCAGATCTTTGACATTCGCGTGATGAATACCAACCTGGTAGAGTTACATGCTGAGCAGGTCCGACTCGGATTCTTAATATCACATGATTATCAAAACTGTAAAGCAGGTTGCGAAAACGATCGAGGTTGTACCCTTGTCCAGGAGGCACTTCAGCACTTGTTAAATCACTGGTGGATGCCAATCTATATGGACGAAGATACTCAGTAGATTAGTATCAATCACAGGAATCCTACTCGTCGTCAAAGTCAAGATGTCCGATCAATGGAAGATAACCTAGTGAAGTTACATTGTATTCAAAGTGGGCGTGGCCAGGTGCCACCACACGACTATGACAGTTGCAGCGTCTGTTCGGAAAGTAACCAAGGGTGTTACCTTGTGAGAGCAGCTCTTCAGGGTCAGGTCGATCATGGAGAAATTCGTCCATATCCAGGTTCAGGACCCATCATTTGGTCGCCGAACTACCTTGCCGAGCAAGTTGAGGATGTTGTCACGATCTCTGGTCATCACAGGACCAGGGATGTTTTTGCCATCATCCCTCTACTTGATGAATCTAAAGTTCCCAACCAGGAACGGATCGAGGTTACTTATGATGGTCAGAAAAATCAGAAGGTTCCTATAGTCATTTATCTACCGGGCCCACTACCGTATGAATCAGCTAAGGCAATCCCTTACAAATACGGTGCAACAATAATCGAGAATGGAAAGGAAATTCCATTACCCTCCGTCGTGAATATTGCAGACATCAGTCGTGTAACACGGAGCGGTCGAATCTTCAACCGAGGGGTTGGAGAATCCAACAAAGAAAAGGAACTTCAGGTAGAAATTCCTGATCCACCAGTCGGTCAATCTGGTAATCCAGACTTTTCAAAAGACAAAGATGAGATGCTAAAGCTCATCCAAAGGAGTGAATATAACATTGTCAATCAACTGTTACAGACTCCTTCAAAGATCTCAGTATTATCACTGTTACTCAGTTCAGAAGCACATAGAGAGGCTCTACAGAAAGTCTTGGAGCAAGCCTTTGTGGAACAGGATGTAACAATCAGACAATTTGATAGCATTGTCTCTAACATCACTTCCTGCAATAATTTGGGATTTAGTGATGAAGAATTACCTGAAGAGGGTCGCCGTCATAACATGGCGCTCAACATTACAGTTAACTGCCAGGGCGATGCTTTAGCCAGCGTACTGGTAGACACAGGGTCAGCCCTGAATGTTATGCCGAAGTCTACTTTGATGCAATTATCATTCAAGGGCCCTCCGATGAGAGTCAGCGAGGTCGTCGTCAAAGCATTCGACGGATCCAGAAAAACAGTTATCGGCGAAGTTGATCTTCCCATAACTATTGGTCCTCACACTTTCCAAATCACTTTCCAGGTCATGGACATCCGGGCAACATACAGTTGTTTATTAGGAAGACCTTGGATACATCAGGCTGGAGCGGTTACTTCAACCCTCCACCAAAAGCTAAAGTTCGCCAAGAACGATCAACTTGTCATGGTTTGTGGGGAACAAGCCTTGCTTGTGAGTAACCTATCATCATCTACTTGTGTGGAACCCGATGAGGTTATTGGAACTCAGTTCCAAGCACTATCGATGAGCAAGAACGATCAATCTGAAGAAGGAACTTCAATTTCTTCGTACAAAGATGCTATCAAAGCGGTCGAGAGTACCGATACGACAGGATGGGGACATCTTGTCATTCCCATTGACAATAAAACAAAGAAGGGTCTTGGTTTTTCTGCAACCTGTACCCAGACAGCCGCCAACGATGAAAGTCTTCATCCCCTTCAAAACTTCTTCCACAGTGGAGGTTTTCTCCACCCAGTGTCTCAGACAGTTCATGCTATCAATGAGGAAGATCCCTCTGACACAGATGAAGAATGGAAGTCCTACCTTAACAAAGACGGCTATATGTCTCAGGAAGAGGTGCCTATGCCTTTTTGCTTTCCTACAGAAAGTCCGAGATTTATACCAAGATCAGATGTCGAAATGATCTACGGAGATTGTGATCCGGAAGGATGCCGTGCTCCGCCAAATTCATTAGAGGAGGACACTCCGATGAAAGACAACTTTGACCACAATTACTATGGCCCGATGGATGGCCTGCCAATGTGGCAGCCTTACCCAGGAAACTTGGGGCAAGAAAGTCAGCCGAGTAATGAAACTCAGCTGAGCATCATTGAACAAAATACCTGTGTCCCCACCACGTCATGGGATCAACACTCAGGTCATTCGGAAACTACTCAACATGAAGATGAATTCGCAACGTTTGCAGGACTAGAATTCATCAACTATGCTTTTTCTGAGGTCAACGTCATCGAGAGGGATGACTTCTCCAGTTCCAAAGAAGTTTGGGACACTTTGGGACAACCAAGTGGAAAATACGACTATATGGTCAAGTACACCGCTCCCGAAAGCTCTAGTATCAGGCTCGAAGATACCCAGCCAACTGGATGGGGAGATACAACTGAGAGCACAAATGCTATGCAAAATACAACAGAGGAATCCTCCTACGACAATTCTGCTTGGGAGACAGATTCCAATGATCCTGCTCCACCAGAAATCAGCGTCATTTCTGAAGACAAATCAAGGAAGGTACCAGACTTTGTGATTCACCGAGGAGTTCGCCGCCAATGGGTTACCGTCGAGGTTCCGAAGGTCGTTCGTCAGTCAAAGTAATTGCCATCTTTAACCTTTCACCCTGCCCAGATGAAACAGATGTTTTAATAGGGCTCGCTTTCTGTAAAATTTCCCTCTTCGCTTTGCCCAGAGCGAGTGAGTTTTGTTTTATAGGGCTGTAGTTTCAAGATTCGACTTGTTCATTAATAAAATAACGTCGTTATGTAATTTCCGCATTAATTGTTGTTTTCTCTTTTTGCTTTTTCAGAAAATGGTAATCCTAAAAAACATTCAAAAATAAAAACAAGCAGTAAAATCAAAACACTGCACACACTTACATTTTCTCTATCTCTTCTAAACACGAATCATCACGTCATGCAGATTGTTTGTTTTATACCCCATTGAAACATACGATCCGATGCCTTCTTCCAACTTTGAGTTCCCGGTATTCGAGGCTGAAGAAGAAAATGACGACCAAATTCCAGAAGAGATCTCCCGACTACTCAGACAAGAGGAAAGGTCCATCGAACCTCACAAAGAGCCATTGGAAACGGTAAACTTGGGTTCAGAAAAAGAGAGAAAAGAAATCAGGATCGGAGCACTGCTCAGTCCAACTGCCAGAGAGGGTTTGATAAAGCTTCTCAAAGAATTTCCCGATGTATTCGCTTGGTCCTATCAGGATATGCCAGGGTTGGATACCAGCATCGTGGAACATCACTTACCATTGAGATCAGAATGTCTGCCAGTAAAGTAAAGGTTGAGACGCACTCACCCGGACATGGCCATCAAAATCAAGGAGGAGGTACAGAAACAGATCGACGCGGGTTTCCTCGCTACATCTGAATATCCTCAATGGTTAGCCAACATCGTACCCGTTCCCAAAAAGGACGGAAGGGTCAGAATGTGTGTTGATTACAGAGATCTGAACAAGGCAAGTCCAAAGGACGACTTTCCTTTACCACACATTGACATGCTGGTTGACAGCACAGCAAAGTTCAAAGTATTCTCCTTCATGGATGGATTCTCGGGCTATAACCAGATCAAAATGGCGCCGAAAGACATGGAGAAAACTTCGTTCATTACCCCATGGGGTACCTTTTGTTACAAGGTAATGTCGTTCGATTTGAAGAATGTCGGGGCAACCTATCAAAGGGCCATGAATACTCTGTTTCATGACATGATACACAAAGAAATCGAGGTATATGTCGATGATTTGATTGCAAAATCAAGAACAGAGGATGAGCACGTTGAACATCTGTCAAAATTGTTCGAACGTCTAAGAAAATTCAAGCTCCGCTTGAATCCCAACAAGCGCACCTTCGGTGTCCGTTCGGGGAAACTACTAGGGTTCATCGTCAGCCAGAAAGGAATTGAGGTTGATCCTGACAAGGTCAAGGCCATTCAAGAAATGCCTTCTCCGAAAACTGAAAAACAAGTCAGAGGATTCCTGGGACGTTTGAACTACATCTCCAGATTCATATTCCTTATGACCGCGACGTGTGCGCCGATTTTCAAATTACTCAAAAAGAACCAGGATTGCGTTTGGTCAGAAGATTGCCAAACCGCCTTCGACAGTATCAAGGAATATCTGTTGAATCCTCTGATTCTATCACCTCCAGTGGAAGGAAGATCACTGATCATTTACCTCACAGTCCTAGAGGACTCAATGGGATGTGTACTTGGCCAACAAGACGAAACTAAACGGAAAGAGTCTGCCATTTACTATCTAAGCAAGAAATTCACCGACTGCGAAACTCGGTACACAATGCTTGAGAAAACTTGTTGCGCTTTGGCTTGGGCAGCCAAACGTCTTCGCCAGTACATGATTCGTCATACTACTTGGTTGGTCTCCGAAATGGATCCAATCAAGTACGTTTTCGAAAAACCTGCTCTCACGGGAAGGATTGCCCGTTGGCAGATGTTACTATCAGAATATGACATAGAGTACCATGCTCAGAAAGCCGTTAAAGGAAGTATTTTAGCCAATCATTTGGCTCATCAACCGATTGACGATCAAGAATCAATCGGGTTTGACTTCCCAGACAAAGATGTCATGTATCTAAAGATGAAAGATTGCGATGAACCGCTACCCAGTGAAGGGCCAGAACCAGGTTCCCAGTGGGGACTTATCTTTGACGGAGCAGTCAATCATTATGGAAATGGAATTGGGGCAATCATTGTTACCCCTCAGGGTTCCCACATTCCTTTCACTGCCAGACTTACGTTCAAATGTACGAACAACGAGGCCGAATACGAAGCATGTATCATGGGTCTCAAAGAAGCGATTGATTTAAGGATCAAAAACTTGGACGTATACGGCGATTCTGCCCTGGTTATCATTCAGATAAAAGGAGATTGGAACACACACCAATCAGGATTGATTCCTTACAAAGACTATGCAAGAAGGTTGTTACCCTTCTTCAACAGAGTCGACTTTCATCACATCCCTCGTGATGAGAATCACATGGCTGACGCATTAGCCACTCTCTCTTCCATGATTAGTGTAGGTCGATGGAATGACATACCTAAGATCGACATAATGCGCCTTGAGCGGCCCGCTTACATCTTCACAATTGAAGCAGTCATAGACGACAGACCTTGGTATCACGATATCAAATGCTTCCTTCAGAAACAAGAGTACCCATCTGGGGCACTCGGAAAAGATAGAAAGACCCTCAGAAGATTGGCTGGAAACTTCTTCCTGAGCGGTGACACTCTTTATAAGAGAAATTTTGACATGGTCTTGCTCTGATACGTCGACAAACCAAAAGCAGACGTGCTCATGAAAGAAATTCATAAAGGATCCTTTGGCACTCATGCCAACGGACACACAATGGCGAGAAAAATTCTCAGGGCCGGGTATTATTGGTTGACCATGGAATCCGGCTGCTACAAGTACATGAGGAGGTGTCATAAGTGTCAGATATACTCCAACAAAATTCATGTACCGCCATCACATCTCAAAGTTCTTTCTTCCCCGTGGCCATTTTCCATACGGGGAATCGATATGATTGGTATGATTGAGCCCAAGGCTTCAAACGGACATCGGTTCATCCTGGTAGCCATTGACTATTTCACCAAGTGGGTCGAAGCAGCGTCATTCGCCAATGTAACCCGACAAGTGGTGGTCCGATTTATCAAAAACAATATCATCTGCCGTTATGGTGTTCCAAGCGAGATCATTACTGATAATGGATCTAACTTGAACAATAAGATAATGAAAGAGTTGTGTGCAGAGTTCAAGATCGAACACCATAACTCATCTCCCTACCGACCCAAGATGAACGGAGCGGTAGAAGCGGCTAACAAGAACATTAAAAAGATTGTTCAAAAGATGGTTGTAACCTATAAAGATTGGCACGAAATGCTACCCTTTGCTCTTCATGGTTATCACACATCTGTCCGTACTTTAACAGGGGCAACCCCTTTCTCTCTAGTATATGGCATGGAGGCAGTGCTCCCCATAGAAGTAGAGATCCCATCAATTCGGGTATTGATGGAAGCTAAGCTCACCGAAGCTGAATGGTGCCAAAGTCGACACGACGACCTGAACCTGATCGAAGAGAAGCGAATCACGGCACTATGCCACGGTCAGTTGTATCAACAGAGAATGAAGAGGGCGTTCGACAAAAAGGTCTGACCTCGTGTCTTCAGGAAAGGAGACCTTGTGCTCAAGAAGATACAATCATTTCTCACTGATTCTCGGGGCAAATGGACCCCAAATTATGATGGCCCTTATGTGGTCACGAAAGCTTTCTCAGGCGGTGCCTTAAGACTTGCAACCATGGACGGAGAGGAATTTGCCTACCCCACGAATGTTGATGTAGTCAAGAAATACTTCGCCTAAAAAAAAACGTCTCGGTGGATTGAAAACCCGAAAGGGAGGTCCAGGCAAAAGTTAGAGACAAAATAAATAAATAAATCATCCCGGTGGATTGGAAACATCAAAGTACAATCCAGGAAAAAGTTAGGGATAATGGCAAGTAACTATGTTCAACAGAGGCAAGTCCCTTAGCAGCAGTTACATCATCCATCGGAGGAAAACTCCAGTAAAGGTCATCTTCGACAGAAGCTCAGGATGTCCCGAACTCAAAGTTGGTAGAAGGATAGTGGTCGTTATGTTTCAACGTAGCCCTTTTCCCTGTAAATTACCATTTTCTAACTTTGTATATACTCTTTGGAATCACGCGTTTGGCTGATCTCCATCTTATCAATAAAATTTGAGCCCTTGTGCTTTTGTTTGTAATTCTTTACTTGTTTTAGCTTTACAGAACGACGTTATTTAAACTTAATCAGCGATTCTTGAAATAAAACAAAAATGAATTTACTTGTTAAACTTTTTCTGCTTTTAAATTAAAGATGACATTTCTTTTGACTGTTGAACATCAGAAGAACATCGATCGCTTCTCCCGAAGTAAGCGGACTTCAAAGTGCAGAATCAAAGTACTCCTTCTAAGCCAGTATGCCTGAATGAAGGGATCAACTGTGTCAGAGACCTCGTTTCGTCTGACACGCCTCGGCCGAGTTCTCATCTCCTAAGCCCGATCAACATAGCTCCCAACGGGACTATCTCTCCTAAGCAAGGTGGAATTTCTATTTTGAATCAACGGTACTTCTTTGCCCCGCGATGGCCGAGTATCCAATTGTGTTCATCCATTAGTCTGTATGTCGCGTCTGTTTTGTCAGCATATACATACATACATCATGCATTTTTTATTTTGCATTCACATTTCATATTGCATCACTATCACTCTAGTCGGTCTTGTCCCCTAGTGGTAGAAGTCCTCTCAATCGAGTTGTCAGTTCTTGCCTCGTCAGGAAATACTGTGTCTGAACAACCTCGCTTCCAGTTTAATTCTGGAAAGAAGTTGGTCCTTGGCCACTTTGATAATTTGAACCTCTGAAAGATCAGAGAACTTTCAATAAACATCACTCTTCGCCATTGAAGATGATATCCTTGCTTTCCCAGATTAAGGAAAATCCACAGAGAAAGCCTCGTGATCAGAGATTCGGCAGCACGCCAGTTTTGCTCCGAAAAACCATTGATGAGAAGGTCATTGGCACCTCAAAATTGGACCCCATCATATGGCATTTCTCCGGGAAGATCCCGAGAAAAGTATGATGAAAGATCCCAAATGAAAATAGTCTCTCAAGAGACTCGCTTTCCCCAGTAGAATCGACAAATGGCGTCTCCAACAGAGAAGTTTGTGCAACTCTACAACTCAGACGTTGGGTTCCCCAGCAAGTCTGACATCAAACCTTTTTCCGTAAAATGGCATCTCCCCAGGAAAATTCGGCGAGAAGTTTGAAGGAAAACCACTACACATAGCGTCCCTTGTCAATAAAGTTTATTGACAAAAGAAACTAAGACCAGTTCTTGGTAGGAAACCAGGATCGAGGGGAAGTTTAAATCAGAAACTAAGACCAGTTCCTTGGTAGGAAACCAGGAACGAGGGGAAGTTCATTTCAGAGACTGAGACCAGTTCTTGGTAGGAAACCAAGAATGAGGGGAAGTTCAAAAGAAACCAAGACCAGTTCCTTGGTAGGAAACCTGGATCGAGGGGAAGTTTATTTCAAAAGAGACTAAGACCAGTTCCTTGGTAGGAAACCAGGATCGAGGGGAAGTTTACCTTTTCTAAGCATCATTGCTTAGCTAAAGAAGATGAATGCGTAAGCTACCATTCATAACCACCATCAAAATTTCGGGTATTCCGATATTTAATCCTCTTGCACCCCGAATGCCCGAATCCCTTCGTCATTCACACCTTCGGGTCCAAGAAGATTAAATAGGGGCATCTGTAATACCCCAAATTTTGACCACTTATATTTCCCATCATTGTGAAAATCATCATCACAATATGGATGTACCTTTATGCTTCATTAGTCTCCCCAAGGATGGGTGAGCATCCACTACAATCAAAATTAGGGTTTCAAGCCCTCTCTAAGTGCTTAGACAAAGGATCAATCAAGAAATGACATGATCTTCAACTTGTCTAATCTCTCAAACATCCACAATGGATCAAAAAGGACTCCCACTTCAAGGATTAAGCACAAGGCTGCTCCCTTCTAGGTGGATCAAGTCTCAAGATCGACAGTGTCACCAAATTAGGGTTTTGGTCGACCAGGGCCTCCATATGGAAATTTTCATCTGGGCACAAGGCAATGATCCAAAACATAACCTAATATACTTCATGGAACCTCATGAACCCATGCATCAAGTCAATTTTGCCTCAGGGGATGCATTCATCAAAAATCAGGAATTAGGGTTTCTTGACCTAATTCACCCCTAAGTTGACTTTTGGGACAAACCATGAGCCAAGACCTCAAGAGATGATTTGAGGGTCTCTAATATACCATATTGATCCATTTGGAACAATGGATTGATCCAAGAAGTTTGAGCAACAAGTCTCAATTTCATCTGCACCACAATTAGGGTTTTAAGGGAAAAGTCAACTGTAACTTTGACTTTTGACCAGGACATGCTCCCAAACCCTAATACATGATTGAATATACCCTATGACACCCATGGAACATGCCCATCAAGTTTGATTTAGGTCAAGGACATGATTTCCTGAAGAATTGCACAGTTTGGAATTCATCTGATAAAAAGTCAACTGTGCACAAAAGTCAACTTTGACTTTTTGAGATTTTTCACCAAAATAGATTTTTAACCCTAAAATGATGTTAATGTATGGTTTGAATCATCATTCATCAAGAAAAATCAATAAAAGTGAGGTAACTTGTAAAAGGGGTAACCATAAAACTTAGAAATTTTTCTAAGTTAAAAATAAAGTGGCAAAGGTACCAACTTTGAAGGACCATAACTCCTAAACCACAAGGCCATTTTTTCTCATCCAAAGATGGATTTGTAGCCCTCATTATCATCTACAAAAACTTCAACTACAAGTCATTCCAATTTGTCGCTCCCGGGATTTTCATCCTAGTACAAACGCGAAAGTGGCATCGAAACAGAGTCGCCAGCAATGTGTATTTATCCCATGCGAGGGAAAGGAAACACTGCATAAACCTGAGAGAAAGGATAGAGCATGGTCTTACGACCAAGAGAAAGGGTAAGGGAGTCGGTTACGCGAGAGGAAGGTATTAGCACCCCCACACGTCCATCGTACCCGATGGGATCCACGCTTGCTTGTCTCGATCAAAGGGTGTAAAGAAAGGATACTGGAAAAGGAACTGAAAGAAAGAAAGGAGAAATAAAAGAAAAGGAACGGGAAACAAATGTAGGGAAAATAAAAGAAGTGCTCGCATGGGCCCTACCCCACTGCCTACGTATCTCATCGGGAGCATGAGAATCAGAGCGACGTAGTTCCCCTCACTAGGGATGGATTGTTTGCATTTGTTAAGGAACGGCTAACGTTCTAGCTCAGGTGTTGCAGGCTCGCTGGTCCGAGTACGTTACCGTCTTGCAAGAGAACGAGTAGAAGCGCGTTCGTGCGTTGAGAATGAATGAGATGAGAAAAGAATTCCCGAAGGAAAGACGTTATTGTTTGTTTTTGTCTTTTAGAAAGAAGTGTTTTGTTATTTGTTTGCATATGATAGTGTATCCAAATCTTAGTTATTGGAATGTGTACGTTCTCACATTCCAAGATGGAATGGGTGAGAAAGCACACTAAGGGTGAAGAAGACCCTCACACTTAGTTCCAATTATCAAGGTTCAAACACACTAGCATACTTGTATTTTATTAAGTGTTTTTGTTAATTAAGAAATGGAGAAGTGTTTTTTATTCGTACCTTCAACAAGTATTGCATTTAAGTCCCTCATACAAGATCAAATGTTTAACACATTGACCCAAGATGGGTTATATGCTATACATTCTAAGATTATAAGAGAAGACCCCTTATAACCTTTTCTTTATATGAAAGGCCTAAATGCAATAAATGCCTACCTTTATTGGATATTTTGAATTTTCTTTGAGATGAGAAGATGAAAGACTCAAGAGAGGGTAAAGGTAAAAATCTATATGGACTAAGACTCAATCCTAATTAATTAGTTAAGGGAGTGATCCTAAAGTTTGTGAGGTTTCAACCTAAAGTCTAAAGAAAGAATGAATTAAACAATTCACTTCTAAAGCAGAAGATGAATTGTAATTCACAAAGGGAAAGTGATGAGTTATTAAAAGAAAGCACCTAAGTGCTTAACAAAACATAAAATGGAATTGTAAAAGAGAAAGGATAGAAGTTGAATGTGGATTCCTTATCCACACTCAATTGAAACTTACCAAAGCCCCTACATGGTTAGTAAACATGTATAAGAAGTATAAGAAGTAAAAGAACATGTAATGCATCATGAAACTCAAAAGAATTAAATGAGAAAACAAATCCTAGAACCACAACCAGAATGAGCATCATATGGACAACAAGTGAATATCATCATACAAGTGCAAGTGAATAAGCAATAATCATCATCCATTAGCATTTAAACACGTTACAAGAAGAAGGGGTAGATGAAAGATGGAAAGAAATGAAGAGGGCATGCATAAATGGAACATGTAAATCAACAACCAGAATTGAAACTAAATGGAAAATGGTTTATAAACATCTCAAAAGTATTTATGAATCAACTTCAAGACATTCAAGAAGTAATATAAGAAGAATTGAAATGAAAGTTCAAAAAGAAAGTGCAAACAAAACATGTTAATGATGCACAAAGTTCAAATGATATGAACATGTAAAGATGACCTATAATGTGTATCAAAGACCTATTATGTCACATGAATGGTTCACCAAATATGCAAATGGTCATGCAAGTATGTACAAAAGAAAATATGCAAACATGCACAAAAGTTAAGATGATATGACATGCTATTATGCTTCAAAAGTAATGCATCAAACAAAAATCAAATGGCCTTAGGAAAATTATGCCAGCATATTATTGGAATGCCTAAGTCAGAAATGCATCATACATCAAAATAGCATGTAAAAATTCAGAGCAAAATGA
Organism: Lathyrus tuberosus; assembly: GCA_022829125.1. Classification (NCBI taxonomy): domain Eukaryota; kingdom Viridiplantae; phylum Streptophyta; class Magnoliopsida; order Fabales; family Fabaceae; genus Lathyrus; species Lathyrus tuberosus. Next base: position 1,782,859 of record JALAZF010000532.1, on the reverse strand, counting down.
CTTCAAACAAAGCAATTAGGTCAAATTGAAACATCATGCAAAGTGGTGCAAATATAGGCATCAAAACATGTCATAAAGTGACTTAAAAAATCAAACAAAAATCATCTAGCATGCTTCAATGTATTAGTGAATCAATGCAAAAAGAATCATGTCAAAACAGTTTGTAATGAGCAAGAACAAAATTAAACAAATTCATGTATCATGCTTAGAATGCCTCTAAATGGAAATTCAAAGAAAATTATGGACCAGGGGTAAAAAGGTCATAAAATCAAGAAATAAAATTATGGAAAATTTCCTAAATGTTTTAGTGATACTCATGAATTTTTGTGGAATTTTATGATGATGTTTGGTATTTTTAAAAATTAAAAAGCAAACGTGTAGAAAAAATGAAAATAAAATATGAAATGCCAAAAGGAATGGGGTGCATGACTAGTAATTAATCAGTTCAAAATCATTGGGCTTTAAAAAATAGGAGGTGTGAATATCAATCAGGTTAGGTCCATTAAGCACGCAGAACATACTAACAAGCATGGAATCTCAGTCAACAAAATTGACTCACTCATGGCCATTGGATCAAGTCACAGTCAAACCATAGTCAAAGTAATTGAAATCAATGCAAGTGCGTGAGTGACCACAATCCCTATCGTGTACCATGCCATACAAAGTTTAAGTGAGTTCAGAAAATTGGCATGTGACTTGCACGCTTTTTTTTATGTGTTGGCACATTTTGGAACGTAGGATTAAGAACAATCAAAGGCCACGATTAAAACATAGTGAAACCCTAGCAATTACAGTCACCGGCCGGAGATGACCTCCGGTCACCTTCTCCGGTCACACCGCCACCGTCTGCAACCTCAATTCTCACCAAAATGCACAAATGTGGTATCAAAATGAAGCTGAGCTTATGTAGAGCATGAATCCGGTGATAAAACATACAAAATATTCATGACATGAGAGAATCGAACAGAGTAATATTTGCCCTAGCATTTCAACTATGCCTCTAAAGGCCTATCAACTAGCCAGGCAAGTTCTTGAGCTTATAGGAAGCATCAAGAACCTGATAACATCTTCACATTATGTCTATAATGGAAGAAATTCGTACCTGAAGATTTATGATCTTGATGTGTTCTTCAGAAAACCAGAGATGTTGCTTCCTCTTTGAGCTTCTTTTGGCCAAATAAAGGCTTAGATGCAAAAATGGATGATGCTTCAGTGGAGAAGAGCTGAAATCCAAGCTTCAAAACAGTTGCAATGTGATGAAAATGGAGAGAGAATCAGAGATATTCTGAGATGAAGATGAGGAAAATGAATGAAATGGAGCTCGAAAATCAGTTGCAATGTGGAGGAATTGAGAGAGAATGGAGAGAGTTTCTGAGTTGAATGTGAGAAAATGAAGTTGGAAAATGAATTTGTGAAGGAATTTTCTACTTATAATGTGAGCTAACCATGGTTAAACTGAGTGAGTCAGCTGAGTCATGGTGGTTTGGGTGAGTCATCCCTAACTAACTGAGTCAAGTTAGTTAGGGAAAGCAATGGTATGGTGATGGCAACTCATGATATGCTATGGTGGAGGTGAAAAGAAAATGAGGCACGGCTGGGTAATACAAAACTTGTTCAGCAAGCTTGTCATTTCTACTTTCATGCATAATGAGGCACGTGCTATGGGGTGTATGAAGAGTGTTTGGTTTAAAAAGGCAATGGGTAGCTGGTATGAATAATGCACGTGCAAGCTTGTAACAACAACATCAACAACATTGGTTTTGTTTCTGATTTTTCATGGCAACTGATAACAATGGAGATAGGGTGAATTGGTGATGTTTTTCTCTCTACTCAATGGATGGTTTAGTGAGTTCTTGGATTCATTGGAAAGAAGAGATATTTGAGAACATGTTTGGTGTGAAAAATGAGTTGAAATAATGTTTGGAAGAGGTTGCAAAATGACTTAGAACATCCACATTTGGAACTGATAGAAGGGCGTGGCAACTGGTTGGTTGACAAGGCATCTTGGCACCTGGATTTTCAGCATGATTACCATGACTTGAGGCCACTATTTCTCCATCATAACTTGATCAGATGAAATTTTGCCCAACATGAACATTGAAGAGGGCATTGCAAGGAACAATATTGATGTTGACAAGTTTTTCATTTGAGGCCTTTAACCACGAGAAAAATAGGCGAGTATATGGCACACCAACTGTTTGTTAAAATGACTGCGCGCGTGCCCTGAAAATCTTGGTCATGACCTAGTTTTGAACCTACTTTGCTCAAACTTTGATCAATCATATCTCACTCAATTTTTATCCAATGGAGATGTTCCACACATGGATTTGAAGCTTAAAACAAGATCTTTTGTTGTGGCCGAGTGGAATTTTCATTTGGTGCTTCAATTTTAAATGGCCTTGGTTCAAACTCTGATGCAAAATGGCCAAAACTTGCTATTTTTAGTAACCCTTCCTCTTCCAAAAATGGCAACTTTCCACCTCTTGATTTTTTCATGATTCCTTTGGATTTTCTTGACCAAATTTTGTACATTGGACATATGTAACATGAATTTCATGAATTTGGCCTCAAAAAGTCAAGAGTTGACTTTTTCCTCTGATTATTTGACTTTGCCCCAATTTCTCTGATTCTTGATCTTTCTTCCAATTGAACCACTTCTAAAACCAAGTGAGATGTAATTTTCCACATACATACACTTAGGGACATATGGAATACCATGACATCAAGTTTTGTCCAAAAAATCAGAGATACCCTGATTTAATTGGAAACCCTAATTTTGACCCCCTCTGGTTAGGAGGAAATTGCACATCTTCCAAATCCAAATTCCTCAGAGTATGTTGTGTATCCTCTTAAAGGAGGATGAGAAATGCCACTTGAGGATGATTTTGGATCAATGAGCTATCTCTTTTGAGGGTTTTCCTTCAGTTTTTGAACCTCTTGCATAGTGAAAGATGTAGTGCTTCAATCTCCCATTGAATCTCTCATCCTTGAGGTTGTGGATGATCCATTGAGATGGTATGAGACATGAAAGACCTCTTGGCTTGCCTTGAGGCAACTTGATTGACCTTTTGTGCTTTGAATGATCTCTTGATTGCCCACCTTCCACCTGATCACATGCCCTGATGGTAAGAAGGATGCCATGCTTCAATTTTTCTATTTTAAATGCAATGTAATGCTAATGAGATGGATATGGTATGATAAATGATAATGCCATGCTATGATGACAAAGAGGGAGAGCAAATTTTGGGGTATTACAGCTGCCCCTATTCAAGCGCTGTAGACCTGAATGCCTGAAAGCAATTGCTTTCGGACTTTCAAGGTATATAGTGATTGAATACCAAAAATAACCAAAAATTTGCTCTGGATGGTGAGAAAGAAACCCCCCGTCATTGCTGGATTGAATCTTCAATGAAACATTGTCGGAGAAATCTGCTTTTTGAATGACGCCAGACGACTACTGGCTTGCCACGCTACTGGTGGACTTTACTAATGTCTTTTATGCAATTCCAGACGACTACTGGCCTGCCACACTACTGGTGGACTTTGATAACGTCTTTTGAACGACGCCAGACGACTACTGGCTTGCCACGCTACTGGTGGACTTTAATAACGTCTTTTATGCAATTCCAGACGACTACTGGCCTGCCACACTACTGGTGGACTTTGCAGCTTCGTGCCACCCGAAGACGGACTTTTGCCAATCCACTGTTGGACTTTTGGAATATGCCACCCTTAGATGGACTTTTCGCCAATCCACTGTTGGACTTTTGCCACCCGAAGACGGACTTTTGCCAATCCACTGTTGGACTTTTGGAATATGCCACCCTTAGATGGACTTTTCGCCAATCCACTGTTGGACTTTTAGCTGCTTTGCCACCCGAAGATGGACTTTTGCCAATCCACTGTTGGACTTTTGGAATATGCCACCCTTAGATGGACTTTTCGCCAATCCACTGTTGGACTTTTGCCACCCGAAGACGGACTTTTGCCAATCCACTGTTGGACTTTTGGAATATGCCACCCTTAGATGGACTTTTCGCCAATCCACTGTTGGACTTTTAGCTGCTTTGCCACCCGAAGATGGACTTTTGCCAATCCACTGTTGGACTTTTAGAATATGCCACCCTTAGATGGACTTTTCGCCAATCCACTGTTGGACTTTTGCCACCCGAAGACGGACTTTTGCCAATCCACTGTTGGACTTTTGGAATATGCCACCCGAAGACGGACTTTTGCCAATCCACTGTTGGGCTTTTAGAATTTGTAAAATTGTATTATTCTCTGCATCCGTGTCAGACACCTCTGCTGACTCTGCTGAGGAGCAAAGACCAATGATTTGACTTTGGATACTCCTGAAAGGATAACCTCTCCACTGGAGAATGAATGAACAATCCATCTGCTTCGAATTGTCAAGCTTGCCAAAAATAAATTGGACTTGAAGAATAATAAATCTGCCAGTAATCACTTCATCTGCTGGGGGAATGAATTCTGGTCACAGCGATTCCGCTGGGGATGAGAATTTCTTTGCATGGCGTCTTGCTAGGGAAGAAAAGTCATAAAAAACTCTGCTTGGGGATCTGTCCAAACCAAGACCCTTTGTAGGGGTTATCCACCTTCTGACCCGGCTGGGGAAAGGCTGTACCATCCTTGTTGAGGAATAGATTCTGCTGATCCTATAAACCTCTGCGAGGAGAACAACAACTCAACTGGGGAGTATTGCTGACAAGATTCGATGCTGACCTCTGTGGGGATCATTACCAGAGACACAATCTTGCTGGGGATCATGGCTACTCTGCCATGGATATGCAAATCCTGGTTAGAACATTCCACTGCAACTTGCTAGAAAAAGTCCTTAGAGATCTGTTGGGGAAACCCAAAGCAAATCCACAGTATTCTGCTGAAGAATATGACTGTCAAGCTTAGGATAAGTACCACACTGCCCCATGTTAGGCGAGCTTCCCTTTAGACAATTCCGTTAGGGATGACGAGTTTATAACAAACTCTGCTGGAGGAAACTGCTTTAAAACGTCTCGTGCTGGGGAATGCCCTTTGAGAGGATTTTACAGAAGACCAACTGCCCTCAAACTCTACTGGGGATGACCAACACTTCATGCTGGGGAAACAATCAAGCCCCATGCTTGGACAACACAACAATTCGTCCCTGAAGAGGATGTCATAAGAGGATTTTACAGAAGATCTAGCCTCTTCAAACTCTTGTGACTTCGCTGGGGATAATGACCATCAGTTTCGGTGTCGACGAGACCACTCTTTTGGGGAACCTGTGACCGTTACCGACATAGAAAAGCTTGTAGCCGTTGGAAGGACTGAATAAGAGAATCGACTTAATAAGATGCAACGGTACCCAGTTGAACTTAATTCACTGATACCGACCCGTTATGAACAATCGTCGACCGAACGATGAACGCTGATCTCCCTACCCATAATTGCCCCAGTCTTTTGCGTGGGGTGATTTATTGCTGGTCTTGTGCTTAAAATCATCTGCACCTGCTACCTGCAACAAAAGAATATGCCCACATGCCCCGAATATTGCGTGGCTAGAATCCACCATCCGGGAGTATTCAACATTCGAAGTAATTTCAAATGTTTTTTCTGCGCATGTTATTGCAAGGCTGCCATGTTTTCAAATGCAATGTTTTATCAAAAATTAGGACGTTTTTGCAAGCAAAGCAATAAAACAAAAATAGAAAGCTTTTTATTGAAATTCAATTTATTGACTGAGAGCCCAGAATAGGCAATTACATCTGGAAGCAATCCCTGGAAAGAGGTGATCGCTGAAAATTGAGAAAAGAAACTATCCTCATGGCAATGTGAAAACGGAATTCCGCTGAGTTTCCATTCTGTTATGACCAGTATGTCTTCAAAACTCCCCGACCTTGCCTTCTGAGGAATGATCAGACCGATTCCTATCTTTCAGAACGTCAGTTGTTCAAACGGTAATGGGGTACAGATAACTCAAACCGTAGTCATTCGCTTAAATCCCTCTTTTGTGTGGACCGCCCTTTCAGGTTTTCGATCCACCAGGATACCCTTTTTTGCCTAAGTTGCCCTTTCGGGTTTTCAACTTACCGGGTGTACAATTTTTTTTCAATTATATCCCTAATTTTGCCCGAACCTTATTCTGTTTTTGGTTCGCCGGGATGCCCTTTTTTGCCTGGATTTTTTTTCTTATTATCCAGCGGGTCTATTCATGCGAAGTATTTTTTGACTACGTCTGAGTTGACAGGGGATGAAAAGTCTTCGCCATCCATGGTTGTAAGCAATAAAGCTCCGCCCGAAAAGACCTTTTTAACCACGAATGGACCTTCATAGTTAGGAGTCCATTTGCCCCTGTGATCTGTATTGGGAGGAAGGATCCTTTTGAGTACCACATCTCCGACTTTATAAACCTGAGGACGCACCTTCTGGTCAAATGCCTGTTTCATTCTGCGCTGATATAGTTGCCCATGACATACAGCCGCCAATCGCTTTTCCTCAATAAGGCTCAGCTGATCAAATCTGGCTCGTACCCATTCAGCTTCATCTAGCTTAACATCCATCATAACTCTGAGGGACGGAATCTCTACTTCAACCGGTAGCACTGCCTCCATACCATATACAAGTGAGAATGGGGTTGCCCCAGTGGACGTGCGTACCGACGTTCGATACCCATGCAAAGCAAATGGTAACATCTCATGCCAATCTTTGTACGTGACAACCATCTTCTGCACAATCTTCTTGATATTTTTGTTGGCCGCTTCGACCGCGCCATTCATCTTTGGGCGGTACGGAGAAGAATTGTGATGTTCGATTTTGAAGTCCCGGCATAACTCAGCCATCATCTTATTGTTCAAATTAGAACCATTATCAGTAATGATTCTTTCAGGAACTCCATATCGGCAAATGATATCCCGTTTTAAGAAACGAGCTACCACTTGTTTTGTAACATTGGCATAGGATGCAGCTTCAACCCATTTGGTGAAATAATCAATCGCCACCAAGATGAAACGATGACCATTAGAAGCTGTAGGCTCAATCTTTCCGATCATATCAATGCCCCACATGGCAAACGGCCAAGGTGACGACATGATACTCAACGGATTTGGAGGCACATGCACCTTGTCTGCATAGATCTGGCATTTATGGCATTTGCGGGCATATTTGCAACAATCTGACTCCATAGTCAACCAATAATATCCCGATCTTAACAACTTTTTAGCCATTGCATGTCCTCCGGCATGGGTACCGAAAGAGCCTTCGTGCACTTCAATCATCAACAAGTCTGCTTCATGTCTATCCACACATCTAAGCAGGACCGTGTCAAAATTTCTTTTATACAGCACGCCATCTTTGTTCAAGAAGAAACTACCGGCTAACCTTCTCAACGTCTTCCTGTCTTTGGACGATGCCCCGGGCGGGTACTCTTGACTTTTCAAGAAACACTTAATGTCATAAAACCATGGCTTGTCATCAGACGCTGCATCGACCGCAAACACAAATGCTGGTCTGTCAAGGCGGGATACCTCAATCTTAGGTACATGGTTCCATCCTTGCACTTTGATCATGGAAGACAAAGTGGCCAAGGCATCCGCGAACCTATTCTCATCTCGAGGAATATGGTACAGTTTCACTGTTGTGAAAAATGTCAGCAATCTCCTCGTATAATCTCTATACGGCACTAGATTTGCTTGGTGCGTGTACCAACTCCCTTTCACTTGATTGATTACCAAAGCTGAATCACCGAATATATCAAGGGTTTTAATCCGTAGATTAATCGCCTCCTCGATCCCCATTATACAAGCTTCGTACTCTGCTTCATTGTTGGTGCATCCGAAAGTTATTCGTGCAGTGAAAGGCATATGAACACCTTCCGGCGTGATAAGAACTGCTCCAACTCCACACCCATTCATATTGACAGCCCCATCAAACATCAGACTCCATTTGGATTCAGGGTCTGGCCCCTCCTCCGGGAGTGGTTCCTCACAGTCTTTAGCTTTGAGAAACATGATGTCCTCATCAGGGAAGTCAAATTTCATGGGTTTGTAATCATCAATCGGCTGTTGCGCAAGATAGTCAGACAAGATACTTCCTTTGATGGCCTTTTGTGAAGTGTACTGAATGTCATACTCTGTCAAGACCATTTGCCACCGTGCAACTCTGCCTGTCAATGCTGGTTTCTCGAAAATGTACTTGATAGGATCCATTTTTGAAATCAACAAGGTTGTGTGCCTAACCATATATTGCCTCAATCGCTTAGCGGCCCATGCAAGCGCACAACATGTCTTTTCAAGCATTGAGTATCGGGACTCACAATCATTGAACTTTTTGCTCAGGTAGTAAATAGCATGCTCCTTCCTACCTGTCTCGTCATGTTGACCGAGAACACAACCCATGGAACCTTCAAGCACTGTCAGATACATTATCAGCGGTCTCCCTTCAACTGGAGGCATTAGAATCGGAGGTTCCTGCAAGTATTCTTTTATCTTATCGAATGCCAATTGGCAATCGTCATTCCACCTGACCGTTTGATCTTTCCTTAACAATTTAAATATTGGCTCACACGTGGCTGTTAGGTGAGATATGAACCTTGCAATGTAGTTCAATCTACCCAAGAAACCACGAACCTCTTTTTCTGTTCTCGGTTCAGGCATTTCTTGTATTGCTTTCACCTTGGCAGGATCAACCTCGATTCCTCTTTCGCTCACAATGAAACCTAACAACTTTCCAGAACGCACCCCAAACGTGCACTTATTTGGATTTAATCTCAGACGGAACTTTCTCAACCTTTCAAACAGCTTTTTCAGGTTAATCAGATGTTCCTCTTCGGTTCTCGACTTGGCAATCATATCATCTACATAACATTCGATCTCCTTATGAATCAAGTCATGAAACAATGTCACCATCGCCCGCTGGTACGTTGCCCCTGCATTTTTCAAACCAAAAGGCATTACTTTATAACAATATGTACCCCACGGAGTAATGAACGTGGTCTTCTCCATATCTTCAGGTGCCATCTTGATCTGGTTGTACCCGGAGAACCCGTCCATAAAGGAGAACACTGAAAACTGAGCTGTATTATCGACCAGCACATCAATATGAGGTAGTGGAAAATCATCTTTCGGGCTAGCTTTATTAAGATCTCGATAATCCACACACATTCTCACTTTTCCATCTTTCTTCGGTACTGGCACGATGTTGGCTACCCATGGAGGATACTTTGTCACAGCAAGAAAACCAGCGTCCCACTGCTTATGGACTTCCTCCTTAATCTTTAAAGCCATGTCGGGGTGAGTCCGACGAAGTTTCTGCTTGACTGGCGGACATTCTTCTCTCAATGGTAGCCTGTGCACGACAATATCCGTATCCAACCCCGGCATGTCTTGATACGACCAGGCGAAGACGTCAACATGCTCGCGCAACATTTCCGTCAAAGTTTGCTTCACATCTGCTTGCAAGCTGGCACCAATCCTGATCTCTTTTTTGGCATCCTTGGTACCAATATTGATGATGTCTACAGTCTCCTGATGAGGCTGGATGACCCTTTCCTCTTGTTTCAACAATCTGGCCAGTTCTTCAGGGAGTTCACAATCTTTCTCATCCCCTTCTTCGGCTTGATAAATCGGATTGTCAAAGTCATACATAGCCATATCAAAATCGTTATCAGTGGTATCCGGAGGATCAAGTCTGCATGAATGGGTTCATGCCTTATTTTAGAATTTATTTTTAAGCAAAACAAAAGAAAATGAAACATTGCCATTTTATTTTTTTTGTGCAAAAATAAAAACTGAAAGACAGAGAACAAAATTTGATTGCAAAACGTCCTTTATTAATGATTAAACATTGCAAATGCAACCATGGTGGCCCTACAAATGAATCTATACGCCTTGGGCAGAGCGCAAGATTTTGACATGCATTATGGTTAGAAAAAACAAAGAAAAATTACTCTGTCTGAAGAGTAACCCGGATGACTTCTTCAACGAACCAGTTCTGCACTTGTTGTCCCGGAGCATGAGGGCGTACCCAGTTGTCCAGGTCACAATCACTGTCAACACTATCCTCTGTGGCCGCACAAGACTGGTCCGTGTAGATAATTCCCCCACTATTGAAAGTAATGGGTCCCCTGCTCCCCGCATCTGAAGTTGTAGAGGGATGATAACCAATACCAAATTTGTCTTCCTTCATTGGGGTCTCTATCAACCTGCCCCAACCTTGGGCGTTGCCTGCCCTGACGACTTCGACAACTTGTTTGTAAGATGAAATGGAGGTACCGGCCCCAGCTGGTACAGAAGAAGACTCAGGTGCATCGTTAATATTGACTGCTTCAAATGATTGGCACAGCATCTCATGAATTTCCCCATCCATTTCAATGTACTTGAACGTGGATAAGTGACTCACAAAGATGTCTTCTTCCCCACACACTGTCACAACCTGCCCTTCAAACTCATACTTCACCTTTTGATGTAGAGTAGAAGTAACAGCCCCGGCTCCGTGAATCCAAGGGCGTCCCAACAGGCAGCTATATGCAGGTTGTATGTCCATTACATGGAACGTGGATTTGAATACCTGTGGTCCAATTTGTACGGGCAATTCCACCTCACCAAACACAGATCGTCTAGTTCCATCGAATGCTCTGACCACCAATTCACTAGGCCTTAAGATCAAACCATCAACTTCCAGCTTCATTAATGCCTTCTTGGGCAAGACATTGAGTGATGAACCAGTGTCTACCAGTACATGAGATAACACTGCGCCCTTACACTCCATCGTGATATGCAAAGCCTTATTATGGTTTCTTCCTTCAACAGTCAAATCTCTACTTGTAAAGCCCAAGCCATGGCTAACATTAACATTGGAGATTACGCCCTCGAGCTGATTAACAGTAATTTCTTGTGGCACGTATGCACTCTTCAATACTTTCAACAACGCCTGTCGGTGTGCATCGGAGCACATCAATAGTGACAAGATTGAAATCTTTGAAGGGGTCTGATTTAGTTGGTCCACAATCTTATAATCGCTTTTCTTGATTATCTTCATAAATTCTTCCATTTCCTTATCAAAAGTAATCTTTGTCTCTGCTTCAGGTGTGGGCGCATTTTCAACCACCTGTTTACCTTTAGCCTTTGCTGCGGCTTCTGCCTCTTTATCACTTCTCAAGGTTGGGGGAGCGAACAACCTTCCACTCCTTGTAAAACCCCCTACACCCCCTACGTTATCAATATTTGGGCTGACTGACGACTCAACTTCCTGCTTTTTACCTTCGTAATATACATCTGCCCCATAGTGCCATGGGATAGCCTTCGTAGACGTGAACGGAATTGGTCCTGGCACCGTGATAGTGACAGGACTGGGCCCTTCTGGCGCAACACTCGCCACGGGAACTGCATTGACCGGCATTTGAATCTCAGCGGGAGTGTAATAGATGGTCACGGTTGATATCTCATCAGTGTCTTTCACGACTCTGTCGAACTGTAGACATCCTTCATCGATCAGATTCTGTAAACCCATCTTCAACTTATCACAGCCGTTCTCCTGATTCATACACTCAGAGCAATCTTGATTACAGCCCGGGAACACCTGTCCCTTCAATAAACGATCTTTTACAACCAACAAAGAAGTTTTCACTTGATGGATATCTGTCACCAGATTCAATCTCCTCCCATCTTCAATAGCGTACACATTTGCTGCACTATGATCAGGCATGGGATGCTGAGTAATATTAGGAGCGGGAGAGAAATTGATGGCTTTAGCATCAATCAAATCTTGTACTTTATGATGGAAAGCCCAGCATTTTTCAATGGAGTGCCCCTGAGCACCTGAGTGGAACTCACAACGAGCATTAGCATCGAAGTTAGGTGGCAGGTTTCCAGCAACCGGAGCTTTCATAGTACGGAGTTCTACCAACTTTAACTCGAGTAGCCGGGGCAACAGCGCGGCATAAGTCATAGGGAGAGGATCCATCTTACGATCCCTCTGTCTAGACCTTTGCTGGAAAAAAGGTTGTTGCTGTTGAACTTGTTGTTGGGGTTGTTGTTTCTGAACAGACGGTGTGGGGATTGTTACAGCATCTACCTGATAATAAGCTCGAGAACGCCCTCTGCCTCGTCCTCTAAACACAGCATTCGTATCACCTTCTCTTCTTTTCTGGTTACTAGCAAACGGTTTCTTCGTCCCCGAAGAGCCAGCCCCACTCACATCCTGGATCTTTCCAAGCTTTAACAGACTTTCTATTCTTTCTCCCGCAATCACAATATCAGCAAATCCAGTTGACGGACAAGCAGCTAATCTATCAAGATAAGCCCCTTGCAAGGTGCCCATAAACATATCCGCCATTTCTCTGTCTGACAAGGGAGGTTGAACCTGGGCAGCCATTTCCCTCCACCTCTGTGCATATTCTTTGAAACTCTCCTTGGCATTTTGTGACAACCCCTGCAATTGAGTGCGGTTGGGTGCCATGTCAATATTATACTAGTATTGCTTCAGGAACGCTTCTGCCAGATCTTTCCAACTCTTCACAGCAGCTCTATTCAACTTCATATACCAGGTCAAGGACGCCCCAGCCAGACTGTCCTGAAAATAGTGCATCCATAGCTTCTCGTCATCCGTATGGGCTGAAATCTTCCCAAAGTAAGCTTGAAGATGCGTTTGGGGACACGCATTGCCGTGATACTTATCAAAAGTAGGAGGTTTGAATTTAGGGGGAATTCTGACTCCTGAGACTAGCCCCAAGCTGGTAACATCAATACCCATAGAGTTCTTGCATTCTATGGCCCTGATCTTCTCTGCTAACTCCTCATACCTTCGATCACCTTGATTACCCACATCAGCATCTAGTAGAGTAAATTGGTCTTCCAGAGTATCTTCAAGAGTAACACCAGCATGCCTACCATTTCCATTACCCCGATTGTTACCACCAGGAGGAGGGTTGCCACCGGGAGGAGGGATGCCATGTCCCTGTGAATTGTCATGTTGATCACCTTCGGGCCCATTGTCTGGACGCTCGACCAGAAGCCTCAACCTCTCCTGATTTTGCGCCATGCCAGTCATGAGGGTCATGAACTGGTCCATACGCGCCCTCATTTCGGCCAAATCACTTTGCACTTGATCCATGATTCTTACTTGATTTCTTCGCGTCGAATATCGGTGAATATGATTCTCCGCTATACTTCCTGAAACCAAATAAAGGTTAGAGACCCTGCAACGAGTACCTGAAAAGCAAGTAACAAAATGCAAAATGATATGCAATGCCATGCGGTGCCATGTTTGTCATTTCCTAGGTGCTTTTATACCCTGATTCCAATCCAATCCACAGAAATCTGAAGACCAGAAATCGTGATATAAAGAGACGTGTCATGGTCATGTGCTTGTGTGCAGCTATCTGATAAGGAATAATTCTGAATAAAACTGCTCATACTCATTCAACAAAATATTCAAGTACATTTAAGAAAGGTTCAACCGCAAATGCAATACAAGGAAAAAAATGGATCCATCAACAAGCCTGATGGTAGCCATTAACAACAAAATACAGGGAAAAGAACATCAATCTGACAATTCCACATCCTTCAGCTTATCACTTGAATACTTGATTTCCTCAAAAAGTATACGGGTACACTGGTGATTCGGCTTTTCAATCATCTCTTTGATCAAGACATCCCTTTTCTCAAGAGCTTCAGTTAAAGAACCCATATGCAGCATCAGAGCTTCGTCATCACACACTCCTTTGTGTCTCTTTATGCCGGCTTGCGTCTTGAGTATCTCTCTTTCTATCATGGCTTCTTCAAGCTCTTTCTTGGTATTCTTCAACTGGCTTCTAACTTCTTCTAACTGTTCTTGACTTTTATCGAGACTTTCCCGATACTTTCTCCTCTGCTCATGTGCCTTTTTAAGCTCCTCGTCTTTAGTCTTCGACTGATCCTTTAACTCGGCATTTTCAATTCTGACTTCATCCCAAGCTTGACGAAGTTGAGCTAATGAATCCTTGCTTCGGGCTAAAGCCTGTTTTGTAATCTTGTGAGCCTGACTAGTGTCATCTGCTCCCAAAGTAAGCTTCCGAAAGTACCGAGCTCGGTCATCAAAATCTTCCTCTTTGTCAGCCAAGGTTTTTTCCGCTTTCAAGGCTCTCTTTTCCAACTCTTTGTTGTCAGCTAGAGCTTTCTGAAGACATCTGCTCATTCCAGAATTCTCTATCTGCAACTCTCTGACCATTTTCTTCCACTTCTCACATTCTTCAATAGCCACCATAGTGGGTTGTTCTGGCTGTACTGAACATAAAAGAGGTCCCCTTGAAAAGGGTAAAAGCAATTCCTTTACTTTTGTCTCAATCCACCTGTCATATTCAGGATAAGATCTACAATCTCCTTTTCCAAAAACTGCTTTTCCAATTTTGTGCTTATCTTTCCAAGCATTCACTACTTCTACCACCTTCGCATCTTTAGTTCCTGTAAAGAATAAAGATTCTTCCACATCTTGCTCTGTAGGAGGATCCCTGGAAGCATACCCAAACTGTCGGATGGCCAAAACTGGATTATAATTGATCCCTCCTTTTCTGCCAATCAAAGGCACATTTGGAAAATTTCCGCATCTTGTGACAAGCTCTATTCTCAATAACCGGTGGTCAAACCATACAATGTTATCAGCAGTTAAACTCATCAATCGTTTAGACCATTTCGCCACATCTTTGGTTTCCACAAAGGCACCTGTCTGAGGCAAATGTTTGAAAAACCAATGACTCAGCAGTGGAGTACAACAACTGACAGATCCTCCCCTCCTTTTCTCATTCTTATAGTGCACGGAATGATAAAAATCTCCTAACAAAGTAGGGACTGGATTTTTAAGAACGAAAACTCTTGTCGCTTGCATATCCACAAAGTCTTGCTGATTGGGAAAGAAAACTAGGCCATATATGCAGAGAGCCAGAATGGAATTGTAAATCGTCCAATTTTTAGCACTTGCAGCCTCTTGGGCCTGTCCAGACAGAAATTCTAAATGAAATCCGCTAACTCCATTTTTACTGCTCACACCACTCTTTATCACCGCCTGATCCATTTGTAAAGCAGCAGCAATTTCTTTTACGCTGGGAGAACTACCAGAGAAGAATGGTATTGCCGACGTGATCGGAATTCCCAAAATAAATGAGAATTCTTCCAGTGTTGGCATCAAAATGTAATTTGAAAAAAGAAAGCACCTCAACGAAGGCTCGTAGAACTGCAGCAGAGTGTGCAAAGCATCATGTTCATACTTGGTGATTGTACGGACCATCCCAACCAAATTCCCGTAGCTCTTCTGAAACCTATCAAGAATACCCGGACCAGCCATATCTATAACTTTGAGCAATGAATCCAAGACAGGATCTGGAAACTTGTAAGACACATTGTTCTTTCTCTCGACAACGATCTCTGTTGAACCCATGGATTGGAATCAGAAATGTATTATGCACCTGAAAATGACAAACATAACTGTTATGATATGATAATGCAATGCAAAAGGGCATGTGATCAGGTAATCAAGTGTCGGTGTCTGTATTGAACTGTGTGCACTGTGTCTCTGTACTGAATCTGGCAATATCTGAGATGAACACTTAAATCACTGTCATAGGATACAATGTCTGAAATCATCATAGAATCACAAGTAAGGTAGGTAGGAGGCTGGGTTTCCTGCAAACCTGTAAACATCCCGCCCATACTCACATGTGGTTCTTAGAAAATAAGGCTTGTCAGCTTCGGAGGTTTGAGAAGCAATAGCACATTCAGCCCGTAGGATACAATGCTATGCCAATCAAAGAGGTCGTCCACTGACTCCCCTTAGAAAATAAAAGTCATCCTATGCAAGTTCCAAAGTGGGCCTTCGGGTGCGAATGGGTTTGCCACAGAATGTGGTCTGCCATTGTCACCACTAAAGAGGGATATTTCCACTAAGGTCCTCATGATCGGTCACTAGAGTCGACAGCTCTCTAGATCTACATCCTGGAATACGCAAGATGCGCATGCCACGACGTGTCCCAAGATAGCCTCGTCTAGCTGTGAATTTCGTGAACACCCAACGCACTCCAAACGGCACGTAGGTCCCACTACTCTCCACTCTAATTCTAAGTGTATACTCAAGCCTGTGTAATGGGCTTATCTCTCAGAAATCCCATCCCGCCAAACAGAAAATAGCACAGTCCAACACAACAGTAATAATATGATATGTAATGCTAAAAAGCAGTAAATACAGTAATGTACAGTAAAGCAGTAAATAACCAAACAATAAAATGGTAAATATAGCACAACAGTAAACACCCAATGAAAGAAAAACAGACAAGCGCTAGGATTGACTTGCTTAGGATGGACCAGCAATAGGTCAACCTTCCCCAACAGAGTCGCCAGCTGTCGCTCCCGGGATTTTCATCCTAGTACAAACGCGAAAGTGGCACCGAAACAGAGTCGCCAGCAATGTGTATTTATCCCATGCGAGGGAAAGGAAACACTGCATAAACCTGAGAGAAAGGATAGAGCATGGTCTTACGACCAAGAGAAAGGGTAAGGGAGTCGGTTACGCGAGAGGAAGGTATTAGCACCCCCACACGTCCATCGTACCCGATGGGATCCACGCTTGCTTGTCTCGATCAAAGGGTGTAAAGAAAGGATACTGGAAAAGGAACTGAAAGAAAGAAAGGAGAAATAAAAGAAAAGGAACGGGAAACAAATGTAGGGAAAATAAAAGAAGTGCTCGCATGGGCCCTACCCCACTGCCTACGTATCTCATCGGGAGCATGAGAATCAGAGCGACGTAGTTCCCCTCACTAGGGATGGATTGTTTGCATTTGTTAAGGAACGGCTAACGTTCTAGCTCAGGTGTTGCAGGCTCGCTGGTCCGAGTGCGTTACCGTCTTGCAAGAGAACGAGTAGAAGCACGTTCGTGCGTTGAGAATGAATGAGATGAGAAAAGAATTCCCGAAGGAAAGACGTTATTGTTTGTTTTTGTCTTTTAGAAAGAAGTGTTTTGTTATTTGTTTGCATATGATAGTGTATCCAAATCTTAGTTATTGGAATGTGTACGTTCTCACATTCCAAGATGGAATGGGTGAGAAAGCACACTAAGGGTGAAGAAGACCCTCACACTTAGTTCCAATTATCAAGGTTCAAACACACTAGCATACTTGTATTTTATTAAGTGTTTTTGTTAATTAAGAAATGGAGAAGTGTTTTTTATTCGTACCTTCAACAAGTATTGCATTTAAGTCCCTCATACAAGATCAAATGTTTAACACATTGACCCAAGATGGGTTATATGCTATACATTCTAAGATTATAAGAGAAGACCCCTTATAACCTTTTCTTTATATGAAAGGCCTAAATGCAATAAATGCCTACCTTTATTGGATATTTTGAATTTTCTTTGAGATGAGAAGATGAAAGACTCAAGAGAGGGTAAAGGTAAAAATCTATATGGACTAAGACTCAATCCTAATTAATTAGTTAAGGGAGTGATCCTAAAGTTTGTGAGGTTTCAACCTAAAGTCTAAAGAAAGAATGAATTAAACAATTCACTTCTAAAGCAGAAGATGAATTGTAATTCACAAAGGGAAAGTGATGAGTTATTAAAAGAAAACACCTAAGTGCTTAACAAAACATAAAATGGAATTGTAAAAGAGAAAGGATAGAAGTTGAATGTGGATTCCTTATCCACACTCAATTGAAACTTACCAAAGCCCCTACATGGTTAGTAAACATGTATAAGAAGTATAAGAAGTAAAAGAACATGTAATGCATCATGAAACTCAAAAGAATTAAATGAGAAAACAAATCCTAGAACCACAACCAGAATGAGCATCATATGGACAACAAGTGAATATCATCATACAAGTGCAAGTGAATAAGCAATAATCATCATCCATTAGCATTTAAACACGTTACAAGAAGAAGGGGTAGATGAAAGATGGAAAGAAATGAAGAGGGCATGCATAAATGGAACATGTAAATCAACAACCAGAATTGAAACTAAATGGAAAATGGTTTATAAACATCTCAAAAGTATTTATGAATCAACTTCAAGACATTCAAGAAGTAATATAAGAAGAATTGAAATGAAAGTTCAAAAAGAAAGTGCAAACAAAACATGTTAATGATGCACAAAGTTCAAATGATATGAACATGTAAAGATGACCTATAATGTGTATCAAAGACCTATTATGTCACATGAATGGTTCACCAAATATGCAAATGGTCATGCAAGTATGTACAAAAGAAAATATGCAAACATGCACAAAAGTTAAGATGATATGACATGCTATTATGCTTCAAAAGTAATGCATCAAACAAAAATCAAATGGCCTTAGGAAAATTATGCCAGCATATTATTGGAATGCCTAAGTCAGAAATGCATCATACATCAAAATAGCATGTAAAAATTCAGAGCAAAATGACTTCAAACAAAGCAATTAGGTCAAATTGAAACATCATGCAAAGTGGTGCAAATATAGGCATCAAAACATGTCATAAAGTGACTTAAAAAATCAAATAAAAATCATCTAGCATGCTTCAATGTATTAGTGAATCAATGCAAAAAGAATCATGTCAAAACAGTTTGTAATGAGCAAGAACAAAATTAAACAAATTCATGTATCATGCTTAGAATGCCTCTAAATGGAAATTCAAAGAAAATTATGGACCAGGGGTAAAAAGTCATAAAATCAAGAAATAAAATCATGGAAAATTTCCTAAATGTTTTAGTGATACTCATGAATTTTTGTGGAATTTTATGATGATGTTTGGTATTTTTAAAAATTAAAAAGCAAACGTGTAGAAAAAATTAAAATAAAATATGAAATGCCAAAAGGAATGGGGTGCATGACTAGTAATTAATCAGTTCAAAATCATTGGGCTTTAAAAAATAGGAGGTGTGAATATCAATCAGGTTAGGTCCATTAAGCACGCAGAACATACTAACAAGCATGGAATCTCAGTCAACAAAATTGACTCACTCATGGCCATTGGATCAAGTCACAGTCAAACCATAGTCAAAGTAATTGAAATCAATGCAAGTGCGTGAGTGACCACAATCCCTATCGTGTACCATGCCATACAAAGTTTAAGTGAGTTCAGAAAATTGGCATGTGACTTGCACGCTTTTTTTTATGTGTTGGCACATTTTGGAACGTAGGATTAAGAACAATCAAAGGCCACGATTAAAACATAGTGAAACCCTAGCAATTACAGTCACCGGCCGGAGATGACCTCCGGTCACCTTCTCCGGTCACACCGCCACCGTCTGCAACCTCAATTCTCACCAAAATGCACAAATGTGGTATCAAAATGAAGCTGAGCTTATGTAGAGCATGAATCCGGTGATAAAACATACAAAATATTCATGACATGAGAGAATCGAACAGAGTAATATTTGCCCTAGCATTTCAACTATGCCTCTAAAGGCCTATCAACTAGCCAGGCAAGTTCTTGAGCTTATAGGAAGCATCAAGAACCTGATAACATCTTCACATTATGTCTATAATGGAAGAAATTCGTACCTGAAGATTTATGATCTTGATGTGTTCTTCAGAAAACCAGAGATGTTGCTTCCTCTTTGAGCTTCTTTTGGCCAAATAAAGGCTTAGATGCAAAAATGGATGATGCTTCAGTGGAGAAGAGCTGAAATCCAAGCTTCAAAACAGTTGCAATGTGATGAAAATGGAGAGAGAATCAGAGATATTCTGAGATGAAGATGAGGAAAATGAATGAAATGGAGCTCGAAAATCAGTTGCAATGTGGAGGAATTGAGAGAGAATGGAGAGAGTTTCTGAGTTGAATGTGAGAAAATGAAGTTGGAAAATGAATTTGTGAAGGAATTTTCTACTTATAATGTGAGCTAACCATGGTTAAACTGAGTGAGTCAGCTGAGTCATGGTGGTTTGGGTGAGTCATCCCTAACTAACTGAGTCAAGTTAGTTAGGGAAAGCAATGGTATGGTGATGGCAACTCATGATATGCTATGGTGGAGGTGAAAAGAAAATGAGGCACGGCTGGGTAATACAAAACTTGTTCAGCAAGCTTGTCATTTCTACTTTCATGCATAATGAGGCACGTGCTATGGGGTGTATGAAGAGTGTTTGGTTTAAAAAGGCAATGGGTAGCTGGTATGAATAATGCACGTGCAAGCTTGTAACAACAACATCAACAACATTGGTTTTGTTTCTGATTTTTCATGGCAACTGAGAACAATGGAGATAGGGTGAATTGGTGATGTTTTTCTCTCTACTCAATGGATGGTTTAGTGAGTTCTTGGATTCATTGGAAAGAAGAGATATTTGAGAACATGTTTGGTGTGAAAAATGAGTTGAAATAATGTTTGGAAGAGGTTGCAAAATGACTTAGAACATCCACATTTGGAACTGATAGAAGGGCGTGGCAACTGGTTGGTTGACAAGGCATCTTGGCACCTGGATTTTCAGCATGATTACCATGACTTGAGGCCACTATTTCTCCATCATAACTTGATCAGATGAAATTTTGCCCAACATGAACATTGAACAGGGCATTGCAAGGAACAATATTGATGTTGACAAGTTTTTCATTTGAGGCCTTTAACCACGAGAAAAATAGGCGAGTATATGGCACACCAACTGTTTGTTAAAATGACTGCGCGCGTGCCCTGAAAATCTTGGTCATGACCTAGTTTTGAACCTACTTTGCTCAAACTTTGATCAATCATATCTCACTCAATTTTTATCCAATGGAGATGTTCCACACATGGATTTGAAGCTTAAAACAAGATCTTTTGTTGTGGCCGAGTGGAATTTTCATTTGGTGCTTCAATTTTAAATGGCCTTGGTTCAAACTCTGATGCAAAATGGCCAAAACTTGCTATTTTTAGTAACCCTTCCTCTTCCAAAAATGGCAACTTTCCACCTCTTGATTTTTTCATGATTCCTTTGGATTTTCTTGACCAAATTTTGTACATTGGACATATGTAACATGAATTTCATGAATTTGGCCTCAAAAAGTCAAGAGTTGACTTTTTCCTCTGATTATTTGACTTTGCCCCAATTTCTCTGATTCTTGATCTTTCTTCCAATTGAACCACTTCTAAAACCAAGTGAGATGTAATTTTCCACATACATACACTTAGGGACATATGGAATACCATGACATCAAGTTTTGTCCAAAAAATCAGAGATACCCTGATTTAATTGGAAACCCTAATTTTGACCCCCTCTGGTTAGGAGGAAATTGCACATCTTCCAAATCCAAATTCCTCAGAGTATGTTGTGTATCCTCTTAAAGGAGGATGAGAAATGCCACTTGAGGATGATTTTGGATCAATGAGCTATCTCTTTTGAGGGTTTTCCTTCAGTTTTTGAACCTCTTGCATAGTGAAAGATGTAGTGCTTCAATCTCCCATTGAATCTCTCATCCTTGAGGTTGTGGATGATCCATTGAGATGGTATGAGACATGAAAGACCTCTTGGCTTGCCTTGAGGCAACTTGATTGACCTTTTGTGCTTTGAATGATCTCTTGATTGCCCACCTTCCACCTGATCACATGCCCTGATGGTAAGAAGGATGCCATGCTTCAATTTTTCTATTTTAAATGCAATGTAATGCTAATGAGATGGATATGGTATGATAAATGATAATGCCATGCTATGATGACAAAGAGGGAGAGCAAATTTTGGGGTATTACACAATTCATTAAGGATTTTGAGTTATGGAGTGATCAAAGTGGCTGAAAAGTGAAAATGTTACTTTTTCCAACACTTAGTGAAATTTTCACTAAATCAGATTCTGCCTCACTTTTTGCCTAATGTAGGGGGATTTTTCACTTGGAATCAAAAGAGATCAAAACCAAACTTGTTCAAACAATTGTTGTATCATGTAAGAGCTTTCCAAAATGGCCAAGAACATTGCCAAATTCAACCTACACCATGAGATACAACATTGCCAAGTTGCCTTGCTGAAATCTGTCAAGGCAAGGCAGAATTTGCAACTTTGGTTGATTTGCAAAAATCAGCCAAATTCAATTGCTCCTATCCACTTGGACACCTCAGAGGATTGAATCTAAAGGGGACAATCTCTGAGCCAAGCCTCCAAAGTCCATGGAACAAGAAATAGCATGTTGAACCTAGAATGGCCAAAATAGGGACAAGACTTCAAATTTGGAATGAGGCATTTAATGGAACCATCAAGGTGGCATGGACTGAGCCATTCTCATCTGAAATCAGTCAAGACTTATCCAAGACAAAGGGAACCAAAGCTCTGTGCCCTAACCTCTAGTCAATGGCTAGAGGAGACTTGGATTTTCATTTGCCAACATTGGCCAAACCTACTTACCAACTGCCATGCACTATTCCTTGCAAAACAAACTTGCTCTACTATAAATAGAGCTTAATTGTGATCAGTTTGAGTACACCAAAGCCATCTAACTGATGCTTTCCTCAAAATCTCTTCTTTCACTCCAATTTTGCCTTCTAAGGCAAGTCACTATCGGGTTTTGAGTTTGAGAGCAATTCCAATCAAACCAATCACTCACACACCTCACATACATCACATATGAGCTGATCAAACACTTAGATTACTTCTGAAACATCAATTTCACAAAATCACCAGCTGGTTGCTCAAGGTTTTAACCAAAGTGCAGCTGAGGTACCACAAAATGATCCAGCCAATTTCAATCAAGTCCAACCATCCAAACATAATCCATAGGGTGTAGGGAAGCTGTTCAGATCATCACAACTCATCTGTAACACCTCCAAATCAAAAATCACTTTGAACTTGCTGTCACGACTTGGAGGTAAGCACATGCTTGGTCATCTCTCAATCCATGCATATTTCCTCGCACAATAATTTGGCCATATGTTCATAATCATGCATGGAATGTTTTCCCTCAATTAATTGCATTGTTTGAATCGTGTATCAAAAATCCTAGCCTTCATGCAGAAATTAGGGTTCTTGAGGTCTCTTCGTGATTTCTTGTTGTATGTTTAATTTAAATGAAATTAAGTGTTATAGACAAGATCGTGAGGTTGAGACGAGCATAATGATATGTGGATTGCATGACATGATTACGTATACAGTGAGATTGGATGGAAAATGCAAATCTGAGAAACCAAGAACACGCGCGTGTTCTTCAGCTTGTTCTTGGCGCCATTTTTGAATAATTCACATATTTGAATTTTGTGATTTTGTTTAATTGATTCAAAAATTAATTTCTCTCTGAGTTTTAATGATTTTGAGTTGATTCTTTTTTTAATAATTCACAAAAATGTTAAAATATTTTATTTTATCAAAAAATCCCAAAAATATTATTTATTTCATATAATTGATATTTTTGCAAAGAATTAATATTTTGATTGTTTTTGGCATTTTAAATATTTTTTCTACATTGATTTTGCAACTTTTAATGCTTTCTAATTATTTTGTAGGTCAATACTTAATTTTTGAAGCATTAATCCAAGATCACAATTTGTTTTCCATGTGTTAAACAATTTTTTATCATTTTAATTGAATTTTTATTCAATTAAATACATTTTTGAAAACAAATTAGGGTTTTGGATTAATTCAACCCTCATAAATCATTTTCAAAGCATTTTGGGCCTCTTGAGAGAGTGTAAGACCCATCCCCCCTTGTACAAAAACTTTTTGGGCCTCATCCATTGTATAAGTCCCTCTGTACAAGTAAACGGCGCGATCGTCGCCTTTTTTTAAAATAAACCTGGGCCTACCCTCGAGTAGTAAGACCCATTTCTTTTTTCTTAAAACTTTTTGGGCCTCTAATAGAGTATAAGACCCAATCCTTTTTTGACCAAATCATTTTTGGGCCTCAGTATATTGTATAAGTCCCGATACTGTCAAAAACAAATGGCGCGATCGTCGCCTTTTCAAAATAACCCTTGGGCCTCTCCTTGAGCTATAAGACCCATTCAAAACACTTTGGGCCTCTATTAGAGTGAAAGACCCAATCCCCCTTTTAACCAAAACATTTTGGGCCTCACTTATTGTATAAGTCCCTCTGCGTTAAAAGAAAACCTCGGCGCGATCGCCATTTTTAAACGGAAAAATCATTTGGGCCTACCCTCGTGTTATAAGCCCCACTCTTTTTCTTTAAACCTTTTTGGGTCTCTTGAGAGAGTGTAAGACCCATCCCTTTGTATAGAAAACCATTTTGGGCCCCAGTCACTTGTATAAGTCCCTCTGTACAAAGTTCAAACAGTGCGCTCACTGATAAAACCCTGGGCCTCTCCTTGAGCTGTAAGCCCCAAATATTTCTTTTTCAAAGCACTTTCTCCTTTGATTTTGAAATATACTATTGTTTTCAATCTTTCTTTGTTGAACAACTAACCAAACAGCATGGAAGCACTACAACCGAGTAAGTGGTTATCGCTTTCATTTACTGCTTTCATATTATAAACTGTATTGTGGGGCTGCTCACTGTAAGTCTCCTTTCATAAACTCATATCTACTGTGTAATAATAGTATAGATATTTCGAGTTTCCCCGGCTACTACGTCTAGAACTAGGTGACGCCGTTTCACTTATTCGTAGAAATAGACGCCTAGATCCCCAATAGGAGCACCAGATACAGTCTTCTCTTCGGCTGTCCTCCTTAGGAATCGTCAAGAAGCTCTACTCCCCAAGATGAATGTATTCTCCGTGAATGGCATCTTTGAGTTTCTTCCAAATTCTCGAACTTTCCTGACTTGATCTATTCCTTGTGAATAGGTTGCCTTGAATGTCTCGGGGTTTGGGTACCCACTACGGTCATAATCTTGGACCTTAACTAAGGAACCCTCTTTAAAGGTTAAAAGTCGTTGGATAGTAAACCTTGCACGTTTACCAGTGGTTTTTATCTTTAAAAGAGTTATCTCTCCTAATGGAAAGGAGATGATAGACCCACGGGCTTCTTAAAAGCATCGGCCTCCTCTTGGGCATTATTCAAGGACACTACGGCTTCTTAGAAGTATTCACAGCCTCCTCTTAGGCTTCGTATAATGATCTCTTCCTCCGGGAATGATAGCCTCCTCTTGGGCTTCGTACAAGGACCCGTCGGCTTCTTAAAAGTTTCCAGCCTCCTCTTGGGCTTCGTACAAATTGTCCCGACGACCTCCTAGAGGTATAGGAACAGAACATAGTCATCCTCATAGAACAGTCCTTTCATAGAGTCTACTACTGTTTCTCAAAGCATAGTACAAAAGATAAAACTCTAGACACGGACAATCTAACTTCCTTGAGTCTCAAAGACATTCTCAAGCATCCTTCGTTAAATAGGAAAGAAACCCGCAGACTCGGACAGTCTCAATACCCTTTGGATTTCCCGGTTCCTCAAAGAGAAGGAAATATCCCTGATCCTCAAATCAAATCCCTGTGTACAGTGTTGCTCATATAAGAACTGATTTTCTCTTTTAAAATCAGTATATTGGATCTGTCACTCAACTGAAATAGTTACAATAGCCTCCATCTCGAGCTTCGTACGAGATACCAAAATTCTCCCCCGTTGAGTCAATTACCCTTTTCGCCTCTCTCTCGGGCTTCGTACGAGACACATAAGAGACTCCCCCGTTGAGTCAATTACCCTTTTCGCCTCTCTCTCGGGCTTCGTACGAGACACATAAGAGACTCCCCCGTTGAGTCAATTACCCCTTTCGCCTCCATCTCGGGCTTCATACGAGATACAATATCACTCTCTTGTTGAGTATAAAAGATTCTCCTGTCGAGTCAACCCTTTTAGCCTCTCTCTCGGGCTTTGTACGGGACACAAATTAGCCTCCTCTTAGGCTTTGTATAATGATTTTCCTAGCGGAAAATAGCCTCCTCTTAGGCTTTGTATAGTGATTTTCCTAGCAGAAATTAGCCTCCTCTTAGGCTTCGTATAAGAAAACCACTGGTTGATCCAATCAACCTTTTAGCATCAAAGTTGTGCCTTGTTCA
The DNA here is from genome assembly GCA_022829125.1 of Lathyrus tuberosus. NCBI lineage: Eukaryota > Viridiplantae > Streptophyta > Magnoliopsida > Fabales > Fabaceae > Lathyrus > Lathyrus tuberosus. Next base: position 1,756,968 of record JALAZF010000532.1, on the reverse strand, counting down.
CAGTATACAAACATCAACAACTCCTTTCCCTTCGTCTAATCGCTGTAAGCGGCAAGCCTCTGGATCATCTACATCCATGCCAATGTCCCTCTTTTAGCATGAGAAATTCCTAAGGAAAGATGGCATTGCTCTACACTGAGTTAAAGTCTTCTCCTTCAGGTTAAAACCCTTTTCTTCAGAAATTATGGCATTGCTCGGATCCACGTATCCCAGTTAAGGTAATTCTCCTTCTCCCCTCTTTAGAGATGACAAATTCTCTCTAAAACCGAGGTCTTTCAGCTTCACGTCTTGGGCTTTGAACAAGACACAAATAGACCTTCAGCTTCACATCTTGGGCTTTGAACAAGATACAAACCACCTTTCGCTTCACGTCTTGGGCTTTGAACAAGACACCAAAACACCCATTTCCTCCCATAGAATAGGAGGAACTACGAACACTCTGATTTCCCTATTTCGGTAAACGGGAATACGTAGGCATAAGATCGAAAGAAAAGATCTTAGCGAGCGCAATCAACAAAAAACCCAAATCCCATATCTCCGTCAATCAAAAGCAGTAATTCAAAAGCATCAGTCCTAACATCCTAATCCTTGTTCCCCGCTAGAAAGTCCTAGAAGGAAAGAAAACCGTATTGGCGAAAATACAAATAACGAGTACAAAGGCCCCCCACATTGATAGCATCCGTAACCTAACAGATCGTTGTTTAAACTCAGTATGCAAAGCAGGGTTAATTGGAGACATCTATTTCCCTTCCTTATTCAGCTCACAATAGGATAAAAAATGAATCGACCTGTAGTTTTAAGCTCAAACCGCAGAGAGCGACCAGCGCTTAAGAACCGCATCCAAAATCGCTCGCTACAGGTCTTTTCTTCAAAGAAGGAGAAAATGACAGGGCACTAAAGATGGAAATAGTGCACGCTTGGAAACATGTTCGTAAGAAAGGACGAGAGTCTCTAGGAAAACCAGACTGTGTCTCGGTGGAGCCTTATCTCAACTGGGTACAAACTAGAGCTCTCAAGCTAAAGATGCCTTATCCTCGTCACGGAGTTCTTCCGCCGAGGGAATCTGTCATGTACTTCATAACTGAAACGGAAAAACTTCAGGTTACTCTCAACAAAGTTCAACAGGAGAGGAGGTCTTGGAAGAACAAATACCACATCCTCAATGTAGAGTGTACCAAAATACAATACTCGGGCCAATCGTCAGAAAAAGATGGATGATCTCAAGGAAGAGAACAGAGAGTTGAGAGAAGAGATCGATGCTCTGAGAGAGGCTATAAGAAATCTTCATAACGACATGCAAGTCATGGCAGAAGCTCAGCGACAAAGGGCTGTGATCTCGGAGATCACCTCAACGCCCATAGTGGAAAAGTCCGATCCTAGGTATAAAATGCCGAAAGATCGTCCCTGGGGAATGCCACTTAACTATATTCCGGAAGGATATATCCTGTTGATCAATGAGGATCAGGGGACTGCACCAGGAACCGCTGGGCCTGAAGGTTACAAACTTCGGGAAAGCGAAGATGCCAGAGGCATGACAGCAACTCCTAAAGGTTACAAACTTCGGGAGGCACCGAGAGTCTCGGCCATAATGACTATACCACCGCCCGTGGTACACACTTTCCCGGAAGGACAGATTCCACAGATACCTTCTGGTGGAAACGAAAACATGTTCGAAAGAATGAATGAGTTCCAGGAACAGGTCCTGGGAATGCAGAAAGAACTGCAGGCCCTTCGCGGTCAGAATTTATTCAGAAAGGACGCCGCGGACCTCTGCTTGGTCCCCAATGTGAAAGTCCCGCACAAATTCCAGGTGCCCGACTTTGAAAAGTACAAAGGTATCTCTTGCCCTCAGAGTCACTTGGTGATGTACGCTCGGCGAATGTCAGCTCAGACAGAGAATCAGGATTTACTGATTCACTACTTTCAGGATAGTTTAACCAGTGTCGCACTAAAATCGTACATGGGTTTAAACCGTGCTACGATTAGCACTTTCAGAGATCTTGGCACTGCTTTCGTTCAATAATATAAAAACAATCTGGACATGGCACTCGACGGAGATCAACTCAGATCAATGTCATAAAAGGACAAGGAAACCTTTAAGGAATACGCTCAGAGATGGCATGAAATTGCCGCTCAAATTTGTCCACCTCTTGAGGAAAAAGAGATGACAAAGATCTTCTTAAAGACCTTAAGCTCATTTTATTACGACATAATGGTTGCCATTGCGCCCAGTGATTTCATCGAGATGGTCGGTATGGGAGTTCGTCTTGAGGAAGCCGTCCGAGAAGGACGTCTAGTCAAAGACACGGGATCATCAAGTAGTACAAAGGGATACGGTAGTGCTCTCCCTAAGAAAAAAGAGCAGGATATTAGGAATATCTCTCTCGGAAGCGATACGGTGGTACAAAGCGATACGGTAGTGCTCTCCCAAAGGCGAAGTTATCAGCCAGTAGCGGCTGTGACTCCTGCTATCAATCCTGCGCCTATTTCTACGTATCAACCTCAGGTTGTACAGAGCCAACCTAATCAGCAAAGGACTCAACAGCCTCTTCAGCAGGCTCGTCCTCCATACAATAACAACCGTACAACGCAGCCACCAGGATTTGATCCTATACACATATTGTACGTAGAACTATTTCCGTTACTACTGGCTAAGGGGCATGTCCAGACTAAGTCCCCTCTTACAGTACCAGAAAATCCGCCTTTTTGGTTTAAGGTGGATCAGACTTGCCCTTACCATCAAGAAGGACCAGTGCATAACATAGAGAACTGTCTCAATTTCAAATCCGACGTACAAAAGCTTGTTAGGAGCAGGGTCTTATCTTTCAAAGATACAAGTCCTAATGTTCTCACAAACCCGCTGCCTGAACACGAGATAGCTACAGTCAATTTGATAGAGGGAGAGACTAACAACGTCTATCAAATTCATGATGTACTCTTGTTAAGGACCAATCTGGTCAAGATGCATTGTAGACAAAGTAGATATGGCCATGTGCCACCTCATAACTATCACCAGTGTGATATCTGCTCTAAAAGCAATCAAGGATGTTTTGTGGTGCAATCAGCTCTACAGGAACAGATGGATCTCGGATAGATCCAAGAGCACCGAGTTCGTGGAGTTAACATGGTTTACACGAATTCTAACAACATTCAGAACCACGACATCCGTGCAATGAATGTTAACTTGGTGGCGATGCATTCCAGGCAAAGCCAGTATCATAATATATCGCGGCATGATTACAGTTCCTGTCTGACTTGCTCGGTAAACAAACAGGGATGCTCTTTTGTACAAGAGGCCCTCCAGCGTCAGATGGATCTTGGATGGATCCAGGACTACCATGATATGAATCCCTATCAGATCAACATGATTCAAATCTTCGATATTCGCTTGATGAATACCAGCCTGGTGGAGTTACATGCTAAACAGGTCCGGCTCAGGTTCCTGGTATCACATAATTATCAGAGCTGTAGGGCGGGTTGGGAAAACGATCAAGGTTGTACCCTTGTCCAGGAAACCCTTCAGCACTTGTTGAACCACTGGTGGCTTCCAATCTATATGGATGAAGTCACCCAGCAAATTAGTATTACCAACAGGAACCCTACTCGGCATCAAAGTCGAGAAGTTCGATCTGTGGAAACTGACCTAGTGAGGTTACATTGTATTCAAAGCGGGTGTGGCCAGATGCCACCACACAACTTTGAACGTTGTAGAGTCTGTTCGGAAAGTAACCAAGGATGTTACCTTGTGCGAGCAGCTCTTCAGGGTCAGGTGGATCGTAGAGAGATTCGCTCATATCTGGGTTCCAGACCAATCAACTAGGCGTCATACTACCTCACTGATCAAATTGGGGACGTTGTCGTAATCTCTGATCATCAGAGGGCTAGGGATGTTTGTACCATCATCCCTCTACTTGAAGAATCGAGAGTTCCCAACCAGGAACGGATCAAAATTGCTTACAATGGTAGGAAAAATCAGAAGGCTCCCATAGTCATATATCTACCGGGACTATTACCGCATGAATCAACTAAGGCTATCCCTTACAAATACGGTGCAACAACAGTCGACAATGGAAAGGAAATTCCATTACTCTCCGTCGTGAATATTGCAGACATCAGTCGAGTAACACGGAGCGGTCAAATCTTCAACCGAGGAGTTGGAGAACTTAACAATGAAAAGGTACCTCAGACAGAAGTTCCTAATCCACCGGTCGGTCAATCCAGTAATCCCGACCTTTTGAAAAACAAAGATGAGATGTTGAAGCTCATCCAAAGGAGTGAATACAACATTATTGATCAACTGTTACAAACTCCTTCAAAGATCTCTGTACTGACACTTTTACTCAGTTCAGAAGCGCACAGGGAGGCTCTACAGAAAGTCTTGGAGCAAGCCTTTGTGGAACAGGATGTAACAATCAGACAGTTCGATAGCATTGTCTCTAACATCACTTCCTGCAATAAATTGGGATTTAAGGATGAGAAATTACCTGAAGAGGGTCGCCGTCATAACATGGCGCTCAATATCACGGTCAGCTGCCAGGGCGATGCTTTAGCCAACGTATTGGTAGACACAGGGTCAGCCCTGAATGTTATGTCGAAGTCCACTTTGGTGCAATTATCCTTCAAAGGACCCCCGATGAGAACCAGTGAGGTCGTCGTCAAAGCATTTGACGGGTCTAGAAAAACGGTTATCGGCGAAGTTGACCTTCCCATAACTATTGGTCCTTACACTTTCCAAGTCGCTTTCCAGGTCATGGACATCCGAGCAACGTACAGTTGTTTATTAGGAAGACCTTGGATACATCAGGCTGGGGTGGTCACCTCGACCCTCCACCAAAAGTTAAAGTTCGTCCAGAATAACCAGCTTGTCACGGTCTGTGGAGAACAAGCCTTGCTCGTGAGTAACTTATCATCATCTACTGGTGTAGAACCCGGGGAGGTTATTGGAACTCAGTTCCAAGCACTGTCGGTAAGCAAGGACAATAATTCCGAAGAGGGAACTTCCATTTCCTCATACAAAGATGTTATCAAAGCGGTCGAGAGTACCATAACAACAGAATGGGGACAGCTAGTCATTCCTACTGACAATAAAACAAAGAAGGGTCTTGGTGTTTCTGCAACCTGTACCCAGACAGCTACTACCAGCAATGAAAGTCTTCATCCCTTTCAAGACTTCTTCCACAGTGGAGGATTCCTTCAAACAGTGACTCAAGAAGTGCATACTACCAGCGGGGGAGATTCCTCTGATATGGAGGAAGAATGGGAGTCCTATCTTAACAAGGACGGTTATATGTCTCAGGACGAAATGCAGACTCCCTTTTGCTTTCCTACACAGAGTCTGAGATTTATACCCAGGTCAGATGTCGAAATGATATACGGAGATTGTGATCCGGAAGGATGTTGTGCTCCACCAAACTCATTAGAGGAGGACACTCTGATGAAGGACAACTTTAACCACAACTATTATGGCCCGATGGATGGCCTGCCAATGTGGCAGTCGTATCCAGAAGACTTGGGGCAAGGAAATCAGCCGAACAATGAAAATTAGCTGAGAATCATTAAAAAGAATACCTGCGTCCCCACCATGTCATGGGATCAATAATCAGGTCATCCAGAAAACGTCTAGTACGACGATGAATTTTCAACGTTTGCAGGACTTGAATTCATCAACTATGCTCCGCCAGAAATCAGCATCATTTCTGAGGAGAAGCCAAGAAAGAAAGTACCAGACTTTGTGATTCACCGAGGAGATCGCCGCTAATGGGTTGCTGTCGATGTTCCGAAGATTGTTCATAAGTCAAAGTAATTGCCATCTTTAACCTTTCACCCTGCCCAGGTGAAACGGATGTTTTGATAGGGCTCACTTTCTGTAAATTCCCCTCTTCGCTTTGCCCAAAGCGACAGAGTTTTGTTTTATAGGGTTGTAGTTTCAAGAATTGACTTGCTAATTAATAAAATAATGTCGTTATGTACTTTCCTCATTTTGTTGTTGTTTTCTCTTTTTGCTTTTCTCAGAAAATGGTAATCCTAAAGAACAAATCAATAATAAATAACAAGCAGTTTTCCAAAGAAATACACGGCACACACTCTTGCATTTCCTTTATCTCTTCTAAACACAAATCATACCGTCATGCAGATTGCTTATTTTAAACCCCGTTGAAACATACGATCCGATGCCTTCTCCCAACTTTGAGTTCCCGGTATTTAGGGCTGAAGAAGAAAATGACGACGAAATTCCAGAAGAGATCTCCCGATTACTCAGACAGAAGGAAAGGTCCATTGAACCTCATAAAGAGCCATTGGAAATGGTAAACTTAGGTTCGGAAAAAAAGAGAAAAGAAATCAGGATTGGGGCACTGCTCAGTCCAACTGCCAGAGAGGGTTTGGTAAAGCTTCTCAAAGAATTCCCCGATGTATTCGCTTGGTCCTATCAGGATATGCCAGGGTTGGATACCAGCATCGTGGAACATCATTTATCGTTGAGATCGGAATGTTCGCCAGTAAAACAGAGGTTGAGACGGACTCACACGGACATGGCCATCAAAATCAAAGAGGAGGTACAGAAACAGATTGACGCGGGTTACCTCGCCACATCAGAATATCCTCAATGGTTTGCCAACATCGTACCCGTTCCCAAAAAGGATGCAAAAGTCAGAATGTGTGTGGATTACAGAGATCTAAATAAGGCTAGTCCAAAGGACGACTTTCCTTTACCATACATCGACATGCTGGTAGACAGTACAGCAAAGTTCAAAGTTTTCTCCTTCATGGATGGATTCTTGGGCTATAATCAAATCAAAATGGCGCCGAAAGACATGGAGAAAACTTCGTTCATTACCCCCTGGGGTACCTTCTGTTACAAGGTAATGTCGTTCGGTTTAAAGAACGCCGCGGCAACCTATCAAAGGGCCATGACTACTCTGTTTCATGACATGATACACAAGGAAATCGAGGTATATGTCGATGATATGATTGCAAAATCTAAGACAGAAAAGGAGCATATGACCCATCTGTCAAAGATATTCGAGCGATTGAGAAAGTACAAACTCCGCTTGAATCCCAACAAGTGCATCTTCGGTGTCTGTTCAGGGAAACCTTTAGGGTTCATCGTCAACCAGAAATGAGTTGAGGTTGATCCTAACAAGGTCAAGGCCATTTGAGAAATGCCTTCTCCAAAAACTGAAAAACAAGTCAGAGGATTCTTGGGACGTTTGAACTACATCTCCAGATTCATATTCCTCATGACCGCGACATATGCGTCGATTTTCAAATTACTTAAAAAGAACCAGGACTGCATTTGGACAGAAGATTGTCAAACCGCCTTCGACAGTATTAAGGAATACCTATTGAAACCTCCTATTCTATCACCTCTAGTGGAAGGAAGACCACTGATTATCTACCTCACAGTCCTAGAGAACTCAATGGGATGTGTACTTGGCCAACAAGACGAAACCAAAAGGAAGGAGTCTGCCATCTACTATTTGAGCAAGAAATTCACCGACTGCGAGACTCGATACACTATGCTTGAGAAAACTTGCTGCACTTTGGCTTGGGCAGCCAAACGTCTGCGCCAGTACATGATTCGTCACACTACTTGGTTGGTCTCCGAGATGGATCCAATCAAGTATGCCTTTGAAAAGCCTGCTCTATGGGAAGGATTTCCTGTTGGCAGATGTTGCTATCAGAATATGACATAGAGTACCATGCTCAAAAAGCCATTAAGGGGAGTATTTTAGCCGATCACTTGGCTCATCAACCGATTGACGATCGGGAATCAATCGGGTTTGAATTCCCAGACGAAGATGTCATGTACCTAAAAATGAAAGAATGCGATGAACCGCTACCCAGTGAAGGGACAGAACCAGGTTCCCAATGGGGACTAATCTTTGACGGAGCTGTCAATCATTACGGAAACGGAATTGGGGCAATCATCATAACACCTCAGGGTACCCACATTCCTTTCACTGCCCGACTTACGTTCAAGTCTACGAACAACGAGGCCGAATACGAAGCTTGTATTATGGGTCTCAAGGAAGCGATTGATTTGAGGATCAAAAACTTGGACGTATATGGCGACTCAGCCCTGGTTATCAATAAGATTAAAGGAGATTGGAACACATACCAATCAGGATTGATTCCTTACAAAGACTACGCGAGAAGGTTGCTACCCTTCTTCAACAGAATTGAGTTTCATGACATCCCTCGTGAGGAGAATCACATGGCTGATGCATTAGTCACTCTCTCTTCCATGATTAGTGTAGGTCAATGGAATGACATACCTAAGATCGACATAATGCGCCTTGAACGGCCCGCTTACATCTTCACGATTGAAGCAGTCATAGACGACAAACCTTGGTATCACAATATCAAATGCTTCCTTCAGAAACAGGAGTACCCACTTGGGGCGTCCAGAAAAGACAGAAAGACCTCAGAAGGCTGGCAGGCAGTTTCTTCCTGAGCAGTGATACTCTCTATAAGAGAAATTTTGACATGGTCTTGCTCTGATGCGTAGACAGACCAGAAGCAGACATGCTGATGAAAGAAATTCATGAAGGATCCTTTAGAACTCATGCCAACTGACACACAATGGCGAGAAAAATTCTAAAATTAGGGTACTATTGGTTGACCATGGAATCCGACTGCTACAAGTACATGAGGAAGTGTCACAAGTGTCAGATATACTCCGAAAAAATTCATGTACCGCCAACGCATCTCAGAGTTCTTTCTTCCCCGTGGCCTTTTTCCATATGGGGAATCGACATGATTGGCTTGATTGAGCCTAAGGATTCAAACGGACATCGGTTCATCCTGGTAGCCATTGATTACTTCACCAAGTGGGTTGAAGCAGCATCGTACGCTAATGTCACCCGACAAGTGGTGGTCCGATTTATCAAAAACAATATCATCTGCCGTTATGGTGCTCCGAGCCAGATCATTACTGATAATGGATCTAACTTGAACAATAAGATGATAAAAGAGTTGTGCACTGAGTTCAAGATCGAACACCATAACTCATCTCCCTACCGACCCAAGATGAACGGAGCGGTAGAAGCGGCTAACAAGAACATCAAGAGGATTGTTTAGAAGATGGTTGTAACCTACAAAGATTGGCACGAGATGCTACCCTTTTCTCTTCACAGTTATCGCACATCTATCCGCACTTCAACAGGGGCAACCCCTTTCTCTCTAGTATATGGCATGGAAGCAATGCTTCCCATAGAAGTAGAGATCCCATCAATCCGGGTATTAATGGAAGCTAAGCTCGCAGAAGCTGAATGGTGTCAAAGTTGACACGACGAACTGAATCTGATCGAAGAAAAGAGAATAACGGCATTATGCCACGGTCAGTTGTATCAACAAAGAATGAAGAGGGTGTTTGACAAAAAGGTCCGACCTCGCGTCTTCAGGAAAGGAGACCTTGTGCTCAAAAAGATACAATCTTTTCTCACTGATTCTCGGGGCAAATGGACTCCGAATTATGACGGCCCCTATGTGGTCAAGAAAGCTTTCTCAGGCGGTGCCATGAGACTTACAACCATGGACGGAGAGGAATTTACCTACCCCACAGATGTTGATGTAGTCAAGAAATATTTTGCCTAAACTAAAGAAAAAAAAAACGTCTCGGTGGATTGAAAACCCGAAAGGGCGGTCCAAGCAAAAATTAGAGACATAATCAAAAATCATCCCGGTGGATTGGAAACATCACAGTACAATCCAGGAAAAAATTAGGGATAATGGCAAGTAACTACGTCCAACAGGGGCAAATTCCCTAGCGGCAATCCTGCCATCCATCAAAAAACTCCAGTCACGATCATCTTCGACAGAAGCTCAGGACGCCCCGAATTCAAAGTTGGTAAAAGGATATTGGTCGTTATGTTTCAACATAGCCCTTTTCCCTGTAAATTACCATTTTCTAACTTTGTAAATACTCTATGGAATCACGCGTTTGGCTGATCTCCATCCTATCAATGAAAGTTGAGCCCTTGTGCTTTTATTTGCAATTCATATTTGTTTTAGCTTTACAGAATGATGTTTTTAACATGATCAACGATTCTTGAAACGAAACAAAAATGAATTTACTTGTTAAAATTGTTCTGTTTTTAAAAAGAAAGATGGCAATTTCTTTTGACGGTTGTACATCGAAAGAACATCGATCGCTTCTCCAAAGGTGTTCGAGCCTCAAAGTGCAGAATCAAAGTACTCCTTTTAAACCAGAATGCCTGAATGAAGGATCAGCTATGTCAGATGCGAATGCTCCATCTGACCTCTTCGGCCGAGTTCTCATCTCCTAAGCCCGACCAGCGTCGCTCCCAACAGGGACCGTTTCTCCTAAGCAAGGCAGAATTGCTATCTTGAACCAGCGATATTTCTACATGCGCCATTTTGGCCGAGTATCCAGTCATGTTCATTCGTTAGTTTGTATGTCACGTCAGTTTTGTCAGCATATCCATACATACATCATGCATTATTTATTTGCATTCACATTCATATTGCATCACTATCACTCCAGTCGGTCTTATCCCGTAGTGGTGACAGTCTTCTCAATCGAGTTGTCAAGTTCTTTCCTCGTCAAGAAAGGTTGCGTCTGAACAATCTCTCTCCTCCAGTTTATTTCTGGATCAAAATTGGCCCTTGACCACTTTGATAACTTAAACCTTTGAAAGACCAGAGAACCTTAAAACGATGCCACTCTTCGCCATTAAAGATGATATTTTTGCTTTCCTGGATTAAGGAAAATTCCTAGAGGAAGCCTCTTAAGCAGAGATTCGGCAATACAGCAGTTTTTCTTCGAAAAAAAAAACGCTTATGAAAAGGTCATCAGCACCTCAAAATTGGATCACATCATATGGCGTTTCTCCGGGAAGATCCCGAGAAAAGTATGATGTAATATCCCTAAGCGTGAAAGCAGTCTATCAAGAGACTCGTTTTCCCCAGTAGAGTCGGCAAATGGCGTCTCGAGACAGAGAAGTTTGTACACCTCTACAACTCAGGCGAATGGGTTCCCCAGTGAGTCTGACATCAAAAATTTTCTATCAAATGGCATCTCCCCAGGAAAATTCGACGAGAAGTTTGAGGAAAACCGCTACGAATAATGTCCCTTGTCAAGAAAGATTATTGACAAAAGAAACTAATACCAGTTCCTTGGCTGAAGACCAAGATCGAGGGGAAGTTTATTTCAAAAGAAATTGAGACTAGTTCCTTGGTAGGAAACCAGGATCGAGGGGAAGTTTATTTCAGAAACTAAGACCAGTTCCTTGGTAGGAAACCAGGGTCGAGGGGAAGTTTACATCAGAAACTAAGACCAGTTCCTTGGTAGGAAATCATGATCAAGGGGAAGTTTACATCAGAAACTAAGACCAGTTCCTTGGTAGGAAACCAGGATCGAGGGGAAGTTTACATCAGAAACTAAGACCAGTTCCTTGGTAGGAAACCAGGATCGAGGGGAAGTTTTTACCTTTTCTAAGCATCATTGCTTAACAAAAGAGGATGAATGTGTAAGCTACCATTCATAATCACCATCAAAATTTTGGGTATTCCGATATTTAATCCTCTTGCCCCCTGAATGCCCGAACACCTTCGCCATTCACACCTTCGGGTATAAGAAGATTGAATAGGGGCATCTGTCATACCCCAAATTTTGACCACTAAGATTTCCCATCATTGTACAAATCATCATCATAATATGGATGAACCATCTTGCCTCATCAGTCTCCCCAAGGATGGGTGAACACTTACTACAGTCAAAATTAGGGTTCCAATCCCTCTCAGAGTTCTTAGACAAAGGATCAATCAAGAAATGACATGATCTTCAACTTGTATAACCTCCCAAACATCTACAATGGATTAAGAGGACTCCCACTTTAAGGATTAAGCACAAGGCTGCTCCCTTCCAGGTGGATCAAGCCTTAAGATCGCCAGTGTCACCAAATTAGGGTTTGGTCGACCAGGGCCTCTAGATGGGAATTTTCCTCTGGGCATGATCCAATGCTTCAAATCATATCCTAAAATACTCCATGGAACCTCATGGGCCCAAGCATCAAGTTAATTTGACCTCAGGGGATGCATACATCAAAAATCAGGAATTAGGGTTTCTTGACCTAATTCACCCCTAAGTTGACTTTTGGGACAAATCATGAGCCAAGACCTCAAGACATGATTTGAGGGTCTCCAACATACCACATTGATCCATTTGTAACAATGGATTGATCCAGGAAGCTTGAGCAGCAAGTCTCAATTTCATCAGTACCACAATTAGGGTTTCTCGAGAAAAGTCAACTGTAGCTTTGACTTTTGACCAGGACATGCTCCCAAACCCTAGGACATGATTCAATACACCCTATAACACCTATGAAATCAATCCATCAATTTTGATTTAGGTCAAGGACTTGATTTCATAGAGGATCGCACAGTTTGGAATTCATTTGACAAAAAGTCAACTGTGCACAAAAGTCAACTTTGACTTTTTGAGATTTTTCACAAAAATGGTTTTTAACCCTAAAATGATGTTAATGTATGATTTGAATCATCATTCATCAAGAAAAATCAAGAAAAGTGGGATAGCTTGTAAAAGGGGTAACCATAAAAACATAGAAAATTTTCTAAGTTATGAACAAAGTGGCAAGGGTACCAACTTTGGAGGATCATAACTCCTAAACCACAAGGCCATTTTTCCCCATCCAAAGCTATATTTGTAGCTCTTATTACCCTCTACAAAAGCTTAGAACTGACCTCCTTCCAAATTCATCATGGATTTTGAGTTATGGAATGATCAAAATCACAAAAAGTGAAAATGTCACTTTTTTCCAACACTTAGTGAAATTTTCACTAAGTCAGAATCTGCCTTCACTTTTTTCCAAATGTAGGGGGACTTTTCACTTGGATCCAAAAGGTATCAAAACCAAATATGATCAAACAGTTGTTGTATCATATGAGGGCTTTCCAAAATGGCCAAGAACATCACCAAATTCCACTTGGGCCATGTATTATGACAATGGCAATATGCCTTGCCAAAAACTGCCAAGGCTAGGCAGAATTTTGCATTTTTGCTCAATTTGGCAAAATCAGATAATTCCAAGCCTTGACATCACTTTGGACACATCTGAGGATCAAATTTTAAGGGGACAAACACTGAGCCAAGCCTCCAAAGTCCTTGGAACAAGAAGTAGCATGCCAAACCTAGAATTGCCTAAAAGAGGGACAAGACTCCAATTTTGGATTGAAGCATTCAATATATATACCAAGGTGGCATGGACTGACACATTTGCAACTGAATTCAGTCAAGACTTATCCAAGACCAAGGGAAACACAGCCCTGTGCCCTAACCTCTAGTCAATGGCTAGAGGAGACTTGGATTCCAAAGTGCAACCATTGGCCAAACCTCTGCTGCAGTTGCCATTCACTATTGATCCTAAAAAAAACTTTTTGTACTATAAATAGAGCTCATTCGTGCTCGGTTTGAGTACACCAAAGCCATCAAACTGATGCTTTCCTCAAAATCCCTCTCTTTAGGCCAAAATGCCTTCTTTAGCAAGGTAACTCTGAGTTTTTGAGTTAGAGAGCATTTCCATCACAACTCATGATCCTAACACCTCATAAACATCATATGTAGGTGATCCAAACTATCAAAAGTGACCTGTAACACCAAAATCACAAAGTCACCTCTCAAAACCTCAAAATAGGCCTTTTGTGTATTTTTCAAGCCATTTCTTGATTCAGTCACTTTCCAAACCATATAAAACCTCAAACACACTCCAAATTACATCCTTGAACTATCCCAAATGGTTCCCCCCATCTGGAACACCATTTGAGAGAGTTGTTATTTTGGTCATTTTAACCCCTTTTGCAAGAAAGGGCCAGTTTGTGTTTTTGCAGGTTCCAGCTGATTCCAACCATCCTCAAAGCTTCTAAGGGATCATTTGAGAGTGTCCAAAGCATCAAACCATTTCTGGAACAAGAAGTTTGGCAGATTCCACAGAAAACTCCAAAAGCTCAAAAAGAGGTAAGCAACATGACTTGAACTTTCCAAAATATGCATTGCTTTGAAGTCCACTGATCATACACACCTCATACATGTTATATATGTTGTGTTTGAACCAATTCATCATGTAATTCATGCCTGTATCAAAGTGTAGCATAGAAAATGCAATTATAGGCCTTTTTCAAAACCACTATCGGATTTTGAGGAGGGAGTATGGTCTGGAAAAAATACCACCACCATTGGATTCCTTGTGAAATTCTAGGCCAGATGCATATAAATTTTATCTCAAACCATGGAGAAATGAGAAAGTTATGACCTTCACGTTTCTGACCCAAAACTTACCTTGCCTTGCCTAGGGCCAGGCCAAAAACAAGGCAAGCCTTGTATATTTGTGGTTTCACTTCAAGCAATGGATGTATCACGACCCCAGTGGTAAGGCACGCGCCCTATAACCTTGAGGTCGTGGGTTCAAACCCCACCCATGCCATTTTGTGTTTTCTCACGTTTTTGCTATTTTTTCCAATATTTTCATGTTTTATTAATTAATTGGAAAATTAATAACTCCTTCAATTTTAATTATTTTTTATTGGTTCTTTTTGCAAAAAATCACAAAAATGTTGAAATATTTTATTCCACAAAATGTTGAAATATTTTAAACATTTTAAAAGTGAATATTTACTTTAAAAATCAAAACCAAGTGAGTTTTAATTCACCTTGTGATTAATCCCTCATTTGTCAAACCTTAAACAAAAATCACAAATGGTTTATTCAAACTTATTTGGTATTTTATTTGATTTTCTTTAAATATTTACTTTTAAAGAATAACAAATTAGGGTTTCTTTGATTTTCACCCTCATCAAACAATTTCAAGCACTTTTGGGCCTCTAATAGAGTGTAAGACCCAATCCTTTGTAAGTACAAACCATTTGGGCCTCACTTATTGTATAAGTCCCATTGTATTTCAAAAAGTTCGACGCGATCATCGTCCATTGAAAAACAAACTCTGGGCCTCTCCTCGAGCTATAAGAACCATTCAAATTATTCTTGGGCCTCTATTAGAGTGTAAGACCCAACCCCCTTTGAAAACCAAACCATTTTGGGCCTTAATGCATTGTATAAGACCCACCGCATTTTCAAAAATCTCGCCACGATCGCCATTTTCAAACAAATGACCTTGGGCCTCTCCTTGAGCTGTAAGCCCCACCACTTGTACAAAAATAAATCTCTTGGGCCTTTATTAGAGTGTAAGACCCAATCCCCTTTTAACCAAAACTTTTTGGGCCTTAGACATTGTATAAGTTCCCCTACGTTAAAAGAAAACCTCTGCGCGATCGCCAATAAAAAAAACAATCATCTGGGTCTACCCTCATGTTGTAAGCCCCATTCTTTTTCTTTAAACACTTGGGCCTCTTGAGAGAGTGTAAGACCCATCCCCTTGTACAGAAAACTTTTTGGGCCTCAGTCACTTGTATAAGTCCCTCTGTACAAAACGACAGTGCGATCACTGATAAACCTTGGGCCTCTCCTTGAGCTGTAAGCCCCAACATCTTTTCAAAATACTTTCTCCTTTAATTTTGAATATATTGTTGTTTTAAATCTTTCTTTGTTGAACAACTAACCAAACAACATGGAAGCTCTACAACCAAGTAAGTGTTTATATGCTTCCTTTATCCGCTTTCATATACATATAATTGTATTGTGGGGCTGTTTCGCTGTAAGTTTTCTTTCATAAACTCATATCAACTGTGTAATACTAGTTGTCATACCCCAAATTTTGACCACTAATATTTCCCATCATTGTGCAAATCATCACCACAATATGGAGGAACCATCATACTTCATCAGTCTCCCCAAAGACTGGTGAGCATCCACTACCATCAAAATTAGGGTTTCAAGCCCTCTCAGAGCCTTAGACAAAGGATCACTCAAGGAATGACATGATCTTCAACTTGTCTAAACCTCTCAAACATACACAAAGGATCAAAAAGGACTCCCACTCCAAGGATTAAGCACAAAGTTGCTCCCTTCTAGGTGGATCAAGCCTCAAGATCGACAGTGTTACCAAATTAGGGTTTTGGTCGACCAGGGCCTCCAGATGGAAAATTTTCATATGGGCACAAGCCAATGATCCAAAACACAACCTAATATACTCCATGGAACCTCATGGACCCAATCATCAAGTCAATTTTTCCTTAGGGATTGCATTCATCAAAAATCTGGAATTAGGGTTTCTTGACCTAATTCAACCCTAAATTGACTTTTAGGGAAAATCATGAGCCAAGACCTCAAGAGAGGGTTTGAGGGTCTCTAATGAACTACATTGATCCATTTGGAACAATGGATTGATCCAAGAAGTTTGAGCAACAAGCCTCAATTTCATCTGTACCACAATTAGGGTTTCGCAGGAAAAGTCAACTGTAACTTTGACTTTTGACCAGGATATGCTCCCAAACCCTAGGACATGCCTCAATATACCCTATGACACCCATGAAACATGTCCATCAAGTTTGATTTAGGTCAAGGACATGATTTCCTGAAGAATTGCACAGTTTGGAATTCATCTGATAAAAAGTCAACTGTGCACAAAAGTCAACTTTGACTTTTGAGATTTTTCACCAAAATGGATTTTTAACCCTAAAATGATGTTAATGTGTGATTTTAATCATCATTCATCAAGAAAAATCAAGAAAAGTTGGATAACTTGTAAAAGGGGTAACCATAAAAACTTAGAAAATTTTCTAAGTTAAAAATAAAATGGCTAGGGTACCAACTTTGGAGGATCATAACTCCTACACCACAAAGCCATTTTTCCTCATCCAAAGATGGATTAGTAGCCCTCATTACCCTCTACAAAAACTTCAACTAGACCTAAGTCCAATTCATTAAGGATCTTGAGTTATGGAGTGATCAAAATGGCTGAAAAATGAAAATGTCACTTTTTCCAACACTTAGTGAAATTTTCACTAAGTCCAAATCTGTCTTCATTTTTTTCCAAATGTAGGGGGATTTTTCACTTGGATTCAAAAGAGATCAAAACTAAACATGTTCAAACAGTTGTTGTATCATGTAAGGGCTTTCCAAAATGGCCAAGAACATTGCCAAATTCCATTTGGGCTATGAGTTATGACATTGTCAAGTTGCCTTGTTGAAATCTGTCAAGGCAAGGCAGAATTTGCATTTTTGCTCGATTTGCAAAAATTGTGGAAATCCAAACACTCCTATCCACTTGGACACATCTGAGGATTGAATCTAAAGGGGACAATCACTGAGCCAAGCCTCCAAAGTCTTTGGAACAAGAAATAGCATGTTGAACCTAGAATTGCCAAAATAGGGACAAGACTCCAAATTTGGATTGGAGCATTCAATGGAAGCATCAAGGTGGCATGGACTGAGCCATTTGCAACTGAATTCAGTCAAGACTTATCCAAGACCAAGGGAACCAGTAGCCTGTGCCCTAACCTCTAGTCAATGGCTAGAGGAGACTTGAACTTCCATTGGCCAACATTGAACAAACCTACTCAGCAGTTGCCATTCACTATTCCTTGCAAAACAAACTTGATCTACTATAAATAGAGCTCAATTGTGATCAGTTTAAGTACACCAAAGGCCTACAACACTTGCCTTTCTCAAAATCTCTTTCTCTTGGCAAAAATGCCTTTCTTAGAAAGGTAGCTATCGGGTTTTGAGCTAGAGGAAAATTCCACTCAAACCAATCACTCACACACCTCACATACATCACATATGAGCTGATCAAAAACTTAAACAACAACTGGAACACTGATTTCTCAGAATCACCAGTCAATTGCTCAAGGTTTTAACCAAAGTACAGTGGAGATGCCATGAAGTGATCCAGCCAATTTCAATCAAGTCCAAGCATTCAAACACACTCCATAGGGTGTAGGGAAGCTGTTCAGATCGTCACCACTCATCTGTAACACCTCCAAATCAAAAATCGCATTGCACTTGCTGTCACGGCCTAGAGGTAAGCATATACTTGGTCATCTCTCAATCTATGCATATTTCCTCGCACAATAATTTGGCCATATGTTCATAATCATGCATAGAATGTTTCCCCTCAAGTAATTGCATTGTTTGAATCGTGTATCAAAAATCTTAGCCTTTATGCAGAAATTAGGGTTCTTGAGGATTTTTCGTGATTTCTTGTTATATGTTTAATTTAAATGAAATTAAATGCTATAGACATGATCGTGAGGTTGAAACGAGTTAATTGGTATGTGGATTGCATGATATAATCAAGTATTCAGTGAGATTGGATAGAAAATGTAAATCTGGCCAAACCTAAAACACGCGCGTGTTCTTGGTGTGTTCTGGGCGCCATTTCTTTCAAATTCAAATATTTGAATTTTGTGATTTTATTTAATTGATTCAAAAATTAATTTCTCTCTGAGTTTTAATGATTTTGATTTGATTCTTTTTTTAATAATTCACAAAAATGTTAAAATATTTTATTTTATCAAAAAATCCCAAAATTATTATTTATTTTGTATAATTGATATTTTTGCAAAGAATTAATGTTTTAATTGTTTTTAACATTTAAAATATTTTTTCCGTCTTGATTTTGCAACTTTTAATGCTTTCTAATTATTTTGTAGGTCAATACTTAATTTTTGAAGCATTAATCCAAGATCACAATTTGTTTTCCATATGTTAAACAATTTTGATCATTTTAATTGAATTTTTATTCAATTAAATACATTTTTGAAAACAAATTAAGGTTTTTGGATTAATTCAACCCTCATAAATCATTTTCAAAACACTTTGGGTCTCTAATAGAGTGTAAGACCCAATCCTTTTTTGACCAAATCATTTTTGGGCCTCAGTGTAATGTATAAGTCCCGATACCGTCAAAAACAAACGGCGCGATCGTCGCCTTTTTAAAAAAATAATAACGTTGGGCCTCTCCTCGAGCTATAAGACCCATTCAAAACTTTTGGGCCTCTAATAGAGTGTAAGACCCCAATCCCCTTTTAACCAAAACATTTTGGGCCTCACTTATTGTATAAGTCCCTCTGCGTTAAAAGAAAACCTCGGCGCGATCGCCATTTTTAAACGAAAAATCAATTGGGCCTACCCTCGTGTTATAAGCCCCACTCTTTTTCTTTAAACATTTTGGGCCTCTTATTAGAGTGTAAGACCCACCCCTTTGTACAGAAAACCTTTTTTTGGGCCCCAGTCACTTGTATAAGTCCCTCTGTACAAATTCAAACAGTGCACTCACTGATAAAACCCTGGGCCTCTCCTTGAGTTGTAAGCCCCAAATCTTTCTTTTTCAAAGCACTTTCTCCTTTGATTTTGAATATACTGTTGTTTTCAATCTTTCTTTGTTGAACAATTAACCAAACAGCATGGAAGCTCTACAACCGAGTAAGTGGTTATTGCTTTCATTTACCGCTTTCATATACATATAACTGTATTGTGGGGTTGTTTCACTCTAAGTCTTCTTTCATAAACTCATGTCAACTGTGTAATAATAGTATAGATATTTAGAGTTTCCCCGGCAACTACGTCTAGCATTAAGCCCGTTGATCACTCTTAGAAATAGTCAATACTAGATCCCCATAGGATTACCAGACACAGTCTTCCCTCCTCTTGGGGTTAAACAATATGGAGACATGAAAGGCAGCATTCTCTGTGAACCCTTTCATAGACTGTCACTCATAGAAGTTGTCAAAGAAACTCTATTCCCCAGAGATGATCTTTTCTCCGTGAATGGCATCTCTTGAGTTTCTTCCAAATTCTCGAACTTTCCTGGCTTGATCTATTCTCGGTGAATGGCATGTCTTGAATTTCTCAGGGTTTGGGGACCCACAGGCTTCTTAAAAGCACTTGTCAAGAAACTCTACTCCCCAGAGATGATCTATTCTCCGTGAATTGCATCTCTTGAGTTTCTTCCAAATTCTAGGACTTTCCTGACTTGATCTATTCCTTGTGAATAGCTTGCCTTGAATTTCTCGGGGTTTGGGGACCCATCGGCTTCTTAAAAGCATCGGCCTCCTCTTGGGCATCGTACAAGGACCCACAGGCTTCCTAATAGCATCCCCGCCTCCTCTTGGGCTTAGTACAAGGACCCGTCGGCTTCTTAGAAGTATTCACAACCTCCTCTTGGGCTTTGTATAATGATCTCTTCCTCCGGGAATGATAGCCTCCTCTTGGGCTTCGTACAAGGACCTCTCGGCTTCTTAAAAGTTTCCAGCCTCCTCTTGGGCTTCGTACAAATTGTCCCGACGACCTCCTAAAGGTATAGGAACATAACTTAGTCAGCTTCATAGAGCGGTGCTTTCAAAGAGTCTACTACTATTTCTCAAAACATAGTACAAAAGACGAAACTCCAGACGTGGACAGTCTAATCTCCTTGAGTCTCAAAGACATTATCAAGTGACCCCTTCGTTAAATAGGAAGGAAACCCGTAGACTCAGACAGTCTCAATACCCTTCGGATTTCCCGCTTCCTTAAAGAACATGCATAACCCGGACCCTCGAATCAAATCCTTGAGTACAGTGGTTCTCATATAAGAACTGATTTTCTCTTTAAAATCAGTATACTGGACCTGTCACTTAACTGAAACAACATTTAGCCTCTCTCTCGGGCTTTGTACGAGACACATAAGAGACTCCCTCGTTGAGTCAAATAACCCTTTCAGCCTCCATCTCGGGCTTCGTACAAGATACAAAAAAAACTCTCTTGTTGAGTCAAATAGCCTCCATCTCAGGCTTTATACGAGATACCAAAATATTCCATTGTCTAGTCAAAACCTTTTAGCCTCTCTCTCGGGCTTCGTACGAGACACATATCAGCCTCCTCTTAGGCTTTGTATAAGAAAACCACTGGTTGATCCAATCAACCTTTTAGCATCAAAGTTGTGCCTCATTCACAGTACACAAACATCAACAACTCCTTCCATCTAATCGCTGTAAGCGGCAAGCCTCTGGATTATCTACATCCATGCCAATGTCCCTCTTTTAGCATGAGAAATTCCTAAGGAAAGATAGCATTTCTCTACACTGAGTTAAAGTCTTCTCCTTCAGGTTAAAACCCCCTATAAAGGAAATTATGGCATTACTAGGATCCGCGTATCCCGGTTAAAGTAATCCTCCTTTACAGTCGTTCACCCAACGGTCGAGACAAACAGACCCCCTTAGAGATGACAAATTCTCTCTAAAGTCAAACCCTTTCAGCTTCATATCTTGGGCTTTGAACAAGATACAAATAGACTCTTTAGCTTCATATCTTGGGCTTTGAACAAGATACAAACCACTTTTCGCTTCACGTCTTGGGCTTTGAACAAGACACCAAAAACACCCATTTCCTCCCATAGAATAGGAGGAACTACGAACGCTCTGATTTCCCTGTTTCGGTAAACGGGAATACGTAGGCATAAGATTGAAAGAAAAATCTTAGCGATCACACTAAACAAAAACCCAAAATCCCATACTCTCATGTATCTATCAAAAAGCATCAGTCCTAACATCCTAATCCTTGTTCCTCGCCAGAAAATCCAAGAAAGAAAGAAAACAGTATTGGCGAAAATACAAATACCCAGTACAAAGCCCCCCCCCCCATTGATAGCATTCGTAACCTAACAGACCGCTGTTTAAACTCAGTATGCAAGCAGGGTTAATTGGAGACATCTATTTCCCTTCCTTCATCAGCTCACAATAGGATAAAAAATTAATCGACCTGTAGTAAACTCAACCGCAGAAAGCGACCAGTGCTTAAGAACCACGTCCAAAATCGCTCGCTACAAAAAAGTGGCGCCCACCGTGGGGCCTGTCTTTCTAACCTTTTTTCTCTTCACTTGTGAGAAAACCACAGATTAGGGCTTCCGCCGAGGAACCCATTTTCTGTCAAGAACTTAGGATTCATAGCTTTAAAGGTCTAGGATGTTTAGGACAAATATATATACTGCTTTTCCTAATTACTATACATGTTTATTTTTCTGCTAATAGGAATGCGTGTGATGCCGCATGTGGAAAGATTGAGTATACACTTAAGATAAGTGATGGCGACGAGGCCGACCATCAACCTCAGTGGAGGCTGACCAATGCAACCCATTCTCTCACCTAGACAATGGGCCGATTGTGATGTCTGAGAAGCTGAGGAGCCAAACCTTTTCGTAGTGCGGAAACTATCAGAAATAGTTGTTACGCGATACTACCCTCATTTGAGGCTGGTGATCTATTCTCGGTGAATGGCACTTACTCTAAGATTGCTCTACAACTCACTGACGATCCGCTTGTTGTTTTGGTTTCCTGGGAGGAGCTGATGATAATGAGTACAGGTACAAAAATCACCTTAGTATAAACCTTTGGGGATGGGTAGAGCCTTGACTTCATGACAACGACCCTTTGACCCCATGTTTTTTCTATGTTTTTGTGTGCTGCATTCATGCATTCATTTAAAAAACATTAAAACATTCAAAAAAAATTCTCTTCTAGTCTCTCTGTTTTTCAAATTAAACTAAGACTGTGATTATAAATATCAGAGAAAAGGATTGCACTAATGGATTTCGGTAGAAGGAGAACCCATACGTACATCTTTAAGGTTCCAAAGTTAGAGGATTTGAGAAGGTTAGCGAGGATGATCACTAACCAGGAGGCTTTCAGAGCCAAGCACGGAGGTTTGCTACCACTGTTAAGAGTCCATGTGATTGAGGGAATCATGGATGCGCTCATTCAGTTTTACAATCCAGTTTATCACTGTTTCACATTCCCGGATTACCAGCTCGCACCAACACTAGAGGAGTATCCTCATCTGGTCGATTTACATATCACAGATCGAGCTCCATTTTCTGGGCTGGAAGAAATTCCAAAGAATCAGACCATTGCAAGAGCAATTCATTTGGACGAGTCTGAGGTCGGGACTCACATGACTACTAAGGGTGGCATCCAAGGTTTGCCAGCCCAGTTCTTAACAAAGAAAGCCCTGTATTTTTCCAGTATAGGAAACGTGACTGCTTTTGAAAGCATCTTTTTCTTGCTCACCTACGGGTTATTTTTGTTTCCCAACATCAATAACTTTGTCGATATCAACTCCATTAAGGTTTTTCTTATTGGAAACCCTGTGCCGACTTTGCTCGCAGATGCGTATCATTCTGTACACTTAGGAAATTTGTACAACGGAGGGGAGATCACATGCTGTGTACCTCTGCTTTATAAATGGTTTATCTCCCACTTGCTCAAGTCTGCTGCTTTTTGGGATTGCAAGAGTGCCTTACGTTGGTCGCAGAAAATCATGTATCTTATCAACTCTGATATAGATTGGTGTAATAGGATCTATGATGGAATCAGAATCATCGATCGTTGTGGAAACTTCCCCAACGTACCCCTTATAGGAACTAAGGGAGGAATCAACTATCATCCGATATTGGTTCGCCGTCAGTTTGGATACCCGATGAGACACGTCCCACGGGGTGTTCATCTGGAAGGTCTTTTCTTCAAAGAAGGAGAAAATGACGGAGTACTAAAGATGGAAATAGTGCATGCTTGGAAACAGGTTCATAAGAAAGGACGAGAGTCTCTAGGAAAACCGGACTGTGTCTCGGTGGAGCCTTATCTCCATTGGGTACAAACTAGAGCTCTCAAGCTAAAAATGCCTTATCCTCGTTACGGAATTCTTCCGCCGAGAGAATCTGTCATGTACTTCATGACGGAAACTGAAAAGCTTCAGGTTACTCTCAACAAAGCTCAAAAGGAAAGGAGGTCTTGGGAGAACAAGTACCACACCCTCGACGTAGAGTGCATCAAAAGACAGCAATTACTGAAAGAAAAAGATGCTCTGATTGAAATTTTGGAGCAACATGCTGTAGAGAATCAAGATGACCAAAGGAATTTGCTCACTCCTTTCACTTGGCAAAGGAATGACTACCCGACAACGACCCAAGAGCCCCGGTCAAAGAAAAGAAAAATACCAGAATCAGCACCCGATTTCTCTTCAGAGAGGACTCGGGACCCATTAGCTTAGGTTTCTGTTTCTGCACCTTGTAATCTACTGTATTTCCATTTTTGTAATCCTTTGAATAAAAAGGGGTTTCCCCACTGTTTGATATTTGCAATCTAATTGTCGAAGTTTATTTTGATTAAACAAAAAAAAACAATTAATATAATCATTGCATTCATCATTCTCACATCACGTATTCTTCTTCCCTACGAATCTCATGTTTGTGTCTCGGTTCTAGAATCAAACTGTCTCATTCTTATAATACTCGGGCCAATCGTCAGAAAAAGATGGATGATCTTGAGGAAGAAAACAGAGAGTTGAAAGAAGAGATCGACGCTCTGAGAGGGGATATGAGAAAGCTTCGTAACGACATGCAAGCCATGGCAGAAGTTCAGCTACAACGAACTGTGATCTCAGAGATCACCTCAACACCCATCATGGAGAAGTATGATCCTAGGTATCAAATGCCAAAAGATCGTCCCTGGGGCATGCCTGTTAACTATATCCCAAAAGGATATGTTCCGCCGATCACTGAAGATCAGGGAATCACAACAGAAGACGTTGGGCCTGAAGGTTACAAACTTCGGGAAAGCGAAGATGCCAGGGGCATACTGAAGACTCCTGAAGGTTACAAACTTCGGGAAACGCCAAGATTCGCTGCCGTAGTCACGGTACCACCCCCTGTGGTGTACACTGTCCCGGAAGGACAAGTTCCACCGATACCTTCTGGTAAAAAGGAAACTATGTTTGATAGAATGGATGAATTCCAGGAACAGTTCTTGGAAATGCAGAAGGAACTGCAAGCCATTCGCGGTCAGGATTTATTTGGAAAGGATGCCGCAGACCTCTACTTGGTCCCCAATGTGAAAGTCCCGCACAAGTTCCAAGTGCCCGTCTTTGAAAAATACAAGGGTGACTCTTGCCCTCAAAGCCATCTGGTGATGTACGCTCGGAGGATGTCAGCTCAGACGGAGAATCAGGACCTACTGATTCACTACTTCCAGGATAGTTTAACCGGTGCCGCATTAAAATGGTACATGGGTTTAAACCGTACTATGATCAGTACATTCAGAGATCTTGGTACTGCCTTCGTCCAAAAATACAAATACAATTTGGACATGGCACCTGACAGAGATCAACTCAGATCAATGTCGCAAAAGGACAAGGAAACCTTTAAGGAGTATGCTCAAAGGTGGCGTGAAATTGCCGCCCAAATTTGTCTGCCTCTTAAGGAAAAAGAGATGACAAAGATCTTCTTAAAAACCTTAATCTCATTTTACTATGACCGAATGGTTGCCAGTGCACCCAGTGATTTCACCGAGATGGTGGGCATGGGAGTTCGTCTTGAGGAAGCCGTCCGAGAAGGACGTTTGGTAAAAGACACTGGATCGACGAGCGGCACTAAAAAATACGGCAGTGCTCTCCCTAAGAAAAAAGAGCAAGATATTGGGAATATCTCTCTCGGAAAGCAAAGGCGACGTTATCAACCAGTAGCAGCTATGACTCCTACTATCAGCCCTGCGCCTATTCCTACGTATCAACCTCAGGTTGCGCAGAGCCAACCTGATCAGCAAAGGACACAACAGCCTCTTCAACAGGCTCGTCCCCAATACAACAACAACCGTACAACACGGCCACCAGGATTTGATCCTATACCCGTGACGTACGCAGAGCTGTTTCCATTACTGCTAGCCAAGGGGCACATTCAGACTAAGTCCCCTCTTACAGTACTAGAAAATCTGCCTTTTTGGTTTAAGGTGGATCAAACTTGCCCTTATCATCAAGGAGGATCAGGGCATAACATTGAGACTTGTCTTAATTTCAAATCCGACGTGCAAAAGCTTGTTAGGAGCGGGGTCTTATCTTTCAAGGATACAAATCCCAATGTTCTTACGAACCCGCTGCCTCAACATGAGAAAGCTGCAGTCAATCTGATTGAGGAAGAGACTAACAATGTCTATCAAATTCATGATGTACTCTTGTTAAAGAACAATCTGGTCAAGATGCATTGTAGACAGAGTGGATATGGCCATGTGCCACCTCATAACTATCACCAGTGTGATATCTGCTCTAAAGACATCCAGGGATGTTCTGTGGTGCAAGCAGCTCTACAGGAACAAATGGATCTTGGATGGATCCAAGAGCACCGAGTTCGTGGAGTTAACATGGTTTACAAGAATTCCAACGTCATTCTGAACCATGACATCCGTGCGATGAATGTCAACTTGGTGGCAATGCACTCAAGGCAAAGCTAGTATCATAATCTGCTGCGGCACGATTACAATTCCTATCTGACTTGCTCGGGAAAAAAACAGGGTTGCTCTTCTGTACAAAAAGCCCTCCAGCGTCAGATGGATCTTGGATGGATCCAAGACTACCATGATAGGAATCCCTATCAGATCAACATGGTTCAGATCTTTGATATTCGCATGATGAATACCAACCTGGTAGAGTTACATGCTGAACAGGTCCGACTCGGATTCCTGGTATCACATAATTATCACAGCTGTAAGGCGGGTTGCAAAAACGATCAAGGTTGTACCCTTGTCCAGGAGGCACTTCAGCACTTGTTAAATCACTGGTGGATGCCAATCTATATGGATGAAGATACTCAGCAAATTAGTATCAGTAACAGGAATCCTACTCGGCGTCAGAGTCAGGATGTCCGATCAGTGGAAGCTAACCTAGTGAGGTTACATTGTATTCAAAGTGGGCGTGGCCAGGTGCCACCACACAATTATGACCATTGTAGCGTCTGTTCGGAAAGTAACCAAGGATGATACCTTGTGCGACCAGCCCTTCAGCATCAGGTGGATCGTGGAGAGATTCGTCCATATCCAAGTTCTGGACCTATCAGCTGGACGCCGAACTACCTTGCCGATCAAATTGAAGATGTTGTCATAATCTTTGGTCATCATAGGACCACGGACGTTTGTTCCATTATCCCTTTATTGGATGAATCTAAGGTTCCCAACTGAGAACGGATCGAAATTACTTATGATGGTCAAAAAAATCAGAAGGTTCCCATAGTCATCTATCTGCCGAGACCATTACCGTATGAATCAACTAAGGTTATCCCTTACAAATACGATGCAACAACCATTGAAAATGGAAAGGAAATTCCATTACCCTCCATCGCAAACATTGTAGACATCAGTCGAGTAACACGGAGTGGTAGAATCTTCAACCGAGGGGTTGGGGAACATAACAAAGAAAAGGAACTTCAGACCGAAGCTCCCGATCCACCAGTCGGTCAATCCAGTAATCCCGACCTTTCAAAAAACAACGATGAGATGCTGAAGCTCATCCAAAGGAGTGAATACAACATTGTTGATTAACTGTTACAAACTCCTTCAAAGATCTCAGTATTATCACTGTTACTCAGTTCAGAAGCACATAGGGAGGCTCTACATAAAGTTTTGGAGCAAGCCTTTGTGGAACAGGATGTAACAATCAGACAGTTCGATATCATTGTCTCTAACATCACTTCCTGCAATAATTTGGGATTTAGTGATGAGGAATTACCTGAAGAGGGTCGCCGTCATAACATGGAACTCAATATCACAGTTAACTGCCAGGACGATGCGTTGGCCAGCGTATTGGTAGACACAAGGTCAGCCCTAAATGTTATGCCAAAGTCCACTTTGATGCAATTATCGTTCAAGGGACCTCCGATGAGAATCAGAGAGGTTGTCGTCAAAGCATTCGACGGATCCAGAAAGGCAGTTATCGACGAAGTTGACCTTCCCATAACTATTGGTCCTCACACTTTCCAAGTCACTTTCCAGGTCATGGACATCCGGGCAACATACAGTTGTTTATTAGGAAGACCTTGGATACATCAGGCTGGAGCGGTTACCTCGACCCTCCACCAAAAGCTAAAGTTCGTCAAGAACGATCAACTTGTCACAGTCTGTGGAGAACAAGCTTTGCTTGTAACCAATTTATCATCATCTACTTGTATAGAACCCGAGGAGGTTATTGGAACTCAGTTCCAAGCACTGTCGGTAAGCAAGGACAATCAGTTCAAAGAAGGAACTTCCATTTCTTCATACAATGATGCTATCAAAGCGGTCGAGAGTACCAATACAACCGGATGGGGACAGCTTGTCATTCCTATTGACAATAAAACAAAGAAGGGTTTTGGTTTTTCTGCAACCCGTACCCAGACAGCTGCCAATGTTGAAAGTCTTTATCCCCTTCAAAACTTCTTCCACAGTGGAGGTTTCCTTCACCCAGTGTCTCAGACAGTTCATGCTATCAATGAGGAAGATCCCTCTGACACAGATGAAGAATTGATGTCCTATCTTAACAAGGACGGTTATAGGTCTCAGGAAGAGGTGCCTACGCCATTTTGCTATCCCGCACAGAGTACGAGATTTATACCAAGGTCAAACGTCGAAACGATATACGGAGATTGTGATCCGGAAGGATGTCGTGCTCCACCAAATTCATTAGAGGAGGACACTCTGATGAAAGACAACTTTGACCATAACTACTATGGCCCAATGGATGGTCTGCCAATGTGGCAACCTTATCCAGGAAACTTGGGGCAAGAGAGTCAGCCGAACAATGAAAATCAGTTGACCGTCATTGAACAGAATACCTGTGTCCCCACCATGTCATGGGACCAACACTCAGGTCATTCAGAAACTACTCAACATGAAGATGAATTCGCAACGTTTGCAGGACTTGAATTCATCAACTATGCTTTTCCTGAGGTCAACGTCATCGAAAGAGATGACTCCTCCGGTTCCAAAGAAGTTTGGGACACTCTGGGAGAACCAAGTGGAAAATACGACTATATGGTCAAGTACACCGCTCCCGAAAGCTCTCGTATCAGGTTCGAAGATATCCAGCCAACTGGATGGGGAGATGTACCTGAGAGTACAAATACTATGCGAAATACAACTGAGGAATTCTCCTACGACAACTCTGCCTGGGAGACAAATTCCAATGATCCTGCTCCACCAGAAATCAGCGTTATTTCTGAAGACAAATCAAGGAAGGTACCAGACTTTGTGATTCACCGAGGAGTTCACCGCCAATGGGTTACTGTCGATGTTCTGAAGGCCGTTCACCAGTCAAAGTAATTGCCATCTTTTAGCCTTTCACCCTGCCCAGGTGAAACGGATGTTTTGATAGGGCTCGCTTTCTGTAAAATTCCCTCTTCGCTTTGCCCAAAGAGACAGAGTTTTGTTTTATAGGGCTGTAGTTTCAAGTATCGACTTATTCATTAATAAAATAACGTCGTTCAGTAATTTCTGCATTAATTGCTGTTTTCTCTTTTCGCTTTTCTCAGAAAATGGTAATCCTAAAAAACAAATAATAAAAAACAAGCAGTAAAACAAAATACACTGCACACACTTGCATTTTCTCTATCTCTTCTAAACACGAATCATCACGTCATGCAGATTGCTTGTTTTAAACCCCGTTGAAACATACGATCCGATGCTTTCTCCCAACTTTGAGTTCTCGGTATTCGAGGCTGAAGAAGAAAATGACGACAAAATTCCAGAAGAGATCTCCCGACTACTCAGACAAGAGGAAAGGTCCATTGAACCTCACAAAGAACCGTTGGAAATGGTAAACTTGGGTTCAGAACAAGAGAGAAAAGAAATCAGGATTGGAGCACTGCTCGGTCCAACTGCCAGAGAGGGTTTGATAAAGCTTCTCAAAGAATTCCCCGATGTATTCGCTTGGTCCTATCAGGATATGCCAGGGTTGGATACCAGCATCGTGGAACATCATTTACCATTAAGATTGGAATGTCCGCCAGTAAAGCAAAGGTTGAGACGCACTCACCCGGACATGGCCATCAAAATCAAAGAGGAAGTACATAAACAGATTGACGCAGGTTTCCTTGCCACATCAGAATATCCTCAATGGTTAGCCAACATCGTACCCGTTCCGAAAAAGGACGAAAATGTCAGAATGTGTGTCGATTACAGAGATCTGAACAAGGCTAGTCCAAAGGATGACTTTCCTTTACCACACATTGACATGTTGGTTGACAGTACAGCAAAGTTCAAAGTTTTCTCCTTCATGGATGGATTCTCGGGCTATAACCAGATCAAAATGGCGCCGAAAGACATGGAGAAAACTTCGTTCATCACCCCATGGGGTACCTTTTGTTACAAGGTAATGCCGTTCGGTTTGAAGAACGTCGGGGCGACCTATCAAAGGGCCATGACTACTCTGTTTCATGACATGATACACAAAGAAATCGAGGTGTATGTCGATGATATGATTGCCAAATCAAAAACAGAGAGTGAGCACGTTGAACATCTGTCAAAATTGTTTGAACATTTAAGAAAATTCAAGCTCCGCTTGAATCCCAACAAGTGCACCTTCGGTGTCCGTTCAGGGAAACTACTAGGGTTCATCGTCAGCCAGAAAGGGATTGAGGTTGATCCTGACAAGGTCAAGGCCATTCAAGAAATGCCTTCTCCGAAAACTGAAAAACAAGTCAGAGGATTCCTGGGACGTTTGAACTACATCTCCAGATTCATATTCCTTATGACAACGACCTGTACGCCGATTTTCAAATTACTTAAAAAGAACCAGGATTGCGTTTGGTCAGAGGACTGCCAAACTGCCTTCAACAGTATCAAGGAATACTTGTTGAACCCACCAATTCTATCACCTCAGTGGAAGGAAGACCACTGATCATTTACCTCACAGTTCTAGAGGACTCAATGGGATGTGTACTTGGCCAACAAGACGAAACCAAAAGGAAAGAGTCTGCCATTTACTATCTAAGCAAGAAATTCACCGACTGCGAAACTTGGTACACGATGCTCGAGAAAACTTGTTGTGTTTTGGCTTGGGCAGCCAAACGTCTTCGCCAATACATGATTCGTCATACTACTTGGTTGGTCTCCGAAATGGATCCAATCAAATATGTTTTCGAAAAACCTGCTCTTACGGGAAGGATTGCCCGTTGGCAGATGCTGTTATCAGAATATGACATAGAGTACCATGCTCAAAAAGTCATTAAAGGAAGTATTTTAGCCGATCATTTGGCTCATCAACCGATTGACGATCAAGAATCAATCGGGTTTGACTTCCCAGACGAAGATGTCATGTATCTAAAGATGAAAGATTGCGATGAACCGTTACCCAGTGAAGGGCCAGAACCAGGTTCCCAATGGGGACTTATCTTTGACGGAGCAGTTAATCATTATGGAAACGAAATTGGGGCAATCATTGTTACCCCTCAGGGTACCCACATTTCTTTCACCGCCAGACTTACGTTCAAATGTACGAACAACGAGGCCAAATATGAAGCTTGTATTATGGGTCTCGAGGAAGCAATTGATTTAAGGATCAAAAACTTGGACGTATATGGTGACTCAGCCCTAGTTATCAATCAGATCAAAGGAGATTGGAACACATACCAATCAGGATTGATTCCTTACAAAGACTATGCAAGAAGGTTGCTACCTTTCTTCAACAGAGTCGAGTTTCACCACATCCCTCGGGATGAGAATCACATGGCTGATGCATTAGCCACCCTATCTTCCATGATTAGTGTATGTCAATGGAATGACATACCTAAGAATGACATCATGCGCCTTGAAAGGCCCGCTTACATCTTCACAATTGAAGCAGTCATAGACGACAAACCTTGATATCACGATATCAAATGCTTCCTTCAAAAACAAGAGTACCCTCCAGGGGCTTTCAGAAAAGATAGAAAAACCCTCAGAAGACTGGCTGGAAACTTCTTCCTGAGCGGTGACACTCTCTATAAGAGAAATTTTGACATGGTTTTGCTCCGATGTGTCGACAGACCAGAAGCAGACATGCTGATGAAAGAAATTCACGAAGGATCCTTTGGCACTCATGACAACGGACACACAATGGCGAGAAAAATTCTCGGAGCAGGGTACTACTGGTTAACCATGGAATTCGACTGCTACAAGTACATGATGAGGTGTCATAAGTGTCAGATATACTCCGACAAAATTCATGTACCGCCATCACATCTCAAAGTTCTCTCTTCCCCATGGCCATTCTCGATATGGGGAATCGACATGATTGGCATGATTGAGCCCAAGGCTTCAAACGAACATCGGTTCATCCTGGTAGCCATTGACTACTTCACCAAGTGGGTCGAAGCAGCGTCATACGCCAATGTAACCCGACAAGTGGTGGTCCGATTTATCAAAAACAATATCATCTACCGTTATGGTGTTCCAAGCGAGATCTTTACAGACAATGGATCTAACTTGAACAATAAAATGATGAAAGAGTTGTGCGCAGAGTTCAAGATCGAACACCATAACTCATCTCCCTACCGACCAAAGATGAACGGAGAGGTAGAAGCGGCCAATAAGAATATCAAGAAGATTGTTGAAAATATGGTTCTAACCTACAAAGACTGGCACGAGATGCTACCCTTTGCTCTTCACGGTTATCGTACATCTGTCCGTACTTAAACAGGGGCAACACCTTTCTCTCTAGTATATGGCATGGAAGCAGTGCTCCCCATAGAAGTAGAGATCCCGTCAATCCGAGTATTGATGGAAGCTAAGCTCACCGAAGCTGAATGGTGTCAAATCCAACACGATGAATTGAATCTGATCGAGGAGAAACGAATCACGGCACTATGCCATGGTCAGCTGTATCAACAGAGAATGAAGAAGGCGTTCGACAAAAAGGTCCGACCTCGCGTCTTCAGGAAAGGAGACCTCGTGCTCAAGAAGATACAATCATTTCTCACTAATTCCCGGGGCAAGTGGACTTCGAATTACGACGGCCTCTATGTGGTCACGAAAGCTTTCTCAGGAGGCGCCTTGAGACTTGCAACCATGGACGGAGAGGAATTTTCCTACCCCACAAATGTTGATGTAGTCAAGAAATACTTCGCCTAAACTAAAAAAAAAACGTCTCGGTGGACTGAAAACCCGAAAGGGTGGTCCAGGCAAAAGTTAGATACAAAATAAGAAAAATCATCCCGGTGGATTGGAAACATCACAGTACAATCCAGGTAAAAATTATGGATAATGGCAAGTAACTATGTTCAATAGGGGCAAGTTCCTCAGTAGCAGTTACATCATCGGGGGAAAACTCCAGTCAAGGTCATCTTCGACAGAAGCTCAGGATGCCCCGAATTCAAAGTTGGTAGAAGGATAGTGGTCGTTATGTTTCAACGTAGCCCTTTTCCTTGTAAATTACCATTTTCTAACTTTGTATATACTCTTTGGAATCACACGTTTGGCTGATTTCCATTCTATCAATAAAATTTGAGCCTTTGTGCTTTTGTTTGTAATTCTTATTTGTTTTAGCTTTACAGAACGACGTTGTTAACATGATTAACGATTCTTGAAATAAAACAAAAATGAATTTACTTGTTAAAACTTTTTCTGCTTTTAAAATAAAGTCGGCAATTTGTTTTGACTGTTGAACATCGAAGGAACATCAACCGATTCTCCAGAAGTAAGCGAACTTCAAAGTGCAGAATCAAAGTACTCCTTCTAACCCAGTACGCCTAAATGAAGGATCAACTGTGTCAGAGACCTTGCTTCGACTGATACGCCATGGCAGAGTTCTTACCTCCTAAGCCCGACCAACGGTAGCTCCCAACAGGGACTATCTCTCCTAAGCAAGGTGGAGTGGCTATCTTGAACCAGCAATATTTCAACACGCCCCGCGATGGCCGAGTATCTAGTCGTGTTCACCCGTCAGTTTGTATGTCGCGTCAGTTTTGTCAGCATATACATACCTACATCATGCATTATTGATTTGCATTCACATTTTATATTGCATCGCTATCACTCTAGTCGGTCTTGTCCCCTAGTGATAAACAGTTCTCTCAATCGAGTTGTCAGTCCTTGCCTCGTCAGGAAATACTGTGTTTGAACAACCTCGCTTCCAGTTTATTTCTGGAAGGAAGTTGGCCCTCGACCACTTTGATAACTTGAACCTTTGAAAAACCAGAGGAACTTTCAGTCAGCATCACTCTTTGCCATTGAAGACAGTGTCCTTGCTCTCCCGGATTAAGGAAAATCCACAGAGAAAGCCTCGTAATCAGAGATTCGGCAGCATGCCAGTTTTGCTCCGAAAAGATCACTGATGAAAAGGTCATCGGCACCTCAAAATTGGACCCCATCATATGGCATTTCTCCGGGAAGATCCCGAGAAAAGTATGATGTAAGATCCCAAGCGACAGCAGTCTCTCAAGAGACCTGTTTTCCCCCAGTAGAAACAAATGGCGTCTCCAACAGAGAAGTTTGTGCAACTCT
The DNA here is from genome assembly GCA_022829125.1 of Lathyrus tuberosus. Taxonomy (NCBI): domain Eukaryota; kingdom Viridiplantae; phylum Streptophyta; class Magnoliopsida; order Fabales; family Fabaceae; genus Lathyrus; species Lathyrus tuberosus. Next base: position 1,722,786 of record JALAZF010000532.1, on the reverse strand, counting down.
ACAACTTAGACGATTGGGTCCCCCAGCGAGTCTGACATCAAAACTTTTTTTGTCAAATGGCATCTCCCCAGGAAAATTCAGCGAGAAGTTTGAGGAAAACCGCTACACATAGCGTCCCTTGTCAATAAAGTTTATTGACAAAAGAAACTGAGACCAGTTCCTTGGTAGGAAACCAGGATTGAGGGAAAGTTGACAAAAGAAACTAAGACCAGTTCCTTGGTAGGAAACCAGGATCGAGGGGAAGTTTACCTTTTCTAAGCATCATTGCTTAGCTAAAGAAGATGAATGCATAAGCTACCATTCATAACCACCATCAAAATTTCGGGTATTCCGATATTTAATCCTCTTGCACCCCGAATGCCCGAATACCTTCGTCATTCACACCTTCGAGTCCAAGAAGATTAAATAGGGGCATCTGTCATACCCCAAATTTTGACCACTAAGATTTCCCATCATTGTGCAAGTCATCACCACAATATGGAGGAACCATCATACTTCATCAGTCTCCCCAAAGATGGGTGAGCATCCACTACCATCAAAATTAGGGTTTCAAGCCCTCTAGAGCCTTAGACAAAGGATCAATCAAGGAATGACATGATCTTCAACTTGTCTAAACCTCTCAAACATACACAAAGGATCAAAAAGGACTCCCACTCCAAGGATTAAGCACAAAGTTGCTCCCTTCTAGGTGGATCAAGCCTCAAGATCGACAGTGTTACCAAATTAGGGTTTCGGTCGACCAGGACCTCCAGATGGAAAATTTTCATCTAGGCACAAGCCAATGATCCAAAACACAACCTAATATACTCCATGGAACCTCATGGACCCAATCATCAAGTCAATTTTGCCTTAGGGGTTGCATTCATCAAAAATCAGGAATTAGGGTTTCATGACCTAATTCACCCCTAAGTTGACTTTTAGGGAAAATCATGACCCAAGACCTCAAGAGAGGGTTTGAGGGTCTCTAATGAACTACATTGATCCATTTGGAACAATGGATTGATCCAAGAAGTTTGAGCAACAAGCCTCAATTTCATCTGTACCACAATTAGGGTTTCGCGGGAAAAGTCAACTGTAACTTTGACTTTTGACTAGGACATGCTCCCAAACCCTAGGACATGCCTCAATATACCCTATGATACCCATGGAACATGTCCATCAAGTTTGATTTAGGTCAAGGACATGATTTCCTGAAGAATTGCACATTTTGGAATTCATCTGATAAAAAGTCAACTGTGCACAAAAGTCAACTTTGACTTTTTGAGATTTTTCACCAAAATGGATTTTTAACCCTAAAATGATGTTAATGTGTGATTTGAATCATCATTCATCAAGAAAAATCAAGAAAAGTTGGATAACTTGTAAAAGGGGTAACCATAAAAACTTAGAAAATTTTCTAAGTTAAAAATAAAATGGCTAGGGTACCAACTTTGGAGGATCATAACTCCTAAACCACAAAGCCATTTTTCCTCATCCAAAGATGGATTTGTAGCCCTCATTACCCTCTACAAAAACTTCAACTAGACCTAAGTCCAATTCATTAAGGATTTTGAGTTATGGAGTGATCAAAATGGCTGAAAAATGAAAATGTCACTTTTTCCAACACTTAGTGAAATTTTCACTAAGTCCAAATCTGTCTTCATTTTTTTCCAAATGTAGGGGGATTTTTCACTTGGATTCAAAAGAGATCAAAATCAAACATGTTCAAACAGTTGTTGTATCATGTAAGGGCTTTCCAAAATGGCCAAGAACATTGCCAAATTCCATTTGGGCTATGAGTTATGACATTGTTAAGTTGCCTTGTTAAAATCTGTCAAGGCAAGGCAGAATTTGCATTTTTGCTCGATTTGCCAAAATTGTACAAATCCAAACACTCCTATCCACTTGGACACATCTGAGGATTGAATCTAAAGGGGACAATCACTGAGCCAAGCCTCCAAAGTCTTTGGAACAAGAAATAGCATGTTGAACCTAGAATTGCCAAAATAGGGACAAGACTCCAAATTTGGATTGGAGCATTCAATGGAAGCATCAAGGTGGCATGGACTAAGCCATTTGCAATTAAATTCAGTCAAGACTTATCCAAGACCAAGGGAACCAGCAGCCTGTGCCCTAACCTCTAGTCAATGGCTAGAGGAGACTTGAACTTCCATTGGCCAACATTGAACAAACCTACTCAGCAGTTGTCATTCACTATTCCTTGCAAAACAAACTTGCTCTACTATAAATAGAGCTCAATTGTGATCATTTTAAGTACACCAAAGGCCTACAACACTTGCCTTTCTCAAAATCTCTTTCTCTTGGCAAAAATGCCTTTCTTAGCAAGGTAGCTATCGGGTTTTGAGCTAGAGGGCAATTCCACTCAAACCAATCACTCACACACCTCACATACATCACATATGAGCTGATCAAACACTTAAACAACAACTGGAACACTGATTTCTCAGAATCACCAGTCAATTGCTCAAGGTTTTAACCAAAGTGCAGTTGAGATGCCATGAAGTGATCCAGCCAATTTCAATCAAGTCCAAGCATTCAAACACACTCCATAGGGTATAGGGAAGCTGTTCAGATCATCACCACTCATCTGTAACACCTCCAAATCAAAAATTACATTACACTTGCTGTCACGGCCTAGAGGTAAGCATATACTTGGTCATCTCTCAATCTATGCATATTTCCTCACACAATAATTTGGCCATATGTTCATAATCATGCATAGAATGTTTCCCTTCAATTAATTGCATTGTTTGAATCGTGTATCAAAAATCCTAGCCTTCATGCAGAAATTAGGGCTCTTGAGGATTTTTCGTGATTTCTTGTTATATGTTTAATTTAAATGAAATTAAATGCCATATACATGATCGTGAGGTTGAAACGAGTTAATTGGTATGTGGATTGCATGATATAATCAAGTATTCAGTGAGATTGGATAGAAAATGCAAATCTGGCCAAACCCAGAACACGCGCGTGTTCTTGGTGTGTTCTGGGCGCCATTTCTTTCAAATTCAAATATTTGAATTTTGTGATTTTATTTAATTGATTCAAAAATTAATTTCTCTCTGAGTTTTAATGATTTTGAGTTGATTCTTTTTTTAATAATTCACAAAAATGTTAAAATATTTTATTTTATCAAAAAATCCCAAAATTATTATTTATTTTGTATAATTGATATTTTTGCAAAGAATTAATGTTTTAATTGTTCTTAACATTTAAAATATTTTTTCCATCTTGATTTTGCAACTTTTAATGCTTTCTAATTATTTTGTAGGTCAATACTTAATTTTTGAAGCATTAATCCAATATCACAATTTGTTTTCCATATGTTAAACAATTTTGATCATTTTAATTGAATTTTTATTCAATTAAATACATTTTTGAAAACAAATTAAGGTTTTTGGATTAATTCAACCCTCATAAATCATTTTCAAAACACTTTGGGCCTCTAATAGAGTGTAAGACCCAATCCTTTTTTGACCAAATCATTTTTGGGCCTCTGTGTATTGTATAAGTCCCGATACCGTCAAAAACAAACGGCGCGATCGTCGCCTTTTTAAAAAAATAATAACCTTGGGCCTCTCCTCGAGCTATAAGACCCATTCAAAACTTTTGGGCCTCTAATAGAGTATAAGACCCCAATCCCCTTTTAACCAAAACATTTTGGGCCTCACTTATTGTATAAGTCCCTCTGCGTTAAAAGAAAACCTCGGCGCGATCACCATTTTTAAACGAAAAATCAATTGGGCCTACCCTCGTGTTATAAGCCCCACTCTTTTTCTTTAAACTTTTTGGGCCTCTTATTAGAGTGTAAGACCCACCCCTTTGTACAGAAAACCTTTTTTTGGGCCCCAGTCACTTGTATAAGTCCTTCTGTACAAATTCAAACAGGCACTCACTGATAAAACCCTGGGCCTCTCCTTGAGCTGTAAGCCCCAAATCTTTCTTTTTCAAAGCACTTTCTCCTTTGATTTTGAATATACTGTTGTTTTCAATCTTTCTTTGTTGAACAACTAACCAAACAGCATGGAAGCTCTACAACCGAGTAAGTGGTTATTGCTTTCATTTACCGCTTTCATATACATATAACTGTATTGTGGGGTTGTTTCACTCTAAGTCTTCTTTCATAAACTCATGTCAACTGTGTAATAATAGTATAGATATTTAGAGTTTCCCCGGCAACTACGTCTAGCATTAATCCCGTTGATCACTCTTAGAAATAGTCAATACTAGATCCCCATAGGATTACCAGACACAGTCTTCCCTCCTCTTGGGGTTAAAGAATATGGAGACATGAAAGGCAGCATTCTCTGTGAACCCTTTCATAGACTGTCACTCATAGAAGTTGTCAAAGAAACTCTATTTCCCGGAGATGAACTTTTCTCCATGAATGGCATCTCTTGAGTTTCTTCCAAATTCTCGAACTTTCCTGGCTTGATCTATTCTCGGTGAATGGCATGTCTTGAATTTCTCGGGGTTTGGGGACCCACAGGCTTCTTAAAAGCACTTGTCAAGAAACTCTACTCCCCAGATATGATCTCTTCTCCGTGAATTGCATCTCTTGAGTTTCTTCCAAATTCTCGGACTTTCCTGACTTGATCTATTCCTTGTGAATAGCTTGCCTTGAATTTCTCGGGGTTTGGGGACCCATCGGCTTCTTAAAAGCATCGGCCTCCTCTTGGGCATCGTACAAGGACCCACAGGCTTCCTAAAAGCATCCCCGCCTCCTCTTGGGCTTAGTACAAGGACCCGTCGGCTGCTTAGAAGTATTCACAGCCTCCTCTTGTGCTTCGTATAATGATCTCTTCCTCCGGGAATGATAGCCTCCTCTTGGGCTTCGTACAAAGACCTCTCGGCTTCTTAAAAGTTTCCAGCCTCCTCTTGGGCTTCGTACAAATTGTCCCGACGACCTCCTAAAGGTATAGGAACAGAACTTAGTCAGCTTCATAGAGCAGTCCTTTCAAATAGTCTACTACTATTTCTTAAAGCATAGTACAAAAGACGAAACTCCAGACTTGGACAGTCTAATCTCCTTGAGTCTCAAAGACATTCTCAAGTGACCCCTTCGTTAAATAGGAAGGAAACCCGTACACTCGGACAGTCTCAATACCCTTCGGATTTCCCGCTTCCTTAAAGAACAGGCATAACCCGGACCCTCGAATCAAATCCTTGAGTACAGTGTTGCTCATATAAGAACTGATTTTCTCTTTAAAATCAGTATACTGGACCTGTCACTTAACTGAAACAACATTTAGCCTCTCTCTCGGGCTTTGTACGAGACACATAAGAGACTCCCTCGTTGAGTCAAATAACCCTTTCAACCTCCATCTCGGGCTTCGTACGAGATACAAAAAAAACTCTCTTGTTGAGTCAAATAGCCTCCATCTCCGGCTTTATACGAGATACCAAAAGATTCCATCGTCGAGTCAAAACCTTTTAGCCTCTCTCTCGGGCTTCGTACGAGACACATATCAGCCTCCTCTTAGGCTTTGTATAAGAAAACCACTGGTTGATCCAATCAACCTTTTAGCATCAAAGTTGTGCCTCGTTCAGAGTACACAAACATCAACAACTCCTTCCATCTAATCGCTGTAAGCGGCAAGCCTCTGGATTATCTACATCCATGCCAATGTCCCTCTTTTAGCATGAGAAATTCCTAAGGAAAAATAGCATTGCTCTACACTGAGTTAAAGTCTTCTCCTTCAGGTTAAAACCCCCTATAAAGGAAATTATGGCATTACTAGGATTCGCGTATCCTGGTTAAAGTAATCCTCCTTTACAATCAGTCACCCAACGGTCGTGACAAACAGACCCCCTTAGAGATGAAAAATTATCTCTAAAGTCAAACCCTTTCAGCTTCATATCTTGGGCTTTGAACAAGATACAAATAGATTCTTTAGCTTCATATCTTGGGCTTTGAACAAGATACAAACCATTTTTCGCTTCACGTCTTGGGCTTTGAACAAGACACCAAAAACACCCATTTCCTCCCATAGAATAGGAGGAACTACGAACGCTCTGATTTCCCTGTTTCGGTAAACGGGAATACGTAGGCATAAGATTGAAAGAAAAATCTTAGCGAGCACACTAAACAAAAACCCAAAATCCCATACTCTCATGTATCTATCAAAAAGCATCAGTCCTAACATCCTAATCCTTGTTCCCCGCCAGAAAATCCAAGAAAGAAAGAAAACAGTATTGGCGAAAATACAAATAACCAGTACAAAGGCCCCCCCACATTGATAGCATTTGTAACCTAACAGACCGCTGTTTAAACTCAGTATGCAAGCAGGGTTAATTGGAGACATCTATTTCCCTTCCTTCATCAGCTTACAATAGGATAAAAAATGAATCGGCCTGTAGTAAACTCAACCACAGAAAGCGACCAGTGCTTAAGAACCACGTCCAAAATCGCTCGCTACACTAGTATAGATATTTAGAGTTTCCCTGGCAACTACGTCTAGCACTAAGCCCTGTTGATCACTCTTAAATAGACAAAACTAGATCCCCCATAGGATTACCAGATACAGTCTTCCCTCCTCTTGGGGTTAAACAATATGGAGACGTGAAAGGCAGCATTCTCGGTGAACCCTTTCTCAGACTGTCACCCTTAGACATTGTCAAAGAAACTCTAACTCCCCAGAGATGATCTTTTCTCCGTGAATGACATCTCTTGAGTTTTTTCCAAATTCTCAGACTTTCCTGGCTTGATCTATTCTCTGTGAATAGCCTGTCTTGAATTTCTCGGGGTTTGGGGACCCACAGGCTTCCTAAAAGCATCCCCGCCTCCTCTTGGGTATTGTACAAGGACCCTACGACTTCTTAGAAGTATTCACAGCCTCCTCTTAGGCTTCGTATAAGGATTCTTCCTTCGGGAAGAGAGCCTCCTCTTGGGCTTCGTACAAATTGTCCCGACGACCTCCTAGAGGTACAGGAACTGAAATTAGTCATCTTAATAAAATAGTCTTTCAAAGAGTCTAGATCTTTCTACCGTGAAGGTACTACTACTGTTTCTTTAAGCATAGTACAAAAGATAAAACTCTAGACTTGGACAGTCTAATCTCCTTGAGTCTCGAAAGCATTCTCAAGTAGGGAAAAACACCAGTAGACTCGGACAGTCTCCAATACCCTCTAGATTCCCCATTTCCTTAAAGAACAGGAAATAACCTTGATCCTCTGATCAATCTCAAAGCATAGCCTTACCTTTAATCAGTCTCTTTATAAGAACTGATTTTCTCTTTTAACCAACCTACTGGACCTGTCACTCAACTAAAACAGCAATCCTTTTAGCCTCTATCTCGGGCTTCGTACGAGATACAAAAAGACTCTCTTGTTGAGTCAATAATCCTTTTAGCCTCTATCTCGGGCTTCGTGCAAGATACAAAACACTCTCTTGTTGAGTATAAAAGACACTCTTGTTAAGTCAACCTTTAGCCTCCGTCTTGGGCTTCGTACAAGACACATCTTAAAGCACTCTCTTGTTGAGTCAACTCCTTTTAGCCTCCCTCTCGGGCTTCGTACGAGACACAAAAGCATCCTCTTGTTGGGTCAATAGCCTCCTCTTAGGCTTTGTATAAGAAAAACCCCTGTTGGGTCAATCAACCTTTTAGCATTAAAATTGTGCCTCGGATACAAACATCAATAACTCCTTTCATCTAATTGCTGTAAGCGGCAAGCCTCTGGATTATTTACATCCACGTCACTGTCCCTCTTTTAGCATGAAAAATTCCTAAGGAAAGATAGCATTGCTCTACACTGAGTTAAAGTCTTCTCCTTCAGGTTAAAACCCCCTATAAATAAAATTATGGCATTGCTAGGATTCACACATCCCGGTTAAAGTAATCCTCCTTTATAGTCAGTCACCCAATAGTTGTGACAAATAGACCCCCTTTAGAGATGACAAATTCTCTCTAAAGACAACACCTTTTTAGCTTCCCATCTTGGGCTTCGAACAAGATACAAATAGACCCTTCAGCTTCACATCTTGGGCTTTGAACAAGATATAAACCACCATTTTCAACTTCACGTCTTGGGCTTTGAACAAGACACCAAAACACCATTTCCTCCCATAAAATAGGAGGAACTACGATCGCTCTGATTTCCCTATTTTGGTAAACGGGAATACGTAGGCATAAGATTGAAAGAAAAATCTTAGCGAGCACACTAATCCAAAGCCCCAAATCCTGTACCTTCACACATCAATCGAAAAGCATCAGTCCTAGCATCCTAACAAAATTCCCCATGAACATTCCCGATGTTTCGTTCGAAACAAAGTAAGAAGAAAGAGGTCCCATTACCATATAGCATCCGTAACCTAACAGACTGCTGTTTAAACTCGGTATGCAAGCAGGGTTAATTGGAGACATCTATTTCCCTTCCTTAGTCAGCTCAATAGGATAAAAAATGAATCGACCCGTAGTAACCCCAGAGCGACAGTGCTTAAGAACCACGGCCAAAATCGCTCGCTACAGAAAAGTGGTGCCCACCGTGGGGCTCTTTTCTTTCTTTCTTTCCTTTTTTGGGGATTTCACTGGGATAGGACTTTTTTTTACTTCACTAGGATCTTAGGTCAAAACCTTTAAAGTTGGGAAGGTACCACAGAATGAAGACTCTGCCGGGGAGCCATTTTTGTCAGGAACATAGGATTCATAGTACTTTAAAGTCCAGGACTTTAAGACAAATATATATACTGCTTTTCCTAATTGATATATGTGTTTATTTTTCTGCTAATGGGAATGCGTGTGATGCCGCATGTGGAAAGATTGAGTATACACCTAGGAAAAACCTCTTTTAGTAGTGCGGAAACTATTGGAAATGGTTGTCACGCGATACTACCCTCTTCTGATGGTTCTTCGAAAAACATCACCTAGCATGGTTCCCGGCCCGCTGGTGTTTTCTCGACAAGAACTGATGATTTTGAGAGATAGGTACAAAAATCACTAGTATAAACCTTTGGGGGGGGGGGGGGGTAGAGCCTTGACTTCATGACACCGACCATTTGACCCCATGTTTTTTCTATGTTTTTGTGTGCTGCATTCATGCATTCATCTAAAAAACATTACATCAAATAAAAACTTCTCTTCTAGTCTCTCTTTTTCAAATTAAACTAAGACAATGATTACAAATATCAGAGAGAAGGATTGCGCTCATGGATTTCGGTAGAAGGAGAACTCATAAGTATACCTTCAGGGTTCCAAAACTAGAGGATTTGAGAGGATTAACGAGGATGATTACTAACCCTGAAGCTTTCAGAGCCAAGTACGGAGGTCAGCTACCTTTGTTAAGAGTCCATATGATTGAAGGAATCATGGAGGCACTTATTCAGTTTTACGATCCGGTCTATCACTGTTTCACATTCCTGGATTACCAGCTCACACCAACGCTGGAGGAGTATTCTCACCTAACCGATTTACACATTACTGATCGAGCTCCATTTTTTGGAATGGAAGAAATTCCAAAGGATCAGACCATTACAAGAGCAATCTATTTGGATGAGTCAGAAATCAAGATTCACATGACCACCAAGGGTGGGCTCCCAGGTTTGCCAGCCCAGTTCCTAACAAAGAAGGCTCTGTACTTTGCTAGTATAGGGAACATGACTGCTTTTGAAAGCATCTTTGTCTTACTCACCTACGGGTTATTTCTGTTTCCCAACATTAATAGCTTCGTCGATATCAATGCCATTAAGGTTTTTCTCATTGGAAACCCTGTACCAACTTTGCTCGTGGACGCATATCATTCTGTACACTTAAGCAATTTGTACAGCGGAGGGATGATCACATGTTGTGTACCCCTGCTATACAAATGGTTTATCTCCTATTTACCCAAGTCTGCTGCGTTTTGGGATCATAAGAGTGCCTTGCGTTGGTCGCAAAAAATCATGTCTCTTACCAACTCTGACATAGATTGGTGCAATAGGATTTATGACGGGATCACGATCATTTACCGTTGGGGAAATTTCCCCAACGTACCCCTCATAGGAACTAAGGGAGGAATCAACTACCATCCAGTATTGGTTCGTCGTCAATTTGGATACCCGATGAGGCATGTCCCGCGTAATGCTCATCTGGAGGGTCTTTTCTTCAAAGAAGGAGAAAATGACAGGGCACTAAAGATGGAAATAGTGCACGCTTGGAAACATGTTCGTAAGAAAGGACGAGAGTCTCTAGGAAAACTGGACTGTGTCTCGGTGAAGCCTTATCTCAACTGGGTACAAACTAGAGCTCTCAAGCTAAAGATGCCTTATCCTCGTCACGGAGTTCTTCCGCCGAGGGAATCTGTCATGTACTTCATGACTAAAACGGAAAAACTACAGATTATTCTCAACAAAGTTCAACAGGAGAAGAGGTCTTGGAAGAACAAATACCGCACCCTCAATGTAGAGTGTACCAAAATATAGCGACTGCTAAAAGATAAGGATGCTCTGATTGAGATTTTGGAGCAACATGTTGTGGATAATCAGGATGACCAAAGGAATTTGCTCGCTCCTTTCACTTGGCAAAGGAATGATAACCCGACAACGGCCCAAGAGCCCCGGTCCAAGAAAAGGAAAGTACCAGAATCAGCACCCGAGTTCTCCTCAGAGAGGACTCGGGACCCCTTAGCTTAGGTTTCTGTTTCTGCACCTTGTAATCTACTGTATTTCTATTTTCGCAATCCTTTGAATTCAATAAAATGGGGTTTCCCCACTGTTTGATATTTGCAATCTAATTGTCGAAGTTTATTTTGATTAAACAAAAAAAACAATTAATATAATCATTGCATTCATCATTCTCACATCAAGTATTCTTCTTACCTACGAATCTTACGTTTGTGTCTCAGTTCTAGAGTCAAACTGTCTCATTCGTACAATACTCGGGCCAATCGTCAGAAAAAGATGGATGATCTCGAGGAAGAGAATAGAGAGTTGAGAGAAGAGATCGACGCTCTGGTAGAGGATATGAGAAAGCTTCATAACGACATGCAAGCCATGGAAGAAGCTCAGCTACAAAGGACTGTGATCTCGGAGATCACCTCAACGCCCATAGAGGAAAAGTCCGATCCTAGGTACAAAATGCCGAAAGATCGTCCCTGGGGCATGCCACTTAACTATATCCCGAAAAGATATATCTTGTTGATCAATGAGGATCAGGGGACTGCAGCAGGAACCGCTGGGCTTGAAGGTTACAAACTTCGGGAAAGCGAAGATGCCAAAGGCATGATAGCAACTCCTGAAGGTTACAAACTTCGGGAGGCACAGAGAGTCTCGGCCATAATGACTATACCACCGCCCGTGGTACACACTGTCCCGGAAGGACAGATTCCATAGATACCTTCTGGTGGAAACGGCAACATGTTCGAAAGTATGAATGAGTTCCAGGAACAAGTCCTGGGAATGCAGAAAGAACTGCAGGCCCTTCGCGGTCAGGTTTTATTTGGAAAAGACGCCGCGGACCTCTGCTTTGTCCCAAATGTGAAAGTCCCGCACAAATTCCAGGTGCCCGACTTTGAAAAGTACACGGGTAACTCTTGCCCTCAGAGTCACTTGGTGATGTACGCTCGGCGAATGTCAGCTCAGACAGAGAATCAGGATTTACTGATTCACTACTTTCAAGATAGTTTAACCGGTGCCGCCCTAAAATGGTACATGGATTTAAACCGTGCTACGATTAGCACTTTCAGAGATCTTGGCACTGCCTTCATCCAATAATATAAATATAATCTGGACATGGCACCCGACAGAGATCAACTCAGATCAATGTCACAAAAGGAAAAGGAACCCTTTAAGGAATACGCTCAGAGATGGCGTGAAATTGCCGCTCAAATTTGTCCACCTCTTGAGGAAAAACAGATGACAAAGATCTTCTTAAAGACCTTAAGCTCATTTTATTACGACAGAATGGTTGCCAATGCGCCCAGTGACTTCACCGAGATGGTCGGTATGGGAGTTCGTCTTGAGGAAGCCGTCTGAGAAGGACGTCTAGTCAAAGACACGGGATCATCAAGTAGTACAAAGCGATACGGTAGTGCTCTCCCTAAGAAAAAAGAGCAGGATATTGGGAATATCTCTTTCAGAAAGCAAAGGCGACGTTATCAGCCAGTAGCGGCTGTGACTCCTGCTATCAATCCTGCACCTATTTCTACGTATCAACCTCAGGTTGCGCAGAGCCAACCTAATCAGCAAAGGACTCAACAGCCTCTTTAGTAGGCTTGTCCTCCATACAATAACAACCGTACAACGCGACCACCAGGATTTGATCCTATACCCGTATTATACGGATAACTATTTCCGTTACTACTGGCTAAGGGGCATGTCTAGACTAAGTCCCCTCTTACAGTACTGAAAAATCCGCCTTTTTGGTTTAAGATGGATCAGACTTGCCCTTACCATCAAGGAGGACCAGGGCATAACATAGAGAACTGTCTCAATTTCAAATCTGATGTACAAAAGCTTGTTAGGAGCGGGGTCTTATCTTTCAAGGATACAAATCCTAATGTTCTCACAAACCCGCTGCCTCAACATGAGAAAGCTACAGCCAATTTGATAGAGGGAGAGACTAACAACGTCTATCAAATTCCTGATGTACTCTTGTTGAGGACCAATCTGGTCAAGATGCATTGCAGACAGAGTGGATATGGCCATGTGCCACCTCATAACTATCACCAGTGTGATATCTGCTCTAAAAGAAATCGAGGATGTTCTATGGTGCAATCAGCTCTACAGGACCAGATGGATCTCGGATGGATCCAAGAGCAACGAGTTCGTGGAGTTAACATGGTTTACATGAATTCTAACATCATTCAGAACCATGACATCCGTGCAATAAATGTTAACTTGGTGGCGATGCATTCCAGGAAAAGCCAGTATCATAATCTTCCGCGGCACGATTACAGTTCCTGTCTGACTTGCTCGGTAAACAAACAGGGATGCTCTTTTATACAAGAGGCCCTCCAGCGTCAGATGGATTTTGGATGGATCCAGGACTACAATGATAGGAATCCCTATCATTTCAACATGATTCAAATCTTTAATGTTCGCTTGATGAATACCAGCCTGGTGGAGTTACATGCTAAACAGGTCCGGCTCGGGTTCTGGGTATCACATGATTATCAGAACTGTAGGGCGGGTTGCGAAAATGATCAAGGTTGTGCCCTTGTCCAGGAAACCCTTCAGCACTTGTTGAACCACTGGTGGCTTCCAATCTATATGGATGAAGACACCCAGCAAATTAGTATTACCAACGGGAACCCTACTTGGCATCAAAGTTGGGACGTTCGATCTGTGGAAACTGACCTAGTGAGGTTACATTATATTCAAAGCAGGCATGGCCAAGTGCCACCACACAACTATGAACATTGTAGAGTCTGTTCAGAAAGTAACCAAGGATGTTACCTTGTGCGAGCAGCTCTTCAGGGTTAGGTGGATCGTAGAGAGATTCGCCTATATCCAGGTTCTGGACCAATCAACTGGGCGCCGGACTACCTCGCTGATCAAATTGGGGACGTTGCCGTAATCTCTGATCATCAGAAGTCTAAAGATGTTTGTACCATCATTCCTCTACTTGACGAATCGAGAGTTCCCAACCAGGAACGGATCGAAATTGCTTACGATGGTCGGAAAAATCAGAAGGCTCCCATAGTCATCTATCTACCGGGACCATTACCATATGAATCAACTAAGGCTATCCCTTACAAATACGGTGCAACAACAGTCGATAATGGAAAGGAAATTCCATTATCCTCCGTCGTGAATATTGCAGACATCAGTCGAGTAACACGGAGTGGTCGAATCTTCAACCGAGGAGTTGGAGAATTTAAAAAAGAAAAGGAACCTCAGACAGAAGTTCCCAATCCACCAGTCGGTCAATCTAGTAATCCCGGCCTTTCGAAAAACAACAATGAAATGTTGAAGCTCATCCAAAGGAGTGAATATACATTATTGATCAGCTATTACAAACTCCTTCAAAGATCTCTGTGTTGTCACTTTTACTCAGTTCAGAAGCGCACAGGGAGGCTCTACAGAAAGTCTTGGAGCAAGCCTTTGTAGAACAGGATGTAGCAATTAGCCAGTTCGATAGCATTGTCTCTAACATCACTTCCTGCAATAACTTGGGATTTAATGATGAGGAATTACATGAAGAGAGTCGTCGTCATAACATGGTGCTCAATATCACGGTCAGCTGCCAGGGCGATGCTTTAGCCAGCATACTGGTAGACACAGGGTCAGCCCTGAATGTTATGCCGAAGTCCACTTTGATGATATTATCCTTCAAAGGACCCCCGATGAGAACCAGTGAGGTCGTCGTCAAAGCATTTGACGGGTCCAAAAAACGGTTATCGGCGAAGTCGACCTTCCCATAACTTTGATCCTCACACTTTCCAAGTCGATTTCCAGGTCATGGACATCCGGGCAACGTACAGTTGTTTATTAGGAAGACCTTGGATACATCAGGCTGGGGCGGTCACCTCGACCCTCCACCAAAAGTTAAAGTTTGTCCAGAACAACCAGCTCGTCACAGTCTGTGGAGAACAAGCCTTGCTCGTGAGTAACTTATCATCATCTACTGGTGTAGAACCCGAGGAGGTTATTGGAACTCAGTTCCAAGCACTGTCGGTGAGCAAGGACAATCAATCCGAAGAGGGAACTTCCATTTCCTCATACAAAGATGCTATCAAAGCGGTCGAGAGTACCAATACAACAGGAGGGGGACAGCTAGTCATTCCTACTGACAATAAAACAAAGAAGGGTCTTAGTTTTCTGCAACCTATACCCAAACAACTACTACCAACAATGAAAGTCTTCATCCCATTCAAGACTTCTTCCATAGCGGAGGTTTCCTTCACCCAGCGCCTCAAGAAGTGCATATCATCAATAAAGATGATTCCTCTGATATGGAGGAAGAATGGGAGTCCTATCTTAACAAGGACGGTTATACGTCTCAGGAAGAAGTGCCTACGCCATTTTGCTATCCCGCACAGAGTCTGAGATTTATACCCAGGTCAGATGTCGAAATGATATACGGAGATTGTGATCCTGAAGGATGTTGTGCTCCACCAAATTCATTAGAGGAAGACACTCTGATGAAGGACAACTTTGACCACAACTATTATGGCCTGATGGATGGCCTGCCAATATGGCAGCCGTATCCAAGAGACTTGGGGCAAGAGAATCATCCGAACAATGAAAATCAGTTGAGCATCATTGAAAAGAATACCCGCGTCTTCACCATGTCATGGGATCGACAATCAGGTCATTCAGAAAATGTCCCGTACAACGATGAATTGGAAAAGCTTTACGGACTAGAATTCATCAACTATGTTTTTCCAGAGGTCAACGTCATCGAGAAGGATGACTCATCCAGTTCCAAAGAAGTGTGGACACCCTGGGACAACCAAATGGGAAATACGACTATATGGTCAAGTACACTGCTCCCGAAAGCTCTCGTATCAGGTTCGAAGACATCCAGCCAACTGGATGGGGATATCTACCTGAGAGCACAAATACTATGCAAAATACAACTGAGGAATCCTCCTACGACAACTCTGCCTGGGAGACAGATTCCAATGATCCTATTCCACCAGAAATCAGCGTTATTTCTGAATAAAAATCAAGGAAGGTGCCAGACTTTGTGATTCACCGAGGAGTTCGCCGCCAATGGGTTACTGTTGATGTTCTGAAGATTGTTCATAAGTCAAATTAATTCCCGTCTTTAACCTTTCACCCTGCCCCGGTGAAAAGGATATTTTGATAGGGCTCACTTTCTGTAAATTTCCCTCTTCTCTTTGCCCAAAGCGACTGAGTTTTGTTTTATAGGGTTGTAGCTTCAAGAATCGACTTGTTCATTAATAAAATAACGTCGTTCTTTAATTTCCGCATTAATTGTTGTTTTCTCTTTTTGCTTTTTTCAGAAAATGGTAATCCTAAAAAACAAATCAATAATAATAAACAAGTAGTTTTTCAAAGAAATACACTGCACATACTCTTGCATTCTCTCTATCTCTTCTAAACACAAATCATACCATCATGCAGATTGCTTATTTTAAACCCCGTTGAAACATACGATCCGATGCCTTCTCCCAACTTTGAGTTCCCGGTATTTGAGGCTGAAGAAGAGAATGACGACGACATTCCAGAAGAGATCTCCTGATTACTCAGACAGGAGGAAAGGTCCATTGAACCTCATAAAGAGCCGGTGGAAACGGTCAACTTAGGTTCGGGAAAAGGGAGAAAAGAAATCAGGATTGGGGCATTGCTCAGTCCAACTGCCAAAGAGAGTCTGACAAAGCTTCTCAGAGAATTTCCCGATGTGTTTGCTTGGTCCTATCAGGATATGCCAGGGTTGGATACCAGCATCGTGGAACATCATTTACCGTTGAGATCGGAATGTTTGCCAGTAAAACAGAGGTTGAGACGAACTCAGCCGGACATGGCCATCAAAATTAAAGAGGAGGTACAGAAACAGATTGACGCGGGTTTCCTCGCTACATCAGAATATCCTCAATGGTTAGCCAACATCGTACTCGTTCCCAAAAAGGATGGAAAAGTAAGAATGTGTGTGGATTACAGAGATCTAAACAAGGCTAGTCCAAAGGACGACTTTCCTTTACCACACATTGACATGTTGTTTGACAGTACAGCAAAGTTTAAAGTTTTCTCATTCATGGATGGATTCTCGGGCTATAACCAGATCAAAATGGCGCCGAAAGACATGGAGAAAACTTCGTTCATTACCCCCTGGGTACCTTTTGTTACAAGGTGATGCCCCTCGGGTTAAAGAACGTCGGGGCAACCTATCAAAGGGCCATGACTACTCTTTTTCATGACATGATACACAAAGAAATCGAGGTATATGTCGATGATATGATTGCCAAATCTAAGATAGAAGAGGAGCATGTGACCCATCTGTCAAAGTTATTTGAGCGATTGAGAAAGTACAAACTCCGCTTGAATCCCAACAAATTCACCTTCGGTGTCCATTCGAGAAAACTTTTAGGGTTCATCGTCATCCAGAACGGAATTGAGGTTGATCCTGACAAGGTCGAGGCCATTCGAGAAATGCCTTCTCCAAAAACTGAAAAACAAGTTAGAGGATTCCTGGGACGTTTGAACTACATCTCCAGATTCATATTCCTCATGACCGCGACATGTGCGCCGATTTTCAAATTACTTAAAAAGAATCAGGACCACGTTTGGACAGAAGATTGTCAACCGCCTTCGACGGTATTAAGGATTACCTATTGAACCCTCCGATTTTATCACCTCCAGTGGAAGGAAGGCTGCTGATTATCTACCACACCATCCTGGAAGACTCCATGGGCTGTGTACTTGGCCAACAAGATGAAACCAAACGGAAAGAGTCTGCCATCTACTATTTGAGCAAGAAATTCACCGACTGCGAGACTCGGTATACTATGCTTGAGAAAACTTGCTGCGCTTTGGCTTGGGCAGCCAAACCTCTGCGCCAGTACATGATTCGTCACACTACTTGGTTGATTTCCAAGATGGATCCAATCAAGTATGTCTTTGAAAAACCTGCTCTCACGGGAAAGATTGCCCGTTGGCAGATGTTGCTGTTAGAATATGACATAGAGTACCATGCTCAAAAAGCCGTTAAGGGAAGTATTTTAGCCGATCATTTGGCCCATCAACCGATTGACGATCCATAATCAATCGGGTTTGACTTCCCAGACAAAGATGTCATGTATTTGAAAATGAAAGATTGTGATGAACCGCTACCCAGTGAAGGGCTAGTACCAGGTTCCCAATGGGGGCTTATCTTTGACGGAGCTGTCAATCATTAGGGAAATGGAATCGGGGCAATCATTGTCACCCCTCAGGGTACCCACATTCCTTTCACCGCCAGACTGACATTCAAGTGCACAAACAACGAGGCCGAATGCGAAGCTTGTATTATGGGTCTCGAGGAAGCGATTGACTTAAGGATTAAAAACTTGGACGTATATGGTGACTCAGCCCTGGTTATCAATCAGATCAAAGGAGATTGGAACATATACCAATCAGGATTGATTCCTTACAAAGACTACGCGAGAAGGTTGCTACCCTTCTTCAACAGAATTGAGTTTCATCACATCCCTCGTGAGAAGAATCACATGGCTGATGCATTAGCCACTCTCTCTTCCATGATTAGTGTAGGTCAATGGAATGACATACCTAAGATCGACATAATGCGCCTTGAACGGCCCGCTTACATCTTCACGATTGAAGCAGTCGTAGACGATAAACCTTGGTATCACGATATCAAATGCTTCCTTCAGAAACAAGAGTACCCACCTGGGGAACTAAGGAAGGATAGGAAAACCCTCAGAAGGCTGGCAGGCAGTTTCTTCCTGAGCGGTGATACTCTCTATAAAAGAAACTTTGACATGGTCTTGCTCCAATGTGTAAACAGACCAGAAGCAGACATGCTGATAAAAGAAATTCACGAAGGGTCCTTTGGCACTCATGCCAACGGAAATACAATGGCGAGACAAATTCTAAGAGCAGGGTACTATTGGTTGACAATGTAATCCGACTGCTACAAGTACATGAGGAAGTGTCACAAGTGTCAGATATACTCCGACAAAATCCATGTACCGCCTACACATCTCAAAGTTCTTTCTTCCCCATGGCCTTCCTCCATATGAGGAATCGACATGATTGGCATGATTGAACCCAAAGCTACAAACAGACATCGGTTCATTCTGGTAGCCATTGATTACTTCACTAAGTGGGTCGAAGCATCGTCGTACGCTAATGTAACCTGACAAGTGGTGGTCCGATTTATCAAAAACAATATCATCTGTCGTTATGGTGTTCCGAGCCAGATCATTACTAATAATGGATCTAACTTGAACAATAAGATGATGAAAGAGTTGTGCGCAGATTTCAAGATCGAACACCATAAATCATCTCCCTACCGACCAAAGATGAACGGAGCGGTAGAAGCGGCTAACAAGAACATCAAAAAGATTGTTCAAAAGATGGTTGTAACCTACAAAGATTGGCACGAGATGCTACCCTTTGCTCTTCACGGTTGTCGAACATTTGTCCGCACTTCAACAGGGGCAACCCCTTTCTCTCTAGTGTATGTCATGGAAGCAGTGCTCCCCATAGAAGTAGAGATCCCATCAATCCGGGTATTGATGGAAGCTGAGCTAACAGAAGCTGAATGGTGTCAAAGACGACACGAAGAACTCAACCTGATCTAAGAGAAACGAATAACGGCACTATGCCACGGTTAGTTGTATCAACAAAGAATGAAGAAGGCGTTCGACAAAAAGGTTCGACCTTGCGTCTTCAAGAAGGGAGACCTCGTGCTCAAGAAGATACATTCATTTCTCACTGACTCTCGGGGCAAATGAACTCCGAATTATGACGGCCCCTATGTGTTGAAGAAAAATTTCTCAGGCGGTGCCTTAAGACTTGCAACCATGGACGGAGAGGAATTTTCCTACCCCAAAAATGTTGATGTAGTCAAGAAATACTTCGCCTAAACTAAAAAAAACGTCTCGGTGGATTGAAAACCCGAAAGGGCGGTCCAGGCAAAAATTAGAGACATGATCAAAAATCATCCAGGTGGATTGGAAATCTCAAAGTACAATCCAGACAAAAATTAGGGATAATGGCAAGTAACTACTTTCGACAAAGGGGCAAGTCCCTCAGCAGCAGTTACATCATCCGTCAAGAAAACTCCAGTCAAGGTCATCTTCGTCAGAAGCTCAGGATGCTTAGAATTCAAAGTTGGTAGAAGGATAGTGGTCGTTATGTTTCAATGTAGCCCTTTTCCCTGTTAATTACCATTTTCAAACTTTGTAAATGCTCTATGGAATCACGCGTTTAGCTGATTTCCATCCTATCAATAAAATTTGAGCCCTTGTGCTTTTATTTGCAATTCATATTTGTTTTAGCTTTACAGAATGATGTTTTTAACATGATCAACGATTCTTGAAACGAAACAAAAATGAATTTACTTGTTAAAATTGTTCTGCTTTTAAAAATAAAGATGGCAATTTCTTTTGACTATTGAACATTGAAAGAACATCAATTGCATCTCCAAAGGTGCTCGAGCCTCAAAGTGCAGAATCAAAGTACTCCTTCTAAACCAGTATGCCTGAATGAAGGATCATCTATGTCATATGTGAATGCTCCATTTGACCTCTTGGGTCGAGTTCCCATCTCCTAAGCCCGACCAGCGTCGCTCCCAACAGGGACATATCTCCTAACCAAGGCGGAATTGCTATCTTGAACCAGCGGTACTTCTTTGCCCCGCGATGGCCGAGTATCTAGTCATGTTCATCTATTAGTCTGTATGGCGCGTCAGTTTTGTCAGCATATACATACATACATCATGCATTATTTATTTGCATTCACATTCATATTGCATCACTATCACTCTAGTCGGTCTTATCCCCTGGTGATAACAGTCCTCTCAATCGAGTCGTCAGGTCTTTCCTCATCAGGAAAGGTTGCGTCTGAACAATCTCTCTCCTCCAGTTTAGTTCTGGATCAGAATTGGCCCTTAACCACTTTGATAACTTAAACCTCTGAAAGACCAAAGAACCTTCAACCGATGTTACTCTTCGCCATTGAAGATGATATTTTAGCTTTCCCGGATTAAGGAAAATCCCTAGAGGAAGCCTCTTAAGCAGAGATTCGGCAATACAGCAGTTTTTCTCCGAAAAAAAAAACCGCTGATGAAAAGGCCATCAGCACCTCAAAATTGGATCACATCATATGGCGTTTCTCCGGGAAGATCCCGAGAAAAGTTTGATGCAATATCCCCAAGCGTGAAAGCAGTCTCTCAAGAGACTCGCTTTCCCCAGTAAAGTCGACAAATGGCATCTCCAATAGAGAAGTTTGTACACCTCTACAACTCAGACGACTGGGCTCCCCAACAAGTCTGACATCAAATTTTTTTTCCATCAAATAGCATCTCCCCAGGAAAATTCGGTGAGAAGTTTGAGGAAAATCGCTACACATAGCATCCCTTGTCAATAAAGTTTATTGACAAAAGAAACTAAGACCAGTTCCTTGGTAGGAAACCAGGATCGAGGGGAAGTTTATTTCAGAAACTGAGACCAGTTCCTTGGAGGGAATCCAGGATCGAGGGGAAGTTTATTTCAGGAACTGAGACCAGTTCCTTGGTGGGAAACCAGGATCGAGGGGAAGTTTACATCAGAAACTGAGACCAATTCCTTGGTGGGAAACCAGGATCGAGGGGAAGATTATTTCAGAAACTAAGACCAGTTCCTTAGTAGGAAACCAGGATCGAGGCGAAGTTTTTTACCTTTTCTAAGCATCATTGCTTAGCAAAAGAAGAAGGATGTGCAAGCTGCCATTCTTAACCACCATTAAAATTTCGGGTATTCTGATATTTAATCCTCTTGCACCCCGAATGCCCGAATACCTTCGCCATTCACACCTTCGGGTCCAAGAAGATTAAATAGGGGCAACTGTCATACCCAAATTTTGACCACTAAGATTTCCCATCATTGTGAAAATCATTATCACAATATGGAGGAACCATCTTGCCTCATCACTCTCCCCAAAGATGGGTGAGCATTCACTACTATAAAAAATTAGGGTTTCAAGCCCTCTCAGAGTTCTTAGACAAAGGATCAATCAAGAAATGACATGATATTCAACTTGTCTAGCCTCTCAAATATCCACAAGGGATCAAGAGGACTCCCACTTTAAGGATTAAGCACAAGGCTGCTCCCTTCCAGGTGGATCAAGCCTCAAGATCGCCAGTGTCACCAAATTAGGGTTTTGGTCAACCAGGGCCTCCAGATGAAAATTTTCCTCTAGGCATGAGCCAATGCTTCAAAGCATATCCTGAAATACTCCATGGAACCTCATGGATCCAAGCATCAAGTCAATTTGACCTCAAGGGATGCATACATCAAAAATCAGGAATTAGGGTTTCTTGACCTAATTCACCCCTAAGTTGACTTTTGGGACAAATCATGAACCAATACCTCAAGACATGATTTGAGGGTCTCCAACATACTACATTGATCTATTTGTAACAATGGATTGATCCAAGAAGATTGAGCAACAAATTTCAATTTCATCCGTACCATAATTAGGGTTTCGCGAGAAAAGTCAACTGTAGCTTTGACTTTTGACCAGGACATGCTCCCAAACCCTAGGACATGATTCAATATACCCTATAACACCTATGAAATCAATCCATCAAGTTTGATTTAGGTCAAGTACTTGATTTCATAGAGGATCGCACAGTTTGGAATTCATCTGACAAAAAGTCAACTATGCACAAAAGTCAACTTTAACTTTTTGAGATTTTTCACAAAAATGGTTTGTTAACCCTAAAATGATGTTAATGTATGATTTGAATCATCATTCATCAAGAAAAGTGGGATAACTTGTAAAAGGGGTAACCATAAAAACTTAGAAAATTTTCTAAGTTATGAACAAAGTGGCAAGGGTACCAACTTTGGAGGATCATAACTCCTAAACCACAAAGCCACTTTTCCCCATCCAAAGCTTTATTTTTCCTCATGTATAATATATATGCTTTGTTGTATGTTGTTATATGTGGGTGTTACAGCATTTATAAGTGGGAGAATCCACACACCTATCACCTTATGGTTTTGGGTGAGTGTGTGGTGTGTCTCTCACAAAGGTGTTGCTCTAGAAAAAAAAATCCAACAATGTTCAATGCTCCCTAGTAAAAGCCTTCCATAATAAAACTGGTGATTCAAATTTGTCCACTCAGGCAAGTAATTGATATTTGAGTATTGCAATTTTTTTAATGTAAGGAAAAGATGGATAAAATCCTTTGCAATAACTTCAGATTCAAATTTAGTGCATGCTGACACATGTATCCATTGACACATCCCATGCAAAACACATATAAAATTAAACAAAATTTACGACCCTAAAATCCACATCAAACATTATTACAACTCTTACGATATAATTGAAAGATGGATAGCATCACAACAAAAAATAATATTCACTTATTAATTTAGAGAATTTCCTAACACACCCCATAAGTTTCTTGGGCACCTTGTGTGCTTACAAAAATACCCCTCTGTTCCGGATGTGCAAATCAGGACGCACCTTTTTTTTGAATTTTTCAGTTTTTTCCGGATGTGCACATCCGGTAAAAGTTCGCATTTGCAAATACAGAATAAAACCAGATGCAGAATACCAAAAATCCAACAATGTTTCTCACATTCATAACATAAAATCGGGATTACATTCAGAAATTCGGCATTACATCGACAAAAATTTAAATATTACAAGATTAATAGCCCAGTGGACGCTTGCATATCTCTAAGATGTCATCGACCGTTCTTCGGATTTTGACGGTCGCCTCGAACTCGAGTGGGAATTGTTCTTCGTAACCGAAAAAGGTTTGCCACATCGTTCTAACATCCTCTTGATTCTTGAGCTCAACAATGCTGCAAGCGACGTTCCCTTCGTTGTCAACCAAAGGTGAACGATACTCAAGCTTCGCAACCTTCCGTTTGTCTCGGTAAGGTAGGAGATGTTCGATCTCGTCAATGATCTCGCTGATGGAGGTGTGCTTCATTAGCTTAAACGTGTGACCGCGTGTTTTGTCGTCGGTGTAGGAGACACTTGTGACATACTAACGGAACTTGATTTCATGCAATTGAGACATTTTGTGTTTGTGTGAAAGATATCAAATGAAACCCCTAATTTATAGAAAACTTAGGGTAAAGTAATTTCTGCCTAACTTCTTTCCGGATATACAGATACGAAAAAACCCTATAAATATTGGTTCCGGATTTGTATATCAAGAACTTTCTCGTATCTGCAAATCAGAATATTTTACTAATACATCCGGAAGCCGCGTAACTTGTTTTTTCCAAAAAGTAGATTGATAATGTGAGCAGTGTAGTGGATGAAGTTGAATATTTACCTGAAATTCAATCTTCTCTTGCTCCCTTTGATTTGTTGCACCAAAAAGTTGGAGTTTTGGAGTGAGAAATGGTATTGATGAAGTAGGCTTTTTTAGGTTGGTGAGGGTGAGTGTGGAAGAAGAAAGGTTGAGAATGGGAAGAATGGAGGGAGTGATCATGCAGGTTCAAATATATCAACAATTCTTCCAGATCTGCATATACGGAGACCTTTCGCATATGCACATCCAGGACAAATATTTTTTTTAACGACATGGTGCGTCCTGATTTACACATCTGAAATCAAGGGGCATAAATGAAATTTCGCGCGGTGTCTAAGAAACTTATATGGTATATTAAGAAATTTTTTTAATTTAATTGAATAAGATGAAGATAATTGAGAGCTGGCTATATTTGTTTCTTATGAGGAACACGACAATGTACTTTGTAAAAGCTATGCACACATATAAATGCAAAGAAATTTCTATCTATTGTGAACCACATTTTCTAGGTTTAAAGTTAGTCAATAATTTGAGTCCATGACGTAACATTTGTATTTTTAAAATTTTTAATATTAGATGTATCAAAACTCTCCTTTTCTGATCTTTATCATGCATGACTTGATCTTTTTCCTCTCTTTTTTTCTTGTTGTTATTTTTTGTATTTTTCTCAGTATCTTTGTGACAAATTAGCACATCCACACACCATTTTGATTCTTAAAGTGGATTTTCAATGTAAGATAATATTTCACAAATTCTAATTCAACGAAGTCAATATTATTAAATTGGATGCCATCACTAAAGTTCAATACCACATAGGATATAGATTAAAATATTGTAAGATAATAATTATTTTAAACAATTATTTTATATTTTATTTAGTTGATTTACATTATAGTTTTAATCAATTTTTGTTAAGTTTAATATTTAATTTAGTTTGAAATATCAAATTTAACAAAAATTAATTAAGATAATATTTCATAAATTCTAATTTAATGAAGTCAATATTGTTAAATTGGACGTCATCACTAAATTTTGAACTTTACTACTCACACACACATACATACACACACACACACACACACATATATATATATATATATATATATATATATATATATATATATATATATATATATATATATATATATATATATATATATATATATATTGGACGTTATCACTAAATTTTGAACTTTACTACTCACACACACATACATACACACACACACACACACACACACACACATATATATATATATATATATATATATATATATATATATATATATATATATATATATATATATATATATATATATATATATTTATTACCATTTTGTCCATAAATTAAAAAATGTAAGATAATATTATATAATTATTTTAAACAATCATTTAATATTTTATTTAATTGATTTATTTTATGATGTTAATCAGTTTTTGCTAACCTTAATATTTAAAATAGTTTGAAATATTACGTTTACCAAAACCTGATAAAGATAATATTTTGCAAATTCTAATTCAACGAAACTGATATTGTTAGGTTGCATATCATCACTAAAATTTGAACGTTTCTATTTACAGGTGTATGTGAATTTTTAGTTGTTATTACCACATCGTCCATAGATTAAAAAAATGTAAGATAATATTATTTAATTATTTTAAACAATCATTTAATATTTTATTTAGTTTAGTTACTTTATGATATTAATCAGTTTTTTAAAATTTTTTTAATTTAATATTTAAATTAAATTAAAATATTAAGTTTAACATTTCGCAAATTCTAGATTATTGTTAAGTTAAATATTATTATTAAAGTTTGATCCTTGCTACTCGTGAGAGTTTTTAGTAGTTATTATCACTTTCGATTATGTATTAAAAGAAATATAAGATAATATTATATAATTATTTATAAACAATCATTTTATATTTTATTTAGTTGATTTACTTTATGGTCTTAATCAGTTTTTGCTAAACGTAATATATAAAATAGTTTGAAAATTCGATCTTAATCATAAGCTTTTTGCAGAGAATAAACGACTTTATTCCAAATTAATTTTAAATAAGTAAAGTAACGACCTTCTTACTTTTTCTTCCCATACACACGTGCTTGTGTATTTCATTAAATTGTTTCAAAATAATTAAAAGTGAAATATAAATACATTGGTTAATTGGAGAATATTTCATATGCAGCTTTCAGTGTGCGTTTTCTCAGCTTCCACAAGATTCTTCATAGGATGCCATTGCCATATGCTCACTTAAAAAGAGAGAGAAATGTGATAAAGAATCTCTTTAGTCAATAACATTTTCTTCTTTTTGTTACATGTCTTTTTCTCAATTATATAGCCATAATTCCGAAAGGGCTATTCACACAATAAAATTAATATTATTTGATAGTATGTTATAAAAAATTAGTGGTATGTCTCGTATGCATAAAGGGATAAAAAAAACTCTAAATGACAAAGTTCTAATAATTAGATCCCTTCTTGGTTCTTTTTTTTAGGTCCCTTACTAATTGAATATTTTTTTGGCCTCATATTTTTAAGCTCCTTCATATTTTTATTTTTAATAGGGATTAGGTGAAGGGCTCAAAATCTAATTTATTTGAAATAAAATATTTTATATTATAAAACCGAATTTTTTCTAAAACAGATTTTTTCTTAAAACTGTTTTTTTTTTGCTAAAAGCGATTTTTTCAAAAATAAAAAAAAAAAGGATTTTTTCAGAAATTAAAAAAACAAACTGATTTTTTTCAAAAAAAAAACTGATTTTTTTCGAAAATAAAAAATACTCGATTTTTTCAGAAAATAAAAAAATCGGTTTTTTTAGAAGAAAAAAAAGCCGATTATTTCCCAAAAAAAAACACGATTTTTTTTTCAAAAATATAAAAAACCAATTTTTCCGAAAATTAAGAAAAACGATTTTTTTCAGAAAATAAAAAAAAAACTGATTTTTTTCGAAGATAAAAAAAAACTGATTTTTTCCAAAAATAAAAAAAATGGATTTTTTTCGAAAATACAAAAAAAACCGATTTTTTCAAAATATGAAAAAAAATTGATTTTTTGAGATAATGAAAAAAAAAACCGATTTTTTCCGAAAATGAAAAAAACCAATTTTTTCGTAAATAAAAAAAACCGATTCTTTTAGAAAATAAAAAAAAAATAAACTGATTTTTTCTGAAAATAAAAAAACTGATTTTTTTCGTAAATAAAAAAAAATGATTTTTTACGAAAATACAAAAAAACCGATTTTTTCCTAAAATAAAAAAAAAAGTGTTTTTTTTTCGAAAATAAAAAAACCGATTTTTTTCGTAAATAAAAAAATACTGATTTTTTCCGAAAATAAAAAAAAAAACGATTTTTTCCGAAAATAAAAAAACCTATTTATTCTGAAAATGAAAAATATCGATTTTTTCCGAAAATTAAAAAAATCGATTTTTTCCGAAATTAAAAAAAAAATCGCTTTTTTTCCGAAAATTTAAAAACCGATTTTTTTCGAAAATGAAAAAAACCGAATTTTCTCGAATATAAAAAAACCGACTTTTTCCGAAAATGAAAAAAACTGAATTTTTCTGAATATAAAAAAATCGATTTTTTTCGAAAATGAAAAAAAAATGATTTTTTCCGAATATAAAACAACTGATTTTTTCTGAAAATGAAAAAACCCGATTTTTTCCGAATATAAAAAAAAAACCGATTTTTTCCAAAAATGAAAAAAACTGATTTTTTTCTAAAGTAAAAAGAATTGATTTTTTTCTAAAATAAAAAAAATGATTTTTTCCGAAAATAAAAAAAAACGATTTTTTCCAAAAATAAAAAAAACGATTTTCAAAAAAATTGATTGAAAAAATCTATTTTGAAAAAAAAAAGTCAAGTTTTTAAAATGTTGGGGCTTTGAGACCCTACTTGAATTTTAGGGGCCCTTAATTTAGGAAACCTACATATTTTGGGGCTCATTTATTTTTAAAATTTGGAGCCCTTCTATTTTTGGGGGCCTTGAAATTTAGGCCCAGCCCCCTAAATTGACACCTCTACGTATGCAGAACTTATTTAATAGTTACAAGGGCATTCAATTACATAGACATTTATCATTTATATGCTAATGTAAAATTATTGTATGTTGACTGTTTATCATTTATTACATGAGGTCTTTTATTAGAGTTTGACCTAACACAACCTTACAAAACTGGTTGGTAAGGTGAGAAGTGTCACTCTATATAAACTATTTCATTGCTCTATCTCCAACTAATGTGGAACTCTAGGATCTTCCTAATACACCCCCTCACGCCCAGCACTCTTTTTGGGCTTGGTGCATGGATTTAAACGGTGGGCTGCCCAAGGTCCGATCGATAGGCTCTGATACCATATTATAGTTTGGCCTAACACAACCTTACAAAACCGGTTAGTAAGGTGAGGAGTGTCACTCTATATAAACTATTTCATTGCTCTATCCAACCAATGTGGGACTTTAGGATCTTCCTAATATCTTTTGAGCTATATTAGTTACACTACAGGGTCATAAAAGGAAAAGTAAAAACTATAAAATTACAATTTAATATCCTCCATATAATGGATATTCAGTAATCCTAGTTTGCTCACAAAGTTATTGAAAGGCCTCAGATGGAGAGATTTTGTAAAAATGTCTACAACTTGGTTGGCTGAGTCGATTGACATGAGATGGATGGTGTTGTCTACAATTTTGTCGCGCACAACGTGACAATCAATTTCATTATGCTTTGTGTAACACCCCATTTTAATTATTTAATCGTCGTGTGTTATTTTGTATTGTTTGGTCTGGTTAAGGGTGTGTGGTTGAGTGCGAAGGGATAATAATAAGATAATAAGGATTAATATGGGGGCATGTCTAATAATAGTAGTATAGAATTGACATTATTATTATAATTATTAATATTATTATTATTGTTATTACTATTATTATTATTATTAAGGATGTTATTATTATTTTTGTTGATTAAAAATCTGAATTAATTAAATGGATAATGGGCTAGTGGAAAGTGGTAAGGGCAGTTTAGTCATTAAGCTGGAATTAGTGAGAATTAGTGAGGGGTTAATCATAATCAGATTTTTGGGGAGAAAGAGAAAGACTGGGGAGAGGAAGAACAAGGAAGAACTAGGGCACCCATCTTCATCAATTTTCGTAGGAATTTGATCAGGAAATTCGAGGTAAGGGGGGAGAATGGGTTTAATATTGGTGGTATAATCATGAGAGGGTAGTGGGGAGTCCTTAACCCCGTAGGAATTCGTATGAATTCATGTCGTATTATGATTGTGTTGTGCATATGTGAATCTGTGGTGAAAATGGTGTGAATCGAATCTCGGTGGTTCTAATTTGTATGATATTTTGATATTGTTGTTGCTGTTGTGTGAGCATATTTGTTGCAGATCTGTTTTGATGCAGGTTGACGGAACGAGATTAGACCCAAGATCTATAATTTTAACTAGTAATGATAGGTAAAAGAAGTAATGGGAGATTAGAGGCTTAAAATTGATGTAGAACTGATTTTAGGACTAATTGGAAGTGTAGAATAGAGACCAAAGTGACAGAATTCAGACTGGTATGAAAAATGGATGTTTTTCACAGTCTCTGCCCATACACGTAACAGGGAGGGTGATACGCGTATGTATTGGTGTGCAGGAGGCCAATACGTGTAACAGGCGTGTTGTTACGCGTATGGCAAGGCGCTACGAGGGCAATACGCGTACAAAATCCCATTTGACACGACCCTCTGCCCGTACGCGTAATGGTACGCGTATGGAAATCCGGCTTTACGCGTATGAGAGGAGTTACGCGTAACCAGATCTGAAAGTAGAATTTCGAGGGAAAAACACTCCTCTGCCCATACGCGTAATAGGCAGGGCAGTACGCGTATGGCAGGGCAGGGGGGACCCTTACGCATCTGGTACGCAGCTGGATGG
Organism: Lathyrus tuberosus; assembly: GCA_022829125.1. NCBI lineage: Eukaryota > Viridiplantae > Streptophyta > Magnoliopsida > Fabales > Fabaceae > Lathyrus > Lathyrus tuberosus. The sequence goes on along the minus strand of JALAZF010000532.1, from coordinate 1,692,986 downwards.
GCGAGTGAGCAAGGCAATACGCGTATGGCACAAGGCAATACACGTATGGCCAGTGAGGGTGCAAAGTTTTTCTGTTTCGCGATTTCTTTCCCGTTTTCGCGTCCGAAGTGGTTTCTTTTGGTTTGAGAGGTTGGGTATAGGTGCCAGAACCGGAGGGATGTGTAATTAGTGATGAAATAATTAATTTAATTATTTCAGTAAATTAATTAGATATTCGACTAATTAACGTCATGAGAGGTATTATCCATGGTGGTATGTGTTGGTGAATGGTTCTTGTGAGATCAGGAGGATCGTGATGATGTATATCTATTATTATACTCCCTCCGGTCAAAATTATAAGCCAAAATAACTACTTTCACACGTATTAAGAAAGTTAGTTAAGTGTAATTAATTTTCTTGATTTCATGTACAATCAAAGTAAAATTTACAATAATATCTTTAATTTATTTGATGAATCAACTTTCAACATTAAATATTTTTGAATTAAATTAAGGGTATAATAGTAATACAAGTATTAATTAGTCTAAAATTTAATGACTTTTGCTTATAATAGTGACCAAGATTTAAGGTGTTTTTTTTGCTTATAATAGTGACCGGAGGGAGTACATGTGTATTATATTCATAATTGTTGTCATGCATTCATGGTGTGTCGGTGGTGGTGAATCATTGCTCAGGAGGAGTGTATGTGATTCACCCGAACTCCAATGAGGAGTGTGGTGGGGATAAATCATTGCCAAGTAGGGGTGTATGTGATTTATCCGGGTTCGATTGAATGAACCATGGTGTTTTGGTACCACATGCATTGTGTCAATTGTGGAGTTACATTGCATTGTTATTACATATTGATTGAATTTTGAATGAAAGTGACATATGTTTCGTGAACATGTGATTGTGTGTTTGTGTGTGAGTAACTACCCCTTATCATGTATTATGCACCGCTATTTATTGAATGTAGTTCTCACCCCTTTGTTGTTGTTGTGTCTGTGCTTCTTCGGAAGTACAGATAATCCAGGTACTTGAGTATGCATAGAGTGCATGTTACCTGATCGAGTCTTAGGAGTCGCTCTGATACGTAACACGGGATTTGGGGATTTTCATTATTTGTTATTCATTGTTTATTTTGGTTACGTATCATTTCTTTTATTGAACTTATGGTGGATCAAATTTTAGGTGGGTTTTGATGTTGTTGGCATGTGGCCGTAAATTGAATAAATAGTTGTTTTTCCGCCATTTTGTTTTATTAATGAAAAATGAGTTTTGTTGTTGGTTTTATAGATGTAACATCCTACTTTGGTTGTAAAAACTCTGATTATATCCGTATTATTTCTATATTTTATAAAATGGGAAAGTGAGGTGTTACAATTGGTATCAGAGCAGGTCGGTCCGTCCGGCCAGGTGTAGTAGTAAAGTATGTCCTTAGAATAGGAGTTGATTGTGTGTTCTGACCGTATGTTGATTGTTGAACAGTATGGCTGAGAGGAATGATGCTGCTCTTGATGCTGCGATGCAAGCTATGACAGAAGCAGTAGAGAACACCAATCAGGCTGGAGGTGCACAGTTCCGTGACTTAGCTCAGTTTCGGAGCAACAAGCCACCTACATTTGAAGGAGGTATCCTGGATCCAGAGGCTGCACAGAAATGGCTGAAGGCTGTGGAGAAAATCTTCAGGACCATGGGATGCAGTGATGCTCGAAAGGTACGGTTTGGTACTCATATGCTGGAAGGAGAGGCTGAAGTCTGGTGGGACAATAGTCGTCAGAGGTTGGAAGTTGCGGGTACTGAGATTACTTGGACGGTGTTTCAAGCTGAGTTTCTAGAAAAGTATTTTCTGGAGGACATTCGCAGTGCAAAGGAGATTGAATTCCTGAAATTGAAACAGGGGAATATGACTGTTGCTGAATATGCTGCTCGGTTTGAGTAATTGGTACAGTATTTTGCTCATTACGATACGGAAGAAGCTATGACTTCGAAGTGCTTGAAGTTTGAGAACGGACTGCGTCCCGAGATCAAACTGGGCATTGCTTGTCAGAAAATCAGGAATTTTCCAGAGCTGGTAAGCAGAAGCAGAATCTATGACAATGATAACAGAGCCAAAATTGCTCATTACAAAGCTGTGAATGAGAAAAAGGGTAAGCAGAGGTTTGGGGGTACTCCTTACAGTGCTCCAGCTGATAAGGGAAAACAGAAAGCTGCGGCAGGAAAGAAACCAAAAGAGGGAGGAGTGGCTCCTGATACTCTCAGGTGTTTTAGATGTGGTGGCGCGAGTCACCGTGCTAATAACTGTCCGAATGAGGTGAAGAAGTGTTTTAAGTGTGGGAAACCAGGTCATGTTATAGCAGATTGTAAAACCATTATGCCTACCTGTTATAACTGTGGGGAAAAGGGTCATATCAGCACTCACTGTGAGAAGCCAAAGAAGTCTTAGGCCGATGGAAAAGTGTTCGCCTTGGTGGTTTCCCAATCCACCGATGAGGAACGTTCCGTCAAAGGTACTTGTTTTATTAATGATATTCCTTTGATTGCTATCATTGTCACGGGTGCAACCCACTCGTTCATTTCTGTTGAATGTGTGAAGAGATTAGGAATTGTGCCGTCTACTCTAGATCAGAGGATGACGATTGAAACTCCGTCTATTGGTGCTGTAGTTACTTCTTTAGTGTGTTTGAAGTGTCTGTTGACTATGTTTGGGAGAGATTTCAGAGTGGACTTGATTTGTTTGCCACTCGGTAATCTCGATGTTATTTTGGGGATGAACTGGTTGGAGTTCAACCGAGTTTATATTGATTGCTTTAGGAAGACGTTATTGTTTCTTACTCCTGAAGAGGAAGCATTAGCGGATTCTTTGTCTAGTAGAGAGTTGAGGACGTTGTTGGAGGATGAAGCTAAGATGTTGCAGTGTTTGCCTCGCTATCTGTTGAAAGCAAGACTTCAGTTAATGTGTTGCCTGTGGTAAATGAATTTCCTGAAGTGTTTCCAGATGATATTACAGAGTTGCCTCCGACGAGAGAAGTTGAATTTACTATTGATCTTGTTCCTGGTACCAGACCTATATCTATGGCACCGTATAGGATGTCTACATCAGAATTGGCAGAGTTGAAATCTCAGATTGGGGAATTGCTCGATAAGAAGTTTATTAGAACGAGTGTGTCGCCGTGAGGAGCTCCAGTGTTGTTGGTGAAAAAGAAGGATGGTAGTATGCGTCTGTGCATTGATTACCGTCAGTTGAATAAAGTGACAGTTAAGAATATGTATCCACTTCCGAGGATTGATGACTTAATGGATCAGCTTGTGGGAGCTCGTGTTTTCAGCAAAATTGATTTGAGGCCGGGTTACCATCAGATTAGAGTAAAAGAAGGTGATATTCAGAAGACGGCGTTCAGGACTCGCTATGGACATTATGAATATGCGGTAATGCCTTTTGGAGTGTCTAATGCGCCGGGTGTGCTTATGGAGTATATGAATCGTATCTTCCACTCTTATCTGGATCAGTTTATTGTAGTGTTCATTAATGATATACTGATTTATTCTAAGTCTGACGAAGATCATGCAGGGCACTTGAGAATTGCATTGCAGGTGTTGAAGGATAATAAATTATTTGTAAAATTCTCGAAATGTGAATTCTGGTTGAAGACTGTGAGTTTCTTGGGGCATGTTATTTCTGGTGATGGTATAGCAGTGGATCCATCTAAAGTAAGTGCAATACTTCAGTGGAAGCTCCGAAGACAGCAACGGTGATTAGAAGTTTTTTGGGTTTGGCAGGTTACTACAGAAGATTCATTGAAGGGTTTTCTAATTTGGCGTTACCATTGACTCAGTTAACCAGAAAGAATCAAGCTTTTGTTTGGGATGCTGCTTGTGAGGAAAGTTTTGAGAAACTGAAGAAGAAATTTACTACAACGCCAGTGTTAATCCTACCAAGTCCGAATGATCCTTTTGTAGTGTATTGTGATGCGTCTAAGATGGGATTAGGCGGTGTGTTAATGCAAGATGGCAAGGTGGTGGCATATGCTTCACGACAATTGAGGGTGCATGGGAGAAATTATCCTACTCATGATCTTGAATTAGCTGCAGTGGTTTTTGTATTGAAAATTTGGCGACATTATTTGTATGGATCAAGATTTGAAGTATTCAGTGACCACAAGAGTCTGAAATATTTATTCGATCAGAAGGAGTTAAATATGAGGCAGAGGATGTAGTTAGAGTTCTTGAAAGATTATGATTTAAATTTGAGTTACCGTCCGGGAAAAGCTAATGTTGTAGCAGATGCTCTGAGTAGGAAGATGATTCATATGTCGGCATTAATGGTGAAAGAAATGGAATTGATTGAACAATTCAGAGACTTAAGTATGGTTTGTGAAACTACACCGGAGAGTGTTAGATTAGGTATGCTGAAAGTGAATAATGACTTTTTGGATGTAATTAAAGAAAATCAGAAACTTGATGTGAAGCTGGTGGACTTGATGCCTACAGGAAGCGACGATCCTGATAGTGACTTTAAAGTGGATAATGTTGGAGTATTGAGATTCCGGGGCAGAATTTGTGTACCGGATAATGTGGAATTGAAGAAAGCAATCTTAGAGAAGAGTCACCGGAGTAGCTTGAGTATTCATCCGTGAGCTACGAAAATGTATCATGACTTGAAGAAGTTATTTTGGTGGTCCGGTATAAAGAGGGACATAGCTCAGTTTGTTTATGCTTGTTTGACATGTCAGAAGTCATAAGTGGAGCACCAGAAGTCTTCAGGGTTAATGCAACCGTTAGAGATTCCGGAGTGGAAATGGGATAGTATTGCTATGGATTTTGTTACTGGTTTACCAAATACGGCGAGAGGATTTGATGCTATTTGGGTGGTGGTGGATCGACTTACAAAATCTGCAAATTTTATACCAATTAACATCAGTTTACCGTTGTCAAAGCTGGCGGAGATTTATATCAGAATAATTGTGAAGTTGCATGGTGTTCCGTCGAGCATAGTGTCGGATAGAGATCCAAGGTTCACTTCAGAATTTTGGAAGAGTCTGGAGGAAGCCTTGGGTTCTAAGTTAAAGTTGAGCTCGACTTATCACCCACAGGCCGATGGTCAGTCTGAGAGGACCATTCAGTCGTTGGAGGATTTGCTGAGAGTCTGTGTGTTGGAGAAGGTGATGCGTGGGATACTCATTTGCCATTGATAGAGTTCACGTATAATAATAGTTACCATTCTAGCATTGGGATGGCACCTTTCGAAGCTTTGTATGGTAGGAGGTGTAGGACGCCTCTGTGTTGGTCCGAGACTGGTGAGAATGTGGTGCTTGGACCTGAAATTGTGCAACAGACTACTGAGATAATTTAGATGATCCGCGAGAAGATGAAAGCGTCTCAGAGTAGACAGAAAAGTTATCATGATAATCGGAAGAAAGACTTGGAATTCAGTGAAGGTGATCACGTGTTCCTGAGAGTCAACCCATTGACTGATGTTGGACGTGCATTGAAATCAAAGAACATGAATCCAAAGTTTATTGGACCGTATCAGATTTTGCAGAGAGTTGGCGCAGTTGCTTATAGAGTGGCGTTACCGCCTGAACTTTCAAACTTGCATGATCTGTTTCATGTGTCGCAACTTCGGAAGTATGTATCTGATCCATCTCATGTTATCCAGAGGGATGAGGTGCATATCAGGGATAATCTTACTGTGGAGGCGATGCCGATAAGGATCGAGGATCGCAAGATGAAACAACTCAGAGGAAAGGAGATACCTTTGGTGAGAGTAACTTGGGGAGGAGCTACTGGAGGAACTGTGACCTGAGAATTGGAAAGCATGATGCGAGAGTTGTATCCGGAATTGTTTCCATCATGTATATTTTCGAGGAAGAAAATAATTTAAGTAGGGGAGAGTTGTAACATCCCATTTTAATTATTTAATCGTCGTGTGTTATTTTATATTGTTTGGTCTGGTTAAGGGTGTGTGGTTGAGTGCGAAGGGATAATAATAAGATAATAAGGATTAATATGGGGGGCATGTCCAATAATAGTAGTATAGAATTGAACATTATTATTATTATTATTAATATTATTATTATTGTTATTACTATTTGTTACGGTGAGAATCAGATAACAAGCTATTAATTAACTTGCATCACATTCTTTGAATTCACAACTGACTTTGATTTATCCAAAGGAAAGGTTCAAGATCAAGAAAAACTTAAAGGGGGGAGATCTAAGGTTCGGGGGTTGGTTACGCCTAGGGAAAGTATTAGCATCCTAAACGTCCGTAGTACTCTACGGGAACCTTTTGTTTTAACTTTTTATATTTTACTCGCTTGCTAAGGGTGCTATGCTAAAGGTTGAAGCCATAGGGGTTTGTATCTAAGTATACTCGACAAAGCATCGCACTTTACGCCTACGTATCCTTACGGGAGTGGAATCAGAGTATCCGTAGTTCACCGATCTAAGGGTGAAGGATAGGAACCATTGACTATGGCCAAAGTTCCAAGGGGAAATGAGTACGAGCTCATTTAGAGTTCACGATAACTCTCTAAGTCTAAGTTATAAGGGAAAGTGAGTTCTCATGATGATGAGAATCACATAGAGTTTAGAAACTCCAACCTATTTCTAAGTTATGATTTCATTAGCTCTCATGAGGCAAAGAAAAAAGGGTAAACCTAGAAGGATAAGGTATGGTGGTTGTTTAGTGACTTCATGAGTCAATTTAAGGAGGGTCTCCCTTTGGAATGGGGGGAAATGATAATAGTTGTAAAGATTACTAAAAGATAACAAGTCATAATTCAAATATGATGAGGTAAAAGACATGAATAAGATATGAGATGAAACAAAATTATGATGTCAATGCAAAGTTATAATCATACATGTTGGACAAAGATCAAACATGATAAATAGAAATAATCATGGCAAGATGAATAAGGAAGTGCAATAAAAACCCTAATAAGTATTTCTAATCTTATCATGAATAAAAGTTTCAAGATTAAATATTTTTACTAATTTTCTTTTATATTTAGAAAGTAAATTCAATTAGAAGGACATAGCAAAAAGAATGGAGAGAAAAAGATGTAAAATGAACAAGTTATGGAAATTAGAAAATAAAGCATAAACTTGAAAAATAAACTAAAATCAACAAGTGATAAAAATTAAGAAAATGGTACACCTAGGGATTGAACCCAGGTCTTTTCGCTCACAGGTTAAAACCTAAGCCAATTCAACCAACGCGCGGCTTTGATATATAATGGATAGCACAGATAGATAGTAAAGAAAGGCGAAAATCATGAAATAAAATAAAAGGACTGGGGCGAGGGGGATTCGAACCCCAGTCCTAGAGGTAGGCAAGGCGTGTGATTGTGTGTGATTGCCACTGGGATGGTTGTTACATCCGGTATTATACTCGCTTCAATAAATATACATACTAAATATGCACGCATATTCCAAATCAACCACAAACCAAACCAAACATGCATACTGCTCATGAGTTGCAGTCTTCATACTGCGCCTTTCACCATCAATCATATAAACAGGGACATGATTACTCATTCAAAATTAAGAAATGTTACACATATCAAATGCCAAATAAGTACTTAATCATACAAATTGGTCATCAACTAACAACAAATCACTTGAATACACAAAGCAATGAAAACTATCGCAGCCATAGTAGCAGCATGTTTAAGGAGGTTCAATAAAATGTCTTGAAAAGTAACTAACAAACACACATGTAGTTCACAATTCCAAATGGCAATTAAGTTCAGCTCATGTATGTCAAAATAATCTCAAGACTTAACACACTTAATGGAGATCAAACAAGGACATGTTTTGAACACAAATAATAAACATTCATACCAAGAAATCCAAAACAGTATGGCATGGTTTTGAACATAAGCTAAATGTTGACAATCAAGTTAGCACAAAAAGCAAAGTAAGCTAGCAGGAAGCATCAATCAAGTTCAAAGGGGATAATCATGAAGATCTTCTACAACTGCTTCTGCAATCTCTTCGACTCGATCACAATCGTATGTTTCCGTGTCTTTGTCATCTGAAGCATAGGTCGTATTACTTTTCCCCGTCGGTTCAACATTCTCGTTAATTTTCTCCCCATGATGTATCCAACACTTATAACTTCGATCAATTCCATTCATCAGTAAATGCGATTTCAATCCATCTGCGTCAACCCTACCCACATAACAACAACCCAAGCAAGGACATTTTATTCAATTGAGCTCTTCAGCGTCAGCGTGTTGAACAGCAAACTTAACGAAATCCAATACCCCATTCTCGTACTCTTTAGACAATCGATCGGCATCCATCCATTTTTTATCCATGGTTTTCCAACTTATTAAGGTCAACAAAATAACATTAATTCAACCATATTAATCAAGAAATGAACAAGTTTGATAGTGTTTGATATGTAACTGGTTGAATTTCTTATGTTTTAGTGAAATGTTTATGTTCATTATATTTGTTTATTAACTCAACCATCTCAAATTCTAGAATTTTGAGGCTTCAAAAACAAGCTTTGAATTCTAAAATTCAGAGGACATTTCCATCAATTTTAAGAGTTTTTTAGAAGATTTAAGAGGTGGAAAAAATAAAACTAAACTAAACTATTTCCATCAATTTTAACAAAACTCCATCAATTTTAAGAGTTTTTTAGAGTTTTTTAGAAGATTTCATCAAACATACTCATTCACTACAAAACTTCATTAACAAAACTTCAAACATACTCATTCACTACAAAACTTCATTAATAAAACAGTCCAACATAACTTCATTAACAAAACTCATCAAACATAATCATTCACTACAACATTGTAAAGCAACAAAACCCTACAACAACAATGTAAAGCAACAAAACCCTATTCTTCACAACAACGACGTACCTTTAACGACGGTAACAACGGCAATGCAAGAACGAAATGTATCAAAGAGCAGAAAAAGAAACGAACGACGACAGCAATGAGCAGAAACGAAAACGACGGCAGTGAGCAGAAACGGACAGACGGCAATGCAACGACGGCAACAACGAACGACGACACGGTGGAGGACGGTTGACGGTGAAGGTTTTTCGTTCGCAAGGGTTTTGAGCTCTGTTCGCTAGCAGGGGAGAAGAAAGAGCAGAAATATGAAAATGAATACTGACTATTCATATATTTTAATTTAATTAGACCTTAGACAGTGCTTGTCATAAAAGCGCTTTCTAAGGTGGATCTTAGACAGCGCTTTCTAAAGTTGGCCTTAGACAGCGCTTTCGATTTTATTTTTTTTTTAATTTTTAAGACCTTAGACAGCGCTTTTAATGAAAGCGCTGTCTAATATTTTCCTTTAATTTTTTTTTTAAATTAATAAAACATTAGAAAGCGCTTTTTACGAAAGCGCTGTCTAAGGTCTTATATTTTTTAAAATTTATAAGATCTTAGAAAGCACTTTTGACCAAAGCGCTGTCTAAGGTCTTATATTTTTTGCGCTTTTATTTTTTTAAATGAATAGATTCCTTGTTTTTAACTTATAGCAGCGCTTTTGTATTAAAGCGCTGTCTAAGGTGCGATGTTATAACTTACTTTTGTTGTAGTGAATGAAGTGAAAACAACTTGGAATACAACTTAATAGGCAACATATAGATACAAACTAGCATGGTAATGAGGTTAGTTTCAAGTATGTCAAAAAAAAACATCTTCAAGAATTAACATGTTCAGCGTGGAGTAGCAAAGATGTTTCAATACTGATATCAAATGATTGGCAAAGTAAAGAGTTTAAAATGCAAGCTAACAAAGGATATGTTAGGGCATAATGCAACCAGTTTCAAAGATATCCTCCAAGGTTCAAATAGTAGCTCAAAACATGTCAAAGATAGGTCAGATCAATATGAGAACATATTCTGATACTGTTAATGACAAACTCTGATGATTGAAGCAAGGAACAGGAAGAACACAAGTAATCAGCAGCATGTTTAATCATGACATTACAAAGCAATGGGATAACAACACATTCAAGTAGAATTTCAAGTAAGTACACAACTGATACACCATACATAGATCATGGAATCCAAAACATTCAAGAATGGGCTAAACATCAGTTTAATGTAAACTAAAAGATCCATGTAGGAGCAAGGTGAGTTAGCAAACTCAAACATAGGCAGTCAATGAAATGGAGACTAAAACCCTACTGACAGCTTGGTATATACATCCACATACTAAACAACAATGTATATCACAAAAATTCAGCATGATCTGATTACAGTTCCATACACAAAGACCAGTGATGATGACTCAATACAATTTAAATGCTTAACCAAGAAAACCATTCAAACATAAAGTCACATAGTGTCAAGGAAAGATGCTCTCAAAAATAGCAAGCACAGGAATGGTTCATGTATCAAGATAGATTAAGGGCAGACCAAGTCAAATACAATATCAAGACAAGCTCACTTAGGTTCATAGCATTTATGGAACATGGTACTGTCATGAAGCAAGAGTCTAAACATAGTTGTACACATAATGTCATCTAAATCAAGTAGCAATTTAGGCATAAACAACAGATACTCAAGAAACTACATTTATCATATTGATACAAGCATAAAATCAATCATGTTTACAGTGACAAACACACAAGCATCATGATGGTCAAAAATCTCACATGTGTTCATGAATAGGGCATGTTACAAACAGCATATCAGCCACATTCAAATTCAATCAAAAGTATCACTTTAACATAGACAAAGGCATGGGACTTGATGGAAACCAAGTTAGGCAACATCAAGCAAACATACTATCACACATATAAGGATTAGGCTCTAGGTGGTTTAGTAAATGTTAAAGGTACATAGAGGTAACAAGCATCTATAAACTAAAACATATCAAGGCTAAAACGTATCATGAACATAATGTTGACATAAAGAACAAGATCATGATACCACCAAAACATAACTTCTGAGATTAACAATTCAGCACAATGGTTTTTCATGTACAAGATGGAAAGGCATAAGTCATAGAACAAGAGAGGCATATGAGCATCAATAGAACAGTTTTCATCCTAAACTCCACATTCCTAATCATAAACCTTAAGCATCTACTAAATCAAAAGTCAGTCCAAAGGGGTGCAACATCAAGCAATAACTTGTATGATACTAACAGTTCAAACAATCAAAACTCAAATACAAAGTCAATCATCAATAATGCTAGGGCAGTGGTGCATACAAATGTGTACAAAACTATTAATCTTAAAATTGCAAACATCCACAATGACAAGGCTTAATTCCAATGACTGAGTACACCAAATGGTCATATATTGATGATAGTAGAAAAAAAAGGAAATAGTGCTACTTGAGCAAGAACAGCTGACAACATCAAACAATCATTAAATCAGCAATAAAGATAGCTAAGCTCAGACATTCTACAACTTAAGAGTACATCAGAACTATATAGAGAAACATAGGTTCACAAGTCTCTTGGCACAACATCATATTTAAGTGCATACGACCTCTAAGTAGATCAACAAAACCAAGCATCAATCTTGTCAATATAAAACCACAATGAGAACTTAGTTACAACCATTTAAGGGACAAAACAGAGGTAGTATAACTCATCACAAAGGCATTCATGTGTATCATATCAAAAGACATCATCTTATTTTATGAACTCAAGTCATGAGCATACAAATAACATATTCAAGCATATACCAACAAGATTCATATGTAAAAAAAAAAGAGCAAGATGCATATGATGTAATGGCATTAAATGAGCATATTTAAATAAAAGGGACAGAAAACGATACCAAGTGGAGTGATGTTTGTAACGCCCCAGTTTTAGTATTTTGTTTAATTGAATCGTTTTTGATTATTTTATTATTATATTATTTTATTTTCGACTTTTATCTGAAATTATGTTATTTTTCGATATGATTATATTTTATCGCATTTTGGGAACGGTTGCGGGATATTTGAGCGTGGGGGAATTTTGGTCATTTCACATTTATTTTACTAAGTTAGAAAAGAAAGAAAAAGAAATAGAAATAGAGGGAATTAGAAAAGAAAGAAAAATAGTAAGAGAAAGAAAAGGAGAAGAAGAAAAGAGAAGGGAAAGAAGAAAGAGAGAAAAAGAGGAAAAAGCTAGGAATCAAAGAAAACAACTTCTAGGAATCGATTTAATCGGGTAAGGGTGTGAAATTCAATTATCTTATACATGGGTATGATTATGTGTGTGTTTGTTTGTTGTTTTGTTGGATTATATGAAAAATATAACAAAACCCATTTTTGTAGAAAATGTTAGAATTCGATTTAATCGTGTTGGAAATGATGTTTTTGGTGTTCCTTGTTGTTGATACTTGATAGATATGTGTTGTTGTGAATCAAATTGGTAATTTTCTGGGTTTAGGTGATGGATTTGGGATGATTTTGGGTGGAAAACGCAGAACCCGTTTCTGCAGAATTTTTCTGGGTTTCTGCAGGTCATACGCGTATGGGGCATGTCCATACGCGTATGGGACTCGGCAGTACGCGTAACATTGGCCTATGTTTGGGTCATTACGCGTATGAGAGATGTTGATACGCGTATGGCCTTGGGAAATACGCGTATGGCATGGCGAGGAATTTGGGCAATACGCGTATGGCCTTGGGAAGTACGCGTATGGCCAGGAGATTGGAAAAATGTGATTTTTGAAAATGTCGTTTTCGTTTTCGTCCGTAACTTTTGTTCCGTTTATCTGATTTTGACATTCTTGGTGTCGTTGGAAAGGTATTGAACTGTACTTTGTGATTATGATGTTTTGGAATTTGTTGGCCGATTTAATTATGTCAGAAAAGGTGAATCGTGTCGATTGTCGACTTTTGTCGGTGTAAGTGTGCACAATTGATGTGTATTATGCTATGAGATGTTGTGATGATGGATTGTTGTGGTTGATGGTGAGTAATTCTTGATGTGAATGGATATGGGTGCAAATGATGAAATTCTATTTGTTGTGGGTTGTAGTTAGTGATAAATACATTGTTTAAGTAAGTATCAATGTACGTGGTTTCGAGTGTATGATTAATGTATGATATGGCGGCCTCTGTGGCGTAGATCCACAACAAGATGAATGGAAGGGTATTGATTATCATGGGATTGCTATAATAGTAATATTTGGTGTGTGGATTGAATTCCAATTGTGTTAGAATACTCATTGGGGTAGAATGGCTTATATGCCATTCCTAGTGAGGTATTAATGTTTTGGTCGAACACATTAGGGTAGAATGACTGTATGTTGTTCCTAGTGTTGTTGTTGTACTCATTAGGGTAGAATGACTATATGTCATTCCTAGTGAAGTGCGAGTGTGTCGTTGTGTCCACTGGGGTAGAATGACGTTGATGTCGTTCCTGGTGGAGTACTCACTGGGGTAGAATGACTATGTTGTCATTCCTAGTGATGTACAATTGAGTTGTCGTGTCCACTGGGGTAGAATGACTATGTTGTCGTTCCTAGTGGGATACTCATTGGGTTAGAATGACTATGATGTCATTCCTAATGAGGTGTGCACTGGGGTAGAATGACGTTGATGTCGTTCCTAGTGTGGTGCTCACTGGGGTAGAATGACTATGTTGTCATTCCTAGTGATGTACAATTGAGTTGTCGTGTCCACTGGGGTAGAATGACTATGTTGTCGTTCCTAGTGGGATACTCATTGGGGTAGAATGACTATGATGTCATTCCTAATGAGGTGTGCACTGGGGTAGAATGACGTTGATGTCGTTCCTAGTGTGGTGCTCACTGGGGTAGAATGACTATGTTGTCGTTCCTAGTGATGTACAATTGAGTTGTCGTTCCTAGTGTGGTGCTCACTGGGGTAGAATGACTATGTTGTCGTTCCTAGTGATGTACAATTGAGTTGTCGTGCCTAGTGGGGTATTCATTGGGGTAGAATGACGATGTTGTCATTCCCAATGAGAGGTGTCCTATAGTGGAATGACTATGTGTCGTTCCTAGTGAGGTATATTGGGTAGAATGACTATGCTGTCATTCCCAGTTATGTGATGCGTGGTATCGTCGGGTCTTGATTGGATTGGTGAATTATGCATGATGTATATTGAGTGAGATGTGATGATTGGTGCATAGTAAACATAGTATGTATGTTTTTGTAGTATGATAGAATGGTGAGAATATGTGGTATATGTGTATTTTTATGTTGATATATATAATTATATGCATTTATATTATGGTTGTTTTTCTCACCCTTCTGCTCGTTTTATAATGCTCTATGAGGCATTGCAGATTAGAGTTGCTGGAGGTCTTTTGTGAAGCTTGTGTCTTCCCCCTTTTTGTCGGTCGGCTCTGATATGTGACACCGGGTAGCTAGGGTGGTTGTTTGTGCTATTGTGTACTGTGTATATATGTTAATCAGATTTTAGATTTTCCGCTTTAATTCTAATTTCTGAAAATGTGGGTGTAAGGAACGAAGTTTCCCCCGTATGTTTGCTACCCCACTGTTGCATATCTGTATGGGCAGGTGATGTATGAATTTATTTGGTTTCAATTGATGTGACCCTTGGTCTATGCCATGTTTTCAAATATACTCTGATCAAATTTCGAATTTTCTTTTATTGCTTTAAATGCATGCTAATTTGGGGGTGTAGATTGGGGGCGTCACATTAAGTGGTATCAGAGCCAGTCTGTGTCAGTTGCGTCAGTCCTTGTTGGTCTTTGTGGTTCGGTGAGCGGTTTGTTTAACCATAGTTGCTGTTATTGGAAATGAACAGAATATGGCTCGGGCTGTGCAGGATGTACCGAATGTTATGGGTAATAATGAGTTCGGAAGGAATAAGCTGCCTATCTTCAAGGGAAGATATGATCCTGATGGTGCACAATTTTGGTTTGAGGAGGTTGAAAGAACCTTCCATGTGATGGATTATGCTAAAGAGGACAAGGTGAGACTGGGTACTCACATGCTGGAAGAAGAAGCAGCTGATTGGTGGGTTAGTTTACGCCAAGTGTTGGGAGTGGATGATGAAGGAGTTACTTGGGATTTATTTAGCTGGGAGTTTCGGAGGAAGTATTATCCTGAGGGTGTGAAGGAAAAGAGAGAGATTGAGTTCTTGGAGTTGAAACAAGGCAATATGTCTGTGGTTTACTACACTGCAAGGTTTGTGGAACTTGTGCAGTTCTATCCTCATTATCTGGAAGGGACTGCTGAATTTTCTAAGTGTGTGAAGTATGAGAACGGATTGCGTCCGGAGATTAAACGGGCAATCGGTTATCAGAGGGTTAGAAGGTTTTCTGATTTGGTGGACAGTTGTAGGAGTTACGAAGAGAATCGTAAGGTGCGTGCTACTCCCTATGAGAATGTGAATGACAGGAAAGGGAAACAACAGTCTCGTAGTGGGGGAGGAATGTCTAGTCCTCTGAGGTGTTACATTAAGTGTTACAAGTGTGGAGGTTCGGGACATGTCGCAGTTGATTGTAGGAGAATTGGGGTGAAGTGTTTCAACTGCGGTGAAACAGGTCATATCAGTACGAGGTGTACGAAACCGAAGAGAGCTCAGACTGGTGGGAAAGTTGTTGCATTGGCAGGAGATGAGACTACTAGTGCGGATCGTCTGACTCAAGGTACTTGTTTTATTAATAGTACGTCTTTAATTGCTATTATTGATATTGGGACGACTCATTCGTTTATTTCGTGTGAGTGCGTGAAGTGTTTGAATTTGTTGTGATCTTCTTGGAGTAGTAAGATGGTTCTTGATATTTCTGCTTAAGGATCGGTAATTTATTCTCTGGTTTGTTTAAATTATTCTTTGAGCATTTGTGGTAAAGGCTTGGGATGGAATTAGTGTGTTTACCGTGGGAAGGATTAGAATGAGATAAGTGGGGGAGAAGCTGGCACTTCTCCATGTTGTTTCAAGTGTAGGGCGTTGGCTCAATGTGTTATGTATTGCAAGGTTATAGTGTGGTTCTGGTTCAAGAAAGGGATGCAGAAGTAAGGTTTACGTCAACTAAGGATTTGTGCTTTAGGTAGTTTTGTGCATAGGATGTAGTGGATGCTATTATCGTTTGGTGGAGACGGTTTATGCCTCATCATGGTTGTCGGCTGTCTATTGACAAATTGAGGAACTGATCACCCTTAATCTCTTGTTGATAGCGGACGGGAATTATGTTGGATGGAATGGACGTGTCTTTCCGGCTTTGATAGTGGTGCGGAATGGATTACCTAAAATTGGAGGGAATAATTGCGGATTACTTTGTCAAGTTGAGGAAGGTTATATATCTGACGGTGATGCGGAATCAAGATTTTTGTTTGATGGTTACAAGTGCGTTGTTGAGTCGATGAGGATTCTTATATCAGAGGATGAGATGGATTAGAGGTTCTAGTATGTGGTTAAGTGGTGAAGTCATTGAGAGTCCTTTTGGTTGGTTGTTACAATAGATTGGATTTGGATTGTCAAGAGAAGGAATTGGGTATGGAGTGACGATTGAGAATAAGTATCCACTTTCAGGAATTAGGTAACTGGAATGATTTAGTTAAGTTTGACTAGAATTGCAATGGTTGGAATTGTGATGAGTTATGAATTTGACTTGGACTATCATTTGTGAAGAGTTATTGTTGTATCAGAGGAGTTAAGTCAGAAATTTCTAAGTATATCTGTTGTGGTGATTTGGGAATTAGAATTGTTTGAGCAATTCAGAGGCTTGTGTCTGGTGTGTAAGATAACACGAAAGAATGTGAACAGTAGTTGTTGGGAAGTATGTGAAAAGTTAGACTTGGGAAGTGAGATTGGTAGTTTTGATGGTTACGAGTCATCAGAGTGCGCAGTGAAAGCGTGATGTAGCACATTTCATATGTGTGTGCGACTTGTAAGAGTTTTTAGGTGGAATATTGAAAGTCTGTAGAAATGTTGAGACCGTTTGATGTTTCAGAATGGAAGTGTTAGGTAAGAGGTTTGAATAATGTTCATGGGTTACTAAGAAGATGAATGTTTTGGTTATATGTTCGATTGGTGAATCGTAGCATTGATGTGATAAGGTTGTGTGACAAGGAGGTTAGCGTTCTGGTTTTGTAGATGCTGTTGAGACCGTGTGGTGTCGTGGAACTTTATGTTCTTGTTTGGGTTATTGTCTCGTTTCCATTGTGGTGGTTCGAGTGCGAAGAGCTAATTTCTGTATGGGAATTAGAGGAGTGTTACCTACGGTGGCGGTGATGGTCCTGTTGTGTTTCGGTTCAAGAGTGAGCCTGTGAGTTGTGTTTTGGATATTCTTTGAGTTGTGTGTTAGTCGTCAAGTGCATTGTATGGGCTTTGCATCTTGTCGTTGTAGTGGTCGTCGTGTCGTGTTGTTTGTGGTGTGCCTTGTGGTAGGCCTGTTGTTTGTTGGTCGGGTGCGAGAGCCGTGTCCGAAGTTGTTCGTGTCGGTTACATTTTCGAGGACGAAAATTTCCAAGTGGGGGAGAGTTGTAACGCCCCAGTTTTAGTATTTTGTTTAATTGAATCGTTTTTGATTATTTTATTATTATATTATTTTATTTTCGACTTTTATCTGAAATTATGTTATTTTTCGATATGATTATATTTTATCGCATTTTGGGAACGGTTGCGGGATATTTGAGCGTGGGGGAATTTTGGTCATTTCACATTTATTTTACTAAGTTAGAAAAGAAAGAAAAAGAAATAGAAATAGAGGGAATTAGAAAAGAAAGAAAAATAGTAAGAGAAAGAAAAGGAGAAGAAGAAAAGAGAAGGGAAAGAAGAAAGAGAGAAAAAGAGGAAAAAGCTAGGAATCAAAGAAAACAACTTCTAGGAATCGATTTAATCGGGTAAGGGTGTGAAATTCAATTATCTTATACATGGGTATGATTATGTGTGTGTTTGTTTGTTGTTTTGTTGGATTATATGAAAAATATAACAAAACCCATTTTTGTAGAAAATGTTAGAATTCGATTTAATCGTGTTGGAAATGATGTTTTTGGTGTTCCTTGTTGTTGATACTTGATAGATATGTGTTGTTGTGAATCAAATTGGTAATTTTCTGGGTTTAGGTGATGGATTTGGGATGATTTTGGGTGGAAAATGCAGAACCCGTTTCTGCAGAATTTTTCTGGGTTTCTGCAGGTCATACGCGTATGGGGCATGTCCATACGCGTATGGGACTCGGCAGTACGCGTAACATTGGCCTATGTTTGGGTCATTACGCGTATGAGAGATGTTGATACGCGTATGGCCTTGGGCAATACGCGTATGGCATGGCGAGGAATTTGGGCAATACGCGTATGGCCTTGGGAAGTACGCGTATGGCCAGGAGATTGGAAAAATGTGATTTTTGAAAATGTCGTTTTCGTTTTCGTCCGTAACTTTTGTTCCGTTTATCTGATTTTGACATTCTTGGTGTCGTTGGAAAGGTATTGAACTGTACTTTGTGATTATGATGTTTTGGAATTTGTTGGCCGATTTAATTATGTCAGAAAAGGTGAATCGTGTCGATTGTCGACTTTTGTCGGTGTAAGTGTGCACAATTGATGTGTATTATGCTATGAGATGTTGTGATGATGGATTGTTGTGGTTGATGGTGAGTAATTCTTGATGTGAATGGATATGGGTGCAAATGATGAAATTCTATTTGTTGTGGGTTGTAGTTAGTGATAAATACATTGTTTAAGTAAGTATCAATGTACGTGGTTTCGAGTGTATGATTAATGTATGATATGGCGGCCTCTGTGGCGTAGATCCACAACAAGATGAATGGAAGGGTATTGATTATCATGGGATTGCTATAATAGTAATATTTGGTGTGTGGATTGAATTCCAATTGTGTTAGAATACTCATTGGGGTAGAATGGCTTATATGCCATTCCTAGTGAGGTATTAATGTTTTGGTCGAACACATTAGGGTAGAATGACTGTATGTTGTTCCTAGTGTTGTTGTTGTACTCATTAGGGTAGAATGACTATATGTCATTCCTAGTGAAGTGCGAGTGTGTCGTTGTGTCCACTGGGGTAGAATGACGTTGATGTCGTTCCTGGTGGAGTACTCACTGGGGTAGAATGACTATGTTGTCATTCCTAGTGATGTACAATTGAGTTGTCGTGTCCACTGGGGTAGAATGACTATGTTGTCGTTCCTAGTGGGATACTCATTGGGTTAGAATGACTATGATGTCATTCCTAATGAGGTGTGCACTGGGGTAGAATGACGTTGATGTCGTTCCTAGTGTGGTGCTCACTGGGGTAGAATGACTATGTTGTCATTCCTAGTGATGTACAATTGAGTTGTCGTGTCCACTGGGGTAGAATGACTATGTTGTCGTTCCTAGTGGGATACTCATTGGGGTAGAATGACTATGATGTCATTCCTAATGAGGTGTGCACTGGGGTAGAATGACGTTGATGTCGTTCCTAGTGTGGTGCTCACTGGGGTAGAATGACTATGTTGTCGTTCCTAGTGATGTACAATTGAGTTGTCGTTCCTAGTGTGGTGCTCACTGGGGTAGAATGACTATGTTGTCGTTCCTAGTGATGTACAATTGAGTTGTCGTGCCTAGTGGGGTATTCATTGGGGTAGAATGACGATGTTGTCATTCCCAATGAGAGGTGTCCTATAGTGGAATGACTATGTGTCGTTCCTAGTGAGGTATATTGGGTAGAATGACTATGCTGTCATTCCCAGTTATGTGATGCGTGGTATCGTCGGGTCTTGATTGGATTGGTGAATTATGCATGATGTATATTGAGTGAGATGTGATGATTGGTGCATAGTAAACATAGTATGTATGTTTTTGTAGTATGATAGAATGGTGAGAATATGTGGTATATGTGTATTTTTATGTTGATATATATAATTATATGCATTTATATTATGGTTGTTTTTCTCACCCTTCTGCTCGTTTTATAATGCTCTATGAGGCATTGCAGATTAGAGTTGCTGGAGGTCTTTTGTGAAGCTTGTGTCTTCCCCCTTTTTGTCGGTCGGCTCTGATATGTGACACCGGGTAGCTAGGGTGGTTGTTTGTGCTATTGTGTACTGTGTATATATGTTAATCAGATTTTAGATTTTCCGCTTTAATTCTAATTTCTGAAAATGTGGGTGTAAGGAACGAAGTTTCCCCCGTATGTTTGCTACCCCACTGTTGCATATCTGTATGGGCAGGTGATGTATGAATTTCTTTGGTTTCAATTGATGTGACCCTTGGTCTATGCCATGTTTTCAAATATACTCTGATCAAATTTCGAATTTTCTTTTATTGCTTTAAATGCATGCTAATTTGGGGGTGTAGATTGGGGGCGTCACAATGTCCACTGTCTTCAAATGTACTGATTGCTCCCTTTCCAAAGCCCTCCAAGAACACCTTTCAACTTGCTTGCTCGACACCTTTGGAACTTCAGAAATTTTTTGAGTGTTTGGTGAAAATTGTTGGTGTGTAGATGTGTAGAAGCGAGCCCCTTTTATAGGCTGAACCCAAGGGTTGAGTGAGTCCAAACATCAAACATGTGATGTGCTGAGTAGAAATTAGTCACAACGTCTCTTTTTGAAATTCAAATGTTGGTCCATATCTTGGAGACGACTACGCTGTTCATGCTATGCAAAACCTCATAATTGCAGGGTCAATTCACCACTTCATGTATTGCTTCAGAGGTCTTCACTTGATGTCATTGGGAGGGGTATCAAATGAGGAAAAGGTTGGGGATGGCGTGGAGAGATTGCAGACGAAAGCAGGTTGAAAGCTGAAACTGGCAAATCCTCAGAACCACTTTTATTGAGCCAAACCTTGAAAGCTGAAACGGGAAAGGCTTCTTGGATAATTCAAATTGATAAACCGCGCCACCGGATTGAATTGAAACAATTTCTTGAATGAATTGACAAGCTTGTATTTGAATTTCTCTTCTTCATTCTGAATTTCGCATGCACGACAAAGGAGAAGGAACAAATTTGGTTGTTTTGGTTTCCTTAGTGTCCATGCACCACTTCCTCATTAATTGGAAATTGAGTTGAAAAGTCAACACCATAATGCTTATTCCCTATTGGTCCTTGGCAATGAAATTCAAATCCAATATAGTTGCAATACATTTTGTACGTTGGGCTCATCATATGGGCTTATGGAATAAAATTTAGAATTAGTTTTTTATCTCTTGTCATAAAAGAAAATAATTAGGAAAACAAAATAGTGATGGTGGATTTGGCAATTGATTAGGGTTATAGATATGGTTTAGGAGAATTAAAAATGACAAATTGGATGAAATTGGTTAAATGAAAGGCTAGTGAAATAAGTTTAGAAATTGAAGGTGACAATTGAGGATAGATAAGATGGGTAGAAATTTGGTTATGGAGAGGATCATGGTTAGGGTTATTGGAGACAATCTCTTAGAGACTTGCTTGATTCAATGCTCTATCCAAAAAAGTCTTGATTGATCACCTCTTGAATCTCCTTAAGATAACACCTGATAAAAAAAGAAACAAACACAAACAAAAAACCTGATAAAAGGGTTAACTATGCAAGATGACAGACCTAATATGAAATGCAATAGATCAATGGATCTAAGGGTAAAATTTGGGGTGCAACAGTTGCCCCTGTTTAAATATCTTCACCTGATGGCATGAGAGATGAAAAATCCTCATGGAATCGTGGTGAAAGATATTTAAATACAGATAACCGAAAATTTTACCTTAGATGCAAAGACATGAAATGCTACTAATATGATGATATGATGCCATGAAAGATGCAAAAATATAGACAAAACAGGACACCAAAGAACAAAGAGCTACCAGACTCAGAAAAGCTTCACTGGGGAAGCAAAGAAGGTTAGTATCCACAAGGAAAAAAACTCCTTGGGGATGCAGGCTAACCAACAAAAGGGACAAGACTCACTGGGGAGACTCTGAGGCAACACCGGGGATAGAAAATAAAAGGGAAATCTCCACTGGGGTAAGATCCAGGGAGGGGGACGACAGGTTCAAATATGACCAGATGACACTGGGGAAAAGACACAATCTTACTGGGCATGAAACTAGAAAGAAGACATGATCTCCACTGGAGGATCAATTTGAAATAAAAGGATAGACACCCGAACAAAAGATTTTATGGGGATTTCTTACGCTGAAGAGTTCAAACGGGATCTTCAAGAAAAGCCAGAAAAGACAAAGACGAACTCTGCGCGCCAGATAAAAACACATGGAGTTTAAAAGGTTAATGAGCCAAGCAAAGACTCTGGTATAAAATAATTGCTTTATGAAGAAAAACAGTGTGAACTGGATTTGTAATTTGGTTTAGATTCATATTTGACCGGGTTTGAGCAATACAGGTTCACGATAACCTAATATAAGCAAACAGTTTACGATAACCGATAATAAACAGCCGGTTTATGATAACCAGAGGTTGAGGTTCACGATAACCTGAAATAAACAAATGGTTCACGATAACCAGAAATACAGATTCACGATAACCTGATTTCAAACAGATGGTTCACGATAACCAGAAAATAAACAATTGGTTCACAATAACCAGAGGTCGAGGTTCATGATAACCTGAAATACAGGTTCACGATAACCTAAAATAAAAAGCAAATGGTTCACGATAACCAGAAACACAGATTCACGATAATCTGATCTCAAAAAATGGTTCACGATAACCAGAAATACAGATTCACGATAATCTGATCTCAAACAAAGTGGTTCACGATAACCGAAAATACAGATTCACAATAATCTGAACTCAAACAAAGTGGTTCACGATAACCAGAAATACAGGTTCACGATAACCTGATATAAACTACTGGCTCACGATAACCAGAGGTTTATAATGCTTAGCGGTTACTGAAATGTTAGGTATCCAAACAAGGTGATATATGTAACAAGATGGTCGCAGGTTAAACTTCCTGGGGAATACTGCACAAAAGGTCAAAATCTGGCGCACAGAGGCGAAGAAAGCGGACACAAGCAAAACAAGGATAAAGAATCGAAGACCCGCAAAAAGGGGAAAGAGGAAAGAGAAAAAACAAAACCACACAAACAAAACACCCAAATGCAAAGATGCTCGATGCTATGGTATGATGCAAATGTTCAATGATATGCAAGGAACGATAGACCGGGGTCAGCACAAGGGAAAACACCGTGTCCACCACAAAGAGTCACACTAAAATCTAAGCAGGTAGTCAGTCTCAGATCCAATGTGAGAACATCTTTAATCTGTTGTGGAAACAAATTCTCATCAAACATCTTGTGTAGATACTGGTGAGACGTCCTTAGTGGTTAGCCATTGTTAAAGCATTTAAATCAGGGAGATATCACCAATCTTCTTTTAGAGCTCAAAGTTTTCAAAACATTTCGCTTTTAAAACCATTATTAATAAATAAGTGAAGTTTTGCATAAAAATGGAAGTATCAGAGTAATGATAGATATCAAACAAAGAAATGGCTCAAGAAAACTAATTTCATTATAATGGTAACTTGCCAATAGTGAAGTTCCATGGATCATTACAATTGAAAAATGGCAAAAGGAAAATATTACATTATATTCAATGACCTACTCCCTAATGACTAAAATCCTAGAATTCTTTTCAAGCATAATATTTCCGTACTGAGTCAGCATTCACAGGGTGTGTGAGCTGTTCACCATCCATTGTTGCGAGGAATAAAGAACCTCCTGAAAATACAGTCTTTACCACAAACGGACCTTCGTAATTAGGCGCCCACTTTCCACGAGCATCCCTTTAAGATGGCAGAATCTTCATAAGTACAAGCTCTCCTTCTCGAAATTCCCGGACATGGACCTTCTTGTCAAATGCCCTCTTCACTCTCTTCTAATACAGATGACCATGACACATAGCAGTCAGTCGCTTCTCGTCAATGAGGTTCAGTTGGTCATATCTCTCTCTAACCCATTCAGCTTCGTCAAGCTTAGTTTCCATCAGGATTCTCAAAGATGGTATTTCTACTTCAATGGGAAGAATTGCATCCATTCCATATACTAGGGAAAAAGGGGTTTCCCCTGTCGAGGTCCGAACCGAAGTTCTGTATCCGTGCAAGGCAAATGGTAACATCTCGTGCCAATCCTTATAAGTCTTGACCATCTTCTGCAGGATTTTCTTGATGTTTTTATTAGCAGCTTCGACAGCTCCATTCATCTTGGGACGGTAAGGTGAGGAATTGTGATGCTCAATCTTGAAATTGTCACATAACTCCTTCATTGTTTTGTTGTTCAAATTCGTTACATTGTCCGTGATGATCTTGCTGGGAATCCCATAACGACAAATGATATTATTCTTGATGAATCGAGCAACTACTTGCCTGGTCACATTAGTGAAAGAAGCAACTTCAACCCATTTGGTGAAATAATCAATGGCCACTAAAATGAAACGATGACCATTAGAAGCTTTTGGCTCAATAGCTCCAATCATATCAATGCCCCACATAGAGAAAGGCCAAGGGGATGACAAAACATTCAACAAGGTAGGAGGAACGTGCATTTTATCAGCGTAGATCTGGCACTTATGACATTTCTTGGTGTATTGGATGCAATCAGCTTCCATAGTTAACCAATAATATCCAGCCCTCAAGATTTTCTTAACCATGGCATACCCATTGGCGTGAGTGCCAAAGGCTCCTTCGTGAATGTCGTGAATCAACAGGTCTGCCTCTCGTTTATCAACACATCTTAGCAGGACCATGTCATGATTCCTCTTGTAAAGCACGTTGCTACTGAGAAAGAACTTGGATGACAATCTTCTCAAAGTTTTCTTATCCAGATTGGACGCATTGGCAGGGTATTCCTGAGTTTTCAGATAATTTATGATGTCGTGAAACCATGGTTTTCCATCTGTCTCTTCTTCAACTAACTGGCAATAAGCGGGTTCGGTCTTGCGCTCTATACTGATGAGAGGTGCTTCATTTTGAAACCTGACTTGCCACATTGAAGCTAACATAGCCAGGGAATCAGCTATGTGATTTTCAGTGCGAGGTACATGACGGAAAATGATTTCATCAAAACACTTAATCAATTCCATAATGTAAGCACGATATGGAATGAGTTTTTCATCTTTGGTTTCCCATTCACCCTTGACTTGGTAAATGACCAAAGCAGAATCACCCATAACTTCAAGAACATTGATTCCAAGGTCAATTGCAGCCTCTAGACCCAAAATACATGCTTCGTACTCAGCAATATTGTTTGTGCATCCAAAGTCCAACCTTGCTGTAAAAGGAGTATAACCACCATCGGGGTTTATCAATACAACACCCACACCATGTCCTTTGAAATTGGAAGAACCATCAAACATCATCTTCCATCTATAACTAGTCTCAAAACTTTCATTAGGGTCAGACCCCTCATAATCTTTTACTACCATAATGTCTTCATCCGGGAAATCAAACTTGAGCGGTTCATAATTCTCAACAGGCTGATTTGCAAGGTATTCTGATAATACACTCCCCTTGATAGCCTTATGAGGTACATACTGGATATCGTATTCTGACAATAGCATATGCCAACGGGCAAGTCTTCCTGTTTGAGCAGGCTTCTCAAAGATATACTTTATTGGATCCATTTTTGAGATCAACAAAGTAGTGTGACATATTAAATACTGCCTCAAACGTTTGGCGGCCCATGCTAAGGCACAACAGGTTTTCTTAAGCAGTGAATAACGACTTTCACTACCAACGAACTTCTTACTCAGGTAATAAATGGCATGTTCTTTGTGACCAGTTTCATCACGTTGGCCCAATACCCAACCCATGGATCCTTCTAAAACAGTCATGTACATAATGAGAGGTTTTCCAGGAACAAGAGGAATCAGAATAGGTGGTTCTTGCAAATAACTCTTGAGCTTTTCAAAAGCTTGTTGGCAATCAGAGTTCCACTCTACAGTCTGGTCTTTGCGGAGTAGTTTGAAAATCGGTTCACAAATTGGAGTCATATTGGAAATGAATATGGATATATAGTTCAAACGACCCAAAAACCCTCTCACTTGTGATTCAGTTTGGGGAGCTGGCATTTCTTGAATAGCTCGTACCTTGTCAGGATCTACTTCAATTCCTTTCTGGCTGACGATGAAACCAAGCAACTTCCCTGACCTGACACCATAGGTACACTTGGCCGGATTCAAATTCAATTGATACTTTCGGAGTCTCTTAAACAACTTCAAGAGATGGTCCAGATGTTCCTCCTCGCTTCGGGATTTAGCAATCATGTCATCCACGTATACTTCAATTTCCTTGTGGATCATGTCATGGAACAAAGTTACCATAGCTCTCTGATAAGTTGCCCCTGCGTTCTTCAAACCAAAGGGCATAACTTTGTAACAGTAGGTTCCCCACGGGGTGATAAATGTAGTTTTATCCATGTCATCTGGGTCCATTCTGATTTGGTTGTAACCGAAAAAACCATCCATGAAGGAGAAAACTGCAAAATTGGCTGTATTATCCACAAGAGTGTCAATATGCGGTAGTGGGAAATCGTCCTTGGGACTAGCTTTGTTGAGATCCCTATAATCCACACACATTCGTACTTTACCATTTTTCTTCATAACCGACACGATGTTGGCTACCCATTCTGGATATTATGAACTACTATATCTGTATCCAATCCAGGCATGTCTTGATAAGACCAAGCAAACACATCTACATATTCTTCCAAAAGCAGGACTAGCCGTTGTCTGATCTCTACCCCAAGTGTTGCCCCAATCTTGACCTCTTTCCTCTTTTCTTCAGTGCCAAGGTTGATGACATCAACTTTCTCTTCGTGTGGCTGAAGATCTGTTTACTGATACTCACACATTTCTGTCAAATCATCGGGGACCTCATAATCCTCTTCTTCCTCAGCTTGATAAATGGGTGAATCAAAGTCGATAGTGAAAGTAGGGTCATTGAATAAAACGGGTTTGGGGATCACTCTGCACGATGGACGGATTTATTTTATTAAAAATGCACAAACATGAACGCAGGAAGGAGACATTTGTAGTTTTGAAAATATTGCCATTTTTCTTAAAACGAAAGCAGTTATAAAGACAAGGAAGTTTAACAAAACAAACACTTTCATTGATTAATAAGATTTAAAAGCGGTGGCCCATACAAAATAATCCGAAAGCCTCGGGCAAGGCTGCGGAATTGAAAACATCAAAGCAAACAAACAAATTACTCTGGCATAGGGTACAAAGTAGGTATCTCAATGGCTTCCCAGTTACTTAGAGCAGTGTCACACCGAAACACCAAGTGGTCGATATCTTCGTCTTCAGCGTCTTCAATAATTGCATGGACTTGTTGTCCTCCACTGACGAACACTTCTTGAATAGTCCTTAGTCTTCTTCTTGTTGAAGTAACTCTTCCCTCGAAAGTTGGTTTGTAACCTAACCCTTGGTATTTCTCTCTTTCTGGGACCTCGACGATCTTGCCCCAGCCTTCAGGTACTCCTCCTTGCAAGGCAGATTGAATGCTTTTGAAAGAAACAAAAGATGGACAACCAGAGGCTACTGGTTCCTTGTCGTCAAGCATAATGTCATTAGCTATTTCAAGAGCCTGTAAAGAAGTTTCCAAAGCATCTTCATCCGCTTCAATGTAATGAAACGAGGATAAATTACTGACCATCAGGTCCTTTTCACCATGTATGATAACTAACTTCTCGTCGGCCACGAATTTCATCTTCTGATGTAAGGTAGAGGTTACAGCACTAGCCTCGTGGATCCAAGGTCTACCCAATAAACAACTGTAGGTAGGGTTGATATCCAAGATCTGAAAAAGGATGTTGAATGTTTGAGGGCCAATCAAAACAGGTAGCTCAATTTCTCCCATCACCGATCTTCTTGAACCATCAAAAGCTTTGACAATAAGAGAAGTGGGTTTCATTATAGCTCCTTGGTAAGACAGTTTATCAAGAGTTCTCTTTGGCAAAACATTCAAGGATGAACCGGTATCTACGAGAACTCTGGCCATTGTATCCTCTTGACATTTTACTGATACGTGTAAAGCAAGATTATGATTCCTTCCAGCTCGGGGTAACTCCTCGTCACTAAAACTAAGAGTGTTACAAGCTGTGATGTTGGCGACGACATGGGCAAACTGTCCAGCTGTTATATCTTGGGCCACGTGTGCCTGGGCTAACACCTTCTGCAAAGTTGATCTATGAACTGATGAATTAACTAACAGAGATAAGATCGAAATCTTGGATGGTGTCTGATGGAGCTGATCTATCACTTTGTAATCACTCCTCTTGATAATTCTTAGGAACTCTTCATCTGCTTCTTGAGAAATTACCTCCTTTCCTTTGTCTCTAGACGGTGTGGGGATAACAGTTTCCCTGGGTGTGGTTTCTTTGAAAGAAGGAGTGTATACTCTTCCACTTCGGGTTATCTTTCCAGTCCCAACTATATTAGTCACATCTACAGTAGTAGTTCCCACTTCTTTCCTTGGAACTACGTCTTCAACAGCGATTCCCACCTCTTTCCTTGGAATCACGCCTTCTCGTTTTCTGCTATCCATAACATTCTCATAGACCCATGGCACGGCCTTGGTCCCTCGGAATCTAAATGGAACAGGTTGTCTGATGTCACATTGCTTGGAGTGATTAATGGTGGAAGCATCAATCATTTCAGGATTATTGAAAATTGGTACTGGTCTATTAAACACAGGAACTACAGACCCAGACTTGGATGCGTTGGACCTGGATACCTGTCCTCTTGGGTTTGGTAAGTTAAACACAGGCTCAATTGCTGCAACTCTATTTTCTTTTTCTTTGCTGAACACCTGCAGGAACCCTTCATTGATCAGATACTGAACATCTTCTTAGACTGAACGGTAGCCCTTGATACTGACATCACATTCTTCGCAGTCATCATGGCGAACTTTAACTAGCCCAACTTTGAACAGCTTAGCATGAAAAGCTTTGAGAGGAGTTTTGACCTTTGTTGCATCCAAAACTAAAACTTCATCCTTCTCATCTTCTACGGCATTAGTGGTCCCATGGGTAGGCAAAGGGTTGTTCTTCACATTCGGTTGATTATCGGCAAATGAAAGAATATTCCTCTCCATCAAAGCCTTCACTACATTCTTCAACGCTAAACAGCCTTCAAAGTCGTGACTAGCGCCTCCTTGATGAAAAGCACAAGTTGCATTTGGGTTGAAGAAAGGCATAGATTTCTCGGTTGGTGGTCCCAAAGGTCTAGTAATGATCAACCCTTGCTCCACTAAAGAAGGATAGAGCTTTGTATATGACATTGGGATAAGTGGAAATTCTAGCATTCCTCCTTGCTTCTTGTGGGGAGAATTCTGCTATGGAGCCTGTGGTTTTGGTTGTTGATAATCCTGGTTTTTAGGCCATTGCTGATAAGCTGTTTGTTGATATGCTGGCGCCTGCTGCGCAGCTTGGTGATTGAAAGTAGGTGTAACAACAACTATGTAAGGTTGCTGAGCATACTGTATCTGGTAGATTGGATGCTAAGAGAAGTTTGGCCTCTGCTGTTGCTGGAACATTGGTTGCTTCCATCGAGGGCTCTGTGTCTTTCCTGCCATGATGGCATTAGTTTCTTATTCCTTCTTCTTATGACAATGACTACGGGACTTCTTAGTACTGACGCCAGTTGAACTGCTCGGAGAACCGATTACTTTTCCACTCTTTAATCCTGCCTCTACCTACATGCCAATTGTGACAATATCAGCGAAATTAGCACTGACACTACTAATCATTCTCTCATAAAACTCAGGCTTCACTGTGTCTACAAACCAATCAGCCAACTCTTTCTCAGTCAATGGTGGCTCAACCTGAGAAGCAGTCTCTCTCCAACGTTGTGCGTATTCTTTGAAGGTCTCAATACCTTTCTGGGCCATACTCAATAATTGCCTACGGTCAGGGGCTAAATCCATATTGTACTTGTAGTGTTTCACAAAAGCATCAGTTACATCCTGGAAGCAACGGACCTGGGACTGGTCTAGACTTAAATACCACTTAGCAGTAGCCCCCTTCAAACTGTCCTAAAAACAATGGATCATCAACTTGTCATTGCCTACGTGCGTGACCACTCTTCGGTAGTACATGATCAAATGGGATTTGGGACATGTGGCCCCTGAGTACAACTCAAAACTTGGTAACTTGAACTTGAGTGGAATTACCAAGTCTGAAACCAAACACATGTCTTTAATGTTAGTACTGAATGCATTACTCAGCTCCATTGCTTTCATCTTCCTCTCTATTGTTTCAACACTCTCTCTCAGTTTCTCGTGTCTATCATCTCCTTCTTCTGATACATCAACATAGTCGTAGGGCTGGTGGTTTTGGAAAATCGGGTGCACTTGAGTTTGTACTGCTGGTGGAGCATAGGTAGGAATAGCTTGAAGAGTCTCATTGACCAAAGGAACTGCTTGCTGTGTTGTCAAAGGAACTGTAGCACGGATGAAATCTTCTATCATGCCCAAAGTGGGATTCATGACAGTGATGATAGGAGGTTCTACCGTTGTAGTGACAATTTCAGAGACCATTGTGGCCTGGGTGTCCATCTTTGCTTTCATATCATTAATAGCCTCGAGGATTTGTCCCATTCCTCCTTGTATCTCATTCAATTCATTGTTGACTCTGTCCATTTCTCCGTATATCTCTGACATTCTGAATCGAGCTTGGGCCCGGGTGTTGTAGTTGTGTCTGGGATTCAGTGTGACGATTCTGGAGAGAACACAGCGACATAAGACAAAGACAAGGAAAGAAATGCACATGAAGATGCAAATGAGGATGCGAATGCAAATGCAAGCTGAACTATCAAGAAACCAAAGAACTTTTGCAAATAATATAGACGATAGATTCTTTGACAAAATAAACTTCTTCATTCAAGAGTCTGGTGAACATTACATCAGGAGCAGTGCATCCTCATACTCCAAGTACATAAATAGAAATACATCAAAACGAAAGAAAATATTAGCAACAAAGGAAACAACAACAACAATACTAAGGATTAAATCCACTGGTTGATGATCCCTCTCCTCCATTAATCACTCTCATCAATTTGCTGATACGCTCGTGTGTCTCCTCTCTTGCAAGAAACAATTCTCCTAACTCTTCCACCATCTTTTGCTTTGTCTGGGTAGGTGATTCATGGTGAGGATGTGGCTTCATCATCACACGAGCTATATCACGAGACCACTGCAAGTGAGCCTCTGTGACTGGGCATTCAACTTTCCATAGTTTTCTGTTAATCTGGCGCCAAGCGCGCTCCAAACGCATCTTCATTTCAAAGCCTCCTCTCTCATCATAAAACATCATCTGCATATCCTCGTCATCTTGAATTCCTTCCTTCAGATGACCCAACTGGCGGCGTGCAAGGACAAGGTTGTAATTGATACAACCATTTCTTCCCATGAGAGGTACATTGGGGCAATCCCCACAGCTATGGATTATGATAATTCCTTCTTTAGTTGAATCATACCATTCGATGTCGGTATGCTTCAACTCCATCAGCTTTTTGGACCAAATTTTACGGTCTTCGACCTCCTAGAAAGTCGGAGTCTTTGGCAGATAAGAAATGAACCACTTGTAAAAGAGGGCTACGCAGCAAACAATTGGCCCACAGCCTATTGTGTATCTGGTCTGTATGGAATGGTAAACATCAGCTAGCAGTGTCGGGACCAGATTGTTAACTGTAAAAAGATGAATGGCTTGGGTATCCACAAAGTTCTTGGCATTTGGGAACAGAAACAATCCATATATCATCAAGGCTAGGGTTGACTAAAATAAAGCCTCACTTCCTCTGTTTTTGAAGTACAGAGCCTTTTCCATCAAGAACTGAGCAGGCAGTCCACGTTTTCCTCCTTTGTTAGTCAGGTTAGCCTGGATGTCAGATAGTCTGATCCTGGTTACTCTGGCGATGTCTCTGGCGGAAGGCATTTCTTCAATCCCAGAAAAGATGGGAGCTTCTCTGACTCGAATCCCTATCATGGCTGAGAACTCCTCCAAGGTCGACACCAACTGGAATTCAGGGAATACGAAACAGTGGTACGCAGGATGATACAACTGGACCAAAACTTCAAGGGGCCCTACAGTCACTGGTGTCTTCATCAGTAGAATGACACACCCATACCTGTCAGCGAAGGCTGACTGGTCTTCAACCATTTCCCCGAACCACAACAAACGCTCCACCTCCGGTAGTTCAAAGAAATAAGGCCAAACTCTTTTCCCTATAGCATCCATTTCTACAAAATCTGCAAAACAAAATTAGTATCTTGATAGTTTAGCAGGAATGCAAAATGCAATGCAAAGTTTCATGGAATTCAGACACTCACAAAATATCAAGAGATATCAAAAGACCTCATTTTCATTAAATAAAAAGGTGAATTACAATAGTTGATACACTTTCAAAAGCCCTAAACATAAAGCTAAATAAAATCTAAAAAGTCCTAAGGAAATTCTCCTAAGAGCCTTGTGTTGAGCCTTCTGATTTCTTTCTCCATCCAATCCCTTTCTGCGACGAGGTTGTCAAGAATAGATTTCCAAGCAGGAGGCTGACTGTTAGAGGAACTTGGATCCTCCAGGGCCTTTCTCTTCTTGCATGAGAGTAACTCTTCATTCTTGATCTGTAGTTGCTTCTGGAGTTCTAGGTTTTCTTCAACAACCACTTGATACTTGAGATTCCAGGCTTCTTCTAACCTCCGGGCTTGCCTTAGAGAAATCTCCAGGTCTTCTTCTTTTGACATGAAGTATAAAACAGGCTCTTTCTTCAAAGTAATTGGTTCCTGCCTTTTGTAAGGCATCTTTAACTCTATAGCTCTTCTTATGGCCCATTGGAGGTAGGGCTCCAAGGACACACAGTTAGGTCTTCCTAAAGAACTTCTTCCTCTCTTACGCTTACTACCCCAGGCGGTCAAGATCAGCTCCTTCTGTTCTTCGTTCTTGTCATATGCTCCAAAGTACATATCTTCCACATGAACATTGATAGGTTTATCTTCCAAAGGATACCCTAATTGGCGTCGTGCTAGTACAGGGTTGTAGCTGATACCTCCTTTAATGCCAAGAAGAGGCACATTGCCATAGTTCCCACAGCTATCTATAATAAGGATTCCATCATACACCCTATTATACCAGTCAATGTCTGCATGGGAGAGTGCCATAATCTTCTGAGACCATCATCCTTTCTTGGAATCCCAAAATGCGCCCGTCTTTGGTAGATGCGAAATAAACCATCTATACAGTATGAGGACACAACAAGTAATCTATCCATTCCTATGAGTGTTTCTTGTATGGACTGAGTGATAAGCTTCACCGAGCAGGGTAGGTACCAGATTCTATTTCAAGAAGATTTTGATTTCTTTTAGATCCACAAAGTTGTCAATGTTTGGGAACAAGAAAAGTCCATAGATGAGCAATGCAAAAACAGCTTCAAAGGCGTCCCGGTTAGAGTGTTTAGCAAAATAATGAGCCTTTTCAAACA
Source organism: Lathyrus tuberosus (assembly GCA_022829125.1). Classification (NCBI taxonomy): domain Eukaryota; kingdom Viridiplantae; phylum Streptophyta; class Magnoliopsida; order Fabales; family Fabaceae; genus Lathyrus; species Lathyrus tuberosus. Next base: position 1,659,664 of record JALAZF010000532.1, on the reverse strand, counting down.
AAAACTTAGCAGTTAACCCAAAAATTCCTCCTTTAGAAATTAAATTGCTTTTGACGTCAACTAATTCCAAATGAGTTTTCTTGGCTATTTCTTCTTCTTTAGGAACCTTCTCGAAGATAGGAAACGGGGACTCATCCTTTGATAGGCAATCCAATTATCTGAGAGTATTCCTCAAGGGTGGGTAAGAGTTGATAATCAGGAAACGTGAAGCAGTGATACTTTGGATCATAAAACTGAAGCAGAGTTGAGAGGAGCCCTTCATCAATGGTCTTCTTCAACAAAACCCACAACTTCCCATATCTGTTTATGAATCATTCAGGGTCTGTTAGCAAATCTCCCAATTTCCTTAGGTCATCCAATTTGGGACTCTTGAAAGTGTATTTGATGGTGTTTCTTCTTGAACTATCCATGATATCCCTCTGATATAAGAAAAGAAATCTGAGTTCCATGAAACAGATGCAGCATGAATGCTTATGATGTATGAATGCAAAACACACACAGAGCACACACAAACAAAGGCAAAGGGAGATAGGTTGAGCATGGAGCCAGGGTTCACCCTTCCCGTTGGTATGTTCTATTGGTTTTCACCTGCTGAACGGGGTTCTAAGAAGTTCCCAGAGTCGACAACCCATCTTTCGGATTTTAACGATTTCCCAGATGACTTGGTAATCAATAAAATTCTCAAGAGAATCTCGTCTGAGTGTAGTATCGCGTGACAACCAATTCAGAAATAGACTGCATCATGGTCACCGCACTACATCCTAAAAGGCTAAGTGGGGTTTGGTAACTACGGTTCTCAATATCAAGGGCTCCTAGGTCGAGAGTAGCACGTTTTCACGAACAGATTCGTTCAACATAAACTCTCAAGAGGGCCTCAACTGAGTGATGGTGTCTCAAGTTAACTTTTTCAGGATTCGACTCCCTCAAAGCCTCCTTGAATATACCATCGTCCTATCATAAGTGCACTCAAATCCGGGTTAGGATTTATCTCACCACACAAGAACCAAGCCAACAAAAGAAACTCAAGCACAACATATACACAGGCAATCAAACAGATATACACAAATATAGCAAGCAATAAATAAATAAAACAAACAAAAGCAAGATGGGTTTAACCCTAAAAAATAAAGAGTAGTCCCCAATGAAGTCGCCATTTCTGTTGCGATGAGAATCGGATAACAAGCTATTAATTAACTTGCATCACACTTCTTTGAATTCACAACCGACTTTGATTTATCCAAAGGAAAGGTTCAAGATCGAGAAAAACCTAAAAGGGGGGAGATCTAAGGTTCGGGGGTTGGTTACGCCTAGAGAAGGTATTAGCATCCTAAACATCCGTAGTACTCTACGGGAACCTCTTGTTTTAACTTGTTATATCTTACTCGCTTGCTAAGGGTGCTATGCTAAAGATTGAAGCCCTAGGGGTTTGTATCTAAGTATACTCGACAAAGCATCGCACTTTGCGCCTACGTATCCTTACGGGAGTGGAATCAGAGTATCTGTAGTTCACCGATCTAAGGGTGAAGGATAGGAACCATTGACTATGGCCAAAGTTCCAAGGGGAAATGAGTACGAGCTCATTTAGAGTTCACGATAACTCTCTAAGTCTAAGTTATAAGGGAAAGTGAGTTCTCATGATGATGAGAATCACATAGAGTTTAGAAACTCCAACCTACTTCTAAGTTATGATTTCATTGGCTCTCATGAGGCCAAGAAAAAAGGGTAAACCTAGAAGGATAAGGTATGGTGGTTGTTTAGTGACTTCATGAGTCAATTTAAGGAGGGTCTCCCTTTGGAATGGGGGGAAATGATAGTAGTTGTAAAGATTACTAAAAGATAACAAGTCATAATTCAAATATGATGAGGTAAAAGACATGAATAAGATATGAGATGAAACAAAATTATGATGTCAACGCAAAGTTAGAATCATACATGTTGGACAAAGATCAAACATGATAAATAGAAATAATCATGGCAAGATGAATAAGGAAGTGCAATAAAAACCCTAATAAGTATTTCTAATCTTATCATGAATAAAGGTCTCAAGATTAAATATTTTTACTAATTTTATTTTATATTTAGAAAGTAAATTCAATTAGAAGGACATAGCAAAAAGAATGGAGAGAAAAAGATGTAAAATGAACAAGTTATGGAAATTAGAAAATAAAGCATAAACTTGAAAAATAAATCAAAATCAACAAGTGATAAAAATTAAGGAAATGGTACACCTAGGGATTGAACCCAGGTCTTTTCGCTCACAGGTTAAAACCAAAGCCAATTCAACCAACGCGCGTCTTTGATATATAATGGATAGCACAGATAGATATGTAAAGAAAGGCGAAAATCATGAAATAAAACAAAAGGACTGGGGCGACGGGGATTCGAACCCCAGTCCTAGAGGTAGGCAAGGCGTGTGATTGTGTGTGATTGCCACTGGGGTGGCTGTTACATCCGGTATTATATTCGCTTCAATAAATATACATACTAAACATGCACGCATATTCCAAATCAACCACAAACCAAACCAAACATGCATACTGCTCATGACTTGCAATCTTCATATTGCGCCTTTCACCATCAATCATATAAACAGGGACATGATTACTCATTCAAAATTAAGAAATGCTACACATATCAAATGCCAAATAAGTACTTAATCATACAAATTGGTCATCAACTAACAACAAATCACTTGAATACACAAAGCAATGAAAACTATCGCAGCCATAGTAGTAGCATGTTTAAGGAGGTTCAATAAAATGTCTTGAAAAGGAACTAAGAAACACACATGTAGTTCACAGTTCCAAATGGCAATTGAGTTCAGCTCATGTATGTCAAAATAATCTCAAGACTTAACACACTTAATGGAGATCAAACAAGGACATGTTTTGAACACAAATAATAAACATGCATACCAGGAAATCCAAAACAGTATGGCATGGTTTTGAACATAAGCTAAATGTTGACAATCAAGTTAGCACAAAAATCAAAGTAAGCTAGCAGCAAGCATCAATCAAGTTCAAAGGGGGTTTAAATGAAGTGAAAACAACTTGGAATACAACTTAATAGGCAACATATAGATACAAACCAGCATGGTAATGAGGTTAGTTTCAAGTATGTCCAAAAAAAACATCTTCAAGAATTAACATGTTCAGTGTGGAGTAGCAAAGATGTTTCAATACTGATATCAAATTATTGGCAAAGTAAAGAGTTTAAAATGCAAGCTAACAAAGGATATGTTAGGGCATAATGCAACCAGTTTCAAAGATATCCTCCAAGGTTCAAATAGTAGCTCAAAACATGTCAAAGATAGGTCAGATCAATATGAGAACATATTCTGAGACTGTTAATGACAAACTCCCATGATTGAAGCAAGGAACAGGAAGAACACAAGTAATCAGCAGCATGTTTAATCATGACATTACAAAGCAGTGGGCTAACAACACATTCAAGTGGAATTTCAAGTAAGTACACAACTGATACACCATACATAGATCATGGAATCCAAAACATTCAAGCATGGGCTAAACATCAGTTTAATGTAAACTAAAAGATCCATGTAGGAGCAAGGTGAGTTAGCAAACTCAAACATAGGCAGTCAATGAAATGAAGACTAAAACCCTACTGACAGCTTGGTATATACATCCACATACTAAACAACAATGTATATCACAAAAATTTAGCATAATCTGATTACAGTTCCATACACAAAGACAGGTGATGATGACTCAATACAATTTAAATGCTTAACCATGAAAACCATTCAAACATAAAGTCACATAGTGTCAAGGAAAGATGCTCTCAAAAATAGCAAGCACAGGAATGGTTCATGTATCAAGATAGATTAAGGGCAGACCAAGTCAAATACAATATCAAGACAAGCTCACTTAGGTTCATAGCATTTTAGGAACATGGTACTGTCATGAAGCAAGAGTCTAAGCATAGTTGTACACATAATGTCATCTAAATCAAGTAGCAATTTAGGCATAAACAACAGATACTCAAGAAACTACATTTATCATATTGATACAAGCATAAAATCAGTCATGTTTACAGTGACAAACACACAAGCATCATGATGGTCAAAAATCTCACATGTGTTCAAGAATAGGGAATGTTACAAACAGCATAGCAGCCACATTCAAATTCAATCAAAAGTATCACTTTAACATAGACAAAGGCATGGGACTTGGTGGAAACCAAGTTAGGCAACATCAAGCAAACATATTATCACACATATAAGGATTAGGCTCTAGGTGGTTTAGTAAATGTTAAAGGTACATAGAAGTAACAAGCATCCATAAACTAAAATATATCAAGGCTAAAACATATCATGAACATAATGTTGACATAAAGAACAAGATCATGATACCACCAAAACATAACTTCTGAGATTAACAATTCAGCACAATGGTTTTTCATGTACAAGATGGAAAGGCATAAGTCATAGAACAAGAGAGGCATATGAGCATCAATAGAACAGTTTTCATCCTAAACTCCACATTCCTAATCATAAACCTTAAGCATCTACTAAATCAAAAGTCAGTCCAAAGGGGTGCAACATCAAGCAATAACTTGTATGATACTAATAGTTCAAACAATCAAAACTCAAATACAAGGTCAATCATCAACAATGCTAGGGCAGTGGTGCATACAAATGTGTACAAAACTATCAATCTTAAAATTGCAAACATCCACAATGACAAGGCTTAAATCCAATGATTGAGTACACCAAATGGTCATATATTGATGATAGCAGAAAAAAAAGGAAATAGTGCTACTTGAGCAAGAACAGCTGACAACATCAAACAATCATTAAATCAGCAATAAAGATAGCTAAGCTCAGACATTCTACAACTTAAGAGTACATCAGAACTATGAAGAGAAACATAGGTTCACAAGTCTCTTGGCACAACATCATATTTAAGTACATACGACCTCTAAGTAGATCAACAAAACCAAGCATCAATCTTGTCAATATAAAACCACAATGAGAACTTAGTTACATCCATTTAAGGGACAAAACAGAGGTACTATAACTCATCACAAAGGCATTCATGTGTATCATATCAAAAGACATCATCTTATTTTATAAACTCAAGTCATGAGCATAAAAACAATATATTCAAGCATATACCAACAAGATTCATATGTAAAAAAAAAAGAGCAAGATGCATATGATGTAATGGCATTAAATGAGCATATTTAAACAAGAGGGACAGAAAACGATACCACGTGGAGTGATGTCCACTGTCTTCAAATGTACTGATTGCTCCCTTTCCAAAGCCCTCCAAGAACACCTTTCAACTTGCTTGCTCGACACCTTTGGAACTTCAGAAGATTTTTGAGTGTTTGGTGAAAATTGTTGGTGTGTAGATGTGTAGAAGCGAGGCCCTTTTATAGGCTGAACCCAAGGGTTGAGTGAGTCCAAACATCAAACATGTGATGTGATGAGTAGAAATTAGTCACAACGTCTCTTTTTGAAATTCAAATGTTGGTCCATATCTTGGAGACGATTATGCTGTTCATGTTGTGCAAAACCTCAGAATTGCAAGGTCAATTCACCACTTCATGTATTGCTTCAGAGCTCTTCACTTGATGTGATTGGGAGGGGTATCAAATGAGGCAAAGGTTGGGGATGGCGTAGAGAGATTGCAGACGAAAGCAGGTTGAAAGCTGAAACTGGCAAATCCTCAGAACCACTTTTATTGAGCCAAACCTTGAAAGCTGAAACGGGAAAGGCTTCTTGGAGAATTCAAATTGATAAACCGCGCCACCGGATTGAATTGAAACAATTTCTTGAATGAATTGACAAGCTTGTATTTGAATTTCTCTTCTTCATTCTGAATTTCGCATGCATGAGAAAGGAGAAGGAACAAATTTGGTTGTTTTGGTTTCCTTAGTGTCCATGCGCCACTTCCTCATTAATTGGAAATTGAGTTGAAAAGTCAACACCACAATGCTTATTCCCTATTGGTCCTTGGCAATGAAATTCAAATCCAATATAGTTGCAATACATTTTGTACGTTGGGCTCATCATATGGGCTTATGGAATAAAATTTAGAATTAGTTTTTTATCTCTTGTCATAAAAGAAAATAATTAGGAAAAAAAAATAGTGATGGTGGATTTGGCAATTGATTAGGGTTATAGATATGGTTTAGGAGAATTAAAAATGACAAATTGGATGAAATTGGTTAAATGAAAGGCTAGTGAAATAGGTTTAGAAATTGAAGGTGACAATTGAGGATAGATAAGATTGGTAGAAATTTGGTTATGGAGAGGATCATGGTTAGGGTTATTGGAGACAATCTCTTAGAGAATTGCTTGATTCAATGCTCCATCCAAAAAAGTCTTGATTAATCACGTCTTGAATCTCCTTAAGATAGCACCTGATAAAAAAGAAACAAACACAAACAAAAAACCTGATAAAAGGGTTAGCTATGCAAGATGATTGACCTAATATGAAATGCAAGAGATCAATGGATCTAAGGGTAAAATTTGGGGTGCAACACTATTATTATTATTATTATTATTAAGGATGTTATTATTATTTTTGTTGATTAAAAATATGAATTAATTAAATGGATAATGGGCTAGTGGAAAGTGGTAAGGGCAGTTTAGTCATTAAACTGGAATTAGTGAGAATTAGTGAGGGGTTAATCATAATCAGATTTTTGGGGAGAAAGAGAAAGACTAGGGAGAGGAAGAACAAGGAAGAACTAGGGCACCCATCTTCATCAATTTTCGCAGGAATTTGATCGGGAAATTCGAGGTAAGGGGGAGAATGGGTTTAATATTGGTGGTATAATCATGAGAGGGTAGTGGGTAGTCCTTAACCCTGTAGGAATTCATATGAATTTATGTCGTATTATGATTGTGTTGTGCATATGTGAATCTGTGGTGAAAATGGTGTTAATCGAATCTTTGTGGTTTTGATTTGTATGATATTTTGATATTGTTGTTGCTACTGTGTGAGCATATTTGTTGCAGATCTGTTTTGATGCAGGTTGAGGGAACGAGATTAGACCCAAGATCTATAATTTTGACTAGTAATGATAGGCAAAAGAAGTAATGGGAGATTAGAGGCTTAAAATTGATGTAGAACTGATTTTAGGACTAATTGGAAGTGTAGAATAGAGACCAAAGTGGCAGAATTCAGACTGGTATGAAAAATGGACGTTTTTCACAGTCTCTGCCCATACGCGTAACAGGGAGGGCGATACGCGTATGAATTGGTGTGCAGGAGGCCAATACGCGTAACAGGCGTGTTGTTACACATATGGCAAGGTGTTACGAGGGCAATACGCGTACAAAATCCCATTTAACACGACCCTCTGCCCGTACGCGTAATGGTACGCATATGGAAACCTCGCCTTACGCGTATGAGAGGAGTTACGCGTAACCAGATCTGAAAGTAGAATTTCGAGGGAAAAACACTCCTCTGCCTATACACGTAATAGGCAGGGCAGTACGCGTATGGCAGGGAGGGGAGGGGAGCCTTACGCGTCTGGTACGCAGCTGGATGGGCGAGTGAGCAAGGAAATACGCGTCTGGCACAAGGCAATACGCGTATGGCCAGTTAGGGTGCAGAGTTTTTCCGTTTCGCGATTTCTTTCCCGTTTTTGTGTCCGAAGTGGCTTCTTTTGGTTTCAGAGGTTGGGTATAGGTGCCAGAACCTGAGGGATGTGTAATTGGTGATGAAATAATTAATTTAATAATTTCAGTGAATTAATTAGATATTCGACTAATTAACGTCGTGAGAGGTATTATCCATGGTGGTACGTGTTGGTGAATGGTTCTTGTGAGATCAGGAGGATCGTGATGATGTATATCTATTATTATACATGTGTATTATATGCATAATCGTTGTCATGCATTCATGGCGTGTCGGTGGTGGTGAATCATTTCTTAGGAAGAGTGTATGTGATTCACCCGAACTCCAATGAGGAGTGTGGTGGGGATAAATCATTGCCAAGTAGGGGTGTATGTGATTTATTCGGGTTCGATTGAATGAACCATGGTGTTTTGGTACCAAAGGCATTGTGTCGATTGTGGAGTTACATTGCATTGTTATTACATATTGATTAAATTTTGAATGAAAGTGACATATGTTTCGTGAACATGTGATTGTGTGTTTGTGTGTGAGTAACTACCCATTATCATGTATTATGCACCGCTATTTATTGAATGTAGTTCTCACCCCTTTGTTGTTGTTGTGTCTGTGCTTCTTCGGAAGTACAGATAATCCAGGTACTTGAGTATGCATGGAGTGCGTGTTACCTGATCGAGTCTTAGGAGTCGCTCTGATACGTAACACGGAATTTGGGGATTTTCATTATTTGTTATTCATTGTTTAATTTGGTTACGTATCATTTCTTTTATTGAACTTATGGTGGACCAAATTTTAGGTGGGTTTTGATGTTGTTGGCATGTGGCCGTAAATTGAATAAATAATTATTTTTTCGCTGTTTTGATTTTATTAATGAAAAAGGAGTTTTGTTGTTGGTTTTATGGATGTAACATCCTACTTTGGTTGTAAAAACTCTGATTATTTCCGTATTATTTCAATATTTTATAAAATGGGAAAGTGTGGTGTTACACTTTGTGTGTTCATGGAATACAAGATTAGTAACTATTTGGATTGCACTTATCTTGTCACAATAGACCGTGATTGGTTTGTGAATGAAAATATGGAAATCATGCAACAAATACTGTAACCTGACGACTTCAAAAGTTGTGTTTGCCAGAGCTCTGTATTCGGCTTCAGAAGATGAGCGAGACACAATGTGCTACTTCTTGCATTTCCAAGAGATCTAGAAAGTGCCCAGAAAAGAACAGAAGCCTGTTGTAGAACAACTTCTTACTGGGAAAGCTCCCCCAGTCAGAGTCAGAAAAACTTGTGAGTGACATGTCAGTCTTATGTTTGAAGTAAAGTCCTTTGCTAGAGCATTTTTGATGTATCTAAGAATTCTAAAGGCAACTTGCATATGTAGTTTTGTTGGAGCTTCCAGGTGTTGACTGAGCTGCAAACAAAAAAACTAAAGTCAAGAAGAGAGTATGTTAAATAAACTAGCTAACCAATGAGGTTTATGAAAGAAGTGGGATCATAAAGGAGAGGGGTTTTGTCATAATGCAAGTTATGGCTTGGGTCCATAGGTATCGAGGTAGGCTTTGCAACTAGGAGTTTTGTCTCTTGAAGGATATCTAGATTATATTTGCGTTGACAAAGTGATGTGCCCTGAGTAGATATGGCAACGTCAAACCCCAAAAAATACTTTAGATTGCCAAGGTCTTTAATACTGAATGCAACATCCAAGACTTTCATAATGTTATTTATCTCAAGGAGGCTATAACCTGCAAGCACCAAATCATCAACATATACAAGAATAGCTGTAAAACAATTATCAATTTTCTTAGTGAATAAGGAGTAGTCAGATTTGGATTGGGAATAGCCTAAGGATATGAGAGTGGTAGTTAATTTATGGTTCTATTGTCTACTAGATTTTTTGAGACCATAAATGGATCTCTTAAGCTTGGACACAAGATTTTTATTAGGAACTTTTAGCTCAAGGGGGAATTTTCATGTAGACTTCTTCTTCCAAGTCACCATGTAAAAATATTGTATTAATGTTAAGTTGGTGTAAATACCAATTTTGAGATGAAGAAAATGAAAGAAGAAGTCTAATGGTTGTCATTTTGATAATAGGGCTAAAAGTGTCATGGTAGTCCAGACCCTTGGTTTGATTGAACCTTTTTGCTTAAAGGTGAGCTTTGTACCTTTCTATGGTACCATTGGCTTGGAATTTCAATTTTAATTTATGAGGGATGGAATCTCATTATTAACGACTCCTTGTCAATTAGGGTTAAGTATGAAAGTAAAATAGGAGGTGAGTTCAATGTTAGAGGATACTTAAGATTAAGCATTTTGTGTTGAGTAGATAAATTAGAATATGAAATGAAGGTAGATATAAGGTATAAATGAGTACTTGTATAAGAAGGATTGTGATTGAATGACGTAGCTATTAAAATGCCACAGTTGAAGTCTTTAAGATATGATGGTGGTTTAGATGTTCTGGTGGACTTCCTAAGGGTATGCAGGGTAGGGAGGTTAGGAGAAGGTTATTGAGGTAAGTGGCCAGGATTAATGCTTGTGGAAGTTGTGGGAGAAGGGCTAGTGTGAGGAAGAAGTGATGTATGTGTGGGGGAATCTGTAGTGGGGTTATCGGTGAGGTGGTGGTGATCTTGGTCTTCAATGTGGTCATGGAAATAGTCTTGGATGGATGTAAATTTAGGATGGGTAAAAGTAGGGATATCTTGTTTATGTGTATGGTATGGAAAAATATGTTCAAAAAAATTGTATCACAAGAGAGAAACAATTGTTTTGTGTGAATATCAAAGAGAACATGTCGTTTGACACCATGTTTGTTGCCAAGGTAGACATTTACGTGATCTACTATCAAGTTTTCTTCACTGTCTTTTGGAACTAGCGGTATGGGCACTACTACGAAAAACCCATTTAACAACGGTTGGAAATGACATATAATGACGCGGGCGAAGGCTTTGTTATGTAGAGTGTTGTTGTATATGCAGTACGTACAATGACGGTCCTGGGACCGTTGTTGTAAATTGGAAAATGCACTATATATTATGACGGTTATTTTAAATAACCGTTGTTGTATGTCTTTTAATAAAATAAAATAAAAATTGCAGCATTAGAACAAGAACAACAGCAAGAACAAGAACAACAGCAAGAACAACAAGAACATCAAGAACAACAATAAGAATAACAACAACAACAACAACAACAACATCATCATCATCAATAACAACAAAAACAACAACAACAATAACAACAATAACAAAAAGAACAAGAACAAGAACAAGAACAAGAACAAGAACAAGAACAAGAACAAGAACAAGAACAAGAACAAGAACAAGAACAAGAACTAGAACAAGAACAAGAGCAAGAACAACAACAACAACAATAATAATAACAATAATAACAACAAGAACAACATTACTAAAAAAAACAACAAGAACATAAATAATAAAAAAGAACAACAAACAACAACAATAATTAAAAAAGAAAACCAACAACTAACATTGCTAACTCGAGTTCTGAAATTTGTTCTGAAATTTGGTTTAGTGGAGAAATAGAGTATCGTAAATGAAAGATGATGTTTGGAGGTAGAAGATGTTTAAGTTTTAGGTTTCACGCGGATCACTAATAGTAATGTCTTGGTCGTTGATAATCACTAAATGGACAGCCAAGATTTGTTTAAGGATAGTGGATAAACACAATATGCGCGCCACCTATAATGTTGGTAATGAGAATTGAAAAAATAAGTAAAAAAAACCAAAAATACTGGTGTTGGGACTTGAACCCATGACAAGACACTACCTATAATGACAGTTGATTTAAATTACCCGTGGTGAAAGGTCTGTAAGCATTTTGAAAAAATAAGTAAAAAACGCTACATGTAATGACAGTTGGTTTAAATACCCATGGTTAAAGGTCTGTCAGCATTTTGAAAAAATAGGAAAGAACTAACATGATTAAAATAAATTCAGAAATATCTAAAAACACGAAATTTAATCTAATTAGGTAAAATAAGAATTTTGAGAATTTTTTTGGAAATTTTTGAGACTTTGAAAACAGTAAAAAATTCATTAAAAATAGAAAAAAGATGAATTTGGGGACGAAACAAATCTAAAAAAGGAGACGATTTTCCCTAAAACTGATTTTTTTAAGAGCAAGACCTAAAACTAAACTATAGGCTATAATGATGGTTTTGCAAATACCCATGGTGAATGGTTGTGGGCATTTTGAAAAAATATGTAAAAAAACCATAAATGTTGGTGCTGGGAATTGAACCCATGACCAGGCGCTACCTATAATGACGGTTTTTTAAATACCCGTGGTGAAATGCCTCACATTTCACCACAGTTGGAATATTATCCGTCATTAAAAGCCTTTTAATGAGATTTAAAAAAATGCGTGCATCTATTACAATGGTGTATAGGCAAGCCGTTGTAAGCCTAGCGTTGTTGTATGCGCGTTTTGTAGTAGTGGGGTTAGGCAACCAAAAGTTCTAATGGCATTATAATCAGGAATAATGTGAAAAAATAAAGTGTAGGGAGTCTTATATTGTAGAAGTTTATATGGCATTCTATTTATGAGAAATGTAACATGGGAAAGGGAATGAGCCCACAAAGAATTTGGTATATGGGATTGGAAGAGAAGAGCACGCGTGACACTTAAAAGGTGCTGGTGCTTTCTTTCCACTATGCCATTCTGTTGTGGTGTGTCAACACACAAAGTTTGATGAATGATACTAAGTTAGATAAAAAAAATTGATTGTAAATTTGGGTGCATTACTAGATCTAAGTGTTAAGTTTGGAAATGAGTTTTCACATAGTTAATAAACGACTTGACCAAATTAGAAGTTTCAGACTTTTGTTTCATCAAGAAAATCCAACAGAAACAGTTATAATCACGTACAACAGTTAAGAAATAATGGTGATCAAACATATAAGGGGTGGAAAAAGGTCCCTATATATTCATATGAATAAGTTCAAAACATTTTTCAGTAACATTGGCACGATCAGGAAATGGAAGCATCTTTTGCTTAGTGTAACACCCCATATTACTTTCAGGATTATCGACTGACCCCAAAAACCAACACATGCCTTTTCATCATGATTTAACCTCACTAACATGCTTTCCGAGAAACTTTCCAGAAGGTCACCCATCCCAAAATTGTTCAAAGCCAACCACGCTTAACTATGGAGTTCTTATGGAACAAGCTACTGAAAAGAAGATGCATCTTGTAGGTATAGGTAATACCAATCAATCCTTATTAGCATTTCTTCAACCATGCAGTCTCATACCTGCAGAGCCTCAGGATCCCTCTCATTCAGATATGAATTCAGTTTTTCCATAGAAGCTGCTAGGAGTGTCTAATTGTCATGCATTGTGCACCGACAACCACTCCCCCGCCCTTGGGCGTTACATGTAACCACTCCCCATCCTCTTCGGCCTCAGGTGCTACATTTCCACCAGCTTCCTCTTGGTTCGTCCCCGAACCATATCGTACTAGGAGAGGTCAGACTCTGATACCATTTGTAATGCCTCAGATTGATTTCAGGATTATCGGCTGACCCGACAAACCAACACATGCCTTTTCAGCATGCTTTGTCCTCACTCACATGCTTTCCAAGAAACTTCCCAGAAGGTCTCCCATCCCAAAATTGGTCAAAGCCAAGCACGATTAACTGTGGAATTCTTATGGAACAGGCTACCGAAAAGAAGATGCATCTTGTTGGTATAGGTAGTACTAATCAATCCTTATTAGCCTTCTTTCTACAATATAGTCTCATACCTGCATAGCCTCAGGATCCCTCTCATTTGGATGTGAATTCGATTTTTCCATAGAAGCTACTAGGAGTGTCTCATTATCATGCCTCGTGCATCAACAACCACTCCCACGCCCTCGGGTGTTACATGTAACCACTCTCCACCCTCTTCGGCCCCGGGTGTTAGACTTAGCATATAAACAAACATCACAAGGGGTGAGGGATTTTAAGATACGAGGCATGGGAAATTTTTTATTAAGGTGAAACATAGTGTCATTAGAAGGGTGACCCAAACATTGGTGCCACAAATTACATTTACTAGTGATATAAGAGTAAATGTGTAAAACATGATTAAAGTTGTGTTGCAATGTGGATAAGTCAACACATATAGACTATGTTGAAGCTCAGCTGCGCCAATCTTCTTCAGGGTAAGGTTCCCCTGTATGAAGCATTGGTGGGAGTTAAAAATGACATGGCATTGAAGATTATTTGTCATTCTAGGAACATAAATTAAATTGGTGCAGAAACTAGGTATATACAGAATATTAGTTAAATAAATTTCATCATTAAAAACACAGTTCCAACATGTTGAGTTTTGATAATAGTCACATTGGGAAGACTAAAAAAAGATAGATTTGATGGAAACTAAGTGAGTGAAGATACTAACCAAGTTCTAGAAGTTAAATGTTGCTTGTATGTTCGCACATAAGAAGCTTAAATGTTAGTTTGTATATGCATTAGAAAGGACTAAACAATGTTTATTTGTGAAAAGGTCCTCGATCGCACGGGGGAGAGAAAAAGTAGGTTTGATTGGTTGAAGTTTTTTTTACTAAACAAGTGTTTAGATCACATTCTAACGGTTAAAAATTGGCTTGCGCGCTCATGGGGGAAGCTTAAGCGCTAGTTTGTTTATACATTAGAAAGGATTAGACAATGTTCTTTTGAAAAAGAGTTTTCGATCGAACGGGGGCGAGAAAATAAGTTTAATGTGTTGAGTGTTTTCAGAAAAATGACGAATTCTCGGTGAGAACGAGACATGAGCCTCAGGACCAATTATTCGGAGTTTCATTGGAATACTAGACTTCAATGAACATTTTCATTTAATGTATTTATGAAATTTGTTTGATGAACAACGAACACTCGATAAGAACAAGACGTGTTCCTCAAAATTGATTGTTCAAAGGTTCCACTGGAATTCTAGACTCCAACGGTCCCTCTTTTTGTCCAAGTTCGTGTTAAGTGCTTTAGAATCGAAAGAAAGACTAATCGGCTAGCCGAAGATGTATGCCCTAGGACCGATCATTCGAGGATTCAAGGAATATGAGACTCCAAGGTCCTCTTCTTTCGTGTTTGTTAAGAAAAAGGGTTTTAATCGCTTCATATAAGTAGAAAATATTTGAAATACTAATAGTCGATTGGAATCTGGTGTGCTCAGAATGCTCGACTATTAGGGGTCTAAAGAGATGTGCATCTCCCGGTCCTTTGTCTTTCAATTTTCATTAGGAAAAATATTTTGCGCATCAACGACTTAACGTTGGATCAAGCATCTCAAATTGATTGTGAAAAGAGTTTGATTTTAAGTGGAAGAGATACTTGACATATGATCAAGCACTCATGTTGGTGGAAATGGCTTGATTTGTGAAAATTTCCCGAAGTTGGATCGAGCGTTATTTTTGTTCTATTTTGAAAATGGTTGATTTTACGCTAATCTTGAATAACAATTAACTAGCACAATAAGAACAAAATAAAGGGGAAGCGGTAAAAATATTACACGTCATGGGAATGAGGGTACATTTTGTAGAATGGGGATATAATAAAGCGATTAAAGTACAAGCCCATTGAACAAGTAAACAAGTGAGTTATCATTTAATCAGTTAAATAAGCTCATAAAAATTAATTTGCAAAGCTAATCAATCTTAATTAACATAATCAACTAACTAAAATAAGACTTTCTAAATTGATTAATTATAAACAACAAGGAGCTCATTGTAAGAAGGCCCAAGAGAAAGCTAAGGGACCGATTTTGATCAAATTTTAAAGTAAAAAATGACCGGTTCAAAAGCCTTAAGTTGATCAAAATGCAACCGAAAAAGGAGTCGAAAAAATAAAACGAGTACACCAAGTTAAACTACGTAAGTCATAAATTAATAATATTGACGTATGCAAGCTTGATTTCAAAACTTTTCGCTTGCTAATTTTACGTACAATTTGAAAATTGATTCAACCAGTCTGTCTGTAGATCTGAAAATTTATTCAGGTCGACATTTTAGGCGTTATGCATGATGAAATGTATATTATGCTATGAAGATGATGCAAAGTAAAGTAAAACCAGATGCATGAAATTTTTAAAATGCCCAAGCAAAATTAGAATTTGACAACTACCCTTTTCGAGATTCTGGACATGTTTGCCAGCGATCCTAGTCTTGTATCGACAGCTTGGTCGATCCCTCATCATTAGTCTGTCGTCGTTTCATCATTAGTTCTCTTTAAGACACTTTATTAATGCTTTCTCACATCAAATGTGTTTTCATTGATATTCTTTGATGACTTTTGACTAGCTGAAAAATCCAAGTGTAACAACGGTGCATAAACATTTAGGATAGATTCACACATCTACTCAATTATGCACATAATCAGAAAATACACCACCATCATGTATTCACACCTCACTCACAACACAATCATTCAATCAAATGCATTCAAAATAATGCAACAAATGACTCGACTCATGATTGTCACGGTCCCCACTCTAACCAGATTCACATATCTACTCTATATGCATACAATACCAAATCAACGTTTGGTTCTTCATACGAATCGGGTACCAATCTTTATGAACCCGAGCCCCCCCTTTGAGCTCTAAGTCCCATCTCAAGGCTTGGGTCAAGCCACTAGTCCCCATTCTGAACTAGTGAACACGCCTCTTTCACAAAAATGACACATATGATGAATGTCATACAAAATGTAATACAATCCATTCTAACTATACATGAATGCTTAAAAACAGATGCAATACAACCCCACTCTAACTATAAATAATTACATTTTTAATGCATCAATAGTAGCTCATCCACATCTCATCAACACAATCAACATTACATCATACTTTCACTCTTATCACACATATTCACAAGTTACACATAACTCACATGTATTCATAATATTACTCAATTAATTATATAAATTAATTAATCAAATGATACTCATCACAAAACACCAAACAACAGACAAAAACTTGACCGCCCAACAAAACCACTCCCAAAACCAAACTCAACAAGTGAGAACAATCCTTCTGATTCAGTGACGGGTGACTTGTCATAGTGATGACACCTGTCATCCTCCCTATAACCCAACACGTCACACTGTGAAGACCTGACAAGACTGTGCTTGCTGGAGGTCATGACGACCTCCCCGTAATTTGATTGACACCCATTAACGCGCTTACAAAACATGACACTCAGGGCGTCATATGGGTGATACCTAGGGCGCCATATGGGTAACGCCTATCACCCTGGTAACAGATGCGAAAATATGTTTTGCTATGCCAAAACCTGCGAAATTCACCAAAAAAAAACTTTAAAACACCTCTAACCCATCCATAAACAATACCCACATGGTTATAACACAGTAGAATATTATTTCCTATTAATCTAACATGTTATTACATTGATTCAACCACAAAACTCAAAATTTAATAATGTTTCAAAAGCCCCAATTTCACATCCAAACTCATGTTTATGAACATATTGCATATGAAATAATCCTACCAATTATAGTACATGAATTTGCAATCAAAGCATGTTATAAAGCAAAATTGAAAACATATATTTCATCACAACCCACAATCACACAAAATTGAGATATTCCTATTGGAGGTTATGGGAAACCTCTATAGCTTTTCATTAATTAAACACTCATAGATGAAGAATCTCCCCCTTACCTTGCAACTCCATAAAAATTTAGCATAGCAACCTCAATTGATTTCTTCTCTCAAGCCATAACACTCTTTCCTCAAAGTTCTGCTCTCTAATATCCCTTGTTTTCACGTATGATAAAAAATAGCTCTAAAAATATAATTTTGGTCTAACTTAAGAATATATATTATTTTATTTATATTCTCTGAATTTCACTTTTTACCTAACTCAAATTCATTTTTCCTCCACTCACCACCAAACTCTGTCAATTCCCAAAATTTTCCCAATTATACAAATTCTCACTAATATCTAATTAATTAATTCCCACTAAACTAATATCGTCACTAGCCAAACATGTCACATATTCACAAAAATAATTAATTAAATAAAATAAAATACTCAATTAAATTAAATAGATAATTAAATAAGCAAATATTTAAATTGGGGTGTTACACACGGTGCCTAAAGACGTTCTATACAACTTGAAAGAGAAAAGCAGAGGACACTTTTGAACTTTTGAACAAACATCACAATAAAATAGGTTGAATAAAATAAGAAATAATACATAAAAATATATCCATATATACATTGCAAGAGAAGATATACACGTGCCATAGTCAAGTTCACCGACAGAAAAAAAACCTAGCCATCTATAGAAATCACTTGCCTGTCTTCAATAATCTGATCAAGGTGGACTTGGGATTGATAGATAAGACAAGTTGAATAAAAATATTTAACCTACAGAAGTGCATTCTCAAAAGCATCCCAAGCAACCAAAAAACCAGCTTGCAAGTGTAGCGAGCGATTTTTGTGGGTGACGTGACCACCTTATCGCTGAAGTTTGGGTTTTCCTCCTTGAGGAGGAAGGGTGCTACTTTCTGATTTCTTATTTATCCCATGAAGCTGAAAGGTAAAGGGAAGCTATCTAAAACTAACCTTGCACGCGAATGTTTAACTAAACAAACATTTAAAAGAGATTGGGGGGTCCGGGGTCAGGTTATACAATGGGTAGTTGTCAATTATCCATCCTATATGTGGTTATCCATAGGATGTTAGCTTTTAGGTTTCGCTTTGTAATTGATAGCGTTTATCTGCTGATGGGTTGGGAAAGTTTCTTGGAAAAGTGTGACAGGGAGAGTGAGTTTTTATTTTCAGTGGAAAAATGATGATGATGATGGCTTAGGGTATGAAACCTAAAGTTTTGATTGATATGAAGGTACTGGACCTAGGATTTTTTATTGGTATGCTCGCTAAGATTTCACAATCTTATGCCTACGTATTCCCATTTAAACGAAACAGGAAAATCAGAGCAATCATAGTTCCTCCTATTCTAAGGGAGGAAAAGATGTTTTGGTGTCTTATTCAAAGCCCAAGATTGAAGCTAAAAGGGTGTCTATGTCTTGTTCAAAGCCTAAGATTGAAGTTAAAAGGGTATTAAGAGGGAATTTGTCATCTCTAAAGAGAGATTGTTGACTTTTGTGTGCCTTGATCAAAGCACAAGGTTGATGCTAAAAGGTTAATTGATTTGGCTAGGGGATTTCTTTATACAAAGCCTAAGAGGAGGCTGGATAAGACTGACTCAACAAGAGAGTGTTTTATCTGTCTTGTACAAAGCCCAAGATTGAGGCTAAAAAGAGACTGACTCTTTGGGGATATCATTATATAAAGCCTAAGAGGAGGCTAAAAAAAGGATTTTGACTCCGTCGGGGAGGTTTATATGTGTTTTGTACAAAGCCCAAGATTAAAGCTAAAATGAGTTTGACTCTGCTTGAGAGTATTATCTGTCCTGTACAAAGCCCAAGATTGAGGCTAAAACGGGAAATTCAACTGACTTTGGTGAGGATATTTTTTATGCGTCTTGTACAAAGGTCAAGATTGAGGCTGCAATGAGTTTGACTCTGCTTGGGAAAATTATTCCTCAAAGCCTAAACGAAGGTTGGGAGGAAATGACCCGGCTGGAGAAGTTATTTGTCCCCAGTTTAAGAGAGGGAAATTTATGTCTTGTACAAAGCCCAAGATTGAGTCTAAAAGGGTTGACTCAACAAAAGAGTGTTTTTATTTGTCTCGTACGAAGCCCGAGATACAGGCTAAAAGGGGTTGACTCAACAAGAGAGTGCTTGACTCAACAAGAGAGTCTTTTAAGGTGATTGACTCAACAAGAGAGTTTCAGAGGTGATTGACTCAACAAGAGAGTCTGAAAGTTTATTGACTCAACAAGAGAGTCTTTTATACTCAACAAAATAGTGTTTTGTTGTCTCGTACGAAGCCCGAGATTGAGGATAAAAGGGTATTGACTCAACAAGAGAGTCTTTTATACTCAACAAGAGAGTCTGGAAAGGTGGTTGACTCAACAAGAGAGTCTGAAAAGGTTAGCTCCGCTGGGGAGAATCATTTGTACAAGGCCCAAGAGGAGGCTGACTTCGCTGAGGAAGGATCATTATACAAAGCCTAAGAGGAGGCTAGATTTCTGCTAGGGATTTATTGAGATCCCCATGTAAGTCTAAGTGAGGAATCAACTCTTGCTGAGGATTACAGAAGAGTTGAGAGATCAGATACTTGGAGGTTCTGATTTAAGATAGTGATGACCCTGGTCGGGGAAATCTCATGAGAGAGGCTGGGTTTCTGCTGGAGATCAATCCAGAGTGTCCGGGGTTTTTTCCTATAGTTGTAATGAACTTGGGAATGTCTTTGAGACTCAAGGGGATTTAGACTATCCAATTCTACTGGTGTGGAAGAGTTTTATCTTTTGATGATGCCTCCCAGAGGAGGCAAGGGCATTAAGGGATGAGAATCAACCCTAAAGTGGCCTGAGGTTTGACACTGGAAAGACTGCTCTAGCAAAGGATGACTAAGTTCAGTCTTACACCTTTAAGAGGTCGTCAAGGTCCTTGTGTTAAGCCCAAGAGAAGGCCTGAGAACTTCTAAAAAGCTGAAGGGTCCTTGTACAACGCCCAAGAGGAGGCGGGGATGCTTTTAGGAAGCCTGTGGGTCCCCAAACCAAGAGAAGTTCAAGAAATGAAATTCACAGAGAAGAGATCATTCCAGGAAAGTTCGAGGGTTTTGAAGAAACTCAGGAGATGTTATTCACAGAGAATAGATCAACTCTGAGGAGTAGAATTTCTTTGACAATTTCTAAGAGTGACAGTCTGAGAAAAGGTTCACTGAGAATACTGCATTTCTCTTTGTTCCATATTGTTTAACCCCAAGAGAAGGGAAGACTGTGTCTAGAAATCCTATGGGGATCTAGTTTTGTCTGTATTTAAGAGTGACCAACATGGATTTACCTAGTTCTAGACCTAGTTGTTGGGGAAAACTCTAAATAACTATACTAGTATATATACAGTTGATATATGACAAGTATTTTAAAAGGTATGAAAGAAGACTAACCATGCGCAGCTTCCCACAATATAGTTATATATATATATATATATATATATATATATATATATATATATATATATATATATATATCTGACGTGTATTTAAAAGAATGAAAGAAGACTAACCATGCGCCGCTTCCCATAATACAGTTATATATATATATATATATATTAAAGCGAGTAAATGAAAGCTGTTAAAACTTACAAGTGAGCGAGATTCCATGCTGTATTGTTAGTTGTTCAGAGAAATTCAAGAAAGTTTTAATAACAACTGTATATTTGAACCTAAATCAAAATGGAGTTGTTTATGGAAAAAATGTTGGGGCTTATACTCAAGGAGAGGCCCAAGGTGTGAACAGTAATTGTACTGTTGTTTGGAATATCATATCGGGACTTATACAACGACTGAGGCCCAAAAAGTTTCCTATACAAAGGGATGAGTCTTACAACCCAAAGGGAAGCCCAAAGGTTATTTTAAGAAAAGAAATGGGACTTACAACACGAGGGTAGGCCCAGATGATTTTGAAAATGACGATTTCGTCGGAGTTTCTGAAACTGTATCAAGACTTATACAATACACTGAGGCCCAGATTATTTTGGTTTTCAAAAGGGGTTGGGTCTTACACTCTATTAGAGACCCAAAAGTGTCTTTAAGAAAAGGAATGAGACTTATAGCGCGAGGAGAGGCCCAGATGATTCTGTTAAAAAGGTGACGATCGCACTGAACTTTTAAAATATACAGAGGGACTTATACAATATGTGAAGCCCAAATTATTTATTTACAAAGGCATGGGACTTGCACTCTATCAAGAGGCCCAAAAGTATTTTTGTACAAGTGATGGGGCTTATAACTCAAGGAGACGCCCAAGGTGGTTTTATTTTAAATTGGCGATCGCACCGAGGTTTTTGAAAACACTGTGGGTCTTATACAATGACTGAGGCCCAAAAAGTTTTGGTTTCAAAGAGGGATTGGGTCTTACACTCTATTAGAGGCCCAAAAGTATTTTAAAAAGATTTGTTGGGGTGAAAATCAAAGAAACCCTAATTTCATTTTCTATTAAAAGTAATCCTTTTAAAAATGAATAAAATGACAAAAATACCAAATAAGTCTAAATAAACTACTTGTGATTTTTGGTTAAGGTTTGAAAAATGAGGTTTTAATCACAAGATGATTTAGGACTCATTTGATTTTGATTTTCAAGATGAATATTCATTTTTAAAAGGTTTAAAAATAATAAAAAATGAATTTATTTACAAAAATATCAACTATATTAAATAAATAATACAAATCTTTTTTTTTTGGAATAAAATATTTTAACATTTTTGTGATTTTTTTTAAAAAGAACCAATAAAAAAATAATTAAAATTAAGAGAGTTATTAATTTTTCAAATCATTTAAGAAAATAATGTGAAAAATAGTAAAAAATGGGAAAAGTGGTAAAAAAGAGGATCTGGGGCGAGGGGGATTCGAACCCCAGACCTTTAGGGTGCATCGCGCGCCTTCTACCACTGGGGTGGTGATACATCCGTGTATCAAAACCACCCCATGAATATATGAGCCGTGCCTCGTTTTTGGCCTGGCCAAGGCAAGACAAGGCAAGGTTTTGGCAAAAAACGTGAAGCTTGTAACTTTCTCATTTCTCCATGGATTGTGACAAAATTTAGGTCTACCCTGCCTAGAATTTCACAAGGAGCCCAATGGTGGTGACGGTTTTTTCAGATGAACCTCCTATTTCAAAACCCGGTAGTGTTCTTGAAATAGACCTATAATTGCATTTTCTATGCTACCTCTTGTTACAGACATGAATTACATGATGTATTGGTTCAAACACAACATATATAACATGTATGAGATGTGCATGATCAGTGGACTTCAAAGAAATGCATATTTCTAAGAGTTCAAGTTGTGATGCTTACCTCTTTAGGAGCTTTTTGGGCTATCTGCCAAGTTTCTTGTGCCAGAAGTAATTTGATGCTTTAGACACTCTCAATTGATCCCTTAGAAGCTTTTAGAATGGTTGAAACCAGCTAGAATCCTCAGGAACAAGTTTGACCTCTTTCTTGCAAAAAGGGCAAAAGTGGCCAATATGGCAACTCCCTCAAATGGTGTTCCAGATGTGGGGAACCACTTGCGACAGTTCAAAGATGATATTTTGAGTGTGTTTGAGGTCTTATCTGGTTTTGAAAGTGACTGAATCAAGACATGGCTTAAAAAATGCAAAAAAGTCCAATTTTGAGGTTTTGAGAGGGGACTTTGTGATTTTGGTGTTACAGGTCACTTGTGAGAGTTTGGATAGCTTATATATGACATATTAGATGTGTTTGGATCATGAGCTGTGATGGAAATGCTCTCTAACTCAAAAACTCAGAGTTACCTTGCAAAAGAAGGCATTTTTGCATAGAGAAAGAGATTTTGAGGAAAGCAAGTGTTGTAGTACTTTGGTGTACTTGAACTGAGCACAAATGAGCTCTATTTATAGTAGAGCAAGTTTTTTTTGCAAGCAATAGTGAATGGTGGCTGCAGCAGGCCTTTGGCCAATTGAATCACTTTGGAATCTCAAGTCTCCTCTAGCCATTAACTAGAGGTTAGAGCACAGGCCTATGGTTCTTTGGTTCAGAGCTTATCCTTGACTCATTCAGTTGGAATAGGCTCAGTTCATGCCACCTTGGTGCATCCATTGAATGCTTGGAAACAAAATTAGAGTCTTGGCCTCTTTTAGGCTTTTTAGGGTTTGGCATGCTACTTTGGAAATCTTGGACTTGGGAGGCTGATGAATCAGTGTTTGTCCCTTCGTTGTTCCCCCTTGAGGTGGACAGATGGATAAGCATGCTTGGAATTGAACAATTTGAGCAAATCGAGCCTTCATGCATAAATATGCCTTGCCAAGACAGTTTCCAGCAAGGCATGTTGCAGCTGTCATAACTCCTAGCTCAGGTGGAGTTTGATGGAGTTCTTGGATATTTTGGAAAGCCCTTATGTGACACAGCACATGTGTGATCATAGTTTGTCTTAAAACATTTTGGATCCAAGTGAAAAATGCCCCTACATTTTGAAAAAAAGCAAGATAGATTCTGACTTAGTGAAAATTTCACTAAGTGTTGGAAAAAGTGACATTTCATGTTTTCAGCCATTTTGATCACTCCATAACTTAAAATCCATGAGGAATTGGGATGAGCTGTAGTTAAAGCTTTTAAAGTATGCCATTAGAGCTACAAATCCATCTTTGGACCATCCAAAATGGTTGCTTGGATCTCAAGTTATGATCCTTGGAAGTTGGTACCCTAGCCACTTTGTTCCATAACTTAGAAAAATTCTATGTTTTTATGGTTACTCCTTTTACAAGTTATCCCACTTTATTTGATTTTTCTTGATGAATGATGATTAAAATCACACCTTAACATTGTCTTAGGGTTAAAGAACCATAAATATGAAAAATCTCAAAAAGTCAAACATTGACTTTTTATGCACAGTTGACTTTTTATCAAATGAATTCCAAACTGTGCGATCCTTTGTGAAATCAAGCCTTTGACCTAAATCAAACTTTATGGATATGTTCCATATGTGTTATAGGGTGTATTGAATCATGTCCCAAGGTTTGGGAGCATGTCCTGGTAAAAAGTCAGAGGTACAGTTGACTTTTTCCTCAAAACCCTAATTGTTGTCCTGATGAAATTGAAACTTGTGGATCAAGCTTCTTGAATCAATCCATTGTTGTAAATGGATCAATATAGTGTGTTAGAGACCCTCAAATCATGTCTTGAGGTATTGTCTCATGTTTTGTCCCAAAAGTCAACTTAGGGGTGAATTAGGTCAAGAAACCCTAATTCCTGATTTTTGGTGAATGCATCCCCTGAGGTCAAATTGACTTGATGATTGGGTTTATGAGGTCCCTTAGAGTATCTAGTGTTATGCTTTGAAGAATTGGTTCATGCCCAGAGGAAAAATTTCATCTGGAGGCCTCAGTCGACCAAAACCCTAATTTGATGACACTGTCGATCTTGAGGCTTGATCCACTTGGAATGCTGCAACCTCGTGCCTAATTCTTGATGTGGGAGTCCTCTTGATCCTTTGTGAGTGTTTAAGAGGTTAGATAAGTTGAAGATCATGTCATTTCTTGATTGATCCCTTGTCTAAGGCTACGAGAGGGCTTGAAATCCTAATCTTTGATAGTAGTGAATGCCCAAACATCCATATTATGACAGTGATGATTTGCACAATGATGGGAAATCTTAGTGGTCAAAATTTGGGATATGAAAAAAAGGACTTGGACAACTCCTTACAAAGAACGTTTCTCTTCATGCATATTTTTCAGTCAACCTCAGTTTTCCAATGATTCTCTTATGACTCTTCCAAAGCTTTTTCCAACTCCTCATTCTGCATTTGAGAAATTTTCAAAGACCAGTTCGCCTTAGTTAGAGTCTCATTTTTATCGACTACCACCTGAACTTGTTGCTTCACCTTTTCGATCCAAAATATTGAATACCCAAATGGTTCTAAAGAAGTTTCTATGGAAAGAAACAAGTTAGAAACATCTCTAACCTCTTCCACACATCTATCTCTCTCGAGTGCAAGGTCACCAACCTTCTTCGTCAGCCTTTCCCTTTCCTGACAAAACTGATCAGACAAGAAAACCTCTCCCTGACCAGCAACACCAAAAGCTAAAACACCAGATGCACGACGAAAATGGTAAGCTAACTCGGCCAATTCACCTCAACGATCTTCGTCAGGGAATCCCGAGAAATAAGAATAATCCTTGTCAAAGTTCAAGGAAAAAAACTCACGACTGGTCTTCAGAAATGAATCCGCTAACAACACGAGATTGATATCCCTCATCCCAGAAGACGATCCACCCACGATCCTCCCAGACTTCTTCTAACTCATGGATGAGAGACAAACTCCCTTCCCCCTGACCAAGTGGATGATAATTTTATTCCAAGAGGACATGACCAGGAGAGACTAGAGTCAAATCCCTGGCATAAGGATATATTATTTGGGTAACTTGCCTAAGGAACGGGCAAGAAAGGGTATCGACATACGTACCTGAAGTAGAAACTCCACCAACCGTGCGTGTTTTCGAAAGCCCAGCCAAAGCAGCAGAGGCTCTAATATATTTCTTCAACCACCACATGGCATCCTTAATCTTAATGATGCATGTAAAAGTAAATAATATTAGGAAATACTAAATAAAGGAAAAGCGAAATACGTAATTCTAAATCTGTCTGCCAAAGATTTTCTTCCTTTCATCTTTAGACTTAGAATCCACAATCCAATGACTTTTAATGCATATTTTTAGTCGAGTATTATAAGCTAGATTAGAAGAGACTACCCCACCTACATAACCAAGTTCCTGGCAAAAAGAAACTAACTAGCCTTTTAGGTACAATTCCTCTTCAAACAAATCATCTTCCTAGTAACAATAGATTCTAGCTCGAGTAAGGAAATGACTATGAGTACACTATTTGCAAAAAATATCTATACACAAAGAGGGAACATTAAGATCCAATCTATAAATATTCAAATGTGCTTCCCGATTTATGGGGAGCGCTAAGAAAAACGATCCTTAAAGTTTTTCACATTATCATAACAGAGCTCCAAATATTTAGTACTCTATCGCAGAGAAGCCATGCCAAAACCATATGTGGAATTTATAACCACTTTGCATTTTGAAGAGTGGATGAGAATGTCACTGTTAGCTTATTGTCTTTGTATTCACACTAATGATGGAAGACCATGATGAACGCCTAACTCACATGACAGAATTGCAAGGGGGCGATAAATAGGTGATTCAGAACACTAATTTCAAACTCATTAAGAGGAAGACAATAACCAACTAGGAAGAACAAACATTCTAGAAATGGGAGAACACACCGTCATATTAACCACATACTCTTTTATCATCATCTGGAGAAAGTGTTGAACATGTGACTCCATACACAAGAGGAGGGGTGAAATATGGAGATTTGAAAAATGATATTTTAAAACGAAATTATTTTCTAAATCTGAGTTTGAAAACATTTTAATAAAAACGCTTGGATGTGCAGTAGAAATTAAGGATAAATAAAATAATCAGAAAGTAAAAAGTTAAAGGAAGAGAGATGACACTAGTGATTTATAGAGGTCCAGTCTTAATGAAGTGACATAGTCATCTCCACAAGAATTGATCTTTAAATATCTAATAATGCTTGAGAGCTTCAAGAAGGTTAAACCCACGAACCCCCTTACACAAAAAACATGGAGATTTAGGTTGAATTCTAACTAAACAACGAATAATGGAATAAAGAGGTTATTCGTCACGCCAAATAGAGATTTTGTATGGACTTGTCTCAAATCAATTTGGAGTTTTGATTTGGCTATCCTCATAACCGAACTGGTTTTTTATATTGGGCTGACCACGAACCAAATTGAGATTTTATACCAAGATGACCTCGAAATGAATTAGCTTATCTACAAGGATGAGCTCAAGAACAGGTGTGAATATTTTTCACTAGATATCTTTACGAACCTAGAGGGAGAGCTTTTCTTCAAGTGGCAGAGCTCATGAACAAAACAGAGGCTTATACTAATTCCAAAAAAAACTTTTAATAAGTTTATATCCAAACCTAAACAATTAATTCCTAAGGAATGATGATTCACTCAAGATGAAAAAGAACTCGTTGTGAATTTACGGAAATTCCCCTTCCATAACAACTTCCTCACTAAACTAAAGAACGTTTATGAAAGCGCTATGGCTAAAAATATGTGAGAGAAAAAGAAATAATTTAAAGAAAGATTAATAGAAATAAAAGTGAGATATCTCATGTTTTCTGGATGAAATGAGCTGAATGAGAAGACCTATATATAAAGGCTAAAGGATGATTTAATTTAAGAAACAACCCATGGGCAAAATTAATTGCCTAATCGATTAGCTAATCGATTAGGAACATGCAATAATTGATTATTGCTACCAAACCTGGAAGGGTTTTGAAAAAAATTTGTTACCATTTATTAATACAATGTAATAATCGATTATACACTTGTTTTTCCTTTATCTAATTGATTAGGCATTTGGTATAATCGATTAGATAGTTCAGAACATGCCCTAATCAATCTGACAATTCCCACTTCATCTCGCTAGACTCCAAAAGCATAATCACTTCAGTTGAATCTTCTTGTGGAATATGCTTGAGATATCTTTAAGTTAGACGCCATCATCAAAGGATATCACTGGTGGTTATAAAACCCTGCTTTCTTTGCTTAATTTGGAGAAATAACTTTATCAACCATCTTGTACAACTTTGACTGCTTGAGTTAAATTCAGTCATTGCATCTCTTCAAGATTTATATCTTCAAGTGTTGTAATCATCAAAATTGTGATTTTATCAGGGCCTAACATATCTTACTTATATGAGCTTTGATCAATTCCTGATTAAACCTACAAGCACATAGTTCCATAGAAAGGACATCACAATCCTTAGGCAAACTCACATTAGTAATATCCTGAGCAAAAATGTCACCATGAGAAAATCAAGAAACAATACCTAATATCACTGAACTTACCCAAACTTCCGAAATATCCCTACCATCCTTCTTAGTTGACACAGAGGAAATAACTATGTTTGCAGGAATCAAAGAGAAAATGCATGAATTAATAGAAAAACACAAACGAGTTCAAAACACTAAGAAACCCTAAAAATGACGTAGGGGAGAAGAAAGTGAAAAACTTAAGTGCCAAGGCACAGAAAGTTAGATCTTAAGTCGAACACACAAATAACCGAACCGACAAATAGCATTTCTCGGATAATAGGTCATCCTTCACACCAAAATAATCTTTAGATCAAATATAGGAAGGGGAGGAGATATTGCTAGAAAATCAATAAGCAGTTTATAGATAGAAAAAAAATCATGTTGGAAATCTAATACATCTCTCCAAAAGATCAAAGACTACATGATCATTTCCCACTACCAATGGTTGAGATTTTCCTAAGGTTGTTCGAATGATACTCTAGTTTCCTCAATGTAATCATGATGACAACTAGATTGGATATAAGGAACATGTCAATCACCCTCTACTCCTTAAAGCTCCATGCATGAGCATTGTCCTAAAACTACATTTTCTTGATAGCAACATCATCTCTTTAGACCTCTCTTCAGCACGACTTTATTGAAGGGTGATATTATCTATTACAAAACCTTTGGCCTTCATGATAGAAGATAAAGGTTTTGGGGAAAATTTTCTAGGCCGAACAAAGAGGCCCAATTGAGCATTGACCCCAATGTATGGAGGAAATAAAGCACGATGAAAACAAACCGGTGTAATGCCAAGCATCCATGTGCTAATCCATTTGGAAACATATTTCCCACCCTCAGACCAATCCAATGGCCAGCCACACTTGACGCTCATTTTCATACTTCAGTTTCTAACAAACTTTTATATTTAAATAGATTTAACACGTCATTTCCTAGTATGATTCTCACTCTCCATTTGTTATTACACTATTCTTTTCCACACTAACTTGGGGATTGGATTGCTAACCTTGCAAGTCAACCCCACTCCACCACATCGGAACTTAGCTCCATCACGACCCAACAAATAATATAACATATCCAATCATCATTTTGTTCACAAATAGAATAATATGTATAAAATCGTATGCTAAAGTATTAAATAATATAAACACAATTTGAACATGTTCGAAACATGACTTTATGATAAGTGATCTAGATTGTATCGATAAGTTGTGTGTTATTTAACACACTAACATCTTTTCTGGACTACATTAGACAAAAGCTTGAACAAATTTATGTATTTTTGTCTCTTTTTATTTTATCAACACATAGAAATACAATCTTACCCATACCAAGTTAAAATGAACTCTACCCTATTTCTAGTTTACTACAACAAAGAGAAAACCAGTTGGATCTAACCCTCATAGAGTGTTATCTTGGGATCCTCTCGCTATCCTTTCATAGAGGAATAAGTATGTTAATTTAGACAGGAAATTGGTCCTCATAAATTCGTTATTTAAATTCATCATCTTCTCTATCTTTCTTTTTTGAAGATGCAGGTTAAGATGTCACTACTACAAAATATATCTAACGTAACATGTTATTACCATGACTATTAAACCAACTGAGGTAATAACTCTTATTTATGCGCCTGATTTTTTATTAATTTTACTAAAAGACTTTTCACTATGGTCCATAGGAATAACAATAATGATATGTCAAAGCTTACAAGCTTCAATTCCCAGCACCAACAGTTTTCCTTTTTTTTTTATAATATGGGCGTGTCACTTATAATATATATATTAAAAATAAAATACCCTTGACCATGGTCTAAATTAGCAACAGTTGTGAAAGTTATCTACATTTTATCAGGGTTGTTTTAAGCAGCTGTGGTAAAAAGTGTAACATATATTTAAACGAAAGTTTGTTCTTTCAGGACATAACAGTTGAATCTCTCAAAATGAAACCCTAACACTCTCTCATGCCTTTTCCTTATGCCATGAACGTTCTATACCACTTCTTCCGAAACTTCAACATATCTTCTTCATCTTTTACGGATCAAGGAAATGTGTTATACAAAACTCTTTTTTTCCCACTTCCTCTTCATATTTCAAGTACGTGAGACTTTTCCACATTTAAAGTATGTTGTTGATAAAATATGTAAGTTGTTGATGATTTTGTTTTTGTTGATATATGGTGTATGTTGTTTAAGGTATGTTGTTGTTTAAAAAAGTTTTATGTTGTTGATGATTTTGTGTTTTTTGATATATGTTGTATGTTGTTTAAGGTATGTTATTGTTGATAAACGTTGTATGTTGTTAATGATTTTTTGTTTATTGATATATGTTGGATGTTGTTTAAGTATGCTGTTGTGAATAAATGTTTTATGTTGTTGATGATTTGGTTTTTGTTGATATATGTTGTATGATGTTTAAGGTATGTTGTTGTCGATAAAAGTTATATGTTGTTGGTGATTTTGTGTTTGCCGATATATGTTGTATGTTGTCGTTGATAAAAGTTGTTTGTTTTTTATGATTTTTTGTTTGTTCATATATGTTGTATATTGTTTATGGTATGTTGTTGTTGAAAAAAGTTGTATGTTGTTGATGATTTAGTGTTTGTCGATATATGTTGTATGTTGTTTAAGGTATATTGTTGTTGATAAAAGTTGCATGTTGTTGATGATTTTTTTTGTTGATATATGTTGGTTGTTGTTTAAGGAATGTTGTTGTGAATAAATGTTTTATGTTGTTGATGATTTCGTTTTTGTTGATATATGTTGTATGTTGTTTAAGGTATATTGTTGTTGATAAAAGTTGTATATTGTTGGTGATTTTGTGTTTGTTGATATATGTTTGTATGTTGTTGTTGATAAAAGTTGTTTGTTGTTTATTATTTTATGTTTGTTGATACATGTTGTATATTGTTTATGGTATGTTGTTGTTGATAAAAGTTGTATGTTGTTGATGATTTTGAATTTGTTGATATATGTTGTATGTTGTTTAATGTATGTTATTGTTGAAAAGTTGTATGTTGTTGATGATTCTGTGTTTGTTGATATATGATGTATGTTATTTAAGGTATATGTAGCATCGGTTTTTTGGTGACGCAACCACCTACCGTATTTTGTTGCTACTTTCTGATTTCTGTATTTATCCTATGAAGCTTAAAAGGAAGGGGAAGATATCTTAAACTAACCCTGCACGCAAGTGTTTTCTATAACAAATGCTAAGAGATCGGGGATCGGGGTTTGGCTACACAAAGTAAAGATATTAACACCTAGAGTATCTCTAGTTGTCCATAGGAACCTTTATTTGTAAGTATTTTCTACTGTTTGAAATGCTTTCTTAAGTTTATCTGCTATTGATTAGGAATGTTTCCCCTTTGTGAGGGTTGAGAGAATGTTTTTGTTGTTTTTGGGTTTTCTAGTGTTTTTGGGAAGGTGCTTGACCCGAGGTTTTTGATTTGTGTACTCGCTAAGATTTCACAATCTTATGCCTACGTATTCCCGTAAAGAGATTTGGGAAATCAGAGCAATCGTAGTTCCTCCTATAAATTTGTTTAGTGTCTTGTTCAAAGCTCAAGATTGAAGCTAGCAGAGTATTTGTGTCTTTTTCAAAGCCCAAGATTGAAGCTAAATTTTGAATGAGAGAGAATTTGTCATCTATAAAGGGAGATATCTCACCTATTCATCACAAAATGTTGAGTAATTCATTATGAGGGAAATTACTTTAACTGGGTTGTATGAAAACCAACAATGCCATAATTTCCTTTATAAGAGAGATGTCATGAAGGAAGAAGCTTTAACTCAGTGTAGAGAAATGCCACTTTTTCCTTATGAGTCTTTCATGCTAAGAGAGGGACACTGGCTTGGATGTGTAGAATCCAGAGGCTTGCCACTTATAGATGCTAGATGAAAGAGGAATTTTAACTATGATAAAGGAGAGACTCCAGCTTGGATTTTGAATCAACAAGTGTGCAACTTATAACAATTTATCTGGGAAAAGATTTTGATAATTTGTTTGGACATGTGATGTATAGATGGAATATTTTCTTACAGAGAGGACTCATGGTCTCATCTGTGGGGATGGTGGATTTTATGCCTTGATCAAAGCCCAAGGTTGAAGGTAAAAAAGTTGAAAACTGACTCCACTGGAGATGTTTTATTTGATTATCTTGTTTAAAGCCCAAGATGATGAAGCTGAAGAGTTTGAGTAACTTTTAAAGAAAACTGACTCAACTGGGGAGTAGGATGTTTGTTTTGTACAAAACCCAAGATTGGGGCTGATTGGGAAAATCATTATATGAAACCTAAGAAGAGGACGACTCTTGCTGTGGATTGTTGAAATCCATGAGGAGGTCCAAACTGTGTTGGGGAATCCAATAGGGATACTAACTCTTGCTGGGGATTGGAGAAGAGTTGGTTTATCAAATACCATGAGGCTCTGATACTTTTGGGGATTTATTTATGGTAATCTGATCCTGGCTAGGGATTTAAAAGTGAAAGTTAAGCCTTGTTAGGGGTCAGAGGGGGTTTAATGATGAGTTTGAAAACCTTAGAGGTTTTAACTCTTCTGGGAATTGATGTATTGGCAAAACAAAAAGATCATGATCTATCATATGCTTTTTAGGAAGCCTGAGGGTCTTTGTGTGAAGTCCAAGAGGAGACTTGTGAGGGTGAGACTTTCCAAGTCTAATTGTATGAAGCCTAATAGGAGGCTGAGACTATCTAAGTCTCTTAGGAAGAGGTAGACTCTGGTTGGAGAGAGATATTTGTATGTTGCCTAAGAGGAGGCTGAGGGTTGAAGATCAACTCTTGAATGATTCGATATTCTAGATTTTTGGCTTTCCTGAGGATTGAACTAGTAGAGATGACTAAATTTTATCCTATGCTTTTAGAAAGCCTTTGGGTCCTTGTACTAAGCTCAAGAGGAGTCTGGGGAACTTTTAAGAAGCCTGTTGGTCCTTGCACTAAGGCAAGAGGAGGCTGGGATGCTTCTAGGAAGCCTGTGGGTCCAAGCCTAAGAAAAGTTCAAGAAAGGTTTCACCGGGAATAATCCTTTCTTTATTGAACAGTTCTAAGGTTTGAAGAAATTTAAAAGAGGTTTCACCGGGTGTAGCGAGCGATTTTGGACGCGGTTCTTAAGCGTTGGTCGCTCTCTGCAGTTGAGCTTAAAACTACAGGTCGATTCATTTTTTATCCTATTGTGAGCTGAATAAGGAAGGGAAATAGATGTCTCCAATTAACCCTGCTTGCATACTGAGTTTAAACAGCGGTCTGTTAGGTTACAGATGCTATCAATGTGGGGGGCCTTTGTACTGGTTATTCGTATTTCGCCAATACAGGTTCTTTCTTTCTAGGGCTTGGGCAAAAGGTTTCTGGTGGGGAACAAGGATTAGGATGTTAGGACTGATGCTTTTGAATTACTGCTTTTAATTGATGGAGATATGGGATTTGGGTTTTTTGTTGATTGCGCTCGCTAAGATCTTTTCTTTCGATCTTATGCCTACGTATTCCCGTTTACCGAAACAGGGAAATCAGAGCGTTCATAATTCCTCCTATTCTATGGGAGGAAATTGGTTTTTGGTGTCTTGTTCAAAGCCTAAGACGTGAAGCGAAAGGTGATTTGTATCTTGTTCAAAGCCCAAGATGTGAAGCTGAAAGGTCTATTTGTGTCTTGTTCAAAGCCCAAGACGTGAAGCTAAAAGACCTCGACTTTAGAGAGAATTTGTCGTCTCTAAAGAGGGGGAAGGAGAATTACTTTAACTGGGATACGCGGATCCGAGCAATGCCATAATTTCCAAAGAAAGGGTTTTAACCTGAAGGAGAAGACTTTAACTCAGTGTAGAGCAATGCCATCTTTCCTTAGGAATTTCTCATGCTAAAAGAGGGACAGTGGCATGGATATAGATGATCCAGAGGCTTGCCGCTTACAGCGATTAGATGAAGGGAAAGGAGTTGTTGATGTTTGTGTACTGTGAACGAGGCACAACTTTGATGCTAAAAGGTCGATTGGATCAACCAATGGTTTTCTTATACAAAGCCTAAGAGGAGGCTAATTTCCGCTAGGAAAATCATTATACAGAGCCTAAGAGGAGGCTATTTTGTGTCTCGTACAAAGCCCGAGAGAGAGGCTAAAACGTTTTGACCCAGTGGGGCATATCGTTATACAAAGCCTAAGAGGAGGCTAGCAAAGAGTTTGACTCTTGCTTAAGGGATTTATATCTCGTACGAGGCCCGAGATGGAGGCAATAAAAAAAGGGTGATTAACTCAACGAGGGAATCTTTTGTGTCTCATACAAAGCTTGAGAGAGAGGCTAAAATGTTGTTTTGACTCCACTGGGGAGAATTTTGGTATCTCGTACGAAGCTCGAGATAGAGGCTATTGTAACTGTTTCAGTTGAGTGACAGATCCAATATACTGATTTAAAAGAGAAAATCAGTTCTTATATGAGTAACACTGTACACAGGGATTTAATTTGAGGATCAGGGATATTTCCTTTTCTTTGAGGAAACGGGAAATCCAAAGGGTATTGAGACTATCCGAGTCTGCGGGTTTCCTTCCTATTTAACGAAGGGTGCTTGAGAAT
The DNA here is from genome assembly GCA_022829125.1 of Lathyrus tuberosus. Lineage (NCBI taxonomy): Eukaryota > Viridiplantae > Streptophyta > Magnoliopsida > Fabales > Fabaceae > Lathyrus > Lathyrus tuberosus. The sequence goes on along the minus strand of JALAZF010000532.1, from coordinate 1,624,936 downwards.
GTCTTTGAGACTCAAGGAAGTTAGACTGTCCAAGTCTAGAGTTTTATCTTTTGTACTATGCTTTGAGAAACAGTAGTAGACTCTATGAAAGGACTGTTCTATGAGGATGACTAGGTTCTGTTCCTATACCTCTAGGAGGTCGTCGGGACAATTTGTACGAAGCCCAAGAGGAGGCTGGAATCTTTTAAGAAGCCTACGGGTCCTTGTACGAAGCCCAAGAGGAGGCTATCGTTCCCGGAGGAAGAGATCATTATACGAAGCCTAAGAGGAGGCTGTGAATACTTCTAAGAAGCCGTAGGGTCCTTGAATAATGCCCAAGAGGAGGCCGGGTTGCTTATAGGAAGCCTGTGGGTCCTTGTACGATGCCCAAGAGGAGGCCGATGCTTTTAAGAAGCCCGTGGGTCCCAAATCAAAGAAAAGTTCAAGAAAACTCTTTTAAAGATAAAACCACTGGTAAACGTACGAGGTTTACTATCCAGCAACTTTTATCTTTTTAAGAGAGTTTGGACAGTTCGGAGGTTTGAAGAAATTCAAGAGAAGTTTCACCGAGAATAATTCATCTCTGGGGAATAGAATTTCTTGACGATTCCTAAGGAGGACAGCCGAAGAGAAGACTGTATCTGGTGCTCCTATTGGGGATCTAGGCGTCTATTTCTACGAATAATTGAAACGGCGTCACCTAGTTCTAGACATAGTAGCCGGGGAAACTCGAAATATCTATACTATTATTACACAGTAGATATGAGTTTATGAAAGGAGACTTACAGTGAGCAGCCCCACAATACAGTTTATAATATGAAAGCAGTAAATGAAAGCGATAACCACTTACTCGGTTGTAGTGCTTCCATGCTGTTTGGTTAGTTGTTCAACAAAGAAAGATAAAAACAACAGTATATTCAAAATCAAAGGAGAAAGTGCTTTGAAAAAGAAAGTTTTGGGGCTTACAGCTCAAGGAGAGGCCCAGGGTTTTATCAGTGAGCGCACTGTTTGACTTTGTACAGCGGGACTTATACAAGTGACTGGGGCCCAAAAAGGTTTTCTGTACAAAGGGATGCGTCTTACACTCTCTCAGGAGGCCCAAAAACGTTTAAAGAAAAGAGAGGGGCTTATAACACGAGGGTAGGCCCAGATGGTTTTTAATTTTAAACGGGCGACGATCGCACCATTTACTTGTACAGAGGGACTTATACAATGAGTGAGGCCCAAAAAGTTTTTTGTACAAGGGGGGATGGGTCTTACACTCTCTCAAGAGGCCCAAAAAGGTTTAAAGAAAAATAAATGGGTCTTACTACTCGAGGGTAGGCCCAGATGATTTTTAAAAAGGCGACGATCGCGCCGTTTGTTTTTTGACGGTATCGGGACTTATACAATAAGTGAGGCCTAAAGATGATTTGGTCAAAAAAAGAAGGGGGTTGGGTCTTACACTCTAATAGAGGCCCAAAGTGTTTTGAAAATGATTTATGAGGGTTGAATTAATCCAAAACCCTAATTTGTTTTCAAAAATGTATTTAATTGAATAAAAATTCAATTAAAATGATCAAAAATTGTTTAACACATGGAAAACAAATTGTGATCCTGGATTAATGCTTCAAAAATTAAGTATTGACCTACAAAATAATTAGAAAGCATTAAAAGTTGCAAAATCAATGTAGAAAAAATATTTAAAATGCCAAAAACAATCAAAATATTAATTCTTTACAAAAATATCAATTATATGAAATAAATAATATTTTTGGGATTTTTTGTGAAAATAAAATATTTTAACATTTTTGTGAATTATTAAAAAAAGAATCAACTCAAAATCATTAAAACTCAGAGAGAAATTAATTTTTGAATCAATTAAACAAAATCACAAAATTCAAATATTCAAATATATGAAATGGCGCCAAGAACAACACCAAGAACACGCGCGTTTTTCAGTTTGCCCAGATTTGCATTTTTTATCCAATCTCCATGAATACGTAACCATATCATGCAATCCACATATCATTATGCTCGCCTCAACCTCACGATCATGTCTATGTACTTTAATTTCATTTAAATTAAACATACAACAAGAAATCACGAAGAGACCTCAAGAACCCTAATTTCTGCATGAAGACTAGGATTTTTGATACACGATTCAAACAATGCAATTAATTGAGGGAAAACATTCCATGCATGATTATGAACATATAGCCAAATTATTGTGCGAGGAAATATGCATAGATTGAGAGATGACCAAGTTTAGGCTTACCTCCAAGTCGTGACAGCAAGAGCAAATCAAATTCTGGGTTGGAGGTGTTACAGATGAGTTGTGATGATCTGAACAGCTTCCCTACACCATATGGAGTGTGTTTGAACACTTGGATTGAATTGAAATGGACTGGATCAGTTTATGGCATCTCAGCTGCAACTTCACTTCAAACTTGTGTGGATGGCAAGTGATTTTGAGATTTTGATGTTCCAGATGTTATGTGAGTGTTTGATCAGCTCATATGTGATGTATGTGAGGTGAGTGAGTGATTGGTTTGTGCAGAATTGCTCTCAAACTCAAAACCCGATAGCTACCTTGCTAAGAAAGGCATTTTTGCCAAGAGAAAGAGATTTTGAGGAAAGCATCTGTTAGATGGCTTTGGTGTACTTAAACTGACCACAATTGAGCTCTATTTATAGTAGAGCAAGTTTGTTTTACAAGGAATAGTGCATGGCAGCTGGTAAGTAGGTTTCCTCAATGTTGGCCAATGGGAATGAAAGTCTCCTCTAGCCATTGACTAGAGGTTAGGGCACAGAGCTTTGGTCCCCTTGGTCTTGGATAAGTCTTGACTGATTTCAGATGAGAATGGCTCAGTCCATGCCACCTTGATGGTTCCATTGAATGCCTCATTCCAAATTTGAACTTTTGTCCCTACTTTGGCAACTCTAGGTTCAACATGCTATTCCTTGTTCCTTGGACCTTGGAGGCTTGGCTCAGTGATTGTTCCCTTTGGATTCAATCCTCTGAGGTGTCCAAGTGGATTGGAGCAATTGCAATTGGCTGATTTTGGCAAATCGAGCCAAAATGCAAATTCTGCCTTGCCTTGACAGATTTCAGCAAGGCAACTTGCCAATGTTGTATCTCATGATGTAGGTTGAATTTGGCAATGTTCTTGGCGATTTTGGAAAGCCCTAACATGATACAACAACTGTTTGAACAAGTTTGGTTTTGATCTCTTTTGATTCCAAGTTAAAAATCCCCCTACATTTGGCAAAAAGTGAAGCAGAATTCTGACTTAGTGAAAATTTCACTAAGTGTTGGAAAAAGTGACTTTTTCACTTTTCAGCCACTTTGATCACTCTATAACTCAAAATCCTTAATGAATTGGAATGACTTGTAGTTGAAGTTTTTGTAGGTGATAGTGAGGGCTACAAATCCATCTTTGGATGAGAAAAAATGGCCTTGTGGTTTAGGAGTTATGGTCCTCCAAAGTTGGTACCTTTGCCTCTTTATTTTTTAACTTAGAAAATTTTCTAAGTTTTATGGTTACCCCTTTTACAAGTTATCTCACTTTTCTTGATTTTTCTTGATGAATAATGATTCAAATCATACATTAACATCATTTTAGGGTTAAAAATCCATTTTGGTGAAAAATCTCAAAAAGTCAAAGTTGACTTTTGTGCACAGTTGACTTTTTATCAGATGAATTCCAAACTGTGCAATTCTTCAGGAAATCATGTCCTTGACCTAAATCAAACTTGATGGACATGTTCCATAGGTGTCATAGGGTATATTCAATCATGTATTAGGGTTTGGGAGCATGCCTTGGTCAAAAGTCAAAGTTATAGTTGACTTTTCCCTTAAAACCCTAATTGTGGTGCAGATGAAAATGAAACTTGTTGCTCAAGCTTCTTGGATCAATCCATTGTTCCAAATGGATCAATATGGTGTATTAGAGACCCTCAAATCATCTCTTGAGGTCTTGGCTCATGGTTTTTCCCAAAAGTCAACTTAGGGGTGAATTAGGTCAAGAAACCCTAATTCCTGATTTTTGATGAGTGCATCCCCTGAGGCAAAATTGACTTGATGCATGGGTTCATGAGGTTCCATGAAGTATATTAGGTTATGTTTTGGATCAATGGCTTGTGCCCAGATGAAAATTTCCATCTGGAGGCCCTGGTCGACCAAAACCCTAATTTGGTGACACTGTCGATCTTGAGACTTGATCCACCTAGAAGGGAGCAGCCTTGTGCTTAATCCTTGAAGTAGGAGTCCTTTTTGATCCATTGTGGATGTTTAAGAGATTAGACAAGTTGAAGATCATGTCATTTCTTGATTGATCCTTTGTCTAAGCACTCAGAGAGGGCTTGAAACCCTAATTTTGCTTGTAGTGGATGCTCACCCATCTTTGGGGAGACTGATGAAGCATGATGGTTCATCCATATTGTGATGATGATTTTCACAATGATGGGAAATCTTAGTGGTCAAAATTTGGGGTATTACAGATGCCCCTATTAAATCTTCTTGGACCCGAAGGTGTGAATGACGAAGGGATTCGAGCATTCGGGGTGCAAGAGGATTAAATATCGGAATATCCAAAATTTTGATGGTGGTTATGAATGGCAGCTTCCGCATTCATCTTCTTTATCTAAGCAATGATGCTTAGAAAAGGTAAACTTCCCCTCGTTCTTGGTCTCCTACCAAGGAACTGGTCTTAGTTTCTGATTTAAACTTCCCCTCGATCCTGGTTTCTTACCAAGGAACTGGTCTCAGTTTCTGATTTAAACTTCCCCTCGATCCTGGTTTCCTACCAAGGAACTGGTCTTAGTTTCTGATTTAAACTCCCCCTCGATCCTGGTTTCTTACCAAGGAATTGGTATAAGTTTCTTTTGTCAATAAACTTTATTGACAAGGGACGCTATTCATAGCGGCTTTCCTCAAACTTCTCGCCGAATTTTCCTGGGGAGATGCCATTTGAGTGGAAAAAGTTTGGATGTCAGACTTGCTGGGGAACCCATTCGTCTGAGTTGTAGAGTTGTACAAACTTCTCTGTTGGAGACGCCATTTGTTTCTACTGGGGAAAGCGAGTCTCTTGAGAGACTGCTTTCGTTTGGGATCTTTCATCATACTTTTCTCGGGATCTTCCCGGAGAAATGCCATATGATGGGGTCCAATTTTGAGGTGCCAATGACCTTCTCATCAGTGGTCCTTTCGGAGCAAAACTAGCATGCTGCCGAATCTCTGATCACGAGGCTTTCTCTGTGGATTTTCCTTAATCCGGGAAAGCAAGGATATCATCTTCAATGGCGAAGAGTGATGTTTATTGAGAGTTTTCTCTGGCTTTTCAGAGGTTCAAGTTATCAAAGTGGCTAAGTGCCGACTCTGATCTAAAGATACACTGGTGGCGAGATTGTGCAGACGCAACACTTCCTGACGAGGAAAGAACTGACAAACTCGATTGAGAAAACTGTTTATCACTAGGGGACAAGACCGACTCAAGTGATAGTGATGCAATATGAAATTCGAATGCAAATAAAAAATTCATGAAGTATGTATGTTTATGCTGACAAAACAGACGCGACATACAGACTAATGGATGAACATAATTGGATACTCGGCCATCGCGGGGCGAAGAAGTACCGTTGATTCAAAATAGCAATTCCACCTTACTTAGGAGAGATAGTCTACGCGGGGAGCTATGTTGATCGGGCTTAGGAGATGAGAACTCGGCCGAGGCGTGTCAGACGAAACAAGGTCTCTGACACAGTTGATCCCTTCATTTAGGCATACTGGCTTAGAAGGAGTACTTTGATTCTGCACTTTGAAATTCGCCTACTTCGGGAGAAGCAATCGATATTCTTCTGATGTTCAACAGTCAAAAGAAATGCCATCTTTAATTTAAAAGCAGAAAAAGTTTTAACAAGTAAATTCATTTTTGTTTTATTTCAAGAGTCGCTGATTAAGTTTAAACAACGTCGTTCTGTAAAGCTAAAACAAGTTAAGAATTACAAACAAAAGCACAAAGGCTCAAATTTTATTGATAAGATGGAGATCAACCAAACGCGTGATTCCAAAGAGTATATACAAAGTTAGAAAATGGTATTTTACAGGGAAAAGGGCTACGTTGAAACATAACGACCACTATCCTTCTACCAACTTTGAGTTCGGGACATCCTGAGCTTCCGTCGAAGATGACCTTTGACTGGAGATTTCCTCCGATAGATGATACTGTAACTGCTGCTGAGGGACTTGCCTCTGTTGAACATAGTTACTTGCCATTATCCCTAATTTTTGCCTGGATTGTACTATGAGATTTCCAATCCATCGGGATGATTCTTTTTTTTCATGTCTCTAACTTTTGCCTGGACCGCCCTTTCGGGTTTTCAATCCACCGAGACATTTTTTTTTTAGTTTAGGCGAAGTATTTCTTGACTACATCAACATTCGTGGGGTAGGCAAATTCCTCTCCGTCCATGGTTGCAAGTCTCAAGGCGCCGCCTGAGAAAGCTTTCGTGACCACTTAGGGGCCATCATAATTCGGGGTCCATTTGCCCCGAGAATCAGTGAGAAATGATTGTATCTTCTTGAGCACGAGGTCTCCTTTTCTGAAGACACGAGGTCGGACCTTTTTGTCAAACGCCCTCTTCATTCTTTGCTGATACAACTGACCGTGGCATAGTGCCGTGATTCGTTTTTCCTCGATCAAATTCAATTCGTCCTGTCGACTTTGACACCATTCAGCTTCGGTGAGCTTAGCTTCCATCAATACCCGAATTGATGGGATCTCTACTTCTATGGGAAGCACTGCCTCCATGCCATATACTAGAGAGAAAGGGGTTGCCCCTGTTGAAGTGCGGACAGATGTGCGATAACCGTGAAGAGCAAAGGGTAGCATCTCGTGCCAATCTTTATAGGTTACAACCATTTTTTTGAACAACCTTCTTGATGTTCTTGTTAGCCGCTTCTACCGCTCCGTTCATCTTGGGTCGGTAGGGAGATGAGTTATGGTGTTCAATCTTGAACTCTGCACACAACTCTTTCATCATCTTATTGTTCAAGTTAGATCCATTATCAGTAATGATCTCGCTTGGAACACCATAACGGCAGATAATATTGTTTTTGATAAATCGGACCACCACTTGTCGGGTTACATTGGCGAATGACGTTGCTTCGACCCACTTGGTGAAATAGTCAATGGCTACCAGGATGAACCGATGTCCGTTTGAAGCCTTGGGCTCAATCATGCCAATCATGTCGATTCCTCGTATGGAAAAAGGCCACGGGGAAGAAAGAACTTTGAGATGTGATGGCGGTACATGAATTTTGTCGGAGTATATCTGACACTTGTGACACCTCCTCATGTACTTGTAGCAGTCGGATTCCATTGTCAACCAATAGTACCCGGCCCTGAGAATTTTTCTCGCCATTATGTGTCCGTTGGCATGAGTGCCAAAGGATCCTTCATGAATTTCTTTCATGAGCATGTCTGCTTCTGGTCTATCGACGCATCGGAGCAAGACCACGTCAAAATTTCTCTTATAAAGAGTGTCACCGCTTAGGAAGAAGTTTCCAGCCAATCTTCTGAGGGTTTTCCTGTCTTTTCTGAGTGCCCCAGATGGGTACTCTTGTTTCTGAAGGAAGCATTTGATATCGTGATACCAAGGTCTGTCGTCTATGACTGCTTCAATCGCGAAGATGTAAGCGGGCCGTTCAAGGCGCATGATGCCGATCTTAGGTATGTCATTCCATCGACCTACACTAATCATGGAAGAGAGAGTGGCTAATGCATCAGCCATGTTATTCTCATCACGAGGGATGTGATGAAAGTCGACTCTGTTGAAGAAGGGTAACAACCTTCTTGCATAGTCTTTGTAAGGAATCAATCCTGATTGGTATGTGTTCCAATCTCCTTTTATCTGGTTAATAACTAAGGCTGAATCGCCGTATACGTCCAAGTTTTTGATCCTTAAATCAATCGCTTCTTCGAGACCCATGATACATGCTTCGTATTCGGCCTCGTTGTTCGTACATTTGAACGTAAGTCTGGCAGTGAAAGGAATGTGGATACCCTGAGGGGTAACAATGATTGCCCCAATTCCGTTTCCATAATGATTAACTGCTCCGTTAAAGATGAGTCCCCACTGGGAACCTGGTTCTGGCCCTTCACTGGGTAGCGGTTCATCGCAATCTTTCATTTTTAGATACATGACATCTTCATCTGGGAAGTCAAACCCGATTGATTCTTGATTGTCAATCGGTTGATGAGCCAAATGATCGGCTAAAATACTTCCTTTAACGGCTTTCTGAGCATGGTACTCTATGTCATATTCTGATAGTAACATCTGCCAACGGGCAATCCTTCCCGTGAGAGCAGGTTTTTCGAAAACGTACTTGATTGGATCCATTTCGGAGACCAACCAAGTAGTATGATGAATCATGTACTGGCGAAGACGTTTGGCTGCCCAAGCCAAAGCGCAACAAGTTTTCTCAAGCATTGTGTACCGAGTCTCGCAGTCGGTGAATTTCTTGCTTAGATAGTAAATGGCAGACTCTTTCCTTTTAGTTTCGTCTTGTTGGCCAAGTACACATACCATTGAGTCCTCTAGGACTGTGAGGTAAATGATTAGTGGTCTTCCTTCCACTGGAGGTGATAGAATCGGAGGATTCAACAGATATTCCTTAATACTGTCGAAGGCGGTTTGGCAATCTTCTGACCAAACGCAATCCTGGTTCTTTTTCAATAACTTGAAAATCGGCGCACAAGTGGCGGTCATAAGGAATATGAATCTGGAGATGTAGTTCAAACGTCCCAGGAATCCTCTGACTTGTTTTTCAGTTTTCGGAGAAGGCATTTCTTGAATGGCCTTGACCTTGTCAGGATCAACTTCAATCCCTTTCTGGCTGACGATGAACCCTAGTAGTTTCCCTGAACGGACACCGAAGGTGCACTTGTTAGGATTCAAGCGGAGCTTGAATTTTCTTAGATGTTCGAACAATTTTGACAGATGTTCAACGTGCTCATCCTCTGTTCTTGATTTTGCAATCAAATCATCGACATATACCTCGATTTCCTTATGTATCATGTCATGAAACAGAGTAGTCATGGCCCTTTGATAGGTTGCCCCGGCATTCTTCAAACCGAACGGCATTACCTTGTAACAAAAGGTACCCCATGGGGTAATGAATGAAGTTTTCTCCATGTCTTTCGGCGCCATTTTGATCTGGTTATAGCCCGAGAATCCATCCATGAAGGAGAAAACTTTGAACTTTGCTGTGATGTCTACCAGCATGTCAATGTGTGGTAAAGGAAAGTCGTCCTTTGGACTTGCCTTGTTCAAATCTCTGTAATCAACACACATTCTGACCCTTCCGTCCTTTTTAGGAACGGGTACGATGTTGGCTAGCCATTGAGGATATTCAGATGTAGCGAGGAAACTCGCGTCGATCTGTTTCTGTACCTCCTCTTTGACTTTGATGGCCATGTCCGGGTGAGTCCGTCTCTACCTTTGCTTTACTGGCGGACATTCCGATCTCAACGGTAAGTGATGTTCCACGATGCTGGTATCCAACCCTGGCATATCCTGATAGGACCAAGCGAACACATCGGGGAATTCTTTGAGAAGCTTTATCAAACCCTCTCTGGCAGTTGGACTGAGCAATGCTCCGATCCTGATTTCTTTTCTCTCTTTTTCTGAACCCAAGTTTACCGTTTCCAACGGCTCTTTGTGAGGTTCGATGGACCTTTCCTCTTGTCTGAGTAGTCGGGAGATCTCTTTTGGAATTTCGTTGTCATTATCTTCTTCAGCCTCGAATACCGGGAACTCAAAGTTGGAAGAAGGCATCGGATCGTATGTTTCAACGGGGTATAAAACAAGCAATCTGCATGACGTGATGATTCGTGTTTAGAAGAGATAGAGAAAATGTAAGTGTGTGTAGTGTATTTATTTTACTGATTGTTTTTATTTTTGAATTGTTTTTTTTTTAGGATTACCATTTTCTGAAAAAGCAAAAAGAGAAAACAACAATAATGCGGAAATTACAGAACGACGTTATTTTATTAATGAACAAGTCGAATCTTGAAACTACAGCCCTATAAAACAAAACTCTGTCGCTTTGGGCAAAGCGAAGAGGGAAATTTACAAAAAGCGAGCCCTATCAAAACATCCGTTTCACCTGGGCAGGGTGAAAGGTTTAAAGATGGCAATTACTTTGTCTGATGAACGACCTTCGAAACCTCGACAGCAACCCATTGGCGGCGAACTCCTCGGTGAATCACAAAGTCTGGCACCTTCCTTGATTTGTCTTCAGAAATGACGCTGATTTCTGGTGGAGCAGGATCATTGGAATCTGTCTCCCAGGCAGAATTGTCGTAGGAGGATTCCTCTATTGCATTTTGCATAGCATTTGTGCTCTCAGCTGTATCTCCCCATCCAGTTGGCTGGATGTCTTCGAGCCTGATACGAGAGCTTTCGGGAGCGGTGTACTTGACCATATAGTCGTATTTTCCACTTGGTTGTCCCAAAGTGTCCCAAAATTCTTTGGAACTGGAGAAGTCATCCCTCTCGATGACGTTGACCTCAGGAAAAGCATAGTTGATGAATTCTAGTCCTGCAAACGTTGCGAATTCATCTTCATGTTGAGTAGTTTCCGAATGACCTGAATGTTGATCCCATGACATGGTGGGGACACAGGTATTCTGTTCAATGACGCTCAACTGAGTTTCATTACTCGGCTGACTTTCTTGCCCCAAGTTTCCTGGGTAAGGCTGCCACATTGGCAGACCATCCATCGGGCCATAGTAATGGCGGTCAAAGTTTTCTTTCATCAGAGTGTCTTCCTCTAATGAATTTGGCAGAGCACGACATCCTTCCGGATCACGATCTCCGTAGATCATTTCGACATCTGATCTTGGTATAAATCTCGGACTTTCTGTAGGAAAGCAAAAAGGCATAGGCACCTCTTCCTGAGACATATAGCCGTCCTTGTTAAGGTAGGACTTCCATTCTTCATCTGTGTCAGAGGGATCTTCCTCATTGATAGCATGAACTGTCTGAGACACTGGGTGAAGAAAACCTCCACTGTGGAAGAAGTTTTGAAGGGGATGAAGACTTTCATCGTTGGCGGCTGTCTGAGTACAGGTTGCAGAAAAACCAAGACCCTTCTTTATTTTATTGTTAGTGGGAATGACAAGCCGTCCCCATCCTTTTGTATCGGTACTCTCGACCGCTTTGATAGCATCTTTGTATGAAGAAATTGAAGTTCCTTCTTCGGATTGATCGTTCGTGCTCACCGATAGTGCTTGGAACTGAGTTCCAATAACCTCCTCGGGTTCCACACAAGCAGATGATGATAAGTTACTCACGAGCAAGGCTTGTTCCCCACAAACCGTGACAAGTTGATCGTTCTTGACGAACTTTAGCTTTTGGTGGAGGGTTGAAGTAACCGCTCCATCCTGATGTATCCAAGGTCTTCCTAATAAACAACTGTATGTTGCCCGGATGTCCATGACCTGGAAAGTAATTTGGAAAGTGTGAGGACCAATAGTTATGGGAAGATCAACTTCGCCGATAACTATTTTTTTGGATCCGTCGAATGCTTTGACGACGACCTCGCTGACTCTCATCGGAGGGCCCTTAAATGATAATTGCATCAAAGTGGACTTCGGCATAACATTCAGGGCTGACCCTGTGTCTACCAATACGTTGGCTAAAGCATCGCCCTGGCAGTTAACCGTAATGTTGAGCGCCATGTTATGACGACGACCCTCTTCAGGTAATTCCTCATCACTAAATCCCAAATTATTGCAAGAAGTGATGTTAGAGACAATGCTATCGAATTGTCTTATTGTTACATCCTGTTCCACAAAGGCTTGCTCCAAGACTTTCTGTAGAGCCTCCCTGTGGGCTTCTGAACTGAGTAACAGCGATAATACTGAGATCTTTGAAGGAGTCTGTAACAGTTGATCAACAATGTTATATTCACTCCTTTGGATGAGCTTTAGCATCTCATCTTTGTCTTTTGAAAAGTCGAGATTACCAGATTGACTGACTGGTGGGTCAGGAATTTCCGCCTGAAGTTCCTTTTCTTTGTTGGATTCTCCAACCCCTCGGTTGAAGATTCGACCGCTCCGTGTTACACGACTGATGTCTGCAATATTCACGACGGAGGGTAATGGAATTTCCTTTCCATTCTCGATTATTGTTGCACCGTATTTGTAAGGGATCGCCTTAACTAATTCATACGGTAGTGGCCCCGGTAGATAGATGACTATGGGGACTTTCTGATTTTTCTGACCGTCATAAGTAACCTCGATCCGTTCCTGGTTGGGAACTCTGGATTCGTCAAGTAGAGGGATGATGGAAAAAACATCCCTGATCTGGTGATGACCAGAGATCGTGACAACATCCTCAACTTGATCGGCAAGGTAGTTCGGCGACCAAATGATGGGTCCTGAACCTGGATATGGATGAATTTCTCCATGATCGATCTGACCCTAAAGAGCTGCTCTCACAAGGTAACACCCTTGGTTACTTTCTGAACAGACGCTACAACTGTCATAGTTGTGTGGTGGCACCTGGCCATGCCCACTTTGAATACAATGTAACCTCACTAGGTTACCTTCCATTGATCAGACATCCTGACTTTGACGACGAGTAGGATTCCTGTTATTGATACTAATCTGCTGAGTATCTTCGTCCATATAGATTGGCATCCACCAGTGATTTAACAAGTGCTGAAGTGCCTCCTGGACAAGGGTACAACCTCGATCATTTTCACAACCCGCTTTACAGCTTTGATAGTCATGTGATATTAAGAATCCGAGTCGGACCTGCTCAGCATGTAACTCTACCAGGTTGGTATTCATTACGCGGATGTCGAAGATCTGAACCATATTGATTTGATAGGAGTTCCTATCATGGTAGTCTTGGATCCATCCAAGATCCATCTGACGTTGGAGGGCCTCTTGTATGAAAGAGCATCCCTGTTTGTTTACCGAGCAAATCAGACAGGAACTGTAATCGTGCCGCGACAGATTATGATACTGGCTTTGCCTTGAGTGCATCGCCACCAAGTTGACATTCATCACACGGATGTCGTGGTTTTGAATGAAGTTAGAATTCGTAGAGACCATGTTAACTCCACGAACTCGGTGCTCTTGGATCCATCCAAGATCCATTTGTTCCTGTAGAGCTGCTTGCACTCCCGAACATCCTTGGTTATCTTTAGAGCAGATATCACACTGGTGATAATTATGAGGTGGCACATGGCCATATCCACTCTGTCTACAATGCATCCTGACCAGATTGGTACCCAATAAGAGTACATCGTGAATTTGATAGACATTGTTAGTCTCTTTCTCAATCATATTGACTGCAGCCTTCTCATGTTGAGGCAGCGGGTTCGTAAGAACATTAGGGTTCGTATCTTTGAAAGATAAGAGCCCGCTCCTAACAAGCTTTTGCACGTCGGATTTGAAATTGAGACAAGTCTCAATGTTATGCCCTGAACCTCCTTGATGATAAGGACATGTTTGATCCGCTTTAAACCAAAAAGGCGGATTTTCCGGAACTGAAAGGGGAGACTTAGTCTGAATGTGCCCCTTAGCCAGCAGTAACGGAAACAGCTCTGCGTACAACATGGGTATAGGATCAAACCCTGATGGCCGTATTGTACGGTTGTTGTTATATGGAGGACGAGCCTGCTAAAGAGGCTGTTGTGTCCTTTGTTGGTCAGGTTGGCTCTGTGCAACCTGAGGTTGGTACGTAGGAACAGGCGCGGGGCCGATAGCAGGAGTAACAGCTGCTACTGGCTGATAACGTCGCCTTTGCTTTCCGAGAGAGATATTCCCAATATCTTGCTCTTTTTTCTTAGGGAGAGCACTACCGTATTTTTTAGTACCGCTCGTCGATCCAGTGTCTTTTACCAAACGTCCTTCTCGAACGGTTTCCTCAAGACGTACACCCATGCCGACCATTTCGGTGAAATCACTGGGCGCACTGGCAACCATTCGGTCATAGTAAAATGAGCTTAAGGTCTTTAAGAAGATTTTTGTCATCTCTTTTTCCTCAAGAGATGGACAAATTTGAGCGGCAATTTCACGCCACCTTTGAGCATACTCCTTAAAGGTTTCCTTGTCCTTTTGTGACATTGATCTGAGTTGATCTCTGTCGGGTGCCATGTCCAAATTGTATTTGTATTGTTGGACGAAGGCAGTACCAAGATCTCTGAATGTGCTGATCGGAGTACGGTTTAAACCCATGTACCATTTGAGTGTGGTACCGGTTAAACTATCCTGGAAGTAGTGAATCATCAGGTCCTGATTCTCTGTCTGAGCTAACATCCGCCGAGCGTACATCACCAGATGGCTTTGAGGGCAAGAGTTACCCTTGTATTTTTCAAAGTCGGGCACTTGGAACTTGTGCGGGACTTTTACATTTGGGACCAAGCAGAGGTCTGCGACTTCCTTTCCAAATAGATCCTGACCGAGAATGGCTTGCAGCTCTTTCTGCATTTCCAAGAACTGTTCCTGGAATTCCTCCATTCTGTCAAACATAGTTTCCTTCTTACCAGAAGGTGTTGGTGGAATCTGTCCTTCCGGGACAGTGTGCACCACAGGGGGTGGTACCGTGACTACGGCAGTAAGTCTTGGCGCCTCCCGAAGTTTGTAACCTTCAGGAGTCTTGAGTATGCCCCTGGCATCTTCATTTTCCCGAAGTTTGTAACCTTCAAGCCCAGCGGCTTCTGTTACGATTCCCTGATCTTCAGTGATCTGCGGAACATATCCTTCCGGGATATAGTTAACAGGCATGCCCCAAGGACGATCTTTCGGTATCTGATACCTAGGATCATACTTTTCTATGATGGGCGTTGAGGTGAACTCTGAGATCACAGTTCTTTGTAGCTGAGCTTCTGCCATGGCTTGCATGTCGTTACGAAGCTTTCTCATATCCTCTCTCAGAGTGTCGATCTCTTCTTTCAACTCTCTGTTTTCTTCCTCAAGATCATCCATCTTTTTCTGACGATTGGCCCGAGTATTATATGAATGAGACAGTTTGACTATAGAATCGAGACACAAACGTGAGAGTCATAGGTAAGGAGAATACGCGATGTGAGAATGATGAATGCAATGATTATATTAATTGTTGTTTTTTTTTGTTTAATCAAAATAAACTTTGACAATTAGATTGCAAATATCAAATGGTGGGGAAACCCCTTTTTATTGAAATTCAAAGGATTACAGAAATGGAAATACAGTAGATTACAAAGTGCAGAAACAGAAACCTAAACTAATGGGTCTTGAGTCCTCTCTGAGGAGAAACCGGGTCCTGATTCTGGTATCTTCCTTTTCTTTGACCGGGGCGCTTGGGCCGTTGTCGGGTTGTCATTCCTTTGCCAAGTGAAAGGAGTGAGCAAATTCCTTTGGTCATCTTGATTCTCTACAGCATGCTGCTCCAAAATTTCAATCAGAGCATCTTTCTCTTTTAGTAATTGCTGTATTTTGATACACTCTACGTCGAGGGTGCGGTACTTGTTCTTCCAAGACCTTCTCTCCTTTTGAACTTTGTTGAGAGTAACCTGAAGCCTTTCAGTTTCCGTCATGAAGTACATGACAGTTTCCCTCGGTGGAAGAATTCCGTAACGAGGATAAGGCATCTTTAGCTTGAGAGCTCTAGTTTGTACCCAATGGAGATAAGGCTCCACCGAGACACAGTCCGGTTTTCCCAGAGACTCTCGTCCTTTCTTATGAACCTGTTTCCAAGCATGCACTATTTCCATCTTTAGTGCTCTGTCGTTTTCTCCTTCTTTGAAGAAAAGACCTTCCAGATGAACACCCAGTGGGATGTGTCTCATCGGGTATCCAAATTGACGAAGAACTAATATTGGATGATAGTTGATTCCTCCTTTAGTTCCTATGAGGGGTACGCTGGGGAAGTTTCCACAACGGTCAATGATTCTGATTCCCTCATAAATCCTATTACACCAATCTATATCAGAGTTGGTGAGAAACATGATCTTCTGTGACCAACGTAAGACACTCTTGCAATCCCAAAAAGCGGCAAACTTGGGCAAGTGAGAGATAAACCACTTGTAAAGCAAAGGTACACAACATGTGATCTCCCCTCCGCTGTACAAATTTCCTAAGTGTACAGAATGATACGCATCTGCGAGCAAAGTTGGCACATGGTTTCCAATGAGAAAAACCTTAATAGCGTTGATATCGACGAAGTTATTGATGTTGGAAACAAAAATAACCCGTAGGTGAGCAAGACAAAGATGCTTTCAAAAGCAGTCCCGTTCCCTATACTAGCAAAGTACAGAGCCTTTTTTGTTAAGAACTGGGCTGGCAAACCTTGGATGCCACCCTTAGTGGTCAGGTGAGTCCTGACCTCAGACTCGTCCAAATGAATTGCTCTTGCAATAGTCTGATTCTTTGGAATTTCTTCCAGTCCAGAAAATGGAGCTCGATCAGTGATATGTAAATCAGTCAGATGAGAATACTCCTCCAGCGTTGGTGCCAGCTGGTAATCCGGGAACGTGAAACAATGATAAACCGGATCGTAGAACTGAATGAGCGCATCCATGATCCCCTTAATCACATGGACTCTTAACAGTGGTAGCAGACCACCGTGCTTGGCTCTGAAAGCCTCTGGGTTAACGATCATCCTCGCTAACTTTCTTAAATCCCCTAGTTTTGGAACCTTGAAGGTATACTGGCGAGTTCTCCTTCTACCGAAATCCATTAGCGTAATCTTTTTCTCTGATATTTGCAATCACAGTCTTAGTTTAATTTGAAAAACAGAGAGACTAGAAGAGAAGGTTTTTTGAATGTTTTAATGTTTTATTAAATGAATGCATGAATGCAGCACACAAAAACATAGAAAAAACATGGGGTTAGAGGGTCGTTGTCATGAAGTCAAGGCTCTACCCATCCCCAAAGGTTTATACTAGGGTGATTTTTGTACCTGTACTCATTATCATCAGCTCCTCCCAGGAAAGCAAAACAACAAGCGGATCGCCAGCGAGTTGTGTGCAATCTTAGAGTAAGTGCTATTCACCGAGAATAGATCACCAGCCTCAAATGAGGGTAGTATCGCGTAACAGCTATTTTCGATAGCTTCCGCACTATGAAAAAGGTTGGCTTTTCTTAAGTGTATACTCAATCTCACCACATGCGGCATCACACGCATTCCCAGTAGCAGAAAAATAAACACGTATAGCAATTAGGAAAAGCAGTATATATATATTTGTCCTAATCATCCTAGACTTATAAAGCTATGAATCTTAAGTTCCTGACAGAAATGGGTTCCCCGGCGGAAGCCCCAATCTGTGGTTCCCTGCCTAAGAGATGGACCAGGATAGGTCAATCTTTCTCTTCGGTAGAGTTCCCATTTTCCGTAGAAAACGGGGATGATGCCCTAAGGCAGAAAAGGAGACTCCCCAGTAGAGTCGCCATTTGTGTAATTTTTCACACAAGAGAAGTAGAAAGAAAGGAACGGGCCCCACGGTGGGCGCCACTTTTCTGTGGTGGCCACCACCATGAAAAAGATTCGTCCAAGGTTTTCACCTTAAATTTTAAGAAAGTCAGTGACAAGCCCCACGGTGGGCGCCACTTTTCTGTAGCGAGCGATTTTGGACGCGGTTCTTAAGCGCTGGTCGCTCTCTGCGGTTGAGCTTAAAACTACAGGTCGATTCATTTTTTATCCTATTGTGAGCTGAATAATGAAGGGAAATAGATGTCTCTAATTAACCCTGCTTGCATACTGAGTTTAAACAGTGGTCTGTTAGGTTACGGATGCTATCAATGTGGGGGGGCCTTTGTACTGGTTATTCGTATTTCGCCAATACAGGTTCTTTCTTTCTAGGGCTTGGGCAAAAGGTTTCTGGTGGGGAACAAGGATTAGGATGTTAGGACTGATGCTTTTGAATTACTGCTTTTAATTGATGGAGATATGGGATTTGGGTTTTTTGTTGATTGCGCTCGCTAAGATCTTTTCTTTCGATCTTATGCCTACGTATTCCCGTTTACCGAAACAGGGAAATCAGAGCGTTCGTAGTTCCTCCTATTCTATGGGAGGAAATTGGTTTTTGGTGTCTTGTTCAAAGCCCAAGACGTGAAGCGAAAGGTGATTTGTATCTTGTTCAAAGCCTAAGATGTGAAGCTGAAAGGTCTATTTGTGTCTTGTTCAAAGCCCAAGACGTGAAGCTAAAAGACCTCGACTTTAGAGAGAATTTGTTGTCTCTAAAGAGGGGGAAGGAGAATTACTTTAACTGGGATACGCGGATCCGAGCAATGCCATAATTTTCGAAGAAAGGGTTTTAACCTGAAGGAGAAGACTTTAACTCAGTGTAGAGCAATGCCATCTTTCCTTAGGAATTTCTCATGCTAAAAGAGGGACAGTGGCATGGATATAGATGATCCAGAGGCTTGCCACTTACACCGATTAGATGAAGGGAAAGGAGTTGTTGATGTTTGTGTAATGTGAACGAGGCACAACTTTGATGCTAAAAGGTCTATTGGATCAACCAATGGTTTTCTTATACAAAGCCTAAGAGGAGGCTAATTTCCGCTAGGAAAATCATTATACAAAGCCTAAGAGGAGGCTATTTTGTGTCTCCTACAAAGCCCGAGAGAGAGGCTAAAAGGTTTTGACCCAGTGGGGCATATCGTTATACAAAGCCTAAGAGGAGACTAGCAAAGAGTTTGACTCTTGCTTAAGGGATTTATATCTCGTACGAGGCCCGAGATGGAGGCAATAAAAAAAGGGTGATTGACTCAACGAGGGAATCTTTTGTGTCTCATACAAAGCCTGAGAGAGAGGCTAAAAGGTTGTTTTGACTCCACTGGGGAGAATTTTGGTATCTCGTACGAAGCTCGAGATGGAGGCTATTGTAACTGTTTCAGTTGAGTGACATATCCAATATACTGATTTAAAAGAGAAAATCAGTTCTTATATGAGTAACACTGTACACAGGGATTTAATTTGAGGATCAGGGATATTTCCTTTTCTTTGAGGAAACGGGAAATCCAAAGGGTATTGAGACTATCCGAGTCTGCGGGTTTCCTCCCTATTTAACGAAGGGTGCTTGAGAATGTCTTTGAGACTCAAGGAAGTTAGACTGTCCAAGTCTAGAGTTTTATCTTTTGTACTATGCTTCGAGAAACAGTAGTAGACTCTATGAAAGGACTGTTCTATGAGGATGACTAGGTTCTGTTCCTATACCTCTAGGAGGTCGTCGGGACAATTTGTACGAAGCCCAAGAGGAGGCTGGAATCTTTTAAGAAGCCGACGGGTCCTTGTACGAAGCCCAAGAGGAGGCTATCATTCCTAGAGGAAGAGATCATTATACGAAGCCTAAGAGGAGGCTATGAATACTTCTAAGAAGCCGTAGGGTCCTTGAATAATGCCCAAGAGGAGGCCGGGTTGCTTATAGGAAGCCTGTGGGTCCTTGTACGATGCCCAAGAGGAGGCCGATGCTTTTAAGAAGCCCGTGGGTCCCAAATCAAAGAAAAGTTCAAGAAAACTCTTTTAAAGATAAAACCACTGGTAAACGTGCGAGGTTTACTATCCAGCAACTTTTATCTTTTCAAGAGAGTTTGGACAATTCGGAGGTTTGAAGAAATTCAAGAGAAGTTTCACCGAGAATAATTCATCTCTGGGGAATAGAATTTCTTGACGATTCCTAAGGAGGACAGCCGAAGAGAAGACTGTATCTGGTGCTCCTATTGGGGATCTAGGCGTCTATTTCTACGAATAATTGAAACGGCGTCACCTAGTTCTAGACGTAGTAGCCGGGGAAACTCGAAATATCTATACTATTATTACACAGTAGATATGAGTTTATGAAAGGAGACTTACAGTGAGCAGCCCCACAATACAGTGTATAATATGAAAGCAGTAAATGAAAGCGATAACCACTTACTCGGTTGTAGTGCTTCCATGTTGTTTGGTTAGTTGTTCAACAAAGAAAGATAAAAACAACAGTATATTCAAAATCAAAGGAGAAAGTGCTTTGAAAAAGAAATTTTTGGGGCTTACAGCTCAAGGAGAGGCCCAGGGTTTTATCAGTGAGCGCACTGTTTGACTTTGTACAGCGGGACTTATACAAGTGACTGGGGCCCAAAAAAGTTTTCTGTACAAAGGGATGGGTCTTACACTCTCTTAGGAGGCCCAAAAAGGTTTAAAGAAAAGAGAGGGGCTTATAACACGAGGGTAGGCCCAGATGGTTTTTAATTTTAAACGGGCGACGATCGCGCCATTTACTTGTACAGAGGGACTTATACAATGAGTGAGGCCCAAAAAGTTTTTTGTACAAGGGGGGATGGATCTTACACTCTCTCAAGAGGCCCAAAAAGGTTTAAAGAAAAATAAATGGGTCTTACTACTCGAGGGTAGGCCCAGATGATTTTTAAAAAGGCGACGATCGCGCCGTTTGTTTTTTGACGGTATCGGGACTTATACAATAAGTGAGGCCCAAAGATGATTTGGTCAAAAAAAGAAGGGGGTTGGGTCTTACACTCTAATAGAGGCCCAAAGTGTTTTGAAAATGATTTATGAGGGTTGAATTAATCCAAAACCCTAATTTATTTTCAAAAATGTATTTAATTGAATAAAAATTCAATTAAAATGATCAAAAATTGTTTAACACATGGAAAACAAATTGTGATCTTGGATTAATGCTTCAAAAATTAAGTATTGACCTACAAAATAATTAGAAAGCATTAAAAGTTGCAAAATCAATGTAGAAAAAATATTTAAAATGCCAAAAACAATCAAAATATTAATTCTTTACAAAAATATCAATTATATGAAATAAATAATATTTTTGGGATTTTTTGTGAAAATAAAATATTTTAACATTTTTGTGAATTATTAAAAAAAGAATCAACTCAAAATCATTAAAACTCAGAGAGAAATTAATTTTTGAATCAATTAAAGAAAATCACAAAATTCAAATAATCAAATATATGAAAATGGCGCCAAGAACAACACCAAGAACACGTGCGTTTTTCAGTTTGCCCAGATTTGCATTTTCTATCCAATCTCCATGAATACGTAACCATATCATTCAATCCACATATCATTATGCTCGCCTCAACCTCACGATCATGTCTATGTACTTTAATTTCATTTAAATTAAACATACAACAAGAAATCACGAAGAGACCTCAAGAACCCTAATTTCTGCATGAAGACTAGGATTTTTGATACACGATTCAAACAATGCAATTAATTGAGGGAAAACATTCCATGCATGATTATGAACATATGGCCAAATTATTGTGCGAGGAAATATGCATAGATTGAGAGATGACCAAGTTTAGGCTTACCTCCAAGTCGTGACAGCAAGAGCAAATCAAATTCTGGGTTGGAGGTGTTACAGATGAGTTGTGATGATCTGAACAACTTCCCTACACCATATGGAGTGTGTTTGAACACTTGGATTGAATTGAAATGGACTGGATCAGTTTATGGCATCTCAGCTGTAACTTCACTTCAAACTTGTGTGGATGGCAAGTGATTTTGAGATTTTGATGTTCCAGATGTTATGTGAGTGTTTGATCAGCTCATATGTGATGTATGTGAGGTGTGTGAGTGATTGGTTTGTGCAGAATTGCTCTCAAACTCAAAACCCGATAGCTACCTTGCTAAGAAAGGCATTTTTGCCAAGAGAAAGAGATTTTGAGGAAAGCATCTGTTAGATGGCTTTGGTGTACTTAAACTGACCACAATTGAGCTCTATTTATAGTAGAGCAAGTTTGTTTTGTAAGGAATAGTGCATGGCAGCTGGTAAGTAGGTTTCCTCAATGTTGGCCAATGGGAATGAAAGTCTCCTCTAGCCATTGACTAGAGGTTAGGGCACAGAGCTTTGGTCCCCTTGGTCTTGGATAAATCTTGACTGATTTCAGATGAGAATGGCTCAGTCCATGCCACCTTGATGGTTCCATTGAATGCCTCATTCCAAATTTGAAGTCTTGTCCCTACTTTGGCAACTCTAGGTTCAACATGCTATTCCTTGTTCCTTGGACCTTTGAGGCTTGGCTCAGTGATTGTTCCCTTTGGATTCAATCCTCTGAGGTGTCCAAGTGGATTGGAGCAATTGCAATTGGCTGATTTTGGCAAATCGAGCCAAAATGCAAATTCTGCCTTGCCTTGACAGATTTCAGCAAGGCAACTTGCCAATGTTGTATCTCATGATGTAGGTTGAATTTGGCAATGATCTTGGCCATTTTGGAAAGCCCTAACATGCTACAACAACTGTTTGAACAAGTTTGGTTTTGATCTCTTTTGATTCCAAGTGAAAAATCCCCCTACATTTGGCAAAAAGTGAAGCAGAATTCTGACTTAGTGAAAATTTCACTAAGTGTTGGAAAAAGTGACTTTTTCACTTTTCAGCCACTTTGATCACTCCATAACTCAAAATCCTTAATGAATTGGAATGACTTGTAGTTGAAGTTTTTGTAGGTGATAGTGAGGGCTACAAATCCATCTTTGGATGAGAAAAAATGGCCTTGTGGTTTAGGAGTTATGGTCCTCCAAAGTTGGTACCTTTGCCACTTTATTTTTTAACTTAGAAAATTTTCTAAGTTTTATGGTTACCCCTTTTACAAGTTATCTCACTTTTCTTGATTTTTCTTGATGAATAATGATTCAAATCATACATTAACATCATTTTAGGGTTAAAAATCCATTTTGGTGAAAAATATCAAAAAGTCAAAGTTGACTTTTGTGCACAGTTGACTTTTTATCAAATGAATTCCAAACTGTGCAATTCTTCAGGAAATCATGTCCTTGACCTAAATCAAACTTGATGGACATGTTCCATGGGTGTCATAGGGTATATTCAATCATGTATTAGGGTTTGGGAGCATGCCTTGGTCAAAAGTCAAAGTTACAGTTGACTTTTCCCTTAAAACCCTAATTGTGGTGCAGATGAAAATGAAACTTGTTGCTCAAGCTTATTGGATCAATCCATTGTTACAAATGGATCAATATGGTGTATTAGAGACCCTCAAATCATCTCTTGAGGTCTTGGCTCATGGTTTGTCCCCAAAGTCAACTTAGGGGTGAATTAGGTCAAGAAACCCTAATTCCTGATTTTTGATGAGTGCATCCCCTGAGGCAAAATTGACTTGATGCATGGGTTCATGAGGTTCCATGAAGTATATTAGGTTATGTTTTGGATCAATGGCTTGTGCCCAGATGAAAATTTCCATCTGGAGGCCCTGGTAGACCAAAACCCTAATTTGGTGACACTGTCGATCTTGAGACTTGATCCACCTAGAAGGGAGCAGCCTTGTGCTTAATCCTTGAAGTGGGAGTCCTTTTTGATCCATTGTGGATGTTTAAGAGATTAGACAAGTTGAAGATCATGTCATTTCTTGATTGATCCTTTGTCTAAGCACTCAGAGAGGGCTTGAAACCCTAATTTTGCTTGTAGTGGATGCTCACCCATCTTTGGGGAGACTGATGAAGCATGATGGTTCATCCATATTGTGATGATGATTTTCACAATGATGGGAAATCTTAGTGGTCAAAATTTGGGGTATTACACCGGGAATTAATCCTCTCTGGGGAAATGAATTTCTTTTACATGTTTCTAGGTTCTGACAGTCTTAAGAAAAGTTTCACCGGGTATAATGCCTTTCTTTGTTCCATATTGAATAAAGCCCAAGAGGAGGCAGACTGTATTGAGGAAGTTTCCTATGAGGGAACTAGTTATTGATCTAAGTTGTGAGTATCCTACTGTTTATTCTAAGTGTGAACTAAGGATGACCTAACTGCTGGGGAAACTCTAGATAGGTGTGCACAAGTATATATAAATGAGTGAATTAACAGATATATAAACAAGTATGCATTGATTTGAAAAGATGTTGGGTCTTACAAAAAGACGCCCAAGTGTATTGTGATTTGTTGTATTGATTACAATTGTATGATTAGGGTTTTGAGAAATTGAAGAAAGTTTTGAGAAAACTTTGAATTTGAATTAAAAGAAAGTTTGGGGTTTATAACTCAAAAAGAGGCACAAGTGGTTTAAGAACAGTTTCACCGAGAATAATGCTCCTCTTAGTACTAGTTTAAAAACAGACATATGATTTTAAAAACAGAGGTATGAGGCTTACAACTCAAAGAGAGGCCCATGGAAATTTTTTATTGCTTAAAACAAAGTTTATGTACAAAATATTGGGGCTTATACTCAAGGAGAAGCCCATTTAAAAAAAACAGTAGACGCGCCGTTATTTTTGAAAACCGCAGTGGGACTTATACTATAACAGAGGCCCAAGATTATTTTATTTAGAAAAGGGTTAGGTCTTACACTCTATTAGAGGCCCAAGATGTTTGTTGAAAGTTTGAAGATTTAAAATCAAGGAAGAAACCCTAATTTTTTTTTAAAATGCATTTTTCAAATAAAAATTAAATAAAAAATGATATTAAATATCAAATATATTTAATAAATATGTTATGACTTTGATTAATTTTTGAAAATAGATATTTTATTCACACGAGGGTTTGAAATTCAATTGGTTTTGAAAAATCAAGAGAAATAATTTATTTAAAATGTTTAAAAACAATTAAAAGGAAATTCTACCAAAAATTCAAAAAAATATATCAAATATAATTTTTTTTTTATTTTTTTTGTGAAATAAAATAATAAAATGTATAAATGATTTATGTTTAAAAAATCATTTGAAAAAGATTAAAAATGAGAGAAATATGAATTTTTGAAATTAATTAAAAAATAATAAAAAAAAATAACAAAAATATGAAAAATAGTGGAAATTGGGAAAAATGGCATGGGTGGGTGTTGAACCCACGCTCTCCAACCAAACACACTTGAAAAACACACGCTGCTACCACTGGGTTGGTGATACATCCGTGTATCAAAACCACCCCATGAATACATATGGGTGGCGTGTTTTTTAGGCCTGGCCAAGGCGCCTTGGCCTGGCCCTTGCCCAAGGAGGCCTGATTTTGTGCCTCTTGCAAGAAGACCATAACTTTCTTATTTCTCCATGAAAATGGATGAAATAAAGATGGATCCTACCTAGAATTTAATGAGGAATCAATGGTGGTCTTGGAATTTTCTAAAAATGCCTACATTTTAAAATCCGATAGTGGTTTCAAAATAGGTCAAAATTTGCAAGTTCTATGCTAAAACTTCATACAAGCAATAATAGCATGGTAAATTAGTTCAAACACAACACATATGATATGTATGACATGTTCATGATCAATGCACATCAAAGCAATGCATGTTTCACAAAGTTCAAGTTGTTATGCACTTACCTCTTGAAGCTCCACTTGCTAACTTTCAAGATGCTTGTGCCATAAGTAATCCAATGCTTTGGGCACTCTTAGTAGAACCCTTAGAAGCTTTTAGGATGATCAAAATTAATTGGAAAGCTCTGGAACAGAAATTGGCTCTTTCTTGCAAAAGTGGTAAAAGTGACCAAAATGGTAACTCCCTCAATTGGTGTTACAATTGAGGGACACTTGTTGGAACAACTTAGGGGTGATATTTGGAGAGGGTTTGAGGCTTTATTTGGCTATGAAAGTGATTGTATCAAGACATGGCTTGAAAAATGCAGAAAAGTCAAATTTTGAGGTTTTGATGATTGACTTTCTGATTTTGGATTTGTGAGTTAAAGATGAAGGTTTGAACACCTCTAAGGGATGATTTGTGAAGTGTTTGGATGGTTGCTTGAGTGATTCAAGCTCTGGTTTTGAGAATTCCAAGTTTGATCTTTGAAACTTAAAATTTGGAGCAAGATAAAGGAAGTGAGAAAACAAGGCTTTGGTATTGTTTTGGTGTGTTGAAATTAGTCACAAATGACCTCTATTTATAGTAGAGGAAGTTTGCTTTTGGAGGAATAATGAATGGGGGTTGGTTCACTCTATTATCCAATGGATATGCCGATGTATCATGCCTTAAATGCTAAGGTACCAAGTCTCCTCTAGCCATTGACTTGAGCTGATCTTTGTAGCTTTAGGTCTTCTGATTTTTTGAACCAATCTTGACTCAATTGGACTGTCATGGACTGATACATGCCACCTCTATGCATCATTTCAATGCTTCATGATAAAATTGAAGTTTTTGGTTTTGAAACTTGAATGCCACATGCCAAAGGGATAATTTCTTGACTTGCAAGGCTCTATGGTATGATTCCTCTGCAGATAACATGTGCATTGCATCTTAGAAACTTGTCTTGCAGGGTGAAAAGGCTTGCCAAGTCATAAAAATGACAAAACCAAGTTGTGTTGTGAAATCTGTCTTGTAAAACCAGGATGAAAAATGCCATTTTGTGAGATTCATAACTCCTAGCTCAAATTGAATCATGGGTGGCTTTTGTACTTTTTAAAAATCCCACATATCATACTTCAACTTTGATGTTTGCGTCTGGTCTTGATTCATCTTGGATCATGATGAAATGTGCCTTTGAACATTGGTGTCCAAAGCTGAAAAACATGGCAGAATTTCATGAAGTGTCAAGAATGTTCACTTCTTAATTTTTGTGATTTTGCTCAATCCATAACTTAAAATCCATGAAGATTTTGAATGTGGTGTAACTGACAAACTTGTAGTATGTAACAAGACCTATCATTTGAGCTTTGGATGGAAGAAAATGGTTACTTGGATCACAAGTTATGGTCTTGCAAAGTTGGGTAAAAATCATTTTTTTCCATAACTTAGTGAAATTTTAAGTTTCTTAAGGTTGCCCCTTTTGCATGTAACCTCACTTTTCTTGATTTTTCTTGATTGATTATGATCCAAATCATAAGTTAACATTGTTTTTTACTTGAAGAGGCCATATTTGTCAAAAAAATCTCAAATGTCAAACTTGGTTTTTTATCACAGTTGACTTTTTATCAGATGAATTTCAAACTTTATGATCCTTTATGAAATCAAGTCCTTAGGCTAAATTGAACCTAATAAATGGATTCCATAGGTGTTTTAGATTGTCTTGAATCATGTCCCAAGTTTTGAGATCATGTTTTGGTCAAAAGTCAAAGGTAGGGTTGACTTTTTCTAAAAAAAACCCTAGTTTATGGTCCAGATGAATTTGAATCTTTATATTGCTCATGAATCAAGTCCCGTGTCAATTTAAAATTGTTAGAGGATCAATATAAGATATTTGATATCTTTAACACATTTCTTGAGGTCTTGGCTCATGCCATGCTCCTAAAGTCAACTTAGGGGTGAATTAGGTCAAGAAAACCCTAATTCTTGATTTTTGATGAATGCATCCCCTGAGGCTATCTTGAATTCATGATTGGACTCATGAGGTACTCTTTAGATTCTTGAATCATGTTTTGAAGTATTGGCTCATGCCCAGATGAAAATTTCCCTCTAGAGGCCTTGGTCGACCAAAACTCTAATTGGTGACACTGATGATCTTGAGGCTTAATCAACTTGAAATGTTGCATTCTTGTGCTTGATTCTTGATATGGGAGGCCTCTTGATCCTTCATGGATGTTTAAGAGGTTGGAAAAGTTTAATATCATGTCAATTCTTGATTGATCTTTTGCCTGGATGCTCCGAGAGGGCTTAAAAACCCTAATCCTTGGTTGAGGTGAATGCTCAACAATCTTTGAGAGGATTGATGAGGCATGAAGGTACATCCATATTGTGGTATGATTTGCACAATGATGTGAAATCTTGTGGTCAAAATTTATGGTATGACAGATGCCCCTATTTAATCTTCTTGGACCTGAAGGTGCGAATGACGAAGACATTTGGACCTTCAAGGTAAAAGAGGATTAAATATTAGAATACCCGAAATTTTGATTGTGGCTGCGAATGGTGGATATTAGCTCATCCATCTTCTTTTACTAAGTAATGCTACATTGAAAAGGGTAAAACTTCCCCTTGATCTTGGTCTTCAGCCACGGAATTGGTCTTAGTTTCTTTTGAAATAAACTTCCCCTCGATTCTGGTCTTCAGCCACAGAACTAGTCTTAGTTTATTTTGAAATAAACTTCCCATCGATCCTAGTCTTCAGTCACGGAACTGGTCTAAGTTTCTTTTGAAATAAACTTCCCATCGATCCTAGTCTTCAGCCACAGAACTAGTCTTAGTTTCTTTTTAAATAAACTTCCCCTCGATCCTGGACTTCAGCCACAGAACTGGTCTCAGTTTATTTTGAAATAAACTTCCCCTGGATCCTGGTCTTCAGCCACGAAACTGGTCTTAGTTTCTTCTTGTCGAGTTCTTTTCTTGACAAGGAATGCTATCTGTGATGGGTTTTTATCAAACTTCTCGCCGAGATTTACTAGGGAGATGCCATTTGATGGAAAAAGATTTGATGTTAGACTTGCTGGGGGATAACCATTGGTCTGAAATGCAGAGGTGTGCAAACTTCTCTATTTGGAGACGCCATTTGCTGGAGAAATTACATCATACTTCCCTTCGAGACTTCTTCGGAGAGACTCCATGTGATGTAATTCATTTTTAAGGTGCTGATGACCTCTTTGAAAGTAGGACAAACTTCTCGAAGAAAGTCTTCCATTTGTCGACTTCACTTGAAAATCTACGAGGGCAAGAACTGATTTCTTTGTTTTTCCAATTGGTAGAGATTTCTTGGAGGATACGATGTCCATGTTGCCAAGAGTCTTTTGTCGAGAAGCTTCTGCGCGGGATTTTCTGTAATCCAGGAAAGCAAAATAACATCTTCAATGGCCAAGAGTGAAGTTCCAAAGGTGTACAACTGTATGCCTTCTTGCCTCTCAGAGGTTTAAGTTATCAAAGTGGTCGAGGATCAATTTCAATCCGGGAATAAACTGAAGAGAGATTGTTTAGACGATACATTTCCTGATGAGGAAAGAACTCAAACTGGGATTTTGTCCTATCTGACGTAGAAAGGAAAAATGACAACTCCAAATGGAGAGAGGACACTTATCACTTGGGGATAAACGTGACCACAGTGATTGAAATACGATATGAATATGAATATGAATATGAATAAATCATGCATGATGTATATATGAGATGCTTATGCTGACAAAACAGACATGACATACGGACTGACAATGAGTCCAACTGAATACTCGGCCACTCTGAGAGATGAGGGGTATTACCAGAGATTTTGAAGGTAGTACTTTTGTTTGGGAACAGGGATTCATGTGTTTGTTCTGGTTTCTGGAGGTGCAAACCTGCTAGGGATAGAAATTTGTTCTTGCTTTTCAAGGGTAGATTCTACTGGGGAGAAAAGCCAAACATCGGTTCTTAGAGATAAAAAATCTATCAGGGATAATAGATGGGATATTCTATCTAGAGCTATTAATCCTTCATTCAGGGTGTTCTGGTCAAGAGGAGTATTTTGATTCTGCATTTGAAGTTTGATCACTTCCGGAGAAGCCATCGACGTTCCTTCTCTGTGTTCAGTAATCAAAAGGAAATTGCCATCCTTATTTTAAAAGTAGAAGTAAAAAATTGAAATTTCTGTTTTGAAAACAAACGTAAATTCATTTTTTTTCAAGAATCGTTGATCATATTAAAATGCCATTTTGCAAAGCAAGATAAATGAGAATTGCAAGCAAAAGGCACAAGGGCTCAAATTTTTATTGATAGAATGGTAATCAGCCTAATGCGTGATTGTAGCGTGCGATTTTTGTCGGTGACACAACCACATTACCACAATGGTTGGAATTGGGTGCTATTTTCTGATTTCTTATTTATCCTATGAAGCTGGAAAGGAAATGGAAGATATCTAAAACTAACTTTGCACGCAAATGTTTGTTTAACAAATGCTAAGAGATTGGGGGGTCGGGGTCAGGTTATACAAAGGGAAGTTGTCAATCACCTAGTGTATATATGGTTATCCATAGGCTTTGCATTACATATTTCTCTGTTAATTTGAACTGCGTTCTAGTGTTTGTCTGTCATGGGTTGGGAAAGTTTCTCCTTTGGGAGTGTTGAGAAAGTGTTTTTGTTGTTTTCGATTTTTCAGTTGTTTTTGGGAAGGTGCTGGACCTAAAGTTTTTGATTTGTGTGCTCGCTAAGATTTTGCAATCTTATGTCTACGTATTCCCGTAAAGAAAACTGGGAAATTAGAGAAATCATAGTTCCTCCTATTCTATGGGAGGAAAGATGGTTTGGTGTCTTGTTCAAAGCCTAAGATTGAAGCTAGATGAGTATTTGTGCCTTGTTCAAAGCCCAATATTGAAGCTAAAGGGGTGACTTAGAGAGAATTTGCCATCTCTAAAGGGAGATATCTCACCTGTTTATCACAAGTTGTTGGGTACTTGATTATAAGAGAGAATTACTTTAACTGGGATATGAGAATCCAACAATGCCATAATTTCCTTTATAAGGATGGTGTCATGAAGGAAGAAACTTTAACTCAGTGTAGAGCAATGCCATTTTTCCTTATGAGTATTCCATGCTAAGAGAGGGACATTGGCTTGGATGTAAATAATCCAGAGGCTTTCCACTTATAGCAATTAGATGAAAGAAGAGATTTACCGGGATAAAAGAGGGACTGCAACTTGGATTTTTGAATCAACAAGTGTGTCACTTACAGCAATTATCTGGAAATTGGGTTTTTTGATTGTCTGTTTTGATATGTGATGTACAGAGAAATGTCTTCCTACATAGTGGAATCTTGATTTCCTCTGAAGGGATGTTTATTTTTGTGTCCCTTGATCAAAGCCCAAGGTTGAAGCTAAAAGATTGACTCTGCTTAGGGATTTTCACCGGTCTTGTACAAAGCCCAAGATTGAGGCTGAAAAAAGATTGACTCCACTGGGGAGAGGTTTTATCTGTCTTGTATAAAGCCCAAGATTGAGGCTGAAAAGAGATTTACTCTACTGGGCAGAGGTTTTATCTATCTTGTACAAAGCCCAAGATTAAGGCTGGAAAGAGATTGACTCCACTGGAGAGAATCATTATATAAAGCCTAAGAGGAGGCTAGTTAGGGAAATTCTTATATGAAGCCTAAGAGGAGGCTGGCTTCTGCTGAGGATTGTTTGAAATCCTGAGACAGGTCCAATATGTGTTAGGGATTCCCAAAGGTTTTTACTCTTTCTGGGGATCAATGGGGAAAGTTACAGTATCAGATACCATGAGGCTCTGGTTCTGTTTGGGTTTTATTGATGGTAAATTGGCCCTGGCTGGGATTTTTAAGGTAAAGGTTTAAACCTTGAGTTTGAAAATCTATGGAGGTTTTAACTCTGCTGGAGATTAGTGAAATGATCAGGGTTTTTTCCTGTGCTTTTAGGAAGCTAGAGGGTTTTTCTTGGTGAGGTCCAAGAGAAAATTAGACTTTCCAAGTCTACTTCTATAAAGAGGTTGACTCTTAATTAGAGGATGATCTTTGTATGATGTCCAAGAGAAGGCTGAGACTGTCCAAGTCTCTCAAGAGGTGGTAGGCTCTAGTGTAGAGAGAGATCTTTGTATGATGCTGTAATACCCAAAAATTTGCCCTCTTATTTATTACCAACCATAACTTGCTTTTGTTTCTCTTTCATCTGCATTTTCCATTAGGTCATAATTCATAATCATTTGCATTTCATTGGGCTCCTGAGGCGTGGGATCATGGTTTCTTATCTTCTGCGTGACTTGGTTGATATTCATCAATTGAAGACAGTGGTTAGGGTTCATGGCGAAGGCAACTTGACATGAGATCCAGTTGTGGATTTATATTGCGGTCAGAGCAGTATTATTCTCTTAGTTGCTTATGGTTCGTTGCTTGTAACACAAGTTAATGAGGGTTGATATGGAAGTCGATTGGAGTTTGGAATTCATTAAGTATTTGAGTTTTAATCTGGATGTGAATGTTGATTGATCAAGGTTTAAGCATGTGAAGTTTGAAAACGAGATTCATGTGGATCACTTGAAATCCGAGATACAAAGCCATTATAAACCATTGTCCATTCTTGTTTATCCCAAGTCTAAACCATCTAGTCCATATCCATTTTAGTCATGTTGCCTAATATCCATTCTAAACCCATTTTGTTTCTTTTTCCATATTTCAAATCATATCCGATGTTCAATTTCCAATTCATTTTTTTAAACCCATATTCAACTTTTGATTCAATTCCACATCCAAAGTCCATATATCATTTTAAACCAAATTTTAAACCATTTTAATACATGACCATTTTTTGAACAAGTATCAAAGTTCCATGGAAAAGTCTTGGAGATACCACAAAAGTACAGTACATGGTTTCAATAGCCTAAAGTTGATGTCAAAGAGAGTAATGAGGGTGAAGTTGTTATCAAGCCTCTTTATGTTTCGCGTGAACATAAGAAAGAAGATTAGTGGGAGCCAATTCATCAGTTCAACCCCGTCTCTGCAGGTTGTACTATTGAGCATGTTCCTGGTTGTTAACTCTCGAAAGATTACATATGGTTTATTTATGGCTTCAGGGTTGTTGTACTATTTCATGTAGACGTACAAGTCTGCTGTGTGGCCCTTTGGGGTTATTTTCCATTCTGTATGTGGGGGAAATCAAATCATCCTGTCTTGTTGAGCACTTATTTAGCTAGTAAATAAACTCATAGCAGGAAACTAAAATTCATGATGGGACTGGTTTTGCAGAATTTAACAGTAATTGGGAAAAAGGAGGTTTTAATAGAAATATGCATAGCCGGAAAGTGCGACGGGTGTGGAAAGCTCGTAGCAGGCTTCTCAAAGTCATAACAGAAACTTCATACTAGTGCAAATTCACCAAAAATTATAAAACAACTATAACCATATTCAGCTGCTAGCAAAGATAGAGGTTTTAACATCAACTAACACTAGAAGTGCATAACAGAAAATAGTCTCATAGTAGAACTTGAGAAGGAGAATTACACCAGATTTCAAAAACTATAACTGACATAACAGAAAACCAGAACATAAACTAACAGAAAAAACTAACTCTCTAACAGAATAGAAACTCTCATTTTTCTTCCTTCGATCCCATCATCCATCTCCAAGTTCTCTCCACAATCTTCACCTTCTCAAATTCAATAATTCTGCTCCAACCTTCATCACTAATCCTATACACATCTTCAATAACTCTGCAGAATTCATCCAAAACCTTCACCAATTCTTCATGTTCATCATCTTCAAACTCTGCAAAATCCAAAACCATCATCAATTCTATAATTCACCTCAACTTGCAGATCAAGAACAACATCAGCTTCTGGATTCACTAATCTTCAAGAATCTGCAGAAAATTACATATCACACCTTCAATCAACAATAACAGCAAGAACCAAATTCGAATTCGCAGAGTAAAAGAAGTCGCAGAATCGAAATCAGGGCGTAATAAGTTTATACTTGAATTGTGGCATCGACATCGTTGCGAAATCACGTTGACCTCGTTCTCAAACTCTGAGGGATTGGTTCTCGTTTACTATTTTTGATTACGATTTGTGAGTCGAGATTCAAGCGAGAGTGAGTGGCGTTGAAACATTGGCGGAGGTGTAGTTCTCATCCGCCGATGATTGATTCTGAAACGGAGGACGCGAGGTGTCATTTCCGACGGCGCAAGGTGAACGACAAGAAGAATACAGCAGAATTGTGGAGAAGAGATGCGCTGGCGGAAGGCTTGAGTGAGCGAAGTATGGACGGAGTGTTCTCCGTTGCCGACGGCGCTGAGTAAAGGAGAAGAAGAAGACTGGTTTTGTTTCTTGTTAGGGTTTCATCTTTTAACGGACTTGTGCCAATATTGAGCTCAGATCAAGGCCCAAGCTGGCTTCAGTAACTCCACACCCCCGTTTCCACACTACACCCCTCCCGAACATGGATCAAAGGCCATTAGGCCAGACTATTGCTATTCACACCACTGGATTCACTCACTGCACCCCCTCTGTTTCTCTATTCTTTTTAATTTAATTTGTGATTAATTGATGATTTTTTCTTGGTGACAATTGTGATTTTGTTTCTATTGATTGATACCTTGATTAGCTTCTTGACAATTCTAATGGGATTTTAGTTGATAATTTTTGGTAAGGTGTTGATTAATTTCGATTTAAGACGTTGACCTATTTCGATTAAAGGCTCATGGATTTTTGGATCGATGTCGATCGATCTTTTGGATATCTCTTCATGGAATAATTTTGGAATATTATGCATTTATTTTTCCTCCAAGGTTGATTACAAGACTTGCGTGAAGTTTTCGGGTTTCTTATTATTTGAAGAATCGCTACTTCGACCAAGTAAGAAATCTCGACTTTAATGCATCATTCTATCTTGTATGTGGTTTAGGATCATATAGTGTAGGTTGCATATTGAGCCCTCCCACCTGAGGCACTGGTTATAGCTTGATTTATGAGAATATGTGACTATTCGAAGCTTAGGATTTAATTTATGCGTGATAAGTTTGATTTCCTAGCACTTTCCCTTAATCGCATTTTTTTGCTCGTTTCGTTCCAATTAATAAAAATAGTTTTGAGTGTGATAAAATTATAGAAAAATTCATGAGTGATATTTAACCTCTTAATTAAGTTTTTATAATTTTTTATTCCAGTTTTGGATGAGTTTAGTAATTAATTTAGATTTTTGATTCCAAGCTATCCCGAAGGACATAGTTTCGGTTTAAGGGACCGAAAGTGGTTTTTTCCAATAGGTGTGAAGCTAATTTTTTGTGGGTGATTAATAATTGGAACATATGACACTTTGATTCTCCTTGGGAATTTTTTCCATAATTTTTGGTGTCTTTTTAAATCCACTTTGTGAAGTTGTTTTTCGGCGATCATGCCTTGTTACCTTACCTATTGAGTGAATTGTTTTGACACTTTGGTGCATAATTTTATGAATTCCTTTTATAAAATGTGATCTAATGACTTCATAATACTATAATTAAATCTTCATAATTCTTTAGGGCTTCTAACTATTTCTCATACCTTTTTGATTGTGAGCACTCATTTGTGCTTACAAGTTTGATCCCTAGAGTTTCGAGGAGACATTCATGCCATTCCTTAGAAGGTGTTGTGTGAGACTTTTGTGCATTTATTTGGAAACATTTTAAGGACCTATAATCCATTTCAAGTTGTTTTTAACTTATTCATAATGTGCATAAAAACATGTATGTTTGAAGCATCCTTTTGCATCCATTGTGTGGTATTCTAACTTTGTGTTTGTGGTACCATTCTTTGCCTATCTTTTGCTAATCCTTGTTGACACTTGTGTACATGATGTTGAGGTATAGATACTGACTTATAAAGTGTTTGTGCATTGGTACATGACCCATAATTTGTTTGTGCATGATTAACTTTGCATTGTTTCCAAAAGTGAAGTTTGCCTTTGTTTCCCTAGTTTGGTTTAATCCTTTGAACTTTACTTGCATGCCTTGAATGTGAACTTTGTACATTATTTGGAGAACCATACTCTACTACCCTAGGCTCTTTTCATTGATGCTTTCATCTCTAATGCTCATCTTTTGCTTTCCTTGCAAGTCTTCGTTTTTAGGATCTAGTTTTGGTTTGAATTGCCTTGTTTTGTCTTAAGGACTTAAACTTGTTTTACCTTAGCCATTGGTGGATGTTTATAAGATGTGTGCAGACATCTAACATGAGTTCAATTATGGTTTTGGTTTAATTTCATGTCCTTTTCCTATACTCGTAACCCTTAGGTGATTTCTTTTGTTGGTTTACCTATAACTTCAAAGTAGATTAGTCTTGTAGCATAGTTGTAACTTGACTTGTAATTTCATAATCCTTTTAGGTCTTTCACTTTGACTAATGTGACTCAAATGTACATAGTCATTAGACTTAGGTTTTTATGTTGTACATACCCTCTCTTGTTATTACTAATGTCTTTGGTTCACATGTGCAAGGTGCATAAAGGAGACATTCCAAAGGTGGTTTGACCATTTCATTTTGTAAATAAAAACTTGTTTCTAACTTGGTTTGCTATTTGTTTATAGGTGCTTTTGTGACTTGCTTTTGTTGCACTTTCGTTGCTTTTCTACGGATTCATATCCGTTTGGTAGGACTTCTTATCTCTTCACTTCTCTTTAATGCTTCCAAATGCCATGAGAAGTAGGAATAGTCGATGCCATGATAAGTAGGATTGTATGGGAAAGCCCTCAAGTGAGGCCATGATTGTGCTTGTTTAATATTGTACCTAAAGACCTCTAAAGAGGCATCCCATTCCCATATTCCCTTGTAATACCTCCAAGAAGGCAACTGACGGAAGGTAGGGTTCGCAATCGACCCCCGTTATTCTAGTTGAGTCATTCTTAGCTCTCATTACATGATTGAAGCTTTGAACATCACCTACTCCTATTATCGAGTCGGTCAAGTGGAATATAGGGTTTGTAACCAACCCCCACGCTTTGTCTATAGCTCGCATTGACCAATGTTGATGCTTATGTGATCTGATTCACATCTTCCTTTTTTTATTCTGCTCTCCATGATTCTCGATACCATTGGATGAGTACCCTTATCTCCCACAGCTAGCTTGTTTGCCTCGGTTGATATGACCCCTCGGCTAAAGCTCCCATTTTCTTACTTTGATTATGTGACATTATTGTTGACTGACATTGTTTATTCTTTCGTTTGCTTTCAGTTCATTTTGTGATTGATTTATCCTGTGTTTACTTGTCTGATGACATGATCCCATAGGATTCCTCGCTCCACTTAATTTTTTATTAAGTCGAAGGTAGGAGAGACATTAGGATAGCAATCCATGCATGACAACATTAAGTAGACTTCCTTCCTCATCCTGACATTAGGACCACCTTGGCATGCTAACTTGTAGGACCGAGTTTCCCTTTAGCCTTCTGTAAGCCATTTCTCTCGCCCTAGTGCGATCGAGGCCGTTCCCGTTCACCCGTAGTAGCGTGAACTACGGATGCTCTAATTCCTCTTTCTTTTCAGATTGTGGATACGTAGGCACGAGATGCGATATCTCGGCGAGCACACTAACAACTAACTTCTGTTTTTTCTTTACAACCTGAGTTTCTCATTCCTCATCTCAAAACAAAAAGCATAAAACATCTAGTAAAGGATTAACGTGTATTGCACATGAGCCTTGCACGTGGGAAATAAGATAGTGGAAGATCTTCTTTCACTTCTCTTAGAGTGTTTAGCGTACGACCCATCTTGGGTCGATATGCGAAGCATTCGATCCTATGTAATAGACTTTAATGCAATGTGTGTTATAAACACAAAAAACAATCAGAACACTTCTTCTAAAAGACAAAAACAAACAATTCTCTTCTCATCTTCTTCACTCCATTCGTAAAGGATGTGTCACTTCCGTTTTACCGCAAACAGGTAAATGCCTAAGACTCCGTACAACGAGCTGCGACACCTAACTGCTAGAACGTGAACCTTGGCGTCTTCTGTTAAAAAACACAAACAAAGCGAAGCCATCCCTAGTTAGGGGAACTACGTCGCTCTGATTCTCGCTTGCGAGCGGGATACGTGGGCAGAAGATCGTGCAAGATCTCTCCGAGCACAATCCTTTCACCCTTCCCCAATCCGTAGTCAGAACTATGTTGAGTCTGATTCTTCATTGGTTAATGAAGATACGTAGGCATAGGACTGCGACGATCCTTGCGAGTCATTTGTGTCCTTTTTCTCTTTTTCCCCGTTTCTCCATTTCACCTTTTGTTCCCAGTTTCCAATTAGCAGTTGAGTTTCAGATACCCTACACCCTATGATCGATAACAACAAAGCGTGGATCCCATCGAGTACGATGGACGCGAGGGGGTGTTAATACCTTCCCCTCGCGTAACCGACTCCCGAATCCAGGCTATGGTTGCTGTCATACCCCAACTTTTGACCATTAAGATTTCCCATCATTGTGCAAATTATCATCACAATGTGGATGAACCATCATGCCTCATCAAATGCCTCAAGGGTTGTTAAACATTCACTACAATCAAAATTAGGGTTTTAAGCCCTCTCAGAGCCTTAGACAAAGGATCAATCAAGGAATGACATGATCTTCAACTTGTCTAACCTCTCAAACATCCACAATGGATCAAGAGGACTCCCACTTCAAGGATTAAGCACAAGGTTGCTCCCTTCTAGGTGGATCAAGCTTCAAGATCGCCAGTATCACCAAATTAGGGTTTTGGTCGATCAGGGCCTCCAAAGGGAAATTTTCCTCTGGGCATGAGCCAATGATCCAAAACACAACCTAATGTACTCCATGGAACCTCATGGACCCATTCATCAAATCAATTTTGCCTCAGGGGATGCATACATCAAAAATCAGGAATTAGGGTTTCTTGACCTAATTCACCCCTAAGTTGACTTTTAGGGCAAATCAAGAGCCAAGACCTCAAGAGAGGGTTTGAGGGTCTCTAATGAACTATATTGATCCATTTGGAACAATGGATTAATTCAAGAAGCTTGAGCAACAAGTCTCAATTTCATCTGCACCACAATTAGGGTTTTAAGGAAAAAGTCAACTGTAACTTTGACTTTTGACCAGGACATGCTCCCAAGCCCTAGGACATGCCCCAATATACCCTATGACACCCATGGAACATGTCCATCAAGTTTGATTTAGGTTAAGGACATGATTTCCTGAAGAATTGCACAGTTTGGAATTCATCTGATAAAAAGTCAACTGTGCACAAAAGTCAACTTTGACTTTTTGAGATTTTTCACCAAAAT
This sequence comes from Lathyrus tuberosus, assembly GCA_022829125.1. NCBI lineage: Eukaryota > Viridiplantae > Streptophyta > Magnoliopsida > Fabales > Fabaceae > Lathyrus > Lathyrus tuberosus. The sequence goes on along the minus strand of JALAZF010000532.1, from coordinate 1,586,415 downwards.
GGATTTTTAACCCTAAAATGATGTTAATGTATGATTTTAATCATCATTCATCAATAAAAATCAAGAAAAGTGGGATAACTTGTAAAAGGGGTAACCATAAAAACTTAGAAAATTTTCTAAGTTAAAAATAAAGTGACAAGGGTACCAACTTTGAAGGATCATAACTCCTAAACCACAAAGCCATTTTTTCTCATCCAAAGATGGATTTGTAGCCCTCATTACCCTCTACAAAAACTTCAACTAGACCTAAGTCCAATTCATTAAGGATTTTGAGTTATGGAGTGATCAAAATGGCTGAAAAGTGAAAATGTCACTTTTTCCAACACTTAGTGAAATTTTCACTAAGTCCAAATCTGTCTTCACTTTTTGCCAAATGTAGGGGGATTTTTCACTTGGATTCAAAAGAGATCAAAACCAAATATGTTCAAACAGTTGTTATATCATGTAAGGGCTTTCCAAAATGGCCAAGAACATTGCCAAATTCCATTTGAGTCATGAGATATGACATTGGAAAGTTGCCTTGCTGAAATCTGTCAAAGGCAAGGCAGAATTTGCAACTTTGCTCGATTTGCCAAAATCATCCAAATTCAAATGCTCCTATCCACTTGGACACATCTGAGGATTGAATCTAAAGGGGACAATCACTGAGCCAAGCCTCCAAAGTCCATGGAACAAGAAATATCATGTTGAACCTAGAATGGCCAAAATAGGGACAAGACTCCAAATTTGGATTGAAGCATTCAATGGAAGCATCAAGGTGGCATGGACTAAGCCATTCTCATCTGAAATTAGTCAAGACTTATCCAAGACCAAGGGAACCACAGCTCTGTGCCCTAACCTCTAGTTAATGGCTAGAGGAGACTTGGATTTCCATTGAACAACATTGGCCAAACCTACTTACCAGTTGCCATTCACTATTCCTTGCAAAATAAACTTGCTCTACTATAAATAGAGCTCAATTGTGATCAGTTTGAGTACACCAAAGCCATCTAACAGATGCTTTCCTCAAAATCTCTTTCTCTTGGCAAAAATGCCTTTCTTAGCAAGGTAGCTATCGGGTTTTGAGTTTGAGAGCTTTTCCAATCAAACCAATCACTCACACACCTCACATACATCATATAGAAGTGATCCAAACACTCACATAACATCTGGAACACTGATTTCACAAAATCACCAGCCAATTGCTCAAGTTCTTGACAGTTTTGCAGTTGAGGTGCCATCTTCAACTCCAAACCATTTCAATCCATTCCAAGCACTCAGAGAAATCACTTGGTACCTAGGGAAGCTATCCACATCATTGGAACCTAGCTGTAACACCTCCAACACAAATCACGATCACCAGCTGCAAGTGGTAAGCATGAGCTCTTCTAACTCTATGATCCATGCAATTTTTGCTGCAAAATAATTTGGCCATATGTTCATAATCATGCATGGAATGTTTTCCCTCAATTAATTGCATTGTTGGAATCATGTATCAAAAATCCTAGCCTTCATGCAGAAATTAGGGTTCTTGAGGATTTTTCATGATTTCTTGTTATATGTTTAATTTAAATGAAATTAATGGACATAGACATGATCGTGAGGTTAAGACGAGCATAATGATATGTGGATTGCATGTTATAATCAAGTATTCAGGGAGATTGGATAGAAAATGCAAATCAGCCAAACCCAGAACACGCGCGTGTTCTTCAGCTGTTCTTGGCGCCATTTCTTTCAAATTCAAATATTTGAATTTTGTGGTTTTTATTTAATTGATTCAAAAATTAATTTCTCTCTGAGTTTTAATGATTTTGAGTTGATTCTTTTTTTAATAATTCACAAAAATGTTAAAATATTTTATTTTGTCAAAAAATACCAAAAATATTATTTATTTCATATAATTGATATTTTTGCAAAGAATTAATAATTTAATTGTTTTTGACATTTTAAATATTTTTTCTACATTGATTTTGCAACTTTTAATGCTTTCTAATTATTTTGTAGGTCAATACTTAATTTTTAAAGCATTAATCCAAAATCACAATTTGTTTTTCATATGTTAAACAATTTTGATCATTTTTAATTGAATTTTTATTCAATTAAATACATTTTTGAAAACAAATTAGGGTTTTTGGATTAATTCAACCCTCATAAATCATTTTCAAATCACTTTGGGCCTCTTGAGAGAGTGTAAGACCCAACCCACTTGTACAGAAATATTTTGGGCCTCATTCGTTGTATAAGTCCCTCTGTACATTTTCAAATAAACGGCACGATCATCGCCTTTTGAAAAATAACCTTGGGCCTCTCCTTGAGCTATAAGACCCATTCAAAAACACTTTGGGCCTCTAATAGAGTGTAAGACCCAATCCCCTTTTAACCAAAACATTTTGGGCCTCACTTATTGTATAAGTCCCTCCGCGTTAAAAGAAAACCTCGGCGCGATCGCCATTTTTAACGGAAAAATCATCTGGGCCTACCCTCGTGTTATAAGCTCCACTCTTTTATCTTAAAACCCTTTGGGCCTCTTGAGAGAGTGTAAGACCCATCCCTTTGTACAGAAAACTTTTTGGGCCTCAGTCTCTTGTATAAGTCCCTCTGTACAAATTCAAACAGTGCGCTCACTAATAAAACCCTGGGCCTCTCCTTGAGCTGTAAGCCCCAAATCTTTTTATTTCAAAGCACTTTCTCCTTTGATTTTGAATATACTGTTGTTTTCAATCTTTCTTTGTTGAACAACTAACCAAACAGCATGGAAGCTCTACAACCGAGTAAGTGTTTATACGCTTTCATTTACCGCTTTCATATACATATAACTGTATTGTGGGCTGTTTCACTATAAGTCTTCTTTCATAAACTCATATCGACTGTGTAATAATAGTATAGATATTTCGAGTTTCCCCGGTAACTACGTCTAGAACTAGGTGACGCCGTTTCGTTTATTCGTAGAAATAGACAACTAGATCCCCAATAGGATCACCAGATACAGTCTTCTCTTCGGCTGTCCTCATTAGGAATTGTCAAGAAACTCTGCTCCCCAAGATGAATGTATTCTCCGTGAATGACATCTTTGAGTTTCTTCCAAAATTCTCTAACTTTCCTGACTTGATCTATTCCTTGTGAATAGCTTGCCTTGAATTTCTCGGGGTTTGGGGACCCACGGGCTTCTTAAAAGCATCGGCCTCCTCTTGGGCATCGTACAAGGACCCACAGGCTTCCTAAAAGCAACCCAGCCTCCTCTTAGGCTTCGTATAATGATCTCTTCCTCCGGGAATGATAGCCTTCTCTTGGGCTTAGTACAAGGACCGATCGGCTTCTTAAAAGTTTCCAGCCTCCTCTTGGGCTTCGTACAAATTGTCCCGACGACCTCCTAGAGGTATAGGAACAGAACTTAGTCATCTGCATAGAACAGTCCTTTCAAAGAGTCTACTACTGTTTATCAAAGCATAGTATAAAAGATGAAACTCTAGACTTGGACAGTCTAACTTCCTTGAGTTTAAAAGACATTCTCAAGTGACCCCTTCGTTAAATAGGAAGGAAACCCGCAGACTCGGACAGTCTCAATACCCTTCGGATTTCCCGCTTCCTTAAAGAACAGGAATAACCCGGATCCTTGAATCAAATCCCTGAGTACCGTGTTGCTTATATAAGAACTGATTTTCTCTTTAAAATCAGTATACTGGACCTGTCACTTAACTGAACAGTCACCATAAGCCTCCTTTTGGGCTTTGTACAATGATTCTCCCCAGCGGAGTCAAACAATGTTCAACCTCTCTCTCGGGCTTTGTACGAGACACATAAAGAGACTCCCTCGTTGAGTCAATCACCCTTTCGCCTCCATCTCAGGCTTCGTACGAGATACAAAAAAAACTCCCTTGTTAAGTCAAATAGCCTCCATCTCGGGCTTTATACGAGATACCAAAAGATTCCATCGTTGAGTCAAAACCTTTTAGCCTCTCTCTCGGGCTTTGTACGAGACACATAATAGCCTCCTCTTAGGCTTTTGTATAAGAAAACCACTGGTTAATCCAATTAACCTTTTAGCATCAAAGTTGTGCCTCGTTCACAGTACACAAACATCAACGACTCCTTCCCCTTTCATCTAATTGCTGTAAGCGGCAAGCCTCTGGATCATCTACATCTATGCCACTGTCCCTCTTTTACATGAGAAATTCCTAAGGAAAGATAGCATTGCTCTACACTGAGTTAAAGTCTTCTCCTTCAGGTTAAAACCCCCTATAAAGGAAATTATGGCATTGTCGGATTCACAAATCCTGGTTAAAGTAATTCTCCTTTATAAAATAGTTGTGACATACAACCCCCTCTTTAGAGATGACAAATTCTCTCTAAAGTTGGGACCTTCAGCTTCACATCTTGGGCTTTGAACAAGATACAAATAGACCTTTCAGCTTCACATCTTGGGCTTTGAACAAGATACAAACCACCTTTCGCTTCACGTCTTGGGCTTTGAACAAGACACCAAAACAACCATTTCCTCCCATAGAATAGGAGGAACTACGAACGCCCTGATTTCCCTGTTTCGGCAAACGGGAATACGTAGGCATAAGATAGAAAGAAAAGATCTTAGCGAGCACAATCAACAAAAAACCCAAATCCCATATCTCCATCAATCAAAAGCAGTAATTCAAAAGGCATCAGTCCTAACATCCTAATCCTTGTTCCCCGCCAGAAACCTTCCGTTTAGATAAAAAGAAAGAAAACCGTATTGGCGAAAATACAAATAACCAGTACAAAGGCCCCCCACATTGATAACATTCGTAACCTAACAGACCGCTGTTTAAACTCAGTATGCAAAGTAGGGTTAATTAGAGACATCTATTTCCCTTCCTTCATCAGCTTCAATAGGATAAAAAATGAATCGACCTGTAGTTTAAGCTCAACCGCAGAGAGCGACCAGCGCTTAAGAACCGCGTCCAAAATCGCTCGCTACAGTATGGCGCCCACCGTGGGGCCAATTCGTCTCTGTTTTCTTTCTTCCTTCTCTTCACTTGTGTAAATACCACGGATTGGGGCTTCCGTCGGGGAACCCATTTTCTGTCAGGAACTTAGGATTCATAGCTTTAAAAGGTCTAGGATGTTTAGGACAAATATATATACCGCTTTTCCTAATTGCTATACGTGTTTATTTTTCTGCTAATGGGAATGCGGGTGATGCCGTATGTGGAAAGATTGAGTATACACTTAAGATAAGTGATGGCGACGGGGTCGACCATCAACCTCAGTGGAGGCTGACCAACGCAACCCATTCTCTCACCTAGACAATGGGCCAGTTGTTAAGTCTGAGAAGCTGAGGAGCCAAACCCTTTCGTAGTGCGGAAACTATCGAAAATAGTTGTTACGCGATACTACCCTCATTTGAGGCTGGTGTTTTATTCTCGGTGAATGGCACTTACTCTAAGATTGCTCTACAACTCGCTGGCGATCCGCTTGTTGTTTTGCTTTCCTGGGAGGAGCTGATGATAATGAGTACAGGTACAAAAATCACCCTAGTATAAACCTTTGGGGATGGGTAGAGCCTTGACTTCATGACAACTACCCTTTGACCCCATGTTTTTTCTATGTTTTTGTGTGCTGTATTCATGCATTCATTTAATAAATCATTAAAACATTCAAAAAATCTTCTCTTCTAGTCTCTCTGTTTTTTCAAATTAAACTGAGATTGTGACTGCAAATATCAGAGAAAAGGATTGCACTAATGGATTTTGGTAGAAGGAGAACTCACCAGTATACCTTCAAGGTTCCAAAACTAGAGGATTTGAGAGGTTTGGCGAGGATGATCACTAACCCAGAGGCCTTCAGAGCCAAACACGGAGGTTTGTTACCACTGTTAAGAGTCCATGTGGTTGAGGGAATCATGGCTGCGCTCATTCAATTTTATGATCCAGTTTATCACTGTTTCACATTCCCAGATTACCAGCTCGCACCAACGCTGGAGGAGTATTCTCACCTGATTGATTTACACATTACAGATCGAGCTCCATTTTCTGGACTGGAAGAAATTCCAAAGAATCAGACCATTGCGAGAGCAATTCATTTGGACGAGTCTGAGGTCAGGACTCACCTAACCACTAAGGGTGGCATCCAAGGTTTGCCAGCCCAGTTCTTGACAAAGAAGGCCCTGTATTTTACCAGCATAGGAAACGTGACTGCTTTTGAAAGCATCTTTGTCTTGCTCACCTACGGGTTATTTTTGTTTCCCAACATTAATAACTTCGTCGATATTAATTCTATTAATGTTTTTCTCATTGGAAATCCTGTGCCGACTTTGCTCGCAGATGCGTATCATTCTGTACACTTGGGAAATTTGTACAGTGGAGGGGAGATCACATGCTGTGTACCTTTGCTTTACAAATGGTTTATCTCTCACTTGCCCAAGTCTGCTGCTTTTTGGGATTGTAAGAGTGCCCTACGCTGGTCGCAGAAGATCATGTCTCTTACCAACTCTGATATAGATTGGTGTAATAGGATTTATGATGGAATCAGGATCATTGATCGTTGTGGAAGCTTCCCCAACGTACCCCTCATAGGAACTAAAGGAGGGATCAATTACCATCCGATATTGGTTCGCCGTCAACTTGGATACCCGATGAGACACATCCCACTGGGTGTTCATCTGGAAGGTCTTTTCTTCAAGGAAGGAGAAAATGACAGAGCACTAAAGATGGAAATAGTGCAAGCTTGGAAACAGGTTCATAAGAAAGGACAAGAGTCTCTAGGAAAACCAGACTGTGTCTCGGTGGAGCCTTATCTCCATTGGGTACAAACTAGAGCTCTCAAGCTAAAAATGCCCTATCCTCGTTACGGAATTCTTCCGCCGAGGGAATCTGTCATGTACTTCATGACGGAAACTGAAAAGCTTCAGGTTACTCTCAACAAAGTTCAACGGGAGAGAAGGTCTTGGAAGAACAAGTACCGCACCCTCGATGTAGAGTGCATCAAAATTCAGCAATTAATGAAAGAAAAAGATGCTCTGATTGAAATTTTGGAGCAACATGCTGTAGAAAATCAAGATGACCAAAGAAATTTGCTCGCTCCTTTCACTTGGCAAAGGAATGACAACCCGACAACGGCCTAAGAGCCTCGGTCAAAGAAAAGGAAGATACCAGAATCAGCACCTGATTTCTCTTCAGAGAGGACTCGGGACCCATTAGCTTAGGTTTCTGTTTCTGCACCTTGTAATCTACTGTATTTCCATTTCTGTAATCCTTTGAATTCAATAAAAAGGGGTTTCCCCACTGTTTGATATTTGCAATCTAATTGTCAAAGTTTATTTTAATTAAACCTTAAACAATTAATATAATCATTGCATTCATCATTCTCACGTTGCGTATTCTTCTTACCTACGAATCTCACGTTTGTGTCTCGATTCTAGAGTCAAACTGTCTCATTCGTATAATACTCGGGCTAATCGTCAGAAAAAGATGGATGATCTTGAGGAATAAAACAGAGAGTTGAAAGAAGAGATCGACGCTCTAAGAGAGGATATGAGAAAGCTTCGTAACGACATGCAAGCCATGGCAGAAGCTCAGCTACAAAGAACTGTGATCTCAGAGATCACCTCAACGCCCGTAGCAGAGAAGTATGATCCTAGGTATCAGATGCCGAAAGATCGTCCTTGGGGCATGCCTGTTAACTATATCCCGGGAGGATATGTTCCGCCGATCACTTAAGATCAGGGAATCACAACAGAAGACGCTGGGCCTGAAGGTTACAAACTTCGGGAAAGCAAAGATGCCAGGGGCACACTGAAGACTCCTGAAGGTTACAAACTTCGGGAAACACCAAGATTCACTGCCGTAGTCACGGTCCCACCCCCTGTGGTGCACACTGTCCCGGAAGGACAGATTCCACAGACACCTTCTGGTAAGAAGGAAACTATGTTTGAAAGAATGGAGGAATTCCAGGAACAGTTCTTGGAAATGCAGAAGGAATTGCAAGCCATTCGCGGTCAGGATCTATTTGGAAAAGATGTCGCAGATCTCTGCTTGGTCCTAAATGTGAAAGTCCCGCACAAATTTCAAGTGCCCGACTTTGAAAAATACAAGGGTAACTCTTGCCCTCAAAGCCATCTGGTGATGCACGCTCGGCGAATGTTAGCTCAGACGGAGAATCAGGACCTACTGATTCACTACTTTCAGGATAGTTTAATCGGTGTTGCACTAAAATGGTACATGGGTTTAAACCGTACTATGGTCAGCACATTCAGAGATCTTGGTACTGCCTTCGTCCAACAATACAAATACAATTTGGACATGGCACCCGACAGAGATCAACTCAGATCGATGTCTCAAAAGGACAAGGAAACCTTTAAGGAGTATGCTCAAAGGTGGCGTGAAATTGCCGCTCAAATTTGTCCACCTCTTGAGGAAAAAGAGATGACAAAGATTTTCTTAAAAACCTTAAGCTCATTTTACTATGACCGAATGGTTGCCAGTGCGCCCAGTGACTTCACCGAAATGGTCGGCATGGGCGTACGTCTTGAGGAAGCCGTCCGGGAAGGACGTTTGGTAAAAGACACTGGATCGACTAGCGGTACTAAAAAATACGGTAGTGCTCTCCCTAAGAAAAAAGAGCAAGATATTGGGAATATCTCTCTCGGAAATCAAAGACGACGTTATCATCCGGTAGCAGCTGTGACTCCTGCTATCAACCCTGCGTCTATTCCTACGTATCAACCTCAAGTTGCGCAGAGCCAACCTGACCAACAAAGGACACAACAGCCTCTTCAGCAAGCTCGTCCTCCATATAACAACAACCGTACAACACGGCCACCAGGATTTGATCCTATACCCGTGACGAACGCAGAACTGTTTCCATTACTACTGGCTAAGGGGCACATTCAGACTAAATCTCCTCTTACAGTACCGGAAAATCCGCCTTTTTGGTTTAAGCTGGATCAAACATGCCCTTATCATCAAGGAGGTTCAGGGCATAACATTGAGACTTGTCTTAATTTCAAGTCCGACGTGCAAAAACTTGTTAGGAGCGGGGTCTTATCCTTCAAGGATACGAATCCTAATGTTCTTACGAACCCGCTGCCTCAACACGAGAAAGCTGCCGTCAATCTGATTGAGAAAGAGACTAACGATGTCTATCAAATTCACGATGTACTCTTGTTGAAGACCAATCTGGTCAAGATGCATTGTAGACAGAGCGGATATGGCCATGTGCCACCTCATAACTATCACCAGTGTGATATCCGCTCTAAAGACAACCAAGGATGTTCTGTAGTGCAAGCAGCTCTACAGGAACAGATGGATCTCGGATGGATCCAGGAGCACCGAGTTCGTGGAGTTAACATGGTTTACACGAATTCTAACGTCATTCAAAACCACGACATCCGTGCGATGAATGCCAACTTGGTGGCGATGCACTCAAGGCAAAGCCAGTATCATAATCTGTCGCGACGTGATTATAGTTCCTGTCTGATTTGCTCGGTAAATAAACAGGGATGCTCTTTCATACAAGAGGCCCTCCAGCGTCAGATGGATCTTGGATGGATCCAAGACTACCATGATAGGAACCCTTATCAGATCAATATGGTTCAGATCTTTGATATTCGCGTGATGAATACCAACCTGGTAGAGTTACATGCTGAGCAGGTCTGACTCGGATTCTTAATATCACATGACTATCAAAGCTATAAAGCGGGTTGCGAAAACGATCGAGGTTGTACCCTTGTCCAGGAGGCACTTCAGCACTTGTTAAATCACTGGTGGATGTCAATCTATATGGATGAAGATACTCAGCAAATTAGTATCAGTAATAGAAACCCCACTCGGCGTCAAAGTCAGGATGTCTGATCAGTGGAAGCTAACCTAGTAAGGTTACATTGTATTCAAAGTGGGCGTGGCCAGGAGCCACCACACAACTATGACAGTTGTAGCGTCTGTTCGGAAAGTAACCAAGGGTGTTACCTTGTGAGAGCGGCTCTTCAAGGTCAGGTCGATCATGGAGAAATTCGTCCATATCCGGGTTTTGGACCCATCAACTGGACGCCGAACTACCTTGCCGAGCAAGTTGAGGATGTTTTCACGATCTGTGGTCATCACAGGACCAGGGATGTTTTTGCCATTATTCCTCTACTTGACGAATCTAAAGCTCCCAACCGGGAACGGATCAAGATTACTTATGATGGTCAGAAAAATCAGAACGCTCTTGTAGTCATCTATCTACCAGGACCGCTACCGTATGAATCAGCTAAGCCGATCCCTTACAAATACGGTGCAACAATAATTGAAAATGGAAAGGAAATTCCATTACCCTCCGTCGTGAATATTGCAGACATCAGTCGTGTAACACGGAGCGGTCGAATCTTCAACCGAGGAGTTGGAGAACTTAACAAAGAAAAGGAACTTCAGACAGAAGCTCCCGATCCACCAGTCGGTCAATCCAGTAATCCCGACCTTTCAAAAAACAATGATGAGATGCTGAAGCTCATCCAAAGGAGTGAATACAACATTGTCGATCAACTGTTATAGACTCCTTCAAAGATCTCAGTATTATCACTGTTACTCAGTTCAGAAGCACACAGAGAGGCTCTACAGAAAGTCTTGGAGCAAGCCTTTGTGGAACAAGATGTAACAATAAGACTGTTCGATAGCATTGTCTCTAACATACTTCCTGCAACAATTTGGGATTTAGTGATGAGGAATTACCCGAAGAGGGTCGCCGTCATAACATGGCGCTCAATATCACAGTTAACTGCCAGGACGATGCTTTAGCCAGCGTACTGGTAGACACAGGGTCAGCCCTGAATGTTATGCCAAAGTCCACTTTGATGCAATTATCATTCAAAGGGCCTCCGATGAGAGTTAGCGAGGTCGTCGTCAAAGCGTTCGACGGATCCAGAAAAATAGTTATCGGCGAAGTTGATCTTCCCATAACTATCGGTCCTCACACTTTCCAAGTCACTTTCCAGGTCATGGACATCCGGGCAACATACAGTTGTTTATTAGGAAGACCTTGGATACATCAGGTTGGAGCGGTTACTTCAACCCTCCACCAAAAGCTAAAGTTCATCAAGAATGATCAACTTGTCACGGTTTATGGGGAACAAGCCTTGCTTGTGAGTAACTTGTCATCATCTACTGGTATAGAACCCGAGGAGGTTATTGGAACTCAGTTACAAGCACTGTCGGTGAGCAAGGACAGTCATTTCAAAGGAGGAACCTCGATTTCCTCATACAAAGATGCTATCAAAGCGGTCGAGAGTACCGACACAACAGGATGGGGACAGCTTGTCATTCCTACTGACAATAAAACAAAAAAGGGTCTTGGTTTTTCTGCAACCTGTACCCAGACAGCTGCTAGCGATGAAAGTCTTCATCTCCTTCAAAATTTCTTCCACAGTGGAGGTTTCCTTCACCCAGTGTCTCAAGCGGTTCATGCTATCAATGAGGAAGATCCCTCTGACACGGATGAAGAATGGAAGTCCTATTTGAATGAGGACGGTTATATGTCTCAGGAAGAGGTGCCTACGCCTTTTTGCTATCCCGCACAAAGTCTGAGATTTATACCAAGGTCAGATGTCGAAATGATATACGGGGATTGTGATCCGGAAGGATGCCGTGCTCCGCCAAATTCATTAGAGGAGGACACTCTGATGAAAGACAACTTTGACTACAATTACTATGGCCCAATGGATGGTTTGCCAATGTGGCAGCCTTACCCAGGAAACTTGGGGCAAGAGGGTCAGCCGAACAATGAAAATCAGCTGACCGTCATTGAATGGAATACCTGTATCCCCACCATGTCATGGGAGCAACACTCAGGTCATTCAGAAACTACTCAACATGAAGATGAATTTGCAATGTTTGCAGGACTTGAATTCATCAACTATGCTTTTCCCGAGGTCAACGCCATCAAGAGAAATGACTTCTCCAGTTCCAGAGAAGTGTGGGACACCTTTTGACAACCAAGTGGAAAGTTTGACTATATGGTCAAGTACACCGCTCCCGGAAGCTCTCGTATCAGGCTCGAAGACATCCAGCCAACTGGATGGGGAGATACAGCTGAGAGCACAAATGTTATGCAAAATGCAACAGAGGAATTCTCCTACGACAACTCTGCCTGGGAAACAGATTCCAATGATCCTGCTCCACCAGAAATCAGCGTCATTTCTGAAGACAAATCAAGGAAGGTGCCAGACTTTGTGATTCACCGAGGAGTTCGCCGCCAATGGGTTGCCGTCGAGGTTCCGAAGGTCGTTCATCAATCAAAGTAATTGCCATCTTTAACCTTTCACCCTGCCCAGGTGAAACGGATGTTTTGATAGGGCTCGCTTTCTGTAAATTTCCCTCTTCGCTTTGCCCGAAGCGACAGAGTTTTGTTTTATAGGGCTGTAGTTTCAAGGATCGACTTGTTCATTAATAAAATAACGTCGTTCTGTAATTTTCGCAGTAATTGCCGTTTTCTCTTTTTGCTTTTTCAGAAAATGGTAATCCTAAAAAACAATTCAAATAAAAACAAGCAGTAAAATAAATACACTGCACACACTTGCATTTTCTCTATCTCTTCTAAACACGAATCATCACGTCATGCAGATTGCTTGTTTTAAACCCCGTTGAAACATATGATCCGATGCCTTCTCCCAACTTTGAGTTCCCGGTATTTGAGGCTGAAGAAGAAAATGACAACAAAATTCCAGAAGAGATCTCCCGATTACTCAGACAAGAGGAAAGGTCCATTGAACCTCACAAAGAGCCGTTGGAAACGGTAAACTTGGGTTCAGAGCAAGAGAGAAAAGAAATCAGGATTGGGGCACTGCTCAGTCCAACTGCCAGAGAGGGTTTGATAAAGCTTCTCAAAGAATTTCCCGATGTATTCGCTTGGTCCTATCAGGATATGCCAGGGTTGGATACCAGCATCGTGGAACATCACTTACCGTTAAGATCGGAATATCCGCCAGTAAAGCAGAGGTTGAGACGGACTCACCCGGACATAGCCATCAAAATCAAAGAGGAGGTACAGAAACAGATTGACGCGGGTTTCCTCGCTACATCTGAATATCCTCAATGGTTAGCCAACATGTACCCGTTTCCAAAAAGGACGGAAAGGTCAGAATGTGTGTCGACTACCGAGATCTGAACAAGGCAAGTCCAAAGGACGACTTTCCTTTACCACACATTGACATGCTGGTAGACAGTACAGCAAAGTTCAAAGTCTTCTCCTTCATGGATGGATTCTCGGGCTATAACCAGATCAAAATGGCGCCGAAAGACATGGAGAAAACTTCGTTCATTACCCCATGGGGCACCTTTTGTTACAAGGTAATGTCGTTCGGTTTGAAGAACTCCGGGGCAACCTATCAAAGGGCCATGACTACTCGGTTTAATGACATGATACATAAGGAAATCGAAGTGTATGTCGATGATATGATTGCCAAATCTAAAACAGAGAGTGAGCACGTTGAACATCTGTCAAAATTGTTCGAACGTCTAACAAAATTCAAGCTCCGCTTAAATCCCAACAAGTGCACCTTCGGTGTCCGTTCAGGGAAACTACTAGGGTTCATCGTCAGCCAGAAAGGAATTGAGGTTGATCCTGACAAGGTCAAGGCCATTCAAGAAATACCTTCGCCAAAAACTGAAAAACAAGTCAGAGGATTCCTGGGACGTTTGACCTACATCTCCAGATTCATATGCCTTATGACCGCCACATGTGCGCCGATTTTCAAATTACTCAAAAAGAACCAGGATTACATTTGGACAGAAGATTATCAAACTGCCTTCGACAGTATTAAGGAACATCTGTTGAATCCTCCGATTCTATCACCTCCAGTGGAAGGAAGACCACTGATCATTTACCTCACAGTCCTAGAGGACTCAATGGGGTGTGTACTTGGCCAACAAGACGAAACCAAAAGGAAAGAGTCTGCCATTTACTATTTGAGCAAGAAATTCACCGACTGTGAAACTCGGTACACGATGCTTGAGAAAACTTGATGTGCTTTGGCTTGGGCAGCCAAACGTCTTCGCCAATACATGATTTGTCACACTACTTGGTTGGTTTCCGAGATGGATCCAATCAAGTATGTCTTCGAAAAGCCTGCTATCACGGGAAGGATTGCCCGTTGGCAAATGCTGTTATCAGAATATGACATAGAGTACCACGCTCAAAAAGTCGTTAAGGGAAGTGTTTTAGCCGATCATTTGGCTCATCAACCGATTGACGATCAAGAATCAACCGGGTTTGACTTCCCAGACGAAGATGTCATGTATCTAAAAATGAAAGATTGCGATGAACCGTTACCCAGTGAAGGGCCAGAACCAGGTTCCCAATGGGGACTTATCTTTGACGGAGCAGTTAATTATTATGGAAATGGAATTGGGGCAATCATTGTTACCCCTCAGGGTACCCACATTCCTTTCACCGCTCGACTTACGTTCAAGTGTACGAACAACGAGGCCGAATACGAAGCTTGTATTATGGGTCTCGAGGAAGAGATTGATTTAAGGATCAAAAACTTGGACGTATATGGCGACTCAGCCCTGGTTATCAATCAGATAAAAGGAGATTGGAACACATACCAATCAGGATTGATTCCTTACAAAGACTACGCAAGAAGGTTGCTACCTTTCTTCAACAGAATCGAGTTTCATCACATCCCTCGTGATGAGAATCACATGGCTGATGCATTAGCCACTCTCTCTTCTATGATTAGTGTAGGTCAATGGAATGACATATCTAAGATCGACATAATGCGCCTTGAACGGCCCGCTTACATCTTCACGATTGAAGCAGTCATAGATGATAGACCTTGGTATCACGATATCAAATGCTTCCTTCAGAAACAAGATTACCCATCTGGGGCACTAAGAAAAGACAGAAAGACCCTCAAAAGATTGGCTGGAAACTTCTTCCTGAGCGGTGACACTCTTTATAAGCGGAATTTTGACATGGTTTTGCTCCGATGCATCGACAAACCAGAAGCAGACATGCTTATGAAAGAAATTCATGAAGGATCATTTGGCACTCATGCCAATGGACATACAATGGCGAGAAAAGTTCTAAGAGCAGGGTACTATTGGTTGACCATGGAATCTGACTGCTACAAGTACATGAGGAGGTGTCACAAGTGTCAGATATACTCCGACAAAATTCATGTACCGCCATCACATCTCAAAGTTCTCTCTTCCCCGTGGCCTTTTTCCATATGGGGAATCAACATGATTGGCTTGATCAACCTAAGGCTTCAAACGGACATCGGTTCATCTTGGTAGCCATTGACTATTTCACCAAGTGGGTCGAAGCGGCATCATACGCTAATGTAACCCGACAAGTGGTGGTCCGATTTATCAAAAACAATATCATCTGTCGTTATGGTGTTCCAAGCGAGATCATTACTGATAATGGATCTAACTTGAACAATAAGATGATGAAGGAGTTGTGTGCAGAGTTCAAAATTGAACACCATAACTCATCTCCCTACCGACCAAAGATGAACGGAGCGGTAGAAGCGGCTAACAAGAACATCAAGAAGACCGTTCAAAAGATGGTTGTAACCTACAAAGACTGGCACGAGATGCTACCCTTTGATCTTCACGGTTATCGGACATCTGTTCGCACTTCAACAGGGGCTACCCCTTTCTCTCTAGTGTATGGCATGGAGGCAGTTCTCCCCATAGAAGTAGAGATCCCATCAATCCGAGTACTGGTAGAAGCTAAGCTCACCGAAGCTGAATGGTGTCAAAGCCGACACGACGAATTAAACCTGATCGAAGAGAAACGAATCACGGCACTATGCCATGGTCAATTGTATCAACAGAGAATGAAGAAGGCGTTCGACAAAAAGGTCTGACCTCGTGTCTTCAAAACAGGGGACCTCGTGCTCAAGAAGATACAATCTTTTCTCACTGATTCCCGGGGCAAGTGGACTCCGAATTATGATGGCCCCTATGTGGTCACAAAAGCTTTCTCAGGCGGCACCTTGAGACTTGCAACCATGGACGGAGAGGAATTTTCCTACCCCACGAATGTTGTTGTAGTCAAGAAATACTTCGCCTAAAAAAAACGTCTCGGTGGATTGAAAACCCGAAAGGACGATCCAGGAAAAAGTTAGAGACATTTGAAAAAATCATCCCGATGGATTGGAAACATCATAGTACAATCCAGGCAAAAATTAGGGATAATGGCAAGTAACTATGTTCAACAGAGGCAAGTCCCTCAGCAGCAGCAGTTACATCATCCGTCAGAAAACTCCAGTCAAGGTCATCTTCGACAGAAGCTCAGGATGCCCCCGAATTCAAAGTTGGTAGAAGGATAGTGGTCGTTATGTTTCAACGTAGTCCTTTTCTCTATAAATTACCATTTTTTAACTTTGTAAATACTCTTTGGAATCACGTGTTTGGCTGATCTCCATCTTATCAATAAAATTTGAGCCCTTGTGCTTTTGTTTGCAGTTCTTATTTGTTTTAGCTTTATAGAACGACGTTGTTAACATGACTAACGACTCTTGAAATAAAACAAAAATGAATTTACTTGGTAAAACTTTTTCTGATTTTAAAATAAAGACGACAATTTCTTTTGACTGTTGAACATCAAAGGAACATTAATCGCTTCTCCAGAAGTAAGCAAACTTCAAAGTGCTCCTTCTAACCCAGTACGCCTGAATGAAGGGATCAACTGTGTCAGAGACCTTGTTTCGTCTGACACCCCTCGGCCGAGTTCTTATCTCCTAAGCCCGATCAACGGTATTCCCCCACAGGGACTATCTCTCCTAAGCAAGGTGGAATTGCTATTCTGAACCAACGGTACTTCTTCGCCCCGCGATGGTCGAGCATCTAGTCGTGTTCACCTGTCAGTTTGTATGTCGCGTCAGTTTTGTCAGCATAAACATACATACATCATGCATTATTGATTTGCATTCACATTTCATATTGCATCACCATCACTCTAGTCGGTCTTGTCCCCTAGTGATAAAAGTTCTCTCAATCGAGTTGTCAACCCTTTCCTCGTCAGGAAACGCTGCGTCTGAACATCCTCTCTCCTCCAGTTTTATTTCTGGAATGAAGTTGGCTCCTCGACCACTTTGATAACTTGAACCTCTGAAAGACTAGAGGAACCTTCAGTCAGCATCACTCTTCGCCATTGAAGATGATATCCTTGCTTTCCCGGATTAAAGAAAAATCCCCCAGAGAAAGCCTCTTAAGCAGAGATTTGGCAGTACAGCTGCCATTCTCTGAAAAGATCGCTGATGAAAAGGTCATCGGCACCTCAAAATTGGACCCCATCACATAGCGTTTCTCTGGGAAGATCCCGAGAAAAGTATGATGTAAGATCCCCAAGTGGAAACAGTCTCTCAAGAGACTCGCTTTCCCCCAGTTGAATCGACAAATGGCGTCTCCAAACAGAGAAGTTTGTGTACCTCTACAATTCAGACGATTGGGTTCCCCAGCAAGTCTGACGTCAAAACTTTTTCCGCCAGATGGCATCTCCCCAGGAAAATTCGGCGAGAAGTTTGAGGGAAATCGCTACGAATAGCGTCCCTTGTCAAAAAAATTATTGACAAAAGAAACTAAGACCAGTTCCTTGGTAGGAAACCAGGATCGGGGGGAAGTTTAAATCAGAAACTAAGACCAGTTCCTTGGTAGGAAACCAGGATCGAGGGGAAGTTTAAATCGGAAACTAAGACCAGTTCCTTGGTAGGAAACCAGGATCGAGGGGAAGTTTACATAAGCAACTGAGACCAGTTCCTTGGTAGGAAACCAGGAGCGAGGGGAAGTTTATTTCAGCAACTGAGACCAGTTCCTTGGTAGGAAACCAGGATCGAGGGGAAGTTTATTTCTGCAACTAAGACCAGTTCCTTGGCTGAAGACCAGGATCGAGGTGAAGTTTACCTTTTCTAAGCATCATTGCTTAGCAAAATAAGATGAATGCGCAAGCTACCATTCATAACCACCATCAAAATTTTGGGTATTCCGATATTTAATCCTCTTGCGCCCCGAATGCCCGAATACCTTCGTCATTCACACCTTCGGGTCCAAGAAGATTAAATAGGGGCATCTGTCATACCCCAAATTTTGACCACTAAGATTTCCCATCATTGTGCAAATTATCATCACAATGTGGATGAACCATCATGCCTCATCAAATGCCTCAAGGGTTGTTAAGCATTCACTACAATCAAAATTAGGGTTTTAAGCCCTCTCAGAGCCTTAGACAAAGGATCAATCAAGGAATGACATGATATTTAACTTGTCTAACCTCTCAAACATCCACAATGGATCAAGAGGACTCCCACTTCAAGGATTAAGCACAAGGTTGCTCCCTTCTAGGTGGATCAAGCTTCAAGATCGCCAGTATCGCCAAATTAGGGTTTTGGTCGATCAGGGCCTCCAAAGGGAAATTTTCCTCTGGGCATGAGCCAATGATCCAAAACACAACCTAATGTACTCCATGGAACCTCATGGACCCATTCATCAAGTCAATTTTGCCTCAGGGGATGCATACATAAAAAATCAGGAATTAGGGTTTCTTGACCTAATTCACCCCTAAGTTGACTTTTAGGGTAAATCAAGAGCCAAGACCTCAAGAGAGGTTTTGAGGGTCTCTAATGAACTATATTGATCCATTTGGAACAATGGATTAATCCAAGAAGCTTGACAACAAGTCTTAATTTCATCTGCACCACAATTAGGGTTTTAAGGAAAAAGTCAACTGTAACTTTGACTTTTGACCAGGACATGCTCCCAAGCCCTAGGACATGCCCCAATATACCCTATGACACCCATGGAACATGTCCATCAAGTTTGATTTAGGTCAAGGACATGATTTCCTGAAGAATTGCACAGTTTGGAATTCATCTGATAAAAAGTCAACTGTGCACAAAAGTCAACTTTGACTTTTTGAGATTTTTCACCAAAATGGATTTTTAACCCTAAACTGATGTTAATGTATGATTTGAATCATCATTCATCAAGAAAAATCAAGAAAAGTGGGATAACTTGTAAAAGGGGTAACCATAAAAACTTAGAAAATTTTCTAAGTTAAAAATAAAGTGACAAGGGTACCAACTTTGAAGGATCATAACTCCTAAACAACAAAGCCATTTTTTCTCATTCAAAGATGGATTTGTAGCCCTCATTACCCTCTACAAAAACTTCAACTAGACCTAAGTCCAATTCATTAAGGATTTTGAGTTATGGAGTGATCAAAATGGCTGAAAAGTGAAAATGTCACTTTTTCCAACACTTAGTGAAATTTTCACTAAGTCCAAATCTGTCTTCACTTTTTGCCAAATGTAGGGGGATTTTTCACTTGGATTCAAAAGAGATCAAAACCAAATATGTTCAAACAGTTGTTATATCATGTAAGGGCTTTCCAAAATGGCCAAGAACATTGCCAAATTCCATTTGAGTCATGAGATATGACATTGGAAAGTTGCCTTGCTGAAATCTGTCAAAGGCAAGGCAGAATTTGCAACTTTGCTCGATTTGCCAAAATCAGCAAAATTCAAATGCTCCTATCCACTTGGACACATCTGAGGATTGAATCTAAAAGGGACAATCACTGAGCCAAGCCTCCAAAGTCCATGGAACAAGAAATAACATGTTGAACCTAGAATGGCCAAAATAGGGACAAGACTCCAAATTTGGATTGAAGCATTCAATGGAAGCATCAAGGTGGCATGGACTGAGCCATTCTCATATGAAATCAGTCAAGACTTATCCAAGACCAAGGGAACCACAGCTCTGTGCCCTAACCTCTAGTCAATGGCTAGAGGAGACTTGGATTTCCATTGGACAACATTGGCCAAACCTACTTACCAGTTGCCATTTACTATTCCTTGCAAAACAAACTTGCTCTACTATAAATAGAGCTCAATTGTGATCAGTTTGAGTACACCAAAGCCATCTAACAGATGCTTTCCTCAAAATCTCTTTCTCTTGGCAAAAATGCCTTTCTTAGCAAGGTAGCTATCGGGTTTTGAGTTTGAGAGCTTTTCCAATCAAACCAATCACTCACACACCTCATATACATCATATAGAAGTGATCCAAACACTCACATAACATCTGGAACACTGATTTCACAAAATCATCAGCCAATCGCTCAAGTTCTTGACAGTTTTGCAGTTGAGGTGCCATCTTCAACTCCAAACCATTTCAATCCATTCCAAGCACTCAAACACATCACTTGGTACCTAGGGAAGCTATCCACATCATTGGAACCTAGCTGTAACACCTCCAACACAAATCACGATCACCAGCTCCTATGGTAAGCATGAGCTCTTCTAACTCTATGATCCATGCAATTTTTGCTGCACAATAATTTGGCCATATGTTCATAATCATGCATGGAATGTTTTCCCTCAATTAATTGCATTGTTGGAATCGTGTATCAAAAATCCTAGCCTTCATGCAGAAATTAGGGTTCTTGAGGATTTTTCATGATTTCTTGTTATATGTTTAATTTAAATGAAAGGCTAAAATACAGTTTTGGTCCCCCTGTTTTTCAAAATTCACAGTTTTGGTCCCCCTGTTTTTTTTTTAACAGTTTTGGTCCCCCACCCCTCACTGTTCATGTACGGACGTGTACTGTTCATGTACGGACATGTACGGACAGGTTACTGTTCATCACTTTTTTTGGGCCAAAATTGGGGTGGGGGACCAAAACTGTTAAAAAAAAAAACAGGGGGACCAAAACTGTGAATTTTGAAAAACAGGGGGACCAAAACTGTATTTTAGCCTAAATGAAATTAATGGACATAGACATGATCGTGAGGTTGAGACGAGCATAATGATATGTGGATTGCATGTTATAATCAAGTATTCAGGGAGATTGGATAGAAAATGCAAATCAGCCAAACCCAGAACACGCGCGTGTTCTTCAGCTGTTCTTGGCGCCATTTCTTTCAAATTCAAATATTTGAATTTTGTGGTTTTTATTTAATTGATTCAAAAATTAATTTCTCTCTGAGTTTTAATGATTTTGAGTTGATTCTATTTTTAATAATTCACAAAAATGTTAATATATTTTATTTTGTCAAAAAATCCCAAAAATATTTTTTATTTCATATAATTGATATTTTTGCAAAGAATTAATATTTTAATTGTTTTTGACATTTTAAATATTTTTTCTACATTGATTTTGCAACTTTTAATGCTTTCTAATTATTTTGTAGGTCAATACTTAATTTTTGAAGCATTAATCCAAAATCACAATTTGTTTTTCATATGTTAAACAATTTTGATCATTTTTAATTGAATTTTTATTCAATTAAATACATTTTTGAAAACAAATTAGGGTTTTTGGATTAATTCAACCCTCATAAATCATTTTCAAATCACTTTGGGCCTCTTGAGAGAGTGTAAGACCCAACCCACTTGTACAGAAATATTTTGGGCCTCATTCGTTGTATAAGTCCCTCTGTACATTTTCAAATAAACGGCACGATCATCGCCTTTTGAAAAATAACCTTGGGCCTCTCCTTGAGCTATAAGACCCATTCAAAAACACTTTGGGCCTCTAATAGAGTGTAAGACCCAATCCCCTTTTAACCAAAACATTTTGGGCCTCACTTATTGTATAAGTCCTTCCGCGTTAAAAGAAAACCTCGGGGTGATCGCCATTTTTAACGGAAAAATCATCTGGGCCTACCCTCGTGTTATAAGCCCCACTCTTTTTTTCTTAAAACCCTTTGGGCCTCTTGATAGAGTGTAAGACCCATCCCTTTGTACAGAAAACTTTTTGGGCCTCAGCCACTTGTATAAGTCACTCTGTACAAATTCAAACAGTGCGCTCACTAATAAAACCCTGGGCCTTTCCTTGAGCTGTAAGCCCCAAATCTTTTTATTTCAAAGCACTTTCTCCTTTGATTTTGAATATACTATTGTTTTCAATCTTTCTTTGTTGAACAACTAACCAAACAGCATGGAAGCTCTACAACCGAGTAAGTGTTTATACGCTTTCATTTACCGCTTTCATATACATATAACTGTATTGTGGGGATGTTTCACTGTAAGTCTTCTTTCATAAACTCATATCGACTGTGTAATAATAGTATAGATATTTCGAGTTTCCCCGGTAACTACGTCTAGAACTAGGTGACGCCGTTTCGTTTATTCGTTGAAATAGACAACTAGATCCCCAATAGGATCACCAGATACAGTCTTCTCTTCGGCTGTCCTCATTAGGAATTGTCAAGAAACTCTGCTCCCCAAGATGAATGTATTCTCCGTGAATGGCATCTTTGAGTTTCTTCCAAAATTCTCGAACTTTCCTGACTTGATTTATTCCTTGTGAATAGCTTGCCTTGAATTTCTCGGGGTTTGGGGACCCACGGGCTTCTTAAAAGCATCGGCCTCCTCTTGGGCATCGTACAAGGACCCACAGGCTTCCTAAAAGCAACCCAGACTCCTCTTAGGCTTCGTATAATGATCTCTTCCTCCGGGAATGATAGCCTTCTCTTGGGCTTAGTACAAGGACCGATCGGCTTCTTAAAAGTTTCCAGCCTCCTCTTGGGCTTCGTACAAATTGTCCCGACGACCTCCTAGAGGTATAGGAACAGAACTTAGTCATCTGCATAGAACAGTCCTTTCAAAGAGTCTACTACTGTTTCTCAAAGCATAGTATAAAAGATGAAACTCTAGACTTGGATAGTCTAACTTCCTTGAGTTTAAAAGACATTCACAAGTGACCCCTTCGTTAAATAGGAAGGAAACCCACAGACTCGGACAGTCTCAATACCCTTCGAATTTCCCGCTTCATTAAAGAACAGGAATAACCCAGATCCTTGAATCAAATCCCTGAGTACCGTGTTGCTCATATAAGAACTGATTTTCTATTTAAAATCAGTATACTGGACCTGTCACTTAACTGAACAGTCACCATAAGCCTCCTCTTGGGCTTTGTACAATGATTCTCCCCAGCGGAGTCAAACAACGTTCAACCTCTCTCTCGGGCTTTGTACGAGACACATAAAGAGACTCCCTCGTTGAGTCAATCACCCTTTCGCCTCCATCTCGGGCTTCGTACGAGATACAAAAAAAACTCCCTTGTTAAGTCAAATAGCCTCCATCTCGGGCTTTATACGAGATACCAAAAGATTCCATCGTTGAGTCAAAATCTTTTAGCCTCTCTCTCGGGCTTTGTACGAGACACATAATAGCCTCCTCTTAGGCTTTTGTATAAGAAAACCACTGGTTAATCCAATTAACCTTTTAGCATCAAAGTTGTGCCTCGTTCACAGTACACAAACATCAACGACTCCTTCCCCTTTCATCTAATCATTGTAAGCGGCAAGCCTCTGGATCATCTATATCCATGCCACTGTCCCTCTTTTAGCATGAGAAATTCCTAAGGAAAGATAACATTGCTCTACACTAAGTTAAAGTCTTCTCCTTCAGGTTAAAACCCCCTATAAAGGAAATTATGGCATTGTCGGATTCACAAATCCTGGTTAAAGTAATTATCCTTTATAAAACAGTTGTGACATACAACCCCCTCTTTAGAGATGACAAATTCTCTCTAAAGTTGGGACCTTCAGCTTCACATTTTGGGCTTTGAACAAGATACAAATAGACCTTTCAGCTTCACATCTTGGGCTTTAAACAAGATACAAACCACCTTTCGCTTCACGTCTTGGGCTTTGAACAACACACCAAAACAACCATTTCCTCCCATAGAATAGGAGGAACTACGAACGCTCTGATTTCCCTGTTTCGGCAAATGGGAATACGTAGGCATAAGATCGAAAGAAAAGATCTTAGCAAGCACAATCAACAAAAAACCCAAATCCCATATCTCCATCAATCAAAAGCAGTAATTCAAAAGGCATCAGTCCTAACATCCTAATCCTTGTTCCCCGCCAGAAACCTTCCGTTTAGATAAAAAGAAAGAAAACCGTATTGGCGAAAATACAAATAACCAGTACAAAGGCCCCCCACATTGATAGCATTCGTAACCTAACAGACCGCTGTTTAAACTCAGTATGCAAAGCAGGGTTAATTGGAGACATCTATTTCCCTTCCTTCATCAGCTTCAATAGGATAAAAAATGAATCGACCTGTAGTTTAAGCTCAACCGCAAAGAGCGACCAGCGCTTAAAAACCGCATCCAAAATCGCTCGCTACAGTTGCGACGACTTTCCCTTTCCCTTCGTTGAGGTTTTATTTGATCATTTCCTTTCCCTGCGTCGGGATAAATAACGTTCGGTGGCGACTCTTCTGTTCCTTTCCGCCGGTTGATTTTCGCAGATGCGACAGATACCCAAGAGAAGGCTGTGGTTTTAAGGGAATAAGATTAACCCTAAAATAGTCTGGTATTCTGGAATTCTAACTCTCTGGAGGATAGAACTAGTAAAGATGACTAGTTTTTGTCCTATACTTGTAGGAGGCCTTTGGGTCCTTGTACTAAGCCCAAGAGCAGGCTGAGAAACTTCTAAGACAGCTAAGGGTCCTTATACTAAGCCCAAGAGGAGGTTGGGAATGCTTTTAGGAAGCTTGTGGGTCCAAACCTAAGAAAAGTTCAAGAAAGGTTTCACCGGGAATAAGTTCTTTCTTTGCAGAATAGTTCTAGGGTTTGAAGAAATTCAAAAGAGGTTTCACCGGGAATTAATTCTCTTTAGGGAAATGAATTTCATGTACACATATATTTCTAAGTTTGGACGGTCTTGAGAAAAGTTTCACCAGGAATAATGGCTTTCTCTGTTCCATATTGTATAAGCCCAAGAGGATGCAAGACTGTATCTGGAATTTCCTATGGGGAACTAGTTTTTCCTATGTTGGAAGAGTAATCTCTGGTTTAATATAAACATATACCTAACTGCTGGGGAAAACTCTAAGCAAGCATATACAAGCATATATATATATATATATATATATATATATATATATATAGAGAGAGAGAGAGATAAAATATATAAATAAGTATGTATTGAAGAGATAGTGGAACTTACAGTTGTGCAAGCCCAAGCATTTTAACTACAGCTGTATGGTTAGTTTTTTAAGAAATTGAAGAAAGTTTTGATAAAACTTTGAATTTGAATTTAAATCAAAAAAGAAAGTTTTTTTAAAAGTAAGTTTGGGGCTTATACTCAAAGAGAGGCCGAGATGATCTCTTTTGAAAAGGCGACGATCGCGTCGTAGTTTTGAAAACTACAGAGGGACATATACAATGACTGAGGCCCAAATTATTGTAATTACAAAAAGGATGGATCTTACACACTATTAGAGGCCCAAAAGTTTATTTTTATACAAGAGATGGGACTTATATCTCAAGGAGAGGCCCAAATGAAAAACAGCGATTGCACCGTTTATTTTGAAAATCGCGTAGGGGCTTATACAATGACTGAGACCCAAATTATTTATGTACAAAGGGGGTTGGGTCTTACACTCTATTAGAGGCCCAAAATTGTTTGAAAAAGAAGAAAAATGGGACTTACAACCAAAGGGAGGCCCAGTTGAAAATTGTTTTGAAAAGGGCGATCGCGCTGAGATTTTTTAAAATCGTATCGGGACTTATACAATGACTGAGGCCCAAAAAGGTTTATTTACAAAGGGATGGGACTTACACTTTACCAAGAGGCCCAAAAGTGTTTGAAAAAGAAGAAAAATGGGACTTACAACCAAAGGGAGGCCCAGTTGAATTTTTTTTTGAAAATGGCTATCGCGTCGAGATTTTTTAAAATCGTATCGGGACTTATACAATGACTGAGACCCAAAAAGGTTTATTTACAAAAGGATGGGACTTACACTCTACCAAGAGGCCCAAAAGTGTTTGAAAAAGAAGAAAAATGGGACTTACAACCAAAGGGAGGCCCGGTTGAAAACTATTTTGTAAATGGCGATCGCGCCGAGATTTTTTAAAATCGTTTCGAGACTTATACAATGACAGAGGCCCAAAAAGGTTTATTTACAAAGGGATGGGACTTACACTCTACCAAGAGGCCCAAAAATGTTTTGAAAAATATTTGATAAATTAAAATTAAGAGAAACCCTAATTTTAAATAAAAAAAATAGTTTTTTTTAAAGGAAATTAAATATAAAATGATACAAAATATCAAATATATTCAAAAAAAAGTTGTCAACTTTAAAAAATATTTTGAAAAATCATGTTAAATCACACGAAAGCTTGAAATTTAATTGGTTTTGAAAAATCAAGGTGAGAATTTCATTTAAAAATGTTTAAAAACAAATAAAATTAAATTAAATTCAAAAAATCAAACTATATTAAATAAATAATATAAATGTTATTTTTTGTAGAATAAAAAATTTAACATTTTGTGACTTTTTAAAAAAAAAACCAATAAAAAATGATAAAAAAATGAGAGTGAAATTAAATTTTGAAATCAATTAATAAAACATTATAATTCAAATATTCAAAAATTTTAAAAATGGCGCCAAGAACACATGTTCTTGCTCGCGCGCGTTCTTCTTCCCCAGATTTGCAAAACATCTCATATCTATCTAATTACTCAATGAAAATGACTTTTGTAAACAAGAAACTTGCTCGTTTTTGAACAAGGGTTCCAATGGTACCAATTAACTGCATTTATATTAAGTGTGGAGTGAGAAATCAAGTGATGAACTCAAGAACCCTAATTTCTGCCAGAACAATATGAAATCCTATACACGATTCATACATAGAAATTGATTGAGAGGAATCACTCTACATAAGTGCATAAACATGTTTGTAACTTGAAAACATATTTATGATGCATGGTTTATAGAGTTTGAGAGTGTCAGGCTTACCTCTTGCAAGAAGAATACGAATGCTGTGTTGGAGGTGTTACAAATGTTGTGTAATGATCTGGACAGCTTCAATGGACCTCAAGTTATGTGTTTGAAAGCTTGGAATGGAATGAATCAGCTTGGAACTGGTTGTGGCACCTCAACTGCAAACAGGCCAAAAAGCTTGAGAAAATGGTGGGTGACTTTGTGATTCTGATGTTCTAGATGAGTTTTAAGGTTATGGATCACTCATATATGATATATGTGAGGTGTTGGCATGATTGGTTTTGATATAATTGCTCTCAAAAGGAAAATTTGAATGTTACTTGAATGAGAAGCAAAATCTGGTTTATTGAGAGTGATTTGGAGGAAAGCATGTGTTATGGTGCTTTGGTGTAATTGAATTGATCAGAAAGAAGCTCTATTTATAGTAGAGCAAGTTTATTTTGGGAGCAATAGTGAATGGAGGCTGATCACCCTATTATCCAATGGTTTTTGTCTTGTTGCCAAAGTCTCCTCTAGCCATTGACTTGGGTCAATCTTGCAGGCTATGAGTATTCTATTGCAGGGATAAGGCTTGACTCATTTGGTTGAACATGGACTGATACATGCCAGCTCTATGCATCCATTTAATGCCTCTTGACAAGTTTCGAGTTTTGGATTTGAAACTTGAATGCTACATGCCAAAAGAGGTGGTGTCTTGACTTGCAAGGCTTTGTGATCAGATTATCCATCATTCAAGTTAATTTTGGACAGAAATGAAATGATGCAAGTATCCAAAATTGGATCAAGAAATCGTGGGAACCAAGTTTCATGTTCATGCTGTCTTGAAAAATTAGGTTTTTAGGCCATGTTTCAAACCTTGTAACTCCCTACTCAAGTGGAGTTAGAGTGGGTTCTTGTACTTTTTGGAAAGCCCCAATGACATACTTCAACTTTGATGTCCAATATTTGTCTTGGTTCAGCTTGGATCATAATGAAAAATGGCCCTAAAGTTGGTGAAAAACCAAAACAGATTCTGTCCAAAATTTTCACTAAGTGTTGGAAAAAGTGGCCATTTTCATGTTTTTGTGATTTTGATCAATCTATAACTCAAAATTCATGAGGATTTGGAATCTATTATAGTTGACAAATTTGAAGTATGAAATGAGAGATTTCATTTGAGCTTTGGATGGAAGAAAAAGGCCTTGTGGTTTAGGAGTTATGACCTTACAAAGTTGGTACCAAATCACTTTTCTTCCATAACTTAGAAAATTTTAAGTTTTTCAAGGTTTCCCCTTTTTCAAGTAACCTCACTTTTCTTGATTTTTCTTGATGGATGATGATCCAAACCATGAATTAACATTGTTTTTAACTTAGGGAAGCCTTGATTGTCAAGAAATTTGAAAAGTCAAACTTGGTTTTTAGGCACAGTTGACTTTTTGTCAGATGAATTTCAAACTGTGTGATCTTTTATGTAATCAAGTCCTTGACCTAATTCAAACTTAATGGATGGATTCCATAGGTATTATAGAGCGTCTTGAATCATGTCCGAAGATTTGGGAACATGTCTTGGTCAAAAGTCAAAGATGCAGTTGACTTTTCATCAAGAAACCCTAATTGGTCCAGATGAATTTGAATCCTTGCATTGCTTGTGAACCAAGTTCTTTGAATCAATCCAACCTTACGAATGTATCAATATGATATATTGGAGGTCTTCAAAACACTTCTTGAGGTCTTGGCTTATGTCTTGCTCCAAAAGTCAACTTAGAGGTGAATTAGGTCAAGAAACCCTAATTCCTGATTTTTGATTAATGCATCCCCTGAGGTTATTTTTACTTTATGATTGGGTTCATGAGGTCCCTATGATCCTCTTGACTCGTGTTTGGAAGTATTGGCTCATGCCCAGATGGAAATTTTCATCTGGAGGCCTTGGTCGACCAAAACCCTAATTTGGTGACACTGGCGATCTTGAGCTTGATCCACTGGGAATGTTGCAACCTTGTGCTTGATTTTTGATGTGGGAGACATCTTGATCCTTTATGGGTGTTTGAGAGGTTAGACAAGTTGAAGATCATGCCAATTCTTGATTGATCCTTTTCCTGAGTACTCTGAGAGGGCTCGAACCCTAATTCTTGATTGAGGTCAGTGTTCAACAATCTTTGAGAGGATTGATGAGGCATGAAGGTACATCCATATTGTGGTGATGATTTACACAATGATGGGAAATCTTGTGGTCTAAATTTGGGGTATGACAGTGATCCCATGGAGTATTACAAAGTTTAGAAAATGGTAATTTATAGGGAAATGGGCTACATTAAAACATAAAGACCACTATCCTTCTACCAACTTTGAATTCTTGATATTTTGAGCTTCTGCCGAAGGTGACCTTGATTGAACTTTTCCTAACAGATGACATTGCCTCTGAGGAGCCAATCTTGTCGGGTGCAGTTACTTTCCATGAATCCCTAATTTTTGCCTAGAATTCCCTTTTAGGTTTTCAATCTATCATGATGATTATTGTTTATGTCTCTAATTTTTGCCTGGACCGCCCTTTCGGGTTTTCAGTCCAATGAGACGTTTTTTTATTTCTTTTTTTTTTTGTTTTTAGGCGTAGTGTTTCTTGACTGCATCAACATTCGTGGGAAAAGTAAACTCCTCTCTATCCATGGTTACGAGTCTTAAGGCACCGCCTGAGAAGGCATTCTTAACAACATAGGGGCCATCATAATTTGGAGTTCATTTGCCCCTAGGATCAGTAAAAAATGCTTGTATCTTCTTGAGCACGAGGTCTCTTTTTTTAAAGATATAAGGTCAGACCTTTTTGTCGAACGTTTTCTTCATTCTTTGTTGATATAACTGACCATGGCATAAATCCGTCATTCTCTTTTCTTCGATTAGGTTCAGCTCATCGTGTCGGTTTTGACACCATTCGGCTTCTGTTAACTTGGCTTCCATCAATACTCTCATTGACGGGATCTCTACTTCTATGGGGAGCACTGCTTCCATGCCATACACTATAGAGAAAGGGGTTGCCCCTGTTGAAGTGCGGACGGATGTGCGATAACTGTGAAGAGCAAAGGGTAGCATCTCATGCCAATCTTTGTAGGTTACGACCATCTTCTGAATGATTTTCTTAATGTTCTTATTAGCTGCTTCTACCGCTCTATTCATTTTAGGCCGGTAGGGAGATGAGTTATGGTGTTCGATCTTGAACTCAGAACACAACTCTTTTGTCTTCTGTTGTTCAGGTTCGATCCATTATCTATAATTGGAACACCGTAACGGCAGATGAGATTGTTCTTGATAAATCGGACCATCACTTGCCTGGTCACATTGGTGTATGATACTGCTTCAACCCATTTGGTGAAGTAATCAATGGCTACCAGGATGAATCGATGTACTTTTGAGGCTTTGGGTTCAATCATGCCAATCATGTCGATTCCCCATATAGATAAAAGCCATGGAGAAGAAAGAACTTTGAGATACGTTGGCGGTACATGGATCTTGTCGGCGTATATCTGACACTTGTGACATTTCCTCATGTACTTGTAGCAATCGGATTCCATTTTCAGCCAATAATATCCTACTCTCACAATTTTTCTTGCCATTGTGTGTCCATTGGCATGAGTGCCAAAGGATCCTTTGTGAATTTCTTTCATTAACATGTTTGCTTCTTGTCTGCATACGCTTCTGAGCAAAACCACGTCGAAGTTTCTCTTGTAGAGTATATCATTGTTCAGGAAGAAGTTGCCAGACAGTCTTCTGAGAGTCTTCCTATCTTTTCTTGATGCCCCAGGTGGGTATTCTTGTCTTTTAAGGAAGCATTTGATATCGTGATACCATGGTTGGTCATCTATGAATGCTTCAACTGCAAATATGTAAGCAGGCCTATCTAGGCGCATTATGTCGATCTTGGGTATGTCATTCCATCGACTTAAACTAATCATGGAGGATAGAGTAGCTAGTGCATCAGTCATGTGGTTTTCTTCACGAGGGATGTCATGAAACTCAATCTTGTTGAAGAAGGGTAACAACCTTCTTACGTATTCTTTGTAAGGAATCAATTCCGGTTTATATGTGTTCCACTCTCCTTTGATCTGATTTATAACCAGGGTTGAGTCTCCATACACATCTAAGTTATTTATCCTTAAGTTAATTGCTTCTTCGAGACCCATGAAGCAAGCCTCATATTCAGCCTCATTGTTTTGCATTTGAATGTTAATCTGGCGGTGAAAGGAATATGGGTACCCTGCTGAGGTGTAACAGTGATTGCCCCAATTCCATTTCCATAAGCGGTGACAGCTTCGTCAAATATTTGTCCCTATTGGGAACCTGGCTCTGGCCCTTCCTTTGGTAGCGGTTCATCGCAGTATTTCATTTTTAGGTACATTATATCTTCGTTTGGGAAGTCAAATTTGATCATTTCCTAACCGTCAATCGGTTGATGAGCCAAATGATCGGCTAAAATACTTTCTTTGACGGCTTTCTGAGCATGGTACTCGATGTCGTATTCTGATAACAAAATCTTCCAACGGGAAATCCTTCTTGTTAAAGCAGGCTTTTCAAAGACGTACTTGATCAGATCCATTTCGGAGATTAACCAGGTAGTGTGACAAATCATGTACTGGCAAAGACGTTTAACTGCCCAAGCCAGGGCGCAGCAAGTCTTCTCAAGCATAGTGTATCGAGTTTCACAGTCTGTGAACTTCTTGCTTAAGTAATAAATGGCAGACTCTTTTCTTTTTGTTTCATCTTGCTGGCCAAGCACACAGCCCATAAGTAGATGATCAGTGGTCTTCCTTCCACTAGAGGAGACAGAATCGGCGGATTCAGCAGATATTCTTTGATGTTGTCGAAAGCCTTTTGGCAATCCTCTGTCCATACACAGCTTTGATTCTTTCTGAGTAGTTTCAAAATTGCCGTGCATGTCGCGGTCATGAGGAATATGAATCTTGAGATGTAATTCAGACGTCCCAAAAATCCTCTCACTTGCTTTTCAGTCTTTGGAGCAGGCATTTCTTGAATGGCCTTGACTATGTCGAGATCAACCTCAATTCCTTTTTAGCTGACGATGAATCCCAAGAGTTTTCCTAAGCGTACACCAAATATGCATTTGTTGGGATTCAAGCGGAGTTTATATTTCCTCAGACGCTCAAATAGCTTTGACAAATTCTCCACATGTTCTTCTTCTGTTTTAGATTTGGCAATCATGTCATCGACATATACTTCGATTTCTTTGTGTATCATGTCGTGAAACACAGTTGTCATTGCCCTTTGATAAGTTGCCCTTGCGTTCTTCAGACCAAACAACATTACTTTATAATAAAACATGCCCCATGGGGTGATGAATGGAGTTTTCTCCATGTCTTCTGGCGCCATTCTGATTTGATTATAACTTGAGAATCCATCCATGAAGGAGAATACTTTGAATTTCGCGGTGCTGTCGACCAGTATGTCAATGTGTGGTAGGGTAAATCATCCTTTGGACTTGCTTTGTTTAAATCCCTGTATTCTACACACATTCTGACTTTCCTGTCTTTCTTGGGAACTGACACTATGTTGGCCAGCCATTGAGGATACTCTGAGGTGGCAAGGAAACCTGTGTCGATCTGCTTCTGCACTTCCTCCTTAATCTTGATGGCCATATTAGGGTGAGTTCTTCTCAATTTTTGTTTAACCAGAGGACATTCTGGTTTCAGTGGTAAGTGATGTTCCACGATGTTGGTATCCAACCCTGGCATGTCTTGGTAGGACCAAGCAAACACATCTGGAAATTCTTTAAGAAGCTTTATCAAGCCTTCTCTGACAGTTTCATTGAGTAGTGCTCCAATCTTAATTTCTTTCCTTTCTTCTTCTGGACCCAAATTTACCATTTCCAACGGCTCTTTGTAAGGTTGAATGGACCTTTCCTCTTGTCTGAGTAGTCGAGAGATCTCTTCTGGAATTTCTTTGTTCTCTTCTTCTCCGGCTTCAAATACTGGGAACTCAAAGTTGGAAGAAGGCATTGGATCGTATGATTCGATGAGGTTTTAAAAAAGTAATCTGCATGACGTGATGATTCCTTTTTAGAAAAGGCAGGGAGAATGCAAAAGTGTGTGCAACATGTATTTTTTTTTTAAATGCTTGTTTTTATTTTGGGTTGTTTTTTAGGATTACCATTTTTTGGAAGAAAAAAAATGAAAAAGTGAAAGTAGTAATAAATGCAGGAATTCAGAATGACATTATTTATTTATGATTTGTCGATTCTTGAAACACAACCCTATAAAACAAAACTCTTTCACTTTGGGCGAAGCGAAGAGGGACATTTATAGAAAAGTAAGCCCTATAAAACATCCTTTTCACTCGGGCAAAGTGAAAGGTCAACACAAAGACGTGAAAATTACTTTGACTTATTAACGACATTCGAGACGTCGACCGCAACCCAATGCTGAAGAACTCCTCTGTAAATCATAAAGTCAGATATATTTCTTCTCGGTTTATCTTCAGTAATGACACTGATTTCTGGTGGAGTGGGGTTATTGGAGTCTTCTTCCCATGCAGAGTTATCATAAGAGTACTCTTCTGTCGTATTTTCAACATTATTTGTACCCTTAAGAGGATCTCCCCGTCCAGTTGGCTAAATGTTCTCATATCTGATGCGAGAGCTTTCGGGAGCAGTGTGCTTTACTAGAAAGTCGTACTTCGCGCTTGGCTGCCCCAAAGTATCCCAAGTTTCTGTGGGAATAGATGAGTCATCTTCTTCAATGACGTTGACCTCAGGAAATGCAAAGTTGATAAATTCTTACCCTACGATATTTACAAATTCATCTTTGTGGTGTTGGACATTCTCAGAATGTTCTAGGCAAGGATTCCATGACTCTGGGAGAACAGGTGTATTTTTCTCAAGGCTGCTCAGCAGATATGCATTATTTGGCTGACTCTTTTACCACGAGTCTTCCAAGTAAGACTTCAAGATAGGCAAATCATCCATGGGATTATATGAATTATAGTCAAAGTTGTCTCTCATCAGAGTTTCTTCCTCTAATGAGTTAGGCGGAGCACAACATCCTTCGGGATCGCAATCTCCGTAGATCATTCTGACGTCTGATCTTGGTATATATATATGGGACTTTGCTTTGGAGAGCATAATGGCAAGCATGTGTCTTCTTGATATATATAACCTTCATCGTTGAAATAGGATTTCCACTCTTCGTCTGTATCAGAGGAGTTGTTTTCCTCGATGGTGTGGACTTCTTGAGTAACCGGGTGAAGGAAGCCTCCGTTGTGGAAGAAATCTTGAATGAGACGAAAGCTTTCATCCCTTTTTGCAGTCTTGCATTTAACATAGAAAAATGAAGCATAGCATCCTTCTTACCATCAGGGCATGTGATCAGGTGGAAGGTGGACAATCAAGGGATCATTCAAAGCACAAAAAGGTCAATCAAGTTTCCTCAAGGCAAGCCAAGAGGTCTTTCATGTCTCATACTATCTCAATGGATCATCCACAACCTCAAGAATGAGAGATTCAATGGGAGATTGAAGCACTA
This sequence comes from Lathyrus tuberosus, assembly GCA_022829125.1. Taxonomy (NCBI): domain Eukaryota; kingdom Viridiplantae; phylum Streptophyta; class Magnoliopsida; order Fabales; family Fabaceae; genus Lathyrus; species Lathyrus tuberosus. The sequence continues at coordinate 1,552,234 of JALAZF010000532.1, read as the reverse complement.
CATCTTTCATTATGCAAGAGGTTCAAAAACTGAAGGAAAACCCTCAAAAGAGATAGCTCATTGATCCAAAATCATCCTCAAATGGTATATCTCATCATCCTTTAAGAGGATACACAACATACTCTGAGGAATTTGAAATTGAAGACTGCACATTTTTCTCCTAGGAGGTGGGCACCAAAACTAGGGTTTTCCATTAAATCAAAGAATCTTTGATTTTTTGGACAAAACTTGATGTCATGGTGTTCTACATGTTCTTAAGTGTATGTGTATGGAAAATTACCTCTCAATTGGTTTTAGAAGTGGTTCAATTGGAAGAAAGATAAAAAATCAGGAAATTTGGGGGCAAGTCAGATAATCAGAAGAAAAAGTTAACTCTTGACTTTTTGAGGCCAAATCCATAAAATTCATGTTATATGTGTCCAATGTACAAAATTTGGTCAAGAAACTCCAAAGGAATCATGAAAAAATCAAGAGGTGGAAAGTTGCCATTTTTGGAAGAAGAAAGGTTACTAAAAATAGCAAGTTTTGGCCATTTTGCATCAGAGTTTGAACCAAGGCCATTTAAAATTGAAGCACCAAATGAAAATTCCACTCGGCCATAACAAAAGATCTTGTTTTAAGCTTCACATCCATATGTGGAACATCTCTATTGGATAAAAATTGAGTGAGATATGATTGATCAAAGTTTGAGCAAAGTAGGTTCAAAACTAGGTCATGACCAAGATTTTCAGGGCACGCGCGCAGTCATTTTCTCAAATAGTTGGTGAGCCAAATGTCCACCCATTTTTCATCAAGATAAAAGCCTCAAATGGAAAAGTTTTCAACATCAAAGTTGTTCTTTGTAGTGTCATATTTAATATTGATGTTGAGAAAATTTTGAATTGATCAAGTTATGAGTGAGTTATAGTGGTCTCAAGATAGGTTGATTAGGCTGAACTTCCATGCATATCACTTGCCATGCCATAACTTGCTTCGTATGCATATGTACCAGTTTTTTGTCCATCTGTTTGTGGTCATTTTTAGGCATGTTGGAGGCACCATTTCACTTCAATTTTCAAACCAATATTGTTCCCCAATGTACCTTCTTTCCAATGAACCCATAAACTCCCTAATGCAGTCATTGAGTAGAGAGAAAAACCTCCATAAACCACCCTATGTTGACACTGGTACATTGACAGCATGTTGCACAATTTGGTTCACTCATACTACAAACACTTCCACACTTTGTTTCCACACTTGGTCAAGCACATCACTTACACAATGTTTAGTATCACGTGCCATGCATGGGAATAGAAAGAACAAACTTGCTTAGCAAGTTTCTGATGCATCAGCTTCTGCTACACAAACCGTGTCAACTCTCTTTCTCATTACTCCCACCATAACTGTCATGAGCTAGCTGCATCTTACCATGGCTCTCCCTAACTAACTTGACTCAGCTAGTTAGGGATGACTCATTTAACTCGATGCCAACTCACATAACTCACTCATTTGACCACGGTTGAGCTCAATGAACCACACATATAAATTCACCTTTCACTCACAAATTGGAGGTTCAGTTTTCATTCTCACTTTTTCTCTCAAAACACTTCAGAATCTCTCTCACATTCTCTCTAATTTTCCTCTGATTTCACACGAGTTTCACCATCTTCTTCTACATTTCATCTCCATCTTCATCATTATTCTACTTGGGAGATCAAGAACAAGAGTGCATAGGTTCAGTTAAAGAGGTTCAGCATCAAATTCCAATTGATTTTCTGCACGAATTCAAGCTCTCAAGCCTTTATTTGGCCAAGTGAAACTCAAGGAAGAAGCATCTCTTTCTGGTGTTCTTGTGCGTTCCAAGTTTCATCATCTTCAGGTTTGAACTCTTGAGATTATATTGCACGATATCTGGTTATTTTTACTTTGTTTTTGGTGCTTTAAGCTTGCTAGAGGCTCTAATCAAACCGGCTAGTTGATAGGCCTTCTAAAGGCTTAGTTGCAAAACCTAGGGCTTGCTTTACTCTTCTCTGTTCTCTCTGTGTATGTGTGGTATGTGAAAAATAGTGTTGAATCCGTGATCTCCATAACTTCCTCTTCAATTTGGTATCTGGATTATGCATTGTGGTGAAATGTGAAAGTTGCAGGTGGTGGCTGTTGGCCGGAGAAGGTGACCGGAGGTCACCTCCGGCCGGTGACTTCAAATGACTAGGGTTTATGTATGTTCTAATCTCGTCCATCCATTTTTCCATGATCGTGTGGTCCTAATGCTTACAGCACATTAAAATTCACGTGCTACTCATGTGCCTTGTTTCTGAATTGGACTTAGCCAGAATGCTATCCAAACCTCCTTGTTTTAAAGCCCAATCATTCTGAACTGTTGAATTACTACGCCTGCACCCCCATCCACATTGCATTTCTTTTTTTTAGTTTCATTTTTCTACACGTTTCATAATTGCATTTTAAAAATACCAAAATATCATTAAAAATTCCATGAAAATTCATGTTGCATCTTGACATATTAAAGTAATTTTCCATCATTTTTAATTACAATTTTGTGAATATTTGCATGTTAATTCATAATTTTCTTTTATTGCTTTTGGAAATGGTTTCTATTTTCATACCTTTACTTCAAACTTTTATTTCTCCTAAACCATTAAACATTTTTAGTTCATTCTTATTGCATTCATTTCATATCACATTAAACTTCATAAAAAACTTTTGTTTACATTTTGTTACATTTTTCTCATTATACTTTGACTTCACTCTTTTGCATGATTAACTTTGGTTCTCCATTCTCTTTGACCCCTGATCTAAATGCTTAATTTAGTGGATCTTTGAGTGAAATTTTGTGACATGTTTTTCTTTTATTTGTAGAGTATCTGGACCAAGTTTCATAATTTTTGGATGTAGTTAGCTATTTTTAGTTGAATTGTTCTTTAAGGTACCTCTAATTGAGCTCTAATTACATGAACCTAACTTTGATTGATGAAAGGCACTTGTGACATTGTTTGAGGTTTCTTTTTAGGTTATTTTAGATACCTTAAGACTTGCATGAATCATATTTGGTCAGTGGTGCATCATTTTGCCATGTCTTGATTACTCATCTAAAGTTGAACATCTTATGTGAATAGTTTGACCTAAATGACTTGTGTTTGCGTTTATATTCCTCCATTCATGCTTGTATGCTCATTCATGCATGACCAATTACATCTTGAACATGTTAACATACTGACTTCATTCATTTTCAACTCATTCCATAAATGTATGATCATTTCATCTCATGTAGGTGACTTAAATGAATTCAAAACATGAAAACTCCTTCACTTCATCTCTTCTTCATTCATTCACCAATGATTGTTTGCTTTTGTAATGGACTTAAGTAATTTGTAATTGACATTTATAGAAGACATGTTTGAATTTTGGAACTTGATTTAACTTGATTTGTTTGGCCATTTTAACATCATCTTTCTTACTTCTTCATCTTCTTTCTTCTTCCACAAGTAAAGGTGGTTACTTAGAACTTACCCTCACTTCTTTTGCCCAATTTAGATGCACTACTATTAGGAGTCAATTAGGACCTTTAGCTACTGCCCCTAAGTGGTTTGAGCCTTTAATTGTTGATTCTTCTTTGGTTGTGTGCTTACTTGCTTATCATTTGTTCATATGTGATATTTCTAACATTTTAGGTGCAAATGGTAAGTAAATTGGATGTGGATATGCTTCCACATCCTACCTTCTTCCCTTAACTCCTTTAATGCTTTCAAAGTGTGATTGTGAGGCATATGATGCCACCATTTGCTTAATTGCACACCATCCCTTCTTAGGTTCCTTCTTAACTTCATTAAGAAGTAAGAAGAATACTAAGCTTTCTTCTCTTCTTCTTCTCATCCTCTCTTATCTTCTCTTCAAGCAAGGAGCACATACAACACTAAGGAGTTTCTTTCTTCTCTTCTAAACCTCACTAACCTTAGGATATCCATGCATGATAACACTAGGTGTGTCTTAGTCTCCCCATTAGATTTTACCTTTTTTTCTCCTCTCTTGAGTCTCTCTTCTCATCTCTTAAAGAAAATCCAAAAACATCCAATAAAGGTAAGCATTTATTGCATTTAGGCCTTTCATATAAAGAAAATATTATAAAGGGGTTTTCTCTTATAATCTTAGAATGTATAGCATTATAGCCCATCTTGGGTCAATGTGTTAAACATTCGATCTTGTATGAGGGACCTAAATGCAATACTTGTTGAAGGTGCAAATAATAAAAAACACCTCTTCATTTCATAATCAACAAAACACTTAATAAACACAAGTATGCTAGTGTGGTTGAACCTTGACAATTGGAACTAAGTGTGGGGGTCTTCTTCGCTCTTAGTGTGTCTTCTTGCTCATTCCATCTTGGAATGTGAGAATGTACACATTCCAATGACTAAGATTCAGATACACTGTCATATGCAAATAAATGGAAAAAACTTCTAAAAGACAAGAACAAACAATTACGTCTTTCCTTCGGGAATTATTTTCTCATCTCACTCAGTCTCAACGTATGAACGTGCTCCTACTCGTTCTCTTGGAAGATGGTAACGCACTCGGACCAGCGAGCCTGCAACACCTGAGCTAGAACGTTAGCCGTTCCTTAAAAAACACAAACAATCCATCCCTAGTGAGGGGAACTACGTCGCTCTGATTCTCATGCTCCCGATGAGATACGTAGGCAGTGGGGTAGGGCCCATTCGAGCACTTCTTTTATTTTCTCTACATTTGTTTCTCTTTCTCTCTCTTTTCCTTTTCCAGTTTTCTGGCTAGCAGTTCCTTTTTCCAGTATTTTTTCTATCACCCTTTGATCGAAACAAGCAAGTGTGGATCCCATCGGGTACGATGGACGCGAGGGGGTGCTAATACCTTCCTCTTGCGTAACTGACTCCCTTACCCTTTCTTTTGGTCGTAAGACCATGTTCTTTCCTTCTTCTCAGGTTTATGCGGTGTTTCCTTTCCCTCTCTTGGGATAAATACACATTACTGGCGACTCTGTTTGGTGCTACTTTCGCGTTTGTACTAGGATGAAAATCCCGGGAGCGACAGCTGGCGACTCTGCTGGGGACAGGTTAACCTATCGCTGGTCCATCCTAAGCGAGTCGATCCTAGCGCTTGTCTGTTTTTCTTTCATTGGGTGTTTATTGTTGTGCTGTATTTACCGTTTTTTTGTATGGTTATTTATTGCCTTACTGCACATTACTGTACTTACTGCACTTTAGCATTACATATCATATATTATATTGTGTTGCACTGTTTTGTCTGTTTGGCAGGATGGGATTTCTGAGAGATAAGCCCATTACACAGGCTTGAGTATACACTTAGAATTAGAGTGGAGAGTAGTGGGACCTACGTGCCGTTTGGAGTGCGTTGGGTGTTCACGAAATTCACAGCTAGACGAGGCTATCTTGGGACACGTCGTGGCATGCGCATCTTGCGCATTCCAGGATGTAGATCTAGAGAGCTGTCGACTCTAGTGACCGATCATGAGGACCTTAGTGGAAACATCCCTCTTTAGCGGTGACAGTGGCAGACCACATTCTGTGGCAAACCCATTCGCACCCGAGGGCCCACTTTGGAACTTGCATAGGATGACCTTTATTTTCTAAGGGGAGTCAGTGGACGACCTCTTTGATTGGCATAGCATTGTATCCTACGGGCTGAATGTGCTATTGCTTCTCAAACCTCCGAAGCTGACAAGCCTTATTTTCTAAGAACCACATGTGAGTATGGGCGGGATGTTTACAGGTTTGCAGGAAACCCAGCCTCCTACCTACCTTACTTGTGATTCTATGATGATTTCAGACATTGTATCCTATGACAGTGATTTGAGTGTTCATCTCAGATATTGCCAGATTCAATACAGAGACACAGTGCACACAGTTCAATACAGACACAGACACTTGATTACCTGATCACATGCCCTTTTGCATTGCATTATCATATCATAACAGTTATGTTTGTCATTTTCAGGTGCATAATACGTTTCTGATTCCAATCCATGGGTTCAACAGAGATCGTTGCCGAGAGAAAGAACAATGTGTCTTACAAGTTTCCAGACCCTGTCTTGGATTCATTGCTCAAAGTTATAGATATGGCTGGTCCGGGTATTCTTGATAGGTTTCAGAAGAGCTACGGGAATTTGGTTGGGATGGTCCGTACAATCACCAAGTATGAACATGATGCTTTGCACACTCTGCTGCAGTTCTACGAGCCTTCGTTGAGATGCTTTCTCTTTCCAGATTACATTTTGATGCCAACACTGGAAGAATTCTCATTTATTTTGGGAATTCCGATCACGCCGGCAATACCATTCTTCTCTGGTAGTTCCCCTAGCGTAAAATAAATTGCTGCTGCGTTACAAATGGATCAGGCAGTGGTAAAGAGTGGTGTGAGCAGTAAAAATGGAGTTAGCGGATTTCATTTAGAATTTCTGTCTGGACAAGCCCAAGAGGCTGCAAGTGCTAAAAATTGGACGGTTTACAATTCTATTCTGGCTCTCTGCATATATGGCCTAGTTCTCTTTCCCAATCAGCAAGACTTTGTGGATATGCAAGCAATAAGAGTTTTCGTCCTTAAAAATCCAGTCCCTACTTTGTTAGGAGATTTTTATCATTCCGTGCATTACAAGAACGAGAAAAGAAGGGGAGGATCTGTTAGTTGTTGTACTCCACTGCTGAGTCATTGGTTTTTCAAACATTTGCCTCAGACAGGTGCCTTTGTGGAAACCAAAGATGTGGCGAAATGGTCTAAACGATTGATGGGTTTAACTGCTGATAACATTGTATGGTTTGACCACCGGTTGTTGAGAATAGAGCTTGTCACAAGATGCGAAAATTTTCCAAATGTACCTTTGATTGGCAGAAAAGGAGGGATCAATTATAATCCAGTTTTGGCCATCCGACAGTTTGGGTATGCTTCCAGGGATCCTCCTACAGAGTAAGATGTGGAAGAATCGTTATTCTTTACAGGAACTAAAGATGCGAAGGTGGTAGAAGTAGTAAATGCTTGGAAAGATAAGCATAAAATTGGAAAAGCAGTTTTTGGGAAAGGAGATTGTAGGTCTTATCTTAAATATGACAGATGGATTGAGACGAAAGTAAAGGAATTGCTTTTACCCTTTTCAAGGGGACCTCTTTATGTTCAGTACAGCCAGAACAACCCACCATGGTGGCTATTGAAGAATGTGAGAAGTGGAAGAAAATGGTCAGAGAGCTGCAGATAGAGAATTCTGGAATGAGTAGATGTCTTCAAAAAGCTCTAGCTGACAACAAAGAGTTGGAAAAGAGAGCATTGAAAGCGGAAAAAACCTTGGCTGACAAAGAGGAAGATTTTGATGACAGAGCTCGGTACTTCCGGAAACTTACTTTGGGAGCAGATGACACTAGTCAGGCTCACAAGATTACAAAACAGGCTTTAGCCCGAAGCAAGGATTCATTAGCTCAACTTCATCAAGCTTGGGATGAAGTCAGAATTGAAAATGCCGAGTTAAAGGATCAGTCGAAGATTAAAGACGAGGAGCTTAAAAAGGCACATGAGCAGAGGAGAAAGTATCGGGAAAGTCTCGGTAAAAGTCAAGAACAGTTAGAAGAAGCTAGAAGCGAGCTGAAGAATACCAAGAAAGAGCTTGAAGAAGCCATGATAGAAAGAGAGATACTCAAGACGCAAGCTGGCATAAAGAGACACAAAGGAGTGTGTGATGACGAAGCTCTGATGCTGCATATGGGTTCTTTAACTGAAGCTCTTGAGAAAAGGGATGTCTTGATCAAAGAAATGATTGAAAAGCCGAATCACCAGCGTACCCGTATACTTTTTGAGGAGATCAAGTATTCAAGTGATAAGCTGAAGGATGTGGAATTGTCAGACTGATGTTATTTTGTTGTTAATGGTTACCATCAGGCTTGTTGATGGATCCATTTTTTCCTTGTATTGCATTGGCGGATGAGCCTTTCTTAAATACTTGAATACTTTGTTGAATGAGTATGAGCAGTTTATTCAAAATTACTCTTTATCAGATATCTGTACACAAGCACATGACCACGATACGTCTCTTTATATCACGATTTCTGGTCTTCAGATTTCTGTGGTTTGGATTGGAATCGGGATGTAAAGCACTTTGGAAGTGATAAACATAACATTGCATGGCATTGCATATCATTCTGCATTTCTGTTACTTGCTTTTCAGGTACTTGTTGCAGGGTCTCTAACCTTTATTTGGTTTCAGGCAGTATAGCTGAGAATCATATTCACCGATATTCGACACGAAGAAATCAAGTAAGAATCATGGATCAAGTGCAAAGTGATTTGGCTGAAATGAGGGCGCGTATGGACCAGTTCATGACCCTCATAACTGGCATGGTGCAAAATCAGGAGAGATTGAGACTTCTGGTCGAGCGTCCAGAAAATGGGCCCGAAGGGGATCAGCATGACAATTCACAGGGACATGGCATTCCTCCTCCCGGTGGCAACCCTCCTCCTGGTGGTAACAATCGGGGTAATGGAAATGGTAGGCATGTTGGCGTTACTCTTGAAGATCCTCTGGAAGACCAATTTACTCTGCTGGATGCTGATGTGGGTAATCACGGTGATCGAAGGTATGATGAGTTAGCAGAAAAGATCAGGGCCATAGAATGCAAGAATTCTATGGGCATTGATGTTACTAGCTTGGGGCTGGTCCCAGGAGTCAGAATTCCTCCTAAATTCAAGCCTCCCACTTTTGATAAGTATCACAGCAATGCGTGTCCCCAAACGCATCTTCAAGCTTACTTTGGGAAGATTTCAGCCCATACAGAGGACGAGAAGCTATGGATGCATTATTTTCAGGACAGTTTGGCTGGAGCGTCCTTGACCTGGTATATGAAGTTGAATAGAGCTGCTATGAAGAGTTGGAAAGATCTGGCAGAAGCGTTCCTGAAGCAATACCAGTACAATATCGACATGGCGCCCAACCGCACTCAATTGCAGGGGTTGTCACAGAATGCCAAGGAGAGTTTCAAAGAATATGCACAGAGGTGGAGGGAAATGGCTGCACAGGTTCAACCTCCCTTGTCAGATAGAGAAATGGCAGATATGTTTATGGGCACCTTGCAAGGGGCCTATCTTGATAGATTAGCTGCTTGTCAGTCAACTGGATTTGCTGATATTGTGATTGCGGGAGAAAGAATAGAAAGTCTATTGAAACTTGGAAAGATCCAAGATGTAAGTAGGGCTGGCTCTTCTAGGACGAAGAAACCGTTTGCTAGTAGCCAGAAAAGAAGAGAAGGTGATACGAATGCTGTGTTTAGAGGACGAGGCAGAGGACGTTCTCAAGCTTATTATCAGGTAGATGCTGTAACAATCCCCACACCGTCTGTTCAGAAACAACAACCCCAACAACAAGTTCAGCAGCAACAGCAACAACCCTTTTTCCAGCAAAGGTCTAGGCAGAGGGATCATAAGATGGATCCTCTCCCTATGACTTATGCTGCGCTGTTGCCCCAGCTACTCGAGTTAAAGTTGGTAGAACTCCGTACTATGAAAGCTCCGGCTGCTGGAAACCTGCCACCTAACTTCGATGCTAATGCTCGTTGTGAGTTCCACTCAGGTGCTCAGGGGCACTCCATTGAAAAATGTTGGGCTTTCCACCATAAAGTACAAGACTTGATTGATGCTAAAGCCATCAATTTCTCTCCCGCTCCTAATATTACTCAGCATCCCATGCCTGATCATAGTGCAGCAAATGCATACGCTATTGAAGATGGGAGGAGATTGAATTTGGTGGCTGACATCCATCAAGTGAAAACTTCTTTGTTGGTTGTAAAAGATCGTTTATTGAAGGGACAGGTGTTCCTGGGTTGTAATCAAGATTGTTCCGAGTGTATGAATCAGGAGAATGGCTGTAATAAGTTGAAGGTGGGTTTACAGAATCTGATCGATGAAGGATGTCTACAGTTCGACAGAGTCGTGAAAGACACTGATGAGGTATCAACCGTGACCATCTATTATACTCCCGCTGAGATTCAAATGCCGGTCAATGCAGTTCCCGTGGCGAGTGTTGCGCAAGAAAGGCCCAGTCCTGTCACTATCATGGTGCCAGGACCAATTTCGTTCACATCTACGAAGGCTATCCCATGGCACTATGGGGCAGATGTGTATTACGAAGGTAAAAAGCAGGAAGTTGAGTCGTCAGTCAGCCCAAATATTGATAATGTAGGGGGTGTAGGGGGCTTTACAAGAAGCGGAAGGTTGTTCGCTCCCCAAACCTTGAGAAGTGATAAAGAGGCAGAAGCTGCAGCAAAGGCTAAGGGTAAACAGGTGGTTGAAAATGCGCCTACACCTGAAGCAGAGACAAAGATTACTTTTGATAAGGAGATGGAAGAATTCATGAAGATAATCAAGAAAAGCGATTATAAGATTGTGGACCAACTGAATCAGACCCCTTCAAAGATTTCAATCTTGTCACTATTGATGTGCTCTGATGCGCATCGGCAGGCGTTGTTGAAAGTATTGAAGAGTGCATACGTGCCACAGGAAATTACTGTTAATCAGCTCGAGGGCGTAATCTCCAATGTTAACGTTAGCCATGGCTTGGGCTTTACAAGTAGAGATTTGACTGTTGAAGGAAGAAACCACAATAAGGCTTTGCATATCACGATGGAGTGTAAGGGCGCAGTGTTATCTCATGTACTGGTAGACACTGGTTCATCACTTAATGTCTTGCCCAAGAAGGCGTTAATGAAGCTGGAAGTTGATGGTTTGATCTTAAGGCCTAGTGAATTGGTGGTCAGAGCATTCGATGGGACTAGACGATCTGTGTTTGGTGAGGTGGAATTGCCCGTACAAATTAGACCACAGGTATTCAAATCCACGTTCCATGTAATGGACATACAACCTGCATATAGCTGCCTATTGGGACGCCCTTGGATTCACGGAGCCGGGGCTGTTACTTCCACTTTACACCAAAAGTTGAAGTATGAGTTTGAAGGGCAGGTTGTGACGGTGTGCGGTGAAGAAGACATCTTTGTGAGTCACTTGTCCACGTTCAAGTACATTGAAATGGATGGGGAAATTCATGAAATGTTGTGCCAATCATTTGAAGCGGTCAATATTGACGATGCACCTGAGTCTTCTTCTGTACCAGTTGGGGCCGGTACCTCCATTTCATCTTACAAACAAGCTGTCGAAGTCGTCAGGGCAGGCAACGCCCAAGGTTGGGGCAGGTTGATAGAGACCCCAATGAAGGAAGACAAATTTGGTATTGGTTATCATCCCTCTACAACTTCAGATGCGGGGAACAATGGACCCATTACTTTCAATAGTGGGGGAATTATCTACACGGACCAGTCTTGTGCAGCTACAGAGGACGGTGTTGACAGTGTTTGTGACCTGGATAACTGGGTATACCCTCGTGCTCCGGGACAACACGTGCAGAACTGGTCCGTTGAAGAAGTCATCCGGGTTACTCTTCAGACAGAGTAATTTTTCTTTGTTTTTTTCTAACCATAATGCATGTCAAAATCTTACGCTCTGCCCAAGGCGTATAGATTCATTTGTAGGGCCACCCTGGTTGCATTTGCAATTTTTAATCATTAATAAAGGACGTTTTGCAATCAAATTTTGTTCTCTGTCTTTCAGTTTTATTTTTGCATAAAAATAATAAAATGGCAATGTTTCATTTTCTTTTGTTTTTGCTTAAAAAATAAATTCTAAAATAAGGCATGAACCCGTTCATACAGACTTGATCCTCCGGATACCACTGATAACGATTTTGATATGGCTATGTATGACTTTGACAATCCGATTTATCAAGCCGAAGAAGGGGATGAGAAAGATTGTGAACTCCTTGAAGAATTGGCCAGATTGTTGAAACAAGAGGAAAGGGTCATCCAGCCTCATCAGGAGACTGTAGAAATCATCAATATTGGTTCCAAGGATGCCAAGAAAGAGATCAGGATTGGTGCCAGCTTGCAAACAGATGTGAAGAAAACTTTGACTGAAATGTTGCGCGAGTATGTTGACATCTTCGCCTGGTCGTATCAAGACATGCCGGGGTTGGACATGGATATTGTTGTGCACAGGCTACCATTGAGAGAAGAATGTCCGCCCGTCAAGCAGAAACTTCGTCGGACTCACCCCGACATGGCTTTAAAGATTAAGGAGGAAGTCCAGAAGCAGTGGGATGCTGGGTTTCTTGCTGTGACTAAATATCCTCCGTGGGTAGCCAACATCGTGCCAGTACTGAAGAAAGACGGAAAAGTGAGAATGTGTGTGGATTATCGAGATCTTAATAAAGCTAGCCCAAAAGATGATTTTCCACTACCTCATATTGATGTGCTGGTCGATAATACAGCTCAATTTTCAGTGTTCTCTTTTATGGACGGGTTCTCCGGGTACAACCAGATCAAGATGGCACCTGAAGATATGGAGAAGACCACGTTCATTACTCCGTGGGGTACATATTGCTTTAAGGTAATGCCTTTTGGGTTGAAAAACGCAGGGACAACGTACCAGCGGGCGATGGTGACATTGTTTCATGACTTGATTCATAAGGAGATCGAATGTTATGTAGATGATATGATTGCCAAGTCGAGAACAGAAGAGGAACATCTGATTAACCTGAAAAAGCTGTTTGAAAGGTTGAGAAAGTTCCGTCTGAGATTAAATCCAAACAAATGTACTTTCGGTGTGCGATCTGGAAAGTTGTTGGGTTTCATTGTGAGCGAAAGAGGAATTGAGGTTGATCTTGCCAAGGTGAAAGCAATACAAGAAATGCCTGAACCGAGAACAGAAAAAGAGGTTCGTGGTTTCTTGGGTAGATTGAACTACATTGCAAGGTTCATATCTCACCTAACAGCCACGTGTGAACCAATATTTAAATTGTTAAGGAAAGATCAAACGGTCAGGTGGAATGACGATTGCCAATTGGCATTCGATAAGATAAAAGAATACTTGCAGGAACCTCCGATTCTAATGCCTCCAGTTGAAGGGAGACCACTGATAATGTATCTGACAATGCTTGAAGGTTCCATGGGTTGTGTTCTTGGTCAACATGACGAGACAGGTAGGAAGGAGCATGCTATCTACTACCTGAGCAAAAAGTTCAATGATTGTGAGTCCCGGTACTCCATGCTTGAAAATACATGATGTGCACTTGCATGGGCCGCTAGGCGATTGAGGAAATATATGGTTAGGCACACAACCTTGTTGATTTCAAAAATGGATCCTATCAAGTACATTTTCGAGAAACCAGCACTGACAGGCAGAGTTGCACGGTGGCAAATGGTCTTGACAGAGTATGACATTCAGTACACTTCCCAAAAGGCCATCAAAGGAAGTATCTTGTCCGATTATCTTGCGCAACAGCCGATTGATGATTACCAACCCATGAAATTTGACTTCCCTGATGAGGACATCATGTTTCTCAAAGCTAAAGACTGTGAGGAACCACTCCCGGAGGAGGGGCCAGACCCTGAATCCAAATGGAGTCTGATGTTTGATGGGGCTGTCAATATGAATGGGTGCGGAGTTGGAGCAGTTCTTATCACGCCGGAAGGTGTTCATATGCCTTTCACTGCCCGAATAACTTTCGGATGCACCAACAATGAAGCAGAGTACGAAGCTTGTATAATGGGGATCGAGGAGGCGATTAATCTACGGATTAAGACCCTTGATATATTCGGTGATTCAGCTTTGGTAATCAATCAAGTGAAATGGAGTTGGTACACGCACCAAGCAAATCTAGTGCCGTATAGAGATTATACAAGGAGATTGCTGACATTTTTCACAACAGTGAAACTGTACCATATTCCTCGAGATGAGAATAGGTTCACTGATGCCTTGGCCACTTTGTCTTCCATGATCAAAGTGCAAGGATGGAACCATGTACCTAAGATTGAAGTATCCCGCCTTGACAGACCTGTATTTGTGTTTGCGGTCGACGCAACGTCCGATGACAAGCCTTGGTACCATGATATTAAATGCTTCTTGAGCAATCAAGAGTACCCGCCCGGGGCATCGTCCAAAGACAGGAAGACGTTGAGAAGGCTAGCTGGTAGTTTCTTCTTGAATAAAGATGGCGTGTTGTATAAGAGAAATTTTGACACGGTCCTGCTTAGATGTGTGGATAGACACGAAGCAGACCTGTTGATGATTGAAGTGCACGAAGGCTCTTTCGGTACCCATGCCGGAGGGCATGCAATGGCCAAAAAGTTGTTAAGATCGGGATATTATTGGTTGACTATGGAGTCAAATTGTTGCAAATATGCCCGCAAATGCCATAAATGCCAGATCTATGCAGACAAAGTGCATGTGCCTCCAAATCCGTTGAGTATCATGTCGTCGCCTTGGCCGTTTACCATGTGGGGCATTGATATGATCGGAAAGATTGAGCCTACAGCTTCTAACGGTCATCGTTTCATCTTGGTGGCGATTGATTACTTCACCAAATGGGTTGAAGCTGCATCCTATGCCAATGTTACAAAACAAGTGGTAGCTCGTTTCTTAAAACGAGATATCATTTGCCGATATGGAGTTCCCGAAAGAATCATTACTGATAATGGTTCTAATTTGAATAATAAGATGATGGCTGAGTTATGCCGGGACTTCAAAATCGAACATCACAATTCTTCTCCGTACCGCCCAAAGATGAATGGCGCGGTCGAAGCGGCCAACAAAAATATCAAGAAGATTGTGCAGAAGATGGTCGTCACGTACAAAGATTGGCATGAGATGTTACCATTGGCTTTGCATGGGTATCGAACGTCGGTACGCACGTCCACTGGGGCAACCCCATTCTCACTTGTATATGGTATGGAGGCAGTGCTACCGGTTGAAGTGGAGATTCCGTCCCTCAGAGTCATGATGGATGTTAAGCTAGATGAGGTTGAATGGGTACGAGCCAGATTTGATCAGCTGAGCCTTATTGAGGAAAAGCGATTGGCGGCTGTATGTCATGGGCAATTATACCAGCGCAGAATAAAGCAGGCATTTAACCAAAAGGTGCGTCCTCGGGTTTACAAAGTCGGAGATGTGGTACTCAAAAGGATCCTTCCTCCCAATACAGATCACAGGGGCAAATGGACTCCTAACTATGAAGGTCCATTCGTGGTTAAAAAGGTCTTTTCGGGCGGAGCCTTATTGCTTACAACCATGGAAGGCGAAGACTTTTCATCCCCTGTCAACTCGGACGTAGTCAAAAAATACTTCGCATGAATCGACCCGCTGGATAATAAAAAGAAAAAATCCAGGCAAAAAAGGGCATCCCGGCGAACCAAAAACAGAATAAGGTTCGGGCAAAAATTAGGGATATAATTGAAAAATTGTACACCCGGTAAGTTGAAAACCCGAAAGGGCAACTTAGGCAAAAAAGGGTATCCCGGTGGATCGAAAACCTGAAAGGGCGGTCCATGCAAAAGAGGGATTTAAGCGAATGACTACGGTCTGAGTTATCTGTACCCCATTATCGTTTGAACAACTGACATTCTGAAAGATAGGAATCGGTCTGATCATTCCTCAGAAGGCAAGGTCGGGGAGTTTTGAAGACATACTGGTCATAGCAGAATGGAAACTCAGTGGAATGCCGTTTTCACATTGCCGTTAGGATAGTTTCTTTTCTCAATTTTCAGCGATCACCTCTTTCCAGGGATTGCTTCCTGATGTAATTGCCTATTCTGGGCTCTCAGTCAATAAATTGAATTTCAATAAAAAGCTTTCTATTTTTGTTTTATTGCTTTGTCTGCAAAAACGTCCTAATTTTTTATAAAACATTGCATTTGAAAACATGGCGGCCTTGCAATAACATGCGCAGAAAAAACATTTGAAATTACTTTGAATGTTGAATACTCCCGGATGGTGGATTCTAGCCACGCAATATTCGGAGCATGTATGAGTACTTTGTTGTTGCAGGTAGCAGGTACAGATGATTTTAAGCACAAGACGAGTAGTCACCTACCCCACACAAAAGACTGGGGCAATCACGGGTAAGGAGGTCGGCGTTCATCGCTCGGTCGATGGTCATTCATAACGGTTCGATATCAGTGAATTAAGTTCAACTGGGTACCGTTGTATCTTATTAAGTCAATTCTCTCATACAGTACTTCCAACAGCTACAAGCTTTTCTGTGTCGATAACGGTCACAAATTCCCCAAAAGAGTGGTCTCGCCGATACCGAAGCTGATGGTCATTATCCCCAGCGAAGTTGCAGGAGTTTGAAGAGGCTAAATCTTCTGTAAAATCCTCTTATGACATCCTCTTCGGGGACAAATTGTTGGTTTTCCCAAGCATGGGGCATGTTTGTTTCCCCAGCATGAAGTGTTGATCATCCCCAGTAGAGTTTGAGGACAGTTGGTCTTCTGTAAAATCCTCTCAAAAGGCATTCCCCAGCACGAGACGCTTTAAAGCAGTTTTCTCCAGCAGAGTTTGTTATAAACTCGTCATCCTCAACGGAATTGTCTAAGGGAAAACTCGCCTAACATGGGGCATTGTGGTACTTATCCTAAGCTCGATA
Organism: Lathyrus tuberosus; assembly: GCA_022829125.1. Classification (NCBI taxonomy): domain Eukaryota; kingdom Viridiplantae; phylum Streptophyta; class Magnoliopsida; order Fabales; family Fabaceae; genus Lathyrus; species Lathyrus tuberosus. The sequence goes on along the minus strand of JALAZF010000532.1, from coordinate 1,535,739 downwards.
GTCGTATTCCTTAGCAGACTACCGTGGATTTGCTTTGGGTTTCCCCAGCAGATCTTTAAGGACTCTTTCCTAACGAGTTGTAGTGGAATGGTATAACCAGGATTTGTATGTCCCTGGCAGAGTAACCCTGATTCCCCGGCAAGATCATATCTCTGGTCATTGTATTCCCCACAGAGTTCAGTGTTGAGTCCTATCAACAATAATCCCCAGCTAAGTTGTTGTTCTTCTCCCCCACTAGAGGCCTATTGATCAACAAAATCTATGTCGCGGCAGAGTGATGATATATTTCCTCCCCAGCCAGGTTATCAGGTTGGTTCTCCCCGCAAAAGATCTCGGGTTTGATAGATCCTCATGCAGAGTTTTAATGACCTTTTTAGCAAGATGTCATGCAAAGAAATGCTCATCCCCAGTGGAGTTGTTGTGACCAGAATCCACCCCAAGCAGATGAAGTGATTCCTGGCAGAATCATCGTTTCCTCATATTTCCAAAGTCCAATATATTTTTGGCAAGAATGATAATTCGAAGCAGATGGATTGTTCATTCATTCTCCGATAATTTGAAGCAGACGGATTGTTCATTCATTCTCCGGCGGAGACATTATCCTTTCAGGAGTCTTTAAAGTCAAATCATTGATAATGGTTCCTCAGCAGAGTTGGCAGAAATGTCTGACGCAGATGCAGAGAGTAATTCAATTTTGAAATTTTAAAAGTCCAACAGTGGATTGGCAAAAGTCCGTCTTCGAGTGGCAAAAGTCCAACAGTGGATTGGCGAAAGGTCCATCTAAGGGTGGCAAATTAAGTCCAACAGTGGATTGGCGAAAGGTCCATCTAAGGGTGGCAAATTCTAAAAGTCCAACAGTGGATTGGCGAAAGGTCCATCTAAGGGTGGCAAATTCTAAAAGTCCAACAGTGGATTGGCGAAAGGTCCATCTAAGGGTAGCAAATTCTAAAAGTCCAACAGTGGATTGGCAAAAGTCCGTCTTCGGGTGGCAAAAGTCCAACAGTGGATTGGCAAAAGTCCATCTTCGGGTGGCAAAGCAGCCAAAAGTCCAATAGTGGATTGGCAAAAGTCCGTCTCCGGGTGGCAAAAGTCCAACAGTGGATTGGCAAAAGTCCGTCTTCGGGTGGCAAAATTCCAACAGTGGATTGGTAAAAGTCCATCTTCGGGTGGCAAAAGCCCAACAGTGGATTGGCAAAAGTCCGTCTTCGGGTGGCACGAGGCTGCAAAGTCCACCAGTAGCGTGGCAGGCCAGTAGTCGTCTGGCATTGTACAAAAGACATTATTAAAGTCCACCAGTAGCGTGGCAGGCCAGTAGTCGTCTGGCATTGTACAAAAGACATTATTAAAGTCCACCAGTAGCGTGGCAGGCCAGTAGTCGTCTGGCATTGTACAAAAGACATTATTAAAGTCCACCAGTAGCGTGGCAGGCCAGTAGTCGTCTGGAGTTGCATAAAAGACATTGTTAAAGTCCACCAGTAGCGTGGCAGGTCAGTGGTCGTCTGGAGTTGCATAAAAGACATTGTTAAAGTTTACCAGTAATGCGGCGAGCCAGTAGTCGTCTGGTGTCGTTCAAAAGACAGATTTCTCCGACAATGTTTCATTGAAGATTCAATCCAGCAATGTCGGGGGGGTTTCTTCCTCATCATCCAGAGCAAATTTTTGGTTATATTTGGTATTCAATCACTATATACCTTGAAAGTCCGAAAGCAATTGCTTTCAGGCATTCAGGTCTACAGCGCTTGAATAGGGGCAGCTGTAATACCCCAAAATTTGCTCTCCCTCTTTGTCATCATAGCATGGCATTATCATTTATCATATCATATCCACCTCATTAATATTACATTGCATTTAACATAGAAAAATGAAGCATAGCATCCTTCTTACCATCAGGGCATGTGATCAGGTGGAAGGTGGACAATCAAGGGATCATTCAAAGCACAAAAAGGTCAATCAAGTTTCCTCAAGGCAAGCCAAGAGGTCTTTCATGTCTCATACTATCTCAATGGATCATCCACAACCTCAAGAATGAGAGATTCAATGGGAGATTGAAGCACTACATATTTCATTATGCAAGAGGTTCAAAAACTGAAGGAAAACCCTCAAAAGAGATAGCTCATTAATCCAAAATCATCCTCAAATGGTATATCTCATCATCCTTTAAGAGGATACACAACATACTCTGAGGAATTTGAAATTGAAGACTGCACATTTTTCTCCTAGGAAGTGGGCACCAAAACTAGGGTTTCCCATTAAATCAGGGAATCTTTGATTTTTTGGACAAAACTTGATGTCATGGTGTTCTACACGTTCTTAAGTGTATGTGTATGGAAAATTACCTCTCAATTGGTTTTAGAAGTGGTTCAATTGGAAGAAAGATAAAAAATCAGGAAATTTGGGGGCAAGTCAGATAATAAGAAGAAAAAGTCAACTCTTGACTTTTTGAGGCCAAATCCATAAAATTCATGTTATATGTGTCCAATGTACAAAATTTGGTCAAGAAACTCCAAAGGAATCATGAAAAAATCAAGAGGTGGAAAGTTGCCATTTTTGGAAGAAGAAGGGTTACTAAAAATAGCAAGTTTTGGCCATTTTGCATCAGAGTTTGAACCAAGGCCATTTAAAATTGAAGTACCAAATGAAAATTCCACTCGGCCACAACAAAAGATCTTGTTTTAAGCTTCACATCCATATGTGGAATATCTCTATTGGATAAAAATTGAGTGAGATATGATTGATCAAAGTTTGAGCAAAGTAGGTTCAAAACTAGGTCATGACCAAGATTTTCAGGGCACGCGCGCAGTCATTTTCTCAAATAGTTGGTGATCCAAATGTCCACCCATTTTTCATCAAGATAAAAGCCTCAAATGGAAAAGTTTTCAACATCAAAGTTGTTCTTTGTAGTGTCATCTTTAATATTGATGTTGAGAAAATTTTGAATTGATCAAGTTATGAGTGAGTTATAGTGGTCTCAAGATAGGTTGATTAGGCTGAACTTCCATGCATGTCACTTGCCATGCCATGACTTGCTTCGTACGCATATGTACCAGTTCTTTGTCCATCTGTTTGTGGTCATTTTTAGGCATGTTGGAGGCACCATTTCACTTCAATTTTCAAACCAATATTGTTCCCCAATGTACCTTCTTTCCAATGAACCCATAAACTCCCTAATGCAGTCATTGAGTAGAGAGAAAAACCTCCATAAACCACCCTATGTTGACATTGGTACATTGACAGCATGTTGCACAATTTGGTTCACTCATACTACAAACACTTCCACACTTTGTTTCCACATTTGGTCAAGCACATCACTTACATAATGTTTAGTATCACGTGCCATGCATGGGAATAGAAAGAACAAACTTGCTTAGCAAGTTTCTGATGCATCAGCTTCTGCTACACAAACCGTGTCAACTCTCTTTCTCATTACTCCCACCATAACTGCCATGAGCCAGCTGCATCTTACCATGGCTCTCCCTAACTAACTTGACTCAGTTAGTTAGGGATGACTCATTTAACTCAATTCCAACTCACATAACTCACTCATTTGACCAAGGTTGAGCTCAATTAACCACACATATAAATTCACCTTTCACTCACAAATTGGAGGTTCAGTTTTCATTCTCACTTTTTCTCTCAAAACACTTCAGAATCTCTCTCACATTCTCTCTAATTTTCCTCTGATTTCACACGAGTTTCACCATCTTCTTCTACATTTCATCTCCATCTTCATCATTATTCTACTTGGGAGATCAAGAACAAGAGTGCATAGGTTCAGTTAAAGAGGGTCAGCATCAAATTCCAATTGATTTTCTGCACGAATTCAAGCTCTCAAGCCTTTATTTGGCCAAGTGAAACTCAAGGAAGAAGCATTTCTTTCTGGTGTTCTTGTGCGTTCCAAGTTTCATCATCTTCAGGTTTGAACTCTTGAGATTATATTGCACGATATCTGGTTATTTTTACTTTGTTTTTGGTGCTTTAAGCTTGCTAGAGGCTCTAATCAAACAGTCTAGTTGATAGGCCTTCTAAAGGCTTAGTTGCAAAACCTAGGGCTTGCTTTACTCTTCTCTGTTCTCTCTGTGTATGTGTGGTATGTGAAAAATAGTGTTGAATCCGTGATCTCCATAACTTCCTCTTCAATTTGGTATCTGGATTGTGCATTGTGGTGAAATGTGAAAGTTGCAGGTGGTGGCTGTTGGCCGGAGAAGGTGACCGGAGGTCACCTCCGGCCGGTGACTTCAAATGACTAGGGTTTATGTATGTTCTAATCTCGTCCATCCATTTTTCCATGATCGTGTGGTCCTAATGCTTACAGCACATTAAAATTCACGTGCTACTCATGTGCCTTGTTTCTGAATTGGACTTAGCCAGAATGCTATCCACACCTCCTTGTTTTAAAGCCCAATCATTCTGAACTGTTGAATTACTACGCCTGCACCCCCATCCACATTGCATTTCTTTTTTTTAGTTTCATTTTTCTACACGTTTCATAATTGCATTTTAAAAATACCAAAATATCATTAAAAATTCCATGAAAATTCATGTTGCATCTTGACATATTAAAGTAATTTTCCATCATTTTTAATTACAATTTTGTGAATATTTGCATGTTAATTCATAATTTTCTTTTATTGCTTTTGGAAATAGTTTCTATTTTCGTACCTTTATTTCAAACTTTTATTTCTCCTAAACCATTAAACATTTTTAGTTCATTCTTGTTGCATTCATTTCATATCACATTAAACTTCATAAAAAACTTTTGCTTACATTTTTTTACATTTTTCTCATTATACTTTGACTTCACTCTTTTGCATGATTAACTTTGGTTCTCCATTCTCTTTGACCCTTGATCTAAATGCTTAATTTAGTGGATCTTTGAGTGAAATTTTGTGACATGTTTTGCTTTTGTTTGTAGAGTATCTGGACCAAGTTTCATAATTTTTGGATGTAGTTAGCTATTTTTAGTTGAATTGTTCTTTAAGGTACCTCTAATTGAGCTCTAATTACATGAACCTAACTTTGATTGATGAAAGGCACTTGTGGCATTGTTTGAGGTTTCTTTTTAGGTTATTTTAGATACCTTAAGACTTGCATGAATCATATTTGGTCAGTGGTGCATCATTTTGCCATGTCTTGATTACTCATCTAAAGTTGAACATCTTATGTGAATAGTTTGACCTAAATGACTTGTGTTTGCGTTTATATTCCTCCATTCATGCTTGTATGCTCATTCATGCATGACCAATTACATCTTGAACATGTTAACATACTGAATTCATTCATTTTCAACTCATTCCATAAATGTATGATCATTTCATCTCATGTAGGTGACTTAAATGAATTCAAAACATGAAAACTCCTTCACTTCATCTCTTCTTCATTCATTCACCAATGATTGTTTGCTTTTGTAATGGACTTAAGTAATTTGTAATTGACATTTATAGAAGACATGTTTGAATTCTAGAACTTGATTTAACTTGATTTGTTTGGCCATTTTAACATCATCTTTCTTACTTCTTCATCTTCTTTCTTCTTCCACAAGTAAAGGTGGTTACTTAGAACTTACCCTCACTTCTTTTGCCCAATTTAGATGCACTACTATTAGGAGTCAATTAGGACCTTTAGCTACTGCCCCTAAGTGGTTTGAGCCTTTAATTGTTGATTCTTCTTTGGTTGTGTGCTTACTTGCTTATCATTTGTTCATATGTGATATTTCTAACATTTTAGGTGCAAATGGTAAGTAAATTGGATGTGGATATCCTTCCACATCCTACCTTCTTCCCTTAACTCCTTTAATGCTTTCAAAGTGTGATTGTGAGGCATATGATGCCACCATTTGCTTAATTGCACACCATCCCTTCTTAGGTTCCTTCTTAACTTCATTAAGAAGTAAGAAGAATACTAAGCTTTCTTCTCTTCTTCTTCTCATCCTCTCTTATCTTCTCTTTAAGCAAGGAGCACATACAACACTAAGGAGTTTCTTTCTTCTCTTCTAAACCTCACTAACCTTAGGATATCCATGCATGATAACACTAGGTGTGTATTAGTCTCCCCATTAGATTTTACCTTTTTTTCTCCTCTCTTGAGTCTCTCTTCTCATCTCTTAAAGAAAATCCAAAAACATCCAATAAAGGTAAGCATTTATTGCATTTAGGCCTTTCATATAAAGAAAATATTATAAAGGGGTTTTCTCTTATAATCTTAGAATGTATAGCATTATAGCCCATCTTGGGTCAATGTGTTAAACATTCGATCTTGTATGAGGGACCTAAATGCAATACTTGTTGAAGGTGCAAATAATAAAAAACACCTCTTCATTTCATAATCAACAAAACACTTAATAAACACAAGTATGCTAGTGTGGTTGAACCTTCACAATTGGAACTAAGTGTGGGGGTCTTCTTCGCTCTTAGTGTGTCTTCTTGCTCATTCCATCTTGGAATGTGAGAATGTACACATTCCAATGACTAAGATTCAGATACACTGTCATATGCAAATAAATGGAAAAAAATTCTAAAAGACAAGAACAAACAATTACGTCTTTCCTTCGGGAATTCTTTTCTCATCTCACTCACTCTCAACATATGAACGTGCTCCTACTCGTTCTCTTTCAAGATGGTAACGCACTCGGACCAGCGAGCCTGCAACACCTGAGCTAGAACGTTAGCCATTCCTTAAAAAACACAAACAATCCATCCCTAGTGAGGGGAACTACGTCGCTCTGATTCTCATGCTCCCGATGAGATACGTAGGCAGTGGGGTAGGGCCCATTCGAGCACTTCTTTTATTTTCTCTACATTTGTTCTCTTTCTGTCTCCTTTCCTTTTCCAGTTTTCTGGCTAGCAGTTCCTTTTTCCAGTATCTTTTCTATCACCCTTTGATCGAAACAAGCAAGCATGGATCCCATCGGGTACGATGGACGCGAGGGGGTGCTAATACCTTCCTCTCGCGTAACTGACTCCCTTACCCTTTCTTTTGGTCGTAAGACCATGTTCTTTCCTTCTTCTCAGGTTTATGCGGTGTTTCCTTTCCCTCTCTTGGGATAAATACACATTACTGGCGACTCTGTTTGGTGCCACTTTCGCGTTTGTACTAGGATGAAAATCCCGGGAGCGACAGTGTTGAAGAAAAACCGAGACCTTTTCTTGTCTTGTTATCAACAAGAATCACAACTTGTCCCCATCCTTTTATGTCACCGCTTCCCATTATTTGGAGAGCGTCTTTGTACGAGGAAATTAACGTTCCTTTTTCTTGGTGATTCTCATTGCTCATCGAGAGTGCTTGAAATTGGGTTCCAATAACCTCCTCTGGTTCTAAATATGAAAATGATGATAGGTTGCTCACAATTAAAGCTTGTTCGCCGCATACTGTGACCAACTTGTCGTTCTTGATAAACTTCAGCTTCTGGTGAAGTGTTGAAGTGACTACCCCTGCTTCATCTATCTAAGGTCTTCCTAATAAACAAATGTATGTTGCTCGGATGTCCATGACCTGGAAATTGACTTGGAAAGTGTGGGGACCAATGATTATTGGAAGGTCGACTTCACCGATAACTATTTTCTGGATCCGTCAAAGGCTTTGACGATGATCTCACTACCTCTCATGGGAGTACCTTGAAAAGATAGTCGTACCAAAGTTGACCTTGGCATAACGTTCAAGGACGAACTTGTGTCCACTAGTACGCATCATCCTAGTAATTGATTGTGATATTGAGTGCCATATTATGGTTCTTGCCTTCCTCCAGCAGTTCTTCATCACTGAATCCCAAATTGTTGCAGGAAGTGATGTTGGAGATAATGGTGTCAAATTGACCTACTGTCACATCTTGTTCTACAAAGGCTTGTTCCAAGACTTTATGTAGAGCTTCTCTGTGAGCTTCTGAACTGAGCAGAACAGACAATACGGGGATCCGAGAAGGAGTTTACAACAATTGATCCACAATGTTGTACTCGATTTTCTAGATGAGCCTTAGCATTTCATCGTTGTTCTTTACACGTTTCGTGTTACTGGATTGACCAATTTGTTGATTAGGAACTTCAACTTGAGGTTCCCTTTCTTTTGCAGGTTCTCTAACTCCTCTGTTGAAGATTCGACCGCTTCGGGTGACCCGACGGATATCAGCAATGTTGACAATGGATGGTAGTGGAATTTATTTTCCATCTTCTATTATAGTCGCACCGTACTTGTATGGAACAACTTTCTCTGACTTGTACGATATTGGTCCTGGTAAGTAGATGACCACAGGGGCTTTTTGGGTCTTTTGATCGTCATAAGTAACCTCAATCAGTTCCAGGTTGGGAACCTTTCTACTGTCAGGAGGGATTTCCACGTGCTTCGGTTCCTTGAGAAAAGGAATTAAAGTGAAAACATCCTTGTTAATTTCGTAATTAACATATTCTTCCTTATCGGAGACTGTGATATCCCTTTTGTCAAGTAGTCCTTGGACCTTGTTTTGGCCAAGGAGACATCCTTGCACCATGTTTATTGACTAAGAATTCAGGCGTAGTTGGGTTTCCCCTTGGTTCATCTGATGCTAGAGAGCTGCTCGCACAAGGTAGCACCCCTGGTTATTTTCTGAACATATTTGACAACGTTCATAGTTGTGAGGTAGCACCTGGCCATACCCACTCTGTATGCAGTGCATCTTTACCAAATCTGTTTCCAGCAAGCGGATGTCACAGCTTTGGTGTCTGCTTGGATTTCCATTGGTTATGCTAACTTGTTTTGTGTCCTCACTCTGGTAGACTGGGAACCACCAATGGTCCAACAGATGTTGAAGAGTTCTTTGTACAAGTGCATAACCTTTATCATTCTCGAAACATTCTTTGCAGTCTTGATAATTATGCGGGGACAGAAAACGAGTCTAACCTGCTTGGCATGCAATTCCACTAGACTGGTACTCATTAAATGAATCTCAAAAATCTGAATCATGTTGACCTCATGATTATTCCTTTCATGGTAGTCTTGGATCCATCAAAGAGCCATTTGATGCTGGAGGGCCTCTTGTACAAAAGAGCATCCCTGATTGTCTTTCGAGCAAATCGGACAAGCATTGTAGTCGTGTAGTGGCAAATTGTAGTACTGACTTTGTCTTGAATGCATTGCCACTAAATTGGCGTTTATTGCATGGATGTCATGATTTTGCACAATGTTTGAATGTGTATGGGCTATGTTTACTTCACGAATCTTGTGATCCTGAATCCAGCCTAGATCCATTTGTTCTTGAAGAGCTGCTTGTATGGTAACACATCCTTGGTTGTTATTAGAACAAATATCACACTGGTGATAGTTGTAAGATGGTACATGGTCGTACCCGCTTTGCTCTACAATTCATTTTCATCAGATTTGTTCCCAGTAGGCGTACATCGTGAATTTGATAACTGCTACCGAGTTCTCATTCTATCAAGTTTACTAAATTTTTTTCATGTTGCGGCAACAGATTCGTCTAAACATTTGGGTTCGTATATTTGAAGGATAAAACCCCGTTTCTGACGAGCTTTTGTACATCAGATTTAAAGCTGAGGTAATTCTCAATGTTATGTCCTTGTCCTCCTTGATGGTAAGGGCAAGATTGATCGCCCTTGAACCAAAAAGGCAGATTGTCTGGTACTGTAAGAAGAGTCCTAGTCTGAACGTGCCCCTTGGCTAACAGAAGTGGAAATAACTATGCATATAACATTGGTATAGGGTCAAACCCTGGTGATCGTGTCGTACGATTGTTGTTATTGTATTGCGGGCGAGCCTGCTGAAGAGGGTGTTGCTGCCTTTGCTGATACTGTTGTTAACTTGGCTGACTCTGAGCAATCTGAGGTTGATATGTCGGAGCTGGCGCTGGGTTGATAGCGGGAGTTACTGCTGCTACCTGCCGAGGTTGATACCTTCACCTTTACTTACCCAGAGAGATATTACTGATATCTTGTTCTTTCTTCATTTGGAAAGAACTACCGTATCTTTTAGTACTACTGGACGGATCTGCCTCTTTGACTAACCGGCCTTCTCGAACTGCTTCCTCAAGGAGTACTCCCATGTTCACCATTTCGGTGAAGTCACTAGATGCACTTGCAACCATTCGGTCATAATAAAATGAGCCCAATGTTTTTAGGAAGATCTTTTTCATTTCCTTCTCTTCGAGAGGAGGATAGATCTGGGCGGAGATTTCACGCCATCTCTGAGCATACTCCTTGAAGGTTTCTTAATCTTTTTGAGACATTGCTCTAAGTTGGTACCTATTTGGTGCCATGTCCAAATTGTACTTGTACTACTGAACAAAAACTGCTTTGAGATCTCTGAAAGTACTGATCTTAGTATGGTTTAGACCCATGTATCATTTGAGTGCGGCACCGATTAAACTGTCTTGGAAGTAGTGGATTAGTAGTTGTTGGTTTTCTGTCTGGGTAGACATTTTCCGAGCGTACATTACCAAATGACTTTGAGGGTGAGAGTTGCTTTTGTATTTTTCAAAGTCCGGCACCTTGAATTTGTGTGGTATCTTTACATTAGGGAACAAACAGAGGTCAGCATCGTCCTTACCAAACAAGTCCTTCCCGCAAATGGCATGTAATTCTTTCTGAATTTCCAAGAACTGTTCCTGGAATTCATTCATCCTTTCATATACTTCTTTGTTTCTGCCAGAAGTGGCCTGCAGAATCTGTTCCTCTGGGATAGTATGTACCACAGGTTGTGGTATAGACATTACGACGGTAACTCTTTGCGCTTCAGTGATCTGAAGTTTGTAACCTTCAGGAGTTTCTGTTGTGACCCTTGCATCTTCATTTGCCTGAAGTTTGTAACCTTCAAGTCTGGAGGTTCCTGCTATGGCATTCGGGTCTTCAGTGACCGGAGGTATATATCCTTCAGGTATAAAATTGAAAGGCATGCCCCAAGGAAAACTTTTGGGCATATTGTACTGAGGATGACTGCCAGGTGTCTCAAACACTGGTGTAGACATAATCTCTGAGATTGTAGTTCTTTGAGGTTGTTGTTCCTGAGCTGCTGCCAGGGATTCAATCGTGTTGTGGAGTTTCTCCAAACTCTCCTTTAAAACGTTGGTTTCTTCTCTTAGTTCTCTGTTCTCTTCTTCAAGATCGTCCATTTTCTTTTGCTGATTGGCCTGAGTATTGTATGAATGAGACAATTTGACTCTAGAGTGCGACACATGTGTGAGACTCAATGATGAAAATGTGTTATGTGGGAATGATGAATGATATGCAAAGAATGAGAATGATCTTTTTTAGTTTATGTTTTCAAAAGAACTTTTAACAATTATGTTGCAAATATCATACAGTGGTGGAAACCTTTTATCGAATTCAAAAGATTTTAGTATCTTACAGGGAACAGTATATTATTTTACAAGGTACGAGAAGGAAAACTAGGCCTATGGATCCTGATTTTTTCTGAAGAAAGCTCAGATGCTGGTTCCTGAATTTTTCTCTTCTTTGATTGGGCCCCTTCAATTGTTGTCGGGTCAATGATCCTTTGCCATATGAAAGGAGGGAGCAAATTTCTTCGTTCCTCCTGACTTTCTATAGCATGCTGCTCTAATATCTCAATCAGAGCATCCTTTTCCTTTAAAAGTTCTTGGATTTTTGCGCATTCCAAACTGACAATCTGGTACTTGTTCTTCCAAGAGTTCCTCTCACGTTGGACTTTGTTGAAAGCGACCTGAAGCTTTTCCGTGTCATTCATGAAGTAAATAATGGACTCTTTCAGGGTAAAAACTTCCTGACGGGGGTAAGGCATCTTTAATTTGATGGCTCTAGTTTGTACCCATCGGAGATAAGGCTCTGCAGAGATGCAGTTTGGCCTTCCCAAGGACTCTCTTCCCTTCCTATGAACATGTTGCCAGGCCTGCACAATTTCTTTTTTTAGTGCTCTGTTATTTTCTCCTTCCTTGAAGAAAAGACCTTCCAGATGAACATTGTGTGGTACATTATTCATCGGGTATCCGAGTTGACGACGAGCTAAAATTAGATGATAGTTGATCCCTCCTTTAGTACCAATGAGGGGTACATTGGGGAAACTTCCACATTTGTCGATGATTTTTATTCTATCATTGATTCGATTGTACCAATCTATGTCAGAATTAGTGAAAGACATAATCTTCTGCAACCATTGCATACCACTCTTGAGATCCCAATAAGCAGCAGACTTGGGTAAGTGGGAAATAAACCATTTGTAGAGTAATGGTACACCGCATGTGATCATTCCTCCAATGTGAAAATTCCTTAAATGTACAGAATAAGCATCTGCGAGCAAAGTTGGGATTGGATTCCCAATTAAGAATACCTTGAAAGCGTTGACATCGAAGAAGTTGTCAATGTTGGGAAAAAGGAATAACCCATATATGAGCAGAACAAAGACATCCTCGAAAGCAGCTACGTTCCCTATAATGGCAAAGTACAAGGCTTTCTCCATCAAGAATTTAGCTGGTAAACCCTGGATTCCTCCCTTGGAGGTCATGTGAGCTCTGATATCCAACTCTTCCAATGAGTTAGCCCTTTCAATGGCCTGATCTTTTGGAATTTCTTCCAGCCCAGAAAATGGATCTTGATCAGTGATAGGTATATCAATCAGATGAGAGTACTATTCCAATGTCGGTGTAAGCTGATAATCCGGAAATGTGAATCAGTGGTATATTGGATCATAGAACTGAACCAATGTAGACAGGACTCCCTCTACCATGTTGACCTTCAAAAGAGACAACAGTCCTCCGTGCTTAGCTCTGAAAGCCTCGGGATTAGTAATCATCCTTCCTAATTTCCTTAGGTCTTCCAGTTTTGGAACTTTGAAGGTGTACTTGTGCATTTTTCTTCTACCGAAATCCATTGTACGACCTCTGATATTTGTAACGATTGTTTTAGTTCTTTTAGAAAAAGATTTTTTTCTTGTTTAAAAGGTTTTTTTAATGAATGAAATGCATGGATGCATAAATGCAGCAAACAAAAACATTTGAAAACATGGGTTTAGGGGTTCATCGTCACGAGCATGGAGTCATGGATCTACCCACCCCTAAGGTGTGTACTAGGGTCTAATTTTTTTACCTCTAGAATGGGTTCTAACAAAGGTTCCCAAAATCATTGACTCCTCTCGAGAATATTAACAGCAAACGGACTGACTCATGAGAGCTGTAATATTCCCGAGATGAATCTCTTTTAAGTGTAGTATCGCGTATCAACTATTCTTGATAGTCAACACACTACCTAATGGTCAAGTGGTTAAATGTTCACTAATCCTCAGTTTCAAGGGTGCCTAGTGGAAAAAGTAATGTTTTCACGACTTGCTCGTTCAATATCAGTAATTCCAAAAGGGTACCTCCACTAATTCGGCGGACTTTTAAGTTAGCTTGGTCGGGAATAAGCCTTCCTGAATATGCCACCACTTATCTTAATGTTCTCTCAGACTCACCGCATGCGTATTAATCGCATTCCCAGATAACGGTAATTTAAAAAAGTAAGCAAATAAACAAATAATATAACAACAAATGATATGAGAATGCATATAAAAAAGCAGAAAATAAACGCAAAGCAAAAGCCTAAACCTCTTAGGAAACTCTTCTCCAATCCCCAGCAGAGTCGCCATTTTTCTGTAGCGTCGGTTTTTTGGTGACGCGGCAACCTATCGCATTTTGGTGCTACTTTTTGATTTCTGTATTTATCCTATGAAGCTTAAAAGGAAGGGGAAGATATCCTAAACTAACCCTGTACGCAATTCTTTTCTTTAACAAATGCTAAGAGATCGGGGATCAGGGTTTGGCTGCACAAAGGAAAGCTATTAACACCTAGAGTATCTCTAGTTGTTCATAAAAATCTTAATTTGCGGGTATTTTCTACTGTGAAATGCTTTCTTAAGTCTATCTGCTGTTGATTGGGAAAGTTTCCCCTTTGTGAGGGTTGAGAGAATGTTTTTGTTGTTTTTTGGTTTTCTATTGATTTTGGGAAGGTGCTTGACCTGAGGTTTTTGATTTGCGTGCTCGCTATGATTTTGCAATCTTAAGCCTACGTATTCGCGTAAAGAGATTTGGGAAATCAGAGCAATCGTAGTTCCTTTTATTCTATGGGAGGAAATTTCTTTGGTGTCTTGTTAAAAGATTAAGATTGAAGCTAGCAGAGTATTTGTGTCTTGTTCAAAGCCCAAGATTGAAGCTAAATTTTGACTGAGAGAGAATTTGTCATCTCTAAAGGGAGATATCTCACCTATTCATCACAAGATGTTGAGTAATTCATTATAAGGGAAATTACTTTAAATGGGATGTATGAAATCCAGCAATGCCATAATTTCCTTTATAAGAGAGATGTCATGAAGGAAGAAGCTTTAACTCAGTGTAGAGCAATGCCACTTTTTCCTTATGATTGTTTCATGCTAAGAGAGGGACATTGGCTTGGATGTGTAGAATCGAGAGGCTTGCCACTTATAGCTGCTAGATGAAAGAGGAATTTTAACCATGATAAAGGAAGGACTCCAGCTTGGATTTTGAATCAACAAGAGTGCCACTTACAACAATTTATGTGGGAAAAGTTTTGATAATTTGTTTTGACATGTGATGTATAGAGGGAATATTCTCTTACAGAGAGGACTCATGGTCTCATCTGTGGGGATGGTGGATTTTGTGCCTTGATCAAAGCCCAAGGTTGAAGCTAAAAAAGTTGAAAACTGACTCCGCTGGAGATGTTTTATTTGAGTATCTTGTTTGAAGCCCAAGATGATGAAGCTGAAGAGTTTGAGTAGCTTTTAAAGAAAACTGACTCAACTGGGGAGAATGATGTTTATTTTGTACAAAGCCCAAGATTGGGGCTGACTGGGAAAATCATTATATGAAGCCTAAGAGGAGGCTGACTCTTGCTGTGGATTGTTGAAATCCAAGAGGAGGTCCAAACTGTGTTAGGGAATCCAAAAGGGAAACTAACTCTTGTTGGGGATTGAAGAAGAGTTGATTTATCAGATACCATGAGGTTCTAATACTTTTAGGGATTTGTTGATGGTAATCTGACCTTGGCTGAGGATTTAAAAGTGAAAGTTAAGCCTTGTTGGGGGTCAAAGGGGGCTTAAAGATGAGTTTGAAAACCTTAGAGGTTTTAACTCTTCTGGGAATTGATGTATTGGTAAAACAAAAAGATCAAGATTTATCCTATGCTTTTTAGGAAGCCTGAGGGTCTTTGTGTGAAATCCAAGAGGAGACTTATGAGGGTGAGACTTTCCAAGTCTAATTATATGAAGCCCAATAGGAGGCTGAGACTATCCAAGTCTCTTAGAAATAGGTAGTCTCTGGTTGGAGAGAGATCTTTGTATGATGCCCAAGAGGAGGCTGAGGGTTGAAGATCAACTCTTGAATGATTGGATATTCTAGATTTTTGGGTTTCCTGAGGATTGAACTAGTAAAGATGACTAAATTTTATCCTATGCCTTTAGGAAGCCTTTGGGTCCTTGTACTAAGCCCAAGAGGAGGCTGGGGAACTTTTAAGAAGCCTGTTGGTCCTTGTACTAAGCCCAAGAGGAGGCTGGGATGCTTCTAGGAAGCATGTGGGTCCAAGCCTAAGAAAAGTTCAAGAAAGGTTTCACCGAGAATAATCCTTTCTTTGTTGAACATTTCTAAGGTTTGAAGAAATTCAAAAGAGGTTTCACCGGGAATTAATCCTCTCTAGGGAAATGAATTTCTTTTACATATTTCTATGTTCTGACAGTCTTAAGAAAAGTTTCACCGGGAATAATGCATTTCTTTGTTCCATATTGAATAAAGCCCAAGAGAAGGCAAACTATATTGAGGAAGTATCCTATGACGGAACTAGTTATTGATCTAAGTTATGAGTATCCTAATGTTTATCTTAAGTGTGAACTGAGGATGACCTAACTGCTGGGGAAACTCTAGATAGGTGTGAACAAGTATATACAAATGAGTGAATTAACAGATATATAAATAAGTATGCATTGGTTTGAAAAGATGTTGGGTCTTACAAAAAGAGGCCCAAGTGTATTGTGATTTGTTTTATTGATTACAACTGTATGATTAGGGTTTTGAGAAATTGAATAAAGTTTTGTGAAAACTTTGAATTTGAATTTGAATTAAAAGAAAGTTTGGGGCTTATAAATCAAAGAGAGACCCAAGTGATCTAAGAGCACTTTCACCGGGAATAATGCTCCTCTTAGTACCAGTTTAAAAACAGACAGATGATTTTGAAAACAGAGGTATAGGGCTTACAACTCAAGGAGAGGCCCATGGAAGTTGTTTATTGTTTAAAACAAAGTTTATGTACAAAAGATTGAGGCTTATACTCAAGGAGAAACCCATTTTAAAAAAACAGTAGACGCACCGTTATTTTTGAAAATCACACTGGGACTTATACTATAACAGAGGCCCAAGATTATTTTATTTACAAAGGGGTTGGGTCTTACACTCTATTAGAGGCTCAAGATGTTCGTTGAAGGTTTGAAGATTTAAAATCAAGGAAGAAACCCTAATTTTATTTTAAAATGCATTTTTCAAAGAAAAATTAAATGAAAAATGATATTAAATATCAATATATTTAAGAAACATGTTATGAACTTTGATTAATGTTTGAAAATAGATATTTTATTCACATGAGGGTTTGAAATTCAATTGGTTTTGAAAAATCAAGAGAAAGAATTTATTTAAAATGTTTAAAAACAATTAAAAGGAAATTCTTCCAAAAATTAAAAAATATATCAAATATAAAATATTTTTTTGATTTTTTTGTGAAATAAAATATTAAAATGTATAAATGATTTATGTTTAAAAAATCATTTGAAAAAGATTAAAAATGAGAGAGATATGAATTTTTGAAATTAATTAAGAAATAATAAAACAAATAACAAATTATGAAATTAATTAAGTAATGCAATGATTTGGACACTCTTAGTAGACCCCTTAGAAGCTTTTAGGATGATCAAAATCAACTGGAAAGCTCTGGAACAGAAATTGGCTCTTTCTTGCAAAAGTGGCAAGAGTGGCCAAAATGGTAACTCCCTCAATTGGTGTTACGGTTGAGGGACACTTGTTGGAACAACTTAGGGGTGATATTTGGAGAGTGTTTGAGGATTTATTTGGCTTTGAAAGTGATTGGATCAAGACATGGCTTGAAAAATACATAAAAGTCAAAATTTGAGATTTTGATGGTTGACTTTCTGATTTTGGTGTCGTGAGTTGAATATGAAGGTTTGAACACCTCCAAGGGATGATTTGTGAAGTGTTTGGATGGCTGCTTGAGTGATTCAAGCTCTGGTTTTGAGAATTTCAAGTTTGATCTTTGAAACTTGAAATTTGGAGCAAGATAAAGGAAGTAAGAAAACAAGGCTTTGGTATTGTTTTGGTGTGTTGAAATCTGTCACAAATGACCTCTATTTATAGTAGAGGAAGTTTGTTTTTGGAGGAATAGTGAATGGGGGGCTGGTTCACTCTATTATCCAATGGATATGCCCATGTATCATGCCTTGAATGCTAAGATACCAAGTCTCCTCTAGCCATTGACTTGAGCTGATCTTTGTAGCTTTAGGTCTTCTGATTTTTTGAACCAGTCTTAACTCAATTAGACTGTCATGGACTGATACGTGCCACCTCTCTGCATCCTTTAAATGCTACATGACAAAATTGAAGTTTTTGGTTTTGAATCTTGAATGTCACTTGCCAAAGGGATAGTGTCTTGACTTGCAAGGCTCTATAGTATGATTCCTCTGCAGATAACAGGTGCATTCCCAAGTCATAAAAATGACAAAACCAAGTTATGTTGTGAAATCTGTCTTGTAAAACCAGGATGAAAAATTCCATTTTGTGAGATTCATAACTCCTAACTCAAATTGAATCATGGGAGGCTCTTGTACTTTTTAAAAATCCCACATATAATACTTTAACTTTGATGTTTGCATCTGGTCTTGATTCATCTTGGATCATGATGAAAAGTGCCTTTGAACATTGGTGTCCAAAGCTGAAAAACTTGGCAGAATTTCACTAAGTGTCAAGAATGTTCACTTCTTATTTTTTGTGATTTTGCTCAATCCATAACTTAAAATCCATGAAGATTTAGAATGTGGTGTAGTTGACAAACTTGTAGTATGTAACAAGACCTATCATTTGAGCTTTGGATGGAAGAAAATGGTTACTTGGATCACAAGTTATTGTCTTGCAAAGTTGGGTAAAAATCACTTTTTTTCCATAACTTAGTGAAATTTTAAGTTTCTTAAGGTTGCCCCTTTTGCAAGTAATCTCACTCTTCTTAATTTTTCTTGATTGATTATGATCCAAATCATAAGTTAACATTGTTTTTGACTTGAAGAGGCCATATTTGTCAAAAAATCTCAAAAGGCAAACTTGGTTTTTGATCACATTTGACTTTTTATCAAATGAATTTCAAACTGTGTGATCCTTTATGAAATCAAGTCCTTGGGATAAATTGAACCTAATGGATGGATTCCATAGGTGTTTTAGAGTGTCTTGAATCATGTCCCAAGGTTTGAGATCATGTTTTGGTCAAAAGTCAAAGATAGGGTTGACTTTTTCTTAGAAAACCCTAGTTTATGGTCCAGATGAATTTGAATCTTTATATTGCTCATGAATTAAGTTCTTTGTGTCAATTTAAACTTTTTAGAGGATCAATATAAGATATTTGAGGTCTTCAACACATTTATTGAGGTCTTGGCTCATGCTTTACTCTAAAAGTCAATTTAGGGGTGAATTAGGTCAAGAAAACCCTAATTCCTGAGTTTTAATGAATGCATCCCCTGAGGCTATCTTGAACTCATGATTAGACTCATGAGGTCCTTTTGAGCTTCTTGAATCATGTTTTGAAGTATTGGCTCATGCCTAGATGAAAATTTCCCTCTGGAGGCCTTGGTCGACCAAAACCTTAATTTGGTGACAATGATGATCTTGAGGCTTGATCAACTTGAAATGTTGCATTCTTGTGCTTGATTCTTGATATGGGAGGCCTCTTGATCCTTCATGTATGTTTAATAGGTTTGACAAGTTGAAGATCATGTCAATTCTTAATTGATCTTTTGCCTGGATGCTCTAAGAGGGCTTAAAAGCCCTAATCCTCGGTTGAGGTGAATGCTCAACAATTTTTGAGAGGATTGATGAGGCATGAATGTACATCCATATTATGGTAATGATTTGCACAATGATGTGAAATCTTGTGGTCAAAATTTAGGGTATGACAGTATGTTGTTGTTGATAAAAGTTGTACGTTATTGATGATTTTGTGTTTGTTGATATAAGTTCTATGTTGTTTAAGGTATGTTGTTATTAATAAATGTTGTGTGTTGTTGATGATTTGGTTTTTGTTGATATATGTTGTATATTGTTTAAGGTATGTTGTTGTTGATAAAAGTTGTATGTTGTTGATGATTTTGTGTTTGTTGATATATGTTGTTGTTGGTAAAAGTTATTTGTTGTTTATGATTTTGTGTTTGTTTATGTTGTATGTTTTTTAAAGTATGTTATTATTGATAAAAGTTATATGTTGTTGATGAATTTGTTTTTGTTGATATATGTTGTATGTTGTTTAAGGTATGTTGTTGTTGATAAAAGTTGTATGTTGTTGATGATTTTGTGTTTGGTGATATGTGTTGTATGTTGTTTAAGGTATGTTGTTGTTGATAAAAGTTGTACATTGTTGATGATTTTATCCTTGTTGATATATGTTGTATGTTGTTTTAGGTTTGTTGTTGTTGATAAAAGTTGTATGTTGTTGACAATTTTTTGTTTGTTGATATATGTTCTATGTTGTAGTTGATAAAATTTGTAAGTTGTTGATGATTTTGTGTTTGTTAATATATGTTGTATGTTGTTTAAGGCTTGTTATTGTTGATAAAATTTGCATGTTGTTGATGATTTTGTGTTTGTTGATATATGTTGTATATTGTTTAAGGTATGTTGTTGTTGATAAAAGTTGTATGTTGTTGATGATTTTATGTTTGTAGATATATGTTGTATGTTGTCGATTTTTAATTATACACCTTGTATATTTTAGCTTTCACTACGTTGAACCAACATGTCCTATAAGATGAGTTTATTATTTCCTATGTGGTTTAAGTGTTTTACTAACCTGTCACTAACTAAATAATATTTTTAATTGAATTAGAAATATATAATATACAAAGTTAAGTTATGTTAGAAAACAACTTACTTTGATAAATGTTTTTCGAGCTTTCTTCTTTGCCTTCTATGTATCTCCCTTTTTTATAGTTATAATTTGGTTTAATGCTTGTAAATCTTCAATCAACACTTCATTCTTTACTAGTTGGATGAACTAGTAGAGAATGAAGTATTGGTTAAAGAGTCACAAACATTCAACCTAATTCTAACACAAGAAAAGAAAGATACAAAGAATGAATGGAAGAAATCTAGGAAAAAATTGATCGTTGTAAATTGTTATTCTAAGATAACTTAATTTGTCAAATTATTAATTTTATATCAGATTGAAAGGTTATATGTTTAGTGAGTAGTTGGTGAAATAAGCATTCCACATATGTTATAATAAACTCAAATGAACATATCACCACGGTTGAAAGATACAACCGTGGTGAAAAGATGTGCATTGAGTATTTAACTACGGTTGGAAAGAAAAATCATGGTGAAAAGTTGCAAAAACAACCAAAATGCTAGCCTGGGAATCGAACCTTTGACCTCTACATTTCACTATGGTTATCATTAGAAACCATAGTGATACGTAAAGCACAATTGTGTTTTTACCACGGGTTACAGTCTGTGGTGGTAAAGATTTTAATTACTACCACACCCTAATTTACCATTGACCTCCACCCGTGGTAATATTCTTCTCCCAATAAGTGTAAAGGAGGGATCAATGTCCAAAATCTTCTCTTTATAAATTATGAACTCCATGGTAAATGACAATGAATATTGATTTAAAGTGCTCGCAATTTGAGACGTGACTTCTCTATTCTAGAGATAAGACCATTGGATTTAATAGGACTTCTATTTGATGGAATGATATCTCCTTTCTTGAACTGTATCTAGAGGATTCTGATGATTGGGTTAAGGTTTTTAATTTGAAAAGGTTGATAATGGGTCACTCACCTATTTTTGGAATGAACCATATGTCACAATCTCTTGAGAGTTTAGGTCCCTAGATTATATTGATATCCCATTAACAAGCCTATAAGGGAGGATAGGACATGGTTCGTTGGGAAGATGGTGTTTGAATTAGGGATCTTACTAGAAGGAAATTGTTGTATGGTCTAGGAGAAGCAATTGGTTTCAAATATTATCTCGATTATTTAGAGGTTTTATTTTTTTCATGAGAATATTTCATGATAGAGTCACGATGTGGATGAAGTGTTTTCGGTCAAAAATTCCTATATTAATCATTCTATTAATTTTCTTTGGGATGTAGGCCAACTAGACATTATTGGCCATCTTACGCCTCTTGTCTAGAAGAGAAGGGCCTCCTCTTATAAGGTTATTGTCTTTCTTCTCTTGACAACTACCGCAGGATAAGGTTCCCACAAGGGTTACTTTTTTGCTAAGTCGTATGATTATAGATTAATATGGGACCACATTTCCTTTTATGAGGGAAATGAAATGACTACTAACTATCTTTGTGAGATTGCTAAGGGTGGAAAATAAGCATTTCGTCTCCACCATAGCCCAATAAAAAACCAGATGATTAGAAAAAATATAGAGGGTGGTCGTAAAACTTGGTTCGACCTACCAAAATGTCGGGCATGGCGGGCTTAACGAGCTAGGCCACCTCTAAAACCTAAAAGTGAAAAAAATACATGTTTAATCCATTTAGACTCGTGCCCTCCAAAGGATGCCAAAAAAGATAAATGGGATGGGGCAGGAAAAGTATGGGACGAGCCACAAACCTTTGCTCATCCCGCCAAAATTGAAATGTAAGATAGAAGGTCTCGACCTTTTTTTCCATCCCTATAGGTGGAGTGTGGTAATTGGCATTTCATTTTGAACAATTTAGGGTGGTTATTAGCGTTTTTCGAGGATTAAGGTTCCTTATTTTAGTTTTTTAGGTAGTAGGGTTAACCTTGATTTGAGAATTAATAACATAGAATATATTTGGAAATCCCAAAATTATCTTGTTTTCTCAAGTAAGACAACAATTATTGAGGAACTGGTCGATAAAATCGCCCTCTATTCTAAAAATTTGTACCTTGGTAAGACCTCTGATTTCTCCTATTCTTACTATGAATGACTGACAGAACCTAGCCTTTGCCTGAATATAAGAGGATTGAGGTATTTTCTTTTAGGATCGAAGAGTTTTTGGTTTTTGTTTGTTTGGAACATTTGTAATACAATTTTTCTATTAGGTGGTGGCAGTTTCTAATCTCTTGTGAGCGAGTTTTGATTGGTTCTTGCAAATTAAATCAATTACATGAAGCTTTTTCTTCTAGTATTCATTTCTCTCTCTTTCTATTTTGATGTACTTTTTCTCTTCTTTTGTTATTGGTTATTATGGTTTGTTAAGTACCTCTGATTTACTATAATTACCACTTTACCTTTGGGTGATTTTTTGTAGCTTATTTTTTAGCGTGTATATAACTACCACTTTACCTTTAAGTGATAAACTAGGTTGTGTGCTATCTATCACATTGGTTATCATAAATAACCGTTGTGATATATATAGGTAATGGGTTCGAAACCTAGCAACAGCTATTTAATTAAAGCGTGAATAAAATTAACATTTCACCACCATTTTATATTTCAACTGTGGTATATATATATGGATTTTTTGTTTTTCCTTACCCCTCATTAAACATATACAACCATTCAAATTGATTTAGAATATAATAATCTTATAAATTAAATTCTTCTTGAAAAACAACTTAGACGCTCCTCTGTTTTTCGAATTGCATGCATCTTGTAATTCATCTCTCGCTCTTTGTCATATAGAATTTGGTTCAATGCCCCAAGTTCTTCAAAGCAACAGTTCATTCTGTTAGATGTTATTTTCCATAGCGTCAATTTGTTGACTAATTTTGAGTCACCACCATCATTATCATCATCATTATTTTAATCGATGAAGATTATTATGATGATAATGATGAAGATGATTCAAATTTCTCAACAAATTTGATATTTTGCAATATAAAATAGAACCTAATGAACCGTTGCTTTGGATAACTTGGGGTATTGAATCAAATTCTATATGTTAAAAAGTGAGAGATGAATTATAAGATGCATACAATTCGAAAAACATTGATTGATCTAAGTTAGTTTTCATATATAACTTAATCTTGAGATTATCATTATCTAAATCAATTTAAATGAATACATGTTCAGTGAGGGTTAGTGAAATAAGCAATATACATACAATATAATAAACTCAACTTGAATTAAAAAACAAGGCAAACTTTTTGAACAACAATAACATATAAACTCATAAAATATTTCACAAATGTACATTTTATTGAAAAGATTCGTGGAGAATGAAGACGAAGAAATGGTCAACTTGTCTACGAATGACATCCACAATGAAAGGAGGATGAACCTGAAATGAGAGATGCATACTTGTGTCTCATTCTGGGTATTTTACACAAGTTTGCAGCATTAACATTAGCTTCGCCCTCCTTGTATTTTTTTCACAGTAACACAAAAAATTTGTCAACCACAACTACAAGTCAAAATATATATTAGCATGTTAACCTAGTTTGGAAATATAAACTAGCATGTCATTGTAATCCTACAAATAACGTGTTAACCTAATTTAGAAACATAAACTAATATGACATTAACAACATGTTGACATATACAGAAACCCAAGTAATTTCTAATACATTGATGTCTCTATTGAACAAGTGTCTTAAATGTAATAAAATTGACCTAGTCACAAATTAGATTTTTAAGAAGAACACGAAAAATAGAGATCATTTTGTTGAACAAATATGATTTTTAAAAATTAGTGTCATACATGGAGCATATATGGTAATTGAGATCCATTTAAAAAAATAGAGATTCAAATAGAGATAACTAAAAAAACCAAAAATCATGCCAAATTTAAACCCTTAACCCTAAGCTTTCAATCAAATGAAAACTCAAAAATTATGCTAAATGAAAGCGTGTGAAAAAAATGGAAGAACCTATACACAGAAAAATGGAAGAAATCGTATGAATAACATGGAAAAAAGCTTATGAAGAAGAAGAAAGATAAAACGTATGAACTTGATTACCTTTTAGTATGAAGAAGCTTATGAAGGCGAGTTTGTTGTATGTGAAAGAGAGAGATGTTAGTGTTTTATTTTGAGAGAGACATCTATTTTGTGTTGAAATGTAAGTATTAACAAAATAATAAAATGTAAGTATTATTCACAATGATTTTTGGTACTAACCGTGGTAATATAGATTTTAATTTTAATATATTTATAAGAGTATAAAGACAATTATTTTTTGTAACGAAAAAATAAAAATTGTAGTTGTTAGAATTTGAAACATGTAACTTTTCATCTAGTACCAAGATTGTTATTATGCCCTGTGATAAAATGTCTTTTAATAAAATATTAAAAAATTGATGCACATGAAAGTGAGTTATTAATACAATTGTTTAGATGACCATAGTAATATGGTATTAACAAAGATATATTTTGTAGTAGTGTGATGAAACATTAGTTTATCTTATCAACAATCTCGTTTGTGTTTAATAGCTATTTGTGTTGTTTTTGATGTATTATGTTGATGTTGAACTTGATTTAAGGAAGTGTTTAAATTGGTTGCTTATTTATTGAGTTAATAACACACCCGTATATTTGAACACTAAAATGTGGAATAGACCATAGAATCCGAAAAGGTTATTTTTTGATATATGAGGAGCGCATGAAAGGTGCTCATCTAGGGGGTGAATTTCACTAACAAATGTATCTCTCATTTTACAAGTTTGTCAATTTACTTTCATGCATCAAAGACAATAGTGTTGGACTTGAATGGTGTATTGCGAAATAATTAAATTCAACGTAACAAAAATTTAAGAAAGAGACACTTGTCATCTAACAAATCATCTAACATATAAGAATTTAGATGTTTGTGGAAAAGACTATAATGCCCTTCTGGTTCCCCAGCCTTCCACTTGTCCGCTGCCTTCTCTTACACGTGTTGTTTGTAAACGTGGCTGCTTTCCACCCTTGCTTCTGCTCTTTTGCAACTTCTGATATTTTCCAAACGCCTCTCTCTTCTTCTTCCTTCTCCCTTTTCTTCTTCTTTATACCTCCTTTTCTTCGTTCTTCCTCTTTTTTACGATACCGTCACAGTTCATCAAATAACAAAACCCTAACCAAAGCCGATAAACCTATCGATCTTAATTCTGATTTTGTATCGTCGCACAGCTACAAATTCCTTTGTCTTTCCATTTCGTATCTAACGTTTTGTTGTTGTTCTTTCAGGAAGTATTGAACCGGGTTTCGACGGATAAGCTAATGTTTTGAAGAATGATGTGAACAAGCTTGCGGAAAATCGGGCGGTGGGTATGATTTTGGTGATTCTCTTTCATTTTCTTAGGGTTTCTCAACTGTGTGTATGATTTCTTTCTTCTGAATTTCTTTGTTAATGTTACCCATGATGCTTATATTAATTTGTGAAACAAGTAATTTCTTAAGCCAAAACAGTTGCAATCGTCGGTGCCGACAAAGCTAAGTCAGCTGCTATGTGCTTAACTATAGTTTTTAATGTTATTAACATTTATAATTAACATCAGCAATTTCGGCATCAAGATCACAGAGGTAAAGCACCTTCATTGTGTTGAATGTTTAATGTTTAATATGGTTGAATGTTTTATTGTGTTGTGATTCAAGTGCCAAAAATATGGTTGAATGTTTAATATATGGTGAACTATTTTATAACATGCATTATGTTGATTGACGGATCTATTTGAGGAGAAATAGGATTGTAAGCATAAGCAGGGTAGATATTATTTTGTTCAACTTTTTAAAGTAATTTAGATTATTACTGTATTGCTTTAAAAATTACTTTATGATTACTTTTGAATTGTGATACACTTTATTTTATATTTCTTGGAATTATGACTTTTGAATTGTGATACACCATGTGATACACTTTCTATTTTTAGTTCGGTTCAATTGTGTTTTCTCTGTTTAAGTTTTATTTCTTTCTACTTTTAAGTTCTTTAGTTATTAAGTATGACGATCTCTTTAATTTTTTATTTGAGTACTTGTTTTTACTTTTAGCACTGATATTTATCACTGTAATACCCCGTATTATGTTAAATGCTCAATTGGATATCAGATGAGTATCTACGTACTCTATCTTTGATTAATTGGATTAATGGAATCCTCTAAGTACCTTAAGTATTATCAATTGGGATCAATAGAGCAACAAATGAACTCTGAGGAGATCAATTTATTATTAGTTCAAGAGAGACTTTTATGATAACTCAAATGATTGATCAATTGGTTGAAACGACAAAATATCAATTGGAGATATTTTGCTCTATTAGATTATATTATATAATATTGGTTTATATATATATATATTGGTTTATATATATATATATACTTGGTAAGAGAATGAGAAAGAAAAGGAAATAGAAAGAAGATGAAGAAAATGAGGAAGAAGAGAAAGGAGGAGAAGAGGAAAAGAGAGAAAAGCTTGGACCAACTTCTTCAAACTCCTCTCCGTATATCAGGTGGGTTCTAGATAGAAACTCTAAGTTCTAGAAATCAATGATTTGAACTTAGGTTAGATTTGAGAGAAAATGATTAATCGGATAAATCAATGGAATCTAACGGATAAAATGAGTTATAAACTGTGTTGTATGATCAATACGTGTGTAGAATCATCTATTTATGCTTGTTTGTGCATTGGGTGGTGTTTGGAGTGGGTTTTGGACCCCAAAGGCCCAGCTGTGACGCTACTGCGATTTCTGGGTTTCGCATGGTTCGCCTAGCGAACCTGGGGCGAAGCGCAGCGAACGGATTTTCGAGGGTTCGCCTAGCGAACCCGCCAGCGAAGGTCAGCGAATGTTCGCCAGAGACGTTCGCCTAGCGAACTTTGTGTGTTTTCAGTTCTGTTTGGTTCGGACTTGCTTCGCTGAGTTGTTCGCGAAGCGAAGGGCGAGGCGAAGGTTCGCTAGAGAGTTTGCGAAGTGAACTTTATGTCTGTTTTGGTTCTGTTTGTTCATTCGCCAGGGGCTTCGCCTAGCGAAGGCTGGAGCGAATGCTCGCTGGGTGTTCGCCTAGCGAATGTGACAGTTGGTGCAGTTTTGTTTCCTTCATAACTTTTGATCCGTAACTCGGATCGGGACGTTCTTGGTGTCATTAGAAAGCTATGACGACCCTCTATCTGATAAAAAGCTATGGAAATATTGGGTATGATGTGGGATAAATTACTTAGAGGGAAATGAAGGAAAGTAATGTTTTTGCAAAACGTCGGGATTGATATCTTTTGGATCGTAAGTCCGATTTCGGCGTAGGGATAGCCGTTAGAAAGCGGTGGAAATATCCTACGGGATAAGAATGTGAACTATTGATATGATACCCGATTAATGAATCGGAGGGAACCCGAAAGGGGTGTTTTATGTGTTGTGTTATTATATGTGTTACTTGTAATAATTGTGATGTTACCATGTCTATCTAGTTGTGAATTGTGAATGAAAGTTATATGCATGCTTAAAATTTGAATTAGGAAGAGTGAGGAAACTTACCCTAAAACAAATGGTATAATTCTAGATGGTGACTAGGATTGATGAATAATCTAGATGGCGATGCTTGTGCATTCGATGTAGATGTGCATCCTTGCCGAGTAATGGTCTAGAGGAGAGTGAAACACTAGTATGGAACATGTGGTTAACCTTTGTGGATTTGAACCGGCATGTGAGGCCGAGAGGCATTATAGCCTTGTGATTGTCGAATACAATCGTGGTGTTGTGTATGATCACGTAATCGTAACCGGATTATTTATTTGAGTGTAGTTTCATGAGTCTCGGACTCCTCTGAAATGGATGCACAACTACTTGGCAGGTTTGATTCCCCGTGCTGTACGAATGGCGCCCATGGAGCGTAGGCTTGTGACGGTATAAGGCCCGTGAGAAGCGACGGTTCATAACGGTATAAGGCTCGTAGAACCCGAATCCATTCGTATGTCAAGTAGATTGCAAGGATCCATGACCCGAATTGACTTCTAGACGTAGAAGAGGCCGGGAATAGGGGATACCTTGGCGTGGTTATCGATTAGTGATACTTGTGGGTTGATAAACTCATGGCATGTTTCCATATAGTGTGAGAATTGAATTGTAAACTCAAGAGTCCTTTCCCTTCCCCCGGACTTGAGTTAGGATCGTTAGAACCTTGTAAAGCTGAGAGAATCTATAAGATAAGGAACTCACTGAGATTTGATGTATCTCACCCCACTATAGTTGCTTTATTTCAGGTTCAGATTGCAGGTTGATTTACAAGTGGAGCTATGATTGGATGTTTCAAGAGAAGCTTAGTTAAGCTTATTCCGCTGTGTATTTTATTGTTCTTGTACAATGAGGAATATTGTATATTGATCTTAGTTTTATTTTATTTTTGGCTAATTTCCATAGCTTGTGCCATAGTTGTATTATGTTTTAGAAATGGACAAGTATGTGAATTATGTCATTAGGCACTTTTGATGTGTCAGTACCAAATAAAAACACCTGTATGGTATTATTCTAGATGAATATTATACAGGGCATTACAATCACTGCATAGAGTTGTTTATGATGCATTGTCCAAACTCAGACTATTGAGGAGACTAATTCAAAGATTTGAAGAAATTTCTGACATGTGATTCATTGTGACCTTGTGGGGACCAGATCTAGATCTGAAATGGTTATGGGTTCTCATCTTTCTTTTTTCTCAATTCATCGAAAGCTTGCAATTCGATGCTATGTGGGACACCCTAAGATCACAAGAGTCACACTACGAGGTATTATCTTAGAATTTTCTTAATCAAGAATCTTACAAATATTCGTATATGCTTGCTGACATAATTTTTATCGCTTTAAATTAGGTTGGGAAGTTTGAAAAGAAAAATAGCACTCTACCTTCTCCTCTTGATCCTTCTTTAGAAGAATTTGATATGAGTACATTGCAGGTAAAATGTTCATTTTTTTCTTAAGCAGTATTTCTTGTGCTGTAATTTTTATTTGGTCAAAATATGTGATAAAATCTCACGTGTTCTTCATTTGCGATTTTTGCATCTATTTTCTTTTGAAGTAATGTTGCATTTCTAACAATTTAGATAGGATTTAATAAAGTAAAAAGTAATATTAGATAAATCTAGATTGAATGTTAATTGTATATATCTTCAGCAGTATTCACACGCTTTAAATTTCAATGTCTTGGTTAAACACTGTCGTGAAAATTTCGTTCATTTGTTTCATTGTTACCGGTCGGTCGTTTGAGCAAGAGAGACTGGTAAAGATAATATTATCGCATTTTCTTAAAAGTGTTTCAATGATAACGATAATATTTTAAGAGATGTGAAATGAAATCATATATGCTTCTTTTTCAGACTGTTGAGTGATGGCGGGAAGCCGATATTCTTTCCAAGCTTCATCATCCGAACATGGTGGCATTTTATGGCATGGTGCAGGATGAACCGGGAGGAAATAGAAACTGTTACGGAGTATATGGTTCATGGTTCAATAATAAAACATATTTTGATTTTCAATAGTACATATAGAGTAGATGGTTGTGTTTTTTTTTATCAATCTCCGGTTTCGAAAAAATTAGAATATGATTTTATTCATGGTGATAATTCCACTGATTCTAACATGAAATGGTGGTTACATGTCAAAACCAACTTGGGCAGTGATGCAAATTATTCCTGGGAGTCTAAGTTCGATGCTTTTAATATCGATATCGGGAGCGATCAATCATTCTAAAATGTTGATTCTCTTTCATGTGTTGGAAGTGTTACTAATACTATAGCTTTACAGTAGCAATGGAATGTGTATCCTAAATGTATGAAGAAAACCAATGATACTCGAATGACGAAAATCGAGGCTGCTTCGCGAGGTAATAACACATATTTTGATTTTCAATAGTACATATAGAGTAGATGGTTGTGTTTTTTTTTATCAATCTCCGGTTTCGAAAAAATTAGAATCTGATTTTATTCATGGTGATAATTCCACTAATTCTGACATGAAATGGTGGCTACATGTCAAAATAGAATGTGTATCCTAAATGTATGAAGAAAACCAATGATACTCGAATGACGAAAATCGAGGCTGCTTTGAACAATGAGTTGTATTTAGCACCTATGAAGAAAATCAAAGGGGAATTCTGGTTTTCGGATGATGATGATGTTAATAGTTAAAAATGAAATAACAACCGATTTCTTTGGTCTGCTTCATTCCCTGGCCATGAGCTCAGTGGGTTGGTTTCTGATCAGTGGAAAGAAATGGGGTGGCAGAGAAGACATCCTTCTACTGATTTCAGGTTATATTTTAGCTCATCGTTTCTTTCTGATGTTTTCCTGTTTTTTCTGTTCTTGAGACAGTTTTATTTACTCTACTATTATGGACCGATTTCGTGTACAGAGGGGCTGGTTTTATATCCTTGGAGAACCTCTTATTCTTTGCTAAGACATTCTCACTAAGCATCTTAACTAGCTACGAATATTCAGAATGAGCAGAGGAGTCATGCTATGGTTGTGGCTATTGCTACTGCGGCGGAAGCTGATGCAGTAGTGCCTGCTGCACAGGTTGCAGCCGTTGTGATCCGTTTGACTTCTGGTTCCAATGAGAGTTTGAGAAGTATTGATGAGGTTGCTGCTGTTAAAATTCAATGCGTCTTTCGATCTCACTTGGTATGAATTATGAAGTTAGTTTTCTCATAAATTAGCACATTTAGTCCTTAAAATTGTAGCTGTTGATCAATTAAGTTCTGTAAATTTGCTTGATATTTATGATTTTGAGGATCGAGGATCGAAATACTTATCGTATGTGAATGTTTTTGTGACAGGCAAGAAAGGCATTGTGTGCTCTGAGAGGATTAGTGAAGTTGCAGGCACTGATAAGGGGCCATTTGGTGAGAAAACAGGATAACGAAACACTTAGATGTATGCAGGCTTTGGTGAAAGCACAAGCTAGAGCCCGAGCTCAACGGACCCGAATCGTGTCAGAAGGAAGGCCTAATCCAAATCAATCAACTCCTAAATATGTCATGGAAAATGATTTGTTCAGACAAATATATAATGTTACTTCCATAACTTTTAGTACTAACACATATTTGTGATTACATACAATCGCTTATATTTTCTCAAACTATGATTGGAGTTAGTGTGATTAGTTTATCTAAAACTGCAGGTTTCTATTCTCAATACCGGTCCTTCTCAAGAAGTATTCAGTTTCTCTACTGGAGGGCCTAATGGAAGTTTAGTTGGTGCTGGTTATGATTCGCAGGTTTGCATTTAGTTTCTGTTACTTTGGGAATTGATACCATGTGAAATGATTTTAAGTTTAAACTGGTATGCAAGTTTGACTCTGCTGTTTAATTATACTCAGGTACTGTTGTGGTATGCAAGTTTTACTCTGCTTTTATTTTTGTGTTACATTAGCTTACAAATGCATATACAGTGAGGAAAACTTACATTTTAAGGTTAACAAACTCACTTCATGTTCTTTATCCTCATATTTGACATAGAATCCTTCAGATAGAGACAACGGTCACGATGAAAATCGGACAAAACACAAAGTTGTCTTATTGCTTCCTTCTTATTCTCCCCAAGGCTAACCAATTCACATTCTTTCTCTTTCAATTTCAGGGCAAGTATATTGACATTCAACGGTGTCGTGTTGTCAAGAATTATTTTCATTAGATGCAAAGCCAGGTTGTTGTTAGTATTGAATTGTGCTGTTGAATCACACGCAGGAAAAATCTGATGTGCATTCATATGGTTGTGTCCGTGTATGCAGGGCGTGATGAAACCTTAGGAGTTGTCATTCTCGACCCTCACTGTAAGGTCAACAACTGAGACATCCATAGTTGGGACACGAAATAACATACCGGTCAACTAACCATTCAAAGCATGAAACACTTTGCTGACAACCTTAGCAGTATCAGTACGGCTGGGAAACATGTTAGATCTAGCCGCTCTTCTATACAAGTGGAAATGAGGAAGTACTTTAACATTAAGACTTTTGCACATTGGCTTATGCTCATCAAAATTTTCTTTCAGAAAACAATCTCGGGGTGTTTTCCAAACTCATGGAATGGACAGAAGCAACAACATCAGATGCAGCTATTGTCTATGCCTTTAGTAATTATGTGATCTCATTGAAAAACGTTGTTTGCCATTGTTCTTCTTATTTTCAACCCAAGACACCACAAATCTGGTTGGTTCCTTTTCAATTTTCACACCCTTCTAATTATTATTAATTATTATTATTATTGTAATATTGTGATTTTGTTTTGGGAATTCATGTATGTATTTTTATGTGATTTCTTTGAATCTTTCTTAGGACAAAAGGGAAAAGCTGGTTCCACCTCAAACAATGATAAGGTATTATTCATTGCATATCTAAGCTCAAACAATTATTAGCTCTATTTTGTGTTACTGTTAGATTTTGCTATTTGGATCATCTTAGAACAAGTTGAGTAGTGTGATTTCTTTTTGCTATTCGGTCAATTACATTATGAAATTTTATTAATTTTAGGAACTGAATTCACCAGTCTCTACAATTACTTTATTTATTGTATTTTAGTTGTGTCAGATTCTTAAACTGATGCCAACCAAATGGACTCAAAGACGAAAGTTGAATCTGAATTCAGTGTTCAGAAGCTGGTTGACATGTTCACAAAGCTGAATCATTTGGCTAAGGAGTTTTTTCCTTCATCTTATGGTCCTAGCAATGATCAGCGTCGTCAGGGGTGTAATATCGTCAGACCAAACAATTTTTTGGTCAACACTAAGGCTGCACCTAATCATGATCATCATAACAATCGAAGGGTATGATTGGTTTTACTTTGATCTCTCATTTTTGATATGTTGGTTTTGTAGTTTTGGTTTTTTGTGCTGGTTTTTGTGATGGGTTTTGCTCAATTGTTTGGCATTTGTATTGTGCTGATTTTAGTGATGGGTTGTGCTGATTTTTTTGATGGGTTTTTGCTGAATTGGTTCACATTTATGTTGTGCTGATTTTTGTTGTTGTGGTTGTTGTGATGCTTGGAATATTGGAACTCTTGATGTTTATACTATTAAAAAATATAACTTGATTGAGAATTTTGGTGCAGCTTTGATTTTTTATTGTGGTAAAAAACAGATTGCATTTTTAATCGATTCGGTGAAAGGGAGTTGGATAGAAACCATGTGTCTAGAATTGTTGAATCAGATTGTGAAAACTGTTTCACTGCTGGGAAAATCCATCTTCTGATAATCTTTATATGCAATGTTGTGGCAGAATTTTAGATCTAAATTATGTATTTGGTATTTGATATACTTATGTGCAAGGTTTTGAATAGTGGTCGAACTCGTGTAAGGTTTCAGTCGGTACAGGTGTTGTGACACTGATTGCAATCGTCGCTGTGTGAATTAGCCACCATTTGTTCTTTATCATAAAACTGGCGAGTAACGGTATCGGCACCATCTGATACTGTTTTTTTGCGGGGTTTTTTAAAACCTTGCTTATATGCATTATTTGTGTATTTTGTTTTTCTTTGTTAGTTGTTTGTAGTTTATTTTTACGTCATTCGCCGATACTACACCGTGATAGCATTTGTGGCCTCATTTTGTCACAATCTTCAACAATATCGGTGAGCACATTGCAACTGCATTTACATTTATAAATCACGGTTACTGTCGAACATGTTTTTCCCCTCGTATTTTTAGTTTACGTAATGTCATGCAGCTAACTATGACTTTTTACGTTACGATACATTATCTTGTAATCTTTTCACTTATTCATGATTGAACCAAAATTGATTATATGACACGTATCGTGCTATGATGACTTATGACTCTCTCATGTGAAAACTGGTGTAGCTGATGAAATGAATATGCCGATACTTGATAACATTGAGTTAGCAGTTTATGTCTGAGTTAATACTGAATCCTGATATAGTCATTCTCTTTATGTTTACTGAAAATTTGTATTGCCATCTTGCAGAGAAGAAATAACTTTACTCAGGGGAGGAGAAGGTTGAACGGTAGGTTGCTGATAAGGGAGAGAGGAATTTGGTATGTGAATTGGGACCTAAGTCTAATGGTACCTTGAATAATGTATTCATCATGTTGTTGGAACAGTGGGCTATGCAGCTCCCGAATATATTCAAACAAGACGTCTCACTTCAAAGATTGATGAATGAAGCTACGATGTCTTCCTTTATGAACTTATTAGTGGCAGGCGTCCTTTAGATCGAAGTCGCCCCAAGAGTGAGCAGAAGTTATTGGACTGGATAACACCATACATGCCTGGCATAAAGCTGTTCCAGCGAAAGTCGCGTGCTTAGTGTGGAGAATCTTTCAAAATAGAATTGTTATTAGAGACAACTTAAAGAAGACAACAAGGGAGGGAGAGAAGAATGTGAGTGAAACCACATTTAATTTGTATACAAAAATATAATTGATAATTTGATTATGTTTTTAAGAGGAACTATTATTGTGAGTTTCATTTTTGTTATTGATAACTTTTGATATGTTAATTACATAATATATCTACTAAATGATTCAATTTGACATGCACACATGATATTAGAAATTTAAGACAAAATGGATACAAACAAATACATTCAGATTTAAAAGCCTAACCTCTATAATAAGTAATACTTCCCAAGCCAAAATGCTTTAAAATACGAAGATTCTATTTTAACTTATTCACAATTAAACAAAGTGCTTTTCCTTAATCTTATCTTACTCTTTATCTTCGCAGGGCCACTATCACATGCCTGAGAACAGAGGACTCTTCCTTTCTGAGGAACTCAGCACTGTAAGATATCTTGTAATGTTCTACTAACATATATAGAGTCTGATGATTATTTTTATACAAGAGTAAGACAAGTAAATCTTGATCACATTACCATAAATGCATTACCATAAAAGTATTGCTCAAGCTGAAGGGGAAATTTTATCGGACAATGGTAACACCTACGATGTTGTACGAGACAGAATGTTTGGCGGTTAAGATTCAACACAAGAGTAAATTAAGTGTATCAGAGATGAGGATGTTGCATTGGATGTGTGGTAAGACTAGACGTGATAAGATTATAAATGACAATATTAGAGAGAGTGTTGGGGTAACACCTATAGTGCAAAAAATGGTGGAAAATAGGTTTAGGTGGTTTAGGCATTGTAGAGAAGACCTGTAGATTCTATTGTAAGGAGAGTAGATCAGATAGAGAGAAGTCAAACAACTAGAGGTAAAGGAAGACCTAGAAAAACTATAAGAGAAACTATTAAGAAAAATCTCGAGATTAACGAATTGGATAGAAACATGGTATTAAATAAAATATTATGGCAGAATTTGAGCCATGTAGTGACTCTCTTAGTGGGATAAGGCTTGGCTGTTGTTGTAATCTTGATAATTTATAATAAGATATAATTTTCAAGATTCATTCTTCTCACTTTCTTTCTTATGTATCTCACTTGATATAACTCGTATGTACATATACACGCATAATACATACTCGTATAAATACCAATAGTTAGCTATATATTTATGCTACATTGCTTTTAAACTTGATCAGATTTCTAGACGACCTAGACTTGGGACAGGAAATAAAGCAATGGACATGAGAGCACAACCATACAAACTGAGTTCACGCTGTGATGTGACAGCAATTCTCATCCTATATGGTCTTCCAAGGTAATAATTGATGTTTTTTGTTGGTTTTACAACTTGTATAATAAGCACGGACAATTCCCAAAAGACATGGAAAAAAACTCCTACAGGATGAAAATACCTGCTAGCAACAGCACACAGAATCATAAAGTTTAGCTTATATGTAGTTTTAACACGAGTATATCGTTTGCCTGTATTTTCAAAAAATTTCTGTATGATGATAAATACAGGCAAATCATAAATTTACCCAGACAATGGGTGATAAAATTTACCCTGATAATATTTTACGTTGGGTAAAGGCAGTTTTTTACTTAATTAACAATTTATATCTGCTTAATATGAAAATTACATGGCTGAATAAACACAGGTGCTAAAAGCTGCAAAATTTAACTTGCATTTGCTTCCCCTTAGTATCCACCGAGTTTAGCTTTTGTGAACAAGTTCATGAAAGAACCTTTGTTCTTTTGCAGTTAAGAAAGGAAGTTGATATTAGATTATATAGCAACTCTTCCTTATTAAGAAAGATTCTCTTAGGTATATTTGCATGGTTTTTTAAATTTTTTGACTTTCGGAGATCTTTTGTGAGAAGTTTTTTTCCTCTTATCTAAACACTTCAGCATCTTTGTTTCCGTGTTTCCCTCGGGTGAATCATTTTATGCATGTTTGCAGTTCTGCCTTTTTTCACAGGTTACATACTTGATCAATTCTTGCACATGAAATGATGCATGAATGGTTACGGCTAACAGGTACAATTTGTTTGTCCTGGTTTCATTTTATTGTTATTCATCTACAATGCCGATGCAGAGGTGTACATTTTCTTGGTTACAACATGTGAACGGTCTATTCATTTTAATAGTTGAGATTCATCACGTAACATCAAACCCATTTTATTTCGTTGGGCTTGTCTCAATTTTATGCCAACTGCTGTATATATGAAGGTTTTCGGACTCTTAGTCAAGATGTTGAAGAAGGTATCTGTCAGGTTTTGGCTTACATGTGGTTGGAGTCTGAGCTTTCTTCTGCATCAGGAAGCAATGTTGTCTCATCCTCATCCTCATCTGCATCATATACAGCTAAGAAAGGTAAAAGACCTCCTTTTGAGAGGAAGCTTGGGGAGTTCTTCAAGCACCAGATAGAATCCGACATTTCCCCGGTTTATGGAGATGGATTTAGGGCAGGTCAAAAAGCAGTTCGCAAGTATGGCCTACAGAGGACCCTTCACCATATCAAGATGGCGGGGAGTTTCCCATTTTGAGTATAGATATCTCCCATTTAACCGATTGTTTCTCATTCTTTTTATAGATAAATCCTGGCCTCCTGTTATTGAAAACGGCAGCTAAGGTACTTTGGCATTAGCATTGAGGCAGTGCTGATTTTTTTTGAACTTGTAATTAATTGATACCTCTCCTCATGTATTGATTACATTCATATGATTTTTTAAATATATTTTAGTCACACGGATAATTATTTGTATAATCACTGTTAAGATACTTTATAATATTTAAAATATTCTAATATAAACAAATGCAGAGCAAGAAAACTTATGTATTAAAAAACATTGCCACGCTGTTAAAACCTCAAATAGGAGTGTCTCTCATATTTCGTGGGAGGAACAAAAGCGTGGGAACAACGTTACTATAGATTATTTTAAATAATACATTTTATATAAATATTATAAATTTTAAGAAATATAAATGTCTAATGAAATCTCAATTTTGATATTTACTTTAATTTCAATTTGAATTCCTTACTTCTTTTTTAATACTTTAGTTGTTTCATTTTGAAAAAAACTTAATTGTTATTTTTTGTTAATGATATTTAAATTCAAATTAAATATTGTATAATTTCATTTATGATTGTAAAATATTTTAATACTTCAACACTATTTCATTTTTTCTTATATTTCTCAAATTTATTTGTCTTTATTTACTTAAAATAATTATTTGTTTTCTTATAAAATAATTGTTTTATTTGTAAAAAAAATTAAAATAATAATTTATTTAATACATGATTAAATAATTTGAATATGTACAAAAAATAGCTTTAATATTTAGTGATACTACTTCTTTGCATTAAATATATTTTTAGTTATACAAAAATGTTCCTTATCCATCTTATGCCACGGGGTATTTGATATCCAAATATTTTTTTATCAGGTTTATTAACATATTGCAATAGCTATTTATTATAAATAAGTTAATCTTTCATAAGTCTGTTTATTATATGAAATTTTTAAATTGTAGCAGATTATTTTTATTATTTTTACTGTTATTTCCAGCTTTTAATTCTTTCCATTCACAAATTTATTTTTTCTTTAATTAATTTATAAACATTTCAACTTGTCATATATCTTGATTTAATTTATTTTATATTTTTTTTATAAAAATTCAATTTGACAACAAATACATTCTGAGAACTAATGCAGAATTGCAACACGTCTCCTTCCTTAATATCCCTGTCTTTAGCAAAAGCGTACCATCCACCGAGAATATACATCTCCATTATTTCAGACCTCTTTCTCAATTCACAGTCATAGGAACGTGACTTGTCAGTGTCATATAGAATGATGGAGTCTTGTGGTTTGACTTGGCACCTCTTGATCACATGGCGCGGTATTTACTGCACATCACATAGGCAATAATTTAGAAACAACCAATGTATTCAATCCTATTATAATAACAAACATTCTGCTACATAGCTTACATATACATTCGACCGCAGCGCTTTCGCGTCTTTCACAACCTGTACCCAGCCCCCTAATAGATACTTCTCCGATTTTTCCGGTGTCTTCTTGACATTGCAAAAATATGGGACACATTTATCCGAGTCACGGAGACATAAGTATTCAATAGGTTCCCGCAAGCATTGGCAATAGATATGTGTTGGAATTTTCTGCATATACGCACGAACATTAACAATGCATTATAACTCTTATCACAGACAAACATCTCATATTAATGCAATTTTACATTACTTACAAACACATTTCTCTTCAACTTTTCAGCATTGGTTACCACTGTACTCCAGTGTACTGTGTGTGCAAGCATTGGAGGAGTTTCCCTACAATATATCACCATGATTATAATGTTAAAGATAACTGTTTTGTGTCATGTCATTTTCATCAAACAAAATGTAAGAAACTAACAACATCCGACTAAATAAACACCTAAACCTTTAACTGACGGCCGATGACCTCGTTGCTACACTCAGCTCATTTGCTTCTCCGATCCATGTTTCAACTGTTATGGCGTCAATATTTTGTGGTTTTAAAAAGGTGATTGAAAACAGTAACGTTCCCCCACCCTTCCCAATATTTTCTTTGAAGTGCATGCACACCTCTTCATCTACTTTGAAAATATATTTATTCCTTTTTTTAATTTTTTAAAATATACTTTGTCTATTTTTTTATTTATTATTATGCATACCATTTTCTAATTAGTTAGTTTTTCATTTAATTAATTGATATATTCTATTAATGATGTTTAAATTCAATTTAAATTTTGAATAATTTATTTAATTTTCGATTAAATTTTTTTTTAGTCTTTATTTACTTCAAATAATTATTAGTTTGTATACCATTTTCTAAATAATTAGTTTTTCATTTAATTAATTGATATATTCTATTAATGATGTTTAAATTCAAATTAAATTTTGGATAATTTATTTAATTTTTTATTAAATTTTTTTTAGTCTTTATTTACTTCAAATAATTATTAGTTTCTATTTTAATCGTGTTTATTCAAATATTACAACAACTCTTTCAAAGTAATTAATTTACGTTAATTAATTTATAAATATTTCAACTAATTATAATTTTTTTTTATTTCTACATTTTTTTTAAAATTAAATAATATGGCAACAAATACATTTTGAAACAAACGCGCGACAACGACGGGTCCCCGTGCGAACGCACGGGTTACACACTAGCTTATGTAAAGATGAGTGAGAAACATACTTTAAGATATTTACATTTCAGGTTTATTATGTCACTAATTGTTTTTATTTATGTTTCTCTTTGTTTATTATTCCTCTGATTTTATTGTTGATAGTTGTGATTCTGTATCGCAAAAAAGTATTTCTGTTTATATATATATATATATATATATATATATATATATATATATATGTGTGTGTGTGTAATCTGATTTGTTCATACTTAAATTAATTAAATTGTTACTACACAATCATTATCTCAAACTTATAAACAAATATTTGTATTTCATGAAATACTAATCAATTACAAAACATATCATAGATAATCTCATCTGGTGCAAATTAAATTACTATGAAAAAGAAAAGAAGTTAACAATTTAAGAAAATGACTTTCATTAATTATTGATATAGTCACTTTAATTTATTTCAATATAAATTACTCTTTTACAATATTTTTATATCTAAAATTATTAATCTTTTTAAAATATTAAAGCAACTTTCACTAGTTTTTTTTTTAATATTACTATACTCTTACAATTTTTTTTTTTTTTTGAAAAAACAAAGAAAATTATATAATTAACACCAGGCACAAGTAATGCCTAAAATAGACACCCAGTTCAACAGAAAACTCAGCACATCAGTGAGCTGTTACCATAACAGTGTAACACAAACTAATTTGTGACACACTGAGTATCATCCTAAAATACAAAATAGAGCACCTTCGACCAATATTAAGAAAGGGTCAGCAGTGACGCAAATAAGACGAGCACCTCCCAACACCAGATCTCTACCTTGCAAATAATTTTGCTTCTTGGTGTGATAGCAGGTCGTTAGCTGTTTTATTTCCGGATCTTCATAACATAGCAACGATGCCCAGAAGCTTGGTGATAGATAATGGTAGGTGGGCTGGTGATGTTTGGCTGTGGAATGTAGAATTTTGTCAGGATATTGAGGATCAACAATTATTACATCAGCTGGCTAGATTCAATCTTTTAATTCACAGTAAAAGGCTTTACAAGGAGAATAAGGATGGAATTTCTTGGAACCTTAAGTCAGGGACTGATGCGGTTTTTTCGGTGCATTCGGCGTATGAATTTTTGTATAATAAGAAGATTAGTCCTCACGATATTCCTCGTGATATGTCTGCAGCGTTTAAATTGATTTGGTTAGTTTCATCACCAATCAAAACGGTGGTTTTCGGTTGGCGGTTATTTCACGATCGGCTTCCTACGCGTGATAACTTACGTCTTCGTGGGGTTATATCTTCTGCTCATGACACTGTTTGCCCCTTCTATTTTCAAGTCACAGAAACGGTATCTCATTTATTGTTTCATTGCCCTAAAGTTATCTTGTTGTGGAGGAGAATTCTTGGATGGCTTGGTGTTGTGGTTTCCTTGGATGGATCAATGATAGAACACTTTAGAGGTTGGATATCTTCCTTAAATAGTGAGGGGGTAACTGTAAAGAATGCAATAGGCTTGTGGCTTATAGTTTGTTGGTATGTGTGGAAAGTCAGGAATGATATTCTATTTAATGATGCGTTTTTGATAGAAGAGGAAATAGTGCATAAGATCATGATTATAGCTTGGAGGTGGATTGGTAGAAAATACAATTTTACATGTAATTACTATGATTGGTTCAAATCGCCTATAGATTTTTTGTAATGACGGTTGATCGGTTGAATTTTGTAAATGGGTCGGATACCCCTATTGTATCCTTATTTTGAATATAGTTGCTTATTAAAAAAAAGAGAATTCACTACAGAGCCTGTGATAACAATAGTATATACTTTCTATCCACCACTCCAAACCAAACGAGTCCACGGGGAGATAGATTCCTTCCAAGATTGCCAATTACCACGACTGAATTTTACCGAATGAGAGCTTCCAAATAAAACAGGAGCAT
Source organism: Lathyrus tuberosus (assembly GCA_022829125.1). NCBI lineage: Eukaryota > Viridiplantae > Streptophyta > Magnoliopsida > Fabales > Fabaceae > Lathyrus > Lathyrus tuberosus. Next base: position 1,494,169 of record JALAZF010000532.1, on the reverse strand, counting down.
ACGGAACCACAGTAACGCTCAACCAAAACGCATATAGGCTGCGTCTAGACACATCATCAACCCCAGAACCAAATCTGATCCAAAATCCAAAAGAAACTCAGCACCTCCATGCAGAGAAAAAATTGCCCAAAAAATTATATTAATTACATTTAATAAAATATTTAATAAACCAAACTTAATTTGTAAAATATACAAAAACTCAGAAGAAAAACAACATAAAGTGAGATAGAAGATATAACAGAAAGATATACCAAAGGACATGATGGCTCTCATGCAAAATTCTACATGTTCAATTTTTAATTAATATAAATATTCTCTATACTGTTGGAAGACACTTAACTCAAGAAAGATTTATTTAGTACAGTATTCAAACATTTTATATACATTAAATTGGAACCTGAGATTTGAATCTCCATTGGGACTATATATTTAATCATTCACGAATTATAAAACAGTTGCAATTTCTCGAAGTACTAAATAGTTTTTACTAAAACCATTTCTAGCTAGGTTTGGCTACAAAAGATGAAACATCAAAATCATTTTTCTTTATTTATGTAAAAATAACATCTGGTTTTGGAGAGTAGGAATTGCCCTAGAATATTTACCAACTGTTCATGAAAATTCATTAGAAAATTCCAAATTTGATTAACATATACTGCCTCCGTACAGAGGTGTCAAAAACCCTAAATAACAAAGCTTCAATAATTAAGTCCCTTGTTGACTTCATTTTTTTAAGTCTTTTATTAAATGAATATTCTTTTAGCCTCTTATTTTTTAGTCCCTTTATATTTTTGTCTTTAATAGGCTTAAGTGAAATACTTAAAATCTAATTTATTTGAAATAAAATATTTTATATTATAAAACCGATTTTTTCTAAAATCAATTTTTTCTTAAAACTGTTTTTTTTTCCTAAAACCAATTTTTTCTAAAAATAAAAAAAACCGATTTTTTCAGAAAATAAAAAAAAACTTATTTTTTCCAAAAATAAAAAAATCTGATTTTTTCCGAAAATTAAAGAAAAAACCAATTTTTTCCGAAAATATAAAAACCGGTTTTTTCAGAAGAAAAAAAAAACCTATTATTTTAAAAAAAAAAAAACCCGATTTTTTTCCAAAAAAAGAAAAAATCGATTTTTTCAAAAAATTAAGAAAAACGATTTTTTCAAAAAATTAAAAAAAAAACCGATTTTTTTCGAAGATAAAAAAACTGATTTTTTTCAAAAATAAAAAAAAACCGATTTTTTCTGAAAATACAAAAAAAAAACTGATTTTTTTCAAAAATAATAAAAAAAAGATTTTTTCCGAAAATAAAAAAAAACGTCTTTTTCCAAAAAAAAAACTCAATCTTTTCCGAAAAATTAACAAAAAACTTATTTTTTCGAAAATAAAAAAACTTGATTTTTTCCGAAAAAAAAACTGTTTTTTTTTTGGAAAATAAAAAACCGATTTTTTCCGAAAATGAAAAACTCGATTTTTTTCGTAAAAAAAAAACGATTTTTCCAAAAATGAAAAAAACCGATTTTTTCTGAAAATGAAAAAAACCGATTTTTTCCAAATATAAAAAAAATCGATTTTTTCCGAAAATGAAAAAATCGATTTTTTCTAATTTAAAAAAAAAAACCTATTTTTTTCGAAAATGAAAAAACCTGATTTTTTTTCGAATATAAAAAAATCGACTTTTTCCGAAAATGAAAAAAACTGATTTTTTTCCGAATATAAAAAAACCGATTTTTTCCGAAAATGAAAAAAACCGATTTTTTTCGAAAATAAAAAAACCAATTTTTTCTGAAATTGAAAAAGCCCGATTTTTTCCGAATTTAAAAAACCGATTTTTCCCTAAAATGAAAAAAACCGATTTTTTTCGAAAATAAAAAAAAATTGTTTTTTTTCCAAAATAAAAAAAAAATTGTTTTTTTCCGAAAATAAAAAAAAAAACAATTTTTTCCAAAAATAAAAAAAAACGATTTAAAAAAAAATTGATTTTAAAAATCTATTTAAAAAAAAAAAAAGTCAAGTTTTGAAAACGTTGGGGTTTTGAGGCCCTACTTGAATTTTAGGGGCCGTTAATTTAGGGGGTCTACACATTTTGGGGCTCATTTATTTTTAAAATTTTGAATCCTTCTATTTTTGGAGACTTTGAAATTTAAGCCCCAGCCCCTTAAATTGACACCTCTACCTCTGTCCCAAATTATATGTCATTTTGCAAAAAATATTTGTCCCAAATTATAAGTCATTATATAATCCTAATACAACATTAATAACATTTTTTCTAATATACCCTTAACTATTTATTTCTCTTTCTTCTTTTGATTCTATTAATCGTAATTAATGAAGGACAATAGTGTAAAGCCATACATAATTTTTTTTTCTATATAACATTGATTACTTTTCTTAAACTATGTAAAATGCTCAAAACATCTTATAATTTGAGACGGAGGAAATACTACAATATGACAAGCATAGCCTTTTGTTGAGAAGGTTGTTGGAGTTGGTGTTTGTCCCATAATTGGTCTCTGAATAATTCGCCACTGATTGGTTAAATAAGTGCTTAATTAGTTTATTGACTATGAGGTAATCATGATAACCAAGTTAATTGAAACACTATTTTGGTTGTTGTTGAGTGATAAAATGATTTATTAATTTACTACTATTTAAATTAAAAAATTACTATATAAATATAGTGATAAAGGTTTATTTGAATTAAATTAATAAAAATACTAATTCATAATTTAAATTTGTTTAATATCAACATCAAAAAATTGTCTATATAAACTCTTTTCCATTTTTTTATCTAATCAAACGTTGGACATGAGATCTTCTTAATAATTATATACAAAAGTAGTACTAGATACCATTTATAAAAAAATAAGGTGGTTCACTAGTTCCTTATAAGCCATAGAATTGACTGTTAAACCAAAGTCAAACAAGAACTATAATACTTTCCACTTCAAAACGAATAAAAAATCTATACAAGAGAAATGATACTTGAAGGCATCACCGTCTTGTACCTTATATATCCACCTAAAAATACAATTTCAAATACCCAACCCAAAAATCACATGTTCCAAGTAGAAGATCAGTCGATTTTGCACGGCTAGCACAAAACACACAAAAGTATTGAAATGCCTCACTAAAATTCTCTACCTAAAGAGGTTTTGGCGAGTATAAGTCATATCTCAAAGTAAATTCAAAGAAATAACATTGACTTAGGGGACGTCTTACTCTTCCACACATCTGTTAAGTTTCTTAATCACCTTCTATGAGCAGCCACCCCACATGTCCGCCTCCCCGAACAACAAATAAGTTGATTTAACTTAGTCGTTCCTCCAAGATTAGGAGTCCTCTTCTCTAGAAAGATCAATCCCATTAATTATTGTTAATAAGGAGACTAATAACTCATGCTTACAAACAAACTACTTCGTCCCCTACCTCAACTCACGAAACCCTAAACCCTTACTCATATTCCCCCATTTTCCCCTATGAAGTCGCCCCTCTGAACTGAAACTTATTCTTTTAAATCTCTCTTTATGAAAGAGACACATTGAACTCAACCTTTAATCCAAATATACATCATAAACTCATTACCCACCTCCTTAAGAATACACTCAAATAATTAAGGTGACATCGAAGACCCTTTAGATCTAAGGAGAAAGATTGATATCCACTAGAAGGAAGTAGATTGGAATCCCTCCAAGCGAACCAAAGTCTCGACGGACTCGTTCAAGGTTATAACCACCTCTCTCAAGATAGTATCCCTTCCATAAATAAGCCTCTGACGCCACTTATCCATGAAAACAAGATTAAACAATGTGTACATCCCTAACCCCTAGAACACCCTTACTCTTGTTGGTTTGTAAAGTAGTTTTAAGGACCAAAATAATAATATTATTATTATTTTTGATAAAAGTGGTTTTACAATAACTATTAATAATAAAAACAACATATTTAGGTTATTTTTATAAGAAATTGGATTAATAAAGAGTATTAGGGGTACTCCTCCCAAATACCAAAGTTAACACATAAAGATAGATCAAATGAGTCTTGCTTCAATCATAAAAGTTAGAACAACCTTTGGACTTCAAACCTATGATATGCCAAAGTCCAAACAAATAATTTAATGTTGTTAACCAACTCTCGTACATCATAAATGTCTCCTCTAAAGAGGATATTATTTCCCATGATCCAAATGCTCCAGCTAGTTGTAAACCAAATGACAAGTTCCTTGTTGATTGAACTATACCCTTCACGAGACTAGAGAACCACTTGAGAATAGTAAGGCCCTCAAATGGTTGATTACCTTCTCTATCAAGCCAATCCAGAATTCGATAACAAATTTTGATGAAAAGAGGAGACTGAAACAACAAATTGTTATGATCTTCTTCCTCCATAAAGTAGAAGATACAAGTTTTACTATGATCATCACACTACAAGAAAACACTGTTTTAGCGTCGGCCAGAAGCCCTAGCTAACAACAAAAAAATCGACGCTACAAGGGGTTAGTGTCGGCTTAGTGTCGGGGTTGGGGTGGACTTTCCAAAGCTGGAAGTTAGTTACAGTTAGCGTCAATTTTTGCGCGACACTACTATAACGTCGACTTTTCTTTACGCTAAAGCAACACTAGATGATGACCCTTTTCTCTACGCTAATTACTGATTTTGCGTCGGTTAAAATCGACGCTATGTAATGCTAGGTGTAATTTTTTGATTGACTTGGCTTTCATCAAGGATATATCCACGTCATTAGATAGCGTCAGTTATTTGGCCGCTACTACAATACTTAGTCAGCAATTTAGTTTATAATAGCGTTGGTTTCGCGACCGTCACTACTAGACTTAGTCAGCAAATTATTTTATAGTAGCATCGGTGTCGTGGCCGCCACTACTAGATTTTGCCAGCATATTATTTTGCTCTAGCGCCGGTGTCGTGGCTGACACTACGAGATTTAGCCAGCAATTTATTTTATAGTAGCGTCGGTGTCGTGGCCGCCACTACTAGATTTAGCCAGCAAATTATTTTCCGCTAGCGTCGGTGTCGTGGCCGACACTACTAGATTTAGCCATCAAATTATTTTATAGTAGCATCGGTGTCGTGGCCGCCACTACTCTATTTAGCCATCAATTTGTTTGATTGTAACATGTTCTTATCGAAACCTGTTTATTATCAATTTAATCAATACGATTATCTATCTTAATCAAAACCTGATTGTTAATACGATACTGAACACAATCCTATACCAAAACCTGACTTGAAATACATAATCTTTTGAGATCCATATGAGATCCAAAACAAATTTACTTCAAAATACATAATCCCAATACATCAATTTCAAAATACTAATGAGTTCCAAAATACACCAACCACTATGCCACGGAAGGGAAAAAACAGCGTTTTTTTTTGGCTTTTAACAACGCTTAAAAGCGCTGCCTAAGGTGGCGCTGCTATAGGTAAAGACAGCGCTTTTGTTTTATGCAAAAGCGCTGTAGGCCTTTAGCAGTGCTTTTTCTGGAAAAACGCTTTCTAAAGTAGGCCTTTAGCAGCGCTTTTTATGGAAAAGCGCTGTCTAAAGTGGGCCTTTAGCAGCGCTTTTGCTGGCCTTTTATGCTTTCTATTGGCATCTTTAAGCAGCGTTTTTACAGGAAAAAGCGTTTTCTATTGTCCCCCTTTAGACATCATTTTTTAAAGCGCTGTCTAATGTATTTTTTATTTCACTTTAAGGCAGCGCTTTTAATGGAAATCGCTTTCTATTGTGAACTATAGGCAGCGCTTTTTCTGAAAAGCGTTGTCTTTTATTCACGTAATAATCGCATGGAATCTCAATTTGATCCAAATGAAGGTTTTCTCTCATAAACCTCAAAACGTAATAACCGCAATCTATACTTGTATTGCTCTAACAAAATAAAAACAAATAAGAATATATAGTTGTCTTGTTTTATCAAGTATCATCACTATTATAAGCAAAATTGTGAAAATTAATATACCTTCACTCTGATCCATGTAATGTTGTTTTCTTTAGTCCATGATACTCGAGCTTCTCTTTGTGATCGGATTAATAGCAACCAACAAACCAGTGACCACTGTAAAAAAAACAAAAGTTTAGATGGAAATTTTCTACGCAAAAGATACAAAGATTAGAATGAAATTAGAATGAAAATCTAACTTGTTGCCAGTATTATACGGGCAGAAGACACGAAATAGAATCTGTTTGACAATTGATTCCCGCGCATCAATTTGTCATACAAGAACCTTAAATAAAAACATAATAAACATTAGACTATTTTCATTGAAATGTGTAAATAAATTGTTCAACTTATTAAATAATAGACACGAAATAGTACCTTTTGCACTAACGTCTCTTTCTTTTCTTGGTTGGAATATGTTCTACTCGTCTCTTAACAACATAGACGGTTGGATTGATCCAAATACCCTCATTATGATCATTTTTAATATATGATTCATTTTCTATAATATTCTCATCTTGATCATTTCTACTAAACGATTCAATCTCAACATCAATATCACCTTGATCTCCAATGTTTTCATCAATTACTTTGTTAGATAAAAGCACTATAGACCATTTCGTACTTTTCAGATCAGTGACATAGAACACTTGTTTAGCTTGAGAGGCTAGAATAAAAGGCTCATCTTTGTACCCCACCCTATTAAGATCCACTTGCAAAAATCCTGACTTATCCATTCGTAAGCCATTATTATTTTCAACCCACTTGCAACCAAATATAGGAATCTGAAACTTCTCATAATCAAACACCCAAATGCGCTCGATAACCCCAAAATATGACAGATTTGTAAATTTGGGGTTTAAGTCCTTCACACTTGAAATGTGCATTGCTTCAGCTACCATGGTGACACCACTATTTTGCATAGTACTTTTATCATCTTGTTCTTTGGTATAAAATGTGTATCCATTAATTGCGTATGCGCTATAAGAAAACACAACCAAACTTGGACCATGTTGAAACTTTCCATCAATAATTCTTTCATTTGCATGCCAAGTCAAGTGTCTTGCATCGGTTTCACTATGAAACATGCGTCTAAATCTCTGAATTATAGGAAAATACCATAAGACTTTTGGTGGAGACAACTTTTTCTTATATCGAGATACACCACATTTAGGAAACTCATTTAACGATGCATACTCATTTCGAAACAAAACGTAATCATTTGGATATGCATGTATCTTATCATAGCTCATGCCAATAGAGCACAACATCTTTTTGGCCTCATATGTTCAATTGGGAAGAACATTATCCTCTGGAAGCATATCTTTCATAAGGGCTAATAACTCTATGAAACTTTTATCCGACCATCCATTGTCCGCCTTTACGTTGTACAACTTTAATACCGCAGACAATCTTGTGAATTTAGTGCAACCATTATACAACGGTTTCTCTGCATCGCTTACCAACCACTCAAACATTTTGGGACAATCCTTAAAATCTTCTTCAAGTGCTTCTGCAATCTCTTCGACTCGATCACAATCGTATATATCTGTGCAATTTTCATTTGAAGCATAGCTCGTATTATCCCTCGATTCAACATTCCCGTTACTTTTCTCACCATGCAAATTCCAACATGTATAACTTCGATCAATTCCATGCCTCATTAAATGCGATGTCAACTGAACTGCGTCAACCCGACTCCCATAACAGCAATCCAAGCAAGGACATGTCATTCGACTAGGGTCTTTGGCACGCGCAACAACAAACTTAATGAATTCTGATACCCCATTCTCATACTATTTCGACAATCGACTTGAAGACATCCATTTCTTATCCATGGTTTTACTAATTAAGCTAAACAAAAAGAAAATAAAAACTATTTACCTGTAGGGAAGTCAACAGCTTCTGGACCAACACAGTGTAAGATTCTTGGAAACAATCAGACTTTCACTCTTCACAAGTAACCCCTATAGCAAATTCACTAAGTTAGAATTGATGTTGTATGCCAAATATAATAGGACAAATTTAGTATATAATAGGACAAAAAAGATATATCGGAGAAACAAGTCAAAGTCTCAAGAATCAATTAATTTCAACAATCTCATTTTCATTTTCATCACTAACATACCAAATATAACAATTAATTTCATTATCATTTTCAATCAACAATTAGATTAAAATAAAGTAATCACTAAAAAGTATCCATCAACAATGTCATTATCATCAATTAATTTCAACAAATCATCACTAACATTCAACATCAACTTACAAAATTAACACCAATTCCTAACATAAATCCACCACAAATATCACTATTTATCATCTTCAACTTTACTACAACAACAATTTCAAAATCAAATTCAAACAACAACCACATCAACACTAATTCACCAAATCGACAACAACCACATCAACACTTTAATACTCTAACAACACTCATTTTTCTATAACACTCATTTTTCTAACAACCCTCATTTTTGTAATGGATATAACAACACTCAAACAAACTACATTCAAACTAACACTCATTCAAACCACATTCAAACTAACACTTTCAAACTAAAAACAAAACAAAAACATAACAACACTCATTCAAACTACATTCAAACTAACACATTCAAACTAAAAACAAAACAAAAACAAAACAAGATGCTCAAGAACAAACTCTCAAGAACAAACAAAAGAAACAGTGACACTCACGGAAGAATGCCGGTCGGAGAAGATGGAGATACGAACAGAGGAACAGTGCCGGTCGGAGAAGACGGACAGAGGAACAGTACCAGTCAGAGAAGACGATCAGAGGAACACGGACGGAGAAGACGAATAGAGGAACACAGACGGAGAAGTCATGAGAGAGAGGGAGAAGTCGCGAGAGAGAGGGAGAAAGAAAACAAATGTTAGGGCGTTCAGAAATAATCAAAAGTTTTTTAATATTTATAAAATAATAACATAAGACATCGCTTTTGGAAAGCGCTTTGTTATGTATTAGCTTTAGCAGATCTTTTTCTCTAAAAGCGCTTTTGTTTTAATAGCCTATAGCAGCGCTTTCAGAAAGCGCTTTCTAATGTGTGACCTATGTAAGGCCTTTAGCAGAGCTTTTTAAAAGCGCTTTCTAAAGTGTGCCTTTAGCAGCGCTTTCCAAAAAGCGGTTTTATAGGTGTCACATTTGTATGGCTTTTAGTAGCGCTTTAAGGAAGCGCTTTCTAAAGTAGGGTTTAGGCAGCGCTTTTCTTCAGTGTGTTTTTTTTAAACATATAGCAGCGCTTTTGATTAAAAGCGCTGTCTATGTTGTGCTTCCAAAAAGTAATTTTGGTGTAGTGAACATCAAAATAGACCAACATTAAAATACACCAACATCAAAATACACCAACATCAAAATACTAATGAGTTCCAAAATACTGATAATCTCCTAAACGATCTACGTACTAATCATGATAACCAACATAAACTTCCTCATCATCATCCTCATAATCCTTCTCCTCCTGCAACATCCAAAATAAATAGTCACGAGTCAAACACATAAAGATTCAAAATAAATAGTCACGAGTCAGAAATATAAAATATGGCCAATATCAGACATTGATCTTTGCATCTACATCCCATCATAGCAAACTAAACAACATAATCCAATCAGTATAGGCATGCTTCTAACCACCCTATACCTCAAACACATTTTGGCTAAGTCATTAGCACAACAACAATAACAGTTCACTTAGTACAATCCAATAACAAGTTAACATAACCCTAATCACCAACAACCAATCCAAGCTAATTTAACATGTAGTTCTAATTGCTTTTTTTTCTTTTCAATTCTAACAGCACTAACAGATCAATCTTGTTGATAAGCCAATTCATATTTAAAGCAAACAATTGATGCATTTTTCACTAGCATACTAACAGCCCTAGCATAATTAACTCAAAGCATGGTTCAAAGCTGCATGATAATCCAACAAATCATCATGTACACAATCATCATACCATTTACATACACACATTCAGTGCTTCCATATCCTTGTAACATGATTTTAACAGTTCATTAAATTGATTTTTAAGCTTTAGCAGTGCAACCACATCAACTTAATCAACTCAATTCATTAACAATCGACTAACACAACTCTACATCAACATTTTAACATTCACTTACTAACTAATCTTTGTTTTTTTACCTCTAATAATGCAACAATTATAGCCAATAACTAACCTGGTTCAGTTAACATTCTTCTAACAATTTCAACATACAACCAATTCAATTCAATTACTAACATTTTTTAACACAACCAATCTTCAAGCACTACAACAAACCAAAACAACCATCGAACCATGTGAAAGGAGAACAACCATAAGCAGCTATCAATCGAAAATCCATTAAAAAAAACCTAACAACCTCAGAGAAAAATAGAATGTACCGAATCGTTATAATCAGGATGACCACTCATAGGAGCACTAGAAGGACCCGCTTGACGAGAATGCAACATATCAAATTTCTTTGACAATTCATCAAATTTCTTTGCTAATTCATCTGTCCATGCATTAGCCCGTGTAGCCTCTTCACGTGCAGCAGCAGCTTCAGCTCTGGCAGCCTCAATGGCCTGGTTATCTACTTCTGTATGTGGGTTTGTAATTGATACCTGTGTCAAGAAGTTCACTCCATATGTTATGTTACGCGCCAATTATCCAGTTCCATAACACCGCCCCCGTGTTTTACCCCCTGCATTGTTGATCCTTCCACTTCATCACCAGCTTGTGTCAAACTACTGCATAATTTTTCCTGTACACGTTGATAACACAAACCAATCAATTAGTGAGCACACAAAATTCATGTAAACATTACCAACAATAGCTCGATCAAATATGAACAAACAGTAAAGGTTTTGGATCAAAATCCCATATACGAAAGCAAGACAATACCAACACGATTTATCCTTGTTGATTGTACAGATATATACCTTCATATTTAATGAAAACACACATGAATCAGCCTTTACACATCAGACTGTTCCCTTTTTCATTTTTAAATGCAAACATATCAAAGTTATCAAACAAGATTGAGTAAAACAAAGTATCAAACAAGATCAATAATCAAATCAAATAATGTGAAATGGTCCATCACATAAGATATTACAATCAATATCAACTTTCTTTATGCAACTTTTATAATGGTGTCCCTACATGTTTACAAAATGTTAAAAACAACTCATATGCTGCTATGTTCTATTAGTCATAATTCAAATTTGATGCTAGTGTAACGTGCTTATGTGACATAAAAAAACTTTTATTAGCACACTTTAGCTTACATATTCTCCACACTACAACTAGAAATTCATTTATAAATTTTGCAGCATCATATATACAGAATCACTAGCAAAAAAATGATTCCTCTAAGCTCATATTTGACTATTATACTAATAGCAGTTTTATTTTCATATAAATCTTCTGCAGTTTATTCTACTCATGAAGGTAATTTCCTTCAATGTCTCTATAGTTATTCGCATAACTCCACTTCAATCTCTAAATTTGTGTACACAAAAACCAATTCGTCTTACTCATCAATAGGTGTTGGTGGACACATCAGTGGCGGCGGATATGGAACCGTAGTGCGTAAATTTGGTCTTGCAGCTGATAATACAATTGATGCTCATATAATTGATGTGAATGGTAGGTTTCTTGACAGAGAAGCAATGGTAAGGATCTGTTTTGGGCTATTAGAGGTGGTGGAGGAGCAAGTTTTAGTGTTATAATTTCATGGAAGATAAAACTTGTTCAAGTTCCATCAATTGTGACAGTGTTTAATATTCCAAAAACATTAGAACAAAATCTAACAAAATCTAACAATTTTTGAGTTAGTAATTTTTAAAATATCTAAACAACAACTTTCTTTATCTATGAATGAATGAAGTGACAAAGCACCATTTATACATACAAATTTAGATTAAGATCGGAAACGTTAATCTAAACATGAACGCTGGCGTTATTTTTCACCGAACGATTGTAGTCTCCCATCAATCTACACATGAAAAGATTAAATTTTTTTTTTCATTTAATTAATCTACAAAAATTGAACATCAATTACCTTTCAAATGGATACATCCAACGATAATGTACATGACCACCAAGGATTGCTTCAGCAGGTAGGTGAATCGGGAGATGTTCCATCGAGTCAAAGAAACCAGTTGGTAAAAAATCCTTCCAAGCTTGGATATAATGATGGGAATGTTTTGTTCCAACCTAACAAGGTCTTCCAACTTCAATGTATTACAACACAAGTCTTTAAAAAAATGACATAACTCAGTTAGCGGCTTCCATATCTCAAGAGGCAAGGAATGAAAAGCAATTGGAAGCAAAAACTCCATGAATACATGATAGTAATGGCTTTTCATCCCCTTCATCCTACCCTTGGTAGCATCAGCACACCTAGAAAGATTAGAGGAATAATCATCCGGCATTTTTCGTTCCTTAATCCATCTACAGACTAACTTTGCCTCTTCGGGTGTCAATGAAAATTTTGCCTTTGGCTTAGCTGTAAGGCCCACATATAATACTTGCATCAAATCTCATATTATACATGAATTTCACTTTTGGTACTGAAATATACCATAAGCTCCTAGTTAACACATTATACACATAAATGCCTCTAATACAAAACACTAAAAGTCTAAGGCATTACATATACAAGATGTTCCAAAATGATAAAACTAAGAACTAGATCAATATAATGATCTCAAAACATAACGCCATAGCGGAAGCCATGCCATCACAAAACCACGATCCATAAGGAAAGTCAAATAACCTTGTCCTTACCCTTCTCCGAACCTGCAGAACCTGTGATGTAAACAACAACAGTGGGGTGAGATACATCAAATCTCAGTGAGTTCCTATCTTAAAGTCCTCTTGGCTTTACAAGGTTCTAATAATCCTAACTCATGTCAAGGGGACGGGGGAAAAGACCATGAGTACATACACCAGTAACCATCACGGTGAGCCTGTAAACTCACACTAGTACCGAAGTACCTCTTGAGCCTGTAAACTCAAGGATTCACAATCAATAACCATACCAAGGCATCCCCTTTTCCCGTCCGCTTCTACGTCTAGAAGACGATCCGAGTCATGGATCCTCGAATTACTTGACATACGAAATGGATTCGGGAACAACGGCCTGTTAGCCGTGAACCGTCACTTCTCATGGCCTGTTAACCATCACAAGTCTCTACCCGTAGGTCCCATTCGTACTAAACGCGGGAATCAAACCTGCCAAGTAATGGTGCATAAGTTTCAGAGGAGCTCGAGACCCATGAAACGCACTATCCAAAAATAACCGGTTATGATTATACAATACACACGCCTCGGCCTTACTAGCACGAGCGTTGTTACTATTTCATCACACACCACACTGTTTAGGGTAAGTCCTCACTCTTCCTATTTCATTTTACATTAACATGCATATTCATTCACAACATGTTAAATAATAATAGGATAGGCAAAACGCATCATAAGTGCACAATAGAACAACATACCACAATTTAAACATAATCATATCACTTTTGAACTTTCCCGATTATTTAATCGGTCGGTAAAATCAACATGTTTTACTTCCATTGCGTAGAATATTTCCTCGGCTTTACATCGATATAAAGAACAATCGAAACCGATAAACGAAACTAAAGTTATGAATTTTTCCGTAAAGGTATAATTTTTCAACTCCCAGGTCGCGCTCAGCGCGCCCTGGTCCGCGCTCAGCGCGCAACTCCCTGCCACGAGAGGTTCCAAGAATTAAACACCGCGCTCAGCGGGCACCTGCGCGCTCAGCGCGCTCTGTGAAACTCAGAAAAATACCCTGCGATAACAGAACTTCATCCACCCTCTAAAACCACTCTAGGGCACATTTAGAAGTCAATAGAGGTTCAACATCACGATTATAGTAAGGTTTGATCACCACTATCATCAAAACATTTCATTTCATAAAAAACCCAATTATTCTAAAACCCTAACATTTCAAAATCATCAAACATCATATAGAAACATGAAAACAATCATCCCTACATGATTCTATGAACATACCCAACATTCATTTCAATTTCTAACCGATTCTATCCTTTAAAACATCGATTTCCACGATTTCGACCTAAAACTCATAACACTAAAACCCAAAGAAAAAATGGTTTCTAGCTAAACCCACCTTGAGATAGAGCAAGATGAAGATGATGAGAAGATTGGGTGAAGATTTGATGAATGGATGATGATGATTCTTGAAGTTCTTCAAATTTCCTCTTCCTCCTCTTTTTTCTCCTCCCTTTCCTTTTCTTTCCTTCTTTCTTCTTTCTCTCTCTTTCTTACTATCTTTTTCTTTTTATGTTTGGAATGTGGAAGGAAAAGGAATAAGTAGAAAACTAGTATTAGTAAATAATACTACTAAATGTCCAAAAGTCTCTTAAGTCCAAATTAGTAAAATACCTCAGAGTCGATAATATTAATTGGATTTATTCTAAGTACCGGAGTTACTCTAATTATTTTATCAACTAATTTCTCGGAGCAACCGGACTCAGTTGATCACAATATAATATTATTCGGTGTAATAAAAATACGGGGTATTACATTAGCCATCTTTGTTAAGAGGTAAATCCAATCTTACCTTCACATTGTCCTTTGTTTTTGCAGGATCGTTCATGACAGTGTAAAACACATTATCAAATACATTCTTCTCTATGTGCATCACATCAAGGTTGTGCCTTAACAAGTTGTCCTTCCAGTATGGAAGATCCCAAAATATACTTCTTTTGTTCCAATTATATTGTTTCCCATACCCTGGAAATTTGGTGGCCCAGACACTATCTGTGACTTTTGGAAAATCACGAATAGCTTCCCAAACATCATGGCCGGTAAATAATTTGTGGTGGTCTTTTTTTCATAATCTTGCTTTTTGTAAATCTCTTTTTACTTTTTCTGAAAGGATGATCCATTGGTAAAAACCTACGATGACAATCAAACCAACAACTTTTTCCACCATATCCTAAGGTGAAAGCATCTGTATTGTCCATGCAATAAGGGCATGCTAATTTACCTTGTGTCCCCCATCTAGACAACATACCATGTGCTGGAAAATCATTGATTGTCCACATTAAATGCGCTCTCATAACAAAATTTTGCTGCATAGAGATATCATATGTAACAATGCCATCTATCCACAAGCGCTGCAAATCATCAATAAAAGGTTGCAAGTAGACATCTATTTTAACTTTCGGGTTGTACGGTTCAGGTACAAGACAAGTCAAAAACATGTATGGTTTGGTCATGCACATTTCGGGAGGGAGATTGTATGGTGTGACTATTATTGGCCAACATGAATATGGAGAACTAGAGGCTTGAATGTAAGGGGTAAACTCATCAGTACATAAACCCAATCTTACATTTCTTGGGTCAATAGCATAATCGGGATAAACTTCATCGAAGTGTTTCCAAGCTTTTCCATCAGATGGATGACGCAAAACATTTGGATTGCTGGTGTTCTCATGATGTCATCTCATCTGAGTTGCAGATTCCTTTGAAGCATAAAGTCGTTGTAACCTAGGAATGATTGGAAAATAGAACATTCTCTTCACTGCCACATCTTTGTATTTTCCCATTCCACACTTTCACGGAACATACCTAGCAGCTCCACAAACTCTGCAGTGATTTAAGGTGATATCTTCTTTAAAATATAATAAGCATCCATTCACACAACAATCAATTTTCTCAACTTCCAATCCTAACTTAGACACCAACTTTTTCACTTGGTAATAGTTTCCAGGTAAGCATTCTTTAGTTGGACAAACATAAACGAGCATTTGAGAGAAAAAATCCATGGCCTTTTGAGGAATATGCCAACTAGACATGGCAGCCAACAACTTAATTGAAATAGATAGTCTGGATTCAGAAGCTCCCTCATGAATGGGTTAGTTTGCAGAGATTAATTCATCATAAAATCGTTGAGCTTTTTCATTTGGTACCTCACCCTCACTAATTGTTTCGTTTTCCATATTAGCATTCACATTTGGGACATTAACAAATAGCCTGAAAACATCAGAGACCATTTCATTCATTGCATCAAATTGTTCTTCATCACCTAGATTATCCCCACCAGCATTCCCGCCACTACTACAATAACCATCAAGATCCACATTCTGATTCTCTTCTCCATGATCAGTCCATGTATAATAGTTGGACAAAAAAACCATATTTGTACACTTGGTGTTTGACCTCATTAGGTGTTTTCAAGAGAATGTAGACGCATTTTACACAAGGACACCTTATCCCTCCTTCGTTTAAAAACTGAGGTCGATTCATCGCTTTATTGACAAACTCTTCAACTCCACTAACAAATTCATCTTTCAACCCATACCTATCGGAGTTTACTTTATCATTCATCCAACTTCGATCCATTCTCTACATAAAAAAACAAATATAAGTTTCTAATCTTCATTAATTGTTCAATTGACTTCTATGATATGGTTAATAGAACGGATGTAAAACGGTACTGAGAAATTTTTTAATATTAGTAGATACAAATATTGTTATTAAAGTCGTATTTTCCTTATAACTTCACTACAAGTTAAACTTGCAAAGAAATCAATATTGTACCGTAAGAAATATCAATTTTTATCTTTTAGTTTCACTTAAAGTTTGCCTTATTTTATATATATATATATATATATATATATATATATATATATATATATATATATATATATATATATATATATATATATAAACAGTACCTACCCATTCGCGTTTTCTTTTGTGATATCTACTGTTAATATAAGATCTAGTAATAGTTTGAGGATAACTTCTAAAAACCTATAGCTGACTAGATATATAACTATGAACTAGTTAGTTCTTATCTCACTTTTATGAATGTACATATGTCTCTGCATTAATATTTTTATTCAAACAGAAAAGAATATGTATATGTTAAAGAAAAGAGCATAAAACATCATTAATTAGTAGTATTTAACACTGTCCAAATAGTTTTTCATGCTAGTTATGACTTCTAGGTGTTGGTTTATATTATTCCATTATACCAAATGAAGGATAACATATATTTGGAAGATAACATTTCCCTACTGCAGCATTAGAAGGTGAGATACATCGCAAGAAAGATGGATATGCTAATGTCAGTTTTCCTCTCATATTAACATGATTCTTACAAACATAATTTTGCAGAAGTTAGATCCAAAATATCATGTGCTTAATATTATTTGACTATTTAAGTTCACTATCAAAATTTTATACGTGGTTTCTAACCAATACTAAATGAACCACATTGCACTTAAACAGAGAACCAACACAATTTTCTTTAATGACTTACATGTGTTCTTCTCAGTCATCGCAAACTAATAAGAGAGGCAAAAGAAAATGTGTAATTAGCACTAAAAATCTCTAACCTACCACATAATCTAACCTGTGAAGATACAAGATGGCCACTCAGCAAAGCAAGCTTAGTTAGACGAATTTGGAATTAAACTTACTGCACAGTAACCAACAAATATATCAAATCGGCGAATAAATATTCTAACAAGTCACAGAAAATTATTTGGCTAATATAATGTGGGCCATATAAATCTATAAAACAGATATTGAGAGGAAAATTCCTGATATATTGATATTTGGCTAAAGTTCACAGTGAGTAAGTAAGAATGAAAAAACAAAATTCATAATTACAGTGAGCTGAAAATAACAACCATTATAATCTTTTTGAATTGCAAGAGATTATCAACACTACCAAAAGAAACCTCAACAGTCAAGCATCAACTTTCGTTCAAAAGGAGAGGAAGAAAAAAACCTAGCCCCACAACAAGAACCTCAGAATTTCTACACAAAGCTTAAACCAAATTTCCAAGTACTCACATATAAGGAGGCAAAATTTATCAGAAATAACCCCATAGTAAAAACAAATCAGTACCTATCATCATCTTGCACGCATGAATTAAAAGAAATCAGTACCTATTCATGAAAGCAAATCGAACAAAATTCGTTTAACAAAATGACTCAAAAACGAACCATTAAGATGAATCTCTCACAGCAGCTCATGAATTCAATCCATCATAATACCACATTCCAAACCAGAATCATCAAGAAAAAAAATACTGTAATCAGCAAGTATAGCTATAATATTTCATCAGGCACTGTTTTGAAAATTTGTAAAAATAGTGACCAACATGTGAATTTCATAAACACCAGCAGCATATGTATAACAAGACATTGTTATTTGTAATACCCCGTATTATCTAAATGCTCAATTGGATATCAAATGAGATCAGATGAGCATATATGTGCTCTATCATTGGTAAATTGGATTAATGGAATCCTCTAAGTACTTTAAGTATTGACATTTGGGATCAATAGAGCAACTAATGAACTCTGAAGAGATCAATTATTTTATTAAAGGGATTAGTCCAAGAGAGGATTTTATGGTAATTCTAATAATTGATCATTTGGTGTGAGACGATATAATATCAATTGAAGATATTTTACCCTATTGAATTTATAGTATATAATAATAGTATTATATATATATATATATATATATATATATATATATATATATATATATATATATGTTATAAGAAAGTGAAAGGAAAAAGTTGGTAAGAGAAAGAGAAAGTGGGTGAGAAGAAGAAATAGAAAACGTGGGAAGGAGAAAGAAAAGGAGAAAGGAAGAGAAAAAGAAGAGGAAAAGAGGAAAATGGAGAAAAGAGGAAGAAGAGAGAAACCCATGGATCATCATCATCATCTTCTTCAAACTCCTCTTCGATTATCAGGTGGATTCTAGTTAGAAACTCTAAGTTCTAGAAATTCCATGTTTTGAACTTAGGTTAGAATTGAGAGAAAATGATTAAACGGTTAAATCAATGAAATCTAACGGACGAAATGCGGTTAAACTGCGTGGAATACTTGTTGTTATGTTAGGAACATGTTTTGATTGATATAGTATGGATTGGGTATGTTGGATTGAGTTGAATTGAATGGGTTTGGTTGGAAAACCTAAACTTTTCCTAATTGATAAATTGGTATTAATTTTGGAATCATGGTGGATGGCCTTTTAATTGGGAAAATATTGTAGTATGTCGAATTCTGAGATCGCAGCTTTTTACGGAATCGAAAACGGATGTCCGGAAGTCTAAAAATGGTGTTTTTAAGGCTGAAGGAGCAGCAGGTAGCGCGCTCAGCGCGCAGGTCTGGGCAAAAATGAAAATCCCGAAACTTCAAAAATGCATAACTTTTGAACCGTAAGTCCGTTTTGGTCCCCGTTCGAAGCGTTGGAAGGCTAATTTTATGCTCTTTGAGATGGTGAGGTAAAAACATAGTTATATGCTATGGAAAATTAATGTATGTGTGAAAACAATAGTGTGTGTTATGGTGAATCCATATCTTTTATATCGTGAATCCGATCGAGGCAAAAGTATAGCCGTTGGAAAGCTGTGAAAATATCCTACGGGATGAGAGTGAGGTTTTTATGTGATGAATCATTATATGTGATTCTATTATACAATTTTAGTATGCTTTTGTATAACTTGTGATGAAATTATTATATGTATTTCAAATGTGAAATTGTAATATGCTTTGCCTAATTGATGTTAAACTTGATTGAAAGAATATGCATGCTTAAAATATGAATTAGGGAGAGTGAGGAAACTTTACCCCAAAACAAAATGGTATAATTCTAGGCTGTGATTAGAATTGTTATAGAAACTCTGAATGGCGACGCTCGTGCTTTCATTGACGAGTTCTGGCCTGGAGCAGATAATGTAATGACAACGCTCATGCAGAAGAGGCCGAGGCTTGTGTCCCTTACCGAATGGTATAGAAATGAGTGAAACACTAGTATGGAACATGTGTGATTGTTATGTTTTATTTTGAGAAAAGGCAAAAGAGGCCTTAAGGCGAATGTGGCCTTGTGATTGTCGAATACAATCACGTTGTGTTTTTGATCACGTAATCGTAACCAGCTTATCTTGCGGTGTAGTTTCATGAGACTCGAGCACCTCCACTGAAACATATGCACAATTACTTGGCAGGTTTGATTCCCGTGTATAGTACGATTGGAGCCTACGGGTAAAGAGACTTGTGACGGTGTACGGGCCATGTGAAGTGACGGATCACGGTGTACAGGCCGATGATCCCGAATCCAATTCGTATGTCAAGTAACTACAAGGATCCATGACTCAGGTCGACTTCTAGACGTAGAAGAGGATGGGAAAAGGGGATGCCTTGGTACGGTTATCGATTAGTGATATTTTGAGTTGATGAACTCATGACATGTTTCCATATAGTGTGAGATTGTGAGTTTGTGTACTCGAAGTCATTTTCCCTTCCCCTTGACTTGAGTTAGGATTTGATAGAACTTTGTAGAGCCGAGAGAATCTATAGGATAGGGAACTCACTGAGATTTGATGTATCTCACCCCACTATAGTTGCTATATTTCAGGTAATTGCAGGTTGATTTACGAGCGGATCGATGCTTGGATGTTTCAAGAGAAGTTTGGCTTTAGTATTTCTTTTCTGCTGTGTATCTTTTGTTGTATACAATTGAGGATATTGTATATTGATCTTAGTTTTATTTTAATTTTTGGCTAGTTTCCATGCCTTGGGCCATATGTTGTATTTATGTTTTAGAATGGACAAGTATGTGAACTATGTCAGTAGGCACTTTTGATGTGTCAGTACCAGATAAAACACTTGTATGGTATTATTCTAGATGAATATTATACAGGGCGTTACAGTTGGTATCAGAGCAGGTCGTATTCTCGACCTAGCCTTGAAACATCATAAGTAAACCTATTCCTGCCTCTTAAGTGTGTCTTGCCATCATGAAACTTAATATCATACTATGTAGTGTTGGGTCTGATCAACCTAATGCTATGTATGTGATAGGTAGAATTATGGTTGAGCGACCACGAGGACTCCGTAGTGTTGTCGGAACTTGTGCTGTGAGGGAACGCTCGAGCCAAGAGTTAGTAGTGAGGAGTTTTGGTCAGCTCAGTAAGGTTTTGGTAGAAGTTGTGCTTGGGTAGCATGGAAATTAAAGAGTAATGTGTTGTTCAAGTATTCCTTAAGAATGGATGGAGTCCGAGAGTTAAGGATCTCTATTGGACATTTTGATAAGGTATTAAGGAATATGTAAAGTCGCTAGTAGAGCTGGATTGGCCACTGATATGGATAAGGATTTCAAGTAATCTCTTTCCGTGGAAAAGAAAAGTTGTTTTGTGGAACGCGTGGCGTAAGGTCCGGAAGTGAGATAGTATTTGGTGCTTTAGTTTCTAAGGTTGTTATGGTATCTTAAATGGACGAGGGTACCTTAAGGAATGTGTTCGGAACAATATCTTTCGACTGGTTAAAGTTGAGAGTTAAGGGCGTTCGGCTTTTATGGGAACTTACAGTAGTAGAGAAGTGTGTGAAGGAACACAAGGATGTGTTTACATGCTTCAAGTGAAATAAGTGTGAGCCGAAAGAAGAGTGAGACATGAGTTGTGTATCTTCAGTTATGCATGGAGATTAAGTTCGGGATAATACTTCAGGTTTTCCGTTTTCAGTAAAAGGCCAATTTGGAATTTGGGATTTGGTAACTTACCCAAGGAAGGGTATAAGGTATTGTGTTGGAGAAAGTTTGGACTTCATTTAGTAATAGAAAGTGTAGTGATATGGACCGGAAGTAGTTTGTATTAAGAGACAGAGTAAGTATCTTGGATTGAAGGGAATCTTAGTAAGATGGTTTTATATTTGGACCTAAGAGGATTACCGTGGAGCGCAAAGTAAACGTGATATGGAAAACGGTATCGATGGTATGTTATGAGAAGGTTACACCTTGGTTTTAAGAACAAGCGTAGTGGTAGCACCATGGTAACAAGTGTACGTGATGGGTTCTTATGCTCGAGGTGAGTGTGAAGAGACGTACTTTGTGGAACGGTGAGTATTGTATTTTAAGAAACAAGATTGTGGTAAAACAACGAGAACCAAAATCAGGACTTATTACGGAATAAGTGTAAATCATGAAATGATTTATACCGGAAGGGTTTTGTAACTAGTTGATGAGAAATTATGTATTTTCAGTTCCTGCAGCGGTGTTAACCGATTAACACGTGTATGGAAGGTGTTTTACGTTGAATTTTGAGAAGTTAACCGATTATCTCCGATGGGTAATCGATTAACATGTGTGTAAATTGTGAGATCCCTTAGGAACCATCATCTGCGTTTTATTACCTTATGTTGCTCCGAGTGGAGAATTTTGTGTGAATGTAAAACGGAAGTCCAAGTAAATGAAAGACGTATTCGTGGTTGAAAATTGGGACTTGTGGAAGGGTGTTACTTAGTCGATCATCTGTTTAGATGACAAAGGAATTTGCCTACAAGGAAGTAATCTTATGAACCGGATTGAGTATGAGAAAGTCTTAGGCGCATTGTTATTATTACTGTTGAGAACTTTAAGGACGAAGTCAGAGATTACTCACAAAGTATTGAATTGTAAAGATCGTTTTGGTATTTTAATTGTTGGTGTTAGTAAGGTAGGAGCGGTTGGTCAGAGTTTAGTAAGTGTTATCTTCCGGGAGTTCATGGTATGGGATTTAGACCGTGAGAGTGGTACCAGATGTGTACAGTTGTGTGTTACCCAGGGGAGGAAATTTGATAGTTATCTTTCTAAGTACGAGTAAGAGTTTGACGTTCCGAAGTTAAGTATGTGACTTGGAATCGCTTATGAAATGGAACGAATGAGGAAAGTGGATTCAATTGAGAAACGTGTTATGGACTTCGAAGGTGTGTGTGTAAGTGGAGTGTTGTACGTGAATGGGCGAGTAGTATGGAAACTCACAATTTCGTTTTGGATGGTTTAAGTTGGATAAGTGGTGACTCGCATGTGACTGAAGCTTCGTGATGGTGTTATGTAATATTAGTTGAGAACTCGTACCAACAACAAACCTTGAGGGAGTCGGAAACCGTAAGAAGAATCAATTTGGAATGTGGTAACCAGAGCCGGAGGTTGTTAAACTGATTTGGATATGTTATTTCGAGTTTAGAATGGATTTGGAGTTGTGAATGTCATGGTTGTAGCAGTGTAACTCTTACGTCTTTATCGTCTAGAGAGTGTTGGGCAGAGGTTAAGATATTGTGTGTTGGCAAAGAAATTGTTCTACTATAAGACGTCAGTAAGTTCTTGTGCCGATTGGTTGGTAAGGACCCCAGTGGATAAGTGTGTTTCTTCACGGACTGTTAGCCACTTGGTTATGCTTAAGAATTGGTGGTATTTCACTGTTAGAATTTGAGTTGCGCAGTGGAGGGTGACAAATGAAAGAGTTCAGTCGGATTAATAAGAATCAGATGGATGGTTACTTATGCGAATAATAAAGAAGTCCTTTGACTAGTTATGAAGTGGTTCGAATGTTAAAGGTTTGTGGAAGAATAATTGTCGGTAATTGTATGAAGTTAAGGAATCACTGAATTACACCGTGAAGATTTGTTGAGTGTTTGTTATCCTGAATCAAGATAAGATATTACGGTTTGGTTGCGACTCAGTAGAGGAATATGGAATGGAACTTTCTTTCTGAAGGTAGACTGTGATCAAGTGTTGTAGTATGAAACCACAGATGAATTTTGGGAAGAGCAAGATGGAAGTTAACCCAATATTGGAATAAGAGTATGACTAAGGACGTGAGGTTTGAAATTGTGAAAATAAGGATTTTGATTTGTGAAGTCAAGTTAAGAATGGATCTAAGACGATGATACAAGTTGTGGTTATCGTCGAATGGAGGAAATTCGGGGGCGAATTTCAATTTAAGGGGGGGAGAGTGTAATACCCCGTACTATCTAAATGCTCAATTGGATATCAAATAAGATCAGATGAGCATATATGTGCTCTATCATTGGTAAATTGGATTAATGGAATCCTCTAAGTACTTTAAGTATTGACATTTGGGATCAATAAAGCAACTAATGAACTCTGGAGAGATCAATTATTTTATTAAAGGGATTAGTCCAAGAGAGGATTTTATGGTAATTCTAATAATTGATCATTTGGTGTGAGACGATAAAATATCAATTGGAGATATTTTACCCTATTGGATTTATAGTATATAATAATAGTATTATATATATATATATATATATATATATATGTTATAAGAAAGTGAAAGGAAAAAGTTGGTAAGAGAAAGAGAAAGTGGGTGAGAAGAAGAAATAGAAAACGTGGGAAGAAGAAAGAAAAGGAGAAAGGAAGAGAAGAAGAAGAGGAAAACAGGAAAATGGAGAAAAGAGGAAGAAGAGAGAAACCCATGGATCATCATCATCATCTTCTTCAAACTCCTCTTCGATTATCAGGTGGGTTCTAGTTAGAAACTCTAAGTTCTAGAAATTCCATGTTTTGAACTTAGGTTAGAATTGAGAGAAAATGATTAAACGGTTAAATCAATGAAATCTAACGGACGAAATGCGGTTAAACTGTGTGGAATACTTGTTGTTATGTTAGGAACATGTTTTGATTGATATAGTATGGATTGGGTATGTTGGATTGAGTTGAATTGAATGGGTTTGGTTGGAAAACCTAAACTTTTCCTAATTGATAAATTGGTATTAATTTTGGAATCATGCTGGATGGCCTTTTAATTGGGAAAATATTGTAGTACGTCGAATTCTGAGATCGTAGCTTTTTACGGAATCGAAAACGGATGTCCGGAAGTCTAAAAATGGTGTTTTTAAGGCTGAAGGGGCAGCAGGTAGCGCGCTCAGCGCGCAGGTCTGGGCGAAAATGAAAATCCCGAAACTTCAAAAATTCACAACTTTTGAACCGTAAGTCCGTTTTGGTCCCCGTTTGAAGCGTTGGAAAGCTAATTTTATGCTCTTTGAGATGGTGAGGTAAAAACATAGTTATATGCTATGGAAAATTAATGTATGTGTGAAAACAATAGTGTGTGTTATGGTGAATCCATATCTTTTGGATCGTGAATCCGATCGAGGCAAAAGTATAGTGTCATACCCCAAATTTTGACCACTAAGATTTCCCACCATTGTGCAAATCGTCATCACAATAGGGATGAACCATCATGCCTCACCAAATGCCTCAAGGGTTGTTGAGCATTCACTACAATCAAAATTAGGGTTTTAAGCCCTCTCAGAGCCTTAGACAAAGGATCAATCAAGGAATGACATGATCTTCAACTTGTCTAACCTCTCAAACATCCACAATGGATCAAAAGGACTCGCACTTCAAGGATTAAGCACAAGGCTGCTCCCTTCTAGGTGGATCAAGTCTCAAGATCGCCAGTATCACCAAATTAGGGTTTTGGTCGACCATGGCTTCTAGATGGGAAGTTTCATCTAGGCATAAGCCAAAGATCCAAAACACAACCTAATGTACTTCATGGAACCTCGTGGACCCAAGCATCAAGTCAATTTGACCTCAGGGGATGCATACATCAAAAATCAGGAATTAGGGTTTCTTGACCTAATTCACCCCTAAGTTGACTTTTGGGACAAATCAAGAGCCAAGACCACAAGACATGATTTGAGGGTCTCTAATGAACTATATTGTTCCATTTGGAACAATGGATTAATCCAAGAAGCTTGAGCAACAAGTCTCATTTCCATCTGCACCACAATTAGGGTTTCGCGAGGAAAGTCAACTGTAACTTTGACTTTTGACCAGGACATGCTCCCAAACCCTAGGACATGCCCCAATATACCCTATGACACCCATGGAACATGTCCATCAAGTTTGATTTAGGTCAAGGACATGATTTCCTGAAGAATTGCACAATTTGGAATTCATCTGATAAAAAGTCAACTGCGCACAAAAGTCAACTTTGACTTTTTGAGATTTTTCACCAAAATGGATTTTTAACCCTAAAATGATGTTAATGTATGATTTGAATCATCATTAATCAAGAAAAATCAAAGAATGTGGGATAACTTGTAAAAGGGGTAACCATAAAACTTAGAAATTTTACTAAGTTATGGAAAAAGTACCACTAATACACTAACTTTGGAGGATCATAACTCCTAAACCACATGGCCATTTTTTCATCCAAAGATGGATTTGTAGCCCTCATTACCCTCTACAAAAACTTCAATTAGACCTAAGTCCAATTCATTAAGGATTTTGAGTTATGGAGTGATCAAAATCAAGAAATCACACTTTGTTCCAACACTTAGTGAAAATTTCACTAAGTCAGATTTTGCTTCACTTTTTGCCAAATGTAGAGGGATTTTTCACTTGGAATCAAAAGTGATCAAAACCAAACTTGTTCAAACAGTTGTTGTATCATGTAAGGGCTTTCCAAAATGGCCAAGAACATTGCCAAATTCAACTTACACCATGAGATATGACATTGTCAAGTTGCCTTGCTGAAATCTGTCAAAGGCAAGGCAGAATTTGGCCATATGTTCATAATCATGCATGAAATGTTTTCCCTCAATTAATTGCATTGTTTGAATCGTGTATCAAAAATCCTAGCCTTTATGCAGAAATTAGGGTTCTTGAGGATTTTTCATGATTTCTTGTTATATGTTTAATTTAAATGAAATTAAGTGTTATAGACATGATTGTGAGGTTGAGACGAGCATAATGATATGTGGATTGCATGATATAATCAAGTATTCAGTGAGATTGAGGAGAAAATGCAAATCAGCCAAACCCAGAACACGTGCGTGTTCTTGGTGTGTTCTTGGCGCCATTTTTGAATAATTCAAATATTTGAATTTTGTGATTTTGTTTAATTGATTCAAAAATTAATTTCTCTCTGAGTTTTAATGATTTTGAGTTGATTCTTTTTTTAATAATTCACAAAAATGTTAAAATATTTTATTTTATCAAAAAATCCCTAAAATATTATTTATTTCATATAATTGATATTTTTGCAAAGAATTAATATTTTAATTGTTTTTGACATTTTAAATATTTTTTCTACATTGATTTTGCAACTTTTAATGCTTTCTAATTATTTTGTAGGTCAATACTTAATTTTTGAAGCATTAATCCAAAATCATAATTTGTTTTTCACATGTTAAACAATTTTGATCATTTTAATTGAATTTTTATTCAATTAAATACATTTTTGAAAACAAATTAGGGTTTTTGGATTAATTCAACCCTCATAAATCATTTTCAAAATCATTTGGGCCTCTAATAGAGTGTAAGACCCAATCCTTTCTTGACCAAAACATTTTGGGCCTCAGTGTATTGTATAAGTCCCGATACCGTCAAAAACAAACGGCGCGATCGTCGCCTTTTGAAAAATAACCTTGGGCCTCTCCTTGAGCTATAAGACCCATTCAAAAACACTTTGGGCCTCTAATAGAGTGTAAGACCCAACCCCCTTTTAACCAAAATCATTTGGGCCTCACTTATTGTATAAGTCCCTTCGCGTTAAAAGAAAACCTCGGCGCGATCGCCATTTTAAACGGAAAAATCATCTGGGCCTACCCTCGTGTTATAAGCCCCACTCTTTTTCTTTAAACCCTTTGGGCCTCTTGAGAGAGTGTAAGACCCATCCCTTTGTACATAAAACATTTTGGGCCTCAGTCACTTGTATAAGTCCCTCTGTACAAATTCAAACAGTGCGCTCACTGATAAAACCCTGGGCCTCTCCTTGAGCTATAAGCCCCAAATCTTTCTTTTTCAAAGCACTTCCTCCTTTGATTTTGAATATACTGTTGTTTTCAATCTTTCTTTGTTGAACAACTAACCAAACAACATGGAAGCTCTACAACCGAGTAAGTGGTTATTGCTTTCATTTACCGCTTTCATATACATATAACTATATTGTGCGGCTGTTTCACTGTAAGTCTTTTTTCATAAACTCATATCAACTGTGTAATAAAAGTATAGATATTTCGAGTTTCCCCGACAACTACGTCTAGAACTAGGTGACGCCGTTTCGTTTAGTCATAGAAATAGACAACTAGATCCCTAATAGGATCACCAGATACAGTCTTCTCTTCGGCTGTCCTCATTAGGAATTATCAAGAAACTCAATTCCCAGAGATGAATGTATTCTCCGTGAATGGCATCTTTGAGTTTCTTCCAAATTCTCGAACTTTCCTGACTTTGATCTATTCTCGGTGAATAGCATTGCCTTGAATTTCTAGGGGTTTGGGGACCCACGGGCTTCTTAAAAGCATCAGCCTCCTCTTGGGCATCGTACAAGGACCCACAGGCTTCCTAAAAGCAACCTAGCCTTCTCTTGGGCTTAGTACAAGGACCCGCCGGCTTCTTAGAAGAATTCACAGCCTCCTCTTAGGCTTCGTATAATGATCTCTTCCTCCGGGAATGATAGCCTCCTCTTGGGCTTAGAACAAGGACCCGTCGGCTTCTTAAAAAGTTTCCAGCCTCCTCTTGGGCTTCGTACAAATTGTCCCGATGACCTCCTAGAGGTATAGGAACAGAACCTAGTCATCTTCATAGAACAGTCCTTTCGTAGAGTCTACTACTGTTTCTCAAAGCATAGTATAAAAGATGAAACTCTAGACTTGGACAGTCTAATCTCCTTGAGTCTTCAAGACATTCTCAAGTGACCCCTTCAAAATAGGAAGGAAACCTGCAGACTCTGACAGTCTCAATACCCTTCGGATTTCCCGCTTCCTTAAAAAACAGGAATAAACCGGATCCCGGAGTCAAATCCCTGAGTACAGTGTTGCTCATATAAGAACTGATTTTCTCTTTAAAATCAGTATATTGGATCTGTCACTTAACTGAAACAGTTACCATAGCCTCCTCTTGGGCTTTGTACAATGATTCTCCCCAGCGGAGTCAAACAGCGTTTAGCCTCTCTCTCGGGCTTTGTACGAGACACATAAGGGACTCCCTCGTTGAGTCAATCACCCCTTTTGCCTCCATCTCGGGCCTCGTACGAGATACAAAAGGGTTCTTATTGAGCCAAACAAACAACAGCCTCCATCTCGGGCTTCGTACGAGATAAAAAAAGATTCTCTTGGTGAGTCACCATCCTTTGCCTCCATCTCGGGCTTTATACGAGATACCAAAAGACTCCCTCGTTGAGTCAAAAACCTTTCAGCCTCTCTCTCGGGCTTTGTACGAGACACATAATAGCCTCCTCTTAGGCTTTGTATAAGAAAACCACTGGTTAATCTAATTAACCTTTTAGCATCAAAACTGTGCCTCGTTCACAGTAAACAAACATCAAACAACTCCCTTCATCTAATCGCTGTAAGCGGTAAGCCTCTGGATCATCTACATCCATGCCACTGTCCCTCTTTTAGCATGAGAAATTCCTAAGGAAAGATAGCATTGCTCTACACTGAGTTAAAGTCTTCTCCTTTAGGTTAAAACCCCCTATAAAGGAAATTATGGCATTACTAGGATCTGCGTATCCCGGTTAAAGTAATTCTCCTTTATAAACAGTTGTGACATACAACCCCCTCTTTAGAGATGACAAGTTCTCTCTAAAGTTGAGACCTTTTAGCTTCACGTCTTGGGCTTTGAACAAGACACAAATAGACTTTTCAGCTTCACATATTGGGCTTTAAACAAGATACAAATCACCTTTGGCTTCACGTCTTGGGCTTTGAACAAGACACCAAAAACAACCATTTCCTCCCATAGAATAGGAGGAACTACGAACGCTCTGATTTCCCTGTTTCGGTAAACGGGAATACGTAGGCATAAGATTGAAAGGAAAATCTTAGCGAGCACCCTAAACAAAAACCCACAATCCCATATCAAAAGCAATAATTCAAAAGCATCAGTCCTAACATCCTAATCCTTGTTCCCCGCCAGAAACCTATCATTCTGTTAAATAACACAAGAAAGGCCCCACAACCACATAGCATCCGTAACCTAACAGACCGCTGTTTAAACTCAGTATGCAAGCAGGGTTAATTGGAGACATCTATTTCCCTTCCTTCATCAGCTTTAATAGGATAAAAAATGAATCGACCTGTAGTTTTAAGCTCAACCGCAGAGAGGGACCAACGCTTAAGAACCGCGTCCAAAATCGCTCGCTACAGAAAAATGGCGCCCACCGTGGGGCTCTGGTCTCTGTTTTTCTTCTTCCTTTTCACCTCTTGTGTGAATACCACAGATTGGGGCTTCCACTAGGGAACCCATTTTCTGTCAGGAACTTAGGATTCTTAGCTTTATAGGTCTAGGATGATTAGGACAAATATATATACTGCTTTTCCTAATTGCTATACATGTTTATTTTTCTGCTAATGGGAATGCGGGTGATGCCGTATGTGGAAAGAATGAGTATACACCTAAGATAAGTAATGGCGACGGGGGTCGACCATCAACCTCAGTGGAGGCTGACCAACGCAACCCATTCTCTCACCTAGATAATGGGCCGGTTGTTAAGTCTGAGAAGCTGGGGAGCCAAACCCTTTCGTAGTGCGGAAACTATCGGAAATAGTTGTTATGCAATACTACCCTCATTTGAGGCTGGTGATCTATTCTCGGTGAATGGCACTTACTCTAAGATTGCTCTACAACTCGCTGGCGATCCGCTTGTTATTTTGCTTTCCTGGGAGGAGCTGATGATAATGAGTACAGGTATAAAAGTCACCCTAGTATAAACCTTTGGGGATGGGTAGAGCCTTGACTTCATGACAACGACCCTTTGACCCCATGTTTTTTCTATGTTTTTGTGTGCTGCATTCATGCATTCATTTAAAAAACATTAAAACATTCAAAAAATCTTCTCTTCTAGTCTCTCTGTTCTGTCAAAATAAACTAAGACTGTGATTGCAAATATCAGAGAAAAGGATTGCACTAATGGATTTCGGTAGAAGGAGAACTCACCAGTATACCTTCAAGGTTCCAAAACTAGAGGATTTGAGAAGGTTAGCCAGGATGATCACTAACCCTGAGGCTTTCAGAGCCAAGCACAGAGGTTTGCTACCACTATTAAGAGTCCATGTGATTGAGGGAATCATGGATGCGTTCATTCAGTTTTATGATCCGGTTTATCACTGTTTCACATTCCCGGATTACCAGCTCGCACCAACGCTGGAGGAGTATTCTCACCTGATCGATCTACACATTATGGATCGAGCTCCATTTTCTAGACTGGAAGAAATTCCAAAGAACCAGACTATTGCAAGAGCAATTCATTTGGACGAGTCTGAAGTTAGGACTCACCTAACCGCTAAGGGTGGCATCCAAGGTTTGTCGGCCCAGTTCTTGACAAAGAAAGCCCTATATTTTGCCAGTATAGGAAACGTGACTGCTTTTGAAATTATCTTTGTCTTGCTCACCTACAGGTTATTTTTGTTTCCCAACATCAATAACTTCATCGATATTAACTCCATTAAGGTTTTTCTCATTGGAAATCCTGTGCCGACTTTGCTCGCAGATGCGTATCATTCTGTACACATGGGAAATTTGTACATCAGAGGCGAGATCACATGCTGTGTACCTTTACTTTACAAATGGTTTATCTCTCACTTGCCCAAGTCTGCTGCTTTTTGGGATTGCAAGAGTGCCTTACGTTGGTCGCAAAAGATCATGTCTCTTACCAACTCTGATATAGATTGGTGTAATAGGATTTATGAGGGAATCAGGATCATTGACCATTGTGGAAACTTCCCCAACGTACCCTTTATAGGAACTAAAGGAGGAATCAACTACCATCCGGTATTGGTTCGCCGTCAATTTGGATACCTGATGAGACACATCCCACTAGGTGTTCATCTGGAAGGTCTTTTCTTCAAAGAAGGAGAAAACGACAGAGCACTAAAGATGGAAATAGTGCATGCTTGGAAGCATGTTCATAAGAAAGGACGAGAGTCTTTGGGAAAACCAGAATGTGTCTCGGTGGAGCCTTACCTCCATTGGGTACAAACTAGAGCTCTCAAGCTAAAGATACCTTATCCTCGTTACGGAATTCTTCCGCCGAGGGAATCTGTCATGTACTTCATGATGGAAACTGAAAAGCTTCAGGTTACTCTCAACAAAATTTAGAAGGAGAGAAGGTCTTGGAAGAACAAGTACCGCACCCTCGACATAGAGTGCATCAAAATACAGCAATTACTGAAAGAAAAAGATGCTCTGATTGAAATTTTGGAGCAACATGCTGTAGATAATCAAGATGACCAAAGGAATTTGCTCGCTCCTTTCACTTGGCAAAGGAATGACAACCCGACAACGGCCCAAGAGCCCCGGTCAAAGAAAAGGAAGATACCAGAATCAGCACCTGATTTCTCTTCAGAGAGGACTCAGGACCCATTAGTTTAGGTTTCTGTTTCTGCACTTTGTAATCTACTGTATTTCCATTTCTGTAATCCTTTGAATTCAATAAAAAGGGGTTTTCCCCACTGTTTGATATTTGCAATCTAATTGTCGAAGTTTATTTTGATTAAACCTAAAACAATTAATATAATCATTGCATTCATCATTCTCACATCGCGTATTCTTCTTACCTACGAATCTCACGTTTGTGTCTCGGTTCTAGAGTCAAACTGTCTCATTCGTATAATACTCGGGCCAATCGTCAGAAAACGATGGATGATCTTGAGGAAGAAAACAGAGAGTTGAAAGAAGAGATTGATGCTCTGAGAGAGGATATGAGAAAGCTTCATAACTACATGCAAGCCATGGCAGAAGCTCAGCTACAAAGAACTGTGATCTCAGAGATCACCTCAATGCCCGTAGTGGAGAGGTATAATCCTAGGTATCAGATATCGAAAGATCGTCCTTGGGGCATGCCTGTTAACTATATCCCGGAAGGATACGTTCCGCCGATCACTGAAGATCAGAGAATCACAACAGAAGCCGCTGGGCCTGAAGGTTACAAACTTCGGGAAAGAGAAGATGCCAGGGGCATGTTGAAGACTCCTGAAGGTTACAAACTTCGGGAAACGCCAAGACTCACTGCCATAGTCACGGTACCACCCCCTGTGGTGCACACTGTCCCGGAAGGACAGATTCCACCAACACCTTCTGGTAAGAAGGAAACTATGTTTGACAGAATGGATGAATTCCAGGAACAGTTCTTAGAAATGCAGAAGGAACTGCAGGTCATTCGCGGTCAGGATTTATTTGGAAAAGACGCCGCAGATCTCTGCTTGGTCCCAAATGTGAAAGTCCCGCACAAGTTCCAAGTGCCCGACTTTGAAAAATATAAGGGTAACTCTTGCCCTCAAAGCCATCTGGTGATGTACGCTCGGCGGATGTCAGCCCAGATGGAGAATCAGGACCTACTGATTCACTACTTTCAGGATAGTTTAACCGGTGCCGCACTCAAATGGTACATGGGTTTAAACCGTACTACGATCAGTACATTCAGAGATCTTGGTACTGCCTTCGTCCAACAATATAAATACAATTTGGACATGGCACCCGACAGAGATCAACTCAGATCGATGTCGCAAAAGGACAAGGAAACCTTTAAGGAGTACGTTCAAAGGTGGCGTGAAATTGCCGCTCAAATTTGTCCACCTCTCGAGGAAAAAGAGATGACAAAGATCTTCTTAAAGACCTTAAGCCCATTTTACTATAACCGAATGGTTGCCAGTACGCCCAGTGATTTCACCGAAATGGTCGGCATGGGCGTACGTCTTGAGGAAGCCGTCCGAGAAGGACGTTTGGTAAAAGACACTGGATCGACGAGCGGTACTAAAAAATATGGTAGTGCTCTCCCTAAGAAAAAAGAGCAAGATATTGGGAATATCTCTCTCGGAAAGCAAAGGCGACGTTATCAACCGGTAGCAGCTGTGACTCCTGTTATCAGCCCTGCGCCTATTCCTACGTATCAACCTCAGGTTGTGCAGAGCCAACCTGACCAGCAAAGGACACAATAGCCTCTTCAGCAGGCTCGTCCTCCATATAAAAACAATCGTACAACACGGCCATCAGGATTTGATTCTATACCCGTAACGTACGCGGAGCTGTTTCCATTACTACTGGCTAAGGGGCACATTCAGACTAAATCTCCTCTTACAGTACCGGAAAATCCGCCTTTTGGTTTAAGGTGGATCAAACATGCCCTTATCATCAAGGAGGTTCAGGGCATAACATAGAGACTTGTCTCAATTTCAAGTCTGACGTGCAAAAACTTGTTAGGAGCGGGGTCTTATCCTTCAAGGATACGAATCCTAATGTTCTTACAAACCCGCTGCCTCAACATGAGAAGGCTGTCGTCAACCTGATTGAGAAAGAGACTAACAATGTCTATCAAATTCACGATGTATTCTTGTTAAAAACCAATCTGGTAAAGATGCATTGTAGACAGAGTGGATATGGCCATGTGCCACCTCATAACTATCATCAGTGTGATATCTGCTCTAAAGACAATCAAGGATGTTCTGTAGTGCAATCAGCTCTGCAGAAACAGATGGATCTCGGATGGATCCAAGAGCACCGAGTTCGTGGAGTTAACATGGTTTACACGAATTCTAACGTCATTCAAAACCAAGACATCCGTGCAATGAATGTCAACTTGGTGGCGATGCACTCAAGGCAAAGCCAGTATCATAATCTGCCGCGGCACGATTACAGTTCTTGTCTAATTTGCTCGGTAAACAAATAGGGATGCTCTTTCATACAAGAGGCCCTCCAGCGTCAGATGGATCTTGGATGGATCCAAGACTACCATGATAGGAACTCCTATCAAATCAACATGGTTCAGATCTTCAATATTCGCGTGATGAATACCAACCTGGTAGAGTTACATGCTGAGCAGGTCCGACTCGGATTCTTAATATCACATGACTATCAAAGCTATAAAGCGGGTTGCGAAAACGATCGAGGTTGTACCCTTGTCCAGGAGGCACTTCAACACTTGTTAAATCATTGGTGGATGCCAATTTATATGGATGAAGATACTCAGCAGATTAGTATCAGTAATAGAAACCCCACTCGGCGTCAGAGTCAAGATGTCCGATCTATGGAAGCTAACCTAGTGAGGTTACATTGTATTCAAAGTGGGCGTGGCCAGGTGCCACCACACAACTATGACAGTTGTAGCGTATGTTCGGAAAATAACCAAGGGTGTTACCTTGTGAGGGCAGCTCTTCAGGGTCAGGTCGATCGTGGAGAAATTCGTCCCTATTCGAGTTCTGGACCCATCAACTGGTCGCCGAACTACCTTGCCGATCAAGTTGAGGATGTTGTCACAATCTCTGGTCATCATAGGACCAGGGATGTTTTTACCATTATCCCTCTACTTGACGAATCTAAAGTTCCCAACCGGGAACGGATCGAGATTACTTATGATGGTCAGAAAAATCAGAAGGCTCCTGTAGTCATCTATCTACCAGGACCGCTACCGTATGAATCAGCTAAGGCGATCCCTTACAAATACGGTGCAACAATAATTGAAAATGGAAAGGAAATTCCATTACCCTCCGTTGTGAACATTGCAGACATCAGTCGAGTAACACGGAGTGGTAGAATCTTCAACTGAGGGGTTGGGGAACTTAACAAGGAAAAGGAACTTCAGACAGAAGCTCCCGATCCCCCTGTCGGTCAATCCAGTAATCCCGACCTTTCGAAAAATAATGATGAGATGTTGAAGCTCATCCAAATGAGTGAATATAACATTGTTGATCAGCTATTACAAACTCCTTCAAAAATCTCGGTGTTATCACTGTTACTCAGTTCAGAAGCCCACAGGGAGGCTCTATAGAAAGTCTTGGAGCAAGCCTTTGTGGAACAGGATGTAACAATCAGACAGTTCGATAGCATTGTCTCTAACATCACTTCCTGCAACAATTTGGGATTTAGTGATGAAGAATTACCTGAAGAGGGTCGTCGTCATAACATGGCGCTCAATATCACAGTTAACTGCTAGGACGATGCTTTAGCCAGCGTACTGGTAGACACAGGGTCAGCCCTGAATGTTATGCCGAAGTCCACTTTGATGCAATTATAATTCAAAGGACCTCCGATGAGGGTTAGCAAGGTTGTCGTCAAAGCATTCGACGGATCCAGAAAAACAGTTATCGGCGAAGTTGATCTTCCCATAACTATTGGTCCTCACACTTTCCAAGTCACTTTCCAGGTCATAGACATCCAGGCAACATACAGTTGTTTATTAGGAAGACCTTGGATACACCAGGCTGGAGCGGTTACTTCGACCCTCCACCAAAAGCTAAAGTTCGTCAAGAACGATCAACTTGTCACGGTTTGTGGGGAACAAGCCTTGCTTGTAAGTAACTTGTCATCATCTACTGGTATAGAACCCGAGGAGGTTATTGGAACTCAGTTCCAAGCACTGTCGGTAAGCGAGAACAATCAGTTCAGAGGAGGAACCTCGATTGCCTCATACAAAGATGCTATTAAAGCGGTCGAGAGTACCGATACGACAGGATGAGGACAGCTTGTCATTCCTATTGACAATAAAACAAAGAAGGGTCTTGGTTTTTCTATAACCTATACCCGGACAGCTGCCAACGATGAAAGTCTTCATCCCCTTCAAAACTTATTCCACAGTGGAGGTTTCCTTCACCCAGTGTCTCAGACAGTTCATGCTATCAATGAGGAAGATCCCTCTGACACAGATGAAGAATGGAAGTCCTACCTTAACAAGGACGGTTATATGTCTCAGGAAGAGGTGCCTATGCCTTTTTACTTTCCTACAGAAAGTCCGAGATTTATACCAAGATCAGATGTCAAAATGATCTACGGGGATTGTGATCCGGAAGGATGCCGCGCTCCGCCAAATTCATTAGAGGAAGACACTCCGATGAAAGATAATTTTGACTACACCTACTATGGCCCAATGGATGGTCTGCCAATGTGGCAACCTTACCCAGGAAACTTGGGGCAAGAAAGTCAGCTGAACAATGAAAATCAGATGACCGTCATTGAACGGAATGCCTGTGTCCCCACCATGCCATGGGATCAACACTTAGGTCATTCAGAAACTACTCAACATGAAGATGAATTCGCAACATTTGCAGGACTTAAGTTCATCAACTATGCTTTTCCCGAGGTCAACGTCATTGAGAGAGATGACTCCTCCAGTTCCAAAGAAGTTTGGGACACTCTGGGAGAACCAAGTGGAAAATTCGACTATATGGTCAAGTACACCGCTCCCGAAAGTTCTCGTATTAGGCTCGAGGATATCCAAGCAACTGGATGGGGAGATGTACCCGAGAGCACAAATGCTATGCAAAATACAACAGAGGAATTCTCCTACGACAATTCTGCCTGGGATACAGATTCCAATGATCCGACTCCACCAGAAATCAGCGTCATTTCTGAAGACAAATCAAGGAAGGTGCCAGACTTTGTGATTCACCGAGGTGTTCGCCGCCAATGGGTTGCTGTCGAGGTTCCGAAGGTCGTTCATCAGTCAAAGTAATTGCCATCTTTAACCTTTCACCCTGCCCAGGTGAAATGGATGTTTTGATAGGGCTCGCTTTCTGTAAATTTCCCTCTTCGCTTTGCCCAAAGCGACAGAGTTTTGTTTTATAGGGTTGTAGTTTCAAGGATCGACTTGTTCATTAATAAAATAACGTCGTTCTGTAATTTCCGCACTAATTGCTGTTTTCTCTTTTTGCTTTTTCAAAGAAAATGGTAATCCTAAAAAACAATTCAAATAAAAACAAGCAGTAATAAAATAAAAACACTGCACACACTTGCATTTTCTCTATCTCTTCTAAACACGAATCATCACGTTATGCAGATTGCTTGTTTTAAACCCCGTTGAAACATACGATCCGATGACTTCTCCCAACTTTGAGTTCCCGGTATTCGAGGCTGAAGAAGAAAATGACAACGAAATTCCAGAAGAGATCTCCCGATTACTCAGACAAGAGGAAAGGTCCATTGAACCTCACAAAGAACCGTTGGAAACGGTAAACTTGGGTTCAGACAAGAGAGAAAAGAAATCAGGATCAGGGCACTGCTTAGTCCAACTTCCAGAGAGAGTTTGATAAAGCTTCTCAGAGAATTTCTCGATATATTCGCTTGGTCTTATCAGGATATGCCAGGGTTAGATACCAGCATCGTGGAACATCACTTACCGTTAAGATCGGAATGCCGCCAGTAAAGCAAAGTTTGAGACGCACTCACCCGGACATGGCCATCAAAATCAAAGAGGAGGTACAGAAACAGATTGACGCGGGTTTCCTCGCTACAGCTGAATATCCTCAATGGTTAGCCAACATCGTACCCGTTCCCAAAAAGGACGGAAAGGTCAGAATGTGTGTCGACTACCGAGATCTGAACAAGGCAAGTCCAAAGGACGACTTTCCTTTACCACACGTTGACATGCTGGTAGACAGCACAGCAAAGTTC
Source organism: Lathyrus tuberosus (assembly GCA_022829125.1). Classification (NCBI taxonomy): domain Eukaryota; kingdom Viridiplantae; phylum Streptophyta; class Magnoliopsida; order Fabales; family Fabaceae; genus Lathyrus; species Lathyrus tuberosus. The sequence goes on along the minus strand of JALAZF010000532.1, from coordinate 1,455,999 downwards.
AAATTTTTCTCCTTCATGGATGGATTCTCGGGCTATAACTAGATCAAAATGGCGCCGAAAGACATGGAGAAAACTTCGTTCATTACCCCATGGGGTACCTTTTGTTACAAGGTAATGTCGTTCGGTTTGAAGAACGCCGGGCCAACCTATCAAAGGGCCATGACTACTCTATTTCATGACATGATACATAAGGAAATCGAGGTATATGTCGATGATATGATTGCAAAATCAAAAACAGAGAGTGAGCACGTTGAACATCTGTCAAAATTATTCGAACGTCTAAGAAAATTCAAGCTCCGCTTGAATCCCAACAAGTGCACCTTCGGTGTCCGTTCAGGGAAACTACTAGGGTTCATCGTCAGCCAGAAAGGAATTGAGGTTGATCCTGACAAGGTCAAGGCCATTCAAGAAATGCCTTCTCCGAAAACTGAAAAACAAGTCAGAGGATTCTTGGGACGTTTAAACTACATCTCCAGATTCATATTCCTTATGACCGCCACATGTGCGCCGATTTTCAAATTACTGAAAAAGAACCAGGATTGCGTTTGGACAGAAGATTGCCAAACCGCATTCGACAGTATTAAGGAATACCTGTTAAATCCGCCAATTCTATCACCTCCAGTGGAAGGAAGACCACTGATCATTTACCTCACAGTCCTAGAGGACTCAATGGGATGTGTACTTGGCCAACAAGACGAAACCAAACGGAAAGAGTCTGCCATTTACTATTTGAGCAAGAAATTCACCGATTGCGAGACTCGGTACACGATGCTTGAGAAAACTTGTTGCGCTTTGGCTTGGGTAGCCAACCGTCTTCGCCAATACATGATTCGTCATACTACTTGGTTGGTCTCCGAAATGGATCCAATCAAGTACGTATTTGAAAAACCTGCTCTTACGGGAAGAATTGCCCGTTGGCAGATGCTGTTATCAGAATATAACATAGAGTACCACGCTCAGAAAGCCGTTAAGGGAAGTGTTTTAGCCGATCATTTGGCTCATCAACCGATTGACGATCAAGAATCAATCGGGTTTGACTTCCCAGATGAAGATGTCATGTATCTAAAAATGAAAGATTGCGATGAACCATTACCCAGTGAAGGGCCAGAACCAGGTTCCCAATGGGAACTTATCTTTGACAGAGCAGTTAATCATTATGGAAACGGAATTGGGGCAATCATTGTTACCCCTCAGGGCACCCACATTCCTTTCACTGCCAGACTCACGTTCAAATGTACGAACAATGAGGCTGAATACGAAGCTTGTATTATGGGTCTCGAAGAAGCGATTGATTTAAGGATCAAAAACTTGGACGTATATGGCGATTCAGCCCTAGTTATTAACTAGATAAAAGGAGATTGGAACACATACCAACCAGGATTGATTCCTTACAAAGACTATGTAAGAAGGTTGTTACCTTTCTTCAACAGAGTTGAGTTTCATCACATCCCTCGTGATGAGAATCACATGGCTGGTGCATTAGCCACTATCTCTTCCATGATTAGTGTAGGTCAATGGAATGACATACCTAAGATCGACATAATGCGCCTTGAACGGCCCGCTTACGTCTTCACGATTGAAGCAGTCATAGACAACAAACCTTGGTATCACGATATCAAATGCTTCCTTAAAAAACAAGAGTACCCATCTGGGGCACTCAGAAAAGACAGGAAGACCCTCAGAAGATTGGCTGGAAACTTCTTCCTGAGCGGTGACACTCTCTATAAGAGAAATTTTGACATGGTCTTGCTCCGATGCGTAGACAGACCAGAAGCAGACATGCTTATGAAAGAAATTCATGAAGGATCCTTTGGCACTCATGCCCACGGACACACAATGGCGAGAAAAATTCTGAGAGCAGGGTACTATTGGTTGACCATGGAATCCGACTGCTACAAGTACATGAGGAGGTGTCACAAGTGTCAGATATACTCCGACAAAATTCTTGTACCGCCATCACATCTCAAAGTTCTATCTTCCCCATGGCCATTCTCGATATGGGGAATCGACATGATTGGCTTGATTGAACCCAAGGCTTCGAACGGACATCGGTTCATTCTTGTAGCCATTGACTACTTCACCAAATGGGTCGAAGCAGCGTCATTCGCTAATGTAACCCGACAAGTGGTGGTCCGATTTATCAAAAACAATATCATCTGCCGTTATGGTGTTCCAAGCAAGATCGTTACTGACAATGGATCTAACTTGAACAACAAGATGATGAAGGAGTTGTGCGCAGAGTTCAAGATCGAACATCATAACTCATCTCCCTACCGACCCAAGATGAACGAGGCGGTAAAAACGGCTAACAAGAACATCAAGAGGATCGTTCAAAAGATGGTTATAACCTACAAAGACTGGCACGATATGCTACCCTTTGCTCTTCACGGTTATCGCACATCTGTCCATACTTCAACAGGGGCAACCCCTTTCTCTCTAGTATATGGCATGAAGGCAGTTCTCCCCATAGAAGTAGAGATCCCGTCAATCAGGGTATTGATGGAAGCTAAGCTCACCGAAGCTGAATGGTGTCAAAGTCGACATGACGAACTGAATCTGATCGAAGAAAAGAGAATAACGGCACTATGCCACGGTCAGTTGTATCAACAGAAAATGAAGAGGGCGTTCGACAAAAAGGTCTGACCTCGTGTCTTCAGGAAAGGAGACCTCGTGCTCAAAAAGTTACAATCTTTTCTCACTGATTCTCGGGGCAAATGGACTCCAAATTATGATGGCCCCTATGTGGTCACGAACGCTTTCTCAGGCGGCGCCTTGAGACTTGCAACCATGGACGGAGAGGAATTTGCCTATCCCACGAATGTTGATGTAGTCAAGAAATACTTCGCCTAAAAAAAACGTCTCGGTGGATTGAAAACCCGAAAGGGCGGTCTAGGCAAAAGTTAGAGACAAAATAAAAAAAAAATCATCCCGGTGGATTGGAAACATCATAGTACAATCCAGGCAAAAATTAGGGATAATGGCAAGTAACTATGTTCAACAGAGGCAAGTCCCTCAGCAGCAGTAGTTACATCATCGGAAGAAAACTTCAGTCAAGGTCATCTTTGACAGAAGCTCAGGATGCCCCCGAATTCAAAGTTGGTAGAAGGATAGTGGTCGTTATGTTTCAACGTAGCCCTTTTCCCTGTAAATTACCATTTTTAAACTTTGTAAATACTCAATGGAATAGCGCGTTTGGCTGATCTCCATCTTATCAATAAAATTTGAGCATTGGGCTTTTGTTTGTAATTCTTGCTTGTTTTAGCTTTACAGAACGACGTTGTTAACATGATTAACGATTCTTGTAATAAAACAAAAATGGATTTACTTGTTAAAACTTTTTATGCTTTTAAAATAAAGATGGCAATTTCTTTTGATTGTTGAACATCAAAAGAACATCAACCGCTTCTCCAGAAGTAATCGAGCTTCAAAGTGCAGAATCAAAGTGCTCCTTCTAACCCAGTATGCCTGAATGAAGGGATCAACTGTGTCAGAGACCTTGTTTCATCTGACACGCCTCGGCCGAGTTCTCATCTCCTAAGCCCGATCAACGGTATTCCCCGCAGGGATTATCTCTCCAAAGCAAGGTGGAATTGCTATCTTGAACCAGCAATATCTCTATACGCCCCGCGATGGCCGAGTATCCAGTCATGTTCATCTTTTAGTTTGTGTGTCGCGTCAGTTTTGTCAGCATATACATACATGCATCATTGCATTATTGATTTGCATTCACATTTCATATTGCATCGCTATCACTCTAGCCGGTCTTATCCCTTAGTGATAGGAGTTCTCTCAATTGATTTGTCAGTTCTTTCCTCGTCAGGAAACATTGTGTCTGAACAATCTCGCCACCGGTGTATCTTTAGATCAGAGTCGACACTAGAACACTTTGATAACTTGAACCTCTGAAGAGCCAGAGAACCTTCAACAAATGTCACTCTTCGCCATTGAAGATGATATCCTTGCTTTCCTGGATTAAAGAAAATCCCCAGAGAAAGCCTCTTAAGCAAAGGTTCGGCAGTACATCAGTATTTCTCCGAAAATCACTGATGAAAAGGTCATCGGCACCTCAAAATTGGACCCCATCATATGGCATTTCTCTAGGAAGATCCCGAGAAAAGTATGATGTAAGATCCCCAAGTGGAAACAGTCTCTCAAGATACTCGCTTTCCGCCAGTAGAATCGACAAATGGCGTCTCCAACAGAGAAGTTTGTGCACCTCTACAACTCAGACGACTGGGTTCCCCAGCAAGTCTGGCATCAAAACTTTTTCCACTCAAATGGCATCTCCCCAGGAAAATTCAGCGAGAAGTTTGAAGGAAATCCGCTACAAATAGCGTCCCTTGTCAATAAAGTTTATTGACAAAAGAAACTAAGACCAGCTCCTTGGTAGGAAACCAGGATCGAGGGGAAGTTTAAACCAGAAACTAAGACCAGCTCCTTGGTCGGAAACCAGGATCGAGGGGAAGTTTAAATCAGAAACTAAGACCAGTTCCTTGGCAGGAAACCAGGATCGAGGGGAAGTTTACCTTTTCTAAGCATCATTGCTCAGCAAAAGAAGATGGATGCGATCCGCCGTTCATAACCATCAAAATTTTGGGTATCCCGATATTTAATCTTCTTGCACCCCGAATGCCCGAATACCTTCGTCATTCACACCTTCGGGTCCAAGAAGATTAAATAGGGGCATCTGTCATACCCCAAATTTTTACCACTAATATTTCCCATCATTGTGCAAATCATCATCACAATAGGGATGAACCATCATGCCTCACCAAATGCCTCAAGGGTTGTTGAGCATTCACTATAATCAAAATTAGGGTTTTAAGCCCTCTCAAAGCCTTAGACAAAGGATCAATTAAGGAATGACATGATCTTCAACTTGTCTAACCTCTCAAACATCCACAATGGATCAAAAGGACTCCCACTTCAAGGATTAAGCACAAGGCTGCTCCCTTCTAGGTGGATCAAGTCTCAAGATCGCCAATATCACCAAATTAGGGTTTTGGTCGACCAGGGCCTCTAGATGGGAAGTTTCATCTGGGCATAAGCCAAAGATCCAAAACAAAACCTAATGTACTTCATGGAACCTCATGGACCCAAGCATCAAGTCAATTTGACCTCAAGGGATGCATACATAAAAAATCAGGAATTAGGGTTTCTTGACCTAATTCACCCCTAAGTTGACTTTTGGGACAAATCAAGAGCCAAGACCTCAAGACATGATTTTAGGGTCTCTAATGAACTATATTGATCCATTTGCAACAATGGATTAATCCAAGAAGCTTGAGCAACAAGTCTCATTTCCATCTGCACCACAATTAGGGTTTCGTGAGGAAAGTCAACTGTAACTTTGACTTTTGACCAGGACATGCTCCCAAACCCTAGGACATGCCCCAATATACCCTATGACACCCATGGAACAAGTCCATCAAGTTTGATTTAGGTCAAGGACATGATTTCCTGAAGAATTGCACAATTTGGAATTCATCTGATAAAAAGTCAACTGGGCACAAAAGTCAACTTTGACTTTTTGAGATTTTTCACAAAAATGGATTTTTAACCCTAAAATGATGTTAATGTATGATTTGAATCATCATTAATCAAGAAAAATCAAAGAATGTGGGATAACTTGTAAAAGGGGTAACCATAAAACTTAGAAATTTTTCTAAGTTATGGAAAAAGTACCACTAATACACTAACTTTGGAGGATCATAACTCCTAAACCACATGGCCATTTTTTTCATCCAAAGATGGATTTGTAGCCATCATTACCCTCTACAAAAACTTCAACTAGACCTAAGTCCAATTCATTAAGGATTTTGAGTTATGGAGTGATCAAAATCAAGAAATCACACTTTGTTCCAACACTTAGTGAAAATTTCACTAAGTCAGATTTTGCTTCACTTTTTGCCAAATGTAAAGGGATTTTTCACTTGGAATCAAAAGTGATCAAAACCAAACTTGTTCAAACAGTTGTTGTATCATGTAAGGGCTTTCCAAAATGGCCAAGAACATTGCCAAATTCAACTTACACCATGAGATATGACATTGTCAAGTTGCCTTGCTGAAATCTGTCAAAGGCAAGGCAGAATTTGCAACTTTGCTCGATTTGCCAAAATCAGCCAAATTCAAATGCTTCTATCCACTTGGACACATCTGAGGATTGAGTCTAAAGAGGACAATCACTGAGCCAAGCCTCCAAAGTCCATGGAACAAGAAATAGCATGTTGAACCTAGAATGGCCAAAATAAGGACAAGACTCCAAATTTGGATTGAAGCATTCAATGGAAGCATCAAGGTGGCATGGACTGAGCCATTCTCATCTAAAATCAGTTAAGACTTATCCAAGACCAAGGGAACCAAAGCTCTGTGCCCTATCCTCTAGTCAATGGCTAGAGGAGACTTGGATTTTCATTTGCCAACATTGGCGAAACCTACTTACCAGCTGCCATTCACTATTCCTTGCAAAAAAAACTTGCTCTACTATAAATAGAGTTCAATTGTGATCAGTTTGAGTACACCAAATCCATCTAACAGATGCTTTCCTCAAAATCTCTTTCTCTTGGCAAAAATGCCTTTCTTAGCAAGGTAGCTATCGAGTTTTGTGTTTGAGAGCAATTCCAATCAAACCAATCACTCACACACCTCACATACATCACATATGAGCTGATCAAACACTTAGATCACTTCTGAAACACCAATTTCACAAAATCACCAGCTGGTTGCTCAAGGTTTTAACCAAAGTGCAGTTGAGGTACCACAAATTGATTCAGCCAATTTCAATCAAGTCCAACCATTCAAATACACTCCATAGGGTGTAGGGAAGCTGTTCAGATCATCACCACTCATCTGTAACACCTCCAAATCAAAAATCACATTGCACTTGCTGTCAAGGCTTAGAGGTAAGCATATACTTGGTCATCTCTCAATCTATGCATATTTCCTCGCACAATAATTTGGCCATATGTTCATAATCATGCATGGAATGTTTTCCCTCAATTAATTGCATTGTTTGAATCGTGTATCAAAAATCCTAGCCTTCATGCAGAAATTAGGGTTCTTGAGGATTTTTCATGATTTCTTGTTATATGTTTAATTTAAATGAAATTAAGTGTTATAGACATGATCGTGAGGTTGAGACGAGCATAATGATATGTGGATTGCATGATATAATCAAGTATTCAGTGAAATTGAGGAGAAAATGCAAATCAGCCAAACCCAGAACACGCGCGTGTTCTTGGCACCATTTTTGAATAATTCAAATATTTGAATTTTGTGATTTTGTTTAATTGATTCAAAAATTAATTTCTCTCTGAGTTTTAATGATTTTGAGTTGATTCTTTTTTTAATAATTCACAAATATGTTAAAATATTTTATTTTATCAAAAAATCCCAAAAATATTATTTATTTCATATAATTGATATTTTTGCAAAGAATTAATATTTTAATTGTTTTTGACATTTTAAATATTTTTTCTACATTGATTTTGCAACTTTTAATGCTTTCTAATTATTTTGTAGGTCAATACTTAATTTTTGAAGCATTAATCCAAAATCACAATTTGTTTTTCACATGTTAAACAATTTTGATCATTTTAATTGAATTTTTATTCAATTAAATACATTTTTGAAAACAAATTAGGGTTTTTGGATTAATTCAACCCTCATAAATCATTTTCAAAATCATTTGGGCCTCTAATAGAGTGTAAGACCCAATCCTTTCTTGACCAAAACATTTTGGGCCTCAGTGTATTGTATAAGTCCTGATACCGTCAAAAATAAACGGCGCGATCGTCGCCTTTTGAAAAATAACCTTGGGCCTCTCCTTGAGCTATAAGACCCATTCAAAAACACTTTGGGCCTCTAATAGAGTGTAAGACCCAACCCCCTTTTAACCAAAATCATTTGGGCCTCACTTATTGTATAAGTCCCTTCGCGTTAAAAGAAAACCTCGGCGCGATCGCCATTTTAAACGAAAAAATCATCTGGGCCTACCCTCGTGTTATAAGCCCCACTCTTTTTCTTTAAACCCTTTGGGCCTCTTGAGAGAGTGTAAGACCCGTCCCTTTGTACAGAAAACATTTTGGGCCTCAGTCACTTGTATAAGTCCCTCTGTACAAATTCAAACAGTGCGCTCACTGATAAAACCCTGGGCCTCTCCTTGAGCTATAAGCCCCAAATCTTTCTTTTTCAAAGTACTTTCTCCTTTGATTTTGAATATACTGTTGTTTTCAATCTTTCTTTGTTGAACAACTAACCAAACAACATGGAAGCTCTACAACCGAGTAAGTGGTTATTGCTTTCATTTACCGCTTTCATATACATATAACTGTATTGTGGGACTGTTTCACTGTAAGTCTTCTTTCATAAACTCATATCAACTGTGTAATAATAGTATAGATATTTCAAGTTTCCCCGGCAACTACGTCTAGAACTAGGTGAGGCCGTTTCGTTTAGTCATAGAAATAGACAACTAGATCCCCAATAGGATCACCAGATACAGTCTTCTCTTCGGCTGTCCTCATTAGGAATTGTCAAGAAACTCAATTCCCAGAGATGAATGTATTCTCCGTGAATGGCATCTTTGAGTTTCTTCCAAATTCTCGAACTTTCCTGACTTTGATCTATTCTCGGTGAATAGCATTGCCTTGAATTTCTAGGGGTTTGGGGACCCACGGGCTTCTTAAAAGCATCGGCCTCCTCTTGGGCATCGTACAAGGACCCACAGGCTTCCTAAAAGCAACCTAGCCTTCTCTTGGGCTTAGTACAAGGACCCGCCGACTTCTTAGAAGAATTCACAGCCTCCTCTTAGGCTTCGTATAATGATCTCTTCCTCCGGGAATGATAGCCTCCTCTTGGGCTTAGAACAAGGACCCGTCGGCTTCTTAAAAAGTTTCCAGCCTCCTCTTGGGCTTCGTACAAATTGTCCCGACGACCTCCTAGAGGTATAGGAACAGAACCTAGTCATCTTCATAGAACAGTCCTTTCGTAGAGTCTACTACTGTTTCTCAAAGCATAGTATAAAAGATGAAACTCTAGACTTGGACAGTCTAATCTCCTTGAGTCTTCAAGACATTCTCAAGTGACCCCTTCAAAATAGGAAGGAAACCTGCAGACTCGGACAGTCTCAATACCCTTCGGATTTCCCGCTTCCTTAAAAAATAGGAATAACCCGGATCCCAGAGTCAAATCCCTGAGTACAGTGTTGCTTATATAAGAACTGATTTTCTCTTTAAAATCAGTATATTGGATCTGTCACTCAACTGAAACAGTTACCATAGCCTCCTCTTGGGCTTTGTACAATGATTCTCCCCAGCGGAGTCAAACAGCGTTTAGCCTCTCTCTCGGGCTTTGTACGAGACACATAAGGGACTCCCTCGTTGAGTCAATCACCCCTTTTGCCTCCATCTCGGGCCTCGTACGAGATACAAAAGGGTTCTTATTGAGCCAAACAAACAACAGCCTCCATCTCAGGCTTGGTACGAGATACAAAAAGATTCTCTTGGTGAGTCACCATCCTTTGCCTCCATCTCGGCCTTTATACGAGTTACCAAAAGACTCCCTCGTTGAGTCAAAAACCTTTCAGCCTCACTCTCGGGCTTTGTACGAGACACATAATAGCCTCCTCTTAGGCTTTGTATAAGAAAACCACTGGTTAATCCAATTAACCTTTTAGCATCAAAACTGTGCCTCGTTCACAGTAAACAAACATCAAACAACTCCCTTCATCTAATAGCTGTAAACAACTCTGGATCATCTACATCCATGCCAATGTCCCTCTTTTAGCATGAGAAATTCCTAAGGAAAAATAGCATTGCTCTACACTGAGTTAAAGTCTTCTCCTTTAGGTTAAAACCCCCTATAAAGGAAATTATGGCATTACTAGGATCTGCATATCCCGGTTAAAGTAATTTTCCTTTATAAACAGTTGTGACATACAACCCCCTCTTTAGAGATGACAAGTTCTCTCTAAAGTTGAGACCTTTTAGCTTCACGTCTTGGGCTTTGATCAAGACACAAATAGACTTTTCAGCTTCACATCTTGGGCTTTGAACAAGATACAAATCACCTTTCGCTTCACGTCTTGGGCTTTGAACAAGACACCAAAAACAACCATTTCCTCCCATAGAATATAATAATAGTATTGGATTTATAATAGTATTTGGTGTGAGACGATAAAATATCAATTGGAGATATTTTACCCTATTGGATTTATAGTATATAATAATAGTATTATATATATATATATATGTTATAAGAAAGTGAAAGGAAAAAGTTGGTAAGAGAAAGAGAAAGTGGGTGAGAAGAAGAAATATAAAACGTGGGAAGAAGAAAGAAAAGGAGAAAGGAAGAGAAGAAAAAGATGAAAAGAGGAAAATGGAGAAAAGAGGAAGAAGAGAGAAACCCATGGATCATCATCATCATCTTCTTCAAACTCCTCTTCGATTATCAGGTGGGTTCTAGTTAGAAACTCTAAGTTCTAGAAATTCCATGTTTTGAACTTAGGTTAGAATTGAGAGAAAATGATTAAACTGTTAAATCAATGAAATCTAACGGACGAAATGCGGTTAAACTGTGTGGAATACTTGTTGTTATGTTAGGAACATGTTTTGATTGATATAGTATGGATTGGGTATGTTGGATTGAGTTGAATTGAATGGGTTTGGTTGGAAAACCTAAACTTTTCCTAATTGATAAATTGGTATTAATTTTGGAATCATGGTGGATGGCCTTTTAATTGGGAAAATATTGTAGTACGTCGAATTCTGAGATCGCAGCTTTGTACGGAATCGAAAACGGATGTCCGGAAGTCTAAAAATGGTGTTTTTAAGGCTGAAGGGGCAGCAGGTAGCGCGCAGGTCTGGGCGAAAATGAAAATCCCGAAACTTCAAAAATTCATAACTTTTGAACCGTAAGTCCGTTTTGGTCCCCGTTCGAAGCGTTGGAAAACTAATTTTATGCTCTTTGAGATGGTGAGGTAAAAACATAGTTATATGCTATGGAAAATTAATGTATGTGTGAAAACAATAGTGTGTGTTATGGTGAATCCATATCTTTTATATCGTGAATCCGATCGAGGCAAAAGTATAGCCGTTGGAAAGCTGTGAAAATATCCTACGGGATGAGAGTGAGGTTTTTATGTGATGAATCATTATATGTGATTCTATTATACAATTGTAGTATGCTTTTGTATAACTTGTGATGAAATTATTATATGTATTTCAAATGTGAAATTGTAATATGCTTTGCCTAATTGATGTTAAACCTGATTGAAAGAATATGCATGCTTAAAATATGAATTAGGGAGAGTGAGGAAACTTTACCCCAAAACAAAATGGTATAATTCTAGGCTGTGATTAGAATTGTTATAGAAACTCTGAATGGCGACGCTCGTGCTTTCATTGACGAATTCTGGCCTGGAGCAGATAACGTAATGACAACGCTCGTGCAGAAGAGGCCGAGGCGTGTGTCCCTTACCGAATGGTATAGAAATGAGTGAAACACTAGTATCGAACATGTGTGATTGCTATGTTTTATTTTGAGAAAAGGCAAAAGAGGCCTTAAGGCAAATGTGGCCTTGTGATTGTCGAATACAATCACGTTGTGTTTTTGATCACGTAATCGTAACCAGCTTATCTTGCGGTGTAGTTTCATGAGACTCGAGCACCTCCACTGAAACGTATGCACAATTACTTGGCAGGTTTGATTCCCGCGTATAGTACGATTGGAGCCTACGGGTAAAGAGACTTGTGATGGTGTACGGGCCGTGTGAAGTGACGGATCACGGTGTACGGGCCGATGATCCCGAATCCAATTCGTATGTCAAGTAACTACAAGGATCCATGACTTGGGTCGACTTCTAGACGTAGAAGAGGACGGGAAAAGGGGATGCCTTGGTACGGTTATCGATTAGTGATATTTTGAGTTGATGAACTCATGACATGTTTCGATATAGTGTGAGATTGTGAGTTTGTGTACTGGAAGTCATTTTCCGTTCCCCTTGACTTGAGTTAGGATTTGATAGAACCTTGTAGAGCCGAGAGAATCTATAGGATAGGGAACTCACTGAGATTTGATGTATCTCACCCCACTATAGTTGCTATATTTTAGGTAATTGCAGGTTGATTTACGAGCGGATCGATGCTTGGATGTTTCAAGAGAAGCTTGGCTTTAGTATTTCTTTTCCGCTGTGTATCTTTTGTTGTATACAATTGAGGATATTGTATATTGATCTTAGTTTTATTTTAATTTTTGGCTAGTTTCCATGCCTTGGGCCATATGTTGTATTTATGTTTTAGAATGGGCAAGTATGTGAACTATGTCAGTAGGCACTTTTGATATGTCAGTACCTGATAAAACACTTGTATGGTATTATTCTAGATGAATATTATACAGGGCGTTACATTATTGCTGCAAAATCAAATCACAAACACGAATCACAAACATCAACAATCATTATCAGTGCCATGAAGTTAAACCGAAACACAAGAAATGAAAAAAAAGTATATTTCATCAAATACAAGTCGATCTATGTGATGGCACTAGATAGTTCAAATACGTGATATGTAAGTTCATTATTGCCTCATCATAAAGTGTTTTATCCATCTCCCACAATAATAAACCATCATCTGCACGGTTTTGTTTCATATCACGACAATTCTCTTCAATATGGTTACGACTTAGATTTCAACTATCAAGGAAACTCTAACTTCAATGTTGTTATATATGATACAACTTCTGTTGAAACTTCATATCCAATCACTACTACTACTAACACTACTAACACTGCTTCCAATGAATGTCCAATGAATGCAACCCAAATCACCCTTATTTTCTTTCAAAATCCTTCAAGGGAGGTTATGATGTGAGTATTATTTTACTTTCTGTTTTTTGTTGTTTTATTCTTATGGTGCCATTTGAATTGATATATCTTCTATTGTGCAGTATATTAGTGCTGATTTTGCTACAAAATATCTCAAGCTAAATGTTCCTATCAAAATCCAAAATTCTCAAGGAAAGCAATGGCAAGTTTCTTGTTCAACAAATGGAGTGAAATCATCATCAATGCGAATATCTGCTGGATTCACTAAATTTGACAAGGAAAACAATTTATCAGAAGGAGTTACTTATGTATTTGAGCTCATCAAAAAAGAGTGTGTCCTTGTGCTACTAGTTACACAACTTCACAAGGTTAAAAATCTTTCATCAATTCTATTTTATCTTACACTTTTTTCTTCTTCTAATATCTTAACTGTTTGTTTGTATATCAAATCATAGTTAGTGCTAGTTACATTCTATTAGTGTATTGGTGAACTGTTGAACTGAATGCATAGGGTGTGAATGGTTATTGCTTATTAACATTTCCATGAATTCCAATTGAAATGGCGAAAAGCACTAATAGGGCACGACAAATTGAATATCTAAATATGCATTACAATAGTAAACACTTTCATGACCGCGACATAATGAAATGGAAGCGAAATGAAACTTGCTACACCGCAGATCAAAATAGAACCATAAACAACATGATATCAAAGCAAATACAACATGAATTGTTATCGAAACTTCGGACTATTATTAGCGAATCAATCGCAGCAGTAGCATATGCGATATTCATGCCACATTCACACAAAATTATGGCAGCAAACACGGTGCAACACAAAACAGAACGAGTTGTGAATAATTCTCACAAGGTTAATTATAACCATATTCATGCTCAAATATACTAAGAAATTAGCACAATGTAATGCACTCAAAGTCGAAATCAACTCGACTTCACAATAGAACCGAGATTCAGAAACAGCGACTACAAATTTTTTTTACAAGGTTATACTATTAACAATATGTATCAACACATTAATCTACATCAATATGCAAAATGATGAGGTATGCCAACCACAATAATCAGAACAAAGTGACACTGAGAAATCTCAATTCGAAAGTTTACCAAAGGTCATGTCGTGCTTTGATTGAAACTCCCAAACCGAATCGAGCGATACAGTTACCGCTTTGTTCCGTAGCTGCCGTGAAGTCGTCGCGGGTTCGAGTTTGTTGTGTGCAGAGTTATTGTGGTTGCGACTTTCGTCTAGCTGAACGAAATAATGTAAATTCAATAAGTTCAAATAATGAATCAAACCGACGAATCTAAACGACGAATCAAAACAACAAATCGAAACAACTAATACATGGAAAGAAGAAACACATATTCGAACCTGAAATTTGAATTCTTTGATGAAGCGAATGTCAATCGAACCCTTGAAGCATTTTCCTTCTTTCAATGATTTCTTGATGTGATTTATTGAAGAAATTTCCAGAAAAGAAAGAAATGAGTATGAACAAAAGAAAATGCAGATTGAACAACGAAACAGTAAAGATTTGTTCATACCACTACACAACAACGATGGAGATTGAGAGACGATGGAGATTGAGAGACGATGGAGCTGAGAGACGGTTCGTGAGAAATTTTTTGATATATTTTATCCCACATTTATTAAGTTAAAATTTTAATATTGATTTTATTTTATAACTTTTATTTTATAAATATTTTATAACTTTAGTTTATTAATTTATAACTTTTATTTTATAAATATTTTATAAATTTAGTTTTAGTTTAAATTTATCATTTTTATTTGTAATTTTTTTAAATTTATAATATAATTTATAGTATTATTAATTTATAGTTTTAATTTTATTTAGTATTATTTTATTAATTTAGTTGTAATTTTGTTTTAATTTATTAATATATAATTTTGATTTTATTTTATGAATTTTACTTTATGTAAATTTTTAATTTATAGTATAAATAATTAAAACAATAAAAAAAAAAGGACAAGCTTGTGAAGGGAAATATATAGCTTTTCTCGTCAAACGTAGCGTCGGCTCGGACCGCCGCTACAATAAAAATATCAGAAAATAAATAAATATTTTAGACAATATAAAAAATGAGGCAAATGAAATTGGTGGGGAAGTGAAATTTTTTCGCACCAATAGTAGCGTCGGCAATGGTCGGCGCAACTGTTAGAAATAAATAATTATTTAAAACAATATAAAAAAAGGAGGCAAATGAAAATGGTGGGGGGAAATGAAATTTTTTCGCACCAATAATAGTGTCGGCCCTAGAAGCCGCAACTTTAAAAAAATAATTAAAAATATATAAACTTACATGTAAATGGGAATTTATAAGTTTACTTATCAAACGTAACGTCGGCTAGGATCGCCGCTACTATAAAAATATTACAAAAAATAAATAATTATTTAAAACAATATAGAAAAGGAGGCAAATGAAAATGGTGGGGAAAGTGAAATTATTTCGCACCAATAATAGCGTCGGCCCTAGCCGGCACCATATTAAAAATAATTAAAAAAATATAAACTTACAAGTGAATATTGATTAGCGTCGGTTGCAACCGACGCTACTATTAATAACTGTTATTTCTGTGCTTTTGTGGTTGGCATTTATTTTGCTAAAACTATTATAGAAGCAAGATGTTGAATCTTAATGTTTTAAGTGGCTGCTTTCAACATGTCGAATGAAGATGTTCCATGGCAGCTCATAGGACATCGCGCTGTGAAGTCAGTTTTAATGCAGATTCTGTTACTATGATTTGTAACTGAATATTCTGTGAATATTTGGTTATCCTATGTGGCATCCAAAGCATTTTTGGATTAGGGTTATTTGTTGGTTTTCGGATTTGCTGCTGCTTCTAATTATGGAGACATAATAGGAAACTTTGGATTGAAGACCTATTTTATTGGAGTTAATTTTGCAGAATTGTGAGCAGTCTATTTGCTGCGTTTTTGAAGCCCAATTCAGTCCAGATTATAAGCTATAAATAGGCTGATGTAAACCTAGTTTTAGGTGTCGAACTTACATGTATTTTTAGGGTTGTGTGCTTGTATTTTGTGAGCCTAACTGGTATCTTATGATAACAGTATAAGGACTGTAGTGTAAGTTGTGTAAGGTTGCTCATAAGCTTTTAAGCATTGAGTAGCTGTGTGTTAATTCTCATAAGCTGTGAAGTATTGAGAATTTGTGCTTCGACCATTGTTACTTGTCTTGTAAGGAACCAGTCACGGGTTGTGATTGAAGAGGGATTTGAGGAGGGCCTCATACCTAGGGGAGTCTTAGGTAGAAGTCATAGGAAGGGTAGTGATTAAGTGAGCTGATTGAACCGGGTGTGGTTATCAGTGAATTGATACTATCGAATATTGATTTCGTCCCTGGCTTGGTAGCCCCCAGATGTAGGATAGTTAGATCCGAACTGGGTTAACAATTTCTGGTGTTCTTTACATTTTCTGCACACTATTGTATTGAACTTATTCATTGTTGTTGTATATCAGTGTCTCGACATCTCGATAGGACATCTGATATATAGGCCAGAATTTCAATTGGCATCAAGAGCTTGCACCCTTATTTGGTTCTGGGTGAGATTCAGGGAAGGTACTTACTGGTACAATGGACAAGGATGGAGGAGCTCTGAATAAACCACCTCTGCTGGATGGTTCAAACTATGAGTATTGGAAACCTAGTATGATAGCTTTCATCAAGTCCATGGATGATCAAGCATGGAAAGCTGTTCTCAAAGGTTGGGAGTCTCCAAAGGTAAGAGATGGAGAAGGAAATCTTACTGATGTTCTGAAGGAAGAAGAGGACTGGGATGATGCTGACTATAAAGGGTCTGTTGGAAATTCTAAAGCCATGAATGCATTGTTCAATGGTGTCAACAGAAATATCTTCAGGCTGATTGAGCATTGTACTATTGCCAAAGAGGCTTGGCAGGTCTTGAAAGTTGCTCATGAAGGGACTTCAAAGGTGAAAATGTCAAAGCTTCAGCTTCTCACTAGCAAGTTTGAGAGTTTGAAGATGAAAGAGGATGAGAGCATTCATGATTTTCATATGAACATTATTGAGATAGTTAATGCCTCTAGTGCCTTAGGAGAAAAGATGTCTGACAGCAAGCTGGTCAGGAAGATTCTCAGGTCTCTACCTAAGAGATTTGATATGAAGGTCACTGCTATATAGGAAGCTCAGGACATTGACAAGATGAAGGTGGATGAGCTTATGGGATCACTCCAAACTTTTGAGTTAGGATTCAGTGAAAAAACTGAAAAGAAGAAGAGTATAGCATTTGTGTCGAATGCTGATGACTCAGATGATGAAGAAGATGTGTCTAAAGATCTGGTATTACTTGGTAAACAATTTAACAAAGTGTTGAAAAGGATTGACTGGAAGTCAAGAGCAAATGCTCAGAACAAGTCACTCGACATCAGTAAGAACCAGGATGGAGGCAGAAGATCCAGAACTGAAGAAGACTCCAATCAAGGGAAGAGAGTTCAATGCTTTGAATGTGAGGGATATGGGCACATAAAGACTGAGTGTCCCACGTATCTCAAAAGGCAGAAGAAGGGCCTATCCGTGTCTTGGTCAGAAGGAGAGTCTGAGAGTGACGTTGAAGAAAAATCAGCAAAATTGGTGACAGCTTTGACTGGAATCTGTAAGGCTGATGGAGAAACTTCTTGTGAATCTGACTCTGACAATGAATCCTATGTTGGAGAACTCACTAAGGAAGAAGTATTCTCAGGGTTTTCAGAATTGTGTATCAAGAACGAAGAAAGATGCCAGATTATATTGGAGCAGAAGATCTTGATAGCTCAACTGGAAGCTGAGAAGGAAGAACATATATCAACCATTGTTGATCTGAAGGAGGAGGTTGAATGGCAAAAGTCAAAACTTGACAATATGACCAAATCTATAAGAATGCTGAACAATGGTACCACGCAGCTGGATGAGATCCTTCAGAATGGGAAAGAAGCTGGAAATGTGCAAGGCCTTGGTTTTAACAATCAAGCAGAGACTTCCAAGAAGACTGTATTGAAGTTTGTTCCTCAGAAAATAAAGCAAGAAGTGGGGATGTCAAATCACATGTTTCAACATCAGATGAAGCATCAGAAAAGAGTTTGTAGATCAAAGTATAAACCATGGAGATGCCATTACTGTGGCAAGATTGGTCACTTAAAGTCCTTTTGCTACAAGCTACATGGCTATCCCAAAACTGCTCAGCAACAAAATAAAGAACAGAGTTGGGGTAAAGTGAAGAGAAGATGGATTCCTAGACAAATGATGGCTGGTCTCATAGCACATACTTCTCTTAGAGCATCTGCAAGAGAAGATTGGTACTTTGACAGTGGTTGTTCAAGACAAATGACTGGTGTGAAGAAATTCTTGTCAGATATTAAGCCTTACTCCACCAATTATGTCACTTTTGGGGATGGATCAAAGGGTGAGATAAAAGGTGTTGGAAAGCTGGGCTACACAGGACAACCAAATCTGGATCGTGTTCTATTTGTCAAAGGACTGACCGCAAACTTAATCAGTATAAGCCAATTGTGTGATGTAGGGCTCAAGGTAAATTTCACCAAATCTGAATGTCTAGTAACCAATGAGAAAGATGAAGTTGTTATGAAGGGTACCAGGTCTAAGGATAACTGCTATCTTTGGAATCCTCAAGAACCTGAAAACCTGTCTATTTGTTTGATGTCAAAGGAAGATGAAACCAAACTGTGGCATCAGAAATTGGGCCACTTACACCTGAAAGGGATGAAGAAGGTTATGTCAAGTGAAGCTGTTAGAGGTATTCCCAAGCTGAAGATTGATGAGGACAAAATATGTGGTGAATGTCAAGTTGGGAAGCAAACAAGGGTGTCACACAAGAAGCTTCAACATCTTACCACAACTTCTAGAGTTCTAGAACTTCTTCACATGGACTTAATGGGACCTATGCAGGTTGAAAGTCTTGGTGGGAAGAAGTATGCCTATGTTGTCATAGATGACTACTCCAGATTCACTTGGATAAGTTTTATCAGAGAAAAGTCCGAAGTGTTTGCAGCTTTTAAAGAATTGTGTCAGAGAATTCAACGGGAAAAGGATTGTGGTGTTGTTCGAATTAGAAGTGACCATGGGAAAGAATTCAAAAATAGCAGGTTTGAAGAGTTCTGCTTATCTGAAGGAATCACTCATGAATTCTCATCACGAATCACTCCTCAGCAGAATGGTGTGGTGGAACGCAAGAACAGGACCATACAAGAATGTACAAGAGTCATGATTCATGCCAAAAAGCTTCAATATCATTTTTGGGCTGAAGCCATGAATACTGCTTGCTATATACACAATAGGGTGACTATCAGATCAGGTACTTCTGTCACTCTTTATGAGCTATGGAAAGGTAGAAAGCCAAATGTGAAGTATTTCCATGTGTTTGGTAGTAAGTGCTATATCTTAGCGGATCGTGAGCAAAGGCGAAAGATGGACCCTAAGAGTGAGGAAGGAATCTTTTTGGGTTACTCTACAAATAGTAAAGCATATAGGGTATTTAATTCCAGAACTCAAGTGATGATGGAATCCATAAATGTGGTGGTTGATGACTCTGGCAAAGATGAAGATGTCCCAGATGATGTTGGAGCATGTCTGCCCATGAACAATGAAAACTCTCAAGACATTGAGTCTGTAGAAGATAGTGCTCAAGAAATCAACACTAGACCTGAGAATGAAGAGGTAGAGGATGCTAACAGGGGACCCTTTATAAGGATTCAGAAGGATCACCCTAAGGAATTAATTATTGGAGATCTGAATGAAGGTGTAAGAACCAGAACAAGGGAGACTGTGTCATATGCATGCTTTGTGTCAAAGATCAAACCAAAGAATGTTAAAGAAGCATTGACAGATGAGTTCTGGATAAGTGCTATGCAAGATGAACTTTGTCAGTTCAAGAGGAATGCAGTTTGGGAACTGGTACCACGACCAGCTGGAACAAATGTAATTGGAACAAAATGGGTTTATAAGAATAAGTCTGATGAGCAAGGAGTTGTTACCAGGAACAAAGCCAGATTAGTAGCTCAAGGATACACATAGATTGAAGGAGTAGACTTCGATGAAACATTTGCGTCTGTGGCTCGATTGGAATCCATCAGATTGTTGCTAGGAGTGGCATGTTTTCTGAAATTCAGACTGTTTCAAATGGATGTCAAGAGTGCTTTTCTAAATGGCTATCTTAATGAGGAAGTCTATGTTGAGCAGCCTAAAGGGTTTGTGGATCCAAACTTTCCTGATCATGTTTACAAGCTGAAGAAGGCTCTATATGGTCTGAAACAAGCTCCACGAGCTTGGTATGAAAGACTGACTGAGTTCTTAGTTAACAATGGGTACAGGAAGGGTGGTATTGATAAAACTCTTTTTGTCAAGGAGAAGGATGGGAAACTAATGATTGCTCAGATTTATGTAGATGATATTGTGTTTGGCGGGATGTCGGATGAAATGGTCCAACATTTTGTCACTCAAATGCAGTCTGAATTTGAGATGAGCTTGGTGGGTGAATTGACCTACTTCCTTAGATTACAAGTCAAGCTGATGGAAGACTCCATTTTTATTTGTCAGAACAAATATGCGAGGAACATTGTGAAAAAGTTTGGACTGGATAATGCCAAGCATAAGAGGACTCATGCTCCTACTCACTTGAAGTTATCCAAAGATGAAAAGGGAGTGGATGTTGAACAAAGTCTGTATAGAAGTATGATTGGCAGTCTGCTGTATCTTACAGCAAGTAGGCCAGACATCACTTTTGTTGTTGGTGTGTGTGCAAGATATCAAGAAGAACCCAAGGTCAGTCACATCAATCAAGTGAAAAGAATTCTAAAGTATGTGAGTGGTACATGTGATTATGGGTTGCTTTACTCCCATGACTCAAGTCCCATTTTATTAGGATATTGTGATGCTGATTGGGCTGGAAGTGCTGACGATAGGAAGAGTACCTCTGGTGGATGCTTCTTGTTGGGAAATAATCTTATTTCATGGTTTAGCAAGAAGCAGAATTCAGTATCCCTTTCTACTGCTGAAGCTGAGTACATAGCAGCTGGTAGTAGTTGTTCGCAACTGGTATGGATGAAGCAGATGTTGTCAGAGTATAATGTCACACAAGATGTCATGACACTATTTTGTGACAACCTGAGTGCTATTAATATTTCCAAAAATCCCATTCAACATAGCAGGACTAAGCACATTGACATTAGGCATCACTTCATCAGAGAACTTGTGGAGGACAAAGTCATAACTCTTGAGCATGTGAGCACAGAAAATCAGCTTGCTGACATATTTACCAAGGCTCTGGATGCAGTTCAGTTTGAAAACCTGAGGAGCAGACTTGTGGTGTGCATTCATGAAGACCTATAGCAATCAGTGTGCCTTCTGGCTGCCAGATTGAAAAGACTAAAGGAGATTCTGGTAGTGCAGTGTGTAAATGAAGGGAAAATGCTGAATTTTGTGCATGACATTTGGGCATGTGATGTGGTGTGCATCTACTCTCTGATGCAGTTTACTCTAGATTATTTTTACTTTGACTTGTTCTACTTGCCTTTGTCATATTTATGGCTAAAAAGGGGGAGTAGTAAGTGTGAGGGGGAGCATCATTGTTATGTGCTTGTGCTATTGAGGGGGAGTGTGTGTGTGCTGCAGGTAGATTATGTGTGCTTGTGCTGCTGCAGTTGCTGAGGGGGAGAATGTGGAATGTTGCTGCTGTTGAGGGGGAGTTTTGCCAGTTTACTATGATGAGTGTTCTTGCTGTACTGTGTGTTTTATGCAGCTGAAGGGGAGTGCTGCTATGCTAGATTTTTTTGTGTTTTCGCTGCTGTCTGATATATGGATATTTTTTTGGGCTGTTTGTGCTTCTTTGCAAGTTTGTTTGAGTGTGTGTAGTTTTAGCCAAAATAAGTCAAAGGGGGAGATTGTTATTTCTGTGCTTTTGTGGTTGGCATTTATTTTGCTAAAACTATTATAGCAGCAAGATGTTGAATCTTAATGTTTTAAGTGGCTGCTTTCAACATGTCGAATGAAGATGTTCCATGGCAGCTCATAGGACATCGCGCTGTGAAGTCAGTTTTAATGCAGATTCTGTTACTATGATTTGTAACTGAATATTCTGTGAATATTTGGTTATCCTATGTGGCATCCAAAGCATTTTTGGATTAGGGTTATTTGTTGGTTTTCGGATTTGCTGCTGCTTCTAATTATGGAGACATAATAGGAAACTTTGGATTGAAGACCTATTTTATTGGAGTTAAATTTGCAGAATTGTGAGCAGTCTATTTGCTGCATTTTTGAAGCCCAATTCAGTCCAGATTATAAGCTATAAATAGGCTGATGTAAACCTAGTTTTAGGTGTCGAACTTACATGTATTTTTAGGGTTGTGTGCTTGTATTTTGTGAGCCTAACTGGTATCTTATGATAACAGTATAAGGACTGTAGTGTAAGTTGTGTAAGGTTGCTCATAAGCTTTTAAGCATTGAGTAGCTGTGTGTTAATTCTCATAAGCTATGAAGTATTGATAATTTATGTTTCGACCATTGTTACTTGTCTTGTAAGGAACCAGTCACGGGTTGTGATTGAAGAGGGATTTGAGGAGGGCATCATACCTAGGGGAGTCTTAGGTAGAAGTCATAGGAAGGGTAGTGATTAAGTGAGCTGATTGAACCGGATGTGGTTATCAGTGAATTGATACTATCGAATATTGATTTCATCCCTGGCTTGGTAGCCCCCAGATGTAGGATAGTTAGATCCGAACTGGTTTAACAATTTCTGGTGTTCTTTACATTTTCTGCACACTATTGTATTGAACTTGTTCATTTTTGTTGTATATCAGTGTCTCGACATCTCGATAGGACATCTGATATATAGGCCAGAATTTCAATAACCTATTAAAAAAATAAAGCAATATGGAGGCACTTCACCAACACTAACAGCGTCGGAGTCGGGGGCGACACTAAATTGTTAATGCTAAAACATGATTTTCTTGTAGTGTCATGGTTATTCCCCTCAATACCAATTGGTCTTTTGTTGGCATCCTATTTAAGATCAAACTCCACTTAAAGACTATAAAAAGCACAACTCTTGTTCTAATCCAGAGTAGCACCTACTCTGTAATACCCCGTATTATCTAAATGCTTAATTGGATATCAGATGACATCAGATGAGTGTCTATGTACTCTATCTATGATCAATTGGAATAATGGAATTCTCTAAGTGTTTTAAGTATAGTCAATTGGGATCAATAGAGCAACTGGTGAACTCTGAAGAGATCAATTATTTTATTAAAGAGACAGATTAATATTTATTATTTCAAAAAAGGATTTTATGGTAACTCTAATAATTGATCAATTGGGTTGAGACGACAAAATATCGATTGGAGATGTTTTACCCTATTGGATTATATTATATAATAAGTTTATATATATATAATTGTTTTAAGAGAAAAGAAAAGAAAAAGATAGTAAAGGAAGAGAAAGAGAGAAGTGGAGGAAGAGAAAGAAGAAGAGAAATAGAGGAAAATGGAAAAGAGGGAAGAAGCTTGGATCATGACCATTTTTCATCATCTTCTTCAACCTCCTCTTCGATTATCAGGTGGGCTCTAGATAGATACCTTAAGCTCTAGAAATCTCATGAATTGAGCTTAGGTTAGAATTGTGACAAAATGATGAAATTGATAAAATCAATGTTCTAACGGATAAAACGTGAAATAAACCGAGTAATATAGTCGGGTTATGTGTGGATTGAACCTTTCATACTTGTGTTGATGTCCCAATATGTTTGGGTATGAGTTAGAATGGTTTAGAATGAAGAAAAACATGATTTTTCGGTTCTGTTACGACAGTAACCGGTTACACTGTGGTGAGTAACCGATTACCCTTTGAAAAATGACGTTTCTGGGCTGTTTTCTAGCCAGTAACCGGTTACCCTCTGGTGAGTAACCGGTTACCACTGCTATTGGCAGAAAAATGAAAATTAAAAAGGGCGTATCTTTTGAACCGTAAGTCCGTTTTGGTCCCCGTTCGAAGCGTTGGAAAGCTAATTTTATGCTTTATGTGATAGTGAGGTAGAAACATGGTTATATGCTATGGATTGATAAGATAAATATAGAAATGTAATGTTCAAAAAAATGTTAAAATGTTTAAAAATGGAATTTGTGAAAAATGTTTAAATATCCATATCTTTTGGATCGTAAATCCGATCGAGGCATGATAATAGTCGTTGTAAAGCTATGGAAATATCCTATGCTATAAAATTGGAAAGAATTGATATAACTTATGATTGAATCATTATATGTAATTCAAAATGTGCAATTGTAATAAGATTTGCCTAATATTGATGTTAAACATGATTGAGAGTAAATGCATGTTAAAATATGGAATAGAAAGAGTGAGGAGACTTTAACCCATAACAACATGATAGTGGAACCTAGTAATGAGCTAGGAGATTGATGAATAACTTAATGACAACGCTCATGCAGAAGAGGCTGAGGCATGTGTCTAGTACCGAATGGTATAGAAAGAATAAGACACTAGTATGGAACACGTGTAATAATTATGTTTAATTGATTAAGGCAAAAGAGGCCTAAAGGCTAATGTGGTCTAGAATTATTGAATACAATTATGGTTGTATGTAAAATCACGAATCGTAACCATTTCTCAATTATGTGTCGTTTCATGACTAACGAGCTCCTCTGGAATGATTGCATGATTACTTGGTAGGTTTGATTCCCAATGTTATAGTACGAATGGAGCCTATATGGTAAAGAGACTTGTAACGGTGTACGGACCATGTGAAGTGACGACTTAAGGTGATAATGTGTCCCTTAGCTCCGAATCCATCTCGTATGCCAAGTAATTTACGAGGATCCATGACTTGTTTCGACTTCTAGACGTAGAAGAGGACGGGAAAAGGGGATGCCTTGATAGGGTTGACGATAGTGATAACTTTTGAGTTAACGGACTCAATAACGTGTTTCTATATAGTGTGAGTTTGTGCACTCAAGGTCATTTCCCTTTCCCTTGACTTGAGTTAGGATTTGGCTAGAACCCTGTAAAACTGAGAGAATCCATAAGATAGGGAACTCACTGAGATTAATATCTCACCCCATTATTGTTGCTATATTTCAGGTAAGGTTTGCATGTTGGATTTACAAGTGGAGCTATGCTTGTATGTTTCAAGAGAAACTTAGTTTTATTATTTCCGTTGTGTATCATTCTTGTACAATGAGGAATATTGTACCTTATTCTTAGATTTTATTATTTTGGATAGTTTCCATGACTTGTGCCATATGTTGTATTTATGTTTTAGAAATGGACAAGTATGTGAATTATGCCAATAGGCACTTATGATGATGTCAGTACCAAATAAAAACACTTGTATGGTATTATTCTAGATAAATATTATACAGGGCATTACAGTTGGTATCAGAGCAGGTCGTGTCCTCGACCTAGCCTTGAAACATCATAAGTAAATCTATTCATGCCTCTTAAGTGTGTCTTGCCAACATGACTATTAATATCATACTATGTAGTGTTGGGCCTGATCAACCTAATACTATGTATGTGATAGGTAGAATCATGGTTGAGCGACCACGAGGACTCCAAAGTGTTTGTCGAAACTTGTGTTGTGAGGGTAGGCTCAAGCCAAGAGTTAGTAGTGAAGAGTTTTGGTCAGCTCAGTTGAGGTCTTAGTAGAGGTTGTGCTTTGGGTAGCATGGAATTGAAGATTGATGTGTTGTTCAAGTAATCCTTTGGAATGGATGGAGTCTGAAAGTTGAGGACCTCTATCGGACGATTGGTTAAGGTATTGAGGAATATATAAAATCGCTAGTAGAGCTGAATTGGCCTCTAGTATGGACAAATATTTCAAGTAATCTCATTCCGTGGAAAAGAAAAGTTGTTTTGTGGAACGCGTGAGGTAAGGTCCGGAAGTGAGATAGTAATTGGTGCTTCAGTTTCTAAGGTCGTTATGGTATCTGGAATGGACTAGAGTACCTTAGGGAATATGTTCGGAACAATATCTTCCGACTGGTTAAAGGTTGAGGGTCAAGGACGTTCGACTTTTATGGGAACCTAAAGTAGTAAAGAAGGGTGAGAAGGAACACAAGGATGTGTTTACATGCTTTAAGTGAAATAAGTATGTACCGGGCGAAGAGTGGGAGATAAGTTGCGTATATTCGATTATGAAGGGAGATCAGATTTAGTAAAATACTTCAGGTTTTCTGTTTTCAGTAAGAGACCAATTTGGAATTTGGAATTTGTTAACTTACCCAAGGAACAGTATAAGGTATTGTGTTGGAGAAAGAATGAACTTCATTTAGTAACGAAAAGTGTAGAAATACAGACCGAAAAAAGTTTGTATTAAGAAACAGAGTAAGTTCCTTGGATTTAAGGGAATCTTAGTAAGATGGTTTTATATTTGGACCTAAGAGAATTACAATGGAGAGCGAAAGTAAACACGATATAGAAAACGATATCAACAGTATATTATGAGGAATGACAACAGAATGTATTTTTGGGACGAATGTGCAATAGAGCTATTGAGTAGTTGTTGAGGTATAAAAGTATAGAACAAGCAATATGCATGTGTAATCATCTGTTGATACTCGTTTGTATGTTTGGAATTGTTTTGAATGAGATTGAAATAGAAGAGAGTTCGTGAAAACAAGTATTTTTTTATTCTGCACCCAGAGTAACCGGTTACCCTGTGGTGAGTAACCGGTTACCCTTTGAAAAATTGGCTTTCTGCACAGAAAATGAATGAGGTAACCGGTTACCCAAAAGTGTCTCTAACTCTCAATTTGATTCTCTGTGAACAGTGAAGCTTGAGTAACTGGTTATCACATGGTGAGTAACCGGTTACCACTGTTATACTTTGAAAAATTATCTTTGAAAATTGATAACTTTCAAACCGTGTTTCCGATCGAGGTGTTCTTGGTACCGATGGAAAGCTATGAGAATACTCTATATAATGGAAGTGAAAAATATCGATTTTATTGCCCGATTAAATGATAGGAGGAAACCCAAAAGTGGTATAATTATGTTTGAATTATCCCGCCGAAGATTTGTCGTGTGGCTGCATCAGAATTTAGAAATTTTGCCTTGTCACTGATTGGAGTGTGTCATCTGCATGTTGACTTTGTCGTTCTTACCTTGAGTGGATCATGGTTAGTAAATGTTATATAAGTTAAAAGCCACGAGTTGAGAATGATATTGTGAGTAGAACAAATCGGATTGATGGTTTGAGTGGGGATGGCTTTGAATTAAGAAGAAACTATTTTTTTTTTATTCTGCAGCAGTGTTAACCGACTAACGCAATATGGTTAACCGATTAACACGTGCATGAAAGGTGTTTTACGTTGAGTTTTGAGAAGTTAACCGATTACCTCAAACGAGCAATCGATTAAAATGTGTGTAAATTATGAAATCCCTTAAGAACCATCATCTACGCTTTGTTACCTTATGTTGCTCCGAGTGTAGAGTATTGTGCGAATGGAAAACGGGATTACAAGTAAATGAAAGACGGAATTATGTTTTGAAAATTGGAACTTGTGGAAAGGTGTTACGTAGTTGACCATTTGCTTAGACGACAAGAGAGTTGAATTATGGGGAAGTAATCTTATTAATCGTGTTGAGTGTGAGAAAGTCTTAAATGTATTGTTATAATTACTATTGAGGGCTTGAGGACGAAGTTAGAGAATGCTCACAAAGTTTTTATCTCATAAGGAATGCTTCGGTATTTTAATTATGGTGTTAGTAAGGTATGAGCAGTTGGTCAGAGTTTAGTGTTTGTTATCTTCCGTGAGTTCATGGTTTTGGATTTAGACTGTGGGAGTGGTACCAGTTGTGTGCAGTTATTTTTTACCCAGAGAAGGAAATTCGAAGGTTATCCTTCCTAGTACGAGTAAGAATTAGGCGTTCCGAAATTAAGCCTGTAACTTGGAATCGTTTATGAAATGGAACGAATGAAAGAAGTTGATTCAATTGAGAAGTGTGGCATGTCCTTTGGGGGTGTCTATACGTGTGGGGTGTTATATGTGAATTGGTGAGTGGTATGGAAACTCACAATTGTGCCTTGGATGGTTTGAGTTTTAATAAGTGGTGACTCATGTATGATCGATGTTCCGTGATTGTGTTACTTGTGATTAATTGAGATCTTGAATTAACAAGAAACCTTGAGCAAGTCGGAAACCTGTAAGAAGAATTAATAGGGAATGTGGTAACTAGAAACGAAAATTGTTAATCTACTTTGGATGAATTATTCCAAGTTTGGAATGGATTTGGAGTTGTGTACGTTATGGTTGTATCATTGTAACTCCTGTATCTTTATCGTCTGGAGAGTGTTGGACAGATGTTATAACTTTATGTGTTGGCGAGGAAATTGTTCTACCATAGGACATCAGTAAGTTTCTTGTACCGCTGGTTAGTAAGGACCCCACTGGATAAGTGTGTTCATCCGTGGACTGTTAGCTACTTGGTAGTGCTTAAGAATTCGTGGTGTTCCACTGCTAAAAAATTGGATTGCGCAGTGGAAGGTGACCGATGAATGAGTTATGTCAGAATAATAAGAATTTAGAAGGATTATTGCTTGGAAGTATGGAAATAAGGAAATCGTGTTTTAAGTGTGTTACCTTTTGGGTGTGACACGAAAGAAAGGAAATATCGGATTTAATAAGTACCGTGTATAGATCAAATCAAGTGGGACTGGTAAGAAGTCGTTTGACTAATTATGAAGTGGTTTTGGAAGTTGAAAGATTTATGAAAATATAAATCGTCGATGATTGCATGAAGTTAAGAAACCACTGAATTACATTGCAGAGATGTGATGAGTGGTTGTTGTCCTAAACTAAGATAAGGTGTTACGGTATTGTTTGTGACTCAGTAGAGGAATGTAGAATGGTACATTCTTTCCGAATTGAGATGCGACTAAGTGTTTTGTAAGGAACAACAGATGAGTTATGGAAAAAGCAAAGTTATAAGTTAACTCGATATTGGAATAAGAGTACGACTAAGGACGTGGAGTTGATAGTTTGTAAAAACAAGGGTTTTGATTTGTGAAGTCAAGTTGGAATCGGATTATGTCAGAAATTTTAACGGAGGTAAAGATAAGTGTGAATCTAAGACAAGGATACAAGTTGTGCTTAATGCCGAGTAGCGGAAATTCGGGGGCGAATTTCAATTTAAGGGGGGGGGGGGGGGGGGGAGAGTGTAATACCCCATATTATCTAAATGCTCAATTAGATATCAGATGAGATCAGATGAGTGTCTATGTACTCTATATATGAACAATTGGAATAATGGAATTCTCTAAGTGTTTTAAGTATAGTCAATTGGGATCAATAGAGCAACTGGTGAACTCTGAAGAGATCAATTATTTTATTAAAGATACGAATTAATATTTATTAGTTTAAGAGAGGATTTTATGGTAACTCTAATAATTCATCAACTGGGTTGAGACGACAAAATATCAATTGGAGATGTTTTACCCAATTGGATTATATTATATAATAAGTTTATATATATATATATATATATATATATATATATATATATATAAAATTATTTTAAGAGAAAAGAAAAGAAAAAGATAGTAAAGGAAGAGAAAGAAGAAGAGAAACAGAGGAAAATGGAAAAGAGGGAAGAAGCTTGGATCATGACCATTTTTCATCATCTTCTTTAACCTCCTCTTCGATTATCAGGTGGGTTCGAGATAGATACCTTAAGCTCTAGAAATATCATGAATTGAGCTTAGGTTAGAATTGTGACAAAATGATGAAATTGATAAAATCAATGTTCTAACGGATAAAACGTGAAATAAACCGAGTAATATAGTCGGGTTATGTGTGGATTGAACCTATCATACTTGTTTTGATGTCCTAATATGTTTGGGTATGAGTTAGAATGGTTTAGAATGAAGAAAAACATAATTTTTGGGTTCTGTTACGACAGTAACCGGTTACCCTGTGGTGAGTAACCAGTTACCCTTTGAAAAATGACGTTTCTGGGCTGTTTTCTAGCCAGTAACCGGTAACCCTCTGGTGAGTAACTGGTTACCACTGCTATTGGCAGAAAAATGAAAATTAAAAAGGGTGTATCTTTTGAACCGTAAGTCCGTTTTGGTCCCCGTTCGAAGCGTTGGAAAGCTAATTTTATGCTCTATGTGATAATGAGGTAGAAACATGGTTATATGCTATGGATTGATAAGATAAATATAGAAATGTAATGTTCAAAAAAATGTTAAAATGTTTAAAAATGGAATTTGTGAAAAATGTTTAAAAATCCATATCTTTTGGATCGTAAATCCGATCGAGGCATGGTAATAGTCGTTGTAAAGCTATGGAAATATCCTATGCTATAAAATTGGAAAGTATTGATTTCGATACCTGATTAAATAAATCAGAGGGAACATAAGGGTGATATAACTTTTGATTGAATTACTATATGTAATTCAAAATGTACAATTGTAATATGCTTTGCCTAATATTGATGTTAAACATGATTGAGAGTAAATGCCTGTTAAAATATGGAATAGAAAGAGTGAGAAAACTTTACCCCATAACAACATGATAGTGGAACCTAGTAATGAGCTAGGAGATTGATGAATAACTTAATGACAACGCTCGTGCAGAAGAGGCCGAGGCGTGTGTCCAGTATCGAATGGTATAGAAAGAATAAGACACTAGTATGGAACACGTGTAATAATTATGTTTAATTGATAAAGGCAAAAGAGGCCTAAAGGCTAACGTGGCCTAGAATTATTGAATACAATTATGGTTGTATGTGAAATCACGAGTCGTAACCATTTCCCCATTATGTGTCGTTTCATGAGTAATGAGCTCCTCTGGAATGATTGCACGATTACTTGGTAGGTTTGATTACCAATGTTATAGTACGAATGAAGCCTATATGGTAAAGAGACTTGTGACGGTGTACATACCATGTGAAGTGACGGCTTAAGGTTATAATGTGTCCCTTAGCTCCAAATCCATCTCGTATGCCAAGTAATCTACGAGGATCTATGAATCGTTCCGACTTCTACAAGTAGTAGAGGATGGGAAAAGGGGATGCCTTGATAGGGTTGACGATAGTGATAATTTTTGAGTTAACAGACTCAATAACGTGTTTCCATATAGTGTGAGTTTGTGCACTTAAGGTCATTTCTCTTTCCCTTGACTTGAGTTAGGATTTGGCTAGAACCCTATAAAGCCGAGAGAATCCATAAGATAGGGAACTCACTGAGATTAATATCTCACCCCATTATTGTTGCTATATTTCAGGTATGGTTTGCAGGTTGGATTTACAAGTGGAGCTAGTCTTGGATGT
Source organism: Lathyrus tuberosus (assembly GCA_022829125.1). NCBI lineage: Eukaryota > Viridiplantae > Streptophyta > Magnoliopsida > Fabales > Fabaceae > Lathyrus > Lathyrus tuberosus. The sequence goes on along the minus strand of JALAZF010000532.1, from coordinate 1,424,822 downwards.
TTCAAGAGAAACTTAGTTTTATTATTTCCGCTGTGTATCATTCTTGTACAATGAGGAATATTGTACCTTATTCTTAGATTTTATTATTTTGGATAGTTTCCATTACTTGTGCCATATGTTGTATTTATGTTTTAGAAATGGACAAGTATGTGACTTATGCCAATAGGCACTTATGATGGTGTCAGTACCAAATAAAAACACTTGTATGGTATTATTCTAGATAAATATTATACAGGGCGTTACATACTACCTGCTCTCTCACCAACTTGTATTCGAGCCTTATTGAATAAGATCCATCAACGCCATGCAACCAAACAAACTTGTCATTTGAATTATTCAACAAATCAACATCACTCAGGATCACCAATAGGGAATCAAACTCAACTTCTTCCTTCTCTTGAATTTTATCTCTAGAAATGTGAAGATTCCACATGTAAGCACGTCCAAAGAATGAGCCTGTGTCTCAAATTATACCTTGCTTCTTGGCTGACATACAATAAACCAAAGGAAAAAAATTCATCAATGGTTCTGAACCCAACCACTTGTGCCTCCAAAATAGAATTGAGTGACTTGAACCTACCCTACAAAAAACTCCATTTCTGAACAAGTCCTGTAACACCCCCAATCTATTCCCCTAATTAAATAAAGTGATAACAAATAATCAGAGTATAATTAAAACATGCATGGCATAGACGGAGGCTTCACATCAATTGGGACAAAATACAACAACCTGCTCATATAGATATGCAACAATCAGGTAACACATAACAGAGGAACTCAGTTCCTAACACCCACAATTCAGATACAGAATAAAAGCGGAAAATCTGCAACTGAATCTCATATATATATAACATAAAAGTTTGTCTGTCATATACAGAGTCATACATGTACAATCCAAAAAGAACATATACATATACACATAATCATAAACGATCTCCCCGACTACCCGGTGCTACATATCAGAGCCGACCGACAAAAGAATGAAGACCTACGCTTCACAAAAAGACCTCCAGCATCTAATCTGCAATGCCTCATAGAGCATTCAAAACAACAGAAGGGTGAGAAACACAATTATAATATAATTGCATACAATTATATAGTAACACAAAAATACACATGTAAAATATTCTCACCACGACTTACACCAAAATTCCAATACAAAACAACACATTTGATATCTCATACATCCATCACAAAGACATATCAATCCTGTTCAAGCATTTATCACTAACATATATATATATATATATATATATATATATATATATATATCACTCATCAATTCCATTCAAAATTCCACACAAAATCAGTCCATTCATGATTTATGCAAATGCACAGAGACCGACACAACGACTCTATGCAATGCAATGCGGTATCGTTCCATCCATCATTCTCACCATTAGTTCACTCAAGAACTATTAGAATCATCACTTGTTACTTAGTTTAACTCCCCGTCGGGCAAACGATGTTTCCCGCCGCTTTAGGTCTACTTGGTATAATGCTCACAACGTTTATGGATCGATTTAGGTCCTCTTTGTATAAGGCACACGATCCGATCGCTTTAGGTCCTCTTTGTATAAAGCACATGATCGTCTATAATCATCGTTTTAGGTCCTATTTGTATAAGGCACACGATGTTATAGCGGATTCCCTCTAGAACCGTTTCGTCGCTCACACCCACTAGGGCACACGACATCACAAGAATGCATATCATGATGCTTAGCATACAATGACTCATGACATTCAAATGCACACATATACACATCCATAATCATGCATATACAATCAAACACAACACAATGCATTTTCTTGCCCTTAGGCCACAAACCATCATCACAACGTTTCATCACATGCATTTACATCATACAACAGCACACAAGTCATACGGTATATATCAAAAGCACATTGCATGATAACACATCAAATACACACAATTAAAACGGTAAAAGTCGACAAAACGACACATTTCCAAATTCCTGACATAATTAAATCAGCCAACAATCTCAAAACCATTTTGATAAGAAAGAACATCTCAATAGCTTTCCAACGATACCAAGGATGTTCAAAACGGATAATCGAAACACAAGTTATGGAATTAAAAAGAAAGGGAATCGCGAAATGGCAAAATTCTGCACCCTCGCTGGCCATACGCGTATTGCCCTGAGCCATACGCGTAATGCCTAGCCCCATACGCGTACCATTACGCATTTCAGTAGATGGCCGAGAAAAATGGATTTCCATACGCGTATTGCCCTCAATTGCACCTGCCATACGCTCATTGCCCAACCCAATACGCGTATGACCATGCCTGATACGCGTAACGGCAGCGACAACCCAGAATTTTTCCTGCATTATTTTCTGCTACGGATTCACCCAAAAATCACTCCAAATCTCATCTAACCACCAGAAAATTACTAATTGAATGCCCAACAACATCTATCTAACATGTATCAACAATAAGGAACATGAAAACATGATTTCAGACACAATTTGAATCAAATTCTAACACTATCGACATATTAATGGTTTTGGTTCTATATCCAATTTCAACCCAACAACAAACAAATACATACATACATAATCATACACAAGTATTAGATAATCGAGTTTCGCACCCTTACCCGATTAATCGTGTTTTCAAAAGTCGGTTGATTCAATTTCTTTCTCTCCAAGTTTTTCCCTCTTTTTCTTCTCTTCTTTCCCTTTTCCTTCTTCTCTTTTTCTTTCTCTCTATTTTTCTCTCTATGTTACTAACTTAAGAAAAATAAGTAAAATGACCAAAATACCCCTACACTCAAATATCTCGCAAACGCTCCCAAAACGCGATAAAACATAACAACAATGAAAAATAATATATTGCCAAATAAAAGTCAAGAATAAAATAAAATAATAATAAAAATAAATAAATCGACTCGATTAAATAAATCTAACAAAAACTGGGGCGTTACAACTCTCCCCCACTTAGAGATTTTCGTCCTCGAAAATATTACCTGAGACGAACAACTCCGGATACGACTCCCGCATCCGACTCTCCAACTCCCAAGTCAAATTGCCCTCAGCAGTGCCTCCCCACGCTACTTTCACAAGTGCAATATCCTTGCCTCTTAACCGCTTCAACTCGCGATCCAAAATTCTCACTGGTAATGCCTCAACCGTAAGGTTCTCCCTTACCTCAACCTCATCCATCGGAATCACATGCGACGGATCCAGAACATACTTCCGAAGCTGTGAAACATGGAACACATCATGCAAATTCGAAAGATTCGGCTGCAACGCCACCCGATAAGCCACAACACCCACTCTCGCGGATATCTGGTAAGGAGCAATAAACCGAGAAGTAAGCTTCTTCGACTTCAATGCACGTCCAACACCCGTCATCGGTGTAACTCTAAAAAATACATGATCGCCTTCTTGAAACTCAAGATCTTTCCTCCTTCGATCATGATAACTCTTCTGCCTACTCTGAGAAGCCTTCATTTTCTCACGAATAAGTTTTACCTTGTCCGTAGTTTGTTGCACTAACTCCGGTCCAACCACCGAACTCTCACCAGATTCATGCCAACACAAAGGTGTTTGACATCTTCTTCCATACAACGCTTCAAAAGGTGTCATTCCAATACTCGAATGGAAACTGTTGTTATACGTGAATTCAACCAACAAAAGATAACTATCCTAAACACCACCTTGCTCAAGAACACAGGCTCTTAGCAAATCTTCCAATGACTGAATATTTCTCTCGGTCTGACCATCCGTCTGCGAATGATAAGCCGAACTCAATCTCAACTTGGAACCTAATGCCTTTTGCAAACTTTCCCAAAATCTGGAAGTAAACCTCGGATCTCGATCTGAAACAATACACAACGGAACACCATGTAGCTTCACAATCACATGGATGTAAATCTCAGCCAACCTCTCCAAAGAAAAACTGATGTCAATCGAAATGAAATGCGCCGATTTAGTTAGCCTATCCACAACTACCCAAATGGCATTATGTCCCCCCTGTGTATTCAGCAACCCTATCACAAAATCCATAGAAATGCTGTCCCATTTCCACTCGGTAATATCCAACGGTTGCAATAATCCACTAGGCTTCTGATGTTCTACCTTTGACTTCTGACACGTCAAACACGCATAAACAAACTGAGCCACATCCCTCTTCAATCCGGACCACCAAAAGATCTTCTTCAAATCTTGATACATCTTATTAGTTCCCAGATGTTTACTCAAATTACTCCGGTGTCCTTCCTCTAAAATCATCTTTTTCAAGTCCGAATCATCAGGAATACAAATTCTACCACGAAATCTCAAAACACCCTTATCATCCACTTTAAAGTCACCATTCACACTTTGATCTCCAACCGTCATCAAATCAACAAATTTTACATCCAACTTCTGTTTCTCGCTAATGGTTAACAGAAAATCATTAGTAACCTTTAACATACCAAGCCTCACGCTGTCAGATGTCAATTCACACACCAAACTCAAATCCCTAAATGGTTCCAAAAGTTCCCACTCTTTAACCATCAAAGCAGACATATGCAACGATTTCCGGCTTAACGCATCGGCTACCACATTAGCTTTACCAGGATGGTAATTTAAGCCAAAATCGTAGTCCTTCAAAAATTCCAACCATCTCCGTTGCCTCATATTCAACTCTTTCTGATCAAACAGGTATTTCAAACTCTTATGATCACTAAAGACTTCGAATCTTGCACCATAGAGATAATGCCTCCAAATTTTCAATACAAAAACCACTGCCGCTAATTCCAAATCATGAGTAGGGTAATTCTTCTCATGAATCCTCAATTGCCTCGAAGCATAAGCCATAACCTTACCTTCTTGCATCAACACTCCACCTAAACCAATCAAAGACGCATCACAATGCACCATAAATGGTTCAGTAGGATTCGGTAAGACCAAAATCGGAGCTGTAGTCAATCTTCTCTTCAGCTCACTAAAACTTTCCTCACACTGAATATACCAAATGAACGCCTTACCTTTACAAGTCAGCTGGGTCAATGGAAGTGCTAACTTGGAAAAGCCTTCAATGAATCTTCGATAATATCCAGCTAAACCCAAAAAGCTTCTAATTTCAGTAACAGATCTAGGAGCCTCCCATTGTAGAACTACATCTACTTTAGATGGATCCACAACAATACCATTACCTAAAATCACATGCCCAAGAAAACTCACTTCTGACAACCATAACTCACACTTGGACAACTTGGCAAAAATTCTCCTTTCCTTCAAAATTTGCAACACAACACGTAAATGCTCTGCATGTTCCTCCCGGGACATAGAATAAATCAAGATGTCATCAATAAACATAACAACAAATCGATCCAAATGCTCGTGGAAAATATGATTCATATACTCCATAAACACACCTGGCATATTAGAAACCCCGAACGGCATCACAGAATATTCGTAATGTCCGTAACGTGTCCTAAAAGCTGTCTTCTAAATATCTTCCTCTTTCACTCTAATCTGATGATAACATGACCTCAAATCAATTTTACTAAACACACACGCACCTACCAACTGGTCCATCAAATCATCAATTCTCGGAAGAGGATACTTATTCTTAATCGTCACCTTATTCAGCTGGCGATAATCAATACACAGTCACATACTTCCATCTTTCTTCTTCACCAAAAGAACTGGAGCACCCCATGGCGATACACTCGGCCTCACTAACCTCTTATCTAACAATTCATTCAACTGCTTCTTCAACTCAACCAACTCAGATGCCGACATACGATATGGTGCCATAGATACAGGTCTAGTACCAAGAACTAGATTTATAGAAAACTCCACCTCTCTTTCTAGCGGCACATCTGAAATATCCTCTGGAAACACCTCTGGAAATTCACACACAACTGGAAACACATCAAGTGCAACTTGGCTATCCACAGTCAACGATGCAAACAACCCGAACAACTGAGCTTCATCCGCCAAAAGTTTCTTCAACTCTTTGGTAGATGTAACACCCCGTATTTTTATTTCTCCGGATAATATTTATTGCGATCGACTGAGCCCAGTGTACTCTGAGAAATTATTTGATAAAATAATTAGAGTAACTGTGGAACTGAGAATAAATCCAATTAATATTATCTGACTCTGAGGTATTTTATTTATTTGGACTTAAGAGACTTTTTGGACATTTAGTAGTATTATTTCTAATACTAAGTTACTATATATTCTTTTTCTCTCACTTTGCCAAACAAAAGAAAAAGATAGAAACATTGAAGGAAAGAAGGGAGAAAGGAAAGGAAAGGAGAGAAAAGAGGAAATAGGAGAAAAAGCTTAAGAACATCAAGATAATCATCATCCATTCATCAAACTTTCATCCAATCTTCTCAATCATCTTCATCTTGCTCATCTCAAGGTGGGTTCTAGTTAGAAACCACATTTTTAGAGTTTTTGGAATGATTGAGTTTTAGGTCAATATGTTGAATCGATGTTTTTAATGGTTAAAAATCGATATGAATTGTGTAGTATGATCACTTTATGCATATAAACATTGTTGATGCTTGTTTGTGCTGTTTGAAATTGATTTGGGTCAAGAAATGGTGATTTTGGGGTTTTGGGGCCATGGAACCCGTAAGGAGAAATTCTGGGTCTGGTGTGATTCGCCAGGAGAATTGGGAATTCGCCAGGTGAATTAGGTCTCGCCACCTATTCGCCAGGCGAAGTGCTGGCGAAAGGGATTCGCCAGGCGAAAACCAGATTAGCCAGGCGAATTTGGAGGAACAGAATGTGTTAGCTACTGGAACTTTTGATTTTCTGAAATTGGGCATTCGCCACTATATTCGCTAGGCGAAGTACTGGCGAATGGGGATTTGCCAGGCGAAATGCTGGTGAAGTACTGGCGAATGGGTATTCGCCAGGCAAAATTCAGATTCGCCAGGCGAATCTGCCTGGGATCAAATATTTTCCTTTTCTTCAAAAATCCGTAACTTTTGACTCGTTTATCCGATCTAAGAGTTCTTTATATCGTTGTGAAGCTAAGGAAATATTCTATGCAATGGAAGTGAAAAGTGTTAATTTTACCGACCGACTAAATAATCGGGAAAGTTCAAAAGTGTTTTAATTATGTTGTAATTGTTATAAATTATTCTATTATGCAATTGTGAGATGCCTTGCCTATCCTATTATTGTTTAGCATGATTGTAATTGAATATGCATGTTAATATGGAAAAGAAATAGGAAGAGTAAGGAAAACCCCTTATGAACTATAGGAGAATTTAGAAGTTGGAAACACTAGTATGGAACATGTGGTTAACCTTTGTGGGTTTGAGCCGGCATGAGAGGTCGGGAGGCATTATAGCCTTGTGATTGTCGAATACAATCGTGTTTGTTGTATGTAATCATGTAATCATAACCGGTTTATCTTGAGTGTAGTTTCATGAGTCTCGGACTCCTCTGAAATGGATGCACAACTACTTGGCAGGTTTGATTCCCCGTGCTGTACGAATGGCGCCCATGAAGCGTATGCTTGTGACGGTAAAAGGCCCGTGTGAAGTGACGGTTCATAACGGTAAAAGGCCCGTAGAACCCGAATCCATTCGTATGTCAAGTAGGTTACAAGGATCTATGACTCGGGTCGCCTTCTAGACGTAGAAGCAGATGGGAACAAGAGGTACCTTGGTATGGTTATCGATTAGTGATACTTTGAGTTGATGAACTCATGGCATGTTTTCATATAGTGTGAGAATTGAAATGTAAACTCAAGAGTCCTTTCCCTTTTTCCCCGGACTTGAGTTAGGATGGTTAGAACCTTGATAATCTGAGAGAACCCATAAGATAGGGAACTCACTGAGATTTGATGTATCTCACCCCACGTTGTTGATGTATTTCAGGTGCTTCAGGTTTCGAGAAGGGTAAGGATAAGGTCGTGTGATCTTTTCCTTGCTTGTTGATGGCTAGCTTCCGTAGCGGAGTTTATTTTGAGATCATTGTTGATCTAGTTCTTAGTTTTTATCTTTTGAACATCTTGTGTATAATATGCCTTAAGTTTTTGTACTTTGTACTTTAGGGCATTTATTTGTATACAATGTGTTAACTAGGAGCTTATGTGTTTCAGTACCAAACACTTGGATCTATATATAATATTTATGCTTTGATGTATGAGTTTTATATATGGGTGTTACAGTTGGTATCAGAGCAGGTCGTATCCTTGACCTAGCCATGAAATAGTATAAGTATTTCTTTCCGTTTCATATACGTTGTGTCGCCATTGGTCTTAAGTGTTATATTTATGGCATTGAGCCTGATCAACTTAATCCTATTTGTATGACCTTTAGGAACATGGCTGATGGACGTAGAAACACTCGTGGTAGACCCCGCACCACTCCTCAAGGGACGAATCCGCCGGGCGGCGATGGCAATGCTCCTCTGTATCAGTTTATGCAGCAGATGCAGCATCAATAGAATCTATTCATGCAGAAAATGGTGCAACAAATGAATGGAGGTTTGCATCCTACGGTAGTTGTTCCAGAAGCTAAAGGTGGGAAATTCCGGGATTTTATCCGCATGAATCCCCCAGAATTTCATGGTGGATTGGATCCCGTAAAGGTTCACGAATGGATTTCTGGTATGGAGAGGATCTTCTTAATAGTCCAGTGCAGCGAGGAGAACAAAGTGTTGTTCGCCTCTCACTCATTAAAGGGTCCCGCTATGAGATGGTGGGAGAGTGCCTCGGCTTTAATGGTTGTTCAGGAAGTGCCAAAGGTTTGGGAGCAGTTCAAGGTTGTTTTCATGGAGAAGTATTTTCCGAGCTCTTTGAGAACTCAGAAAGAGTTTGATTTTCAACAACTAAGACAAGGTAGTATGACTGTGGCCAGTTATGCTGAAAAGTTTGAAGACATGGCTGCTTATTCTAGGCAGGCTATGTATGCTCCAGATGAGAGGTGGAAGGTGGACCAATTTATTTTTGGACTTAGAGCTGAAATATCCCATAGTGTATATCAGAGGGAGTTCACTACTTATGCTGAAGTTTTAAGGCAATGCTATGTAGCTGAACATAGTTTGAAGAAAGTCCAAGCGGAAGGTGTTACGAGTAGGGTGAATCAAGGGGATCGCGGGAGATCCAACCAACAATTCAGGCCTAGGCAACAAGCCTTCAAAGGAAAGCAAGTTCAAGATTCAAGGGCGAGTACACCTCCGGTGTGTCGCACTTGTGGAAGGATGCATTATGGAAGGTGTGGTATAGACAATGTGAAGTGTTACCAATGTCAGAAGATGGGTCATTTGAAGAAAGATTGTCCTCAGAATAGGACTCAGACACAAGGAAGGGTTTATACCTTAGATGCAAGGAAGAAGAAGAGTGATAATTCCTTAATTGCCGGTACGTGCTTCGTTAACGACTTTCCTTGTTTTGTTCTATTTGACTGCGGAGCTACACACTCTTTCGTATCGATACAATGTATGAAGCGACTTGGGTTGCGGTCCGTTCCTTTGTCTCCTCCTATGGTGGTCACTACCGCCATGGATGAAATAGTCGAGACACCGTCGATGTGTGAAAACTGTGTTTGTCTGTGGACGGTAGAGTTTTTCAGATTGATCTTATTTGTCTACCACTTAAGAAAGTTGATGTCGTTTTGGGAATGGATTGGCTTTCTGCTAATTCGGTGTTTATTGGGTGTGAAGAAAAGCTCATTATCATTCCATCTGTTGATGCTACCCCGAAAGATGTCTTAACAACTATTCTAGAAGGTACGATTGGAATGATAAATTTCTTGTTCGAAGAAGAGAAATCTGTTCTTCTGGTTCTCACTAAGGAAGGGAGTAGCGACCTTCAAGTTTCGAACATTCCTGTAGTTTGTGAGTTTTCGGAAGTTTTCCCCGAAGATGTCACTTCTCTTCCTCCGGAGAGGGAAGTGGAATTTTCTATTGACCTGGTACCGGGAACGGCTCCTATATCCATTTCTCCGTATCGGATGGCACCACTTGAATTAAGAGAACTGAAGGAACAACTGGAAGAGCTTTTGGCTAAGCATTTTGTTAGACCTAGTGTCTCACCATGGGGAGCCCCGGTTTTGTTAGTGAAGAAGAAAGATGGCGGGATGCGGTTGTGTATTGACTATCGTCAGCTGAATAAGGTCACCATTAAGAACAAGTATCCCTTGCCAAGGATAGACGACCTATTAGATCAATTGAAAGAAGCCTGTGTGTTCTCGAAGATTGATTTGAGGTCGGGTTATCACCAAATCCGAGTGAAGAGTTCCGATGTACCTAAGACTGGATTTAGGACCCGTTATGGTCATTGCGAATTCTTAGTGATGCCTTTCGGCGTGACTAATGCTCCGGCTTTTTTTATGGATTATATGAATCGGTTATTTCAAACTTACTTAGATCAATTTGTTGTGATCTTCATTGATGACATTCTTATCTATTCCCGTACTCCGCAAGAGCACGAAGAACATTTGAGAATCGTCTTATCGATCTTACAAGAGAAGCAACTTTTTACCAAGTTAGAGTAAGTACGAGTTCTGGATGTCTGAAGTTAGTTTTCTTGGTCACGTTATATCACAGGGTGGTGTAGCGGTGGATCCGTCAAAGGTTGAAGCTGTGGTTAGTTGGGAGAGACCGAAAAACGTATCGGAAATTAGAAGTTTCTTGGGTCTAGCAGGCTACTACAGAAGGTTTATCAAAGGCTTTTCGTAATTAGCATTACCCATGACTAAACTTACTCGGAAGGATTGCCCCTTTGAGTGGGATTCGGCGTGCGAACAAAGTTTTATGAGTTTGAAAGAAAGATTAACTACGGCTCCCGTTCTGATTATTCCCGATCCTAGCAAGTCGTATGAGGTATTTTGTGATGCGTCTAAGATGGGATTAGGAGGCGTATTAATGCAAGAAAGTCACGTGGTGGCTTATGCTTCTCGACAATTGAAAATTCACGAGAAGAATTATCCAACCCACGATTTGGAATTAGTGGCGGTGGTGTTTACTTTGAAAGTGTGGCGTCACTATTTATATGGAGTACATTTTGAAATGTTTAGTGACCACAAGAGTTTAAAGTACCTCTTTGACCAAAAAGAGTTGAATATGCGTCAAAGGCGGTGGATGGAATATTTAAAGGATTATGACCTAGAGCTAAAATATCATCCGGGTAAAGCGAACAAAGTTGTCGATGCCTTGAGTAGGAAATTTTTGAGAAAGGCCGAATTGATGATGTTAGAATATTCGTTGTTGGAAAAGTTTAGAGATTTAAATCTTCAATTTGTGTGGACTCCTAATGGAGTGATTATGGGGAATTTGAATGTCAATTCTACTTTAAGAGTTGAAATTCAACAAGGACAATTATTGGATGAGAAGTTGCAAGAGATGCTAAGTGAACCGGGTTTTGTGCACGCTAGCGATGGAATGATTATGTTTAACCAAAGAATTTGCGTTCCGAACGATGCGACTTTGAAAAGAAGGATTTTAGAGGAAGCGCATAAGGGTGCCTTCACTATACTTCCGGTTTCTTCAAAGATGTATCAAGATTTAAGGAAGGGTTATTGGTGGTCCGATATGAAAAGAGATGTTGCAGTCTTTGTGTCGGAATGTGCGGTATGCCAACAAGTTAAGATTGAACATCAAAGACCAGGTGGATTATTACAACCATTAGAAATCCCATTTTGGAAATGGGATAGTATTTCTATGGATTTTGCAGTAGTTTTACCTTGTACGCAAGGTGGTTATGATTCTATTTGGGTAATAATAGATCGGTTGACAAAATCGGCGCATTTCTTGGCCGTGAAGACTACCTTCAAGGCAAGTTATCTTGCGAGGTTGTTTATTGAGGAAATTGTAAGATTGCACGGTATTCCCTCTGATATTGTGTCGGATAGAGATCCGAAGTTTACTTTAATATTTTGGAAGGTTTTTCAACAAGCCATGGGGACGGAGTTGCGTTTGAGCAAGTCTAATCATCCACAGATGGATGATCAGACTGAGCGAACGATACAAGCGATGGAGGATATGTTGAGAGCTTGTGTGTTAGAGAATAAAGGAAATTGGAAAGAACTTCTACCATTGATTGAGTTCTCTTATAATAATAGTTATCATGCGAGCATCGGAATGGCTCCGTATGAAGCATTATATGGGAGAAAATGTAGAACACCTTTGTGTTGGGCGGAAGTTGGGGAAGATAGGATCTTAGGACCCGAAATTATCCAAGAGACTACGGAAAAGATTCAAATGATCCGCGAGAAAATTAAACAAGCCCAAGATCGACAGAAGAGTTATGTGGACAATCGAAGAAGACCTTTAAAATTTGAAGAAGGTGACCATGTGTTTTTGAAAGTTACTCTGAGATTAAGACTGAATGGACCGTTTAAGTCCCGAAAGTTAAGTCCGAGATATGTGGGACCGTATCAAGTTTTAGAAAGGATTGGCGAAGTAGCGTACAGGTTGGCCTTACCTCATTCTCTATAGGAAATGCATGATGTCTTTCATGTATCTCAACTTCGCAGATTTGTTCCAGATCCTCTTCAGCCAATTCTACCGGATACTGTTGAAATAGAAGCAGACTTAACGTTTGAACCTCAACCGAGCCACATTATGGGAAGAGAAACGGAAGTATTAAGAAATAAGGACATTTCTCTCGTTAAGATTCAGTGGGATATAACTCATCCGGGTGATGCAACTTGGGAACTTGAATCGGAAATGCGAGATGCTTACCCGCATCTTTTCAGGTAATCTTTAAATTCGAGGGAGAATTTCTATTTAACGGGGGGGGGGGAGGATGTAATACCCCGTATTTTTATTTCTCCGGATAATATTTATTGCGATCGACTTAGCCCAGTGTACTCTGAGAAATTATTTGATAAAATAATTAGAGTAACTGTGGAACTGAGAATAAATCCAATTAATATTATCTGACTCTGAGGTATTTTATTTATTTGGACTTAAGATACTTTTTGGACATTTAGTAGTATTATTTCTAATACTAAGTTACTATATATTCTTTTTCTCTCACTTTGCCAAACAAAAGAAAAAGATAGAAACATTGAAGGAAAGAAGGAAGAAAGGAAAGGAAAGGAGAGAAAAGAGGAAATAGGAGAAAAAGCTCAAGAACATCAAGATCATCATCATCCATTCATCAAACTTTCATCCAATCTTCTCAATCATCTTCATCTTGCTCATCTCAAGGTGGGTTCTAGTTAGAAACCACATTTTTAGAGTTTTTGGAATGATTGAGTTTTAGGTCAATATGTTGAATCGATGTTTTTAACGGTTAAAAATTGATATGAATTGTGTAGTATGATCACTTTATGCATATAAACATTGTTGATGCTTGTTTGTGCTGTTTGAAATTGATTTGGGTCAAGAAATGGTGATTTTGGGGTTTTGGGGCCATGGAACCCGTAAGGAGAAATTCCGGGTCTGGTATGATTCGCCAGGCGAATTAGGTCTTGCCACCTATTCGCCAGGCGAAGTGCTGGCGAAAGGGATTCGCCAGGCGAAAACCAGATTCGCCAGGCGAATTTGGAGGAACAGAATGTGTTAGCTACTGGAACTTTTGATTTTCTGAAATTGGGCATTCGCCACTAGATTCGCCAGGCGAAGTACTGGCGAATGGGGATTTGCCAGGCGAAATGCTGGCGAAGGGGTATTCGCCAGGCAAAATTCAGATTTGCCAGGCGAATCTGCCTGGGATCAAATATTTTCCTTTTCTTCAAAAATCCATAACTTTTGACTCGTTTATCCGATCTAAGAGTTCTTTATATCGTTGTGAAGCTAAGGAAATATTCTATGCAATGGAAGTGAAAAGTGTTAATTTTACCGACCGACTAAATAATCGGGAAAGTTCAAAAGTGTTTTAATTATGTTGTAATTGTTATAAATTATTCTATTATGCAATTGTGAGATGCCTTACCTATCCTATTATTGTTTAGCATGATTATAATTGAATATGCATGTTAATATGGAAAAGAAATAGGAAGAGTGAGGAAAACCCCTTATGAACTATAGGAGAATTTAGAAGTTGGAAACACTAGTATGGAACATGTGGTTAACCTTTGTGGGTTTGAGCCGGCATGAGAGGCCGGGAGGCATTATAGCCTTGTGATTGTCGAATACAATCGTGTTTATTGTATGTAATCATGTAATTGTAACCGGTTTATCTTGAGTGTAGTTTCATGAGTCTCGGACTCCTCTGAAATGGATGCACAACTACTTGGCAGGTTTGATTCCCCATGTTGTACGAATGGCACCCATGAAGCGTATGCTTGTGACGGTAAAAGGCCCGTGTGAAGTGACGGTTCATAACGGTAAAAGGCCCGTAGAACCCGAATCCATTCGTATGTCAAGTAGGTTACAAGGATCTATGACTCGGGCCGCCTTCTAGACGTAGAAGCGGACGGGAACAGGAGGTACCTTGGTATGGTTATCGATTAGTGATACTTTGAGTTGATGAACTCATGGCATGTTTCCATATAGTGTGAGAATTGAAATGTAAACTCAAGAGTCCTTTCCCTTTTTCCCCGGACTTGAGTTAGGATGGTTAGAACACTTCCTCATATCCTTTCTACATTCAAACTGACGATGTCCTAAGTCACCACATCTAAAACATCTCGGAGGATTATACATACCTCCCCCACTTGGCCTTTTCTCAAAATTACCCCTTTGCTTACCCTTGTTAGTTGGTGACACATAAGGACCACCACGAAACAGTTGCTTCCCTTTCCTTTCGTTCACACTCTTATAATGAGTAGAACGAGCTTTGCTATCCTCCTCATACATTCTACAACAATCCACCAAATCTGAAAACCTCCTAATCCTTTGATAACCGATTGCCTGCTTGATCTCAGGACGTAACCCATTCTCAAACTTCACACATTTGGAAAACTCTTCAGTCGCTTCAGCATACTGTGGATAAAACTGAACAAACTCCACAAACCTAGCAGTGTAATCAATAACAGACATGTTACCTTGTTTCAACTCCAAGAACTCTATTTTCTTCTTTCCTCTAACATCTTCAGGAAAATACTTCCTCAAAAATTCCCTGCTAAACAAAGTCCAAGTGACCTCTTCACCTGCAGCTTCCCACACATGACGCTTACTAACCCACCAATCATCAGCCTCCTCCTGCAACGTGTGAGTACCCAGTCTCACCTTATGTTCCTCAGCACAGTCCATTACTCGAAAGATTATTTCAATCTCCTTAAGCCAAATCTGAGCACCATCAGGATCATGTCTCCCTTTGAAGACAGGCGGTTTGTTCTTCCTGAACTCATCATTCCCACCAGCATTAGGTGCACCCCGCACAGCCTGAGCCATAGCTTGCATAGCAGCAGCAAGAGCAACATCATTCCTACCAGCCATATTCTGTTCATATCCAATAATAGTAACTATGGTTAAACAAACAGCTCACCCCAAACATAAAGACCGACACGGACTAGCACGAACTGACACAAACTGGCTCTGATACCACTTAATGTAACACCCCCAATCTATTCCCCCAATTAAATAAAGCGATAACAAATAATCAGAGTATAATTAAAACATTCATGGCATAGACGGAGGCGTCACATCAATTGGGACAAAATACAACAACCTGCTCATATAGATATGCAACAATCAGGTAGCACATAACAGAGGAACTCAGTTCCTAACACCCACAATTCAGATACAGAATAAAAGATGAAAATCTGCAACTGAATCTCATATATATATAACATAAAAGTTTGTCTTTCATATACAGAGTCATACATGTACAATCCAAAAAGAACATATACATATACACATAATCACAAACGATCTCCCCGACTACCCGGTGCTACATATCAGAGCCGACCGACAAAAGAATAAAGGCCTACGCTTCACAAAAAGACCTCCAGCATCTAATCTGCAATGCCTCACAGAGCATTCAAAATAGCAGAAGGGTGAGAAACACAATTATAATATAATTGCATACAATTATATAATAACACAAAAATACACATGTAAAATATTCTCACCGCGACTTACACCAAAATTCCAATACAAAACAACACATTTGATATCTCATACATCCATCACAAAGACATATCAATCCTGTTCAAGCATTTATCACCAACATATATATATATATATATATATATATATATATATATATATATATATATATATATATATCACTCATCAATTCCATTCACAATTCCACACAAAATCAATCCATTCATGATTTATGCAAATGCACAGAGACCGACACAACGACTCTATGCAATGCAATGCGGTACCGTTCCATCCATCATTCTCATCATTAGTTCACTCAGGAACTATTGGAATCATCACTTGTTACTTAGTGTAACTCCCCGTCGGGCAAACGATGTTCCCCGTCGCTTTAGGTCCTCTTGGTATAAGGCTCACGACATTTATGGATCTTTTAGGTCCCACTACTACGAAAAACCCATTTAACAACGGTTGGGAATGACATATAATGACGCGGGCGAAGGCGTTGTTATGTAGATTGTTGTTGTATCTTCGATGTTTCTACAACGGTCTGGAAATCGTTGTTGTATTCTGGAAAACGCGCTATATATTGCAACGGTTAGTTGTATCAACCATTGTAAAATATATTATTAATCACAACGGATATTAGTTTCAACCGTTGTGAAATATATTATCAATCACAACGGATATTAGTTTCAACCGTTGTTACATGTACCCTTAGTTTATTATATACAAATGTATATTGCTTGTTTTACCATACACCTAGTTAAAGAATTACAACCATTAAATTGGTAAGGAAATATATAATCTGAAAATTAAAATATTCTTGAAAACCAACTTAAACACACCACTATTTTTCGAATTGCATCCATTTCATTCAGCACATTGAATGTTCCTTAACACATAATATACGATTCAATGGTCTGATTCACTCTACTCATCGATATTTTTAATTATATAGTTTACCTCTCCATCGCCCAAAATCATCGCGATTTTATCATTATAACAATCATGATCATAAAAACCATGATGATTTTTGGCGATGAATAGGTAAACTATATAATATAAAAGATATCGATATGTAGAAGGAATCAGACCGTTGAATCGTATATTATGCGTTAAGGAACATTCAATGTGCTGAATGAAATGGATGCGATTCGAAAAACATTGACATGATAATGATTGGTTTTCAAATACATCTTAATTTTCAGATTATAAGTTTCGATACCAATTTAACAGATTGCATTTTCATTAAAAAGATAGTAAAACAAACAATATACATAGTATATAATAAACTAAATTTCATATGTACAATATCAGAATAATAAACTAAATTTCATATGTACAATATCAGAATAATAAACTAAATTTCATATGTACAATATCAGAATGAATTCATATATATGTACCTTATTAGAATGAATTCATATATATATATATATGTACCACCATCATCATCACCATGTGAAACAAACCTAAGAAGTGGGAAAACAATGAAGAAAATTAGTTATTATTCAAAACAAAACAAGCAAAATTAGAAACAAACCCTAAGAAGTGGGAAGCAATGAAGAAAATTAGTTAGTATTCAAAACAAAACAAGCAAAAGTTGAAAGAAAACGCTAAGAAGTGGGACTGTACAATAACAATGAAGTTCACCTTGCTTGTGAAGCATTGAAGTCGAATCTGCGCAAAAAGAGAACAATCAACAAAAACATCATGAAGCAAATGAGATAATGAGTACTATTTAACAAAAAAATTGAAGTGGAAGACTACCTTATTTTCCATAAACAATATGTACATTACGCTTGCTACCGCCAGCATCATCACCATGTTCATCTAGTTTTAGATTCTGCAAGAAGAACTACAAGGAGGAAGAAGCTTAAATCAAAAGCTTCATACTTCTTGTATTTCTTCTCGCAAATTCTAAAAAAAGATGAAGTTTGGGTGCTAAGGTTCCGCTGTGAAGGAAACGGCGCGACTGTCAAAAAGGGAAAGTTAATTCCCTTATATAGGTAAAATTTTCACAACCATTTTCTTAAATAACCGTTATGATAGATTATATATTAATTTAATAATATCACAACGGTTAGTTATAATAACCGTAGCGATACCCCTTATACGTGGTACAAGGTTCGACACCAGGCAACAACATTTTCCTAAAATTACACCTGGATTATAAGTGATATCGCTACGGTCATCACTTATAACCGTCGTAATATTATTAACCATTGCACTTCCCAACATATAAACGGTTTACAAGAAAAGATCGTTCCAGAATATGAACGGTTTACAAGTTATCATCATTACAAGCATTAAACTATAAATCTTTTCATCTTTAACCTCATCTATAAATAGACAATTTTACATATCAAAATAATATATTCTTCTTAACAATATGAGTTCAACAAATGAGAATCCTAGAAACCTCAATGAGGAACGTCAGGCGCCAATCCAGGAGGTCGTCCAACCAGCAACTGCCAACTTCAGGGATGCCTTAAGGGTAAGGAAGGATAAGAAGAAGAAGAAGAAGAAGAAGCCGAAGAAGAAGAAGATAAAGAAGAAAAGGAGGCCTGTATATTATGATTCCGATGAGGGGAGTGAGGAGAGATGTCTAGATTATGAAGATGCATTTTATGCTATGGGCTCTGACAATGATCTTGATATGTAATATGTTTATCAATGTACTCACAATGGAATATTAAAAAAAATTATCTCTATATATGTCCATCTCTTACAGTTTTATTTTTTAAGTTATATATATACTCTATTGCACTTAAAAATACCAAAGAATACATTGCTGGGAATATACATCATACATTACATGGCGTTAGACATGTTTAAAAAATTAATACATGTTTAAAATCTAAAAATATGACAAAAAATACATTGCTGTGAATCGAAACATGTTACATGTATTAGAACGGTCTTCTAATACAAGCGTGTTAAAATGTAAAAATATGGAAAAAAAATATAGTAGCTGGGAATCGAAGCTTGTTACACAGCTTGTATTACAACGGTTATGTAATACAACCGTCGTTAAACATGGCGTTATAAATTTTTAGTCCTTATACAACGGTGGGATACGAAACCATGGTAAACCTGGCGTCGTTAAATGGGGTTTTCGTAGTAGTGTCCTCTTTGTATAAGGCACACGATCCGATCGCTTTAGGTCCTCTTTGTATAAGGCACACGATCGTCTATAATCATCGCTTTAGGTTCTCTTTGTATAAGGCACACGATGTTATAGCGGATTCCCTCTGGAATCATTTCGTCGCTCACACCCACTAGGGCACACGACATCACAAGAATGCATATCATGATGCTTGGCATACAATGACTCATGACATTCAAATGCACACATATACACTTCCATAATCATGCATATACAATCAAACACAACACAATGCATTTTCTTGCCCTTAGGCCACAAACCATCATCACAATGTTTCATCACATGCATTTACATCATACAACAGCACACAAGTCATACGGTATATATCAAAAGCACATTGCATGATAACACATCAAATACACACAATTAAAATGGTAAAAGTCGACAAAACGACACATTTCCAAATTCCCGACATAATTAAATCGGCCAACAATCTCAAAACCATTTTGATAAGAAAGAACATCTCAATAGCTTTCCAACGATACCAAGGATGTTCAAAACGGATAATCGAAACACAAGTTATGGAATTAAAAAGAAAGGGAATCGCGAAATGGCAAAATTCTGCACCCTCGTTGGCCATACGCGTATTGCCCTGAGCCATACGCATAATGCCCAACCCCATACGCGCACCATTACGCATTTCAGCAGATGGCCGAGAAAAATGGATTTCCATACGCGTATTGCCCTTAATTCCACCTGCCATACGCGTATTGCCCAACCCAATACGCGTATGACCATGCCTGATACGCGTAACGGCAGCGACAACCCAGAATTTTTCCTGCATAATTTTTTGCTACGGATTCACCCAAAAATCACTCCAAATCTCATCTAAACACCATAAAATTACCAATTAATTGAATGCCCAACAACATCTATCTAACATGTATCAACAATAAGGAACATGAAAACATGATTTCAGACACAATTTGAATCAAATTCTAACACTATCAACATATTAATGGTTTGGTTCTATATCCAATTTCAACCCAACAACAAACAAATACATACATACATAATCATACACAAGTATAAGATAATCGAGTTTCGCACCCTTACCCGATTAATCGTGTTTTCAAAAGTCGGTTGATTCAATTTCTTTCTCTCCAAGTTTTTCCCTCTTTTCTTCTCTTCTTTCCCTTTTCCTTCTTCTCTTTTTCTTTCTCTCTATTTTTCTCTCTATGTTACTAACTTAAGAAAAATAAGTAAAATGACCAAAATACCCCTACACTCCAATATAACGCAAACGCTCCCAAAGTGCGATAAAACATAACAACAATGAAAAATAATACATTGCCAAATAAAAGTCAAGAATAAAATAATATAATAATAAAATAATTAAATCGACTCGATTAAATAAATCTAACCAAAACTGAGGCGTTACAAGTCCACTGTAACTTCATTTTGCCTACCAATGGAATTAATATCCCTCCACCAAAGGGAGTACTGCTTGCTTTTTTTAGCCTCTCCGCCCCAAGCATTAAAGATTCCAACTTTCCATATCCATGTTTAAGGATACCTCTCCAAATGGCTTATTTATCTATCATACATGTCCATCTCCATTTTCAAATTAAAGACCAGTTAAAAGCTTCCACATCCTTGATACCTAATCTTCCCTCCTTTCTTGATCTTTAGACATCCTTCTAACTCCCTCCAACACATCCTTTTCTTCTCCAAACAACTATTCCATAAGAATTCCCTCTGTTTTTTAATGATTTTTTCACCACCTGCTTTGGAGCTCTAAATAAACTTAAGAAATAAATAGGAAAGTTTTTCAAAACAGAATTGATCAAATTGACTCTACCACCAAAAGACAAGAATTTTCCATTCAAAGAAGATAACTTCCTTTTCAGGTTATCAACAATAGGCCTCCAAGTTTCAACTCTTATATAATTGAAACCAACAAAGGTGCCAAGAAATTTGAAAGGGATATAGTCACTACAATAGGAAAGAAAGTGGGAAGTATACTACATAAAATCTTCAGAGATGTTCATGCCATACAACTTGGTTTTGAAAAAATTCACACTCAATTCTGACACTAACTCAAATCCCTTCAGCAAAGCTTTAATGATCTGCAGATTGTCCAATACCCATCACCAACTAGAATGGTATTATGTGCAAATTGCAAAATGTTGTATTCCACCATATTGTTGACTTTGAATCCAGAATATTCACCTAAGTCAATTGTTCTCTCCACCATGTCTGACAAGCCTTTAACCACAATTGAGAATATGAAGGGGTAAGACAATCCCCCTGTCTCAATCCCTTGCCTCCTTAAAGTCTTCGATTGGTCTTCCAATCACCAGCACACACAAGCTACTATTGAACACACAAGAATCCATCCAAAGTCATTTGTCACCAAAACATGTTCTTCCTAACATGAATTTGAGGAAGCTCCAATTCATATTATCATAAGCTTTTTCAAAGTCTACCTTTAACATACGACAATCCTTCTTTTCCCTCCTTGCCAAGTCAATGATCTCATTCACCACCACAACTTCATCTAATACCTGTCTACCAGAAATAAAAACATTCTAACTACTTGATATAATCTTGCCAATCACCCTCTTTAACCTTGAAGCCAACAATTTTACTAATATCTTGTAAAGGCTATCTACTAAATAAATTGGCCTATAATCCCCTAACCCTTGAGGGTTAACATATTAAGTTGAAAAATCATTCTTTTTAGAGAATCATTAATAGCCCAATGATATTAACATCATCGAAAAAACTCCTTTAGTTGTTACAACAACATTTTAAAAAGAAAAATAAAACAGAAAATCTAATTTTTTAACTGTATATAAAATAACTCTCTTCCACTACAATAAGAAAAAATGCGTTTATAATTTTTAATAAACTTTCTCTAACAACCATTCATGCTTTATTACTATATGTTCACAAGGAAATTTTTGAATCTTAAAAAGAACAATCTGAATGTGCTCAATTTGACTATGAATACAAAACCAACCAATGATTCATGATTTTGATTAAGACCAGTCAAAATTCTTTTGAGAAGCGTTGAAATCAACATTCAGAATATCTATGATTTTGCTGTTTACGGTTTTCAGTGCAGAACCTTATATCCCCTAAATCTTCTTGAAAATGAAACCCCTACAACCAAATATTTTATTTAATTTAATCATAATTAAACTTAAACACATTCAACAAATTCATGTTTCGCCACTAGAAATTAAAAAGAATTTCACAAGATTTTTTTTCTTCCAGAAATCGGTTATCTTCTACACTAAATTACAAAGACTAATCTCGCGAATCAGAAAAGGCAGTCTCCTCCAAAAAAAATTTAATACTACTGCATGCACTAAATCGGAGTTGTGATAAGTGGTAACCGATTAATGTAAACTTACATCATAAACATTTGCCATTTCAAAAACAAATAAAATTAACACACATATTTTTCCGTCTAATACAATAATATTCATTTGTTTGAACTTTGAACTCACAATATTAATCCTTATAGTAAAGATTATATATTACACAAACCATATTCTAAACCTATGAACTAGAAGAAAAATTAAAGAAAAAAAGATTAAGAATTCATAAAGATGAAATATAAGAATCTAACAAACATCCCTAGGGTTTTCATTCTATCTTAAAAGGGAAAAATAAAAAAACTTAAATTTTCAAAAGAAAGCATAGTAAAGTTAAGTTCTATAGTTGGAATTTGTAGTAGCTGAAGAAGAGTTAAAAGATGAAAGATCATTCCAAGCTGAACTAGCACCACCACCACCATTAGAAGAACTCCAATATTGTTCACTATTTGGATTATTATTATTGTTGTTAATGTTGTTGTTGTTGTTGTTGTTGTTACTATTGATCATTCCCAAGAATTGTTTAGATTGATTCTCTTCCATTTTCACACTAGAAGATGTTAATACCTTAGAGACACCACCATATGCATGTTCTTGATCATTACCACCAAATGGATACAACAATCCATGAGAAGAAGAAGCTTCTAAGCTTGTTAAGAAGGGGAATTGATGAGTTTGTGGCATTCTCCACTGCTCGAAGTTACCGGTAGGTAAAATCGAAGCAGAACCACCACTTCGACCACCGCCGAGATTTCCGTTACCTAAGGAGCTTCCAATATGGAAATTCAAGTCTCCTACACCTCCCATTTGAGTAGGAAAGGTATAGTTTAGACCTATTTCACCGAGGTGATGATCGCCGAGTTGATGTAAAGGAGACATGAATCTCATCGGCGGTGGCGTCAGGGAGCTGAGTACTGCAGGAGAGTTGTTTGCGGAACTAGTTTGACGATCGGAGCTAACCGGTGACTTGGAGGTGTTGTTACTGCTTGATTTAGTTCTTTTGTTTCTTCGGCAACCACCACCGACCGGGACACTTCTAAGCGCGCCGCCTCTTGTCCAGTACCTTCTACATGCCTTGCAGAAGTGGCGAGGCTGTGAGAGACTGTAGTTGTTGAAATAGCAAAACTTTGTGTTGGTTGAATCACACCTTGGACATTTTTGAGACGGTTCTTGCATAGGTATGTTCGCCATCCTAGCCCTATCAGCCATCGAACCTGGCCTGATCGAACTTCCATGAGGCTGCGAGGGTGTCAGGTTCGAAGGTTGAGGCTGTGGCGGCGGAATTAGAAAAGGAGTGTTGACACTAGTGTTAGCCACTTGATGATGATTTTGTTGCTGCAAAAAAGGAAATAAATTTTATTTGGTATATTCAAGAGAACGGTATAAACAAAAGTAAAGCAAGAATATTTATCTTTTTGAGGTTTTTTGTTCTTTTCTTTTTGAAAAACCTAATTGAAGAACCCTTGTGAAAATTTACCTGTTGATGCCAATTGGTTGGATCCATATATGGTGGGAGAGAAGTATAAACCATGGTTATTCTTCTTGGAGCTTTCTCTTTTTGTAAAGGTTGATGAGTTTTTAGGGATAGAGAATAGTGAAGAGAATCACATCAACAAGTTAAAGAGAGATAGTGTTTGTTTTTTGTTTGTGGTTGAGTTGAAGATAGAAGAGAGAAAGAAAAAGAGAGAAAGCAAGAAAGAAAGAAGAGAGGATATCAAAGGGTTAAGGTGGTGGTGATGAGAACCTAAAAATAAAGGAAGATGCTTTTGAGTGTGTGTATATATATATATATTATAAAATTTTGGTTTTGTTTATTGTTTCATTATTGTTTTCCCTCCCATTTCCCTATATATCTCTTTTTGTTTTATTGCTTTTCAGGATTTTGAGAAGGTGATGTTTCTTAACCCATAAGCTTCTTTTTTGATGCCTTGTAAGTACTTAGAAAAAGAGATTGTTATAGTGCTTCTCTCTCTTCTCTCTCTCTCTCCATTCTTGTGCATGAAAACACCTAAGTGAGTTTGATATGTCATGTTACATTTTAATAAGAGAGATAGAAAATAAAAGATAGGGTTTTGTGTATGCTGACCAACCTATAACATATGGTAGCAATTTGGCATGTAGATTCCGTGCACTCAAGCATTCACATATTCGCTATTAGTATTCATTCGATCAATATTAAACGGTGTAAATTAAAATTTTATATTTTAAATTATAATTCAAAAAGAATTTTAACCATTGAATCTCGCCTGAACAGTCATTGATGCACTAAATGTGTGAATATGTACACAAATTATCAAAATCGTATGGAGATTAATCACGATTTAAATGTTGCAAATCAAGTAGAATCTTGTTTTATCATGGTTAGCTATGATGAATACTTTTAAGATTATTTTTAACCATAATTTATATACATAAATTTTTTAATCATATACATTAGTCTGTCTTATACATTTTCAAAGAGGATCCGGCCCAATAGTACTAAGTAATGGCAAGTGAATATACATTCATTCAGCAATTTGAGGTAGAATGGCCAAAAGAAACTTTAATTATGATTCTACTATAAAATAGTATAACATTAGTTGGTGATTGAATGATTAATTAAGGTAAAGAATGTGGTTGATATATTTTAA
The DNA here is from genome assembly GCA_022829125.1 of Lathyrus tuberosus. Lineage (NCBI taxonomy): Eukaryota > Viridiplantae > Streptophyta > Magnoliopsida > Fabales > Fabaceae > Lathyrus > Lathyrus tuberosus. Next base: position 1,399,767 of record JALAZF010000532.1, on the reverse strand, counting down.
TGTTTATTAAAATTGGAATGAAATAAATAAAGGTGGTCTATTTGTGCTTTTAGTGTGTCCCGACCAAGTGAACCTTTTCTTGGTCTCGTCTGCTCCCTTCCCCACTCTTCAATTTCCTTTTGCATGGAAATATTTTTCTTCTTTATAATTCACGCGCCACCATGTGAACAAATCAGTCAAACTTAATATTGTTACTTTTCTTTGCTCATGTATATAGTTTTATGGTAGAGTAGGGTAGGGACCCACTATGTTAGGACAAAAAAGGATTAACAAGAAAATAAAATGTATGTTTAAAAAATATTGTTGTTTATGGCTTAATATTTTTGGAATTTGTCATGGTGGAATACTAGAGTTTGAAATTGACTTCATGCATGCTTAGGTATTAAGGTCTCTACAAAGTGTTTGAAGCCACCTTTGTATGAATTTTTTATTGGATCAAATTTGGTGTATCTAAAGAGTTTTGTTTGGTATGGAACTGTTTTTGTATCACTAGCATTTGATCCCAATAGCAATATGGAGTGAATGATTTTGTAGTTATTATATGTTAGGGCAATAAAATAGTCTTACATCATTTAAAAACCGAGTTTCATAATATTTTATATATAATATTCATATACTTCAATTAAACGAGATTTTTTTTCCTAAAAACATAATCACGAGTGTTCTCAAATTTAATATGCACAATATATTGTAGTCGTATTAACGCGGATTTAAGAACATTTTATAATAAACAACATATCACCACGAATTTGATGATTAAGTCACATATAACTATTAACAGATTTTTAATATATTAAATGTTCTTGGATAAATTCCAAAACATAAAATTTGATCTTCTCTTTCAATGTTCTATTCAAATATAAAAAATTTAATTTCTCAGAAGCATTTTTCAAATATATGACAAATTATGCAGAAAAAGTTTTAAAGTTTTGGATTAATGAATTACTTTAAACAAATTTGAATTTTATTTAAATTTAAATAAAAGAGGTAATTTGAAAACAGGTGTATTTTACCTTAAATACATCCTATGATACCTCTTAGATTAAATGCAATTTATTGGAGAAATTCCACGAATAATTGCATTGAATTGGATACACAATGGTTCAGAATTTGCGAAAAAGCGCAGGGTGTAATGAATTACAAAAATGGTGTAATATATTGCCACCTTTGAAAACGGACAAAATTTCTAGAAGAATGTTGATGTAATAAATTACTTATATACTCTAATTGATTACACTATTTTGAAATTTGATTATTTGACTTTGAGAAGCTGTGGTTTGAGTGATATTAATGTAAGGATGCTTAGAAACTTTAGATATGAAAAGGTGAATAATTTTTTGAGCGTGTTTATATATATATATATATATATATATATATATATATATATATATATATATATATAATAAGATCAATTTCTTTTAATACAACATACAATGACTTTTGTAATCGTAAAATTTGATTGAGCGTGACTTTAACATTTTTTTTATTTGATAAGCTTTTGTCTTCATCAAAATTAAACTAAGATAGTTTATGAACATCTTCTTCACAAACAAGACTTGGAAATCAGTCATAAATGGATGGACTCCACTAAAGATCACGGTTGAAGACAACACTGACTCTATGAAGCCTTGAAAATATTGGACAAATGCTGAAGATGAAGATGTGTTTGGAAACTCTCGTGCTCTAAATGTCATCTATAATGGAAACTCTCATGTACTATTATTACTAAGGAGGCATGAGAGACTGTTAAAATTGTTAATAAAGGTACATTTAAAGTTTGTGTATCAAGACTTTAACTTCTTACCACAAAATTTGAAAACATGAAAATGCATGAGGACGAAACTTTCTTTGAATTTAATGTCTGAATCTGTAACATTGCTAACAACTTATTTTCTCTTAATGAAAAGATGTTTAGAGAAAAGATTGTAAGAAAAATCATAAGTTATCTACCCAAGAGGTTTGACATGAAGGTTACAAACATTGAAGAATCTCAAAATGTTTTCACAATGAAAGTTGATTAAATAATTGGATCCTTACTCGTGTTAGAGATGAGCAATGATGACAAATTCGAGAAAAAAAGTCAGGGTGTGGCGTCAAAAGTGAATACTAAAGATTGTGATGACCAGATAGAACGCGGTTCTGGTGAAATTTTGATTGAGATCATTGTCATTCTAATTAAGATTTTTGGAAAGGTCATGAGAAAACTTGATATAATGTCTAAGGATAATGTATCTACTTATGTCAAAGACAATCAACATCAGAATTCAAAAGGTGGCAAATTTTAGCACAATGGAAACAATGGATAAAATTTTAACAAAGGAAAGGGAATCCAATGCAATGAATGTGAAGGTTTTAGAGTTTTAGACATTTTGAGGCTAAATGTCCAAGTTTTCTTAGAAAACAGAAAAGGGCTACAATGCCACTTTTTTTGACGATGAGTTAGATGAAGAAAGTGAATTTGATCAAGAAAATGGTGTGGTGGCATTCAATACTTGCATAAGATCAAATTCAAAAGTTCCTAATAATAATGGTGATCCTAGTGATGATGACTTACTTGATGATGTCCTTGTTGAAGCCTACAAGATATTGTACCTCAAATAGATTGAAAAATCTTAAGTTGTTGAAAAACAAAAGAAGAGAATTAAAGGTCTTCTTTAACATATTTCATGTTAACTATATCAAAGTTAAAGGAAGTAGTTGACCATCTAAACTCCAAACTTAATGGCATAACCAAATATATTCGCATACTGAATTCTGAAACTGATAACCTTGAGGAAACTCTAGGTTTAGGAAATTAATCAAAATACATGAAGGGAATTCACTACAAAAAATAAAAAACAGGGAAATTGTGTTGGTTAAGAATGTAGTATTATGGCAGTTTCAACCGCCACAATTTACAAAAACGAAGTTCTTAAATAACGCCGTATTTTTGGCTGCCGCAAAGAAAATAATAACGTTTCGCATTAACCAACTTGCAAACCGCCGTAATATACGCAAGTGTAAACTGGAGGTTTAGATTGTAAGTAATGGCAATGTAAGCCGACATGAATTTCACTGTCAAATAAAAATAATAAATTGAGGCAGTTGAAACCACCATAATATGCATTCTTATGAGAAAAAAAACACCTATAGGATTGTCCTTCCTGTGAATTGAATATTCAATATAGATATGTTGATACAAGTTAATGTCATATTGCTCATAAGTATGATATAAATTTGTTCAACTAACATGTAAAAAAAATCAAACCCAAATGAATAAGCGTTAAAGAAAAACACATTATATGTCTTTCTTTTTTTTCTTTTTCTTAGGTGGCTGCAAAATAACCTTGATTGCAGCATCAAAGACAACCTTCACATTCTAATATATTAACATTAGACTATGGTTATAATGAGTATATATAATAACTATATATATGCATAAAAAGTAATTATAACCTATTGAGTCTTGGAGATGCATTCTAAGTACACAGCTGCACCAATTGCCAATTTTCATTTTCATCATTGAAAAATTCCCATTTGCATAATAGAGCACTCATTTGAACTTTTTATCATTGAAGAATTCCAAGGGAGTCAGCAATGTAGATTGTACTCCCTCCGTTCCAAAATATAAGAGAAAAACTCAAAAACACACTTATTAAGAAAAGTAAAAAACATAATAGTTTGACTAAGTTTTGTTGAAAAAATTTGTTTTAAAAGATGTAAAAACAATTCTAATTGGTTGTTATTTATAGAAAAGATGAGAGAGAAAGCAAATAAATGCAACTTACATTTAACTTTACTTTGAAAATGATGAAAGTTGATTTTTTCTCTTCTATTTTGGGACAAGAAAAATACACTTTTTTCACTTATACTTTGGGACGGAGGGAGTAACTGATAAGGGTCACGATCAAGTCCTGAACACATGTAGGGTAATGGTGGAAGATAGTAGGAAGGACAATCCATTGCTCCCATAGTTATATAACTATTTTTATTTTCCTTTGGCAATTATATTCACAGCAAAACCTCCACATCCAGCTTTGGGCAGTTTCCTTATTAGAGTCTTAACAACAACATTTTTTGTGATTGTTACTTTCTGTTGTTGTGTATCAATTGCTGTAGTGAATGCTTCTGCAATGCAAAACCAGAAAATATGAATCACAAACAAAAACACAGAAATTAGACACAACACTAACATAACTATATTACAATATGTATCAATGTCTGACACGAACACGTTGAATCTGAGGTGTCAGGTGCTACATTGTACATGCTATAACACAAAACCATACAACTGTTTAGTGGTAAGAAAAATAAAACAAAATGAGGGTGGTTTTGGGTTTATAAGAAAGTAAAATTTGAGTGTTAAATCTTTTCATGCATGACAAGAAAAAGAAGAAGAAGAAGAAATGAAGTACCATCAATGTTTTGTAGAACTTTCTTTACTTTTATTTTGCCACCTCCACAATGGATATAAACTTTCAAGAACCATGTCTGAGAAACATATATGAGAAATAAAGTTTCGATTATAAAACAAAGAATATGTAACTAGGGTCTGATTTTTTGGGTTGAGTAAGTTGAGTTGAGGGAAGATAGTTTACCTGTTACTTCAATGGTTGTGAGGTAGTATCCATTAGAGAAAATGGGTGAGAATAACGGTGAATTAGAAACTTTGAAATAAAAAATTAAAGTGAGAATGAGGATATGATGGAAAGATGAATGGCTATGAAAGTAAAAGCCAAAGTTAAGGGAAATACGATAAATCTAAGCTACATCACCGTTTAGAAGAAAAAAAAAGTGTCTTAAATATTTCTAGTTTGAAAAAAAGTAACATCATTTTATACTGTTTAGATTAGGGTTAATTATATGAAAACCCCCTGCCATTAGGGCGAGATTTGATATTGCTCCCCTGAAGTTTTTTTTTTGAACCACCCCTTATAAAACCAAAAACCTGCTTTTACCATACCCTTTTACTGGTGTTGCTGACTGGGCAGTAATTAATTGGCTAGGTGTATAATAATGTACCACTCATTAAATTAACAAGTAGATTACAAAATGAATCAAATGAATAAGAAATCACGCTGATCAAATTAAAGAAGAAAAAAAAGTAAAAAGTTCACTATTCATGTATCGTCGTGGTTAAAAACAAAACAGATCAAATTAAAAAGCAAGTAGCTATCTACATCATCAAAGCAGCAACGAAAACCAGAACAGCGGCAGATCCGGCGACGATGAATTTGTTCAAAGCGGCGCCGTTTTCGGAAGGTGACGGTACTTCAGATGGAGGATTAGAGATCGCTGATGGAGTGACAGCAGGAGCGGCAGAGGGAGTAGCAGGGGAAGGGGAAGAAGGAGATGGTGGAGAGCTGACTGTGGTTGGGGAAGGAGATGGAGCGTTCTTCACAGGTACGGGGGGAGATGTCGCCGGTGAGTTAGCGGAGGGAGAAACCGCTGGAGATTGTATCCAAGGCTGTGGAAAACAAGAATGTGGATCAATGGTACATTATTATACAGTCAGCAAGCCACAAGATAAATCTAATTGCCACCTAGCCAATTAATTACTGCCCAGTCAACAACACTAGTAAAAAGGTGTGGTAAAAGCAGGTTTTTGGTTTTATAAGGGGTGGTTAAAAAAAAAACTTCAGGGGGGCAATATCAAATCTCGCCCTAATGGCAGGGGGGTTTCATACAATTAACCATTTAAATTATTTACTGCCTAGTAAAGAAAAGACTAATCTAGTTGGGCCTATTGATTTATTTACGAAAGGGAAGTGACTATAGGGCAATATAGAATAGAAAGCTTATCTTCAGGCCCAACCCAAGGGGTAGGCGACCGAGGCCACCACCTTAGGCCTCCAAATTTTTTTTTTCCTTTTATTCAATATTTGTAGATTTACAAGCTTGTTGTTTATGTTTTCAACGAACTCAAAATGTGCTTTAATTACATGCAAAGCAAAAATGGAAATGTGCTTCAATTACAATATTTGTACTGTTCCAAGTTTGTTGTTGGTGATTTAGACTTTTCTGGGAAATTGTTATAAATATTCACACATGCTATTATATACTCCTAAATAATTTTATCTTATGTTGTTTAGATGAGAATAGTTAGCCAACATTAGTCAAAATAAATAAATAAATAATAGTTAAATTAAAAATAAGTAAAAATTTATTTAAGATCAATTTTTTTTCAATATATATAAACAAGTTTTACTTGATCTTAAATAGCAAAAATTAATTTTATATTGTTAAGATGAGAATAGATTGCCAACAACTGTCTATATCAAAAGAATAAATAATAGTTAAATTAAAAATAAGTAAAAATTTATTTAAGATCAAATTTTTTCAATTAAATTGGATATAATGATTCTATTATCAACTAAAATATATTAAATATAATTATTTATAATAAATTAATATATAATTTAATTTTCAAAATATATAAATATAATAATTTTAGAGACCGTATTTTAATATTCGCCTCAGGCATCGATATGCTTTGGGCCGACCTTGCTTATCTTGAACTTGTTGTTTAAAATATGAGATATAATAAAAGATAAAAGAAACTATAGCTAAGAGATAATATATAGTATTCTAAATTACTCTAGGATACAATCCATTTAACGTGAGTTTTCTTTAATATATTTTAGCAATATCAATGCAAAGATTCAAAAAGTTTATCTTGTGCATATGAATGAATCCCCTTATGTTAAATTTCCATAGGAAAATTATGTTGTGCGTGTTTTAATCTAAGATGATAATATCCGATCAATCTTGTATGGCAAATAATATATTACAACTAGGGTGATATTGTGAAAGGATAGAAAGAATCAAATATTCATAAAGTATACATGACACTTAAACTGAAACATGCCTGCTACTTGAAAATGATAAACTTACTGTCGACATATCTTGGTGGCATATCTGTCATACTCTAAATTTATCCTACTTGTATATAATTTTCATCTGTACATCCGTCCACTAATTGTTATTCAAAAAAATCCAAAAAATATGTGCTTGTTGTCTTCATATTCTTGTTGTCTAAGCTCAAGTGTTGCAAGGATGAGTCAGGATTCAGGCAAGTCTGGTTTCAAGATCAAGGCTTGGGTTTTATTGATTCAAGGGATATGGTTCTGAGCTTTCATTCATCTGTGTGTGGGTATCAGAATGTCAGGGTGGGTTGAGTATTAATGTGGAATTTGTTCATCTTAATTAGGGCTTTTAGAGCAGTTGTAGTGCAGTGCATTATCTTTGATCTCAAGGCATACTCCTGCTCATTTGGTTCATGATGAAGGATTTGGTTTATGGTTATTAATCAGGCACCAGTCCATTTTCGGTTCAGGATTAATTCAGGATCAATTTACTGATTCAGAATTTTAATCCAATTCATTTCAAGACCATGATGCATTCAAAGTTCAAGATGGATTCATTCGTGGTTCAAATTTAAGTCTGAATCATGCTTAATTATATTCCTAGAGATTAATTCAAGATTTTGCTCATTCCAAGTAAGAAGTCAAGAATGTTAGATTTTGGATTAGCATGGAAAGGTCGAATATTTATTATTCAAGTTCAATCAAGAAGTTTCCAACATGATCCAAATTTCAATAGGAAGGTGCACATAATAATTACAAGGCCAATTGAAATTGTCTCATAAAAGCCCATTTCAAAAGAAACAAGTCCAATTTCTAGTAAAAAAAATTCAGCAATTTACATGTTCCAAAAAAACCCATGACATTCCCATTACAACATACCAAGCCCAGTAACCATTAACCCATTAACAAAAAATGAACAAAAAAAAAAAGAGGAAATGGTTTCACGAGCCATGAGTTGCACAAGCTTGAACCAAAAACGAGCCAACAACCTCCAAGCTTATACAATCCATACCCCCATCATTAGCCAGACCGTTCCAAAACCTTCACAAAACACCACTTCAGCACAAAATCTACCAGCAAAATGAGTCACAACATAAACAACCCACAACTCTCTTTTAAGTCACCAAGCCATATCTATTGCGTCACCTCAACCTGTAAAACACAAAGTACCAACCTGCATTGGGCTAGGACCCACACCAAAGTTTCTCAATACAGCAACAGCACAACCTTCACTCTTCAAAATAGCTCCAAACCGACATCATCTTCAACACAACACCCTTCTTCACCGAATCATCTTTTTTATCTAACCAAAACCTTCACAAACTTTTTCACCCTCAAGACTCTTTCAACCACCTTCCTCTTTCTTCAATCACCACCTAAATCACCTTCAAACAACAAACAACGGCCTTTCAAAACCTTCTTCAATCAAACCCTCAAACCATTCTCTAATCCCAACCCAAATAGGAACTAGGAAAAGAAGAGAGAGCGAATCACGAAATTTAAACAAATTATTTCAAACCTGAATCAGAATGAAAGAGAGTGAGTCGAATTTGAAGTTGCGAGATTGAGCTGGGATCGAAAGAGAGCAGTGGCAGAATCAAAGGAGAAAGGTTGGAAACAATGTTGGGTTCCCTTGGTTGGCTCGTTTCGCTTATTCTGTTTCCTTATATTGATTTTGTTTTGTGAATAAGTTTTTATGCGGTGTGTTGCGGTGTGTTTTTATGCGGTTAATAAGTTTTTTTTTTTTTTAAATCTGTTTGGTTTAGGGTACAAAGTTGATGGCATGACAGTGTGATGAACATGGGCTTTGGTTTTTTAATTCTACACGCACTAATTTTTTTCTTTACCACCGTGGCTTTTTTGGGTGTTGATGATGGGCTTTTTGAAAGCCCATATGATTCCACCATACCCTTTTTCTTCTTGTGCCTCCCTCTTTATGTTTTTCATTAATTTAATTAGTTTTAAGATCATTTTCACTATTTATTTCTTTTAAATAATAGTTATTAATATTTCATTATTAATTTCTTGTGTTTTTTCCATTAATTTTCTTGATCCATCTATCATTTTTCAATTGTTTTCATATGATTTATTATTACATTTTGATTACCTTTTCATTTTTGATTTAATTTGGTCGATGAATATCTAAGAGTTGTGGATTGTCGATTCATCGATGAAAATTCATGATTAAGATTAGACCATTTACTTTTCAAGCTCATTTTTTATTTCCATTTCTTTTCATTTCGATTTTGTGTCGATTTTCGATCGATGAAGTCTTTATATTCACGAATGTTGGTTGATTGAGGTTGTTTAACCTTCATGATTTTAAATCTGTAGAAAATGATCATTGAGATCATTTTATATACTTTGGGATCGTGATAGGTTGCCTTCGATCAATCAACGCAAGTTTGTGATTAAGACGAGATCACCAGCTTTTCTTTTCGTGTGGTACGATTTCTTTAGAGAATGATTCGCAATATCATTTCTCTATCGTGTTTTAACACAAATATCGTTGATTGCGTAGCCTCCTATAGCATGATCTTCATCATAGATCATGCTACGATGGTTTAGTGTAATACCCTTTTCTACCCAACAAACATCACGAATAAAAACAACAATTTAATCAGAGTAAAGTCCCAAAAGGGTGCCACATTTCGTCACGAAACATCAAATAACCACCTGTCCCGTAACACGGGTTTTACCATCTTAAATTCATTTAAGACATCATGCAGCGGAAATCAAAATTTAAAGAAACACTTTTATAATCCAAAACTTCATGAAATAAAACATCATAAAAACATCATGCCAACAAAATAAAAGAACGTAAATCATTCGACTCAAACGTCCCGACCCGATGTTACATATCAGAGCAAGACCCTCTAATCGACAGAGAAATCAAAATACTTCAAAAGCTAAATCTTCGAGCGCCAAGAGAGCTAAGCCTGATCACCTACACGTTACCCACGTGGAGGCAACATTCAAACAGGCAGGGTGAGTAATCACGAATCAATATATAAGATATAAGCAAAAGATAAAGCACGAGCACAAACATCATTAAGTCATTCACAACGTCAAGAATACATCAATCACATCGATATAAAGTAATGCCACACAATATGCAATGCAACATCATAGACTCATGCATGTGGTACCAACTCGTCATAATTGATGGACACTAGGCCATCACCCTCCAAAGATCCCCACCAATAGGATCGATTCTACACAAGAACCGAAGTATGTCACAAAACACTTCAATCCACACAATGGGATGGAAGCCACCAAATGGTCTGAAGTCCTAACTATGCCATGAATGCATGATGCAAATCATCATAAAAATCATCATCATAAAATCGTCATAATTGCATCATCATTCATGAATCATCATCAAACAAACATCATTATACAACACTAAGTCGCACTCGTCAAAATTCGTCACTATACCTCACAATCCATCATGTTATGCTCGTCACATAAAAATCCCCGACTTTATCCCATTCATCTTCATCACTAGTTTACTCATGTTTTATTGCCTCACCATAGCCTTACGTTCCAAAGAAACTGCATCACAAGCGAAATCGGGACAGAAATCGCAAAAACGGGAAAAATCTGCCACCAGCCCTGCCCATACGCGTATAACCATGCCCATACGCGTATGCCTCATTTTCACGCCCACTGGCCTGCGTATCATACGCGTAGGGCCCCTTGCCCAGGCCTCCATTACGCGTAAGGCCACCCCTGTTACGCGTATCACCAGAGAGGTTTCCCTCTCAAATTCCTCTTCAGATTCCCCTTACGCGTAATGGTTATCCCATACGCGTAAGGCACCTCTCCCTAGAACCCATTTGCGTAATGTCATCCCATACGCGTATGCCTCTTCCTTCCCAGTTCCCATACGTGTATTACCCTCCCATACGCGTATTTCCTCCATTCTCATACGCGTATGCTACACGTATTGGCAGAGGGTCGTGCTGGCCCTGTGGACGGGTGCGTATGCTACGCGTACCACCTTGGGAAAGTCCTCTATTACGCGTAACGCCTCCTCTGTTACGCGTATTGCCAGAGAGTACTCCGAAACTCATATTTCTCATCTGAACGAACACCTCCCCATTCCAGCTCCTTCGATCCTCCAAAATCAGACTCAAACCAGCTTCGATTCATCACAGATCTACGTTTTTATCCTACTTCATTATGCTCATCAATTTTCTTCTAATTACTAATCCCTAAATTACTCGATTTACAGATCTGGTTCGTTCACACCTTCATCACAGCATCAAAATCATCCACACGAATTTCACAGAAATTTCAGCAACACATACAGATTCATCCCAGAAAATTGACTAACATAGATGAACGAAAATTCACACAGATTCAGCATACGAAAATTCATCATAAAACACAGAGCATAAAACTACTCTACCTTAAACCCATATCAAACGTATTAACCCGGATTAACCCCTCATACCCCATATTTTCCAGCAAAAAGGTTCTTCGTTTGGGTTCTACGGTTGATTCCTCGTTCTATGTGCTCTAGCCTCCTTTCCTCAGCTCTCTCTTCACTTCTTAGGGTTGCACAGACTAATTCTCCTAATTCCCTATTTTCTTTTGTAAAACCTATCTTTTGGGCCTTAATCATGATTTACCCGTATTATCCTCAATTAACCTCCTCAATCACTACTACGAAAACCCCATTTAACGACGTCAGGTTTACCACGGTTTCGTATCCCACCGTTGTAACAGGATTAAAACTTTATAACGCCATATTTAACGACGATTGTATTACATAACCATTGTAATACAAGCTGTGTAACAAGCTTCGATTCCCAGCTACTATATTTTTTTTCCATATTTTTACATTTTAACACTCTTGTATTAGAAGACCATTGTACTACATGTATCACGCTTCGATTCACAGCAATGTATTTTTTCTCATATTTTTAGATTTTAAACATGTATTAATTTTTTAAACATGTCTAACGCAATGTAATGTATGATGTATATTCCCAGCAATGTATTCTTTAGTATTTTTAAGTGCAATAGAGTATATATATAACTTTAAAAATAAAACTGTAAGAGATGAACATATATAGAGATAATTTTATTTTAATATTCCATTGAGAGTACATTGATAAACATATTACATATCAAGATCATTGTCAGAGCTCATAGCATAAAATGCATCTTCATAATCTAGACATCTCTCCTCACTCCCCTCATCGGAATCATAATATATAGGCATCCTTTTCTTCTTTTTCTTCTTCTTCTTTGGCTTCTTCTTCTTCTTCTTCTTATCCTTCCTTACCCTTAAGGCATCCCTGAAGTTGGCAGTTGCTGGTTGGATGACCTCCTGGATTGGCGCCTGACGTTCCTCATTGAGGTTTTTAGGATTCTCATTTGTTGAACTCATTGTTACGAAGAATATATTATTTAGATATGTGAAATTGTCTATTTATAGATGAGGTTGAAGACTATCAATGCTTGTAATGATGATAACTTGTAAACCGTTCATATTCTGGAACGATATTTTCTTGTAAACCGTTCATATGTTGGAAAGTGCAACGGTGAACTTCAGTTGTTGATTGTTCTCATTTTGTGCAGATTCGACTTGAATGCTTCACAAGCAAGGTGAACTTCATTGTAATGGTACAGTCCCACTTCTTAGGGTTTTGTTTCAACTTTTGGTTGTTTTGTTTTGAATACTAACTAGTTTTCTTCATTGCTTCCCACTTCTTAGAGTTTGTTTCACATGGTGATGATGATGGTGGTACATATATATATGAATTCATTCTGATAAGGTACATATACATGAATTCATTCTTATATTGTATATGAAATTTAGTTTATTATATACTATGTACATTGTTTGTTTCACTATCCTTTTATTGAAAATGCAATCAGTTAAATTGATATAGAACATTAGTTTATTATATATATACTATGTATATTGTATATAGTTAAATTTAATACTAACTAATTTTCATTATTGCTTCCCACTTCTTAGGATTTGTTTCACATGGTGATGATGATGGTGGTACCTATATATGAATTCATTCTGATAAGGTACATATATATGAATTCATTCTGATATTGCATATGAAGTTTAGTTTATTATATACTATGTATATCGTTTGTTTCACTATCCTTTTATTGAAAATGCAATCAGTTAAATTGCTATAGAACATTATAATTTGAAAATTAAGATGTATTTGAAAACCAACCTTTATCATGTCAATGTTTTCAGAATTGCATCCATTTCATTCAGCACATTTAATGTTCCTTAACATAAAATTTATGGTCCAATGATCTGTTTGCTTCAATTCATCGATATCTTTTATTATAGTTTACCTCATCGTCGTCACTAATCGTCGTGGTTGTTAAGATCATGATCATTGTTATGATGATAAAATCGTGGTGATTTTTAGCGATGATGAGGTAAACTATAATAAAAGATATCGATGGATTAAAGGAAACCGACCATCGAACCATAAATTTTATGTTAAGGAACATAAAATGTGTGGAATGAAATGGATGTAATTCGGAAAACAGTGGTGTGTTTAAGTTGGTTTTCAAGAACAACTTAATTTTTAGATTATATAGTTCTTTACCAATTTTAATGGTTGTATTTCTTTAATTAGGTGGATGGTAAAACAAGCAATATACATTTGTATTTAATAAACTAAGGGTACATTCCACAACAGTTGAGACAAATAACTGTTGTGATAGTTAACATATATGACAACGGTTCATACTGATAACCGTTGTGATAGTTAATATATATTACAACGGTTGAAATACCTAACCGTTGCATTATATCGAGCGCTTCCAGAATACAACAACGGTTTCCAGACCGTTGTAGAAACGGTGAACTTACAACAACAATCTACATAACAACGCCTTTGCCCGCGTCATTATATGTCATTCCCAACCGTTTCTAAATGGGTTTTTCGTAGTAGTGAATATTACCGTCTTACCCTTAATGGTTCTAATTATTTTAATTAACAATAATAATAATAATCTAAATAATATTCTAAATATTCAAATTATTCTACTATTACTATTATAAAATAATCTAATGAATTACTACTTCTAAGAGACCTCAAAGTTCCCTTAACCCAAGGCTACCCCACAGCACCACACAAAGTCATCAACGTCACAAAATCCATCAAAATGCACCAAAACACCGAATAATCATAATAATTCAATTAAATAAATATTATAATTATTATGGGGTGTTACATTTAGCGCTATAGTCGACCTCATTCATCCGATTCAATTTACAATTAACGATTAATCACTAACTACTAACTTTAATTTCCGTCAATATATTCTTGATTTACTTTTCTGTCAATATATCTTACTCATATTATTATTGTTTATATTATTCATCTGTTCATATTATTCATATCATATTCATCTTATTCATATCTTGTTCATCTAACCATTTCTTTGTTCATACCTTGTTCAAAAACACACTAAAACGATCGAAACAATAAAAGACTCAATTGGTGGACTGTTGGTTATTTTTCCGAGCAACGGAACTTTGACTATGTACAGAAACCCTAGCTTGGAACTTTTGTCTGACTCTTACTCGTGGATTACTTTAGGACACCTTGCACACACACGGCTTCCTCTTGGGCTACCTTACAATGAGACCTTTTATTTTGTGCAATCCCATGTAACCCGCTCCCATTCTGATGTACGCACTTTACTCGCTTTTTGATTGTGGTTTGTTTACTAGGAGCACCCCTAGGGACTAGCATAAACTAAACCATTTTCAATTTCAAACTAATTATCGATTCGTCGTCGAGCCATTTTCAAAACACCCCAGTAAGTCGATTGCTCATTAGCATTCGCCATCAACCTAATGCACACACTTGCATAATTCATCGTGGTTTTGTTACTAGGAGCACCCCTAGGGACTAGGATCGATTCACACCTTTTTCAATCAAACTCTCGATTCGTCGTCGAGCCATTTTTTAAAAACAAACCTTTTAAGTCGGGTGCCTTTTGCCTCGCAATCATCCTCTTTGCAAATAATCAAACCCTTGATCCAACATTAAGCGTATTTTTACAATCAAACTTCAAAACGATTAAAAAATATTGAAACTCTATTCAAGGTGAAAAAGAGGGGGATTGAGCCTTTGATCTCTCTTCAGTTGTTTAGGTGCGAGTTCTCTTACTCGTGTGTGAGCAATTGATGCCTCTAAAACACTTCCAACTCGTTAACATTCAAACAATTTTCCCAACCATTCGTCATTCAAAACACTTTTCAAACCATCAAACCTTTTTCTCAAACCTTAGATGAAAAAGAGAGAGTCAAGCCTATGACTCACTCTCCCGATTACTTGGGCCCGAGGAGCCTTTCTTAAGCTTCAAGTAATTGTCATCCAAACCAAACACCAATCCCCTTATTTTCGTGGTCGTATCTGTAACACCCCAAAATTTGCCCTTATATTTTACCATCAATAAGTGGCTTATCCTTCACATACATGTACATTTAGGTCATAAACATCACACATGCATCATTAGCTTTCCCAAGGCATGGGATCAGAGGTATCTATGGTGTTGGTTGTTCAAAGCAAGGAGAATGAGATATACTCAAGCACTCAAGCTACAAAGGCTTCTCATGCCTCAAGACATCATATTTGGTTCACCATTTTATCATGAAATTGAAATTGGCAAGAGACTTGAAGAAGATCACTCTCTTTTATCTTTGGATCCTTAGTTAGGGTTTGTATTATCTGTGGGTGTAGCACCTTAATGGGAAAGGATCTTGAAGCCTCATCATCCTCATATCATTTAAAACATCTTGGTTCAAGGGATTCTCACTTCTCCTCAAAGGAATTAGGGTTTTGACCATTGGTCAACATCTCTTGACTTTTGGGGGCCAAATTAGGGATTTGTGTAAAATCATTTTATTTCTGATTCTTTGGGAAATACTTGATTCCATGATTTTCTATATGTCCTCAAGTATCTAGGAGTGGATTATTGACCATCAATTTCATTTAGAAGGGTTTCAATTGGCCAGATGATTGAGAATCAACCAGATTGGGAACAAAGTCAACTGGGCAGGAAAAACGTCAACCCTTGACATTTTGAGGTCAATTTTGTGTTTGTCATGTCAAATATGACCCATGGGTGAAATTTGGTCAAGAAATGTCAAAAGAATCATCCAAATCAAGCTTGTGTAGAAAGTTACCAAATTTGGAAAATTAAGGTTTTAGAAACTTTCCATTTTTGGAAAGTTCTTCATGCCATGCAACTACTTTCATGGCCATTTTTCTCCATGATCAAGGCTTCATTTCAAATTTTGTCAAACATGAAAGTTGTAGTACTCATGACAAGCTTTCCAACCATATGTGATTCATCTCGATTGGATCATTTTTGAGCAAGTTATGATTGTTGAAAGTTGGACATTTTCACACTTGCATGGTTCAATACTTAGAAATTTTTCTAAGTGTTTAAGGGTCAGGTTTTATGCCCATGTTCAAACTTATTTTTGAGTGACTTCCAAGCCTCTTTTGGAAATTATTTTCAAACCAAAGTTGTAGAGTGATCTTCCACTTTTCCAACCATATAAAGAATGCATTATTCGGATTCCTGAATTAAAAGTTATGATCACTCAAAGTCATGGCATCAAAGATGTGAAATTCATGAAGAATTTAGAAATTTCTAAGTACCAAAATCAGTTTGTGTTATGCCAACTTTAACACCATTTTCCATCATGTTCAAGACCTGTAATCCAAGTCCTACCAACATCAAATTTGTTGTGCCAAATCCCCTCTTCAATTTGATACCAAGAGTGAGTAATTTGGTGGCATATTCTTCAAGTTATACCACTTCAAACTTACCCTCATGACATGCCATTCCAAATTCCAAATAATATCCATCATGCATTGCCTATCATCATGCGTGCACCTTGTTCTTACCACCCTTACCACATTCACACCATGTCATTCTCAATTACCTCAAATAACCATACATTTCCTTACATAACCATGCATACATTACAAACCCTTACTTAGCATAGCCATGAGAAAGAGAAAATGAAACTTAACCAACAATTTTTACAACTGTACCAGTCAATGTTCACACATCAATATCATCCTTATCATGTAGTGTACACCATAACAATGATACGCACATACACAACACTAACCCGTGCCCTTCACCACCTCACTCTCACTTTTCAATTTCACTGACCACACTTTTACTGAATTTTCAACCATGATTAGCATCTTAACCTCACTCTAACCGACCTTATAAAAGCTTTTAACCACCTCTAACCAATTTAGTTACTCCATTTTTGCTCAACCAGATCCAAACTCCACCATTGATGCTCTCAACTTCAGAGCTTCAAAACTCACACATCTCAAGGGCTTTTGCTGAGATTTTTTCACCCACATCATCACACCATTGAAGAGAAGCTTCTGTTTGCACTGGTTCTTACCTAGAGCAACTACATCATGATATGCGAATTCATCATCTTCCATTATCAAACTAGTTTTTTCCTCAAGATTCAAGGGTTCTAAAGCATTTATTTTGCTTCCAAGAGTAGATTAAAAGATCTTGCATGAAGTTTTAGGATTTCTTGGAGCTTGGATTGCATCTCAGAACAGGTCAGAATTCTTGAACTTTTTGCATCATGTTAGGGCAAGTTAAAAGGTTTAGAAGCACGCGATTGATGGCATCTGAAGCCCTACATCTTGTAGGCAATGTTTATGGTGTGGTTTAGGGATTTACATGGAGTTTTGAAATTCTAGGGTTTAAATTATTTCGTTCGTTTTACATCATGAAGGCTTCAAATTAAAAATATTTTGGTATATCCGGGTTCTACGTGAAAAATGAGTCAAGAGGTGGCTTTCTTTTTTATATCTGGGTTGTTCCATTTCTACTCACGGTGGTTGCCCACCGGAGAAGACGACCGGAGCTTAGCTCCGGCGTCTGCAACCCTTCAAACCATAGTCAACGAACGCGCGTGTCACTTCCTCATTTGGCCAATGTGTTTAATTTTTATCCACATGTGCAGAATGGCCAGCGCTAACTCCACCAATGACTTTCTGACAACGCATTAATGAATTGGGGGAAATGTGAAGCACGTGCAACTTTAGACTTTTTCTATCTTTTTTTTATTTTTCTGAAATTGATAATAGATAATCAGAAATAAAAGAGGTTTTTGTGTGGCCTAGGCCATGCGCTTGCTATGTATACCCTCCATTTCATGGCCCATTAACATTCTGAACGCTGGAATTACTATTGCCACACCCCCTTGGCCTTTAACTCTAGTTTTTTTTAATCTTATTTCACATTGAAATTCTAAAAATAGTTTTAATTATCATAAAATTCTCAAAATATTCATGAGTGATCTTGAATTCTTTAATTAATTTTATATATTTTTTAATTCCAATTTTGAATATTTTGAATATTTGTTTTGGAGTTTTTTTTAATGTATTCAAATTGACATACCTTGCACATTAAGCCTTGAAACTGATTTTTCCCAACTAGTTTTGACCTCAATTTTTGTATGACTTTAGTCACATGATTATAGGACATATTGATGATCATTTGGGATTTTTTTCCATTAACTTTTTGGTACATTTTGAATGCTCTTTTTATGACTTGTTTTGAATGGTCTTTGATTGATACCTTGCCACATATTTGATATTCTTTGAGCACCTTTTGTGTATAATCTTGAGCCTATTTTTGGGACATGTTTATCCACTGACCTCATCATGCTAGGGTTAAATTTTCATGAATTTTCAAGGCTTATGACTATTTTTACTGAATATTTCATTCCATGTCTAGTGTTTTGATGTTGCCTAGAATTAGGGTAAACTCAATGACTATGTGTGACCTCTCTTGAGCCATTTTCCTTGACATGATTAGAAACATTCATGATGACATGTTGTACACCATTTTTTGCTTTGATGTTGACTTTTGATCATGATCTATATGCTTGCTTTGAGTCCTAAATACATGCCCTCCTACTTGAGCTTTGGTGTTGATTCTTAGGATGTTTAGGGATACAATTGTGCCATGATTCTAGGTCTTGTTTCTCATTTGTTTACAATTTTTATAGCATGAGGTAAAGCCTCCTAATACCATTTTATAGGTCCTTTGTGACGAGCTTTAATTGATGTTACATTTGTGTGAACTTAAGTATGTTTACTTGCCAACTTTGACAACTTCCTTTGAGCCAGTTGTACGCCATCTTTACTCAATGCTTGTGGGAATTAAATGTGAAATATTATAGGTAATTTTCTACTGACTTGTATGCTTATACACTTACTTGACATGACCTTTACCCTCTTTTACATGATTCAAAGTTCACATGTTTTTAGAGGATGATTAGGGTTATTTTTTGGTCCTTACTTGTTCCATTTTGAGAATACTTTGACATGAAACTTTTGCAATGTCTTGAGGTTACTTTTAAGCATTGAATACATGGGTTAGCTTCTGACTTAGGTCACTTCAAATGTCAACTTCATGCTTACTTGTTCATTGTATGTTCGTAATTGAATAATGCCACATAAGTGTGACATCTTTGTGTAGCATTGCCTAATCTTTTGAACATGACTTGGTGTGGATTTGATGATCATTTCTTGAATTCTTAAACCTCACTTTGAATTGATTATAACATGCAATGCTACTTCCCCATGTGGTTTCTTCCTTCAAATTTACATGTTTGAGCTCTCAAAGTGTATCTTACATGACTATTGTGATTGACAATTGTTTGTGTGCTAACTTGAGACATAACTTGACTTCTTTTACACTTCTTAGGACAATAACATGAGTGAGAGATGGTAGGACATAGCTACTGACCTATGTAGGTTCTCACCTCATTTGATTTCATTTCGTTTTGTTAATTGATTGACTTTACTTCTAGGATAGTCTTAAGGAATTTGCATGAGCATAAGTGCCTAATTTTGCATATTTCTTTCAACTATCCAATAGTTGAGCTTAGTTTGAATGTGGTAAGCACTTGTATTACTTTACATTATTGTACGCTCTTACATGACTTCTCTTTCATCTCAGTTCTTCTTTACTTCTTCGAATGGTGATTGAATCATCTAATGTTTACTTGTGTATGATCACATGTTCCCTTAGGATTCCTAGCTTGAATCTAATTTTGGAGTAGGTTCAAAGTAGGAGAGCATTAGGTTACCAATATAAGCATGCTAACATAGGTAGAGATTCCTTTTCCTAACCTCAACTATAGGATCAATCATTGCATGACAACTTCTAGGATGGAGATTCCCTTAGATTTTTCTTTTAACCACTTAAGTCTCTCTTCTCTATCTGAAAGAGAAGCAAAAACACTTAACAAATATTGTATATGGAGTGCGCCACGAACCTTAAGAACATGGGAAATGATTAGTGAAGGTCTTTTTTACTCTTCTAGGATGCTTTGCAAATATTCCATTGGGGGCGACCTTGCAAGGTATTCGCTCCTATGTCATAGTCTTTAGCACGATACATATCGCAAACAAAATAAATCAAAACACTTCTTCTATAAGACATAAACAAATAAATCGTCTTCCTTCGGGATTCTTTTCTCATCTCATTCACTCTAATCGTAAGGATACGCTATTTCCGTTCTACCACAAACACGCAAACGCATAAGACTCCACGCAACGAGCGGCAACACCTAAACTGCTAGAATGCGAACATTAGCATCGTCCACCTAACAAATACGGTCAGCTGTAGTTCGAACTACGATTGTCCTGACTTTCTCTCTCTCGTTCGATTGAGGATACGTAGGCACAAGACGGCGATGTCTTGGCGAGCAACCTTCCCCTAACTTTCCTGTAGTCCTCCGAACTATGTTGACTCTGACTTTCCCACTCTGGAGGGAATACGTAGGCCTAGGACGGCGAATTCTATCAAGTCACCTTTCGTGATTTTTCCATTCATCTTTGTTTCTCATTCTATTCCTTTCTAGTTAGTAGCGGAGCTTCAGATACCTACACCCTTTGATCAGAACAACAAGCGTGGATCCCATTGAGTACGATGGACGCGAGGGGGTGCTAATATCTTCCTCTCGCACAACCGACTCCCGAACCCAGACTATGGTTGCAATAACCATGTCTTTCCTCTCGTTTGGGTTTTCTTCAATTGTTTCCTTTCCCTGTGTCGGGATAAATAACGTTCGGTGGCGACTCTTCTAATTTTTTTGCCGGTTGATTTTCGCAGTTGTGACAGCTGGCGACTCTGCTGGGCATTCTGGTTCCCTAAGTGAGTCAATCCTAGCGCTTGTTTGTTTTTGATTATTAGGTGTTTATTTGTATGCTTTACCGGCTTTATTTATGGCTTTTATTGCTTTTATCGCATTTATCTGCTTTATTACATTTCATTATTGCCATATATATACTGGGCTGTGCTGGATTGCTGGTTTTTTTTGGCGGGTAGGGTGTTCAGAGGGATAAGCCTACTACCTAGGCTTGAGTGTACACACATGTTTTAGAGTAGATAGTCGTGTCGCTTGCATGGTGGTGACCACGTATAGTGTTCACGAGACCCACAGCCAGACGAGGTTCCCTTGGGAGATGTTCTATATTGCATGTTGATGCAGGTCATAGGATGTTCCCATTGTGAGTTGTCGACTCTGGTGACCATTCCCGAGGACTCAGTTGAGGCACTCCTCTAAAAGGGTAATAATGTCAAACAAGAAATGGTGAACGCTTTATTGCTTCTTGATTCGAGGACCCAAAACTGAGAACTTGTATAGGATGACCTTTTTGAGGGAGAATCGGTGGAGGAACTCCTTGATTGGCGATACTACTGTACCCAGAAGGATGAATTTATTATTGCTTCTCGACCTCAGTGCCAGAAACTGAGGATCCTTCATTTTAGAACCCACATGTGAGAAGGGATGGGTGTTTACAGGTTTGTAGGAAACCTTGACCTTCAACCTACCTGGTTTTTTGGTTTTCTTATCAGTGTGGATTTATCAGCCTGGTATTCTGGTATTCTGATTATTCGAATATTGTGGTATTCCGATATTCTCTTCAGAACAGACTCGTGAACTTATTCAGTTAGCAGCGCAACAGTTATTCAGAATTTATGGAAGCTTTGATCCCATGTCTGTTGCATCCATAACATTGCATTGCATAAGCATCTTGCATCATTTTTGCATATCCTTCTTCAACCTAAAACATCAGAGAGCTCATCCATCCTCTGTCCACGACCTGCAGTTAATTTCCTAACACTCGTATTGGACTTGAATCAGCTTTTGGAATAATCATGAATTCAGGAGAGCAAAACCAGTGTTTGACTATGCAGATGTTGAATTGATGAAAAGTTAGTTGGACCAACTTGTGGAGGCTATGACAACCATGATGAGGGGAGAGGCCAATATTCAAAGAACTGGGAATGGTATTCCACCTCCAGTGAACAATGTTGCTCAAGCTCAGCCTGTGTGGATCCCTGTTGAGAATCCTGCTATGCAAGAACGTCCCATTGTCCGGGGCAGACATTCATCTTTCTTGATGCTACAGACTATTAGAGCTTTGCATTCTCTGTTCCAGATTTCTAAGGGGTAGTTCCAAGGATGAAAGCTAAAGACCTATAATCTACTGAGTTTGCTGAAAGATGTTATGTGCTGGATGCGAAGCTTAAAGCCCTTGAGGGCCCTGATACTCTTGATCTGAATGCTTCAAGCATGTGCCTAGTGCATGGCCTTGTAATGCCTCCAAAGTTCAAGACACCGAAGTTTGAGAAGTACAAAGGGGATAGATGTCTGAAGCAACATTTGGTGATGTTTTGCATAAGAATGACCTCATATGTCCATGACGACAAACTTATGATTCACTGTTTCTGGGACAGTCTGAGTGAGGAATCACTAAGTTGGTACATGCAATTAGAGAGTGGTTGCATCCAATCATGGTTAGACCTAGCCAACGCTCGATGTGACTACCATGCTGGGGCACATGGGCATTCAACTGAAGATTGTAAGGTACTCAAGAGCAAGTTTCAGACACTTCTTGACTCCGATATGTTCTCATTCACGCCTCAGGGTATTCAGATCAACAACTACCCTTCATCCAGTCACGTGGGTTCATCAGTCCATGTTATGGAAGAAGTTACCGAGATCAGACTGACTTTGATGAGCAATTCTGAAGATGGTTAGCTCAATAGAAAATCAAGATTGGAAAAGCCCAGTTCCCCGAAGCTGGCAATCTTAGATCGTATCATTTCTTTGCATTTGTAGTTTCTTTTCTATTAAAGTGCAAACTCATTTGTAAAACTCATTTGGTTTCATTTGATAATGATAATGAAATGAATATGCATGTTTTGATTAAACCCATTCGTGTTCACTCATACTTTTTTTATCAATATCAAGTGCTTGTTTAATAAAAGTCTGAGGGAGGATAACGAAATTGAAAGATGCAAAACTTCTGATTGTAAGCTTTTAAAATAAAACCCTGCTGGTGATGTACATGCATTGTAGTAGGAGTTTCTTTCTGAAAATGAAAAACCTTCAATCTTAACCCGGGGTAGGGTAAGTGTCAGTTAATTTGACCATGCGTTCAAATTTCAAGAGGAATGTTCCCATTCGAGGATCAATCACATCTTACCCCTCATAAGAGGTCGTACCTCGCAAAATCACGGTGGTTATCCCTCACCAACCGAGGGATGAGGCAGTCACAACCCTTACAAGTCAGACAGCCAGGGTCACACGATTTGCTCAAAAGAAAAAAGAATCAAAAGAAAAAAAAGGGAGGAAAAAAAAAAGAAAGCCCGTTAAGTCGAAACTTGAAAACAAGTGACTTACGCAAATATTAGGGCATCCCGCTGGACTTCAAAATAGAAAAATTCAAAAAAGAATCAGTCCAGGCAAAAATCGGGGAAAACCAAAACAAAAGAACGAAAAGCGAAAAGGATTAAAAAAAGAAAAATCCTCGAGCAAAGAACAAGTCGTGTGACCACAGACACCAAAGACAAAAGGGGTGACTGTCACTCCAAAAACTGTGTGGGTTCCTTCTATCCTCCTACCATTCATTAACCTTTTTGAAAGGTGAACGCCTGTGTCGAATTAGCTGAATGTAGGACTGAAGAACATTAAGGAGAATGGGTGGGTTAAAACAAAACTTTGAGCCTTATATCTTTTCTTTCTCAAACCGTGAACCAGGCCACGTTACAACCTTCAAAAGTCCTAATTGAAGCAGGGTTGTTTTGAAAGCATACCTCGGTAAAGATCGCGTCAAAACTGACTCCTAAAAGGATTTGCTTACCATTCATGTTGGTATTGGTGTGACATTCTGATCAGTGATTCGTTCACTACATGTCACGATGTTATTCTAGTGAACAGAGTTGGATTTCAAAACTGTTATATGCATTGCATTAAAATTATCATTTTCATAACGATTGGTTACTTGCAAGTAAGCACTTGACATCAGGAGAGTTTCTGTAATGGAAGGATTGATCAGAATAAGATGCAAGTGCCTGAGTGCTCTGTTGAGAAGGGGCAAGTCATGTTAAATGAGTCCGCCATGAGGGCAAGCCACTCAAGATTCAGCTAATCTGGGGCAATCAGGTCGAGATTTGACAAATCCCTCGAAGGTTAGTTAGTCAGAGGCACTCCTTCACATATCAGTCAGTCAGGGGCAAAATCGTTTCAAGACTCCGTTGAGCAAAGGATTTAGTTAAACTGGTGCAGGCCACCCCAAGAGCAAGAAGTTATCCTTTCCAGAAGGCGATTAATCCGAAGCACCCTCAAAGGTTCAGCATACAAGGGGCAGTTCATCTCAAACCATCAGGGTATAGAAGTCCCATTTTTCCTTTTGAAGCAGATTCTTACAGAGATCCCGCAAGCTGGGGTAAGATTGGTGACCAGGGAACGTTTCTTCTTCACGCATCCAGAGCTATTCACATGGGTTTTTTCATACATCAATAACCTTCAAGTTCAAGACGAATGTCGAGAAGTCATGTTAACCATTCCCTAACCTTTCAACCAGAAATCTTGTAGCCAGACAAGACACTTCCCAACGTCAGCCGTACCTGACTTACCTCAAAACCACTGGTTGAGCTGTCATATCATTGCATTAATCATCGCCATGTATATAATTCGTCTAGCATAGCATAGCATGAAGCCTTGTAAAATCGAACAGAAAATGCAAAGCCCAACATTGCTTGGCATCCATCCAAAGCCCATTTTGCTGACATCTCCCCTTCAATCCAAAGACCAATCCCTATTGACGTATCATCCTAAAGTTCAATCCCTATTGGAACCTGTCGCAGTGGGAATCGGATACCATAGTTATTATATTAACTAGGTTCACAAATCTTAATTCACCACCGAACTTTGATTTATCCAAAGGAAAGGGTAAAGGTCGAAAACCCTAATTGTGCTATGTAAGAACAAAGCTAGAGATCTAAGGTTCGGGGGTTGGTTATACCTAGGGAAGTTACTAGCATCCTAAGTATCTGTAGTACTCTACAGGAACCTCTTGTTTTATTGTGTTATTTGTTATTTTATCTGCTAAAGGGTGAAAAGGTAAAAGGAAGAGACCTAAGGTGTTAGTCCTAAATATGCTCGCCAAGACATCGCATCTGGTGCCTACTGTCATACCCCAAATTTTAACCACAAGATTTCCCATCATTGTGACAGTCATCACCACAATATGGATATACCATCATGCCTCATCAATCTCCTCAAAGATGGTTGAGCATTCACAAAAATCAAGAATTAGGGTTTCCATCCCTCTCTGAGCATTTGGACAAAAGATCAATCAAGAAATAACATGATATTCAACTTGTCTAACCTCTCAAACACCCATAAAGGATCAAGAGGACCCCCACCTCAAGAATCAAGTACAAAGTTACAACATTCCAAGTGGAAGGAGCCTCGAAATACCCGGTGTCACCAAATTAGGGTTTTTGTCTACTGATGCCTCCAGAGTGAAATTCTAATAGGGGATTGAGCCAAGGCTTCAAAATATGACTCAAAATGCTCAAAATAACCCTAGGAGTCCCATTTCAAAGTTAAATCACCCTCAAAGAATGCATTTCTCAAAAGTCGAGAATTAGGGTTTCTCCGCGCCGAACCGCTCTAGAGCCAAAAGTCAAAACATGACTTTTTTGGCAAAAATGTTCCTTATGAATCATATTCTCATAAAAAATATGATCTATAATGTCATTTGATCAAGAATTGATCAAGAAATCATGATAACTTGTAAAAGGGGTAATCTTGAAAAATTGAAAAATTTTCTAAGTTACTAAATTTGGATGGTTTTGGTGCCAACTTCCAAGGACCATAACTTTTGATCCAAGCAGCCATTTTGAGTGATCCAAAGCCTGATTTGTAGGCCTTCCTACATTCTACAAAAGCTTCAACTGCGTGAAACTCTAATTCTTCGTGGATTTTTGGTTATGGATGGATCAAAGTGGTGAAAAATCAAAGACTTAACACTTAGTACAAAAACTGTCTAAGTTTCAGCCTTGAACATTAATGTTCATGGGGATTTTTCTACTAAGTCCAGATAGTTTCAATACAAACTATGACCACACATGAATTGTACCATATAAGGGATTTTTAAAAAGTACATGAGCATTCCATAACTCCATTTGAGCAAGGAGATATGATCCTCCCAAGATGACATTTTTAAACTGTCTTGTACAAGACAGATTTGTGCATTTTTGCTCGAATTGGCTAAGTTAGGCAATTACAAGCCTTGTCATTCATTTGTATACCTCAGGGGATAACATCAAAGGGAAAAGATCTGATCCACAAGCCTCCTAAGTCCAAGGATCTACATGTAGCTATGTGTCACCTAAAAAGGCTAAAAATCTCAAAGACTCCAATTTTGTTTCAATGCATTCAATGGATTCACAAGGTGGAAAGCATCGAGACATTGTCGACTGAATTGAGTCAAGATTCATCTCTGAACCAAAGGACTCATAACTTGCTCCACTGACCCAAGACAATGGTTAGAGAAGACCAAAGATTCCTTTTGATCAACATTGGCCAAGGGACTATCCAAGCCTCCATTCACTATTGATGCCAAAACAAACTTGTTGCACTATATACATCATATATGAGTGATCCATGGCCCTGAAACATATATGGAACATCAGAATCACAAAATCACCATCCAATTGCTCAAGCTTTTGGTCTGTTTGCAGTTGAGATGCCACAACAAGTTCTGGGCTGATTCAATCCATTCCAAGCCTTCAAACACATTACTTGAGGTCCATTGGAGCTGTCCAAATCATTACACAACATCTGTAACACCTTCAACATAGAATTCGATCACCAACTGCAAGAGGTAAGGCTGAAGCCTTCAAACTACATATTACATGCATCATAAAGGAATTTTTGAGTTACCATCTTGTTTATGCATGTATATAGAGTGATAACCCTCAATCAATTGCTATGTATGAATCGTGTATGAAATTTCATACTGTTCATGCTGAAACTAGGGTTCTTGAGTTCATCCTCTGATTTCTCACTCCACGCTTAATATAAATGAAATTAATCTATATGGTTGTGATCCTTGTTCAAAAACGAGCAAGATTGGTGTTTGAATCGTGCAAAACCATTGAGTAATCAGAGAGAAAAGTGGTAAAATGCAAATCTGGGAAAAACAGAGTCGCGTGTGTTCTTCCCTTGTTCTTGGCGCCCTTTTTCAAATTTTCAAATATTTGAATTTTTGATATTTTATTTAATTGATTTCAAAAATTAATCTCTATCTCATTTTTTATCATTTTTTATTGGTTCTTTTTTTTTAAAAAGTCACAAAAATGTTAAATTATTTTATTTTACAAAAAAATCCAATTTATATTATTTATTTAATATAGTTAGAATTTTTGTAATTTATTTCATTTTATTTGTTTTTAAACATTTTAAAATGAAATTCTCACTTGGATCTCTTCATTCCAAATGAATTTCAAGCTATCATGTGATTAAACATGATTTTTCAAAATATTTTTCAAAGTTGATAACTTGTTTTTGAATATATTTGATATTTTATATCATTTTTTATTTAATTTCCTTTGAAAATTATATCTTTTAAATTCAAAATTAGGGTTTTCTCTAAATTTTGATTTTTCAAACTTCATATAAACACTTTTGGGCCTCTAATAGAGTGTAAGACCCATTCCTTGCCACACACAAAATTTTTTGGGCCTCCGTCATTGTATAAGTCCCGATACGATTTCAAAAATCTTGGCGCGATCGCCGCTTTTCAAACAATTTTAATCTGGGTCTCCCTTCTATATAAGCCCCATCTTTCATTTTTTTCAAACAATTTTTGGGCCTCTAATAGAGTGTAAGACCCAACCCCCTTTGTACATAATTAATTTGGGTCTTAGTCATTGTATAAGTCCCAGTACAGTTTTCAAAATAACGGTGCGATCACTGTTTTTCATTTGGGCCTCTCTTTGAGTTGTAAGCCCCAACTTTTGTATAAAAATAAACTTTGGGCTTCTAATAGAGTGTAAGACCCAACCTCTCTTGTAAATACAATAAATTTGGGCCTCAGTCATTGTATAAGTCCCTCTGTGATTTTCAAAACTACGACACGATCGTCGCCTTTTCTAAAGAATTCATCTGGGCCTCTCCTTAAGTATAAGCCCCAAGCTTCCTTTTAAAAACAACTTTCCTTTTGATTTAGATTCAAACTTATAGTTGTATCAAAATTTTCTTCAATTTCTTGAATAACTAACCATACAACTATGTTTATAATACTGGAAACTTGCTCACCTGCAAGTTCTACCAGCTTTTTTTACATATTTACTTATATACATATATATATATATATATATATATATATATATATATATATATATATTTCATCTGTGTGTATATATATATATATATATATATATATATATATTAATATATATATATATTTCTGTATATCTGCTTAGAGTTTTCCCCAACAACTAGGTCTAGGATTAGATCAAACCAGTGGTTACTCTTTCAACACAGTCAAAACTAATGCCCCATAGGAAATTCCAGATACAGTCTTGCCTCCTCTTGGACTTATACAATATGGAACATAGAAAGGCATTATTCCCAGTGAAACTTTTCTCAAGACTGTCACAACTTAGAAATTTGTACAAGAAATTCATTTTCCCAGAGAGAATTAATTCCCGATGAAACCTCTCTTGAATTTATTCAAACTCTAGAACTGTTCACTAAAGAAAGGATTATTCCCGGTGAAACCTTTTTTTAACTTTTCTTAGGATTGGACCCACAGGCTTCCTAAAAGCATCCCCAGCCTCCTCTTGGGCTTTATACAAGGACCCTCAGGCTTCTTAGAAGTTCTCAGCCTCCTCTTGGGCTTAGTACAAGGACCCAAAGACTCTTACAGGTATAGGACAAAACTTAGTCATCTGTTGATAGTTCAATCCTTCAGAGAGTCAGAGTCAAAACATTAGACCAGTTTAGGGTTAATTCTCATCCCTTAAAACATCAGCCTCCTCTTAGGCATCATACAAAGATTAACCTTCTCATACCAGTAGACTTGGACAGT
This sequence comes from Lathyrus tuberosus, assembly GCA_022829125.1. Lineage (NCBI taxonomy): Eukaryota > Viridiplantae > Streptophyta > Magnoliopsida > Fabales > Fabaceae > Lathyrus > Lathyrus tuberosus. The sequence continues at coordinate 1,370,450 of JALAZF010000532.1, read as the reverse complement.
CTCACCTCTTTTTGGATCTCAAAGAAATCCTCAAATTTCCTAAAAACACAGGAAAAACCCTGATCAATCACCAACAGAGGTAAGACCTCCACAGGTTTCAAAACTCAATCTTTAAGCTCTCACTTTAAATTTCCCCAGCTAGGGTCAAATTACTACCAGTAAACCCTCAGAAAACTCAGAACCTCATGGTCTCTGATATTTCAACTCTTCTGCAATCACCAACAAGAGTTGATTCCCCAATTTGGACCTGTCTCTGGATCTCAATAATCCTCAGTAGAAGTTAGCCTCCTCTTAGGCTTCATATAGAAAATTTCCCAACCAACCTCCTCTTAGGCTTTGTATAATGATCATCTCTCAACAGTTTTAGCCTCAATCTTGGGCTTTGTACAAGACAGACAAAATATTCTCCAGCTCAGTCAGTCAAATTCTTTTTAGCCTCAGTCTTGGGCTTTGTACAAGACAAATAAAACCTCTCCCCAGTGGAGTCATTTCTTTTAGCCACAATCTTGGGCTTTGTATAAGACAGACTAAATATTCCCCAAAAAGAGTCAATCTCTTTTAGCCTCAATCTTGGGCTTTGTACAAGACAGATAAAACACTCTCTTGTTGAGTCAGTATTCTTCAGCCTCAATCTTGGGCTTTATACAAGACAAATAAAAACTTCCTTGGAAGAATCAATTCCCAATCAACCTCCTCTTAGGATTTGAATAATGATCTCCCTAAGCAGAGTCAAACTTTTAGCTTTAACCTTGGGCTTTGATCAAGGCACACAAAAATCAACATCCCCTCAGAGGAAATCAAAAATCTCTCTGCAGGAAGACATTTCTCTGTACAATTACACATCAAAACAGATAATCAAACAAACCTTAATCCCAGATAAATGTTGTAAGTGGCACACTTGTTGATTCAAAAATCCAAGTTGTAATCCCTCTTTATCCTGGTAAAAAACCTTTTTTCATCTAATTGCTGTAAGTGGCAAGCCTCTAGATCGATTATTTACATCCAAGTCAATGTACCTCTCTTAGTATGAAAAACTCCTAAGGAAAAATGGCATTGCTCTACACTGAGTTAAAGTTTTCTCCTTTAGGACAAATCCCTTATAAAGGAAATTATGGCATTGCTGGACTCCACATATTCCAATTAAAGTAACTACCCTTTATAACCAGTTACCCAACAACTGTGATAAACAGATGAGATATCTCCCTTTAAAGATGACCAATTCTCTCTCAATCAAACCATCTAGCTTCAATCTTGGGCTTTAAATAAGACATAAATGCTCAACCTTTTAGCTTCAATCTTAGGCTTTGAACAAGACATCAAACATCTTTCCTCCCATAGAATAGGAGGAACTACGATTGCTTTGATTTTCCTGTTTTATTTAAAGGGAATACGTAGGCATAAGATTGCAAAATCTTAGCGAGCACACATAATGAAAACCGTAGGTCCAGTACCTTCCCAAATACATTGAAAAAACCCAAAAATCAACAAAAATACTCTCTCAAACATTCCCAAAGGAGAAACTTTCCCATTTACGACAGACAAACACAGTAAGTAGATAACAGAAGAAAATGCCAAACAATCTATGGATAACCATATATAGGATAGGTAATTGACAACTCCCCATTGTATAACCTGACCCCGGACCCCCCAATCCCTTAGAATTTGTTAAAGAAAACATTTGCATGCAAGATTAGTTTTAGATAGCTTCCCTTTCCTTTCCAGCTTCATAGGATAAATAAGAAATCAGAAAGTAGCACCCGATTCCAACCAATGCGGTAAGGTGGTCGTGTCACCGACAAAAATCGCACGCTACAGAAAAATTGCGAATCTGTTGGGGGAGCCAAACTAGGATTAGAATTCCTAAGAGGTCTAGGTTGTTTAGCATTTTCTATACTATATACTATATATATTTACTGTTATTCCTACTTGATACACGTGTTTATTTTTCTGTCAAATGGGGATGCATTGCTACGCATATGGAATGTTTGAGAGAACATTAAGATAAGGGTGGCATAGACAGGAGACATTTATAGGGAGTGAATCCCAAACAAGCTATCCTGGTAGCCCACCGAATCAGTCGAGTTACCCGTATAGAAGTATCGATGTTGAACTACCGATTTTCGTGAAAGCATTGTCTTTCCTAGTGTGGTACCCATGACCCTGAGAATTTAGTAGACATTAACCATATGACCATTTGGTAGTGCGGTGACTATCGGGAATAGTTGATACGCGATACTACACTCAAATGAGATTCATCCTAGGATATTACAGCTTGCTCGAGTGAATCAACTTGCTGTTGATATCCTTAGGGGGGTCAATAATTTTAGGAACCTTAGGAACCTTGCTCGAGTGAATCAGCTTCATCCATTCATCTAAAAAACTCTTTTCAAACAAGAAAAAAAATCTATTTTCTCAAAAAAATAACTAAAATAATAATTGCAAATACCAGAGATTGCGTTATGGATTTCGGTAGAAGAAAGATGCACAAGTACACCTTCAAGGCTCCAAAACTAGAGGACTTAAGGAAGTTGACAAGGATGGTTACCAACCCTGAGGCTTTCAGAGCTAAGCACGGAGGACTGTTGTCTCTATTAAGGGTCCACACAGTTGAAGGAATCATGTCTACGCTGATACAATTCTACGATCCGGTTTACCACTGCTTCACTTTCCCGGATTACCAACTGGCACCAACATTAGAGGAGTACTCCCATCTGATTGATTTACCTATCACTGATCGAGCTCCATTTTCTGGACTGGAAGAAATTCCAAAGGAACAAACCATTGCAAGAGCAATCTCTTTGGACGAGTCAGAGGTTAGGACTCACATAACCACTAAAGGAGGAATCCAGGGTTTACCAGCTAAATTCCTGATGGAGAAAGCTCTATACTTTGCCAGTTTAGGAAACATAACTGCTTTCGAAGATATCTTTGTCCTGCTCATATACGGGTTATTCCTTTTTCCCAACATTGACAACTTCGTTGATACCAATCTCGTACTAGCCTTGCTCGCAGATGCTTATCATTTCGTACACTTAAGGAATTTGTACAGTGAAGGAATGATCACATGCTGTGTACCCTTACTCTACAAATGGTTCATTTCCCATTTACCCAAGTCAGCTGCTTTTTGGGATCACAAGAGTACTTTACGTTGGTCATAAAGAATCATGTCTCTCACCAATTCGGACATAGATTGGTACAATTGGATTTATGAAGGGATAGAGATCATTGATAGATGTGGAAATTTCCCTAACATACCCCTCATTGGAACTAAAGGAGGAATCAACTACCATCCAATTTTAGCTCGCCGTCAACTCGGATACCCGATGAAGAATATTCCATATAATGTTCATCTGGAAGGTCTTTTCTTCAAGGAAGGGGAAAATGACAGGGCACTGAAGAAGGAAATAGTGCATGTCTGGCAACATATTCACAAGAAAGGCAGAGAATCTCTAGGAAGACCAAATTGTATCTCCATGGAACCTTATCTCCACTGGGTACAAACTAGAGCCCTCAAGCTGAGGATGCCTTACCCTCGCCAAGAAGTTTTTATGTTAAAGGAATCTGTCCTTTATTTCATGTCTGATGCGGAAAAACTCCTGGTCGCTCTCAATAAAGTTCAACGTGAAAAGAGCTCTTGGAAATACAAATACCGAATCCTCAATTTATAGTGTACAAAGATTCAGGAACTATTAAAGGAAATGGATGCTCATATTGAGATATTAGAACAGCATGCTATAGAGGGTTAGGAAGATCGAAGAAATTTGCTCGCTCCTTTCACTTGGCAAAGGACTGACAACCCGACAACGGCTGAAGAGCCCTAGTCAAAGAAAAGGAAAATACAGGAACCAGTATCTGAGCTCTCTTCAGAGAGGACTCAGGACCCATGAGCTTAGCCATTTTCCTTACAGCACTTTGTAAAATACTGTACTTTTCCCTGTAACATACTGCAATCTTTCAAATTCAATAAAAGGGGTCCCCCCCACTATATGGTATTTGCAATCTATTTGTTGAAGTTTCTTTTTTATTAAAACAAAAAAACTAAAAATATGTCATTGCATATCATTCATCATTCTCACATACCGCATTTTCTTATCTTCGAGTCTCACATATGTGTCAGAATTCTAGAGTCAAACTGTCTCACTCATACAATACTCGGGCCAATCGACAAAAGAAAATGGACGATCTCGAGGAAGCGAACAGAGAGCTGAGAGAAGAAATCGACGCTCTAAAAGAAAGTTTGCAAAAACTTCACAGTGACATGCAATCCCTGACAGCGGCTCAGGAGCAGCGACATCAAAAAACTGTAATCTCAGAGATCACATCTACGCCCATAATGGAGGCACATGAGAATCATCCTTGGTACAACATGCCTAAGGGTCGCCCCTGGGGCATGGCTCTCAACTTTATACGTGAAGGATATATCCCACGGGTCACTGAAAACCCAAAAGCCGTAGCAGGAACCACTGGGCCTGAAGGTTACAAACTTCAGGAAAGTGAAGATGCAAGGGTTACGACAACAACTCTTGAAGGTTACAAACTTCAGGGCATGGAAGCGCCAAGAGTCACCGCTATAATGTCTATACCGCAATCAGTGGTACACACTATCCCTGAAGGACAAACTCCACAAGTAATTTCTGGTGGAAACAAAGACATGTACGAAAGGATGAATGAGTTCCGGGAACAATTCTTGGAGATACAGAAGGAACTACATGCCATTCACGGTCAAGACTTATTCGAAAAGGACGCCACAAACCTCTGTCTGGTCCCTAATGTAAAGATACTGTACAAATTCAAGATGCCTGACTTTGAAAAATACAAAGGCAATTCTTGCCCTCAAAGTCATTTGGTGATGTACGCTCAAAAAATGTCTACACAGATAGAAAATCAACAGCTACTGATTCATTATTTCCAAGACAGTTTAACCGGTGTCGCACTCAAATGGTACATGGGTTTAAATCGTACCAAGATCAGTACTTTTAGAGATCCCGACGCAACTTTTGTTCAGCAGTATAAATACAACCTGGACATGGCACCAGATAGGGATCATTTCAGAGCAATGTCACAAAAGGACAAAGAAAATTTTAAAGAATATTCTTAGAGGTGGCGTGAAATTGCCGCTCAGATCTGTCCCCCTCTTGAGGAAAAAGAGATGACCAATATTTTCCTGAAAACCTTAAGCTCATTTTATTACGACCGAATGGTCGTCAGTGCACCCAGTGACTTCACTGGCATGGTGAACATGGGAGTACGCCTTAAAGAAGCACTCTGAGAAGGACGGTTGGTCAAAGATGCAGAGCCATCAAGTAGTACTAAAAGATACGGTAGTGCTTTTAAAAAGAAGAAAGAACAGGAGATCAGTAATATCTCTCTGGTAAAGTAAAGGCAAAGGTATCAATCGATAGCAGCAATAACTCCTGCTATCAATCCAGTGCCGACTCCAACTTATCAACCTCAGGTTGCTCAGAGCCAACCAAATCAACAACGGTATTAGAAAAGGATGCAACAGCCTCTTTGGCCCTATACCGATGTTGTACGCAGAACTATTTCCACTTCTACTGGCCAAGGGGCACGTCCAAACCAGGACTCCTCTTACAGTACCATAAAATCTGCCTTTTTGGTTCAAAGCGGATCAAACTTGCCCTTACCATCAAGGAGGATCGGGGCACAACATTGAGAACTGTCTAAGCTTTAAGTCTGAAGTAGAGAAGCTTATCAGGAATGAGATCTTATCTTTCAAAGATACTAATCCGAATATTCAGACGAACTCATTGCCGCAACATGAGAAGACTGCAGTAAATTTAATAGAGGAAGAATTTAGCCGCAGTTATCAAGTTCACGATGTACTCCTATCAGGATGCATTGCAGACAAAGCGGGTACGGTCATGTACCATCTCACAATTATCACCAGTGTGATATCTGCTCAAAGAATAATCAGGGGTGTTCCGTAGTGCAATCAGCCCTATAAGAACAAATGGATTTGGGCTGGATTTAGGATCACAGGATCCGTGAAGTAAACATGGCCCATACACATCCCAACAGTGTTCAGAACCACAACATTCTTGCAATGAACGTCAATTCAGTGGTGATGCATTCGAGACAAAGTCAGTATCATAATCTGCCACGACACGATTACCACGCTTGTCTGATCTGCTCAACAAGCGATCAGGGATTCTCTTTTGTACAAGTGGCCCTTCAGCGTAGGATGGATCTCGGATGGATCCAAGACTACCGTGAGAGAAATAACCATCAAGTCAATATGGTTAAGATCTTTGACATACGCTTGATGAATACCAGTCTGGTAGAACTACATGCTAAGCAAGTCAGGCTCGGTTTTCTGGCTTCACACGATTATCAAGACTGTGAGGAATGCCGTGAAGACGACCAAGGATGTACACTTGTCCAAAGAACACTTCAACACTTGTTGGACCACTGGTGGCTTCCAATCTACCTGGATGAAGCTACACAAAATATTTACATGACTGACGGGAATCCTGGTAGACATCAAAGTCGGGATGTCCGCTCAATGGAAATAGATCTGGTAAAAATGCACTGCATACAAAGCGGGCGTGGTCGGGTGCCACCGCACAATTATAAGCACTGTAGATTTTGCTCAGAAAACAACCAAGGATGATATCTCGTATGAGCGGCTCTTCAAAATCAGTTGGACCAGAAAGAGATTCTACCATGTTCAAGTTCTGGGTCGATCAACATGATACAAGATTACCTCCCTGGTAAAAGCAAAGACATTGTCGTAATCTTCGATCATGGGAAAACCAAGAACGTTTGCGCCATAATCCCTCTACTCGATGAATCAAGAATCCTTCTTGATAGTAGAAAGGTTCCCAACCAGGAACTGATTGAGGTTTCCTATAACGGTCAGAGAAATCAAAAAGCTCATGTGGTTATCTACTTGCCAGGTCCAATACCGTACAAATTAGAAAAGGTTATCCCTTATAAATACGGTGCAACGACCATCGAAAATAGAAAGGAAACTCCATTACTCTCCGTCGTGAACATTTTCGACATCAGTCGAGTTACCTGGAGCGGTCGGATCTTCAACAGAGGTATTGGAGAACCTGCCAAAGAAAAGGAACCTCAGACAGAAGTTCCAAATCAACAAGTTGAGCAATCCAGTAATCCAGAACTAGTAAAGAACAACGATGAGATATTGAAGCTCGTCCAGAAAATCGAGCACAACATTGTGGACCAATTGTTGCAAACTTCGTCCCGAATCTCTATGTTATCTCTCCTACTTAGTTCCGAAGCTCACTAGGAAGCTCTACAGAAAGTCTTAGAGCAAGCCTTCATGGAACAAGATGTAACAGTAGGACAATTTGACAACATCATTTCCAACATCACTTCCTGCAACAACTTAGGATTCAGTGATGAAGAACTGCTGGAAGAAGGCAAAAATCATAATATGGCACTTAAAATTACAGTCAACTGCCCGGACTATGCTTTAGACAGTGTACTGGTGGACACGGGATCATCTTTGAACGTTATGCCAAAATCGACTCTGATGCGATTATCATTTTAAGGAGCTCTGATGAGAGGCAGTGAGATCATCGTCAAAGTCTTTGACAGATCCAAAAAAACAGTTATCGGCGAAGTTGATCTTCCCATAACCATTGGTCCTCACACTTTCCAAGTCACTTTCCAGGTCATGGACATTCAGGCAGCATACAGCTATTTATTAGGAAGACCTTGGATACACGAAGCTGGGGCAGTCACTTCGACACTTCACCAGAAGCTGAAGTTCGTCAAGAATGATAAGCTAGTCACAGTATATGGAGATCAGGCCTTAATCGTGAGCAACTTATCATCATTCTCCTGTGTAGAACCAGAAGAGTTTATTGGAACTTAGTTCCAAGCACTCTCGGTGAGCAATGAGAATCGATCAGAAAGAGGGATGTCGATTTCCTCATATAAGGACGCTCTCGAAGTGATCAAGAGTGATAATGTAAAGGGATGGGGACAACTTCTAATTCCTACGGATAACAAGATGAAGAAAGGTCTTGGTTTCTCTTCAACCTGCACCCAGACTGTTAAGAAAGATGAAAGTTTTCATCCCATTCAGGACTTCTTCCACAGTGGAGGCTTCCTCCACCCAGTGTCTCAAGAAGTACACACCATCAATGAGAGTGACTCCTCCAATATGGATGAAGAGTGGACATCTTATTTCAACGATAATGGTTATATGTCTCAGGAAGAAGTGCACATGCCATTCTGTTTTCCAAAGCAGAGCCCGAGATATATACCAAGATCAGACGTCCGATTGATTTATGGAGATTGTGATCCTGAGGGATGTCGTGCTCCACTTAACTCATTAGAAGATGATCTAATGAAGGACAACTTCGACTACGACTATTATGATCCCCTGGATGACTTGCCTATGTGGAGACCGTACACAGAAGGCTTGGGGCAAAAGAGTCAGCCCAACGATGCCTATCAGCTGAGTAATGTTAAAAGGAATACCCACGTCCCCATCGAGTAATGGGATCATTACTCAGGACATTCCAAAGATATTCATCACAATGATGAATTTGCAAAGACTGCAGGACAAGAGTTCATCAACTATGCTTTTCCTGAGGTCAACGTCATCGAGGAAGATGACTCATCCACTCCCACAGAAATATCGGACACTTTAGGACAACCGAGTGGCAAGTATGACTTCTTAGTCAAGTACATTGCTTCTGAAAGCTCTCACATCAGATACGAGGACATCCAGCCAACTGGATTAGGAGATCCTCTTGAGAGTTAAAACACTAAGAAAGATACAACAGAAGAGTTCGTTAATGATAATTTTGCATGGGAGGAAGACTCTAATGATCCTGCTCTGCCAGAAATCAGTGTCATTTTTTAGGATAAACCAAGAAATAAGATACCAGACTTTGTGACTCACCGAGGAGTTCGTCGCCAATGGGTTGCTGTCGATGTCCCGAAAGTCGTCTATAAGTCTAAGTAATTGTCATCTTTGTTTTGACCTTTCACCCTGCCCAGGTAAAATGGATGTTTTTATAGGGCTCACTTTTATGTAAATGTCCCTCTTCGCTTCGCCCAAAGTGACAGAGTTTTGTTTTATAGGGTTGTATTTCAAGAATCGACAAAATCATAAAGAAATAATGTCATTCTGTCATTCCCGCATTTATTGCTGTTTTCACTTTTCGTTTTTCAGAAAATGGTAATCCTAAAACAACCAAAAATAAAATAAAAACAAACATTTTTTTAAAAAAATACACTGCACACACTCTTGCATTCTCTCTGTCTTTGCTAAAAAACAAATCATCACGTCATGGAGATTGCTTGTTTTAAACCCCATTGAAACATACAATCAAATGCCTTCTCCTAACCTTGAATTCTCGGTATTTGAAGCTAAAGAAGAAGAGGATGAAGAAATTTTAGGAGATTTCCCGACTACTCAGACAAGAGGAAAGGTCTATTGAACCTCACAAAGAGCCGTTGGAAACGATCAATTTGGGTTCAAAGGAAGAAAAGAAAGAAGTTAAGATTGGAGCACTGCTCAGTCCAACTGTCAAAAAAGGCTTAATAAAACTTCTCAAAGAGTTTCTAGATGTATTTGCTTGGTCCTATCAGGACATTCCAGGGTTGGATACCAGCATCGTGGAACATTATTTACCGTTAAAAGCAGAGTGTCCTCCGGTGAAACAGAGACTGAGACGGACTCATCCAGATATGGCTATCAAAATCAAGGAGGAAGTGCAGAAACAGATCGACGCAGGTTTCTTATCCACCTCAGAATTACCTCAATGGCCAGCTAACATAGTGCTAGTTTCGAAAAAGGACCGAAAAGTCAGAATGTGTGTAGACTACAGGGATCTGAATAAGGCAAGTCCAAAGGATGACTTCCCCTTACCACACATTGACATGCTCGTAGACAGTACAACAAAATTCAAAGTCTTCTCCTTCATGGATGGATTCTTGGGCTATAATCAAATCAAAATGCCACCGAAAGATATGGAGAAAATTTCATTCATCACCCAATGGGGCGCCTTTTGTTACAAGGTAATGTCGTTCGATTTAAAGAACGCGGGGGAAACTTATCAAAGGGCCATGACGACTTTGTTTCACGACATGATACATAAAGAAATCAAAGTTTATGTCGATGACATGATTTCCAAATCTAAAGCAGAAGAAGAGCATGTGACACACCTGTCAAAGTTATTCTGGTGTTTGAGGAAATACAAACTTCGCTTGAATCCCAATAAATGCACATTCGGTGTCCGCTCAGGAAAACTCTTAGGATTCATCGTCAGCCAGAAAGGAATCGGGGTAGATCCTAACAAGGTCAAGGCCATTCAAGAAATGCCTTCGCCAAAGACTAAAAAACAGGTCAGAGGATTTCTGGGATGTCTGAATTACATCTCAAGGTTCATATCCCTCATGACCGCGACTTGCACGCCAATCTTCAAACTACTCAGAAAGAACCAAAGATGTGTATGGACAAAAGATTGCCAAAAGGCTTTCGACAGCATCAAAGAATATCTATTGAATCCACCAATCCTGTCTCCTCCAGTAGAGGGAAGACCATTAATCATCTACCTAATAGTCTTGGAAGACTCCATGGGTTGTATACTTGGCCAACAAGACGAAACAAAAAGAAAAGAGTCTGCCATTTACTAATTAAGCAAGAAATTTATAGACTGTGAAACTCGGTACACTATGCTCGAGAAAACTTGTTGTGCTCTGGCTTGGGCAGCCAAACGTCTTTGCCAGTACATGATTTGCCACACTACTTTGTTAATCTCAGAAATGGATCCAATCAAGTACGTATTTGAAAAGCCTGTTCTCACAGGAAGGATTTCCCGTTGGCAGATGTTGGTATCAAAATATGACATCGAGTACCATGCTCAAAAAGCTGTCAAAGGAAGTATTTTAGCCGATCATTTGGCTCACCAACCGATTGAAGATCAGGAATCAGTCGGATTTAACTTCCTAGACGAAGATGTCATGTATCTAAAAGTGAAAGATTGCAATGAACCGCTACCCAATGAAGGGCCAGAACCAGGATCCCAATGGGGACTAATATTTGACGGAGCTGTCAACACTTATGGAAACGGAATTGGGGCAATCATCGTGACACCCCAGGGTACCCATATTTCTTTCACTACCAGATTGACATTCAAGTGCACAAATAATGAGGCCGAATACGAAGCTTGGATCACATCACATGGCATTTCACCGAAAAGATCTCGAAGAAAAGTATGATGTAATATCCCCAAGCGAAAATCTCAAGAGACTCGTTTTCCCCAGTAGAGTCAACAAATGGCATCTCCAGTAGGGAAGTTTGCACACCTCTACAACTCAGAAAAATGGGTTTCCCCAGAAAGTCTGACATCAAGTTTTCCCATCAAATGACATCTCCCCAGTATAGCTCGGCGAGAATTTTGATGAAGACCGCTACAAATAGCATTCCTTGTCGAGGAAGGAACTCGGCAAGAAGAAACTAAGACCACTTCCATGGCTAAAGACCAGGATCGAGGGGAAGTTTATGTCAAAGAGAAACTGAGACTAGTTCTGTGGCCGAAAACCAGGATCGAGGGGAAGTTTATTGCAAAAAAACTTAGACCAATTACGTGGCCGAAGACCAAAATCAAGGGGAAGTTTTGCCCTTTTTGTAAGTAGCATTGCTTAGCAAAAGAAGACAGATGAACAAACTACCATTCATAACCAACGTCAAAATTTCGGGTATTCCGATATTTAATCCTCTTGCACCCTGAATGTCTGAATATCTTCGCCATTCACACCTTCGGGTCCAAGAAGATTAAATAGTGGCATCTGTCATACCCCAAATTTTGACCACAAGATTTCCCATCATTGTGACTGTCATAACCACAATATGGATGTACCATCATGCCTCATCAATCTCCTCAAAGATGGTTGAGCATTCACTATAATCAAGAATTAGGGTTTCCATCCCTCTCTGAGCATTTGGACAAAAGATCAATCAAGAAATGATGTGATCTTTAACTTGTCTAACCTCTCAAACACCCATAAAGGATCAAGAGGACCCCCGCCTCAAGAATCAAGCACAAAGTTGCAGCATTCCAAGTGGAAGGAGCCTCGAAATACCTAGTGTCACCAAATTAGGGTTTTTGTCGACTGAGGCCTCCAGAGTGAAATTTTCATAGCGGATTGAGCCAAGGATTCAAAATATGACTCAATATGCTCAAAATTACCCTAGGAGTCCCTTTTCAAAGTTAAATCACCCTCAGAGAATACGTTCCTCAAAAGTCGGGAATTAGGGTTTCTCCGCACCGAACCGCTCCGGAGCCAAATTTCAAAACATGACTTTTTTGGCAAAAATGTTCCTTATGACTCATATTCTCATAAAATATGATCTATAATTTCATTTGAACAAGAATTGATCAATAAATCATGATAACTTGTAAAAGGGGTAATCTTGAAAAATTGAAAATTTTTCTAAGTTACTAAATTTGGATGGTTTTGGTGCCAACTTTCAACGACCATAACTTTTGATCCAAGCAGCCATTTTGAGTGATCCAAAGCCTGATTTGTAGGTCTTCCTACATTCTATAAAAGCTTCAACTACATGAAACTCTAATTCTTCATGGATTTTTGGTTATGGATGAATCAAAGTGTTGAAAAATTAAAGACTTAACACTTAGTACAAAAATTGTCTAAGTTTCAGCCTTGAACATCAATGTTCATGGGGATTTTTCAACTAAGTCCAGATAGTTTCAAGACAAACTATGACCACACATGAATTGTACCATATAAGGGCTTTTTAAAAAGTACATGAGCATTCCATAACTCCATTTGAGCCAGGTGATATGATCCTCCCAAGATGACACTTTCAAATTGTCTTGTACAAGACAGATTTGTGCATTTTTGCTCGAATTGGATAAGTTAGGCATTAAGGCTTGTGGATCAAATCTTTTCCCTTTGATGTTATCCCCTGAGGTGTCCAAATGGATAACAAGGTACCTATGTGTCACCTAAAAAGGCTAAAAATCTCAAAGACTCCAATTTTGTTTCAATGAATTCAATGGATTCACAAGGTGGCAAGCATCAAGACATTGCCGACTGAATTGAGTCAAGATTCATCTCTGAACCAAAGGACTCATAACCTGCTGCACTGACCCAAGTCAATAGTTAGAGAAGGCCAAAGATTCCTTTTGATCAACATTGTCCAAGGGACTGTCCAAACCTCCATTCATTATTGATGCCAAAACAAACTTGTTGCACTATAAATAGACATCAATTGTGATCAGTTTGAGTACTCCAAAGCACCCAAACTGATGCTTTCCTCAAAATTACTTCCAAAAAACCAGATTTTCCTTCTATTTCAAGCCACTATCAAATTTTGAAATAGGAAGTAATTCAAACCAAACCAATCATGCCAACACCTCATATACATCATATATGAGTGATCCATGGCCCTGAAACACATCTGGAACATCAGAATCACAAAATCACCATCCAATTGCTCAAACTTCTAGTCTGTTTGCAGTTGAGATGCCACAACAAGTTCTGGGTTGATTCAATCCATTCCAAACATTTAAACACATTACTTGAGGTCCATTGGAGCTGTCCAGATCATTACACAACATTTGTAACACCTTCAACATAGAATTCAATCACCAGCTGCAAGAGTTAAGCCTGAAGCCTTCAAACTACATATTACATGCATCATAAATGAATTTTTGTGTTACCATCTTGTTTCTGCATGTATATAGAGTGATAACCCTCAATCAATTGCTATGTATAAATCGTGTATGGAATTTCATAGTGTTCATGCTGAAACTAGGGTTCTTAATTTCATCCTCTAATTTCTCACTCCACACTTAATATAAATGCAATAAATCTATATGGTTATGATCCTTGTTCAAAAACGAGCAAGATTGGTGTTTGAATCGTGCAAAACCATTGAGTAATCAGAGAGAAAAGTGAGAAAATGCAAATCTGGGCAAAACAGAGTCGCGCGTGTTCTTCTCTTGTTCTTGGCGCCCTTTATCAAATTTTCAAATATTTGAATTTTTGATATTTTATTTAATTGATTTCAAAAATAAATTTCTCTCATTTTTTATTGGTTATTTTTTAAAAAAGTCACAAAAATGTTAAATTATTTAATTTTACAAAAAAAAACCAATTTATATTATTTATTTAATATAGTTAGAATTTTTGTAATTTATTTCATTTTATTTGTTTTTAAACATTTTAAAATGAAATTCTCACTTTGATCTCTTCATTCCAAATGAATTTCAAGCTTTCATGTGATTAAAGATGATTTTTCAAAATATGTTTTCAAAGTTGATAACTTATTTTTGAATATATTTGATATTTGATATTATTTTTTATTTAATTTCCTTTGAAAATTATATCTTTTAAATTCAAAACTAGGGGTTTCTCTAAATTTTGATTTTTCAAACTTCACATAAACATTTGGGCCTCTAATAGAGTGTAAGACCCATCCCTTGTCACACACAAACTTTTTTGGGCCTCAGTCATTGTATAAGTCCCGATACGATTTCAAAAATCTCGGCGCGATCACCGCTTTTCAAACAATTTTAATCTAGGCCCCCCTTGTGTATAAGCCCCATCTTTCTTTTTTTCAAACACTTTTTGGGCCTCTAATAGAGTGTAAGACCCAACCCCCTTTGTACATAATTAATTTGTAAATCAGTCATTGTATAAGTCCCAGTACAGTTTTCAAAATAACGGTGCGATCATTGTTTTTCATCTGGGCCTCTCTTTGAGTTGTAAGCCCAACTCTTGTATAAAAATAAACTATGGGCCTCTAATAGAGTGTAAGACACAACCTCTCTTGTAAATACAATAAATTTGGGCCTCAGTCATTGTATAAGTCGCTCTGTGATTTTCAAAACTACGACGCGATTGTCGCCTTTTCAAAAGAATTCATCTGGGCCTCTCCTTAAGTATAAGCCCCAAGCTTCCTCTTAAAAACAACTTTCCTTCTGATTTAGATTCAAACTTATAGTTGTATCAAAACTTTCTTCAATTTCTTGAATAACTAACCATACAGCTATGTTTATAATACTGGAAGCTTGCTCACCTGTAAGTTCTACCAGCTTTTTTTTACGTATTTGCTTATATATATTTCATTTGTATATATATATATATATATGTATATATCTGCTTAGAGTTTTCCCCAGCAACTAGGTCTAGGATTAGATCAAAACAGTGGTTACTCTTTCAACACTGTCAAAACTAGTACCCCATAGGAAATTCCAGATACAGTCTTGCCTCCTCTTGGGCTTATACAATATAGAATAGAGAAAGGCATTATTCCTGGTGAAACTTTTCTCAAGACTGTCACAACTTTGAAATTTGTACAATAAATTCATTTCCCCAGAGAGGATTAATTCCCGGTGAAACCTCTCTTGAATTTCTTCAAACCCTAGAATTGTTCACTAAAGAAAGGATTATTCCCGGTGAAACCTTTCTTGAACTTTTCTTAGGTTTGGACCCACAGGCTTCCTAAAAGCATCCCCAGCCTCTTCTTGGGCTTTGTACAAGGACCCTCAGGCTTCTTAGAAGTTCTCAGACTCCTATTGGGCTTAGTACAAGGACCCAAAGACCTCCTACAGGTATAGGACAAAACTTAGTCATCCTTTGATAGTTCAATCCTTCAGAGAGTCAGAGTCAAAACATCATACCAGTTTAGGGTTGATTCTCATCCCTTAAAACATCAGCCTCCTCTTGGGCATCATACAAAGATCAACCTTCTCATA
Source organism: Lathyrus tuberosus (assembly GCA_022829125.1). Lineage (NCBI taxonomy): Eukaryota > Viridiplantae > Streptophyta > Magnoliopsida > Fabales > Fabaceae > Lathyrus > Lathyrus tuberosus. The sequence goes on along the minus strand of JALAZF010000532.1, from coordinate 1,354,716 downwards.
CTAGTTGACTTGGATAGTCTCACCTCCTTTTGGATCTCAAAGAAACCCTCAAGTTTCCTAAAACCACAGAAAAAACCCTGATTAATCACCAACAGAGTTAAGACCTCCACATGTTTCAAAACTCAATCTTTAAGCTCTCACTTTAAATTTCCCCTGCTTGGGTCAAATTACTACCAGTAAACCCTCAGAAAACTCAGAACCTCATGGTCTCTGATATTTCAACTCTTCCGCAATCCCCAGCAAGAGTTGATTCCCCAATTTGGACCTGTCACTGGATCTCAATAATCCTCAACAAAAATTAGCCTCCTCCCAACCAGCCTCCTCTTAGGCTTTGTATAATGAAAATCTCTTAGCAATTTTAGCCTTAATCTTGGGTTTTGTACAAGACAAACAAAATATTCTCCAGCAGAGTCAGTCAAATTCTTTTTAGCCTCAATCTTGGGCTTTGTACAAGACAGATAAAACCTCTCCCCAGTGGAGTCATTTCTTTTTACCACAATCTTGGGCTTTGTACAAGACAGATTAAATATTCCCCAAAAAGAGTCAATCTTGTTTAGCCTTCATAAAAAACACACATCAAACCAAAAACCTTTTCAACACGAACTATGGGGTTCTGATTCCCTCTGGGATACGTAGACACTGGGTTGAAAACTCGGACGAACTCAATAATAAAAAAATCTTATTTTCCACCGAGTATTCATCCATCTTTCCCTTAGCAAGATTATAGATAACAAACAACTTTCATACCAAGACAACTTGGATGGTTCCCATCGAGTACGATGGATGTAGGGAGTGCTAGTAACTTCTCCTTACATAACCGACTTTCGAACCCAACGTGGTTGCGCTGACCATACCATATCCTTCTCCCGCGGGTACCGAGCCTAGAGTGAACATATAAGATAGGAGAGGTTGAGTAGTATGGGGTACCGAGGAGTCCTCCTGTAACACCCACATATAATAACATACATCAAAGCATATATATATTATACATGCCTAAAATTGTACTGAAATACCAAAAGTTCCTAGTTAACACATTGTACATATACATGCCTAAAATACAACATACAAAAAAAACTATGGCATAATATATACAAGATGTTCCAAGGCACTAAGAACTAGATTAATACAATGATCTCAAAAATAAACTCCAACAACAGAAGTCTCGCCATCCCAAAAGCCAAGGTAAGTAAGGATGATCAAACGGCCTTATCCTTACCCTTCGCGGAACCTGAAGGACCTGTAATATAATCAACAACATGGGGTGAGATATTAAATCCCAGTGAGTTCCCTATCTTATAGATTCTCTTGGCTTTACAAGGTTCTACCATTCCTAGCTCAAGTCAAGGGGAAGGGAAATGACCTTGAGTTCACAATCTCACACTATATGGAAACATGTTCATGAGTTCACCAACTCAAAATATCACTAATCGATAACCTTACCAAGGCATCCCCTTTTCCCGCCCGCTTCTACATCTAGAAGGCGACCCGAGTCATGGATCCTTGTAAATTACTTGACATACAAAATGGATTCGGGTTCTATGGGCCATTAACCGTTATGAACCGTCACTTCACACGGGCCATGAACCCTCACAAGTCTCTTTACCCTTAGGCTCCATTCGTACTAAACGCGGGAATCAAACCTGCCAAGTAATCATGCATACGTTTCAGAGGAGCTCGAGACTCATGAAACTGCAACTCAAGTGAAACGATTACGATTACGTGATCTCACACACACAAACGTGATTGTATTCGACAATCACAAGGCCACATTCTCCTTAAGTCCTCTTTTGCCTTTTCCCATAATCACAATGGTTCACACATGTTCCATACTAGTGTTTCACTCTCTCCTAGACCATTACTCGTCACGGATGCACCTTCCTACATCACATGCACGAGTATCTCCATCTAGATTATCTACTAGTTCCTAGTCACCTACTAGGTTCTAATATAATTTCATGGTAAAGTTCCTCACTCTTCCTATTCCATATTTTAACATGTTATGTCTCAACATACTTCACAACAATAGAAAAGGTAAGCATAATACAATTTTGTGATAAAATAGCACATAATAATTAAATCACAAAGTTACAGAATTCTTGGGTTCTCTCTGATTTATTTAATCGGGCAACAAAACTATTTTTTTTCACTTTTATCATGTAGAATATTTCCACAGCTTTCCTTCGGTACCAAGAACACCTCGATCGGAATCACGGTTTAAAAGTTATGAATTTTCAAATATTATTTTTCATCAACCAACAGTGGTAACCGGTTACCTCAAAATGAGTAACCGGTTACGCATTCTTCCTACGCAGACAGTAGCCAAAAATCCAATAGGGTAACCAGTTACCTCAAAATGAGTAACCAGTACCTCAGTTCATTTTTGCGTAAAAACAGCTATTTCTCCTGCAAGTAACCGGTTACCTCAAAATGAGTAACCGGTTACCACTGAACCAGAGGCCAAAAACCTGCTATTTTCAGCATAAACTCAATGGAAACTCATCCAAAATTCATAGGAACATCAAGCAAGCATATTAGGTTCAAGGTAAACATAACCCGACTATATTACCCGACTATTTCCACAATTTAACCGTTAGAAACATCGATTCCATAATATTATTCACAATCCAACATTTCTAACCTAAACTTCTAACATTCCTAGAATTCTAAAACTCAAGTTCTAACTAGAACCCACCTCTAGACAAGATGATGATGAAGATTGAGAGATGATTTGAAGAAGAGATGATGATCCAAGCTTTCTTCTTCTTCTTCTAAGTTTGCTTTCTCTTTCTCCTTTTTGCTCTCCCTTCTCTCTACTCTTACTAACTTCTCTTTCTATCTTTGTTCTAAATGAAGAGGAAAGGAAAAAGAAAAAGATATAGAGAAATATCTTTAAGTTAGTAGCACTAACTAAATTGTCCAAAATAGCTCTATAGCACCAAATGCTAAAACCCCAGAGTCAGATAATTATTAATTTGACCTGCTCTGAGCTCGTCAATTACTCTAATTATCTTTGCAGATAATTTCACAGAGTACACCGGAACCCAGTTTATCAGAACCAATATTATCCAGAGAAAAATAAAATACCGGGTATTACATCCTTCCCTCCTTAAATAGAAATTCGTCCTCGAATTTAAAATTACATGAATAGATGAGGGTAAGCATCTCGCATCTCTGATTCTAGTTCCCAAGTTGCATCTCCCGGGTGCGTCTCATCCCACTGAACTTTAACAAGAGGAATCTCTTTATTCCTTAGTACCTTAGTTTCTCTTCTTGTGATACGACTTGGTTGAGGCTCAAATGTTAAATCTGCTTCTATCTCAATCGTATCTGGTAGAATTGGCTGAAGAGGATCTGGAACAAACTTCCAGAGCCGAGACACATGAAAAACCTCGTGCATCTCTGACAGAGAAGGCGGTAAGGCTAATCTGTAAGCTACTTCTCCAATCCTTTCTAAAATCTGATACGGTCCCACGTATCTCGGACTTAACTTCCGCGACTTAAACGGTCCTTTCAACCTGAATCTCAGAGTAACCTTCAAAAACACATGGTCACCTTCATCAAACTCTAAAGGTCTCCTACGATTATCCACATAAATCTTCTTACGATCTTACGCTTGCTTAACTTAGTCACGGAACATTTTAATCTTTTCTGTGGTCTCTTGAATAATCTCGGGTCCCAAAATTCTATCTTCGCCAACTTCCGCCCAGTACAAAGGCGTCCTACATTTCCTTCCATACAATTATTCGTAAGGAGCCATACTAATACTCGCATGGTAACTATTATTGTATGAAAATTCAATCAACGGTAAAAGTTATATCCAATTTCCTCCACTTCCAAGTACACAAGCCCTTAACATATCTTCCATCGTTTGTATCGTCCGTTCTGGCTGACCGTCCATTTGAGGATGATTCGACGTACTCAAACATAACTTTGTTCCCATAGCTTGTTGGAAATCTCTCCAAAATCTTGAAGTAAACTTTGGATCTCTATCGGATACAATACTAGAGGGAATACCATGTAATATCTCAATTTCTGAAATAAACAACCTTGCAAGATGACTTGCCTTGTACGGCTAAGAAATGTGCAGATTTTGTCAACCGGTCCACAATTACCCAAATAGAATCGTGACCACCTTGAGTACGGGGTAATCCAACTGCAAAGTCCATAGAAATGCTATCCCACTTCCACACCGAAATTTCTAATGGTTGTAACAAGCCACCCGGTCTTTGGTGTTCAATCTTTACTTGTTGGCATACCGCACACTCTGACACATACACCGCAATATCTCTTTTCATACCAGACCACCAATAGTCCCTCTTTAAGTCTAGATACATCTTTGAAGAACCAGGATGTATAGTAAAAGCACCCTTATGCACTTCCTCTAAAATCCTTCTTTTCGATACCACATCATCTGGAGCACAAATCCTTTGGTTAAACAAAATGATTCCATCAGTAGCTTGCGCAAAACCCGGTTGAACTAACAATTCTTGTAACTTCTCATCCAATACTTGTCCTTGTTAAATTTCCTTTCTTAGATTAGAATTAATATTCAAGTTTTCCATAATCACACCATTAGAAGTCCAAACAAATTGGAGATTAAGATCTCGAAACTTTTCCAATAAGGTATACTCTAACATCATCAACTTGGCATTATTCAACACTTTTCGGCTTAATGCATCTGCCAATTTATTCGCTTTACCTGGAAGGTACTTTAGTTCCAAGTCATAATCCTTCAAAGATTCCATCCATCTCTTTTGACGCATGTTCAACTCTTTTTGGTCAAATAGATACTTCAAACTCTTATGGTTGCGAAACATCTCAAAATGTACCCCATACAAATAATGACGCCATACTTTCAATGTAAAAATAACAGCCGCCAATTCCAAATCATGCGTTGGATAATTCTTCTCGTGAACCTTTAATTGTCGAGAAGCATAAGCTACCACGTGACTCTCTTACATCAATACACCTCTTAATCCCATCTTTGATGCATCACAAAATACCTCGTACGACTTGCTAGGATCAGGAATGATCAAAACATGAGCAGTCGTCAATCTTTCCTTCAAACTCATAAAACTTCGTTCACAAGCCGAATCCCACTCATAAGGATAATCCTTTAGAGTAAGTTTAGTCATTGGTAAGGCCAATTGAGAAAATCCCTTGATAAACCTTCTATAATAACCTGCCAGTCCCAAGAAACTTCTAACTTCGAAAACATTCTTTGGTCTCTCGCAATTAATCACTACTTCCACTTTTGATGGATCTACCGCCACACCTCCTTGAGATATGACATGACCAAGAAAACTAACTTCCGACATCCAAAACTCACACTTGCTTAGCTTGGCAAAAAGTTGTCTATCTTGTAAGATCGATAAAACGATTCTTAAATGCTCTTCGTGCTCTTGAGAAGTACGAGAATAAAGAAGAATGTCAACAATGAAGATCACTACAAATTAGTCCAAGTAAGGTTGAAATATCTGATTCATATAATCCATAAAAATTGCCAGAGCATTCGTCACACCGAAAGGCATTACTTTGAATTCATAATGGCCATAACGGGTTCTAAACGCGGTCTTTGATACATCTGAACTCTTCACTCGAATTTGATGATAACATGACCGTAAATCAATCTTTGAGAACACACAGGCTCATTTCAAATGATCTAATATGTCGTATATCCTTGGCAATGGGTACTTGTTCTTGATGGTGACTTTATTCAAATGCCGGTAATCAATACATAACCGCATTCCACCATCTTTCTTCTTTACTAACAACACTGGGGTTCCCCAAGACGAAACACTGGGTCGAACAAAGTGCTTAGCCATTAACTCTTCCAATTGATCCTTTAATTCTCTTAACTCAAGTGGTGTCATCCGATACAGAGAAACGGATATAGGAGTTGTTCCCGGTATCAGGTCAATAGAGAATTCCACTTCCCTTTCTGGAGGAGGAGAAGTGATATTCTCGGGGAAAACTTCGGAAAACTCACAGACTACAGGAATACTCAGAACTTGAAGGTTGCTACTCTCATCCTTAGTGAGAACCGAAAGAACACATTTTTCCTTCTCAAACAAGAAATTTATCATTCCCACCGTACCTTCTAAAATAGTAGTTAACACATCCTTCGGAGTAGCGTCAACGGATGGAATGATGATTAGCTTTTCTTCACAACCAATAAATACCAAATTAGCAGAAAGCCAATCCATTCCCAAAACAAAATCTACTTTCTTAAGCGGCAAACAAATCAGATCAATCTGAAAAATTCTTCCATCCACAGATAAAACAAAATTTTCACACATTAAAGGGGTTTCAACTATCTCATCCATGGCAGTAGTAACCACCATGGGTGGAGACAACGGAATAGCTTGCAACCCAAGTCGCTTCACACATTACATCGACACAAAAGAGTGTGTTGCTCCATAATCAAATAATACAAAACAAGGATTCCCATTAACGAAACATGTACCAGAAATCAAAGAGTTATCACCCTTGGTCTTCCTTGCATCCAACGTATAAACTCGACCAGTACTCTTTTCTTGCGTTTGATTCCTATTCTGAGGACAATCCCTCTTCAGATGACCCATCTTCTGACACTGAAAGCATCTTACACTTTCCATACCACACCTTCCAAAATGATTCCTACCACAAGTACGACACACAGGAGGTGCACTAGTCCTAGAACTCTGAACTTGCTTCCCTTTGAAAGCTTGTTGTCTAGGCCTAAACTGTTGGTTTGATCTTCCACGATCATTCTGGTTCAACCTACTGAAATCCCCCTCTGCTTGAACTTTCTTCAGACTATTTTCAGCCACATAACATTGCCTTAGCAACTTAGCGTAAGTAGTGAACTCTCTTTGAGACACACTGTGGGAAATCTCAGGTTTTAATCCAAAAAGAAATTGGTCAACTTTCCACCTCTCATCCGGAGCATACATGGCTTGCCTAGAGTAAGCAGCCATGATCTCAAATTTTTCAGCATAAGCAGCCACAGTCAAAGTACCTTGTCTCAACTGTTGGAAATCAAATTCTTTCTGGGTCCTCAAAGAACTAGGGAAATAATTCTCCATAAAAGTAATCTTAAATTGCTCCTAGACCTTAGGCACCTCTTGGATAGTCATTAGGGCTAAGGCACTCTTCCACCACCTTATAGTCGGACCCTTCAACGAATGAGAAGCGAACACCACCTTGTTCTCCTCACTACACTGGACTATCAGGAAAATTCTCTCCATGCTAGCTATCCATTCATGAGCTTTCACAGGATCTAATCCGCCATGAAATTCTGGAGGATTCATACGGATGAAATCCCAAAAACGTCCACCTACAACATCTGGAACAACCACTGGAGGATGAAGACCCCCATTCATTTGTTATACCATCTGCTGCATGAACTGGTTCTGCTGCTGCTGCATCTGTTGTAAAAACTGAGGCCATGGGACATACTCCTCACCGCTTGGCGGATTCATCCCAACAGGAGTAGTTCTGGGTCTACCACGATTGCTTCTAGGTCCGTCAGCCATGTTCCTAAATGTCATATAGATAGGATTAAGTTGATCAGGCTCAATGCCATAAATATAACACTTAAGACCGATGGAGACACAACACATATGAAACGGGAAGAAATACTTAAACAATTTCATGGCTAGGTCGAGGATACGACCTGCTCTGATACCAACTGACCAACATATAATAACATACATCAAAGCATATATATTATACATGAATCCAAGTATTTGGTACTGAAATACCAAAAGTTCCTAGTTAACACATTGTACATATACATGCCCAAAATACAACATACAAAAAAAAACTATGGCATAATATATACAAGATGTTCCAAGGCACTAAGAACTAGATCAATACAATGATCTCAAAAATAAACTCCAACAACGGAAGTCTCGCCATCCCAAAAGCCAAGGTAAGTAAGGATAATCAAACGGCCTTATCCTTACCCTTCGCGAAACCTGAAGCACCTGTAATATAATCAAAAACATGGGGTGAGATATTAAATCCCATGGAATTCCCTATCTTATAGAATCTCTCAGCTTTACAAGGTTCTACCATTCCTAGCTCAAGTCAGGGGGAAGGGAAATGACCTTGAGTTCACAATCTCACACTATATGGAAACATGTTCATGAGTTCACCAACTCAAAATATCACTAATCGATAACCTTACCAAGGCATCCCCTATTCCCGTCCGCTTCTACGTCTACAAGGCGACCCGAGTCATAGATCCTTGTAATTTACTTGACATACGAAATGGATTCGGGTTCTACGGGCCATTAACCATTATGAACCATCACTTCACACGGGCCATTAACCATCACAAGTCTCTTTACCCTTAGGCTTCATTCGTACTAAACGCAGGAATCAAACCTGCCAAGTAATCATGCATACGTTTCAGAGGAGCTCGAGACTCATGAAACTGCAACTTAAGTGAAACGGTTACGATTACGTGATCTCATACACACAAAAGTGATTGTATTCGACAATCACAAGGCCACATTCGCCTTAAGGCCTCCTTTTCCTTTTCCCATAATCATAATGGTTCACACACGCTCCATACTAGTGTTTCACTCTCTCCTAGACCATAACTCGTCACGCATGCACCTTCCTACATCAAATACACGAGCATCGCCATATAGATTATCTACCAGTTCCTAATCACCTACTAGGTTCTAATATAATTTCATGGTAAAGTTCCTTACTCTTCCTATTCCATATTTTAACATGTTATGTCTCAACATATTTCACAACAATAGAAAAGGTGAGCATAATACAATTTTGGGATAAAATAGCACATAATAATTAAATCACAAAGTTACACAATTCTTGGGTTTTCTCCGATTTATTTAATCGGGCAACAAAACTAATATTTTTCACTTTCATCATGTAGAATATTTCCACAACTTTCCATCGGTACCAAGAACACCTCGATCGGAATCACGGTTTAAAAGTTATGAATTTTCAAAAATTATTTCTCATCAACCAACAGTGGTAACCAGTTACCTCAAAATTAGTAATCGGTTACGCATTCTTCCCGCGCAGACAATAGCTAAAAATCCAATAGGGTAACCAGTTACCTCAAAATGAGTAACTGGTTACTCAGTTCATTTTTGCGTAAAAACAACTATTTCTCCTGCAAGTAACCGGTTACCTCAAAGTGAGTAACCGGTTACCACTGAACTAGAGGCCAAAAACCTGCTATTTTCAGCATAAACTCAATGGAAACTCATCCAAAATTCATAGGAACATCAAGCAAGCATATTAGGTTCAAGGTAAACATAACCTGACTATATTACCCGACTATTTCCACATTTTAACCGTTAGAAACATCAATTCCAAAATATTATTCACAATCCAACATTTCTAACCTAAACTTCTAACATTCCTAGAATTCTAAAACTCAAGTTCTAACTAGAACCCACCTCTAGACAAGATGATGATGAAGATTGAGAGATGATTTGAAGAAGTGATGATGATCCAAGCTTTCTTCTTCTTCTTCTAGGTTTCCTTTCTCTTTCTCTTTTTTGCTCTCCCTTCTCTCTACTCTTACTAACTTCTCTTTCTATCTTTGTTCCAAATGCAGAGGAAAGGAAAAAGAAAAAGATATAGAGAAATATCTTTAAGTTAGTAGCACTAACTAAATTGTCCAAAATAGCTCTATAGCACCAAATGCTAAAATCTCAGAGTCAGATAATTATTAATTTGACCTGCTCTGAGCTCATTAGTTACTCTAATTATCTTTGCATATAATTTCAAAGAGTACACCAGAACCCAGTTGATCAGGACCAATATTATCCAGAGCAAAATAAAATACGGGGTATTACACCTCCTAGCGTAGTTCGATACGAGAACATCGCTTAGAGTATATTCTAATGAGGATGTTAGTGACTGTCAAGTTCTTGGTGTGGAAGAGCAACGTTTTCATTAGGATCCATGACTCTAAGGACCTTTTAGAACCGTGAACCGTTTGGCCAAAACTAGGATTAATGGTCACGTAGTATGGGGCATCGAGGAGTTCTCCTCGTGTAGTTCGATACGAAGACCTCACCCAAAAGAGATTCATATGATGAAGTCATCAACCGTCATGTTCATGGTGTGTCTGATGAACAGTCATATGGATCTATGACTTTGGGGTTCCTTTAAAACTGTAGATCCTAACTGGTGAGATCCTTGTGAGGAGAGTGGCCAGCCTTATCCTCCATTCATACCTCGGACTTATGAGATCCCGTGATCAGAGATTTTGGTTATTTACCTATTGTTCTGACTGACCTGAGAACACGATGAACCCGTGATCCTGAACATCATCATTGCATTCATTCACATACCATTGCACTTACATCCATCAGCATGCATTGCATATCATTTTCAAAAAAAAAAACTCATCCATCCTATGTCCATAACTCGCGTTGATTTCCCGACACTCGTATCAAATTTGAAGTGTTCTTGAAGGACCATGAATCTGTTTGAGTGAGGCCATGATGTGTTAAGAGATATGCTGACTTGATGAAGAACCAGTCGGACCAACTTGTGGAGGCCATGATAACTTTGACACGGGGAGAGGACAATGTTCAACGAACTTCAGTTGCTGAAAATGTCATTCCAGTTGAGAATCCTGCCATTCAAAAGCATCACACTGTCCAAGATGGGTTTGGTCTTGATAAGCAATTATGAAGAAGGCTAGCCTAGCAGTAAATCGAGAAAGAAAAGCTCAAATCTTGCGCTGCTGGAAATCTTTATCCCATATCATTACTTTGTACTTGTAGTTTCTTTTCTGTTAAGTGCTATTTACTTTTAAACATTATTGTTTTGAATGGTAATATTAATGAAGTGATCATGCATTTTATGAATCAATCATGTCGTATTCACTCATTTTTCTTCACTTATATCATAAAACAAAAAAAACTACACCCATACTTCTCCACTTCACTTTCTTCATCAAACTGTTGTTGTAGAAAAAATTGGAGGGAGGATGATGAAAACGAAATACCCATAACTGTTGTGGTATGCTTTCGGATAAGATCTTGCTGATGATATACAAGCATTGTTTCTAATCCCCAAACACTGGAGAGATAGGGAGTTAGTCCCTAGTTAACCACTTCGAGCCGCCTAGAAGTAGAAGTTTCTTTCTGATCTATAAATCCTTACGCTTAACCTGGGGCAGGGTAGTGTTTAGTTAATCTAACCACACATTATAATTACAAGAGGGATACATCCCATTTAGGGATCAACCACCAGATATTTGTTCTTGAATGACCAAAGACTTGGCAGTCACAATCCTTCAGCAAAATAAAATTGAAAAAAAAAAGCCCACTAAGTCAAACACCCAAAGAGGAGACTTAGGTAAAAATCAAGGCAATATCGATGGACTCGAAAAGCAAAATCAGTCCATGCAAAAGTTAGGGATCGAAAGAAAAATCAAAAGAGGTCCTCAAATCCTCAGCAAAAACAAAACTAGATTCAGTGACCACCATATCCAAATCAAAATGGTTACTGACATAAAAAAAACAAAATAAGGAGACTACCATTTCAAGCGAATCTTGAATCATCATCTTCTCCTTACACCGTCAAATCCCTTTTGGAAGACGAATGTGCCTGTCAAGACTAACTGGACGTAGGACTGGAGATCATCACGAAGAAGGGGTGGGTACAAATCAAACTTCAGCCTTATATACTTTGTTTCAATAACCATGAACCAGACCAATATACAACCCTCAAAAGACCTAATTGAGGCAAGATTTATTCTGAAAGCATACAACAACAAGGTTGTGTAAACTGACTCCTAGAGATTTGCTAATCTTTTGTTTTGTTCTCGCTGTATCTTTCATACACTAGCTAAATCAGCACTGCGTTTAGACCAATGGTCCACTCGCCACACACTTCCACATCATTCCAATAAATGATTATTTTTCAAAACTTGCATGAACATCGCTTTAAAATTACCATTTTTGAATTAACACTTTTTGACTGCAAATCAGTACGTGACATCAAGGAGATTCCAACATGGGGAAACCAAAGAAGAACTTGAACTTTCGTTGGTGCTGACACGAATCAAAAGTACCTCAAGAGCTCAATCAGGGGCAAGTCATCTCAGGAGCTCATCAAAGCTCAACTTCCAAAGATTAGACCATCTTAAAAATCGGTCAATTAGGGGTAAATCATCTCAAAGGCTCAATCAGGGGAAGACTCCTACCATATTCAGATACTAGGGAAAATCATGTCATGATAACTCTTCAAGCATTGATTACGTCGCTACGCTCATTCTCAGACCTTCCTAACCCTCAAGTATAAGAGTTATGGTTCTCTCATGAACGGACACAACTTGTCAACAAGTGATCAAACTTAGGGCACTAAAAGCATCTGAATCAATCTTGTGGTAATGGTATCATCAGATCGAGTGTCGGGGAGTCAGGTCAACCTATACAATCACCCAGTTGCATTCAAAACATGCATCATGAATCATATAAGCATCATTGCATACTTGAGCCAAAATTTATATACATCCCCGACATTTGTATCTCTACATACATCTCAATGCATTAGCATTTGCACCCTATTTTCATCCAATGTGGAGTACCCTTTTCTCAAACACGCATACATGCATAAGTCAGGATCCAGGATCAATCACGAGATTCTAAGTTGATCCTCAGCTAAGCCAGTGGGCGTTCCCCATGGAGTTGGTCTCTTCAACCTTTTGTTGATGAAGCTGTTCTCTTCAGACCAGATCATTCATTGGTATTTCTCCAAGCAGAGTTCTTACCAGACGTTGTTCAATGGGCGTTCCCTATGGATTTGTTCTCTTCAACCTTTTGTTGATGGAATCGCTATCTTCAAATTAGTCAGGTGTATTTCTCTGAATGATTCCTACCTTACTTATTGGGCGTTCCCTAGTGAGTTGATTCCTTTCAACCTTTTGTTGATAAGAATGGTTTTCCTTGATGAATTGTCTTTCTTCAACCTTTTGTTGACCTCCCTAAGCCAGTCTTACTACCATCTTTTTGGTGATAGCGAGATTTGTGGTTTCGATTTCACTTTCATCCTTTTGGTGATAGTAATCATTAAAGTATGTGTTTGTTATCATCCTTTTGGTGATACCAATCTTTGTCGACCTTACTTTCATCCTTTTGGTGAGGGAGGTCATAGAAATTATGTGCCTATTATCATCCTTGTGGTGATAACAAATTTTGCTATTTTTTACCTTCATCCTTTTGGTGAGGGCGATCATGGAAATTATGTGCCTAATATCATCCTTTTGTTATAGCTAGTTTGGTTGTTTAATCTTCTCACCTTCATCCTTTTGGTGTTGGGAAATTACTATCATCCTCTTGGTGATAGAGAATTGTGTCATTACCTTCATCCTTTTGATATCGGTAGCCTTTAGAGTGGGGGATTTATTATCATCCTTTTGGTGATAACAAATTGTGTCATTACCTTCATCCTTTTGATATCGGTAATCTTTAGAGTGTGGGATTTTGTAATACCCCATATTATGTAAATGCTCAATTGGAGATCAGATGAGTATCTAAGTGCTCTATCTTTGGATAATTGGATTTATGGAATCCTCTAAGTGCTCTAAGTATTGACATTTGGGATCAATAGAGCAACTAGTGAATTCTGAAGAGATCAATTATTTTATTAAAGAGACGGATTAATATTTATTGGTTTAAAAGAGGATTTTAAGGTAACTCTAATAATTGATCAATTGGTGTGAGACGATAAAATATCAATTGGAGATATTTTACCCTATTGGATTATATTATATAATATTAGTATTAGATATGTAATTGTTATAAAAGAGAAAGAAAAGGAAAAGAAGGAGAAGTTAGTAAGAAGAAGAGGAAATGGAAGGGAAAGAGAGAGAGTGGAGAAAGAGGAAGAAGAGAGAAAGCTCACGGATCATCATCATCATCTTGTTCAACCTCCTCTTCGATTATCAGGTGGGTTCTAGTTAGAGACTCTAAGTTCCAGAAATATAAGTTTAGAACTTAGGTTATATTTGAGAGAAAATGAAATCTAACGGATAAAACATGAAATAAACTGAGTAATATAATCGAGAATACTTGTTGTTATGATTGGAACATGTTTTGGTTGATATAATATGAGTTGGAAATGTTTTGGGTGAAGAAATGTGAGTATTTTGGCCCAATGACCTATGTTTCACGCTGCTGGGAAATTCTGGGTTTTTCATTGTTCGCCTAGCGAACCTGGCGAAGTCGAAAGCGAATGGTTGGTCGAGAGCTCGCCTATCAAACCCGGAAGCAAAGGGAAGGCGAATGTTCGCCCAGAGCTTGCTTTGAAAACTTTATGCTGTTTTTTCTCTGCCATGTTTCGCTGAGGGACTCGCCTAGCGAATACAGTAGCGAACGTGACAAATTTTTCCATGTTGTTTCCTTCATAACTTTTGATCTGTAATGCGAATTGACGCACGTTTGGAAGTGTTGGAAAGCTATTTCAATGCTCTTTGTGATGGTAAGGTAGGAACATGGTTATATGTCATGGATTGATATGGTAGAGTTAAATATTGTGATGAATGTGAAAAGTGTGGTTTATGTTTCCACCAGAAATGCATGAATCGGGAATCCGATTGATATGGGACTTAAAGCCTTGGAAAGAGAATCCAATGTGCTATTAAATGGTAATGTGAGACCGTGATTTAACCAAGGATGCTTGGTAGAGGATAGTAGTGGCTTGTATGCCTTAAAATGAATGTGAACTATGTGAAAATAATGTTTTTGTGATATGTTGAAAATCCATATCTTTTGGATCATAAGTCCGATCGAGGCATAGTAATAGCCGTTGAAAAGCTGTGAAAATATCCTATGGGATAGGAGTGATAAATATTGATTTGATACCCGATTAAATGATCGGAGGGAAACCAAGAGTTATGTGACTTGTGGGTGAATCATTATATGTGATTCTATTATACAATTATAATATTTTTTTCTATAACTTGTGATGAAATTATTATATGTAATTCAAATGTGCAATTGTAATATGCTTTGCCTAATATCGTTGTTAAACATTATCGAGAGAATATGCATGCTTAAAATATGAATTAGATAGAGTGAGGAAACTTTACCCCAAAACAAATGACATAGTTTAAAATAGTGGAACCTAGTAACGGCTAGGAAATTGATGTATGACAAAATGACAACGCTCGTGCATGAGAGCCCGAGGCGTGTGTCCACTACCGAATGTTATAGAAAGAATAAGACACTAGTATGGAACACGTGTAATTGTTATGTTTTATTGATAAGGCATGAGAGGTTTAAAGGCTAATATGGCCTAGAATTGTTGAATACAATTATGGTTGTATGTGAAATCACGTAATCGTAACTATTGCCCTTGAGAGGCATTCATGAGTCTCGAGCTCCTCGGAAATGCAGGCAGAATTACTTGGCAGGTGTGATTCCCGCGTGTAGTAGGAATGGAACCTACGGGTAGAGACTTGTGACGGTGTACGGGCCGTGTGAAGTGATGATTTAAGGTGATAATTTGTCCCTTATTTCCAAATCCATTTCGTATGCAAAGTAACTACAAGGATCCATGACTCGGGTCGACTTCTAGACGTAGAAGCGGGCGGGAAAAGGGGATGCCTTGGTACAGGTTACTGCTTAGTGATAAACTTTTGAGTTAACGGACTCAATAACGGTTTCCATATAGTTTGAGAATGTTTGAACTCAAGGTCTAGTTCCTTTCCCCTTGACTTGAGTTAGGATTGGTTAGAACCCTGTAGAGCCGAGAGAATCCATAAGATATGGAACTCACTGAGATTTGATGTATCTCACCCCACTATTGTTGATTATTTTTAGGAGGTATTTGCAGGTTTGATTTACAAGTGGTGCTATGCTTGGATGTTTCAAGAGAAGCTTGGCTTTAGTATTTCCGCTGTGTATTTGTTATATTCAATTGAGGATATTATATATTGATCTTAGTTTTTATTGTTTTGGCTAGTTTCCATATCTTGTACCATAGATTGTATTATGTTTTTAGAAATGGTCAAGTATGTGAATTATGCCAATAGGCACTTATGATGGTGTCAGTACCAAATAAAACACTTGTATGGTATTATTCTAGATATATTTTATACAGGGCGTTACAGTTGGTATCAGAGCAGGTCGTGTCCTCGACCTAGCCTTGAAACATCATAAGTAAATCTATTCCTGCCTCTTAAGTGTGTCTTGCCAGCATGAAACTTAATATCATACTATCAAGTGTTGGGCCTGATCAACCTAATGCTTTGTATGTGATAGGTAGAATCATGGTTGAGCGACCACGAGGACTCTGAAGTGTTGTCGGAACTTGTGTTGTGAGGGTAGGCTCATGCCAAGAGTTAGTAGTGATGAGTTTTGGTCAGCTCAGTGAGATTTTGGTAGAAGTTATGTTTGGGTAGCATGGAAATTAAAGAGTGGTGTGTTGCTCAAGCAAATCCTTTGGATGAGTAGAGTTGGAAAGTTAAGGATCTCTGTTGGACGATTGGTTAAGGTATTGAGGAATATGTAAAATCGCTAGTGGAGCTGGATTGACCACTAGTATGGATAAAGATTTCAAGTAATATCATTTCGTGAAAAAGAAATTTTTTTTTGTGGAATGTGTGACGTAAGGTCCGGAAGTGAGATAATTATTGGTGTTTTGTTCTAAGGTCGCAATGGTATCTTAAATGGACGAGAGTACCCTAGGGAATGTGTTCGGAACAATATCTTCCAACTGGTTAAAAGCTGAGAGCTAAGGACGTTCGACTTTTATGGGACCTTAAAGTAGTAGAGAAACGTGTGAAGAAACACAAGAATATGTTTACATGCTTCAAGTGAAACAAGTATGTGTCAAACGAAGAGTTGGAGATAAGTTGTGTATATTTAGTTATGAAGAGAGATTAAGTTCGAGATATTACATCGGGATTTTCAGTATTCGATGAGAGACCAATTTGGATTTTATAAATGTTAAATTACCCAAGGAACCGTATAAGGTATTGTGTTGGAGAAAGAATGAGCTTCATTTAGTAACGGAAAGTGTAGTGATACGGACCGGAAAGAGTTTGTATTAAGAAACAGATTAAGTACCTTGGATTTAAGGAAATCTTAGTATGGTGATTTTATTTTTTGGACCTAAGAGGATTACAATGGAGTTTTAAGGTGTTGATGAACCTATAGTTAAGGAAGTGTAATCAAAGATGGTTCACCCATGAGGACCCCAGTGGTATGACGTGGAATGAGAAAAGTTACACTTTGGTATTAAGAACGAGCGTAGTGGTAGCACCGTGGTAACAAGTGTATGTGATGGATTCTTATTCTTGGGACAAGTGTGATGGGACATACTCTGTGGAACAGTGAATATTGTATTTTAAGAAGTAAGATTGTGGTAAAACAACGAAAAGCAATTCAGGACTTATTACGGACTAAGTGTAAATCATGGAACGATTTATACTAGAAGGGTTTTGTGAATAGTTGATGAGAATTGTCGGTTGCGAATCTTTCATTAAGTACTTTGGTGTAAGTGGGATGTGTAATGGATAGTAAAGGGTAAGAAATCCTGATTAATGTGTGTGAAATTATGGAAAGGTTCTTCGAGAGGATGCATTGCCCCGATTTATTTTCAAGTATAGAGAAACTTCTGTATTTGTGAATGATTGGAACATTTGGAATC
Source organism: Lathyrus tuberosus (assembly GCA_022829125.1). Lineage (NCBI taxonomy): Eukaryota > Viridiplantae > Streptophyta > Magnoliopsida > Fabales > Fabaceae > Lathyrus > Lathyrus tuberosus. Next base: position 1,337,073 of record JALAZF010000532.1, on the reverse strand, counting down.
TACCTTTTGTTGGACTAAAAACCTTGTTATATTAATTCTCTCCTAGGAAATTCAAGTGAGAGGATAAGGTTGTATGCTTGACATGAGATGTCCATCGTTTTATGGTACCGTATGAAAATTGTGTGTTGGGTTTTACTTATGGACGAATCAAGTATGAGTGGTGGTTGAAACCCTATAATGTCATCATTATTGGCTTTCATCTAGCATAGTTGTATGAGCAGAGAATGAATTATCCCGCCAATGATTCATCGTGTGACTGTGACAGAATTTGGAATTTTGCATTGTCACTTGGTTGAAGTGTGACATCCGCATGTTTTAACTTGGTTATGTATAACCTTGAGTGGATCATGGTTAGTGAATGTAATATAAGTTAAGAAGCCACGAGTTGAGAGTAATATTCTAAGACAGGACAAATTGGATTGATGGTTTGAGTAGGGATGGCTTTGAATTAAGAAAAACTGGTTTTTAGTTTATGCAGCAGTGTTAACCGACTAATGTAATGTGGTTAACCGATTAACACGTGCATGGAATGTGTTTTAGGTTGAATCTTGAGAAGTTAACTGATTAGCTCAGATGATTAATCGATTAACATGGGTGTAAATTGTGAAATCCCTTAGGAACCATCATCTGTGTTTTGTTACCTTATGTTGCTCCGATTGGAGAGTGTTGTGTGAATGGAAAACGGGATTCCAAGTAAAGGAAAGACGGGTTTATGTTTTGAAATTGGAACTTGGGGAAGGGTATTACTTAGTTGATCATCAATTTAGATGACAAAGGAATTTGACTTCGAGGAAGTAACCTTGTGAATAGTGTTGAGTATGAGAAAGTCTTAAGTGTATTACTGTTGAAAGCCTTGAGGGCGAAGTTAAAGAATACCCACGAAGTATTGATCTTGTAAAGAGTGTTTCGGTGTGAAATTTTGGTGTTAGTAAGGTATGAATGGTTGGTCAGAGTTAGTAATTATTATTTTTCCGCGAGTTCATGGCGTCGGATTTAGACCGTGAGAGCGGTACCCGTTGTGTGCAATTGTATTTTACCAAGAGAATGAAATGTGGAAGTTATCTTTACAAGTACGAGTAAGAATTGGACGTTCCGAAGTTAAGCATGTAAATTGGAATCGGTTATGAAACAGAATGAGTGAGTGGTATGGAAACTCACAATTACGCCTCGGATGGTTTAAGTTTTGATAAGTGGTGAATCGTATATGATTGTAGTTCTATGTTGGAGTGACATTTTTATTTGGTTGAGATCTCGAATCAACAAGGAACCTTGAGTGAGTTGGAAACCGTAAAAAGAATCAATTTGGAATGTGGTAACCAGAACTGGAGGTTGTTAAACTATTTTGGATATATTATTTCGAGTTTAGAATGGATTTAGAGTTGTGTATGTTATGGTTGTAGCAGTGTAACTCATGTACTTTTAGCATATGGAGAGTCTTGGATAGATGTTATAATATTGTGTGTTGACAAAGAAATTATTCTACCATAGGACGCCAGTAAGTTTCTTGTACCGTTGGTTAGTAAGGACCCTAATGGATAAGCGTGTTTCTCCGCAGACTGTTAGTTACCGGGTAGTGCTTAAGAATTCGTGGTGTTCCACTGTTAAAAAATTGGATCGCGCAGTGGAAGGTGACGGATGAATGAGTTATGTTAGAATCAGAAGAATTTAGAAGGATTATTGCTTTTAAGTATGGAAATAAGAAGATCTCGATCTAATTATGTTACCTTTTGGTATGACACGAAAGAGATGAAATCTCAGATATAATAAGTACACTGTACAGCATCAGACCAGATGGAACTGGTAGAAGAAGTCGTCTGACTGATTTTGAATGTTAAAGGATTTGATGGGTGTTTGTTATCTTAAACCAAGATAAGGTATTATAGTTTTGTGTTGTGACTCAGTAGAAGAGCATAGAATGGTATATTTCTTCTGAAGGTAGGATATGACCAAGTCTTTTAGTAAGAAACAACAGAGGACTTATGGAAAAGGCAAGGGTATAAGTTAAATCGATATTGGAACAAGAGTATGATTAAGGACGTGAAGTTTGTTAATTTGTGAAAATAAGATTTTTGGTCTGTAAAGTCGAGTGGGAATTGGAATACGTCAGAAATTTGAATGGAAGTAAAGTTAAGTATGGATCTAAGACAGTTATACAAGTTGTAGTTATTATTGAGTAGAGGAAATTCGGGGGACGAATTTCAATTTAAGGGGGGGAGTGTAATACCCCATATTATCTAAATGGTCAATTGGATATCAGATGAGATAAGATGAGGATCTATGTGCTCTATCTTTGGATAATTGGATTAATGGAATCCTCTAAGTGCTCTAAGTATTGACATTTGGGATCAATAGAGCAACTAGTGAACTCTGAAGAGATCAATTATTTTATTAAAGAGACGGATTGGTATTTATTGGTTTAAAAGAGGATTTTAAGGTAACTCTAATAATTGATCAATTGGTGTTAGACGATAAAATATCAATTCGAGATATTTTACCCTATTGGTTTATATTATATAATATTAGTATTATATATATAATTGTTATAAAAGAGAAAGAAAAGGAAAAGAAGGAGAAGTTAGTAACAAGAAGAGGAAATGGAGGATGAAATTCTAGTATAACAGATCCCAGATGTCCTACATGATGTCGAGACATCTGGTCTGACATAAACAACAAGGCAATAATAGACAGTTAAATAAGTTGCTGAAAAGAAAAGTGCACACAGAATTTGTTCACCCAGTTCGGTCTAACAACCTACATCTTGGGGCATACCAAGCTAGGAAGGAAGTCCACTATTAGCAGTATTAAATAACAGACTCAACAATGCCAGTTGACAATCTACTCACTTAATCCCTACCCAATGACCCTTCTACCTGAGTTCTCCCTAGGTAAGAGACTCCATCTCACTTCCAATCATCGCAATGATGTCTAGCAGTCAACATCTCAGTCACTGCATCAACAGCTTGATTTCCAACAACTCTCCAAACACATAAAAATAGAAGACACACTCCTATAACAATACCTAGACATGACCCTCATGACTAATAACAATGGTTAGAGTTGCTTAACAGCTTCCTCTAAGAACAATACATCTCTTACCTACAGGCTTAGAGATAAACATGATGACCATCCCACACACCGGGTGGTTCATCAACCAACACAACCCTTATAATTTACATGATGGCTGGCTTCTTAAAACTAGGTTACAAAGCTTCTATTTATAACCTATTTCCCAACTGGAATTTGGCCTTCAAATCACAACAAATCAGCTGCTACAAATCTGCAAAAGATTCTGCTACTAAATAGATCTTCAATCAAATCTTCAATTAAATCTTCAATTAAATCTAATTATTCTCCATATATTTTTGCATGAAAATAGTAACAATATCTGTTCAATATAAGATTGCAACAGAATATATTTGTCCCATGATATTCACCTGCAATCTCTCCACCAGATCTTCTCAAAACACACTTAAACAAATGCAGCCCTAACAAAACACATCAGACTGATGTTCTGATGTTCTGATGTTCTGTCAACTGATGTCAAGACATCAGGTTTAACATCAGCATACAAAACTACAACCCTTTTGAACTTAACAGTAACTCAATGTTAAGAACTCATGTTAAGACATCAGACATATTGTCACTCCCAGGATTTTCATCCATGTACAAACGCGAAAGTGGTGCGAAAAATAGAGTCGCCAGCAATGTATATTTATCCCAAGAGAGGGAAAGGAAACACCGCATAAACCTGAGGAAGAGGGAAAGGAATGGTCATCGCAACCATAACTTGAGTTCGGGAGTCGGTTACGCGAGAGGAAGGTGTTAGCACCCCACGCGTCCATCGTACTCGATGGGATCCACGCTTGTTATCTAATCTAAGGGTGAGTTATCCTAACATCTATGGTTGTACTAAAACGGGGGAGGGAAAAACAAAGGCAGACTCGGTAGGACGTCGTCGTCCTAGGCCTATGTACTCCCTTTGTGCAATGGGAAATTCAGAGTCAACGTAGTTCGGACCAAGTTCTTTTTGTGTTTTTTATGAGCGACGTTAAGTTCGCGTCTGGCAGTTAGGGTCGATGCCTGTTTGCGACTTAGATGGAAAGTAACGTGCCCTTTTTGAAAATAGCCTTTAGTTTAACAATCCCGCAGGAAAAAAAGGTTTGAAGTTTGTTTGTATTTTTTAAGACATAAGTGACTTGAGTTAGTTCATAACTCACCTTGAACCAAAGTCTATGGCACGGGAATGAATGCATCGCATGGTCGTCCCCAATGGGACATATGCTCAACACTCTAGAAGAATGAAGGGGGGCCCCTCAATCTTCACTTCCTATGTTTAAGGCTTATGTGCAAGGCAAGTTGACCTTATTAAGTATCTTAGAAATTGTTATGGGATGAGAAGAGGGACTCAAAAGAAAAGAAAAACACTACGGGGAAAATCTATCCTAATGTTATCATGCAAAGATGGCCCTGAGGGGAGGATTAGGAGGGAAGACTACCTAATGTTAGCATGCAAAGGATTGAAAGTCTAATGTCTCTCCTACCTCCAGCTTATTCAGAAATTAAGCAGAGCTAGGAATCCTAAAGGGATCATGTGAACAAACACAAGTAAACATTAACCAATTCAATCACAGACAAAGTGAAATCCAACACTTAAAGGAAAAGAAATGAGATGAAAATGAGAAAAAGAGAGTGAGAGTGAACATGGATAACTATCCACACCCTCAAATAACTTACCTCAGCCTTTGCATAAACGGTTAGTACAAAGCAGACATAAGCAGCAATAAGACAAATGGAACCCAAAAAAATCACACCCCAAAGAGAAATGGTTATAAACCAAATGAAACTCATCCAAGTCAGAATGTACACCTTAGAGGTGACCCACAATGTTTACCAAACAAGATCAAGCAAATAGAATGCAAACAAATGGCAAAACACACAAGAAAGTCATCAAAGAAGGAGTGGAGGAAGAATGAGTGGACATGCAAGGTAATCATGCAAGAATGCTTCAACTAATATCCAAGTCAGAATGTGGATGACCTAAACATATGCCTAAACATGCTATACACGTGTCACATGAGGCATACAAACAAGCATCCAAGCATTAAGCATCATCAGAAGAAGGAGAGGGAAGCATGTAAGTGAAACATGTTCAAGTATGCAAGATGAAACATGAATAACATATGACATGAATGCATGCAAAGCTCCTAGGTCAGAAACATACATCAAATGAAATGCATATGAATGATATGGCATGGCATACACAAACCAAACATAAGTCATGAATAAGCATAGATGAGAAGAGGTGAGAAGATAAGTCAAAAGAGGAATGTAAATCAAGCATTGAACATATGCACAAAGTATGCAAAAACCTCACACCTATGACCTATAATTGCAAACAAATGACCTATAATAATTCAAACATGATTTATGAAGTCAAAGAAACAATCCCAAATGATGGCACAAGTGCCTTCTCAAACAAGTAATCAAACATGATCAAAGATGTTCATAAAAGAAGACCTCAAACAAAGAGCAATCAAACAATTATCAAAACACCTTTAACAAATACCAAATTAAAACTCAAAACACCTCAACCAGTGGCAAACAACATGTCAAAAGCTCGTGCCAAAATTCACAAGATAAGTCACTCAAACAATCATGCAAAGATCAAACAAGAAACATGACTCAATATGCAAAAGAAAGGGACTAAAATGCAATATGAAATGATCCTAAAAATATGAGAAAAATGTTTTTATGCATTTCAATATGTTGATGAAACAATGCAAAAAGAATAGACTCAAAATGTTTTATATGCTATGAGAAATAAATTCTACAATGCAAGGTGTGCACAATGAGAACAATTCAAAAAGAAATTACTCAAATAATTAATTCAGATGCTAAAAATAAAATAAAATAAGAAAATAAAATTTGAGAAAATTTTATAAAACTCTAAACATGATTCATGATTTTTTTTTATATTTTTCAGATGCACAAAACTTATTTGAAAAAAATTAAAAATGCAAAACAAGCAATTAAATGAAAATAAAAATAAGTGAAAGAAACATGGGGTGTAAATAGCAACTTATTCACGTTCAGAATTGAAATGGATCAAGAAAAGGGGGTGTGGATATCAAGCCCACACCATAAAGCCCATCAGTGAAATAAAAGAAAATACAATGCAACCCAGTCAACAGTCAGACTCAATATCAACCCTCTGATCAATCTAACGCGTGGCATCAAGTCAATCAAAACAAAAGTAAACATGATAAGAGGCACAGATCCACACACCCACACTAATAACGATGCACACTCACACACAAATTCACTCAAAAATTAAAAAGATCACACGTGAAGGGCACATGACAACATTAATGCGCTGGCATAATAATAACTATCAGATTTCATCAACACACATAAACCAATCATCCAATAGAAACGTGGGGCTCAGATTAAGGGTACATGGTAGTTAGCATAGACTAAAATCACTCAACCAATAAAATAAAACAGATTTTTTAAATGATGTGGCACGCTGTGGACCATCTGATCAAAGCCATGAACGGCCCTGATTGCATCTCCTTCCCTGAAACCCTACCTGACCAGAAACCAAACCAGACGCCGGAGCCCTAGCTCCGGTCGTCTTCTCCGGCGACCTGCGACCAAAAAATTTCCAGAACATGCAAACGAGCACACTATCTTGACCAGAATTTAATGAGTATCACAAATATCACATTATTTTTCACAAACAACCAATATACAAGGAGAATCGAATGAAACAAGTTTGGATTCAAAACCTCAAAACTCACGATACAACCATATTACACGTCCAATCTCAAAATAAAACACATCAGAATCATCAGTGAGTATCATATATTATTTTGCACATCAAAAAATTGAGTTTTAAGAGCATGCAATTGTCACATACCTGAGATTATGCAATTCGTATCCTATGGTACACTGGTTATTAGCTTCAGATGGTGGTTGATTCGCGCTCTATGGATCCCAAGGATTAATATTGTGAAGGAATTTTTTGAAAAGCTTTTGTGAGTGAGGAGATTTGAAGGAGAGAAGGATTAGGGTTAAAACTTGAAATCTGATCAAAATAACTTGCCTCCCCTCCAATGAGTGCATGAGTAAGCTTATATACTTTAGGTCATTCCACTGATTATCATTTAGGTCTTATTAATTCCTTGATTAATGAGCTTTGGGTGATTTTGGAAATTTGCATTTTGAATCATACACCCCCCTCCATGCATGTACACCCAAGCTTCCTATGATGGATCACTAACTTATCAATTGCTAATCACACCTGAATGGAATTTGGGCCTTGAAATGTCCTTGTTTGTGAGTTTTGATGCACCTTGCCATTTTGCATAATGTGAAATAAGTGATGAATAAGTCATGGATCCACTTGATTCCAAGGCCAAAGATGATCCTCATGAGGTGAAATTGGATGTTGGAATGTGACTTGAAGCAATAGAATCAATTATAGGTCCATATGTCCCAAAGTGCAAAAGTTGTGAAAATGGAACCATGAGAAAACCCTAAAAACCACCTTGCCTTCTTTTGATCATAACTTGAGTTTCACAAATGATATGGAGACCATCTAGTACTTGTTGGAAAAGGGAGAAAAATATCTTCAATTTCATGTTTGAGAAAAATTCATTTGAAGCTTTCTTGGTGGTGAAAAGTCAAGTTGAATGTAGTGCAAAAACTTGCTAAAAATGGAAACTTTCAAATTATAGGTCATTTCCATATTTAGTAACTTTAGCACAAACTCTTGATCCTTGATAAATGGTATGAAACTTGACCCTTAAAGACCATATGAGGATGTGAGACCTTGAAAACCTTGAAGAGAACCTCAAAATCTCATAGTTGACTTCCCCTCTCACTGTTGACTTTTCTCCAATTCTCCTGATTTGCAATCCGTTGGCCAATTGAACCTCTCATGAACCAAACTGATGGACAATCTTCCATTCCTAGATACTTGGGGACCCAAGGAATACCATGGAATCAAGTCTTGCCCAAAAAATCAGAAATAAACTGACTTTATAGCAAACCCTAATTTTGGTACCCTCAGTCTAGGAGGAAATATCACAGTTTCCAAATCCAAATTCCTCTGAATATGATGAGTATCCTCTCCAACAAAGATAAGATGTGCCATTTGGTGATGATAAAAAACCAAGGGGCTTGCCCATTGGAGCAATAAACCCAATAATCTCAAAACCCTAGTTTCTGCACTGGTTAGGAGAGAGTGGTTCACTTGAGATCTCCTGCCAATTGTGAAATCTTGATGATGTGATAGACCAAATAGGATCTCTTGGCCCCCAAGGCCCCTTTGTAACTCAAATAATGGTGGCATCAATAACCATTTCTCCTCTTGATCTCTAGGACAATATATGGACTTTTGCTTGACCCTTTGAAGAACACCTTCTCCTCTTGAACTGCCTCAAGCACCTTGACCCCAAGCTAAGAACCAAAGATATGCACAAATGATAATGCAACAATGAAATGAAACATAAGCCAGTTAGTACTAAAGTAAGGAGAGCAAATTTTGGGGTGCTACAGATGCCCCTATTCAATCAACTTGGCCCTGAAGGTATGATAGCAATGGTTGTCATGCGTTCAAAGGATTCACGGGGATTGAATACCAAAAGAAACCTGAAATTTTCAATCCTCAAAGGAGGGACGACTCCATTGGGGAACAAGTAATAAATGCTGCACTTGTCACAACACGTACGAGTGTTGGAAACCAATACGAACAATGTATTGGAATGTCATGAAATAAACACAAACGAGTGTTAACTACGCTGGGGATAAACACGGACGGGTGTCAAGGAGTCAAAGATATCAGATACGAACAGGGTACCGAAAAGATACACGGGCGGGTGTAAAAAGGTTCAATACGTACGGGTATCGAAAAGATACACGGACGGGTGTAAAAGGGTTCAATACAGACGGGTACTGAAAAGATACACGGACGGGTGTAAAAAGGTTCAATACGGACGGGTATCAAAAAGATACACGGACGGGTGTAAAAAGGTTCAATACGGACGGGTATCGAAAAGATACATAGACGGGTGTAAAAGGGTTCAATACGGACGGGTACTGAAAAGATACACGGACGGGTGTAAAAAGGTTCAATACGGACGGGTATCGAAAAGATACACGGACGAGTGTAAAAGGGTTCAATACGGACGGGTACTGAAAAGATACACGGACGGGTGTAAAAGGGTTCAATACGGACGGGTATCGAAAAGATACACGGACGGGTGTAAAGAGTTCAATACGGACGGGTATCGAAAAGATACACGGACGGGTGTAAAATGATTCAATACGGACGGGTGTCAAAAAGGTACACGGACGGGTGTAAAAGCATTCAATACTGACGGGTATCGAAAAGGTACACGGACGGGTGTAAAAAGTTTCAATACGGACGGGTATCGAAAAGGTACACGGACGGGTGTAAAAAGGTAAATTTACTGGGGATTGATCTCGCTGGGGAATGGAAGGCAACACGGACGGGTGTCATCCAAAGGTCAATATGGACGGGTATCGAAATCAAAGGTTCAAACACGGACGAGTGCTGAAAGGACACGGACGGGTGTCAAAAGTCAATACGGACGGGCATTGGCCTAAAAGGTCAAAACACGGACGGGTGCTGAAAGGACACGGACGGGCGTCAAATATCAATGCAGACAGGCATTGAACCAAAGGTTCAAACACGGACGGGTGCTGAAAGAACCCGGACGGGTGCCAAATGTCAATACGGACGGGCATTGAAACAAAAGTTCAAACACGGACGGGTGCTGAAAGGACACGGACGGGTGCCAAATGTCAATACGGACGGGCATTGGCTTAAAAGGTTCAAACACGGACAGGTGCTGAAAGGACACGGACGGGTGTCAAAAGTCAATGCAGACGGGTATTGAAACAAAGGTTCAAACACGGACGGGTGCTGAAAGAACACGGACGGGTATCTGACGGTAAAAACCCTTGAGGGAATAAACCAAAGGACCACCTGGACGAAGGGGTAAAAATGAAAACATGGATTAACGCTCCTGGCAAACAACTCTACAAGGGAATGTCAAATATTGCTTTGAATGACTAAACCCAACACTTGTGGAGTAAAGTCGAATGATATTCTCCGAAATCTGCTTTTTTCCCAACGAAGGAAAACTCAAACCTGGCTTATGCTTCGGATGCCTATGTTTGAATTTTGCCGTAATGCTCCACACGAAATGGAAATGCTACGCATTTGAGGATTCAATGCAAATGCTTATGATATGCAAAAAAGGGTCCCTCCAGCAAAATAAATGCTGGAGAGAAAAAACCAATTCAGCTGAGGATGACAAAAATAAATTATCCTCTGAATCCAGGAACTCTGCTGAGAAGGATCACACTGACCGACTCTTTGGATCCACAACTTCTGCCGGGGATGAATTCCAAAAGCATATGCACTCTACTGGGGATTACACATGTCCTTTACTGAAGGTGACATCGAACCTGAGATTCCTCCTCTGCTGGGGGAGTTGAGAATGAATGCCTATAATGGAACCAGAAGTCTGTTACTGAGGATTGCCAATAACAGATGGGCTTAGGACCTACTAGGGGATGCCAGCCCATAATACCATCCTGCTTGGGAAAAACAGTCCATAATACCATCCTGCTTGGGGATACTACTGAACTTAGCCTGCTGATGGGGAGAATGACTTTACTCTCACCTTGCTGGGGATTAGAATATGACATCGTCGGTGAAAGCACGCTTCCTAACTGGATGGGGAAAGTGAACACCCTGATTCTGTGGGGAAATAACATCTTGATCCAGAGAAAATACTTCCCAAGTCTCCTGTTGGGGAAGGTCTGCTCTGCTGAGGAAAGGTGCAATCTCAATGCTGGGGAGAGCAACCCTACTAAGGGAGTACAATGCTGTTACCCTACAAGTCAAATAACAACAAATAGAATATGCCACAACATGACTATCACCATTAATGCCTAAGTAATTTCTACTGCTTTTCGTTATGCTCCGCAAAGCTCGAAGTTTTATATGCAATGTTTATCAAAAATATCGGACGTTTTTGCAAACAAAACAGTAAAAGTAAAACAAACAACGGAAAGCTCTCTGAGTGAAATGAAAATTTTATTGAGAAAAGTGGCCTGTAAATAGGCATTTACAATTGGAAGCAATTCCTAAAAAGAGGTAATTGCGCAAAAGCAAAAGGAAAATACACATGTCGGCAATGCGGGAACAGATATCCACAATGATTCGACTCAGTTATGACCCATATGTCTTGCTTATCCACAAATATCTTGACCTTTAAAGAGACTAATTGTACTGATTCCTTTCTTTCAGAATTTCCAGGTATTGAAAGTGCTCACAGATCGAACGCAGACCATAGCCTTTCGCTTATAAATCCTTAACTTTTGCCTGGATCTCCCTTTTCGGGTTTTCAATCCATCGGGATACCCATTCTTGCCAAAGTTGCCTTTACCAGTTTTCAACTTTGCGGGTTTACACGTTTCTTTTTTACATTTTATCCCTAATTTTTGCCCGAACCTTTTCCTTTTTATGGTTCACCGGGATGCCCCTTTTTTGCCTGGACTTTCTTTTTACGTCCAGTGGGTCTCTTTTATGCGAAGTATTTTTTGACTACGTCTGCGTTCACAAGGGACGTAAAATCTTCGCCATCCATAGTTAAAAGTAGTAAGGCTCCACCAGAGAAAACCTTTCTTACCACATATGGCCCTTCGTAGTTTGGAGTCCATTTGTCCCTGTGATCTGTCTGAGGAGGAAGGATCCTTTTCAACACCAATTCACCTGTCTGAAAACTCCGAGGACGCACTTTCTGGTCAAAGGCGTTCTTCATCCTGCTCTGATACAACCGACCATGTCCGATGGCTGCCAATCTCTTTTCTTCAATAAGGTTCAATTGATCCAACCTGGAACGCACCCATTCAGCTTCATCAAGCTTCACATCTGCCAGAATTCTCAAAGACGGAATCTCGACCTCTAAGGGTAAAACTGCTTCCATACCATATACCAGTGAGAAAGGGGTTGCCCCAGTTGACGTACGCACCGAAGTACGGTAACCATGTATGGCATAAGGTAGCATCTCATGCCAGTCCTTATATGTTACCACCATTTTATGCACAATCTTCTTGATATTCTTATTCGCTGCCTCAACATCACCATTCATCTTTGGACGATATGGAGAAGAATTGTGATGCTCGATCTTGAAACTCTGACATAATTCCTTCATCATCTTATTGTTCAAATTCGAGCCATTATCGGTAATGATTCTCTCCGGGACCCCATAACGACAGATGATGTCCTTCTTTATAAACCGGGCTACCACTTGCTTGGTGACGTTGGCGTACGAGGCTGCCTCCACCCACTTTGTGAAATAGTCAATGGCAACTAAAATGAAATGATGCCCGTTGGAAGCAGTGGGCTCAATCTTTCCAATCATATTTATGTCCCACATTGCAAAAGGACAAGGAGATGATAACACGTTTAGAGGCGTAGGCGGTACATGCATCCTATCTGCATAAATCTGGCATTTATGGCACTTTCGGGCGTACTTGAAATAATCAGACTCCATAGTCATCCAGTAATATCCTGCCCTCAACAACTTTCTAGCCATGGTGTGTCCACTGGAATGAGTACCGAAAGAACCCTCGTGAACTTCCTCCATCAACAAACTTGCCTCGTGTTCATCAACACAACGAAGCAAGACCATATCGAAGTTCCTCTTATATAACACATCATCTTTGTTCAGAAAGAAGTTTCCTACCAACCTTCTTAGAGTCTTCTTATCCTTGATGGAGGCACCCTCTGGATACTCCTGTCTCTTCAGAAAAACCTTAATATCATGATACCACGGTTTGCCATCTGGCACTTCTTCAATCGCAAACACAAAAGCTGGTCTGTCCAGACGCATGATTCTAATTGAAGGTGCTTTATTCCAACGGTTCACCTTATACATGGATGCCAATGTCGCTAACGCATCAGCCATCTGATTCTCAGCTCGGGGCACGTGATGAAAATCCACCTTGTCAAAGAAAGGTAACAACCTCCTGGCATAGTTGTTATAAGGTACCAAATTTTCCTAGCGAGTCTCCCACTCTCCTATAATCTGATTAACTACCAACGCGGAATCACCATAGACATCGAGGTTCTTAATTCTCAAATCAATTGCTTCCTCTAACCCCATGATGTAAGCTTCATATTCTGCCTTGTTGTTGGTACACACAAACGCTAACCGGGCAGTGAAAGGTATATGAGAACCCTTCGGGGTCGTAATGATTGCCCAAATTCCATTACCATATGAGTTGACAGCCCCATCAAAAATCAGCTTCCACTGAGACCCAATCTCAGGTCCTTCGTCAGGCAGAGGCTTTTCACAATCTTTCATTTTCAGAAACATAACATGCTCGTCCAGAAACTCAAACTTCATTGGCTGATAATCCTCGACCGACTGTTCAGCAAGATATTCTGACAGAACACTTCCCTTAATGGCCTTCTGGGAAACATACTGAATATCGTATTCTGTCAAAACCATCTGCCAATGGGATATCCTTCCAGAAAGTTCTTGCTTCTCAAACACGTACTTAATCGGATCCATCTTCGAAATCAACAAGGTAGTGTGGTTTAACATATACTGCCTCAGGCGCTTGGCTGCCCAAGCGAGTGCACAACATGTCTTTTCCAACATAGAGTATCTTGATTCACAATCAGTGAACTTCTTACTCAGGTAGTAAATGGCGTGCTCTTTCCTACCTGTCTCGTCGTGTTGACCGAGCACACAACCCATTGAGTTCTCAAGAACCGTAAGGTACATAATTAACGGTCTCCCGGACACCGGTGGCATAAGGACTGGAGGTTCCTGCAAATACTTCTTTATCCTTTCAAACGCCTCTCGACAATTTTCATTCCACCTGACCTCTTGATCCTTTCTTAACAACTTGGAAATTGGTTCACACGTGGCTTTCAGATGAGAGATGAACCTAGCAATGTAATTCAACCTCCCCAAGAAACCACAAACCTCTTTCTCTATTCTTGACTCAGGCATCTCCTGTATGGCTCTTATTTTTGCAGGATCAACCTCGATACCTCTTTCACTAATAATGAATCCCAGCAATTTACCAGACCTCACGCCGAAAGTGCACTTGTTCGGATTCAATCTCAGTCTAAACTTCCTCAACCTTTCAAACAACTTCTGGAGGTTTACCAAGTGTTCTTCCCCTGTCTGTGACTTCGCAATCATGTCATCAGCATAGACTTCAATCTCCTTGTGAATCATATCATGAAAGAGAGTCACCATTGCCCGCTGATAGGTTGCCCCAACATTATTCAGTCCAAAGGACATTACCTTGTAGCAAAATGTTCCCCACGGTGTTATGAACGTTGTTTTCCCCATGTCCTCTGGGGCCATTTTGATTATGTTATACCCAGAGAAGCCATCCATGAAGGAAAACACAGAATATTGAGCAGTATTGTCTACTAACACGTCAATGTGGGGGAGCGGGAAATCATCCTTCGGGCTCGCCCTATTCAAATCTTGGTAATCAACACACATCCTGACCTTCCCATCCTTCTTAGGTACAGGTACGATATTAGCAACCCACGGAGGATAATTTGTCACAGTAAGAAATCCGGCGTCCAACTGTTTCTGAACCTCTTCCTTGATCTTGACAGCCATATCTGGTTTCGTCCTTCTCAGTTTCTGCTTGACTGGAGTACAACCCTCTTTAAGCGGCAACCGGTGTGCAACAATGTCAGTGTCAAGCCCGGGCATGTATTGGTAAGACCAGGCGAAGATATCCACATAATCTCGAAGCAACTCAACCAATCTTCCTTTAACAGTGTCTTCCAAGGCAGTCCCAACCCTTACTTCTCATTTAACATCCTTGGTTCCCAGATTAACAGTCTCAACCTCCTCCTGATGAGGTAGAATAACCCTTTCCTCTTTTTCAGTAACCTGGCTAGTTCTTCTGGCAAGTCACAGTCTTCGTCAATCTCTTCTTCGGCCTGATAGATGGGATTGTCGAAGTCATATCGAGCCATAGCTAAGTCATGATGGGTGGAATCTGAACAAAGGAACCTGCATGATGGATGTTTTATGTTTATTATGAGTGCAACAAACAAGAAAACACATTGCCATTTTGATGTGGGTTAATGCAAAAAGTAAAAAACAGAAAAACAGGGATCAAAATATTTGAATGAAAAAACGTCCTTTATTGATGATAAAAGTAGCAAATAAAACATCCAAGCCCTACAAATAAATATCACTACGTCTTGGGTAGAACTTAGGATTTAACATAACAGAAAACAAAAGTAAATTACTCCGGGCGAGTCACTTGGATGACTTTCTCGGAAGACCAGTTACCTAGACTCTGACCAGGGGTGCAGGGACGAATCCATTCATCCATGTCACAGTCACTATCTCCTTCATCCTCAATAGCATTAACCTGATTAAAGAAAACCCCAGCACTTGTGAACCGAATCGGACCAGCATACTTGGGAGGCTCTTGAGCTCGTCGGGGTGGCTTGTACCCTAGTCCATGGGTATCCTTCTTCCTTTGAACATTAATGACACCGCCCCACTTCTGAGAACCACCAGCTTCAACTATAGCGCGCGCCTCTTTGAAAGAGGACATCGGAACCTCTGGTTGTCTGACAACTTCGGGTTGGGAAACCACCTCAGGCTGACTGACTGGCTTTGGGGGTTCCTCGGGAATTTTCACAGCTTCAAAGGCTTGGTACAAAGTTTCCTGTACTTCACCATCTACCTCTACATACTTGAAGGTCGATAGGTGACTCACCATGATCTCTTCCTCACCACAAACAGTTACAACGTGGCCATCCACCATATACTTCAACTTTTGGTGCAGCGTAGATGTTACTGCCCCAGCACTATGGATCCAAGGGCGACCCAAAAAACAACTATAGGCAGGCTGAATATCCATTATGTAAAAGGTGGTGTTAAAAATCTCAGGACCCACCTTGATTGGCAGGACTAACTCTCCAAAAACTGACCTCTTGGAACCATCAAAAACACGTACCACCAAGTCACTCGATGTACAAATCAACCCACGAGTATCTCACTTCATCAAAGCCTTCTTCGGCAGCACATTCAAAGATAACCCAGTATCAACTAACACATGCGACATTAAGGAACCACGGCATTCCACTGAAATATGCAGAGCGTTGTTGTGATTCCTCCCAGCTGGAGTCAGATCTAAATCGGTGAAACCCAAACCGTTACCAGCATTCACATGAGCCACAACCCCTTCTAACTGGTTGACAGATATTTCCTGCGGTACATAAGCCATGTTCAGAACCTTCAGTAATGCATTTCGGTGTGCCTCAGAGCACAACAGTAAGGATAGAATGGAAATCTTCGATGGAGTTTGGTGAAGTTGATCAACAATCTTGAAATCACTTTTCCTGATCAATCTCATAAACTCCTCTACATCTTCTGAGAAAGTATCCCCAACTGGCTTTGTCACAAGATTATTCACTTCCTGCCTCTGTATAGACTCATCCATCACCTGTTTACCTTTGTCTTGTTTTGAACTGCCAACTTGATCCTCAGGCGGAATAAAGACTCTACCACTCCTAGTGATAGCCCCTGCTTCAACAAGATTTTCAACCCCTGTATTCACAGCTGATGTCTTTACCAATTCCTGCTTCTTACCATTAACAAATACCTCGGCCCCATAGTTCCATGGGATGCCCTTGGTACTCTCATACGGGACTGGTCCAGGAACAGTGATAATGACCGGCGCTGGTCTCGCCGACGCTGATATAGTTATTGTCTTGAATGGAATTGTTATTGTGGAAACATCAATCTCTCTGTCAGTAACTTTACTCTGCCTACAACCCCTGTCAAACTGTAATATCCCTTCACTGATCATTCTCTAAATACCTGCTTTCAATAAATCACAACCGCCTGGCTGCGACACACATCCTACACAACCTTCATCACAGGCGGGAAATACCCCTCCCTTCAATGGTCTTTCCTTCACCACACCCAATGGAGTTTGGACTTCGTTCACATCTGAAATTAAACTCAAGTCTTCACAGTCTTTAATAATAGCATTGACCCTCGGCCCACCGTGATTCGGCATCGGGTTCTGATTCACATTTGGAGCATCATTGGAGAAATTGATGGCTTTGGAATCCACTAAATCTTGAACCAGATGCTTAAAAGCTCTACAGTTCTTAGTATGATGTCCGGGTGCTCCAGAATGGAATTCACAGTGGGCATTGGCGTCATAGCCGGGAGGTGGATTACCAGTAGGTGGAGCCAATGTTCTCTTCTGAATTAACTGTAGATGTAACAAGTGATGAAATAATTGAGAGTAGGGAATAGGCGGAGTGTCAAGATGCCTATCCCGCCTAGACGCAGGCTGTGGTCTGCGAGGAACCTGATTTTGTTGTTGAGGTACTGCTGGCTGCTGAGGTGCTGCTGGGATGGTTACAGAAGCCACCCGCTGATTGAAATTCTGACGAGGTCCTTCTCTACCACGATATGAAAACACAGAGTTTATATCTCCCTCTTTCTTCTTGTAACCACTAGCATACGACTTCTTACCTCCTCCAGATAAGGACCCATCACCGCTTAATATTTTTCCCGCCTTAATTCCGCTTTTCACCATTTCTCCTACTAAGATGAGATCAGCAAACTTTCCAGTCATACACGGTACCAGCTTTTCATAGTAATGACCCTGCAAGGTGGCCATAAACATACCAATCATTTCACGTTCAACAAGGGAGGCTGAACCCTTGCTGCCAATTCACGCCACCTCTGGGCGTACTCCTTGAAACTCTCATTGTTCTTCTGTGATAAGTTCTACAGCTGTGTTCTGTTAGGAGCCATGTCAGTGTTATATTGATAGTGTCTAATAAATGCCCCTGACAGATCTCTCCAACTACGCACATCTTTCCTTTCTAGTTGCATATACCACTCCAGGGATGCCCCAGATAGGCTATCCTGGAAGCAATGCATCATCAATTTTTCATTCTTCACATGCGCAGCCATTTTACTCGCGTATGCCCTGACGTGAGTCCTTGGGCAAGACATACCATTATACTTCTCGAAAGTGGGAGTCTGAAACTTGTGCGGGATAACAACGCCTGGAACCAGCCCCAAATCCTCTAGATCCATACCCACAGAATCCTGATTTACAACACCCCTCAGTTGTTCCCCAATCAACCTAAACCTCTGATCATTGTCAATTTAGGAACCAACATCCCCACCTGGCACATAGAATGCATCATCTTGAACATCATCATACTGACGGCCATGAATTGCGCAGACACTGTTACCTCCCCCCACTAAAGTGGGAACCACAACATTTTCTCCTCCGCCCGAAGGGATCACAACACCAGTAACAGGAATACCTCCGCCCGGAGGGCCATTCTGAACATTATTACCAGTAACACCAGTATGAACTCCTCCATGAAGGACACCCTCTTCATTAATTCTCGCAATCAGTGGCTGAACAAGAGTCCTTAACTGCTCTTGGCCTTGAGCTACACCTTGCATTAAATCCATGAATTGATTCATCCGGGTCCGCATCTCAGTCATCTCGGCTTATAGTTGATCCATGACTTTCTTTTGATTTTGTCTGGTAGAATACCGGTGAATGTGTTGATGCGCAATCCTGCGCTGAGGATGAGAACAAGATAAGAACACCAGAGATAAACACTTGTTATGAAAAATAATCATGAATATGCAAATACAAATGAACATGTTTGAATATTCGCAGGGCGATCCACCCCTTGATTCCAGTTTAACAACAAGATAGAACGGAACTTCTGCTCATGTATTAAGAAAAACCAGAGGATAACCAATTGTCAACAATCACAACCGAAAATAATAAGTCTGAACACAATAATCACAGATCCCAACCAACAAGCCTGGTGGTGATCCAAATACAATAAAAGAAAATAGAAAACTACGGCATGTCATCAAAGTCCACAAGTGCCAATCCCCCCATCCATTATGCTCTTTGCTCCAGTCTTGAATTTCCTTGAACATCTTTTTGGTGTCGGGATGCTTCGGTCTCTGAATTAGCTCTTGAATGAGAACGTCTCTCCTATGCATGATCCCTTTCAAGTATCGGCAATGCAACTCCCAAGCGTCTTCTCCAAAAACACCATCCATGCTAGGACCCTCATTTCTAGGTCTCTTCACTTCAGCTTGGATCTTCAGTTCCTCTATGGAGGCTATGGCTTCATTGAGTCGACCCTCGACTGCTTGTCTCTGGAATACCCCTGATAGGATCTCAGCGTATTTTTTCTTGAGCTTCAACTTCAATTGATTAATCTGAGCTAGATAATCGTCTTCCTTTCGCTTATTATCAGCCATTACCGTGTCTCGGTGAGCATTGAACTTATGAATTTTCAACAAAGCCTTGGCCAATTCCTCCTTCTTAGACTTGAGAACCTTACTAATACCCTCTAGAGCTTGCTTTATCCTTTGTCTGGCTGTGACCTTGTCAGCTAGCTCCTTTTCTAGCGCTGTTTCAACTCGGCGATATGAACAGCTTCACCCCGCTCATGTTTCAACTGGTAAATCTCTCTTTGTAGCTCACTGTTTTCTTCTCGCAGCTTTTCCTTTTCATCCCACAACTTGTTAAACTTCTCTATCTCAACTTTGGAGAATGGCAAAAGCTCCTTCTCTACCCTTTTCTGAATCCAATCTTCGTACGCAGGAAATGTTTTGTTGTTGCTCTTCCCAAAATAAGTCTTCCCCTTCTTATGACGATCTTCCCAAGTATTTGCAGCTTCTTTTAACAGTTCTGGATTGATTTCCCCACTCAGATATAGAGATTCTTGGACCTCCTCGTCTTTTGGTGGCTCTTTCAAGGCATACCCGAATTGCCTAATAGCAAGAATAGGGTTGTAGTTAATTCCCCCTTTCCTTCCTATTAGAGGCACATTTGGGAGACCTCCACAACTAATCATGATATCTTGGCCCAACAAGTCACGGTTAACCCAAATTAGATTATCTGCCCTCAAGCCCATTAATCTTTTGGACCAATCCAATGTT
Organism: Lathyrus tuberosus; assembly: GCA_022829125.1. Classification (NCBI taxonomy): domain Eukaryota; kingdom Viridiplantae; phylum Streptophyta; class Magnoliopsida; order Fabales; family Fabaceae; genus Lathyrus; species Lathyrus tuberosus. Next base: position 1,317,016 of record JALAZF010000532.1, on the reverse strand, counting down.
CCTTGAGTATCTACAAATGCCCCAGATTTGGGAAGATGATCTGCCAACCATTTGTAGAAGACTGGCGCACAATAATTAAGGGGTCCTCCCCTCCTCTTCTCGTTCTTATAATGCACTGAGTGGTACAGATCTCCAAGAAAAGTAGGTACCGGATTCTTCATGGTAAATATCTGGACAGCGTGCATGTCCACAAAATCCTTCACATTTGGGAACAACACCGTTCCATAGACACACATAGCCAAGATGGCATTGAAAACCGACCAACATCTAGCCTTAGCATGTACAGCAGCCTGTTCTACCAAAAATTTCACGTGAAAGCCTTTACACCCTCCCTTACTAGCAACGTTGTTTTTCAACAAAGATGGATCCAAATGGAAAGCCTCGGAGACCCTTTCTAAATCAGGAAGCTCTTTAGAAGGATAGAAAGGAGCCTCTTCTTTGATAGAAATATCCAGAATGAGAGAAAATTCCTCCAATGTCGGAGCCAAAAGATAATCAATGAATAGAAAACAACGCAGGTGAGGGTCATAGAATTGCACCAGAGTGTGCAAAGCCCTATACTCGTATTCAGTGATGTTGCGAGAAAAATTCAAAATTCTTCCATACTCTCCTCTAAAGTCTGCCAATACCCCAGGTTCTGCCATAGACACAATCTTGTGAACAGGATCCAGGATAAGTGATGGGAACTTGTACACTATGATGTTCTTTCTCTTCTCAGTACTCATCCTTAATAGTCTTCAAAAACCAGAATCAAAGTTAGGATGCAGCCCTGCAAATGAATAAACATGTTAGGATGCAAAATGATGATGCAAATGCACACATGGGATCAAGGATGCCACACAGACTGGACAACTGCTGCACTGAATAAGCTGATTAATCTCAAAGGTCTGCCCAAATACCCAGAATACCAGAATAACCATAGTACCACACTGATAAATCTGCTGACCAGAAAACCGGGTATGTTGAAGGTCAAGGTTACCTGCAAACCTGTAAACACCCTGCCCTCTCACATGTGGGTACTAGAAAGCCAAGGATCCTCAATATCACAGGCTCTCAGGTCGAGAAATGATGATACGTTCACCATTTCTGGTTTGGCATCATCACCAATCGAGGAGGCCTCAACTGATTCCCCTTAAAAAGAAACATCCTATGGCAAGTCCTCAGTTTCGGCACTGAGGTCGAGAAGCAATAGTACATTCATCCTTCGGGGTACAGTACTATCGCCAATCGAGGAGTGCTTCCACTTATTCTTTTCCAAAAGGAAACCCTAGAGCATGTTCCCAGCATTGGGTCCTCAGATCGACAGGTGTAATGGGTTTGACATTTTGGTCTGCCATTATCACATCTCGGGAGGAGTGCCGTTACTGAGTCCTCGAGAATGGTCGCCAGAGTCGACAGTTTTCCAGGTTACATTCCATCATCTGCACCAATGCGCAGGATAGAACATTACCAAAGAAAACCTCGTCTGGATGTGGAGTTTTCATGTATACTACGTCTGGCCAAATGCCACACAAGTCACACTACTTTCCACGTTAATCCTACGTGTATGCTCAAGCCTGGGTATTGGGCTTATCTCTCAGAACTCCCAACCCGCCAAACAGTAAAACAGTGCAGCAGACAATAATAATATGCAATGCAGAAAATGCGGTAAAAATAGAATACAACAAATAAATCAAAACAAAAAAAACAAAAACACCCAAAGAGAACAAAAACAAACAAGCGCTAGGACTGACTCGCTTAGGGAACCAGATTTCCCCAGCAGAGTCGTCAGCTGTCGCTCCCAGGATTTTCATCCAGGTACAAACGCGAAAGTGGCGCAGAAAACAGAGTCGCCAGTAATGTATATTTATCCCAAGAGATGGAAAGGAAACGCCGCATAAACCTGAGGAAGAGGGAAAGGAATGGTCATCGCAACCATAACCTGGGTTCGGGAGTCGGTTACGCGAGGGGAAGGTGTTAGCACCTCACGCGTCCATCGTACTCGATGGGATCCATGCTTGTTGTCTAATCTAAGGGTGAGTTATCCTAACATCTATGGTTGTACTAAAATGGGGGAGGGAAAAACAAAGACAGACTCGGTAGGATGTCGTCGTCCTAGGCCTACGTACTCCCTTTGTGCAATGGGAAATTCAGAGTCAACGTAGTTCGGACCAAGTTCTTTTTGTGTTTTTTATGAGCGACGTTAAGTTCGCATCTGGCAGTTAGGGTCGATGCCTGTTTGCGACTTAGATGGAAAGTAACGTGCCCTTTTTGAAAATAGCCTTTAGTTTGACAATCCCGCAGGACAAAAAGGTTTGAAGTTTGTTTGTATTTTTTAAGACAGGAGTGACTTGAGTTAGTTCATAACTCACCTTGAACCAAAGTCTATGACACGGGAATGAATGCATCCCATGGTCGTCCCCAATGGGACGTATGCTCAACACTCTAGAAGAATGAAGGGGGACCCCTCAATCTTCACTTCCTATGTTTAAGGCTTGTGTGCAAGGCAAGTTGACCTTATTAAGTATCTTAGAAATTGTAATGGGATGAGAAGAGGGACTCAAAAGAAAAGAAAAACACTACGGGGAAAATCTATCCTAATGTTATCATGCAAAGATGGCCCTGAGGGGAGGATTAGGAGGGAAGACTACCTAATGTTAGCATGCAAAGGATTGAAAGCCTAATGTCTCTCCTACCTCCAGCTTAATCAGAAATTAAGCAGAGCTAGGAATCCTAAGGGGATCATGTGAACAAACACAAGTAAACATTAACCAATTCAATCACAGACAAAGTGAAATCCAACACTTAAAGGAAAAGAAATGATATGAAAATGAGAAAAAGAGAGTGAGAGTGAACATGGATAACTATCCACACCCTCAAATAACTTACCTCAGCCTCTGCATAAACGGTTAGTACAAAGCAGACATAAGCAGCAATAAGACAAATGGAACCCAAACAAATCACACCCCAAAGAGAAATGGTTACAAACCAAATGAAACTCATCCAAGTCAGAATGTACACCTTAGAGGTGACCAACAATGTTTACCAAACAAGATCAAGCAAATAGAATGCAAACAAATGGCAAAACACACAAGAAAGTCATCAAAGAAGGAGTGGAGGAAGAATGAGTGGACATGCAAGGTAATCATGCAAGAATGCTTCAAATAATATCCAAGTAAGAATGTGGATGACCTAAACATGTGCCTAAACATGCTATACACGTGCCACATGAGGCATACAAACAAGCATCCAAGCATTAAGCATCATCAGAAGAAGGAGAGGGAAGCATGTAAGTGAAACATGTTCAAGTATGCAAGATGAAACATGAATAACATATGACATGAATGCATGCAAAGCTCCTAGGTCAAAAACATACATAAAATGAAATGCAAATGAATGATATGGCATGGCATACACAAACCAAACATAAGTCATGAATAAGAATAGATGAGAAGAGGTGAGAAGATAAGTCAAAAAAGGCATGTAAATCAAGCATTGAACATATGCACAAAGTATGCAACAACCTCACACCTATGACCTATAATTGCAAACAAATGACCTATAATAATTCAAACATGATTTATGAAGTCAAAGAAACAATCCCAAATGATGGCACAAGTGCCTTCTCAAACAAGTAATCAAACATGATCAAAGATGTGCATAAAAGAAGACCTCAAACAAAGAGCAATCAAACAATTAGCAAAACACCTTTAACAAATACCAAATTAAAACTCAAAACACCTCAACCAGTGGTAAACAACATGTCAAAAGCTCATGCCTAAATTCACAAGATAAGTCACTCAAACAATCATGCAAAGATCAAACAAGAAACATGACTCAATATGCAAAAGAAAGGGACTAAAATGCAATATGAAATGATCCTAAAAATATGAGAAAAATGTTTTTATGCATTTCAATATGTTGATGAAACAATACAAAAATAATGGACTCAAAATGTTTTATATGCTATGAGAAATAAATTCTACAATGCAAGGTGTGCACAATGAGAACAATTCAAAAAGAAATTACTCAAATAATTAATTCAGATGCTAAAAATAAAATAAAATAAGAAAATAAAATTTGAGAAAATTTTATAAAACTCTAAACATGATTCATGATTTTTTTTTATAATTTTCAGATGCACAAAACTTATTTGAAAAAAATTAAAAATGGAAAACAAGCAATTTAATGAAAATAAAAATAAGTGAAAGAAACATGGGGTGTAAATAGCAACTTATTCACGTTCAGAATTGAAATGGATCAAGCAAAGGGGGTGTGGATATCAAGCCCACACCACAAAGCCCATCAGCGAAATAAAAGAAAATACAATGCAACCCAGTCAACGGTCATACTCAATATCAACCCTCTAATCAATCTAACGCGTGGCATCAAGTCAATCAAAACAAAAGTAAACATGATGAGAGGCACAAATCCACACACCCACACTAATAACGATGCACACGCACACAAAAAATCACTCAAAAATTAAAAAGATCACACGTGAAGGGCACATGACAACATTAATGCGCTGGCGTAATAATAACCATCCGATTTCATCAACGCACATAAACCAATCATCAAATAGAAACGTGGGGCTCAGATTAAGGGTACATGGTAGTTAGCATAGAATAAAATCACTCAACCAATAAAATAAAACAGATTTTTTAAATGATGTGGCACGCTGTGGACCATCTGATCAAAGCCATGAACGGCCTTGATTGCATCTCCTTCCCTGAAACCCTACCTGACCGGAAACCAAACCAGACGCCAGAGCCCTAGCTCCTGTCGTCTTCTCCGACGACCTGCGACCAAAAAATTTCCAGAACATGCAAACGAGCACACTATCTTTACCAGAATTTAATGAGGATCACAAATATCACATTATTTTTCACAAACAACCAATATACAAGGAGAATCGAATGAAACAAGTTTGGATTCAAAACCTCAAAACTCACGATACAACCATATTACACGTCCAATCTCAAAATAAAACACATCAGAATCATCAGTGAGTATCATAGATTATTTTGCACATCAAAAAATTAAGTTTTAAGAGCATGCAATTGTCACATACCTGAGATTATGCAATTCGTATCCTATGGTACACTGGTTATTAGCTTCAGATGGTGGTTGATTCGCGCTCTATGGATCCCAAGGATTAATATTGTGAAGGAATTTTTTGAAAAGCTTTTGTGAGTGAGGAGATTCTAAGGAGAGAAGGATTAGGGTTAAAACTAGAAATCTGATCAAAATAACGTGCCTCCCCTCCAATGAATGCATGAGTAAGCTTATATACTCTAGGTCATTCCACTGATTATCATTTAGGTCTTATTAATTCCTTGATTAATGAGTTTTGGGTGATTTTGGAAATTTGTATTTTGAATCATACACCCCCCCTCCATGCGTGTACACCCAAGCTTCCTATGATGGATCACTCACTTGTCAATTGCTAATCACATCTGAATGGAATTTGGGCCTTGAAATGTCTTGGTTTGTGAGTTTTGATGCACCTTGCCATTTTGCATAATGTGAAATAAGTGATGAATAAGTCATGGATCCACTTGATTCCAAGGCCAAAAATGATCCTCATGAGGTGCACTTGGATTTTGGAATGTGACTTGAAGCAATAGAATCAATTATAGGTCCATATGTCCCAAAATGCAAAAGTTGTGAAAATGGAACCATGAGAAAACCCTAAAAACCACCTTGCCTTTTTTTGATCATAACTTGAGTTTCACAAATGATATGGAGACCATATAGTACTTGTTGGAAAGGGGAGAAAAAGATATTCAACTTTCATGTTTGAGAAAAAATCATTTAAAGCATCCTTGGTGGTGAAAATTCAAGTTGAATGTAGTGCAAAAACTTGCTAAAAATGGAAACTTTCAAATTATAGGTCATTTCCATATTTAGTAACTTTAGCACAAACTCTTGATCCTTGATAAATGGTATGAAACTTGACCCTTGAAGACCATATGAGGATGTGACACCTTGAAAACCTTGAAGAGAACCTCAAAATCTCATAGTTGACTTCCCCTCTCACTGTTGAATTTTCTCCAATTCTCCTGATTTGCAATCCATTGGCCAATTGAACCTCTCATGAACCAAACTGATGGACAATCTTCCATTCCTAGATACTTGGGGACCCAAGGAATGCCATGGAATCAAGTCTTTCCCAAAAAATCATAAATAAACTGACTTTATAGCAAACCCTAATTTTGGTACCCTCAGTCTAGGAGGAAATAACACAGTCTCCAAATCCAAATTCCTCTGAATATGATGTGTATCCTCTCCAACAAAGATAAGATGTGATATTTGGTGATGATAAAAAACCAAGGGACTTCCCATTGGAGCAATAAACCCAAGAATCTCAAAACCCTAGTTTTTGCACTGGTTAGGAGAGAGTGGTTCACTTGAGATCTCCTGCCAATTGTGAACTATTGATGATGTGATAGACCAAATAGGATCTCTTGGCCCCCAAGGCCCCTTAGTGACTCAAAAAATGGTGGCATCAATAACCATTTCTCCTCTTGATCTCTAGGACAATATATGGACTTTTGCTTGACCCTTTGAAGAACACCTCTCCTCTTGAACTGCCTCAAGCACCTTGACCCCAAGCTAAGAACCAATGATATGCACACATGATAATGCAAAAATGAAATGAAACATAAGCCAGTTAGTACTAAAGTAAGGAGAGAAAATTTTGGGGTGCTACACATATGACATCATTAACAACATCATTGTTTTACCAAAATTCCAGCCAATACAAGAACTAACAATCTCCCCCTTTGGCTAATTTTGGCTAAAACAATCTCAGCCTACACCAGAAATACCAGCCGCGGAAAAACACCATACATACTAACATCAACACACAACTAGCAGCAGCAACTTGTCATACCCCAAATTTTGACCACTAAGATTTCCCATCATTGTGTAAATCATCAGCACAATATGGATGTACCTTTGTACCTCATTAGTCTCCCCAAAGATGGGTGAGCGTTCACTACAATCAAACTAGGGTTTCAAACCCTCTCAGAGCCTTTAGACAAATGATCAATCAAGGAATGACATGATCTTCAACTTGTCTAACCTCTCAAACATCCACAATGGATCAAGAGGACTCCCACATTAAGAATTAAGCACAAGAGTGCAACATTTCAAGTGGATCAAGCCTCAAGTTCATCTAATACAAAGTCAACTGACGCAGAAAGTCAAAGTTTGACTTTTGGTCAACTTTGAGCTTGACAAGCCATTATTCAAGAAAATATGATGGATGATTTAATTTGATCAAATTTAAATCAAGAAATCATGCAAAATTGCAAAATTGATCAAATTGAAAGAAACTTAGAATTTTTTTTCTAAGTTAAAATCATGTTCAAGGGCACAACTTTTCAAGGTTGTAACTATTGACCCAAGCATCCATTGGTTTTGCGTAAGGGCTAATTTTAAAGAGGGTATTTGATACTTCAACATTGTAGAAGGAATCAACTCAAAATATCATAAGGATTGAAAGATATAAGTGATCAAAGTTTGGAATTCTTAATGTCTGATGTTCTGACATTGCATATGACATCGCTAATATTTTTCCAGCAAGAATGTCCCAACTTCAAGGATGTTTTTCTCCATGATCCAAGTTGATTCAAGCCAAACCTTGAACATCAAAGTTGAAGTACGTTATCTCAGCTTTCCAGAAAGTTGTAGAACGTCCTTGTAGCATACTCGAGCAACGAGATATGATTTTTGCAAAAAGCATTGATAAAGCAGAATTTTCATGACAGCTTTTAGGACAGATTTGACTACACAAGTTCAAGACCATTTTTGATGACTTTGCAAGCTGAACCGAGACCAAATTCAAACATCAAAGTTAAAGTATGTCATCTCAGCTTTCCATAGAGTCCTGGAACAGCCATTAATTCAACTTGAGCAAGAAGTTATGGATTTTACAACAAGGCTTACTGCAGCTAATTTTTAAGACATGTTTCAAGACAGATTTGCATATTTCTTGTGCCACACGAATTTCCAAGCCTTTTTATCACTTTGGACACATCAGAGGATCAAATTTAAAGGGGACAATCACTGAGCCAAGCCTCCAAAGTCCTTGGAACAAGAAGTAGCATGCTATTCCTAAAAATCCCTAAAAGAGGGACAAAACTCCAATTTTGGATTGGAGCATTCAATTGGAGCATTCTCAACTGAATTTAGTCAAGACTTATCCAAGACCAAGGGAACCATAGCCCTGTGCCCTAACTTTTAGTCAATGGCCAGAGGAGACTTGGATTCTCATTGGACAACATTGGCCAAACCTCTGCTGCAGCCACCATTCACTATTGCTGCGAAAACAAACTTGTTCTACTATAAATAGAGCTCATTTGTGCTCAGTTTGAATACACCAAAGCCATCAAACAGATGTTTTCCTCAAAATCTCTTCTTTCACCTCAAATTTGCCTTCCAAAGCAAGTAATTCTGAGTTTTTGAGTTAGAGAGCAATTCCACTTAAACTAATCACACACACACACCTCATATATATCATATGTAAGCTGTACAAACTATCACAAGTGACCTGTAATCACAAAATCACAAAGTCACTTCTCAAAACCTCAAAATGGGACTTTTTTGCATTTTTCAAGCCATGTCTTGATTCAGTCACTTACCAAACCAGATAAAACCTCAAACACACTCCAAATATCATCCTTGAACTATCCCAAATGGTTCCCAACATCTGGAATACCATTTGAGGGAGTTGCTATTTTGGTCACTTTTAACCCCTTTTGCAAGAAAGGGCCAGTTTGTGTTTTTGCAGGTACCAGCTGATTCCAACCATCCTAAAAGCTTCTAAGAGGTCATTTAAGGGTGTCCAAAGCATCAAATCATTTCTGGAACAAAGCACTAGGTAGGTTGCACAAAATCTCCAAAAAAAGAGGTAAAACTCATAACTTGAATTCTTTGATTCATGCTTTCCTTTGATGTTCACATACATGCATCATATTAAATAATTCTTGAAGCAAAAATGTAGTCCTTAATGTGTATGTTATGATCCTCCTACTGTTTGCACTTTAACATGTTTATATGTGGAGTTTATGTTGTTTTAAACTTAAGGTGCAGATCTGGTTTTTTGCCTTGTGTGTGCTGTACATTAAGTTTCAGTATGTATGAGTAATACCATTGGATTCTTTGCAAAAAATTGGTCAAGATAGGTTCTTACGGATTTCAATTTCGTTAAAAATTGAGAGAGTTATGAATGTTTGAAAATTTGATAAGCAAAGATGTTTAAACTTAAGGTGCAGATCTGGTTTTTTGCCTTGTGTGTGATGTACATTAAGTTTCAGTATGTATGATTGATACCATTGGATTCCTTGCAAAAAATTGGTCAAGATAGGCTCTTCCGGATCTTAATTCCGTTAAAAATTGAGAGAGTTATGAATGTTTGAAGTTTGATAAAAAGATGTTGAAAATCAAGGTACAATTCTGGTTTTTTGTCTGATGTCGAATGTGATGTTGTGACATCATCCCTTTTTTTCTCTTATATTCAAAACTCATGAGTGATGTCTCATGAGTGATGTTGTGACATCACATTCCTCTTTTTCTTAGTTTATCTTCAAAACTCAACCAATTCTTTCACATAGCAAAAATCATCATTTTCAAAATCTGTTTTACACACTTCTTATTCATACTCCATAATATTTTAATCCACCAAAAAAATCACAAAAAATATTATTATTTGATATATTTTTAATATATTCAAAAATATTGTTTTAAATTGTTTTAAATGCTTTTAAAATTATTTCTTTTTCTTGATTTTTAAAACCAAAATGATTTTAAATATTCATGTGGATAAAATACTTTTTCATAAACCTTAATCACTGTTTATAACATGATTAATGATTTTATTTGATATTTTTTATCATTTTTTTTACTTGATTTTTCTTTCAAAAATGCCCTTTAAAAAATGAAATTAGGGTTTTTGATTAATTCAACCCTCATCAAACTTTTTCAAACACTCATGGACCTCTAATAGAGTGTAAGACCCAATCCTTTTTTTTTACCAAATTATTTTTGGGCCTCAGTATATTGTATAAGTCCCGATACCGTCAAAAATAAACGGCGCGATCGTCGCCTTTTCAAAACAAACCTGGGCCTCTCCTCGAGCTATAAGACCCATTCAAAACTTTTTGGGCCTCTAATAGAGTGTAAGACCCAATCCCCTTTTAACCAAAACATTTTGGGCCTCAGATATTGTATAAGCCCCTTCGCGTTAAAAGAAAATCTCGGCGCGATCGCCATTTCAAATGGAAAAACAAACTTTGGGCCTACCCTCATGTTATAAGCCCCACTCTTTTTCTTTAAACCTTTTAGGCCTCTTGAGAGAGTGTAAGACCCATCCCTTTGTACAGAAAACGTTTTTTGGGCCTCAGTCACTTGTATAAGTCCCTCTGTACAAATTAAACAATGCGCTCACTGATAAAACCCTGGGCCTCTCCTTGAACTGTAAGCCCCAAATCTTTCTTTTTCAAAGCACCTTCTCCTTTGATTTTGATTATACTGTTGTTTTCAATCTTTCTTTGTTGAACAACTACCGCTTTCATATACATATAACTGTATTGTGGGGTTGTTTCACTGTAAGTTTTCTTTCCTAAACTCATATCAACTGTGTAATAATAGTATAGATATTTAGAGTTTCCCCGACAACTACGTCTAGAACTAGGTGACGCCGTTTCGTTTATTCGTAGAAATAGATAACTAGATCCCTAATAGGATCACCAGATACAGTCTTCTCTTCGGCTGTCCTCATCAGGAATTGTCAAGAAACTCTACTCCCAGAGATGAATGTATTCTCCGTGAATGGCATCTTTGAGTTTCTTCCAAATTCTCAAACTTTCCTGACTTGATCTATTCCTTGTGAATAGCTTGCCTTGAATTTTTTGGGGTTTGGGAACCCATCGGCTTCTTAAAAGCATTGGCCTCCTCTTGGGCATCGTACAAGGACCCACAGGCTTCCTAAAAGCACCCTCGCCTCCTCTTGGGCTTAGTACAAGGACCCGTCGGCTTCTTAGAAGTATTCACAGCCTCCTCTTAGGCTTCGTATAATGATCTCTTCCTCCGAGAATGATAGCCTTCTCTTGGGCTTCGTACAAGGACCACTCGGCTTCTTAAAAGTTTCCAGCCTCTTCTTGGACTTCGTACAAATTATCCCGACGACCTCCTAGAGGTATAGGAACAGAACTTAATCATCTGCACAGAACAGTCATTTCCAAGAGTCTACTACTGTTTCTCAAAGCATAGTACAAAAGGTGAAACTCTAGACTTGAACAGTCTAATCTCCTTGAGTCTTCAAGACATTCTCAAGTGACCCCTTCGTTAAATAGGAAGAAAACCCGTAGACTCGGACAGTCTCAATACCCTTCGGATTTCCCGCTTCCTTGAAGAACAGGAATAACCCGAATCCTTGAATCAAATCCTTGAGTACAGTGTTGCTCATATAAGAACTGATTTTCTCTTTCAAAATCAGTATGCTGGACCTGTCACTCAACTGAAATAGCAACCATAGCCTACTCTTGGGCTTTGTACAATGATTCTCCCCAGCGGAGTCAAACAACGTTTAGCCTCTCTCTCGGGCTTTGTACGAGACACATAAGAGACTCCCTCGTTGAGTCAATCACCCCTTTCGCCTCCATCTTTGGCTTTATACGAGATACAAAAAGGTTCTTATTGAGCCAAACAAACAATAGCCTCCATCTCGGGCTTCGTACGAGATACAAAAAACTCTCTTGTTGAGTCAAATAGCCTTCATCTCGGGCTTTATACGAGATAAAAAAAGACTCCATCGTTGAGTCAAAACCTTTTAGCCTCTCTCTCGGGCTTTGTACGAGACACATATTAGCCTCCTCTTGGGCTTTGTACAATGATTCTCCCCAGCGGAGCTAACAAATAGCCTCCATCTCGGGCTTCGTACGGGATACAAAAACACTCTCTTGTTGAGTATAAAAGATTCTCCTGTTGAGTCAACCCTTTTAGCCTCTCTCTCGGGCTTCGTACGAGACACACAAAAAACACTCTCTTGTTGAGTATAAAAGACTCTCCTGTTGAGTCAACCCTTTTAGCCTCTCTCTGGGGCTTCGTACGAGACACACAAAAATTCCCTCTTGTTGGGCCAATAGCCTCCTCTTAGGCTTCGTATAATAAAACCACTGGTTGATCCAATCAACCTTTTAGCATCAAAGTCGTACCTCGTTCACATTACACAAATATCAATAACTCTTTCCCCTTCATCTAATCGCTGTAAGCGGCAAGCCTCTGGATCATCTACATCCATGCCACTGTCCCTCTTTTAGCATGAGAAATTCCTAAGGAAAGATGGCATTGCTCTACACTGAGTTAAAGTCTTCTCCTTTAGGTTAAAACCCTCTATAAAGGAAATTATGGCATTGTCGGATTCACATATCCCGGTTAAAGTAATTCTCCTTTATAACCAGTCACCCAACAGTTGTGACAGACAAACCCTTCTTTAGAGATGACAAATTCTCTCTAAAGTCAGGACCCTCAGCTTCACATCTTGGGCTTTGAACAAGATACAAATAGACCCTTCAGCTTCACATCTTGGGCTTTGAGCAAGATACAAATCACCTTTCGCTTCACGTCTTGGGCTTCGAAGAAGACACCAAAAACACCCATTTCCTCCCATAGAATAGGAGGAACTACGAACGCTCTGATTTCCCTGTTTTTGTAAATGGGAATACGTAAGCATAAGATCGAAAGAAAAGATCTTAGCGAGCACACTAATCAAAAACCCTAAATCCCATACTCTCACATATCTATAAAAAAGCATCAGTCCTAACATCCTAATCCTTGTTCCCCGCCAGAAACCTGTCATTATGTCAAAATAACACAAGAAAGGCCCTACCACATTGATCGCATCCGTAACCTAACAGACCGCTGTTTAAACTCAGTATGCAAGCAAGGTTAATTGGAGACATCTATTTCCCTTCCTTCATCAGCTTTAATAGGATAAAAAATAAATCGACCTGTAGTAAACTAACCCAGAGAGCGACAGCGCCTAAGAACCGCGTCCCAAATTGCTCGCTACAGAAAAATGGCGCCCACCGTGGGGCCCTTCAAACATTTTTTTTCTTTCTCTTCACTTGTATGAAAACCACTGATTGGGGCTTCCGCCGTGGAACCCATTTCTGTCAGGAACTTAGGATTCATAGCTTTAAAGGTCTAGGATGTTTAGGACAAATATATATACTGCTTTTCCTAATTGCTATACATATTTATTTTTCTGATAAAGGGAATGCGTGTGATGCCGCATGTGGAAAGATTAAGTATACACTTAAGATAAGTGATGGCGACGAGGTCGACCATCAACATCAGTGGAGGCTGACCAATGCAACCCATTCTCTCACCTCGACAATGGGCCGATTGTGATGTCGGAGAAGCTGAGGAGCCAAACCCTTTTGTAGTGCGGAAGCTATCGGAAATAGTTGTCACGCGATACTACCCTCATTTAAGGCTGGTGATCTATTCTCGGTGAATGGAACTTACTCTAAGATTGCTCTACAACTCGCTGGTGATCCGCTTGTTGTTTTGCTTTCCTGGGAGGAGCTGATGATAATGAGTACAGGTACAAAAATCACCTTAGTTTAAACCTTTGGGGATGGGTAGAGCCTGGACTTCATGACAACGACCTTTTGACCCCATGTTTTTCCTATGTTTTTGTGTGCTGCATTCATGCATTCATTTAAAAAACATTAAAACATTCAAAAAAAAATTCTCTTCTAGTCTCTCTGTTTTTCAAATTAAACTAAGACTGTGATTGCAAATATCAGAGAAAAGAATTGCACTAATGGATTTCGGTAGAAGGAGAACCCATAAGTACACCTTTAAGGTTCCAAAGCTAGAGGATTTGAGAAGGTTAGCAGGGATGATCACAAACCAAGAGGCTTTCAGAGCCAAGCACGGAGGTCTACTACCACTGTTAAGAGTCCACGTAATTGAGGGAATCATGGATGCGCTCATTCAGTTTTACGATCCGGTTTATCACTGTTTCACATTCCCGGATTACCAGCTTGCACCAACGCTGGAGGAGTATTCTCATCTGATTGATCTACACATTACAGATCGAGCTCCATTTTCTGGACTGGAAGAAATTCCAAAGAATCAGATCATTGCAAGAGCAATTCATTTGGGCGAGTCTGAGGTCAGGACTCACATGAACGCTAAGGGTGGCATCCAAGGTTTGCCAGCCCAATTCTTCGCCAGTATCGAGAACATGACTGCTTTCGAAAGCATCTTTGTTTTACTCACCTACGGGTTATTTTTTGTTTCCCAACATCAATAACTTCATCGATATTAACTCCATTAAGGTTTTTCTCATTGGAAATCCTGTGCTGACTTTGCTCGCAGATGCGTATCATTCTGTACACTTGAGAAATTAGTACAGCGGAGGGGAGATCACATGCTGTGTACCTTTGCTTTATAAATGGTTTATCTCCCACTTGCCCAAGTCTGCTGCTTTTTGGGATTGCAAGAGTGCCTTACGTTGGTCGCAGAAGATCATGTCCCTCACCAACTCTGATATAGATTGGTGTAATAGGATCTATGATGGAATCAGAATCATTGATCGTTGTGGAAACTTCCCCAACGCACCCCTCATAGGAACTAAAGGAGGAATCAACTATCATCCGATATTGGTTCGCCGTCAGTTTGGATACCCGATGAGGCATATTCCGCTGAATGCTCATCTGGAAGGTCTTTTCTTCAAGGAAGGAGAAAATGACAGAGCACTAAAGACAGAAATAGTGCACGCTTGGAAACACGTTCATAAGAAAGGATGAGAGTCTCTAGGAAAACCGGACTGTGTCTCGGTGGAGCCTTAACTCCATTGGGTACAAACTAGAGCTCTCAAGCTAAAAATACCTTATCCTCGTTACGGAATTCTTTCGCCAAGGGAATCTGTCATGTACTTCATGACGGAATCTGAAAAGCTTCAGGTTACTCTCAACAAAGTTCAAAAGGAGAGAAGGTCTTGGAAGAACAAGTACCGCACCCTCAACATAGAGTGCATCAAAATACAACAACTAATGAAAGATAAAGATGCTCTAATCGAGATTTTGGAGCAACATGCTGTGGAAAATCAAGATGACCAGAGGAATTTGCTCACTCCTTTCACCTGGCAAAGGAATGACAACCCGACAACGGCCCAAGAGCCCCGGTCAAAGAAAAGGCAAATACCAGAGTCAGCACCCGATTTCTCTTCATAGAGGACTCGGGACCCATTAGCTTAGGTTTCTGTTTCTGCACCTTGTAATCTACTGTATTTCCATTTCTGTAATCCTTTGAATTCAATAAAAAGGGGTTTCCCCACTGTTTGATATTTGCAATCTAATTGTCGAAGTTAATTTTGATTAAACAAAAAGAACAATTAATATAATCATTGCATTCATCATTCTCACATCACATATTCTTCTCCTCTACGAATCTCATGTTTGTGTCTCGATTATAGAGTTAAACTGTCTCATTCGAATAATACTCGGGCCAATCGTCAAAAAAAGATGGATGATCTTGAGGAAGAAAATAGAGAGTTGAAAGAAGAGATCGACGCTCTGAGAGAGGATATGAGAAAGCTTCGTAATGACATGCAAGCCATGGCAGAAGCTCGGCTACAAAGAACTGTGATCTCAGAGATCACCTCAACGCCCATCGTGGAGAAGTATGATCCTAGGTATCAAATGCCGAAAGATCGTCCTTGGGGCATGCCTGTTAACTATATCCCGGAAGGATATGTTCCGCCGATCACTGAAGATCAGGGAATCACAACAGAAGCCGCTGGGCCTGAAGGTTACAAACTTCGGGAAAACGAAGATGCCAGGGGTATACTGAAGACTCCTAAAGGTTACAAACTTGGGGAAACGCCAAGATTCGTTGCCGTAGTCACGGTACCACCCCCTGTGGTGCACACTGTCCCGGAAAGACAGATTCCACCGATACCTTCTGGTAAAAAGGAAACTATGTTCGATAGAATGGATGAATTCCAGGAACAGTTCTTGGAAATACAGAAAGAACTGCAAGCCATCAGCGGTCAGGATCTATTTGGAAAGGACGCCGCAGACCTCTGCTTGGTCCCCAATGTGAAAGTCCCGCACAAGTTCCAAGTGCCCGACTTTGAAAAGTACAAGGGTAACTCTTGCCCTCAGAGCCATCTGGTGATGTACGCTCGGCGGATGTCAGCTCAGACGGAGAATCAGGACCTACTGATTCACTACTTCCAGGATAGTTTAACCGGTGCCGCATTAAAATGGTACATGGGTTTAAACCGTACTACGATCAGTACATTCAGAGATCTTGGTACTGACTTCGTCCAATAATACAAATATAATTTGGACATGACACCTGTAATTCCCCAAAATTTTCCTTCTTATTTTTCTCAATAATTGGTTTATGCTTCACATTCATCTGCATCTCCATTAGGTCATACTCATTCATACAGTCACATTGATTTTCTGAGACATGGGATCGAAGAGTTTTTCATGCTATTGGTATTTTCCTATTCGAAGGTTCATCAAGATCCAGGGTTGTTGTATTCAGAGGTTCATCAGGTTTCTGGGTATGCATCAACAAAGGTCATGGTTTCTCCTGCTTGGTTGAGTTTGTAGACAGTCGTCAATTGAAGATTGTGAGATTAGGGGTTCGTGTCAAGGATATCAGTGATTATCAGGACAAGGCCTCTGTGGATTGATTTAAAGAGCACTGGGTCATGGTTGATTGAGCTGACTGATTGGATTGTTGGAATTCATTGAAGATATGAGTTTGGTGTAGAATTGGGCGTGTCGAGATTAGTTGTGTGGGCTACTTGGAATTCAAGTTTCTACAATAAACCCATTAGTCATTTTCATTTTGTTATCCACCTTAAAGACCATTAAATCATTCCATTATCCATTCCTAAATCCATTTCTATTTAGAATTCCAAATATCCATTTTATAATCCATTTCTATTTTCATCCATTTCTTAACCCACATTTTATTTCAAACCATCTTGCCTACATTTTCAAATCCATTTCAATTTCATTTCAATATCCATAATCCACTTTAGAACCATTTTGGATCCATAAACTAAAACCACATTTTCATCCAATCCATATCCATTTTCATTTTTTCTTGAATCCAAATTATTTGTTAATCCATTTCTAACCATTTTTTCTTATCCAAGACCAATTAATCCAGTTACAAGATCCAAATTTCCAACTCATTCAATATCCATTAGTCAAGTCACATGTCCATTAGGATCTTACCAAGGCGCAGGGAAATTCACAAAAAGAACCGTTCCCTAACAAGAAAATTCAGCAATTACAAATTTCCATTGAAAGTCTTGAAGGAGAATCCCATTAATTTGAGACGCAAGTTGGATATTTGAGGCAGCAAAGTTATTATAACAATTCGCCAAATTTCATCACAAAATATAACAAAAATTCATTACAAAATCACAGGCAGCAGCAAAAAAATCCACAACAGAGCTTGATAACAATTTCCTCTGACCATTTTTTTTTAACCGAATTCATAACTGAAAAAACCAGGAAAATCTCTAACTCCTAACAACCTCTAACAGAAAAGCTCATTCTTCCAATTCTTCTAACCAATCTTCAATCTCTAATCTCTCTCCATCTTCATCAATTCTCCAACTTGCAGAAACCGAAACACACTCTTCTTCCATCACCATTTTCGTGCCAATTCACAACTCTCGATTCCTCTTCAATCATCATCTACTACCTTCATCTTCTGTAATCTTCCACAATTCCTCCATCTCCACTCATCACCGTGTCGTCATCGGTTCGTCAGCTCAAGCTTCAACCATTCTCAATCTTCACTAATCCAAAACCTGCATCAAATCAGCAACGAATCAATTAACCACCTGGAACAAGAGCAAGAACAAAGCGTCACCGCTTCAAGGTCGCGAAGGAAAGAAAGAGTTTGCAAGATGCATTTGATCGCAGATGATGCAATTGAATCGAAAAGCGTAACAGAATTCAAAAATAGTTGAAGGCTCTTACCTCGGGCATCGCGAATCGAAGCATCGCCATCATCATAACAACGCAATATCACAGAAGATTCACAATACACAGAACAGAAGGAGAAGAATTCAGAAGCTCATCTTGTAGCAACTCAACAATGATGGTGAAGCGCGAAAAGAAGACGGAGAAAAGAATCAGAGCAAATCGCACCAGTGGACTCGAAGATCGCGACAAACTAAAGAATCTTTATCCGTAGTTGTCGCAAGAACACGGTAACCTCCGTCGAACTTCGATTTTGTGATGGATTGCCGATTTTCATGATTGATTTGGTTGTGTGTTCGCGGCTAGTCATATTAAAGTGGTTGGAGGGGAAGCTCGAGGAGGACTCGCTTGTTTTTGGGAAACCACCGCCGCCGGTTTAAGCCAAGGCACGGTGACGCAAACAATTTGTTTAGAGGCATGCTAGGGTTACGGATTATGGTGACGGAGGCGATGGTGTCGAGTTTGGTCGCGGTTAGGTGTTTGAGTGGACGGAGAAGATGAAAAGGGAAGGATAAATCGGAGAAGAAAAAGTTGACGGCGGCGCATAAGAGAAGGGAAGGGAATGAGGTTGTTGGCTGAAGTTCTTTAGGATCTTTAAGAGGAGAATAGGTTTTCAATGTGGTGCATCGAACGGACCGGACTTTAAGCCCTATTTCATGAATTCATTTTCACACCATTGAAATGCTATACGTACTCCTGATCTACACGGCACCCCCCGTAAGCCCAAATTCTCCATGGATTGCTATTCACACACTACAATAATCCGCAACACCCTTTTTATTTTCGAGTTTAAATTGCTTTGCTAGTTTAATTAGATTTTAAACTAGATTAATTAGAGATTAACTCGGTTATTAATTGGATATTATACTGAGACTAATTAGATTTCAATTCTAATTGTTGTTAGATTTTTTATTTAACATTAGGTTGGATTTTAATTTGAGATTTAGGTTTTAATCATGATGTGGACTAATTGGTTTTAATCTTTGTGTTTAGGATTAGATTCTAAATTGAATCAGAATTTCTTTAGGATTAGTTTGTAGACTAATTTCGATTAACTTTTGTTTAGGAACTAATTTCCTTTGGATTTAGATATTGACTAATTAGATTAAATTTGACTAATTGTTTTTTAGCTTAATCGCCCTCTAATTGTTTTTGCCTAATGGTTCACTAATAATTTTTAGCTTAATTGCTTGATAATCATTTTTGCTTAATCGCACTAATTGACTTGGATTTGATTTTGTTTCAACATTTACTTTACTTAGATTTTTAACATTGATTAGTGAACGACTAATTGCCCTCCTTAATTGTTTAGGTACTAATTTTTAGAATTCGCCTTACAAATTTAGGAATAGATTTTAGAATTAGAATCTAATTGTGATTTGTGTTTTTTAATTTTGATCTTGTTCCTAATTATAGACTAATTTCGATTAACTTTTGTTTAGAGCTAATTTCGATATGATTTAGACTTTGACTCGTTGATATTAACCATGCTTCTAATTAACTTTTTACATGGTTTATTGGTTGTAATTGTGACTAATTAGGTTTATATTTTGCTAATGGGTTTTGAATCATTGTTTATCTTAATTGCTTGATAATCATTTTTGCTTAATTGCACTAAATGTTTTTGCTTAATTGCATTACTCATTTTTGCTTAATGGCATTAGTTGTTTTTGCTTAATCGCACTACATGTTTTTGGCTTAATTGGTCACTAATTGTCCGTTAATTGTTCATTAGAATTAACTTTGAACCAATTGATATTGATATAGTTTGGTTTGACTTAGTTCTAACATTGACTAAACATAGGTTTTAGTGTTAATATTTTCATAATAGTTTCATTTGGTAACTTTGTTAATAGTCTTTAATATGTTTTGCATAGATGGTTGACTAAGTATTGTTCATATTTTAGCATTGATTTCAATTACTTCTTATTGACATTTCCTTTTGATCTTAGTTGCTCACTTTGGTTATTTCCATTTGAACTTTGACTAACCTTTGAGTTTATTTTGTAGTGTTTCACATTAAACATAGAAGTTGCTGTAGTATACACAGCTGTTGTGCACAAAGGGTGCTGTAGAATGTTGTTGTTCTGTCTGGCTGCATACATACCTGTCCTGTTCTGGAAATAGTAGTTGTCATAGACTGTTTTTACTTGTTGCTATTTTTACAGCTATGCAGGTGCTGGAGCGCTGTTGTTGCTACTGTTTATGATTTATTGCCTTGTTTTATTGTTTTTGAAGAGCATTTGGTTCCATGCCTTTCACGGATCTATTCCACTTTCTAACACTTTTGCTCATTTATGCCAGATCACTAGAAGTTGGTCGGTTTGCTTATACTTTGTTTGTGTTGCTACTGATTGATATCCGTTCGGTATCACTTCTCTTCTCTTTTGCTAATTCTGCATTTTTCCTTTTTATGCCATGAGAAGTAGGATTGGGAGTCTGTGCCACTTGGTCGGCAATGATGGAAGTCCTCAAAGGAGGCTCTGTTTGCGATTGTTTAATATTGTGCCTGAAGACCTCTATGAGGCATCCCATTCCCATTCCCCCCTGGCAAGACCTCCAAGAAGGCAATTGACGGAAGTTAGGGTTCGCAATCGACCCCCGTTATTCTAGTCGAGTCGTTCTTAGCTCTCATTACATGATTGAAGCTTTGAACATTACTTGCTCCTGTTATCGGGTCAGTCAAGTGGAAGATATGGTTCGCAACCAACCCCCATGCTTTGTCTTTAGCTCGCATTGACCAATGTTGATGCTTATGTGATCTGATTCACATCTTCCCCTTTCTTATTCTGCTCTCCATAGTTCTTGATACCATTGGGTGAGTACCCCCATTTCCCACAGCCAGCTTGTTTGCCTCGGTTGATATGACCCCTTGGCTAAAGCTTCCCCTTTTTACTTTGATTGTTTGACATGACTGTTTATTGACACTGTTTACTCTTTCATTGCTTTTAGTTCATTTTGTGATTGATTTATCCTGTGTTTACTTGTCTGATGGCATGATCCCGTAGGATTCCTCGCTCCACTTAATTTTTTATTAAGTCGGAGGTAGGAGAGACATTAGGGTAGCAATCCATGTATGCTAACATTAGGTAGACTTCCCTTTCTTACCTCAACCATAGGGCAATCATTGTATGATAACATTAGGACCTAGTTTCCCCTTAGCATTTTTCTTTCAAACCTTTGAGTTTCTCTTCTTCTTATCTTATAACAAAAGCCAAAAACACTTAATAAAGGCATAACACATATTGTATTAGAGCCTTGCATGTGGGAATAAGATTGTTAGGGGTCTTCTCTCACTTTCTTAGAATGTTTAGCATACGTCCCGTCTTGGGTCGATATGCGAGGCATTCGATCCTACGTGAAAGACTTTAATACAATAAATGTTAAACACACAAATAATCAAAACACTTCTTAAAATACAAAAACTAACAAATTCTTTCCTCATCTTCTTCATGCTATTCCTTAAGGATGCGTCATTTCCGTTCTACCGCAAATAGGTAACGCCTAAGTCTCCATACAACGAGCTGCAACACCTAACTGCTGGAACGCGAACGTTAACGTATTCCACTAAAAAACACAAACAACTTTCCCTAGGTGAGGGGGACTACGTTGCTCTGATTCTCGTGTGCGAGCGAGATACGTAGGCAGGAGATCGTGCGAGATCTCTCCGAGCACATTTCTTTCACAACCTTTCTTTATCACCTCTTTGTCTCTTTTTGACCCATAGGTCGAACTACGACTGCTCTGATTTCCTCCTTCTGGTTAGATTGAGGATACGTAGGCACGAGACGGTGATGTCTTGGCGAGCAACCTTCCCCTTTAGCTCGCGTCCGAGCTACGTTGACTCTGATTTTCCCGTTCCCGAGGGAATATGTAGGCCTAGGACTCCGAGGACGTCCTATCGAGTCTTTTCTTTTCCTTTTCTTTCCCATTTCTTCATTCTTTTCTGTACCTGTTCCTTTTCCTTTCCAGTAGCAGTGGAGCTCCAAATGACGACACCCTTTGAACGAGATAGCAAGCGTGGATCCCATCGGGTACGATGGACGCGTGGAGGTGCTAATACCTTCCCTTCGTGTAACCGACTCCCGAACCCAGTTCTCTTGGTCGCAAGACCATGCTCTATCCTTTTCTTCAGGTTTACGCAGTGTTTCCTTTCCCTCTCTCGGGATAAATACACATTGTTGGCGACTCTGTTTCGGTGCCACTTTCGCGTTTGTACTTGGATGAAAATCCCGGGAGCGACAGTACCCGACAGAGATCAACTCAGATCGATGTTGGAAAAGGACAAGGAAACCTTTAAGGAGTATGCTCAAAGGTGGCGTGAAATTACCGCTCAAATTTGTCCGCCTCTTGAGGAAAAAGAGATTACAAAGATCTTTTTAAAGACCTTAAGCTCATTTTACTATGACCGAATAGTTGCCAGTGCGCCCAGTGATTTCACCGAAATGGTGGGCATTAGCGTACGTCTTGAGGAAGCCATCCGAGAAGGACATTTGGTAAAAGACATTGGATCGACGAGCAGTACTAAAAAATATGGTAGTGCTCTCCCTAAGGAAAAAGAGCAAGATATTGGGAATATCTCTCTCGGAAAGCAAAGGCGATGGTACCAACCAGTAGCAGCTGTAACTCCTGCTATCAGCCCTGCGCCTATTCCTACTTATCAACCTCAGGTTGCTCAAAGCCAACCTGATCAGCAAAGGACACAACAGCCTATTCAGCAGGCTCGTCCCCAATACAACAACAACCGTACAACACGGCCACTAGGATTTGATCCTATACCCGTATCTTACGTAGAGCTGTTTCCATTACTGCTAGCCAAAGGGCACATCCAGACTAAGTCCCCTTTTACAGTATCAAAAAATCCGCCTTTCTGGTTTAAGGTGGATCAAACTTGCCCTTACCACCAAGGAGGTCTCGGGCATAACATTGAGAATTGTCTCAATTTCTAATCCGACGTGCAAAAACTTGTTAGGAGCGGGGTCTTATCCTTCAAGGATACAAATCCTAATGTTCTCACAAACCCGCTGCCTTAACATGAGAGGGCTGCAGTCAATCTGATTGAGAAAGAGACTAACAATGTCTATCAAATTCACGATGTACTCTTGTTGAAGACCAATCTGGTCATGATGCAATGTAGACAGAGTAGATATGGCCATGTGCCACCTCATAGCTATCACCAGTGTGATATCTGCTCTAAAGACAACCAGGGATGTTCTGTGGTGCAAGCAGCTCTACATGAACAAATGGATCTCGGATGGATCCAAGAGCACCGAGTTCGTGGAGTTAACATGGTCTATACGAATTCCAGCGTCATTCAAAACCACGACATTCGTGCGATGAATGCGAACTTGGTGGCAATGCACTCAAGGCAAAGCCAGCATCATAATCTGCCGCGGCACGATTACAGTTCTTGTTTGACTTGCTCGGTAAATAAACAGGGATGCTCTTTCATACAGGAGGCCCTCCAGCGTCAGATGGATCTTGGATGGATCCAAGACTACCGTGATAGGAATCCCTATCAGATCAACATGGTTCAAATCTTTGACATTCGCGTGATGAATACCAACCTTATAGAGTTACATGCTGAACAGGTCCGACTCGGATTCCTGGTATCACATGACTATTCAAATCTGTAAGGCGGGTTGCGAAAACGATCAGGGATGTGCCCTTGTCCAGGAGGCACTTCAGCACTTGTTAAATCACTGGTGGATGCCAATTTATATGGATGAAGATACTCAGCAAATTAGTATCAGTAACAAGAATCCTACTCGGCGTCAGAGTCAGGATGTCCGATCAGTGGAAGCTAACCTAGTGAGGTTACATTGTATTCAAGGTGGGCGTGGCCAGGTGCCACCACACAATTATGAACGTTGTGGAATCTATTCGGAAAGTAACCAAGGGTGCTACCTTGTGCGAACAGATCTCCAAGGGCAGGTGGATCGTGGAGAGATTCGCCCATATCCAGGTTTCGGACCCATCAACTGGACGCCGAACTACCTTTCCGATCAAGTTGAGGATGTTGTCACAATCTCTGGTCATCGCAGGACCAGGGATGTTTTTGCCATCATCCCTCTATTTGACGAATCTAAAGTTCCCAACCGGGAACGGATAGAGATTACTTATGATGGTCAGAAAAATCAGAAGGCTCCCGTGGTCATCTATCTGTCGGGACCATTACCGTATGAATCAACTAAGGCTATCCCTTACAAATACGGTGCAACAACCATTGAAAATGGAAAGGAAATTCCATTACCCTCCGTCGTGAACATTGCAGACATCAGTCGAGTAACACGAAGTGGTAGAATCTTCAACCGAGGGGTTGAGGAACATAACAAAGAAAAAGAACTTCAGACGAAAACTCCTGATCCATCAGTCGGTCAATCCAGTAATCCCGACCTTTCGAAAAATGATGATGAGATGTTGAAGCTCATCTAAAGGAGTGAATACAACATTGTCGATCAACTGTTACAAACTCCTTCAAAGATCTATGTATTATCACTGTTACTCAGTTCAGAAGCCCACAGGGAGGCTCTACAGAAAGTTCTGGAGCAAGCCTTTGTTGAACAGGATGTAACAATCAGGCAATTCGATAGTATTGTCTCTAACATCACTTCCTGCAACAATTTGGGATTTAGTGATGAGAAATTACCCGAAGAGGGTCGTCGTCATAACATGGCGCTCAATATCACAATTAACTACCAGGACGATGCTTTAGCCAGCGTACTGGTAGACACAGGGTCAGCCCTGAATGTATGCCAAAGTCCACTTTGACTCAATTATCATTCAAAGGCCCTCCGATGAGAATCAGCGAGGTCGTCGTCAAAGCGTTCGACGGATCCAGAAAAATAGTTATCGGCGAATTTAATCTTCCCATAACTATTGGTCCTCACACTTTCCAAGTCACTTTCCAGGTCATGGACATCCGGGCAACGTACAGTTGTTTATTAGGAAGACCTTGGATACATCAGGCTGGAGCGGTTACTTCAACCCTCCACCAAAAGCTAAAGTTCTTCACGAACGATCAACTTGTCACGGTTTTTGGGGAACAAGCCTTGCTTGTGAGTAACTTGTCATCATCTGTTAGTGTAGAGCCCGAGGAGGTTATTGGAACTCAGTTCCAAGCACTGTCGGTAAGCAAGGGCAATCAGTTCAAAGAAGGAACTTCCATTTCTTCATACAATGATGCTATCAAAGCGGTCGAGAGTACCAATACAACCGAATGGGGACAGCTTGTCATTCCTATTGACAATAAAACAAAGAAAGGTCTTGGTTTTTCTGTAACCTGTACCCGGACAGCTGCTAACGATGAAAGTCTTCATCCCCTTCGAAACTTCTTCCACAGTGGAGGTTTTCTCCACCCAGTGTCTCAAGAAGTACACACTATCAATGAGGAGGATCCCTCTGACCCAGATATGGAATGGAAGTCCTACCTTAACAAGGACGGTTATATGTCTCAGGAAGAGGTGCCTATACCATTTTGCTATCCCACACAGAGTTCGAGATTTATACCACGGTCAGATGTTGAAATGATATATGGAGATTGTGATTCGGAAGGATGCCGTGCTCCACCAAATTCATTAGAGGAGGACACTCTGATGAAAGACCACTTTGACGTAAATTACTATGGCCCAATGGATGGTCTGCCAATGTGGCAACCTTACCCAGGAGACTTGGGGTAAGAGAGTCAGTCGAGTAATGAAACTCAGCTGAGCATCATTGAACAGAATACCTGTGTCCCCACCATGTCATGGGATCAACACTCAGGTCATTCAGAAACTACTCAACATGAAGATGAATTCGCAACGTTTGCAGGACTTGAAGTCATCAACTATGCTTTTCCTGAGGTTAACGTCATCGAGAGAGATGACTCCTCCAGTTCCAAAGAAGTTTGGGACACTCTGGGAAAACCAAGTGGAAGGTACGACTATATGGTCAAGTACACCGCTCCCGAAAGCTCTCGTATCAGGCTCGAAGATATCCAGCCAACTGGATGGGGAGATGTACCTGAGAGCACAAATGCTATGCAAAATACAACTGAGGAATCCTCCTACGACAACTCTGCCTGGGAGACAGATTCCAATTATCCTGCTCCACCAGAAATCAGCGTCATTTCTGAAGACAAATCAAGGAAGGTGCCAGACTTTGTGATTCACCGAGGAGTTCGCCGCCAATGGGTTGTCGTTGATGCTTCGAAGGTCGTTTGCCAGTCAAAGTAATTGCCATCTTTAACCTTTCACCCTGCCCAGGTGAAACGGATGTTTTGATAGGGCTTACTTTCTGTAAATTTCCCTCTTCGCTTTGCCCGAAGCGACAAAGTTTTGTTTTATAGGGTTGTAGTTTCAAGGATCGACTTGTTCATTAATAAAATAATGCCGCTCTGTAATTTCCGCATTAATTGTTGTTTTCTCTTTTTGCTTTTTCAGAAAATGGTAATCCTAAAAAACAATTTAAAAATAAAAATAAGCAGTAAAAAAAATATGCTGTACACACTTTTGCATTTTCTCTATCTCTTCTAAACACGAATCATCACGTCATGCAGATTGCTTGTTTTAAACCCAGTTGAAACATACGATCCGATGCCTTCTCCCGACTTTGGGTTCCCGATATTTGGGGCTGAAGAAGAAGTCGACACCGGAATTCTAGAAGAGATCTCTCGACTACTCAGACAAGAGGAAAGGTCCATTGAACCTCACAAAGAGCCGTTGGAAACGGTAAACTTGGGTTCGGAAAAAGAGAGAAAAGAAATCAGGATTGGGGCACTGCTCAGTCCAACTGCCAGAGAGGGTTTGATAAAGCTTCACATAGAATTTCCCGATGTATTCGCTTGGTCCTATCAGGATATGCCAGGGTTGGATACCAGCATCGTGGAACATCACTTACCGTTAAGATTAGAATGTCCGCCAGTAAAGTAAAGGTTGAGACGGACTCACCCGGACATGGCCATCAAAATCAAAGAGGAGGTACAGAAATAGATCGACACAGGTTTCCTTGCTACGTCTGAATATCCTCAATGGTTAGCCAACATCGTACCCGTTCCCAAAAAGGATAGAAAGGTTAGAATGTGTGTCGAGTACAGGGATCTAAACAAGGCAAGTCCAAAGGACGACTTTCCTTTACCACACATTGACATGCTGGTTGACAGTACAGCAAAGTTCAAAGTTTTCTCTTTCATGGATGGATTCTCGGGCTATAATCAAATCAAAATGGCGCCGAAATACATGGAGAAAACTTCGTTCATTACCCCATGGGGTATCTTTTGTTACAAGGTGATGTCGTTCGGCTTGAAGAACGTCGGGGCAACCTATCAAAGGGCCATGACTACTCTGTTTCATGACATGATACACAAAGAGATAGAGGTATATGTCAATGATATGATTACAAAATCTAAGACAGAAGAGGAGCATGTGACCCACTTGTCGAAACTATTTGAGCGGTTGAGGAAGTACAAACTCCGTTTGAATCCCAATAAATGCACCTTCGGTGTCCGTTCAGGGAAACTTTTAGGGTTCATCGTCAGCCAGAAAGGAATTGAGGTTGATCCTGACAACGTCAAGGCCATTCAAGAAATGCCTTCTCCGAAAACTGAAAAACAAGTAAGAGGATTCCTGGGACGTTTGAAATACATCTCCAGATTCACATTCCTCATGATCGCGACATGCACGCCAATCTTCAAACTACTCAAGAAGATACAATCATTTCTCACTGATTAGCGAGGCAAGTGGACTCCGAATTATGATGGCCCCTATGTGGTCATGAAAGCTTTCTCAGGCGACGCCTTGAGACTTGCCACCATGGACGGAGAAGAATTTTCCTACTCCATAAATGTTGATGTAGTCAAGAAATACTTCGCCTAAACTAAAAAAAACGTCTCGGTGGACTGAAAACCCGAAAGGGCGGTCCAGGAAAAAATTAGAGACGTGATAAAAAAATCATCCCGGTGGATTGGAAATATCCAAGTACAATCCAGGCAAAAGTTAGGGATAATGGCAAGTAACTATGTTCAACAGAGGCAAGTCCCTCAACAACAGTTAAATCATCCATCGGAGGGAAACTCCAGTCAAGGTCATCTTCGACAGAAGCTCAGGATGCCCCGAATTCAAAGTTGGTAGAAGGATAGCGGTTGTTATGTTTCAACGTAGCCCTTTTCCCTGTAAATTACCATTTTCTAACTTTGTAAATACTCTTTGGAATCACGCTTTTGGCTGATCTCTATCTTATCAATAAAATTTGAGCCCTTGTGCTTTTGTTTGTAATTCTCATTTGTTTTAGCTTTACAGAACGACATTTTAACATGCTCAACGATTCTTGAAATAAAACAAAAATGAATTTACTTGTAAAAATTTTTCTGCTTTAAAATAAAGTCGGCAATTTCTTTTGACTGTTGAACATCAAAGGAACATCAATAACTTCTCCAGAAGTAAGCGAACTTCAAAGTGCAGAATCAAGGTACTCCTTCTAGGCCAGTACGCCTGAACGAAGGATCAACTGTATGAGATGCGGTTTTCCCATCTGATACCCTCGGCCGAGTTCTTATCTCCTAAGCCCGACCAACATCGCTCCCAACAGGGACCGTTTCTCCTAAGCAAGGTGGAATTGCTACTTTTTTGACCAACGATACTTTTTCGCCCCGCGATGGCCGAGTATCCAGTCGTGTTCACCCGTCAGTTTGTATGTCGCGTCAGTTTTGTCAGCATAAACATACATACATCGTGAATTATTGATTTGCATTCACATTTCATATTGCATCACCATCACTCTAGTCGGTCTTGTCCCTTAGTGATAAGAGTCCTCTCAATCGAGTTCCCAGTTCTTTCCTCGTCAGGAAATACTGTGTCTGAACAATCTTTTCTCCAGTTTATTTCTGGATTGGAAGTTGGCCCTTGACCACTTGGATAACTTGAACCTCTGAAAAACCAGAGGAACCTTCAGTCAGCATCACTCTTCGCCATTGAAGATGATATCCTTGCTTTCCCGGATTAAGGAAAATCCATAGAGAAAGCCTCGTAATCAGAGATTCGGCAGCATGCCAGTTTCGCTCCAAAAAGATCGCTGATGAAAAGGTCATCGGCACCTCAAAATTGGACCCCATCATATGGCATTTCTCTGGGAAGATCCCGAGAAAAGTATGATGTAAGATCCCACGCAGAAGCAGCCTCTCAAAAGACTCGCTTTCCCCATATAGAGTCGGCAAATGGCGTCTCCAACAGAGAAGTTTGTGCAACTCTACAACTCAGACGACTGGGTTCCCCAGCAACTCTGACATCAAATTTTTTTTCGTCAAATGGCATCTCCCCAGGAAATTTCGGCGAGAAGTTTGAGGAAAACCGCTACAAATAGCGTCCCTTGTCAATAAAGTTTATTGACAAAAGAAACTTAGACCAGTTCCTTGGTAGGAAACCAGGATCGACGGGAAGTTTAAATCAGAAACTAAGACCAGTTCCTTGGTGGGATACCAGGATCGAGGGGAGGTTTATTTCAACTAAGACCGGTTCCTTGGTAGGAAACCAGGATCGAGGGGAGGTTTATTTCAAAAGAAAACTGAGACCAGCTCCTTGGCTGAAAACCAGGATCGATGGGAAGTTTACCTTTTCTAAGCACCATCGCTTAGCTAAAGAAGATGAATGCGTAAGCTACCATTCATAACCATCATCAAAATTTCGGATATTCCGATATTTAATCCTCTTGCACCCCGAATGCCCGAATACCTTCGCCATTCACACCTTCGTGTCCAAGAAGATTAAATAGGGGCATCTGTCATACCCCAAATTTTGACCACTAAGATTTCCCATCATTGTGTAAATCATCAGCATAATATGGATGTACCTTTGTACCTCATTAGTCTCCCCAAAGATGGGTGAGCGTTCACTACAATCAAACTAGGGTTTCAAACCCTCTCAGAGCCTTTAGACAAATGATCAATCAAGGAATGACATGATCTTCAACTTGTCTAACCTCTCAAACATCCACAATGGATCAAGAGGACTCCCACATCAAGAATTAAGCACAAGAGTGCAACATTTCAAGTGGATCAAGCCTCAAGTTCATCTAATACAAAGTCAACTGACGCAGAAAGTCAAAGTTTGACTTTTGGTCAACTTTGAGCTTCACAAGCCATTATTCAAGAAAATATGATGGATGATTTAATTTGATTAAATTTAAATCAAGAAATCACGCAAAATTGCAAAATTGATCAAATTGAAAGAAACTTAGAATTTTTTTTCTAAGTTAAAATCATGTTCAAGGGCACAACTTTTCAAGGTTGTAACTATTGACCCAAGCATCCATTGGTTTTACGTAAGGGATACTTTTAAAGAGGGTATTTGATACTTCAACATTGTAGAAGGAATCAACTCAAAATATCATAAGGATTGAAAGATATAAGTGATCAAAGTTTGGAATTCTTAATGTCTGATGTTCTGACATTGCATATGACATCACTAATATTTTTCCAGCAAGAATGTCCCAACTTCAAGGATGCTTTTCTCCATGATCCAAGTTGATTCAATCCAAACCTCGAACATCAAAGTTGAAGTACGTTATCTCAGCTTTCCAGAAAGTTGTAGAACGTCCTTGTAGCATACTCGAGCAAGGAGATATGATTTTCGTAAAAAGCATTGATAAAGCAGAATTTTCATGACAGCTTTTAGGACAGATTTGACTACACAAGTTCAAGACCATTTTTGATGACTTTGCAAGCTGAACCGAGACCAAAGTCAAACATCAAAGTTAAAGTATGTCATCTCAGCTTTCCATAGAGTCCTGGAACAGCCATTAATTCAACTTGAGCAAGAAGTTATGGATTTTAACAAGGCTTGCTGCAGCTGATTTTTAAGACATGTTTCAGGACAGATTTGCATATTTCTTGTGCCACACGAATTTCCAAGCCTTGTCATCACTTTGGATACATCTGAGGATCAAATTTAAAGGGGACAATCACTGAGCCAAGCCTCCAAAGTCCTTGGAACAAGAAGTAGCATGCTATTCCTAAAAATCCCTAAAAGAAGGGCAAGACTCCAATTTTGGATTGGAGCATTCAATGGAAGCATCAAGGTGGCATGTGTCATACCCCAAATTTTGACCACTCTTAAAACTTAGATCATTAACGTATCCAGCGTCCTTACAAGTCCTCTGGTCATTCTCAATGACCTAAACAGTCTAGGGGGGCCCTTTTGATTTCTTACGGAGTTTGATCTTACATTAAGGGTTTGGTTGTTATTTTAGGATCTATAGTTTTTTAATTATTTAACATTTAATTTTTATTAGAAAGAAAGTTAGGACTAATTTACTAGGAAAATATTAATATGCCTACTATTAATATTAAAAGGTATAACTTTTATCATTATTAGGAATTGGTGAGTTTTTTTAAATTATTATTAATTTTTTTTTTTTTAGAATTATTAGTATTATTATTAGTCTTTGTGACATTTCATTTCAAATGATTTAATTGGTCCATTTGGTAAGTATTTAGCTATAAGGAGTTGTGAGTGTGGGAGGTCATGAGTTCAAGTCCCACCTTTCTCACTTTTAATTTCTTTTCTCTTATATATATTTCTAACTTTATTTTTATTTATTTTCTAAACAAAAAATTACAAAAATTGTATTTTTTATTTTTTATTAATTTATTTTCGTATTTATAAAATATGTATTTTTTAAAAATAATTAATTTTCATTTTTTTCATTTTTTATTAAAAAATAGTAAAAAAAAAATCATAAAATAAAAAAGATTTGAAAAGATTTTATTCATATTTTTAAATATTGCATTTTTGGGATGATATTCTTATTTATGAAAAATTAATATAATTAGCTAAATATGTTCATAATTGAAATCAAATCAGATCTGATTTAGGATTTTAATTATATTCATTAATTCTTAAATTTTTACTATTTTTGTTAACCTAGTTTACTAGTATAAATAGAGACCTAATTTTACATTTTAGGGAGGACTCTAGATACACGGATTACACACAAAAATTTCAGAGTCTCGTAGAATCCCAAAACACCTTTTTTACAAAGTCCCAATTTTATTCTTACATACCATATGATTATAATTATCTGTTGGTGCTCTTTAACAATTCTAACACCTTTTTTTTTTTTTTTTTTTTTACGTTCTTCCATCTACTGCATCCAAAACGTTTTTCATAATATTAGTACCTTAGAATATATAGCCAATTTCTAACTACCCACACAAATTGCACTAAAAAAAACAAACACAGGAATCACAGATTGAAAAAGGGTGTTGCTACCAAAATTCTAGTTTCCTATACTGACAGTAAATTGAACAACATACCATCCATTTTGTTTGTTCAAATAATAAATTGTTTTAAGATAAATACTCTAACTGCCATTGTTTCTATGAGATGATTTTGACTAGCAGCTTATAAGCAAAAAAGCAACAACAACAAAGTCATAAACGAGGCTGAAGTAGAAAATCAAAAGAAGCAGTGAAATCAAAGTAACCCCGAACAACACCACTGCACGGCGCTGCAAGTTCCGACACTCACCATAACCTCTGATGCCGCAGCCGACGCCGGTGACGACCTCCCTACGCATCAGACATGTCGCCACATCGCACAACCACCATCGACGACGAAGCTCTCACGCAACTTGCCGTCTCCGATCTGAAGCTGCCGCTACGCAAAACGCAGCAACACCATGAGTCACCCGCCGGCGTGTTCCACGATGCAACGCCACACACCACCGCGACCGATCGCCGAAACCACCGCTGCCAGCACCGGCCACGCCCTTGCGCGACTCCGCTTCTGTTTCCCGCGATGCTGCTGCCGTTAGAGGTACTTTGTTTACTCTAGCTTTATGATTTTATATGGCATATAACATTCCTTGATTTATTATTGTTTTTGGTTTATTGGATTTGAATTTTGAGAGAGGAATATATTTGAAGGGATGATGAATAGTATAGAAAGAGAGATGAGTATTGTGACGTTGTTTCTATTCTCTTTATTGATTCTACTTTAAAGGTGTCATTTTATTTAAGAACAAAAGAAAAACAAATGAATGCCATGTGCCTTAATTCTTGTGGTTATTATTAGTTGTTTGAAAAGTCAAATTCAAGTCTAATTTCTTAGTTATTTATGTGTTTTAAAAGTAACGAAAAATAATATATGAAAAAACTAATTCCCCTATAATTTTTAGGTTGTATTTTAATAGTTGGGCTATCCACTTGTTTTAGTTTAGTTTTAATTATAGTTAATTCATTTAATACTAATTCTAATTTTTAAAATGGGTCTGTTAGTTAATTTACTTAAGTTTCACTAACTATTTTAGGTAGTGCTTATATGATATGATTCAATATATAAAAATATTAAAATATAATTGAGGATTTAATTTGAAGTTAGGGACCAATTCTAAAATAATTAGGCATATCGAAATTGTGGATTAATTGGATTAATTATGTAATATTAATTTGGAGGAAATTAGAGTTAGTAAATGGGATGATTAATGGATAACTTTGGGATAAATTTTAGGATTAATTCTAGGACGATATAAGGATTAATACTAGGATAGCGTTAGGGTTCTAATTAGGACTAGTTAAAATAATTAGTGGTTGGCAAATTTAATTGGGATAATTAGGCTTAATAAAATTACTTAATTTAAATTGTTAAAATAGGTTTTAATTTTTAGTTTCTTTTTAACAATTAAATTAATTACTTAATTTAATTTGTTAATTAATTTTCACTTAGAGTTTTGTTTTTAATAAGTAAGGTTTAGGATATAGGATTTTAAGGATTTTAATATTAAAATAAATAATTGCTTTCTTTTATATTTTTTATATGAAGGGTTTATATACTTAGGTTAATTTTTTATAAAATCTATACTTAGGATTATTTCAAGGAATTTACTTTTTATAAAATATAGGGTTGGGATAAAAATAAATTGAATTTTTATTTAACTTTACTTTTGAGATATAAATATTTTTTAGGGATTATTTGGAATTTAGATATTATTCTTTTATTTGGATTAATCTGGATATAAATTTTGTTTTTTATCATAATGACATGTTTAACTTTTTATTTCTTTTTTATGTGAAAATTAGAAATTTGCTTTCTAAAGGATATTTAAGGAATTTTTCTTTAAGGGATTTTAACTTGGGATAAAGCTCTTGGTCCGAGAGCCTAAATAAAGGATGGGATAAGGGATAGAACTCTTGATATCCGAGAGTATAAATAAAAGGATTAAGGGATAAAGCTCTCCGAGAGCCTAAATAAAGGATGGGATTTGGGATTGAGGAATTAAACTCTTGATATCCGAGAGTATAAATAAAAGGATTAAGGGATAAAGCTCTTGGTCCAAGAGCCTAAATAAGGGATGGGATATGGATTTTTGGGATAAAACTCTTCCTCCGAGAGTATAAACAATGGACAAAGGGATTTAAGGGATAAAACTCCTCATCTAGGAGTATAAACACTAGATTTAAGGGATAGAACTCTTTATCCAAGAGTATAAATAGTGGATGGGATTTAGGGATAGGATTTGGGATTTAGGGATAGGATTAGGGGGTAGGAATAGGGGAGGTGAACTACGGTTACTCTGATCCTTCATTTTGAGGGTACGTAGGCATAGGGTTGCAAACCAACCCTAGCGAGTATAATTAGGAAAAAACTTAGGTTTTCTTTTCATTTAGACAAACAAACATGCCCTAAACTCAAAGGTGGATCCCATTGAGTACAATGGAAGTAAGGGGTGCCTAACACCTTCCCTTTACTTAACCGACTCCCGAACCGTAGGAATCTCTACCTTAGGATAGGATATTTAGGTTTATCATTATTTTCCCTTAAAAAATATGATGGCGACTCGAATATTTTTGCCGGCCGCGACAGCTGGCGACTCTGTTGGAGACTCCTTCCTAGCGAGAGTCAATCCTAGCCTTAGGATTTAGGGATTTGTTTGTCTTGGATGTTATTTTGGTTTTTTTATTGTTATTTATTTATTTTTATTTCATATATTTATTTATTTAACATTTTGTTTTTTGTATTATCATGCAAGGGATTGGGACATAAAAAAAAGGAGTGAAGCTAAAACCCAAAGCTTGAAGGATAACCCTAGAACCTAAAGTGGAACGGAAATGTTTTTGCGGGGGACGCAACGTCCCCTAAAATGCATTGATGCCACACTCAGAGTAGATCCTTCCAAAGTCGACCTCACGAAAGGGCTAGCCCCTCTCGTAGTGGAATGATTTGGATGTGGTCCGTGACTCTGAGAACCTTAACCTACCCCACACCAATCTATGGAGACCCTATGTATTCAACCCTCAAGGGCTGTTACTAGGCTCCTACCCCAAATGAGACTTATCCCGAAGGATTACCGTAGGAAGGCTTGCTCCTTCTCATGGTAAAACAAGGGTATAGTCTGAACATTTTGGGGTCGTTATGCTGTCCAATTTTTTGACCCACGTGTGAGGGGATTGAGTAGTCTAAACTTAGATCTAACCAAATTATAGGGAACCTACCTAAGCTAGGTCATGCTTGCATTTTACCTTACGCATCTCAAATCAGTTTGGGTTTCCCCTACCAATCATTATCCCTAGGGAACCTTCCTAGATAAGGGTTCCCTATGTACATAACTACCTCTAAACCCGTAAGGGTTCCTTTTCATCTGTCACCATCCTAATGTGACACTTGCATTGCATAAAAAAAAAACTTTTAGCATACCTTAAAAAAAAAATCTTTTTGCATATCTCATGCATTTTTATGCATGAGCATACATACACATACATATGCATATCCTTTCCGCTTTCGCCCTTATCCAATTACCAAGAGCTAAAAGGTTTCCCGATACTTACAAAACGAAATCAAAGGATATCTCAGGAAGTTATGGAGGAACTCAAGAGGGGCAAGTACCATTAAAGAAAGAGGCAACCCTTCACTATGTCATCTAGAGGCCTACCTAAAGCCTAAAACACAACAACCTTGGATGATGCCTTCACAACAAAGTCTGCAATAGTATCTATTTCAGTAGAAGCCTCATGCGCTTTAACAAAGGAAGCTTGGAACGGAATTAGATCCTACACCAATGTCTCATGGCTTAATCAGAGGTCTCTTAGTGAAGCTGCAATTACTTGACCCTATTCAGATACTACAAGGTATGAGCACAAAGCACAAGACATGCAGTCGACTTTCAAAGGAGGAGTCCCCATTGGTGAGAGGTCACCCTTATGTTGACAAAGTGCAAGGACTTCAAGAAGTGTCTCCTAAATTCGGTGGATCAACAAGGAAGCTCATCCCTAGGATCAATAGCCTTTATCATTTCCAGTTGTAATTTCCTTTTTTGCTAAGTGTTGCTTGTACCTAAAAGTTGTACTCTTTGAGAAGTAATTTTAATAAAACGGGCATGCATGTTTTTGGAATTCATCCATTCGTTTTCACTCTTTCTTATGCCATCACTCGCAAAATAAAAAAATCAAACCTTTTCCATTTCACTTCTCTCCTATTGACAAACTTAGGAGGAGAAGGATGTAAATAAACAAACGAATATTGCTTATGTATGCTTTAATGGTATGACCTGGCTGAAGATGTAAGGCATTGTTTCACTCTCTAAACACTGGAGGAATAAGGAGTTAAACCGTAGTCAACCCCCTCGAGCCAGAAGTCGGTGTTCTTTATATTTTCAAAAAAACCTTAATCTTAACCAGGGGCAGGGTAGATTTCAATTAACTCAATGATGCATTCTAATCTCAAGAAAATCAGTCTATCTAAGCAAAAGGTTTAAAGCACATCTTCTTCCTCACACCATTCAACATTGAGGAATCAAAAGGGATAATAGCTCATAATATCTAATATGCCAGTCACACCCTTTCTAAGTCAAAAGGAAATCACTCAAGAATTGTTCCAAAAAAAAAAAGTCCGCTAAGTCAAGAAGAAAAGGAAAAAGCTGAAAAACAATGGACTTTGACTT
This sequence comes from Lathyrus tuberosus, assembly GCA_022829125.1. Classification (NCBI taxonomy): domain Eukaryota; kingdom Viridiplantae; phylum Streptophyta; class Magnoliopsida; order Fabales; family Fabaceae; genus Lathyrus; species Lathyrus tuberosus. Next base: position 1,280,084 of record JALAZF010000532.1, on the reverse strand, counting down.
AGGCAAAATAAGGGTATCCCAATGGACTACTAAATTCAGAAGAATTGGTCCATGCAAAAATAAGGGATTAAAAGAAAGGAAAAAGGAAAATAGGGAACAATCTTATAAACAGGAGTGGGTGACTGCACCTCAAAAAAAAATCTCATCAAGTGCTTAAACCAGTATACCTTTTAATCACCGTGACTGAAAAGGTTCTCTTGCAGGATGAACGCATCTGTTGGGTTAACTGGATTTAGGAATGGAGAACATTAAGGAGAATGAGGTGGGTTAAATTTCTAATTTTGAGCCTTGTATCTTTGTTTTTTTTAAAACTGTGAACCAGGCCACGTTACAACATATAAAAGTGCTAATTGAAGCTAGGGGCACTATAAAAGCATACTTGGCAAAGTCGTTGTTAAACTGACTCCGAATCCGAATGTTTGTTGGAACATCGCTAACCATATTCTCACACCTTCATTTGTGGCAACCTTATGGACAAATATCATCTGTATACGCCGTAAAAAAAATTTCTCGATTTCAAAACTTGCATGAGCATTGAGTTAGAATTACTTTTCAAAGGGAATAATTTTACTCGCAAATCAATACTTAGCACCAAGGAAATATCAATAATGGTCTAATCAGGGGCATATCATTTCAAGGAATTTCTGACTAGGGGCAGGACACCTCAATGACATGGTGAAACCGGTCACTCCAAGGGTCAATCTAATCAGGGGCATACATTTCAAGCATTCAAACAATGGGACACAGTTTTCAAGATTCAAATATTGGGGGCAGTTCATACCAAAGTCATACTACAGTATGGGGGGATCCAAGTTCGTTCTCAAGACACTCTTCCATGTCCTAATAATATGGGGCATATTTTCAAGGTTCAAATACTTGGGGCACATATGGAGGTATTCAAATCTTTGTCATGCATTAATCATGTCGCTACGCTCTAGCATCTAATCATGCATATATGACATAACATCACATACATACATGAGCATACATGCATGAACATACATACATGCACTCATGCATACATACATAAGGTTCATAACTACTCTTAGGGGTTTAATCCCCAACTTGGCAACATGGCTTTCATAAGGTATCGTGTTTCTTCAATTATCTAAGGGTTTTTATCTAGGGTTCCATTAAGGGTTTTGTCGAGGGTTTAATTAGGATTTTTCATTAGTTTTTATCAGAGGGATTATATCCAGGGTTTCATTTAAAGGATTTCATTTAAAGGTTTCCTCTAAGGGTTTTATCAAGGGTTTATCGAGGTTTTTTTCCTCATGGGATTTTATCAAAGAATTTTTAATTTTTTTTTCTTCCAAGGGATTTATCAGGGGTTCTACAAAAATTCCTATCCAGGGATCTTTTCTCATCAAGGGATTTATCAGGGGTTCTACAAAAATTCCTATCCAGGGATTTTTCATCATCTAGGGATTTCATCAAGGGGTTCTATCAAAGGGTTTACATCGAACATTCTACACAGGGATTTACCAAAAGAGGTCTACTAGATTTTTAGCGGTTCTACCAGAATGTTAATAAAGGGTTCACCAATGTCTTATCATGGGGTTTCACCAGGGTTTTGCCAAATGGTTTCACTGGGGTCTTATCAAGAAGTTTTCTATTAAGGGATTTTTGCCCAAGGGATTTCGTCGAGGAGTTGTATTAGGGGTTCTACTGGATTTTGCTCAAGGGGTTCCATCTAGGGATTCTCATCCAAAAAGGGTTTTTGTTTAGAATTAAAAAAAAAAGGGGAGGGTTTATTGGATTTGTCATCAAAGGATTCTACCTAGGGGTGTCACTGTTGTGTCAATAGGTTTTATCACAAGGGGTTTCTCGAAAAGGTATTTATCAAGGGGTTCAATCGGGTATTTCGTTAAGGGTTTATTACTAGGGATCTTAGGATAATCAGCGTAGTACCTACCGGACTCTGAGGTCAAAATTAAGGTCCTTATTATATTTAATCGTCTCCTCAATAAAAGAGGAAGACTCATCAACATCTTCTTTCTGATTCGAAGACGATTAAATAGGGGCAGCTGTCGTACCCCAAATTTTGACCACTCTTAAAACTTAGATCATTAACGTATCCAGCGTCCTTACAAGTCCTCTGGTCATTCTCAATGACCTAAACAGTCAAGGGGGGCCCTTTTGATTTCTTACGGAGTTTGATCTTACATTAAGGGTTTGGTTGTTATTTTAGGATCTATAGTTTTTTAATTATTTAACATTTAATTTTTATTAGAAAGAAAATTAGGACTAATTTACTAGGAAAATATTAATATGCCTACTATTAATATTAAAAGGTATAACTTTTATCATTATTAGGAATTGGTGAGTTTTTTTAAAATTATTATTAAATTATTTTTTTTTAGAATTATTAGTATTATTATTAGTCTTTGTGGCATTTCATTTCAAATGATTTAATTGGTCCATTTGGTAAGTATTTAGCTATAAGGAGTTGTGAGTGTGGGAGGTCATGAGTTCAAGTCCCACCTTTCTCACTTTTAATTTCTTTTCTCTTATATATATTTCTAACTTTATTTTTATTTATTTTCTAAACAAAAAATTACAAAAATTGTATTTTTTATTTTTTATTAATTTATTTTCGTATTTATAAAATATGTATTTTTTAAAAATAATTATTTTTCATTTTTTTCATTTTTTATTAAAAAATAGTAAAAAAAAAATCATAAAATAAAAAAGATTTGAAAAGATTTTATTCATATTTTTAAATATTGCATTTTTGGGATGATATTCTTATTTATGAAAAATTAATATAATTAGCTAAATATGTTCATAATTGAAATCAAATCAGATCTGTTTTAGAATTTTAATTATATTCTTTAATTCTTAAATTTTTACTATTTTTGTTAACCTAGTTTACTAGTATAAATAGAGACCTAATTTTACATTTTAGGGGGGACTCTAGATACACGGATTACACAAAATAATTTCAGAGTCTCATAGAATCCCAAAACACCTTTTTTACAAAGTCCCAATTTTATTCTTACATACCATATGATGATAATTATCTGTTGGTGCTCTTTAACAATTCTAACACCTTTTTTTTTTTACGTTCTTCCATCTATTGCATCCAAAACGTTTTTCATAATATTAGTACCTTAGAATATATAGCCAATTTCTAACTATCCACACAAATTGCACTAAAAAAAAACAAACACAGGAATCACAGATTGAAAAAGGGTGTTGCTACCAAAATTCTAGTTTCCTATACTGACAGTAAATTGAACAACATACCATCCATTTTGTTTGTTCAAATAATAAATTGTTTTAAGCTAAATACTCTAACTGCCATTGTTTCTATGAGATGATTTTGACTAGCAGCTTATAAGCAAAAAAGCAACAACAACAAAGTCATAAACGAGGCTGAAGTAGAAAATCAAAAGAAGCAGTGAAATCAAAGTAACCCCGAACAACACCACTGCACGGCGCTGCAAGTTCCGACACTCACCACAACCTCTGATGCCACAGCCGACGCCGGTGACGACCTCCCTACGCATCAGACATGTCGCCACATCGCACAACCACCATCGACGACGAAGCCCTCACGCAACTCGCCGTCTCCGATCTGAAGCTGCCGCTACGCCAAACGCAGCAACACCATGAGTCACCCTCCGGCGTGTTCCACGATGCAACGCCACACACCACCGCGACCGATCGCCGAAACCACCGCTGCCAGCACCGGCCACGCCCTTGCGTGACTCCGCTTCTGTTTCCCGCGATGCTGCTACCGTTAGAGGTACTTTGTTTACTCTAGCTTTATGATTTTTTATGGCATATAACATTCCTTGATTTATTATTGTTTTTGGTTTATTGGATTTGAATTTTGAGAGAGGAATATATTTGAAGGGATGATGAATAGTATAGAAAGAGAGATGAGTATTGTGACGTTGTTTCTATTCTCTTTATTGATTCTACTTTAAAGGTGTTATTTTATTTAAGAACAAAAGAAAACCAAATAAATGCCATGTGCCTTAATTCTTGTGGTTATTATTAGTTGTTTGAAAAGTCAAATTCAAGTCTAATTTCTTAGTGATTTATGTGTTTTAAAAGTAACGAAAAATAATATATAAAAAAACTAATTCCCCTATAATTTTTAGGTTGTATTTTAATAGTTGGGCTATCCACTTGTTTTAGTTTAGTTTTAATTATAGTTAATTCATTTAATACTAATTCTAATTTTTAAAATGGGTCTGTTAGTTAATTTACTTAAGTTTCACTAACTATTTTAGGTAGTGCTTATATGATATGATTCAATATATAAAAAATATCAAAATATAATTGAGGATTTAATTTGAAGTTAGGGACCAATTCTAAAATAATTAGGCATATCGAAATTGTGGATTAATTGGATTAATTATGTAATATTAATTTGGAGGAAATTAGAGTTAGTAAATGGGATGATTAATGGATAACTTTGGGATAAATTTTAGGATTAATTCTAGGACGATATAAGGATTAATACTAGGATAGCGTTAGGGTTCTAATTAGGACTAGTTAAAATAATTAGTGGTTGGCAAATTTAATTGGGATAATTAGGCTTAATAAAATTACTTAATTTAAATTGTTAAAATAGGTTTTAATTTTTAGTTTCTTTTTAACAATTAAATTAATTACTTAATTTAATTTGTTAATTAATTTTCACCTAGAGTTTTGTTTTTAATAAGTAAGGTTTAGGATATAGGATTTTAAGGATTTTAATATTAAAATAAATAATTACTTTCTTTTATATTTTTTATGAAGGGTTTATATACTTAGGTTAATTTTTTATAAAATCTATACTTAGGATTTATTTCAAGGAATTTACTTTTTATAAAATATAGGGTTGGGATAAAAATAAATTGAATTTTTATTTAACTTTACTTTTGAGATATAAATATTTTTTAGGGATTATTTGGAATTTAGATATTATTCTTTTATTTGGATTAATCTGGATATAAATTTTGTTTTTTATCATAATGACATGTTTAACTTTTTATTTCTTTTTTATGTGAAAATTAGAAATTTGCTTTCTAAAGGATATTTAAGGAATTTTTCTTTAAGGGATTTTAACTTGGGATAAAGCTCTTGGTCCGAGAGCCTAAATAAAGGATGAGATAAGGGATAGAACTCTTGATATCCGAGAGTATAAATAAAAGGATTAAGGGATAAAGCACTTGGTCCGAGAGCCTAAATAAAGGATGGGATTTGGGATTGAGGAATTAAACTCTTGATATCCGAGAGTATAAATAAAAGGATTAAGGGATAAAGCTCTTGGTCCAAGAGCCTAAATAAGGGATAGGATATCGATTTTTGGGATAAAACTCTTCCTCCGAGAGTATAAACAATTGACAAAGGGATTTAAGGGATAGAACTCCTCGTCTAGGAGTATAAACACTAGATTTAAGGGATAGAACTCTTTATCCAAGAGTATAAATAGTGGATGGGATTTAGGGATAGGATTTGGGATTTAGGAATAGGATTAGGGGGTAGGAATAGGGGAGGTGAACTACGGTTACTCTGATCCTTCATTTTGAGGGTACGTAGGCATAGGGTTGCAAACCAACCCTAGCGAGTATAATTAGGAAAAAACTTAGGTTTTCTTTTCATTTAGACAAACAAACATGCCCTAAACTCAAAGGTGGATCCCATTGAGTACAATGGAAGTAAGGGGTGCCTAACACCTTCCCTTTACTTAACCGACTCCCGAACCGTAGGAATCTCTACCTTAGGATAGGATATTTAGGTTTATCATTATTTTCCCTTAAAAAATATGATGGCGACTCGAATATTTTTGCCGGCCACGACAGCATGGACTGAGCCATTCTCAACTGAATTCTATCAAGACTTATCCAAGACCAAGGGAAACACAACCCTGTGCCCTAACCTCTAGTCAATGGCTAGAGGAGACTTGGATTCTCATTGGGCAACATTGGCAAAACCTCTGCTGCAGCCACTATTCACTATTGCTGCGAAAACAAACTTGCTCTACTATAAATAGAGCTCATTTGTGCTCAGTTTGAGTACACCAAAGCTATCAAATATATGTTTTCTTCAAAATCTCTTCTTTCACCTCAAATTTGCCTTCCAAAGCAAGTAATTCCGATTTTTTGAGTTAGAGAGCAATTTCACTTAAACTAATCACACACACACCTCATATATATCATATGTAAGTTGTGCAAACTATCACAAGTAACCTGTAATCACAAAATCACAAAGTCACTTCTCAAAACCTCAAAATGGCACTTTTTGCATTTTTCAAGCCATGTCTTGATTCAGTTACTTACCAAACCAGATAAAACCTCAAACACACTCCAAATATCATCCTTGAACTATCCCAAATGGTTCCCAACATCTGGAACACCATTTGAGGGAGTTGCTATTTTGGTCACTTTTAACCCCTTTTGCAAGAAATGGACAGTTTGTGTTTTTGCAGGTACCAGCTGATTCCAACCATCCTAAAAGCTTCTAAGAGGTCATTTGAGGGTGTCCAAAGCATCAAATCATTTCTGGAACAAAGCACTTGGTTGGTTGCACAAAATCTCCAAAAAAAGAGGTAAAATTCATAACTTGAATTCTTTGAATCATGCTTTCCTTTGATGTCCACATACATGCATCATATTGAACAATTCTTGAAGCAAAAATGTAGTCCTTAATGTGTATGTTATGATCCTCCTACTGTTTGCACTTTAACATGTTTATATGTGGAGTTTATGTTGTTTTAAACTTAAGGTGCAGATCTGGTTTTTTTGCCTTGTGTGTGTTGTACATTAAGTTTCAGTATGTATGAGTAATACCATTGGATTCCTTATGAAAAATTGGTCAAGATAGGTTCTTACGGATTTCAATTTCGTTAAAAATTGAGAGAGTTATGAATGTTTGAAAATTTGATAAGCAAAGATGTTTAAACTTAAGGTGCAGATCTGGTTTTTTGCCTTGTGTGCGCTGTACATTAAGTTTCAGTATGTATGAGTGATACCATTGGATTCCTTCTAAAAAACTGGTCAAGATAGGCTCTTCCGGATCTTAATTCCGTTAAAAATTGAGAGAGTTATGAATGTTTGAAGTTTGATAAAAAGATGTTGAAAATCAAGGTGCAATTCTGGTTTTTTGTCTGATGTCGAATGTGATGTTGTGACATCGTCCCTTTTCTCTTATATTCAAAACTCATGAGTGATGTCTCATGAGTGATGTTGTGACATCACATTCCTCTTTTTCTTAGTTTATCTTCAAAACTCTACCAATTCTTTCACATAGCAAAAATCATCATTTTCAAAATCTGTTTTACACACTTCTTATTCATACTCCGTAATATTTTAATCCACAAAAAAATCACAAAAAATATTATTATTTGATATATTTTTAATATATTAAAAAATATTATTTTAAATTGTTTTAAATACTTTTAAAATGATTTCTTTTTCTTGATTTTTAAAACCAAAATGATTTTAAATATTCATGTGGATAAAATACTTTTTCATAAACCTTAATCACTGTTTATAACATGATTAATGATTTTATTTGATATTTTTTATCATTTTTTTTACTTGATTTTTCTTTGAAAAATGCCCTTTAAAAAATGAAATTAGGGTTTGTGATTAATTCAACCCTCATCAAACTTTTTCAAACTCATGGGCCTCTAATAGAGTGTAAGACCCAATCCTTTTTTTTTTACCAAATCATTTTTGGGCCTCAGTATATTGTATAAGTCCCGATATCGTCAAAAACAAACGGCGCGATCGTCGCCTTTTCAAAACAAACCTGGGCCTCTCCTCGAGCTATAAGACCCATTTAAAACTTTTTGGGCCTCTAATAGAGTGTAAGACCCAATCCCCTTTTAACCAAAACATTTTTGGCCTCAGATATTGTATAAGCCCCTTCGCGTTAAAAGAAAATCTCGGCGCGATCACCATTTCAAATGGAAAAACAAACTTTGGGCCTACCCTCATGTTATAAGCCCCGCTCTTTTTCTTTAAACCTTTTGGGCCTCTTGAGAGAGTGTAAGACTCATCCCTTTGTACAAAAAACATTTTTTGGGCCTCAGTCACTTGTATAAGTCCCTCTGTACAAATTAAACAGTGCGCTCACTGATAAAACCTCGGGCCTCTCCTTGAGCTGTAAGCCCCAAATCTTTCTTTTTCAAAGCACTTTCTCCTTTGATTTTGAATATACTGTTGTTTTCAATCTTTCTTTGTTGAACAACTAACCAAACAGCATGGAAGCTCTACAACCGAGTAAGTGGTTATTGCTTTCATTTACCGCTTTCATATTCATATAACTGTATTGTGGGGCTGTTTCGCTGTAAGTCTTCATTCATAAACTCATATCAACTGTGTAATAATAGTATAGATATTTCGAGTTTCCTCGGCAACTACGTCTAGAACTAGGTGACACCGTTTTGTTTATTCGTAGAAATAGACAACTAGATCCCCAATAGGATCACCAGATACAGTCTTCTCTTCGGCTGTCCTCATTAGGAATTGTCAAGAAACTCTACTCCCAGAGATGAATGTATTCTCCGTGAATGGCATCTTTGAGTTTCTTCCAAATTCTCGAACTTTCCTGACTTGATCTATTCCTTGTGAATAGCTTGCCTTGAATTTTTTAGGGTTTGGGGACCCATCGGCTTCTTAAAAGAATCGGCCTCCTCTTGGGCATCGTACAAGGACCCACAGGCTTCCTAAAATCACCCTCACCTCCTCTTGGGCTTAGTACAAGGACCCGTCGGCTTCTTAGAAGTATTCACAACCTCCTCTTAGGCTTCATATAATGATCTCTTCCTCCGGGAATGATAGCCTTCTCTTGGGCTTCGTACAAGGACCACTCGGCTTCTTAAAAGTTTCCAGCCTCCTCTTGGGCTTTGTACAAATTGTCCGGACGACCTCCTAGAGGTATAGGAACAGAACTTAATCATCTACGTAGAACAGTTATTTCCAAGAGTCTACTACTATTTCTCAAAGCATAGTATAAAAGGTGAAACTCTAGACTTGGACAGTCTAATCTCCTTGAGTCTTCAAGACATTCTCAAGTGACCCCTTCGTTAAATAGGAAGAAAACCCGTAGACTCGGACAGTCTTAATACCCTTCGAATTTCCCGCTTCCTTGAAGAACAGGAATAACCCGGATCCTTGAATCAAATCCTTGAGTACAGTGTTGCTCATATAAGAACTGATTTTCTCTTTCAAAATCAGTATACTGGACCTGTCACTCAACTGAAACAGCAACCATAGCCTCCTCTTGGGCTTTGTACAATGATTCTCCCCAGCGGAGTCAAACAACGTTTAGCCTCTCTCTCGGGCTTTGTACGAGACACATAAGAGACTCCCTCGTTGAGTCAATCACCCCTTTCGCCTCCATCTCGGGCTTTATACGAGATACAAAAAGGTTCTTATTGAGCCAAACAAACAACAGCCTCCATCTCGGGCTTTATACAAGATACAAAAAACTCTCTTGTTGAGTCAAATAGCCTTCATCTCGGGCTTTATACGAGATACCAAAAGACTCCATTGTTGAGTCAAAACCTTTTAGCCTCTCTCTCGGGCTTTGTACGAGACACATATTAGCCTCCTCTTGGGCTTTGTACAATGATTCTCCCCATCGGAGCTAACAAATAACCTCCATCTCGGGCTTCGTACGAGATACAAAAACACTCTCTTGTTGAGTATAAAAGATTCTCCTGTTGAGTCAACCCTTTTAGCCTCTCTCTCGGGCTTCGTACGAGACACACAAAAAACACTCTCTTGTTGAGTATAAAAGACTCTCCTATTGAGTCAACCCTTTTAGCCTCTCTCTCGGGCTTCGTACGAGACACACAAAAATTCCCTTTTGTTGGGCCAATAGCCTCCTCTTAGGCTTCGTATAAGAAAACCACTGGTTGATCCAATCAACCTTTTAGCATCAAAGTTGTGCCTCATTCACAGTACACAAATATTAACAACTTTTTCCCCTTCATCTAATCGCTGTAAGCGGCAAGCCTCTGGATCATCTACATCCATGCCACTGTCCCTCTTTTAGCATGAGAAATTCCTAAGGAAAGATGGCATTGCTCTACACTGAGTTAAAGTCTTCTCCTTTAGGTTAAAACCCTCTATAAAGGAAATTATGGCATTGTCGGATTCACATATCCCGGTTAAAGTAACTCTCCTTTATAACCAGTCACCCAACAGTTGTGACAGACAAACCCTTCTTTAGAGATGACAAATTCTCTCTAAAGTCAGGACCTTCAGCTTCACATCTTGGGCTTTGAACAAGATACAAATAGACCCTTCAGCTTCACAACTTGGGCTTTGAACAAGATACAAATCACCTTTCGCTTCATGTCTTGGGCTTTAAACAAGACACCAAAAACACCCAACGCTCTGATTTCCCTGTTTTGGTAAACGGGAATACGTAGGCATAAGATCGAAAGAAAAGATCTTAGCGAGCACACTAATCAAAAACCCTAAATCCCATACTCTCACATATCTATCAAAAAGCATCAGTCCTAACATCCTAATCCTTGTTCCCCGCCAGAAACCTGTTATTCTGTCAAAATAACACAAGAAAGGCCCCCCCACATTAATCGCATTTGTAACCTAACAGACCGCTGTTTAAACTAGTATGCAAGCAGGGTTAATTGGAGACATCTATTTCCCTTCCTTCATCAGCTTTAATAGGATAAAAAATGAATCGACCTGTAGTAAACTAACCCAGAGAGCGACAGCGCCTAAGAACCGCGTCCCAAATCGCTCGCTACACAACTCCCCCTCAAAACTGCAACCAGCAAAACAGCTGCACAAACTACACACTCCCCCTCAAGCCTAGAACCACAACAGACAACTAGGCAACAGCTGGGCTAACTCTCCCCCTTTTTAGCCACAATTGAACAAACTCTGAATCTGCCAACCAACATACTCACAACAAAATCCAGACTCAACAGCTACTACTGTACATTCTCTCCCCCTTTTTGGCCAAAAATTGACAAACATTGGTGTAAATGTATACTTCTGATTCAATCCATTGACACACAAATCTATAGAACCAGGTCTAAACTGTCAAGTACACCATGAACTTCACCAGTAACACAATGTCATGACATCTTGTCTGACATTACAATCTGGATAAACAACTTCTTCAACAAAAGATCAACTCTCCCTATCTAAGATAACCAATGCTGCTTTGCAAGAAGAACACCTTAAATGAATGGAAAACATAAGACTCATCTTCATGTCTTCAAGAGCGCACCCTCTGTTCAACACACCTGCATTCACAAAATGCTTAATCCTCAAACAATCCAAGTACACCACTAGTACAGACAGAAGTTCTCCCCTTATATTTCACAACTGATGCTCCTTGACCAGTACATCATAACATTTGGAAAATCCAGACACAGTCTTCATCCATCCAGTTAGGAATGCTTCACACAATCATCCACAAGTTCTGAAGCACACTCACAATGCCTTCCACTGAACTCTAAGTAAACTCCTCTTACTTAGAATTAATAACACACATCAATACAAGTGTGACATCTCCCATCAACAAACACCCTCACAAAGTTTTTCCAAAACTGCATAAAATTGTCTTCAGACTTCTCCTCAAAAGCTTGTGCGCACATGATACAAACAATTAGCTTCCCATGGCTAGAACCATTCATGTCCACACCAACATGCCATCCAACAGCCTAATGTCATAACATGTTATCTGACATTATCTCCTCATAAGAGGCAGCCAATCTCCACAAGCTTGATCAGCATGCAAGCTTCACAATATATGCACCTTTGCTGTAGAATCCATAGACAAGTACTCCCCCTATCATGGTTAACTAATGCTCTAGATGGAGATAAACATTTGAGCACACTTACTGAGCACATTCACATACTGTACTTTCACTTTTGGAGAACACAACCAAGTATCCTGACTTGTTTGACACTGCTTACAGACTCCACAAATTCTCTGCTTTACTGAGATCTAATCTCTTCAAGAGATACTTGTAGAAGAAGAAGGAACAACTCTAAAAAAATGTTCTGATCAGATCATATCACAATCCCTCTACCATTACATCCACCAGTAGTTGTTGATACTAGTGAAGTCTTCAAAATTAGTAGTCATGCTTTGCCAGAACAAACTACTAAAAACAAGACCAGAATCTCCACATTCTAATTCACATAGTCAGAAACATCTCTTCTGACAAAAATGCTTGAGCATCCAACTCCACACGTTGCCAGGCTGATCAACTACTCTCTAGCATGACTTGACAATAGGGCTATGTCCCCTTCACAGGCTTTTCTTCTGCCTTTAGCGATACACATCCAATCATCTATCTTTGACATTTAGATCAATTGATGAATATCCACATTCAGACTTTCAAGCAATCAATACCTGATCTACTTCAGTCTTCTCTACATTCTCCTTCCAAGGCAGACCTTTTACTTCATCATTCTCCCGTATGATTAGGTAGATTCTCTTTAGATACAATGTAGGTAATCATCCCAGATAATGTCCTATCACAAGTTAGAACATCTTCCACACACCAAAACATCAACACCATGATTTTTATATGCTCCACCAACTGGACTTACTCTAGCATAGTAATCCAAAGAACCAGAGGAATAAACTCTCATCCACCTTCAAGAAAAATAATCTCCTTGAGTCTCCAACTCATCACCCTTCTGCCAAGAGTAACTTGTTCCAAGACATTCCTCAATAATAACCAGCTGCCATACTCTGATTATCTTGATTCTTCAATTCACTTCTGAGATCAACCAAATGCCACAGTTTGATCACCTCAAGCATGAATCCTCATATGAAAACAGCCAAATGCCACATTTTGACCTTTTTCACGTTTTTCAGAACTCTCACAAAGATATCCTGATCCACCAAGGAAACCAGATCTTCAAGTCACATGATCCAATTGCTCAATAGCAAACACACTTAGACTCCCTAAGCCATGGTCATTTAACATCTTCTCCTTCTTGCAGCTCCCGCAAACTGCCATGAGAACGATCTTTTTGAAGCATCCTATTGTTCATTCCTGTAGATCACCCTATCAAAAGCTGATGTACCACATCACCAGTTGAGACTTCTGATGTTAAGCTAGATGTCAGAACATTATGTCACCCAACTGTTGAATTCAGCTCTACCTTCTGCCACTCAGAAGAACCTCCTCCATTTGCAGAAACAGATTTCCATGCTCTCATAGACTTGATTCAACAATCAAGTTTGAGTAGACAACCTCCATCCTGCTTAGAAACTCCAAAGACTTCAAACCTACCACATCTGAATCTTCAGAAAATAAGTAGTCCAAGACTACCCCATAGCAATACTAAAGAAAGTCACTTCCCTTAGTAGAGCCGTCAGTAGAAAGCCAGAGATAACTGCCACTTATTCTCGACCTTCACAACCAGAGCAAACACCATTCTCCAAGCCACTTAGATCAGAAATAAATTGATCCAAGTTGAAACCAACAAGATTATGATGTCTTCATAGTCTTCCATCTTCATCTTCAACAACACCACCATCTGGACAAGTCATTCACAATACTTTCTAGGAACAGATGCTAAGCAATAATCCCAGGTCAACACCTAGGCGACTTGTGAGCGAATGTAGAACCCCTCCCATAATTCTCCAAACCTCTGATGAAACGATGTTAAAACAATTGACAGAATATCCTTAATCTTGTCTTTCAAGGATAATCAATTAAATACTTGTGAATATCACAAATAGCAATTGATCTTAAATCCCTGTGGTTTAACCCTTCTTCAGATTCTAGCATCTTCTGAATCTTCTTCATGACAACCATTATGACAACCATTCATACCACAAAAGCCTTCCAGGTTAGTTCAGTGTCTTGATCTTTCACTCCACCCTGAGCAAAGAACTGAAATGATGTTTCAACATCAGTTCCGACATCAGTCTAAATCACATTAAACATCTACTAGGATTTAGAGGCTACAACCATAGTAATCCACACATATCTCTTGCAGCGAACACACGAGAACATATCAACATCTGATCAACTTCCAAGATCAGACCAACAAAACTGCAGTAACTTGCATAACATACTCTTCCAGAAGCTTCTTCTTATAAGCACAAGGTTCAGACCTCTTGTCTAACTTAAGAGTGATAACATACCATAGACAATCTGCTACTTCCAATCCTTCAGGCCGCAAAATTGAAAGAGCTCATGCATACACCAATTGACCACATACTGATTTACACTGCTACTGCACAAAAACTCTTGGATGCATTTTCCCTATAAAATTGTCCTCAGACATTTTAGCTTAAACAAGGATCATCTCCTTCTCTTCTGCTATCAAGATTACTACATTTTCTTCAACCAGCTCCAGCTGAGATGCTATGACATTATGAACAGCATCTCAAAAATTGTTCAACTTCACAGCTTCAGTGATCCTTCAAAACAGCTACAATTTAATAGGACTTTGACTCAGCATTTACCAAAAACTGCTGATGTGTAGCGCGATGTTGAGACATTAGGATTGACATATCAAGCTCAGCTTCTTTCTTGATGAAACTTCCTCCAATTCATGATTTTGAAAATCAGAAACATGTATCTTCACAAGAGAATTCATCTTCAGATATACCAGAACTACATTGGACACCATAACCAGGAAGATCTCCTAATTAGGTCACCATAAATATGCTTAAGAGATAACTTATCAAGATCTTCACTCCCGCATGAAAGATTTGACAGTGATACTCTTTTGCTTTGGCTCCACCCTCTTCTTTCATCATCAAGAAAATTGAGAAGGAATGAATCAATGTTCTGGACAGATTGGTCTTTAATACCTGATTTGAAATATATTCTTCTTCTACTGAGGAGACCAAACTCTAAAGTCTTTCCAAGAAAATACCTTCCTAAAGTCTCATCACCAGAGACACAAGAAACAACCAGGGTTACATCAGATACCATGCAGCGGAACACACAACAACTCCTCAACACTCTTCGGGCACTACTCAATAATCCTTGCACACCATCACCATAATCCAAGTGCCAACAAAAAGGTTTGAAAATAAATCAAACTCACAACAGCAGTTCTCCACCAAAGCTACACACCTGATAACAACAGACAGGTCCAATACATACCCTGTCATGAATAGTTCATCCTTCACTTCAAGGGATCAAACAAACAACTATATGAACTGACCAAGTCCATAACTCAGCAAAACTAACTTCCTTGCTCATAAACCAGAAAGTATCTTCGCTAGATCTCATCCAGAAACAGACAGGATGCCTGCTCTGATACCAATTGAAATTCTGGTATAACAGATCCCAGATGTCCTACATGATGTCGAGACATCTGGTCTGACATAAACAGCAAGGCAATAATAGACAGTTAAATAAGTTGCTAAAAAGAAAAGTGCACACAAAATTTGTTCACCCAGTTCGGTCTAACAACATACATCTGGGGGCATACCAAGCCAGGAAGGAAGTCCACTATTAGCAGTATTAAATAACAGACTCAACAATACCAGTTGACAATCTACTCACTTAATCCCTACCCAATGACCCTTCTACCTAAGTTCTCCCTAGGTAAGAGACTCCATCTCACTTCCAATTATCGCAATGATGTCTAGCAGTCAACATCTCAGTCACTGCATCAACAGCTTGATTTCCAATAACTCTCCAAGCACATAAAAATAGAAGACACACTCCTATAACAATACCTAGACATGACCCTCATGATTAAGAACAATGCTTAGAGTTGCTTAACAACTTCCTCTAAGAACAATACATCTCTTACCTGCAGGCTTAGAGATAAACATGATGACCATCCCACACACCGGGTGGTTCATCAACCAACACAGCCCTTATAATTTACATGATGGTTGGCTTCTTAAAACTAGGTTACAATGCTTCTATTTATAACCTATTTCCCAACTGGATTTGGGCCTTCAAATCACAACAAATCAGCTGCTACAAATCTGCAACAGATTCTGCTACTAATAGATCTTCAATCAAATCTTCAATTAAATCTTCAATTAAATCTAACTATTCTCCATATCTTTTTGCATGAAAATAGTAACAATATCTGCTCAATATAAGATTGCAACAGAATATATTTGTCCCATGATATTCGCCTGCAATCTCTCCACCAGATCTTCTTAAAACACACTTAAATAAATGCAGCTCTAACAAAACACATCAGACTGATGTTCTGATGTTCTGATGTTCTGTCAACTGATGTCAAGACATCAGGTTTAACATCAGCATACAAAACTGCAACCCTTCTGAACTTAACATCAACTCAATGTTAAGAACTCATGTTAAGACATCAGACATATGACATCATTAACAACACCATTGTTTTACCAAAATTCCAGCCAATACAAGAACTAACAGAGGAGAAAGAGGAAGAAGAGAGAAAGCTCACGGATCATCATCATCATCTTCTTCAACCTCCTCTTCGATTATCAGGTGGGTTCTAGTTAGAGACTCTAAGTTCCAGAAATATAAGTTTAGAATTTAGGTTAGATTTGAGAGAAAATGAAATCTAACGGATAAAACGTGAAATAAACTGAGTAATATAATCGGGAATACTTGTTGTTATGATTGGAACATGTTTTGGTTGATATAATATGAGTTGGAAATGTTTTGGGTGAAGAAATGTGAGCATTTTGGCCCAATGACCTATGTTTCACGCTGCTGGGAAATTCTGGGTTTTTCATTGTTCGCCTAGCGAAC
The DNA here is from genome assembly GCA_022829125.1 of Lathyrus tuberosus. Classification (NCBI taxonomy): domain Eukaryota; kingdom Viridiplantae; phylum Streptophyta; class Magnoliopsida; order Fabales; family Fabaceae; genus Lathyrus; species Lathyrus tuberosus. The sequence goes on along the minus strand of JALAZF010000532.1, from coordinate 1,263,412 downwards.
CTGGCGAAGTCGAAAGCGAATGGTTGGTCGAGGGTTCGCCTAGCGAACCCGGAAGCGAAGGGAATGAGAATGTTCGCCCAGAGCTCACTTTACGAACTTTATGCTGTTTTTTCTCTGCCATGCTTCGCTGAGGGACTCGCCTGGAGAATACAGTAGCGAACGTGACAGATTTTTCCATGTTGTTTCCTTCATAACTTTTGATCCGTAACTCGGATTGACGCACGGTCGAAAGCGTTGGAAAGCTATTTCAATGCTCTTTGTGATGGTGAGGTAGGAACATGGTTATATTTCATGGATTGATATGGTAGAGTTAAATATTGTGATGAATGTGAAAAGTGTATTTTATGTTTCCACCGGAAATGCATGAATCGAGAATCCGATTGATATGGGACTTAAAGCCTTGGAAAGAGAATCCCATGTGCTATTAAATGGTAATGTGAGACCATGATTTAACCAAGGATGCTTGGTAGAAGATAGTAGTGGCTTGTATGCCTTAAAATGTATGTGAACTATGTGAAAATAATGTTTTTGTGATATGTTGAAAATCCATATCTTTTGGATCATAAGTCCGATCGAGGCATAGTAATAGCCGTTGGAAAGCTGTGAAAATATCCTACGGGATAAGAGTGAGAAATATTGATTTGATACCCGATTAAATGATCGGAGGGAAACCAAGAGTTATGTGACTTGTGGGTGAATCATTATATGTGATTCTATTATACAATTGTAATATGTTTTTCTATAACTTGTGATGAAATTATTATATGTAATTCAAATGTGCAATTGTAATATGCTTTGCCTAATATCGTTGTTAAACATTATCAAGAGAATATGCATGCTTAAAATATGAATTATATAGAGTGATGAAACTTTACCCCAAAACAAATGGCATAGTTTAAAATAGTGGAACCTAGTAACGGCTAGGAAATTGATGTATGAAAAAATGACAACGCTCGTGCATGAAAGGCCGAGGCGTGTGTCCACTGCTGAATGTTATAGAAAGAATAAGAAACTAGTATGGAACACATGTAATTGTTATGTTTTATTGATAAGGCATAAGAGGCCTAAAGGCTAATGTGGCCTAGAATTATTGAATACAATTATGGTTGTATGTGAAATCACGTAATCGTAACCATTGCCCTTGAGAGGCATTCATGAGTCTTGAGCTCCTCTGAAATGCAGGCAGAATTACTTGGTAGGTTTGATTCCCGAGTGTAGTACGAATGAAACCTACGGGTAGAGACTTGTGACGGTGTACGTTCCGTGTGAAGTGACGATTTAAGGTGATAATATGTCCCTTATTTCCAAATCCATTTCATATGCCAAGTAACTACAAGGATCCATGACTCGGGTCAAGTTCTAGACGTAGAAGCGGACGGGAAAAGGGGATGCCTTGGTATAGGTTACCGATTAGTGATAAACTTTTGAGTTAACGGACTCAATAACGTGTTTCCATATAGTGTGAGAATGTTTGAACTCAAGGTCTAGTTCCTTTCCCCTTGACTTGAGTTAGGATTGGTTAGAACCTTGTAGAGCCGAGAGAATCCATAAGATGGGGAACTCACTGAGATTTGATGTATCTCACCCCACTATTGTTGATTATTTTCAGGAGGTATTTGCATGTTTGATTTACAAGTGGAGCTATGCTTGGATGTTTCAAGAGAAGCTTGGCTTTAGTATTTCCGCTGTGTATTTGTTGTATACAATTGAGGATATTGTATATTGATCTTAGTTTTTATTGTTTTGGCTAGTTTCCATATCTTGTACCATAGATTGTATTATGTTTTTAGAAATGGTCAAGTATGTGAATTATGCCAATAGGCACTTATGATGGTGTCAGTACCAAATAAAACACTTGTATGGTATTATTCTAGATATATATTATACAGGGTGTTACAGTTGGTATCAGAGCAGGTCGTGTCCTCGACCTAGCCTTGAAACATCATAAGTAAATCTATTCCTGCCTCTTAAGTGTGTCTTGCCAGCATGAAACTTAATATCATACTATCTAGTGTTGGGCCTGATCAACCTAATGCTATGTATGTGATAGGTAGAATCATGGTTGAGCGACCACGGGGACTCTGAAGTGTTGTCGGAACTTGTGCTGTGAGGGTAGGCTCAAGCCAAGAGTTAGTAGTGATGAGTTTTGGTCAGCTCAGTGAGGTTTTGGTAGAAGTTGTGTTTGGGTAGCATGGAAATTAAAGAGTGGTGTGTTGTTCAAGCAAATCCTTTGTTGTTGGACGATTGGTTAAGGTATTGAGGAATATGTAAAATCGCTAGTGGAGTTGGATTGACCACTAGTATGTATAAGGATTTCAAGTAATCTCATTTTGTGAAAAAGAAAAGTTGTTTTGTGGAATATGTGACGTAAGGTCCGGAAATGAGATAATTATTGGTGTTTTGTTCTAAGGTTGCAATGGTATCTTAAATGGACGAGAGTACCCTGGGGAATGTGTTCGGAACAATATCTTCCAACTGGTTAAAAGCTGAGAGTTAAGGACGTTCGACTTTTATGGGACCTTAAAGTAGTAGAGAAGCGTGTGAAGAAACACAAGGATGTGTTTACATGCTTCAAGTGAAACAAGTATGTGTCGAACGAAGTGTAGGAGATAAGTTGCGTATATTTAGTTATGAAGAGATATTAAGTTCGAGATAGTACATCGGGATTTTCTGTATTCGATGAGAGACCAATTTGGATTTTGGAAATGTTAAATTACCCAAGGAATCGTATAAGGTATTGTGTTGGAGAAAGAATGAGCTTCATTTAGTAACAGAAAGTGTAGTGATACGGACCGGAAAGAGTTTGTATTAAGAAATAGAGTAAGTACCTTGGATTTAAGGAAATATTAGTATGGTGATTTTATTTTTTGGACCTAAGAGGATTACAATGGAGTTTTAAGGTGTTGATGAACCTATAGTTAAGGAAGTGTAATCAAAGATGGTTCACCCATGAGGACCTCAATGGTATGACGTGGAATGAGAAAAGTTACACTTTGGTATTAAGAACGAGCGTAGTGGTAGCACCGTGGTAACAAGTGTACGTGATGGATTCTTATTCTTGATACAAGTGTGATGGGACGTACTCTGTGGAACAGTGAATATTGTATTTTAAGAAGTAAGATTGTGGTAAAACAACGAAAAGCAATTCAGGACTTATTACGGACTAAGTGTAAATCATGGAACGATTTATACTGGAAGGGTTTTGTGAATAGTTAATGAGAATTATCAGTTGCGAATCTTTCATTAAGTACTTTGGTGTAAGTGGGATGTGTAATGGATAATAAAGGGTAAGAAATCCCGATTAATGTGTGTGAAATTATGGAAAGGTTCTTCGAGAGGATACATTGCCCCGATTTATTTTCAAGTATAGAGAAACTTCTGTATTTGTGAATGATTGAACATTCAGAATCTACCTTTTGTTGGACTAAAAACGTTGTTGTATTAATTCTCTCCAAGGAAATTCAAGTGAGAGAATAAGGTTGTATGCTTAACATGAGATGTCCATCGTTTTGTGGTACCGTACGATAATTGTGTGTTGGGTTTTACTTATGGACGAATCAAGTATGAGTGGTGGTTGAAACCCTATAATGTCGTCATTATTGGCTTTCATCTAGCGTAGTTGTATTAGTAGAGAATGAACTATCCCGCCAACGATTCGTCGTGTGACTGCGACAGAATTTGGAATTTTGCATTGTCACTTGGTTGAAGTGTGACATCCGCATTTAACTTGGTTCTGTATTACCTTGAGTGCATCATGGTTAGTGAATGTAATATAAGTTAAGAAGCCGCGAGTTGAGAGTAATATTCCAAGACAGAACAAATCAGATTGATGGTTTGAGTAGGGATGGCTTTGAATTAAGAAGAAACTGGTTTTTAGTGTATGCAGCAGTGTTAACCGACTAACGTAATGTGGTTAACCGATTAACACGTGCATGGAAGGTGTTTTACGTTGAATTTTGAGAAGTTAACTAATTAGCTCAGATGGTTAATCGATTAACATGGGTGTAAATTGTGAAAATCCTTAGGAACCATCATCTGCATTTTGTTACCTTATGTTGCTCCGATTGGAGAGTGTTGTGTGAATGGAAAAAGGGATTCCAAGTAAAGGAAAGACGAGTTTATGTTTTGAAATTGGAACTTGTGGAAGGGTATTACTTAGTTGATCATTTATTTAGATGACAAGGGAATTTGACTTTGAGGAAGTAACCTTGTGAATAATGTTGAGTGTGAGAAAGTCTTAAGTGTATTATTGTTCAAAGCCTTGAGGGCGAAGTTAAAGAATACCCACGAAGTATTGATCTTGTAAAGAATGTTTCGGTGTGAAATTTTGGTGTTAGTAAGGTATGAACGGTTGGTCAGAGTTAGTAATTGTTATTTTTCCGTGAGTTCATGGCATCAAATTTAGACCGTGAGAGTGGTACCAGTTGTGTGCAGTAGTGTGTTTTACCAAGAGAATGAAATGTGGAAGTTATCTTTACAAGTACGAGTAAGAATTGGACGTTCCGAAGTTAAGCATGTAAATTGGAATCGGTTATGAAACAGAATGAGTGAGTGGTATGGAAACTCACAATTACGCCTCAGATGGTTTAAGTTTTGATAAATGGTGACTTGTATATGATTGTAGTTCTATGTTGGTGTGACATTGTTATTTGGTTGAGATCTGGAATCAACAAGAAACCTTGAGTGAGTTGGAAACCGTAAAAATAATCAATTTGGAATGTGGTAACCAGAACTGGAGGTTGTTAAACTATTTTGGATATATTATTTCGATTTTAGAATGGATTTAAAGTTGTGTATGTTATGGTTGTAGCAGTGTAACTCATGTACTTTTATCATCTGGAGAGTGTTGGACAGATGTTATAATATTGTGTGTTGACAAAGAAATTATTCTACCATAGGACGTTAGTAAGTTTCTTGTACCGTTGGTTAGTAAGGACCCCAATGGATAAGCGTGTTTCTCCGCAGACTGTTAGTTACCGGGTAGTGCTTAAGAATTCGTGGTGTTCCACTGTTTAAAAATTGGATCGCACAGTGGAAGGTGACGGATGAATGAGTTATGTCAGAATCAGAAGAATTTAGAAGGATTATTGCTTTTAAGTATGGAAATAAGAAGATCTCGATCTAATTGTGTTACCTTTTGGTATGACACGAAAGAGATGAAATATCAGATATAATAACTACCCTGTACAGCATCAGACCAGATAGAACTGGTAGAAGAAGTCGTCTGACTGATTTTGAAGTGGTTTTGAATGTTAAAGGATTTGATGGGTGTTTGTTATCTTAAACCAAGATAAGGTATTATGGTTTTGTGTTGTGACTCAGTAGAAGAGCATAGAATGGTATATTTCTTTCGAAGGTAAGATATGACCAAGCCTTTTAGTAAGAAACAACAGAGGACTTACAGAAAAGGCAAGGGTAGAAGTTAACTCTATATTGGAACAAGAGTATGATTAAGGACGTGAAGTTTGTTAATTTGTGAAAATAAGATTTTTGGTCTGTAAAGTCGAGTGGGAATTGGAATAAGTCAAAAACTTGAATGGAAGTAAAGTTAACTATGGATCTAAGATAGTTATACAAGTTGCAGTTATTATTGAGTAAAGGAAATTCGGGGGCGAATTTTAATTTAAGGGGGGGGGGGAGAGTGTAATACCCCATATTATCTAAATGCTCAATTGGATATCAGATGAGATCAGATGAGTATCTATGTGATCTATCTTTGGATAATTGGATTAATGGAATCCACTAAGTGCTCTAAGTATTGACATTTGGGATCAATAGAGAAACTAGTGAACTCTGAAGAGATCAATTATTTTATTAAAGAGACGGATTGATATTTATTGGTTTAAAAGAGCATTTTAAGGTACCTCTAATAATTGATCAATTGGTGTGAGACGATAAAATATCAATTGGAGATATTTTACCCTATTGGATTATATTATTAATATTAGTATTATATATATAATTGTTATAAAAGAGAAAGAAAAGGAAAAGAAGGAGAAGTTAGTAAGAAGAAGAGGAAATGGAATAGAAAGAGAGAAAGTGGAGAAAGAGGAAGAAGAGAGAAAGCTCACGGATCATCATCATCATCATCTTCTTCAACCTCCTCTTCGTTTATCAGGTGGGTTCTAGTTAGAGACTCTAAGTTCCAGAAATATAAGTTTAGAACTTAGGTTAGATTTGAGAGAAAATGAAATCTAACGGATAAAACGTGAAATAAACTGAGTAATATAATTGGGAATACTTGTTGTTATGATTGGAACATGTTTTGGTTGATATAATATGAGTTGGAAATGTTTTGGGTGAAGAAATGTGAGTATTTTAGCCCAATCACCTATGTTTCACACTACTGGGAAATTCTGGGGTTTTCATTGTTCGCCTAGCGAACCTGGCGAAGTCGAAAGCGAATGGTTGGTCAAGGGTTCGCCTAGCGAACCCGGAAGCGAAGGGAAGACGAATGTTCGCCCAGATCTCGCTTTGCAAACTTTATGCTGTTTTTTCTCTGCCATGCTTCGCTGAGGGACTCGCCTAGCGAATACAGTAGCGAACGTGACAGATTTTTCCATGTTGTTTCCTTCATAACTTTTGATCCGTAACTCAGATTGACGCACGGTCGGAAGCGTTGGAAAGCTATTTCAATGTTCTTTGTGATGGTGAGGTAGGAACATGGTTATATGTCATGGATTGATATGGTAGAGTTAAAATATTGTGATGAATGTGAAAAGTGTGGTTTATGTTTCCACCGGAAATGCATGAATCGGGAATCCGATTGATATGGGACTTAAAGCCTTGGAAAGAGAATCCAATGTGCTATTAAATGGTAATGTGAGACCATGATTTAACCAAGGATGCTTGGTGGAGGATAGTAGTGGCTTGTATGCCTTAAAATGTATGTGAACTATGTGAAAATAATGTTTTTGGGATTTGTTGAAAATCCATATCTTTTGGATCATAAGTCCGATCGAGGCATAGTAATAGCCGTTGGAAAGCTGTGAAAATATCCAACGGGATAACAGTGAGAAATATTGATTTGATACCTAATTAAATGATCGGAGGGAAACCAAGAGTTATGTGACTTGTGGGTGAATCATTATATGTGATTCTATTATACAATTGTAATATGTTTTTCTATAACTTGTGATGAAATTATTATATGTAATTCAAATGTGCAATTGTAATATGCTTTGCCTAATATCGTTGTTAAACATTATCAAGAGAATATGCATGCTTAAAATATGAATTAGATAGAGTGAGGAAACTTTACCCCAAAACAAATGGCAAAGTTTAAAATAATGGAACCTAGTAATGGCTAGGAAATTTATGTATGACAAAATGACAACGCTTGTGCATGAGAGGCCGAGGCGTGTGTCCACTACCGAATGTTATAGAAAGAATAAGACACTAGTATGGAACACGTGTAGCTGTTATGTTTTATTGATAAGGCATGAGAGGCCTAAAGGCTAATGTGGCCTAGAATTGTTGATTACAATTATGGTTGTATGTGAAATCACGTAATCGTAACCATTGCCCTTGAGAGGCATTCATGAGTCTCGAGCTCCTCTGAAATGCAGGCAGAATTACTTGGCAGGTTTGATTCCCGCGTGTAGTATGAATGGAACCTACGGGTAGAGACTTGTGACGGTGTACGGGCCGTGTGAAGTGGCGATTTAAGGTGATAATATGTCCCTTATTTCCGAATCCATTTCGCATGCCAAGTAACTACAAGGATCCATGACTCGGGTCGACTTCTAGACGTAGAAGCGGACGGGAAAAGGGGATGCCTTGGTACAGGTTACCGATTAGTGATAAAATTTTGAGTTAACAGACTCAATAACGTGTTTCCATATAGTGTGAGAATGTTTGAACTCAAGGTCTAGTTCCTTTCCCCTTGACTTGAGTAAGGATTGGTTAGAACCCTATAGAGCTGAGAGAATCCATAAGATAGGGAACTCACTGAGATTTGATGTATCTCACCCCACTATTGTTGATTATTTTCAGGAGGTATTTGCAGGTTTGATTTACAAGTGGAGCTATGCTTGGATGTTTCAAGAGAAGCTTGGCTTTAGTATTTCCGCTGTGTATTTGTTGTATACAATTGAGGATATTGTATATTGATATTAGTTTTTATTGTTTTGGCTAGTTTCCATATCTTGTACCATAGATTGTTTTATGTTTTTAGAAATGGTCAAGTATGTGAATTATGCCAATAGGCACTTATGATGGTGTCAGTACAAAATAAAACACTTGTATGGTATTATTCTAGATATATATTATACAGGACGTTACAGATTTACTATCATCCTTTTGGTGATAGCGAATTGTGTCATTACCTTCATCCTTTTGATGTAGGTGACCTTTAAATTTGGGAATTTACTATCGTCTTTTGGTGATAGCAAATTGTGTCATTACCTTAATCCTTTTTGTAACACCCCACTTTCCATTTTTCAAAATAGACAAAAATATGAAATAAATCAGAGTTTCCACACCAAAGTAGGATGCCACATTTTAAAATCAACAAAATAAATTTCTTTTATTTCAGTAAAATCAACCAGCGGAAAATTCATTCAATTATTCGATTCATGGCCATCTGCCTACCACACCAAAACTCCACATAATTGTGGTCCACCATAATATTCATCATTAGAAAGATACGTAACAAGTATACAACATAAAACAAAAGGTAAAAACCCCCAAATCCCGTGTTACATATCAGAGCGACTCTCTAAACTCGAACAAGCTACACAAGCTCCAAGCTCTAACCTGGCACCTGAATATCTGTACTTCTGAAGAAGCACAGACACAACAACAACATATGGGTGAGAACTACATTCAATATAAAAAGGTGAATAATACATATAAAGAGGTAGTATCTCACATCAACAACAACAACATATAATCACGACCTACTGTCATATTCAATCACCAACAATCAACATAATAACACAATGCAACACGACACCATGCATGCGGTACCGACTCATTGGTTCATTCAATCGAACCCCAGATAGATCACATACACCTCTACTTAGCAATGATCTATCCCCCACCATTCTCCACGTAGGAGTACGGATGAATCACATACACTCCTCCTGAGCAATGATTCATCCCACCAATAATATGTATGCATGACTCAATGCACATAACAACGCATGTATGACACATTCATACATCTTCACGATCCTCCTGATCACAACAAGCATACATATAATACACAAGTATAATAAATGATAAACAACCACGATCCTCCTGGTCACAACAAGCAGACATATAACCCACATGTATACTAATCGACATACGTAGTTACGATCCTCCTGATCCCACATGAGACGCCTAATCATTCCCACTTGCACCATAATCAATGAATCCTCACCTTGTCCCATAATTCATCAAATGCTAATTAATTCCTAAAAATAATTCAATTAATTAAATTCATCACCAACTATGTATTACTCAGCATCTGACTCCCAATCCCAACCTCTCAAACTAAGAGAAACCGAATCGGACGCGAAAACGGGAAAGAAATCGCGAAACGGTAAAATTTTGCAACTCCTATGGCCATACGCTTATTGCTACGTATCACACCATCCCATACGCGTAATGACTCCACTCATACGCGTATCCCCTCACAAATTCCCACATCCATACGCGTATTTCCTTGTGTCGTACGCGTACGGACAGAGACTCCCTCACACTGAAATTTCCAATCTCCAACACCGTACGCGTATTACCTTCTAATTAAGCGTGATGCTGCCTCCCATACGCGTATCTCTGCGTATATCGCCTTCCCATAGGCGTATCACCCTTCACAGTACGCGTATCACCAGATCTGTTACGCGATTCACCAGAGGCCTCACTATTCTACATTCTGCTACGATTTCTACACTCCTCCACTCCCAACCAGTCCTATAATCGTTTCTACATTGATTTTAGGTCCTATATTCATCTCTTCTCTTGTGCCTAGAATTACTACAGGTATTACAAGCCTAAAATCTCAAATCGTTCTCCCAAATCGAACCCAAAAACGATAAGTCTGCAACATATGTTCATACAACAGCAACAACCACAATAATTCATGAAAATACATATCAATTCATGCACGATTCTCAGAATCACAACATACATAGGCAACAATCAACGATTCAACAGATTTGCATACAAATTCCTATGGGGTTAAGGACTCCCCACTACCCTTATACGATCAATTCACCAAATATGAACCCGTTCTCCCCCTTACCTTGAATCCTGAAGAATTCCTGCGAAAATTGGTGAAGATGGGTGCCCTAGCTCTCCCTTGTTCTTCCCTTCTCCTTAGCTTTTCTTGTTCTCTCTCCCAAAAATTCTGATTATGGTTAACCCCTCACTAATTTCTCACTAAACCAGCTTAATGACTAAACTACCCCTATTCCTCCACTAGCCCACTATCCAACTAATTAAATCAGATTTTAATTAACAAACAAAAATAATAATATTAATAATAATAATAATAATAATAATAATAATAATAACACACCAATAATATTAATAATAATAGTAATAATAATATTAATAATCTTCACCATATCAATAATAATATTCACCTTACTATTGTTATTAACAATGCCCACACATAATCCAACATTACATTATCGGTATCCCGACATCTCCATATACCGGTTTCGCTAAGGACACTACACCTACGCACTTAACCACACACCCTAACCAAGGCCAACAAACAGAAATAACAACACGACGATTAATAATTTAAATTGGGGTGTTACAACTCTCCCCCACTTAAATTATTTTCGTCCTCGAAAATATAACGGAAATGAATCACTCCGGGTACAACCCTCGCAATCGACAACCAATAATCATACCAACAAAAGGCAAATCATGAATAACACAACTAATAGATGACCTTGCTAACAGCAACTACAACAATGACAAGATGCAATGCCCATACAATGCCCTTGACGACTAATTCACGACCCAAAAACACTCAAGTTACAAACACACACAAAGATCGTCACCCTCACCATAGGTAACCCTCTCCTAATTCCCCACCATAGGAATTAGCCACTCGCACTCGAACCATCACCATAGGCAACGAGGCAGCAACAAAACAAGAACATAAAGTTCCACAACACCACATCGTTTCGGCAACCTCTACATAACCATGATATCAACATCCTTGTCACACAATATTATTACGACAATGCTACGGTTCACCAATCAACATAAGACCAAGACATCCATCTACTTAATAGCCTAAGAACAATATTTAACCTTTTCTACCTCCATTCTGAAACGTCTAAAGGTCTCATCGCTCCTACATTTTTCCAATGTTCAACCCATGAACTCGTGCCAGCTACGCACACACATACGAAAGGTACCATATCACGCTTTCGATGCGCACTCTGATTACTCGCAACCATCAAATTTGCCAAAGTCATATCCAACTCTTGACTCTCTCTAATCCTCACCAGAAAAATCATAGCTCATTACTAATATACCCAACCTCACACTCTGCTGTGTTATCCCACACACCAGACGCAAGTCTCTGAACTGCTCAAATAGTTCTAATCCATCTGGTCGTCAAAACAGATATGTATAAAACTGCCGACTTAACTCATCTGGCACGACATTAACTTCTCCAATAGGATGGTTCCAGCTAAGGTCATAACGCATCCAGAATCCCAACCGTCCTTGCTGTCTCATACTCTATTAGTTCCGACCAAACAGGTACTCAATATTCTTGTGATTACTAAACAATTTTGAATTCAAACCATAAAAATAATATTGCTAGATCCCCAACACAAAAATAACCGCAACCATCTTGAATCATGAATTCTCAATTGTCGTAAAGCATAAGCGACGACTTTTCCATCATGCATCAACACTCGGACTAAATTCATCATGGACACATCCCAATACCTCACAATGGTTTATTAGGATCACAAAGAAGCAAAACTGGGGCCGCAAACAAATTCTACTTTAGCCCTCTCAAACTTCTCCACAATGAACATCTAAAGAGAACGACTTACTCCGTGCAAGTCAACTGAAGTAACAAAAATTCCAACTTGGAAGAGCCTACCATGACCTCTGGTAATAACCAACAAAAGTCCAAAAGCTTCTAATCACCTTAACCGACTTCGGGGCCTCTCATTGTAGAACAGCACCTACTTCCGATGGATCCATAACAATACCATCATCAGAATTACCATACCCAAGAAACTAATCTCCTTTCAACCAAAATTCTCGCTTGAATAATTTAGCACAAAAATTCCTTTCTTTTCGACACTTCCAATTCAATTCTCAAACACCCTACATAGTCTCCTTCTGACTTTATATTAGACCCGAATCTCCCTAATGAACACCACTCCGCACTCATCCCATCTTGTCCAGATTCATATACAAGCTTAACCGAGTAAATAATAACCTATTCCGATGATAACAAACATAACCTGTCACAAGAGATCGATCACAGCCTCGACCCCCACAAATTCACCACTCTTATCAAACGTTCCAACAACTGTAATTCCAATCAAACTCAACCAAACCATTCCACTCCTCCGTTCTTTAAGGCGGACACTTATTCGCAATCGTTACCTCATTCAACTGTCAGTAATCCATACACACTTTCATTCTCTGAACAATCCACACTCCACAATTTCTAACATGTATCAACAATCCACCAAAAAGAACTCTCAATCTCAATATTACGTCCACGCCCAAGGGTTTTCTCAAAATTTCCATTAACGCCCTAAAATTCTAAGAATTTCAAAAGTCGTCCAAACTCTAAGTTTGCTTCCCATAGCCTCAATACCCTTATACACATCATGCTGTTATTCCATCCGGAACCACATCTGGGGATCATGCACAACCCGCAGCCCTTTACTGTGGCTTTCCTGTTAATTTTAGAACGATACTATCACAACCATAGCAAACATCTTGGTTTCATCACCTAAGAGTTTTTCCCTCAGAGACATCCCGACCCGACCAACATACCAAAACCTCTAATCCGCCTCATTTTCCTATATAAGAATCTTCAATGATAACCTACTAAGTCCTAGACACTCTTAATCTCTGCCACTGTCTTCGAAAGGTTTTCCATCGGAACACTGCGCTAATTTCCCGATGGATCTACCACAATACCCTCACCACCAATAACTTGTTCCAATAAACTCACGTTTACAATCAAAACTCCCAATTCGAAACTTGCGAACAATTCATTATCCTTCTGCACCTACAAAATAATTCTCATACACTCTGCGTGATCTTCCTCCGATTCGGAATACTCAAATACCATCAACAAATCCTGACGGTTTAATTCATATACTCCACAAATACACCCTGCCTCTACTCTCCGTACGGAGTCATTGACATCGGACTCGCACCAAGTGTTGGATCAATAATCACCTCTATCTTCTTAACGTGCCTATCATCCACTTATCTCGCCTAAAAATGAATCCGAAAAGAAATTCGCAAACAACCATAAACTCGACACGAGCACTTCACTACTAACTCGTCACAACACGAACGTTAATACACTGAGGCCTCTCCTGATAAATATTCACCCGTTCTCTCAACACACAACAAAACCAGCCCCCTACCATATCCAATTTGGATCCACACCTCAGAAAGACCTCAAGGATTACCCATCACCGGCATCTCTCTAGCCATCACCTTGTCCTCTACTCCCTGACAAGCAATCACTAACCATACCTGATTGTCCCTCCTCGGAGATATTCTTCAACTTGACCGACAAGTACTTCTCTTCTACATCCTCTTTAAGATAATAAAGATCTCTACCGACTCAACACAACCACCTTCCACATCACATGCTATCTTGACTGTCGAGGCGCATCTATCCATTCATCTAGATTTCTGACTACTATCAACAAGAGATTGAGGGTGATCAGTTCCCTAATTTGTTCATAGACAGCCGATCATCCTGATGAAGTATAGACCCTCCCTCACCAACTATGATAACACTCCATTACTTACCAATCCGTCCTTCCAGAGTGGAAGCATCCTGGAGGAGCACCAGCTTCTCCCCCACTTATCTCAACCTCAACTCTTGCAACCAAACGGTTAGAAAACAAGCACGTACCGACCGTGTTCTACACACGAGTCGTATACAAAGACACAAACTATACTCGACAACCTAGCCGGACGGACCGACCTGCTCTGATACCAATTGTAATAGCGCACTTTCCATTTTTCAAAATAGACAAAAATATGAAATAAATCAGAGTTTCCACACCAAAGTAGGATGCCACATTTTAAAATCAACAAAAAAAATTTCTTTTATTTCAGTAAAATCAACCAGCGGAAAATTCATTCAATTATTCGATTCACGACCATCTGCCTACAACACCAAAACTCCACATAATTGTGGTCCACCATAATATTCATCATTGGAAAGATACGTAACAAGTATACAACATAAAACAAAAGGTAAAAACCACAAAATCCCGTGTTACGTATCAAAGCGACTCTCTAAACTCGAACAAGCTACACAAGCTCCAAGCTCTAACCTGGCACCTGAATATCTGTACTTCCGAAGAAGCACAGACACAACAACAACAGAGGGGTGAGAACTACATTCAATATAAAAAGGTGAATAATACATATAAAGAGGTAGTATCTCACACCAACAACAACAACATATAATCACGACCTACTGTCATATTCAATCACCAACAATCAACATAATAACACAATGCAACACGACACCATGCATGTGGTACCGACTCATTGGTTCATTCAATCGAACCCCGAATAGGTCACATACACCTCTACTTGGTAATGATCTATCCCCCACCATTCTCCATGTAGGAGTACGGATGAATCACATACACTCCTCCTGAGCAATGATTCATCCCACCAATAATATATATGCATGACTCAATGCACATAACAACGCATGTATGACACATTCATACATCTTCACGATCCTCCTGATCACAACAAGCATACATATAATACACAAGTATAATAAATGATAAACAACCACGATCCTCCTGATCACAAAAAGCAGACATATAACCCATATGTATACTAATCGACATACGAGTTACGATCCTCCTGATCCCACATGAGACACCTAATCATTCCCACTTGCACCATAATCAATGAATCCTCACCTTGTCCCATAATTCATCAAATACTAATTAATTCCTAAAAATCATCCAATTAATTAAATTCATCACCAACTATGTATTACTCAGCATCTGACTCCCAATCCCAACCTCTCAAACTAAGAGAAACCGAATCGGACGCGAAAACGGGAAAGAAATCGTGAAACGGTAAAATTCTGCAACTCCTATGGCCATACGCGTATTGCTGCGTATCACACCATCTCATACGCGTAATGACTCCACTCATACGCGTATCCCCTCACAAATGCCCACATCCATACGCGTATTGCCTTGTGCCGTACGCGTACAGACAGAGACTCCCTCACACTGAAATTCCCAATCTCCAACACCGTACGCGTATTGCCTTCCAATTACGCGTGATGCTGCCTCCCATATGTGTATCTCTGCGTATCTCGCCTTCCCATACGCGTATCACCCTTCACGATACGCGTATCACCAGATCTGTTACGCGATTCACCAGAGGCCTCACTATTCTACATTCTGCTACGATTTCTACACTCCTCCACTCCCAACCAGTCCTATAATCGTTTCTACATTGATTTTAGGTCCTATTTTCATCTCTTCTCTTGTGCCTAGAATTACTACAGGTATTACAAGCCTAAAATCTCAAATCGTTCTCCCAAATCGAACCCAAAAACGATAAGTCTGCAACATATGTTCATACAACAGCAACAACCACAATAATTCATGAAAATACATATCAATTCATGCACGATTCTCAGAATCACAACATACATAGGCAACAATCAACGATTCAACAGATTTGCATACAAATTCCTATGGGGTTAAGGACTCCCCACTACCCTTATACGATCAATTCACCAAATATGAACCCGTTCTCCCCCTTACCTTGAATCCTGAAGAATTCCTGCGAAAATTGGTGAAGATGGGTGCCCTAGCTCTCCCTTGTTCTTCCCTTCTCCTTAGCTTTTCTTGTTCTCTCTCCCAAAAATTCTGATTATGGTTAACCCCTCACTAATTTCTCACTAAACCAGCTTAATGACTAAACTACCCCTATTCCTCCACTAGCCCACTATCCAACTAATTAAATCAGATTTTAATTAACAAACAAAAATAATAATATTAATAATAATAATAATAATAATAATAATAATAATAACACACCAATAATATTAATAATAATAGTAATAATAATATTAATAATCTTCACCATATCAATAATAATATTCACCTTACTATTGTTATTAACAATGCCCACACATAATCCAACATTACATTATCGGTATCCCGACATCTCCATATACCGGTTTCGCTAAGGACACTACACCTACGCACTTAACCACACACCCTAACCAAGGCCAACAAACAGAAATAACAACACGACGATTAATAATTTAAATTGGGGTGTTACACTTTTGATGTAGGTGACCTTTAAATTTGGGAATTTACTATCGTCTTTTTGGTGATAGCGAATTGTGATATTACCTTCATCCTTTTGATGTCGTTAATCATTAAAGTTGGGAATTTACTGTCATCTTTTTGGTGATAGCAAATTGTGTTGTTACTATCATCCTTTTGGTGATAGCAACTGGTGTTGATACCTTCATCCTTTCGGTGTCGGTAATCTTTGAAGATTGGGAGCTTACTATCATCCTTTTGGTGATAGCGAGTTGTGTGTTAACTATCATCCTTTTGGTGATAGATTTGTCTTCCTTTTGATGTTAGAGATCTTTGTGTCCTTTTGGTGATAGCGAGTTGTGTGTTAATTATCATCCTTTTGGTGATAGATTCGTTGTCCTTTTGATGTCGGAGATCTTTGTGTCCTTTTGGTGATAGTGAGTTATGTGTTACTCATCATCCTTTTGGTGATGGTTGTTACCCTTTTGGTAATATCGATCTTGAATTCGTTGTGAACCTACTATCATCCTTTTGGTGATAGCCAGCTTGGTTGATCCTACTGATATTCTTTTGGTGTCAGCAGTCTTTGTAATTTTTAAGTTTACTATCACCCTTTTGGTGTCATTAACTTTTGTCATTGCAAGTCTGTTCAGTGTCCACTCGAAGGTCGACATTGATCTGGTTTCATTTTAACCCATCACACATTCTTTCTTAGACAAAATCCGGGGTCTTTTCGTATTTAATTATCTTCCACCACGAATGTATGAAGACCGTTATCATTCATATCTTCTGGTTCAAGTTAATTAAATAGGGGCGTCTGTCATACCCCAATTTTGTCCTGCCATTTTAATTTTTGCATGCATCTAACTTTATTTTTACTTTGCATGCATTTCATCTCTTATAGTGCCTAAAATGTCACCTGGAATAATTTCTCGAATTTACAGACAGACTGGTCAAACTAAATCTCAACTCTGCGTAAAATCAGTGAACGAAAAAATTCAAAATCGAGCTCGCAGACCTAAATTATATTAATCTACGGTTCACGTAGTTTAACCTGGTGTGCTCATTTTATTTTTTCGACTATTTTTCGATCGCATTTTGATTAGTTTGAGCATTTTAACAAGTCAAAATTTATTTTAAAATCTGACCAAACGCTGTATTTTTCTGAGTCGTTTATTTTGCATTAATCATTTTGGTGCACTCGGTTTATTTTTTTGAATACTTTCACACCCGACTTTTATTTATTTTGAGTTCGTTTATTTAGGCATTTTTGTCTAAGTATTTAGAATAAATAAATAAGATTATTACTGTTTTTACTTTAATTTTATTTTTATTATTTTTATTGTTTAATTTTTATTTAGTATTATTTAATTTGGGCATAAAATTATCCATTAAAGACTTTTTTTGGATTTTAAAAAATTATTAAAAACCCTAATTGACATGTATATATACACATATATGCCGAGAGGGAAAAGGGGTAGGGGTGTTCGCGGGCCGGTTTGGTTCGGTTTCGAGAGAATCCGATACCCGAACCAATGAAAACTAAATGGATTGGTTTGTATTGGATTTCTATATTTTTTCATTAAAGGCCAAACCAAACCGACCCGAAGAACAATGGATTGGTTTGGATTGGATTGATCGGATATATTAAAAATAAATATATATAAAAAAAATTTAAAATTATTTATTTACACACTAAAATATGAAAAATAAATATTGAACACATGACACACATATTTTTAAACTATTTATGACCACCATAATCATATAGTTGTTGTATTTCGCTTAAATATTCAATAACTTAAAACAATTTTACTGTATACTCATACTCCATTCCATAGCATAAAATTGAAGTTTTGTAGTTTGCAAATACTTTTGATTTGAGGTTTTGCGATTTGGGAAGGTTGTAACTTGCGGATACTTGTAGTTTGCAATTTGTGAGTTTGATTTATAATGGTTGTGATGTTTGATTTCTCCATTTTAAAGGGGGAACAGACGCGGCCGCTCTCTGGATTCTATTCACACAGTTTCTTCCGCAGCAGTACCGTCACGAGAACTAACACGTAATGCATGCATAGCTTTTCTTTTACATACTTAATATCATAGTGTCATTATATATATATATATATATATATATATATATATATATATATATATATATATATATATATATATATATATATATATATATATATATACACTGTATAGCATAATACAATTTGATTGAAATTTTTTTATTAGATTGTTACTGTGACATTAGCATAAAAGAAAGTGATTTTAGCATACTATATTTCAAGTTCCGTTTTAATAACAGGTTATTTAACTTAATTTGATTATAGCATAATACTTTATATAGCATAAACAAAAATGTGTAATTAAATTGTTTTAATATATGTAATATCATGTTATACGTTTTAAGTTATATTTATACATTGTAAATTTTTTTTTATATTTTTTGGATCGAATCGTGTCGATATGTTGGTTGCATATTGGTGTGCATGATGCGTGGCATTTGTTTTAGTTCGATTCGGTTGCGATGATCACATTTTTGCGTTAGCAAAATTGTTGAGTTTTTATCACATTTAAAATTCCTTTTTCTTTGAGGTTTTTTTTTATAAATTCATATCCGCGCGATTTGGATCCATTGTGATGATTACGTTGAGTGTAGCAAACTATTGGTCGATCTTATTGGTTTATGTGCGGTTTTATGATTGGTTATTGTTGTATTTCGATTTTACACGCGTCAGACGGTTTAGCATGGTGGCGATCCACTTTTTGCACTTACCGATTCGCGTTTCGATTTGTAGTTTGTGATTTTATTTAATATTATTATCTTGTTAATTCTTGATTCGACTTGCGATGACCGCTTATGCGATAGCAATTTGTGTTTTTATGTTAAGAATAACGATTTAACATCATTATGTTTAGATCCGATTTAATTTTTTGTGGTAGCCTTTGCACATCTTCGCATACATGGCTTTGATTCGCGTCTTTGCGCTTTGATTATAATTCGTGCACTTCTCTTCTTTACTTTATTTTTTCCGATTCATTTGTTATGAATGTACGATGTTAATATTGTGTATGCATCTTATTTCCATTCACGCCTAAATTGCTTTTAAAGCTAATTCTTGATCTAATCAAGCCATTTTAAACCCTGTAAGTCGACTGTTGCTACGATCACCATCAAGCTCATGCAAACACTTTCTCTTTTTTCTGTTGTGGTTTCGTTTACTAGGAGCACCCTTAGGGACTAGGAATCGTGTTGGGCTATCTCTCTTATTTGGAGAGGCCCAAATTGATGTGGGTTAGTAGCCCATTTGTTTCTATGCCTTTGTTATTACCCAACAAAGAGAATTAGGTTAATTTTATCCATTGTGTGTGAAAAACAACAAGAAAAGTAGAGAGAAGAGTGAAATCCCGCAGCCCTATTTCAGCACAGAGCAGTTCCACTAAATCGGAGATTGCGCAAAATCCAACGGTCGGATCGTCCTGAAATTTTGACACAACATTCATGACTCATAGGAGCACATTCTAAGCGATTTTCGTTGGATTCGGAGCTTTCTAAGTCGGTCTGTCGAGTCCATCTTTGAGGTCTGAATTTCTTGGTATTTTTGGGTTGTTTTTGTCTCTCTTGATTATTGTTGTATTCCAAGGTTGATTGCAAATCTTGATGATGTTTATGTATGCCTCTAACTAGTGTTAGAGAGAACCTTGCTTATACCCATTGATTGATAATAGTTGAGAATTTAAGTGGCCTACGGGTCCCGTGGTTTTTTACTCCTAGTTAACGGAGGTTTTTCCACGCTAAAATCTTGTTGTGTTGTTTTATGTGTTTTGTTGATTGTCATTGCATTTGGTATTTGGGAGAGATTGTCTTGTTGGTTTATTCCGTTGCGTTTGTGGATTTCCTTCCAACAAGTGGTATCTAGAGCCGTGGTTTGATTTGTGCAACGATGGAGACGAACACATCTAGGATGGTGATTTTGAATGGTTCCAATTATAATGTTTGGAAAGGAAAAATGGAAGATTTGCTTTATGTGAAAGATTTTCACTTACCGGTTTTCTCTAATGAAAAACCCGATGGAAAGAGTGATGAAGAATGGACTTTGTTGCATAGACAAGTTTGTGGTTATATTCGTCAATGGGGGGATGATAATGTTTTGAATCATGTGAGCTCGGTGACTCATGCCCGCTCTCTTTGGACCAAACTTGAGGAGTTGTATGCAAGAAAGACGGGAAACAATAAGTTGTTCTTGTTCAAGAAATTAATGTCATTGAGGTATAGTGATGGTTCACCAATGACCGATCACTTGAACATTTTCCAAGGGATTCTAATTCAATTGTCGGAGATGAATCTTACTTTTGATGATGAAATTAAAGGTTTATGGCTTCTTGGTAATTTGCCTAATTCTTGGGAGACTTTTAGGACATCCTTGTCTAACTCCGCTCCGAATAATATCATCTCAATGGACTTGGCTAAAAGTAGTGTGTTGAATGAGGAGCTGAGGCGTAAGTCACAAGGTTCTTCTTCACATTCTGAGGTGTTGATTACCGAATCAAGGGGGAGAAATCAAAGTAGAGGTTCAAGTAATCGTGGAACTTCACGTGGTAAATCACAAGAAGGCTCTAATAGATTCTCTCATATTGAGTGTCGTCACTGTGGAGAAAAGGGACACATAAAGAGGTATTGTCGTAAGTTGAAAAGGGAAAACAAGAAGAAGAGCTACAACACCGATAAAAAGGAAGGTAAAAATAATGAAGATGTTGATATTGTTGATGATTTATTTATTGTTTGTGATAGTTGTATTGAGAATGTCAATCTATCATATGATGAGATGGATTGGATGGTTGATAGTGGTGCTTCTACTCATGCAACCTCGAGACGTGATTTTTTTCAACTTACGAGACCGGTGACTTTGGGGTTGTTCGTATGGGAAATAATGGGCAAGCTAATGTCATCGGAATGAGAGATATTTGTGTCGAAACTAGCAATGGGACATCTCTAGTTCTCAAAGGTGTGAAACACATTCCGGAAGTTCGATTCAATCTTTTATCCATTGGAAAGTTGGATAACGAAGGATATGATAATTTTTTTTTTGGGCAATGAGTGGAAGTTAAAGAAAGGCTCAATGGTGGTTGCTAAAGGAAAAAGGAATTCGAACTTGTATGTCCTCCAACTTGGGGTTTTGAAGTGCTACATCAACACTTGTGACAATGATAGCTCATCAGAATTATGGCACAAATATTTGGGTCATATGAGTGAAAAAGGTTTGAGCATTTTGGCAAAGAAGAATGTGTTAAATGGTGTTTCCGATGCAAAGTTGAGAAAGTGTTCACATTGTTTGGTGGGTAAGCAAATGCGAGTTTCCTTTATGTCATCCGAACCAAAAAGGAAATCGGAAGTGTTGGATTTAATACATTCCGATATGTGTGGTCCGATGAAGACACGGTCACTTGGTGGTGCATATTACTTTGTGACTTTCATTGATGATTGTTCTCGAAAAACATAGGCTTATACATTGAAAATGAAAGATCAAGTGTTAGATACTTTCAAGTCATTTCAAGCATCGGTTGAAAGAGAAATCGGTAAAAATCTCAAGTGTATTCGAACCGATATCGGGGGAGAGTATATTGGACCTTTCAACAAGTATTGTCAAGATCAAGGTATACGTCATCAAAAGTCTCCTCCAAAGACACCACAATTGAATGGTTTAGCCGAAAGAATGAATAGAACTTTGGTGGAAAGAGTGAGATGTTTACTTTCTCAATCAAAGTTGCCGAAATATTTTTGGGGAGAAGCATTGAGCACGGTTGTACATCTTTTAGACCTCATTCCATGTGTTTTGTTGAAGTTTGATGTTCCAAATCATGTTTGGAGTGGTAAAGATGTTACCTACAACCATCTTCGGGTGTTTGGATGCATGGCTTATGTGCATATTCCGAAGGATGAGAGATCAAAATTGGATGAGAAGTCGAAGAAATGTGTGTTTGTTGGGTATGGACTTGGTGAGTTTGGGTATAGATTCTTTAATCCGATTCAACGGAAACTTATTCGTAGTTATGATGTCGTATTCATGGAGGATTATACCATTGAGGACATAGACAAAGTTTAGAATAAAGATTCGATTTTTGAAGACGAAGAAATGGTTGATACGGACTCAACTACTATTGCTCATATCCCTATCACTTTCGAAGATGTTCTAATTGAAAATCAAGGTATGGATTTAAATATTGATAATGTTTTAAATCCTAATGATATTATTGATGTAAGTGCTACGGAAGATGTTGTTGAAAATGAGGTTGATCAAGAGGTTGAAAATGTTGAGCAACCGGTTGCTTCTAATGAGTTGAGGCGGTCTATTCGGGATAAAAGGCCTTTCGTTTGATACCCCTCAAATGAGTATGTTTTTCTTACCGATGGTGGAGAACCCGAAAGCTTTAAAGAAGTTTTTGAGGATGAGAACAAAAAGGAGTGGATGGATGCCATGGAGGATGAAATGCAATCACTTCGTGAGAATAATACCTTTGAGTTAGTGAATTTGCCAAAGGGTAAGAGAGCATTGAAGAATAGATGGGTTTATCGGATTAAGCAAGATGAGTGTACTTCTCAAAGAAGATACAAGGCTCGCTTGGTGGTAAAAGGTTTTAAACAACGGGAAGGTGTTGACTTTGGCGAGATTTTTGCTCCGGTTGTGAAGATACAATCTATTCGAGTGGTTCTTGGGCTAGCTGCTAGTCTTGATTTGGAAGTAGAGCAAATAGACGTGAAGACGGCTTTCCTTCATGGTGATCTACATGAAGATATTTACATGGAGCAACCGGATGGATTCCGAGAGAAAGGCAAGAAGATAATGTTTGCAAATTGGTAAAAAAGTCTTTATGGTTTGAAACAAGCACCTCGCCAATGGTATCAAAAGTTCAACTCGCTGATGATTGAACATGGGTACAAGGTGACTAAGGTCGATCATTGTGTGTTTTTCCGGAATTTCTCTGAAGGTGATTTCATTATTATCTTACTTTATGTGGATGATATGCTAATTGTTGGAAAGAATATTTCAAGAATTAAAGAGTTGAAGAACACTTTGAGTGAATCTTTTGCTATGAAGGATTTAGGAGAGGCTCGGAAAATTCTTGGTATTGAAATTGTTCGAGATCGAAATGAGAAAAAGTTGTACTTGTCACAAGAAAAGTATGTGGAGAAAGTCCTTCGGCGTTTTAGTATGGATAAGGCTAAAGCGGTGAGCATTCCACTTGCTTCTCATTTCAAGCTTAGTCATAAACTATGTCCATCTACGGATGAAGAAAAGTTGAGTATGAAGAACATTCTGTACTCGTCGGCCGTTGGTAGTTTGATGTATGATATGGTTTGTACAAGACCCGATATTGCTCATGCTGTGGGAATGATGAGTCCTTATCTCTCAAATCCGGGATAAGATCGTTGGGAGGCCGTGAAATGGGTAATGAGATATTTTGGTGGCACTTCAAATTTGAGATTAACTTTGGGATGCAAGAAGCCTATGTTGGTTGGGTATACGGTTTCGGATCTAGCCAGAAGCTTAGATGATCGAAAATCCACTTCGGGGTATATGGTAACTTTTGCCGGGGGGAGCCATGGCTTGGCAATCAAAGTTGCAAAAGTGTGTTACGCTCTCTACTATCGAAGTCAAGTTTATAGCCGTCGTGGAAGTGTCAAAAGAGTTGTTATGGTTGAGGAAATTTGCAATTGAACTTGGTGTGAAACAAGAAAAGTATGTCTTGTTTTGTGATAATCAAAGTGCCATTCACTTATCGAAGGATTCCTCCTTTCACTCAAGGTTGAAGCATATTGATGTTCGTTATCATTAGATTCCAATTTGATGGAGCTTGAGAAGATTCACACCGATGACAATGGTTCTGATATGTTGACGAAGGTGTTGCCTAGAGGAAAGTTTGAGTTTTGTCGTATGGAAGCCGGATTGTTGTTGCCCTCCAACTAGTCGGTTGGGGGAGTTTGTTGGATTATCCCTCATATTTGGAGAGGCCCAAATTGACGTGGGTTAGTGGCTCATTTGTTTCTATGCCTTTGTTATTACCCAACAAAGATAATTAGGTTAATTTTATCCATTGTGTGTGAAAAACAACAAGAAAAATATAGAGAAGAGTGAAATTCCGCAACCCTATTTCAGCACAGAGCAGTTCCACTAAATCAGAGATTGCACAAAATCCAACGGTCGGATCGTCTTGAAATTTTGACACAACATTCATGACTCATAGGAGCACATTCTAAGCGATTTTCGTTGGATTCGGAGCTTTCTAAGTCGGTCTGTCGAGTCCATCTTTGAGGTCTGAATTTCTTGGTATTTTTGGGTTGTTTTTGTCTTTCTTGATTATTTGTTGTATTCCAAGATTGATTGTAAATCTTGATGATGTTTATGTATGCCTCTAACTAGTGTTAGAGAGAACCTTGCTTGTACCCATTGATTGATAATAGTGGTGGATTTAAGTGGCTTACGGGTCCCGTGGTTTTTTACTCCTAGTTAACAGAGGTTTTTCCACGCTAAAATCTTGTTGTGTTGTTTTATGTGTTTTGTTGATTGTCGTCACATTTGGTATTTGGGAAAGATTATCTTGTTGGTTTATTCCGTTGCGTTTGTGGATTTCCTCCCAACAAATCGACCTAACTTTTTTCTCAAACCCTTGATCCAACGTCAAGTGGTAACTTCCTTCATAAGTCGGTTGCCTTTTACAATCGTCATCACGCAAATTCGAATCTCGATCTTTTATCGAGTATTTTTTCTTAAAACTAAAATCTCTTTTCTCAAAAAAATCAAAATAATATTTTAATTATATCTCTAACCTCATTCCAAAATCTAAAAAACATTTCACAAATCTCAAACCATTTTTACCTCCTGTCTTTTCCGTTTAAAACTTTTCAAAAAGGACATGCTACCTAGCATCATCCATAAAAAAACACACAACAAACCAAAAACCTTTTCAACACGAACTACAGAGTTATGATTCCTCTACGATACGTAGGCACTGGGTTGAAAACTCGAACGAACTCAATAATAAAAAATTCTTATTTTTCCCCAAGTATTCATCCATCTTTCCCTTAGCAAGCTTATAGATAACAAACATCTTTCATGCCTAGACAACTTGGACGGTTCCCATCGAGTACGATAGATGTAGGGAGTGCTAGTACATTCTCCTTACATAACCGACTTCCGAATCCAACATGGTTGCGATGACCATACCTCATCATTCTCCCGCGGGTTTTCTCGATATATTTTTTTTCTCTTTGGGAAATAAATAAAGTTCAGTAGCAACTCTCTGTTAATCCATCCGCGAACTTTCTTCGCGACGTCGTATTTTTCGTAGTGCGACATTATGTTATTTAGCAAGTATGTTATATGTTACATCTTGTCTTGTTGATCTTAAGGATCTTACTTTTGTTTATAAGATTAAGTCTCGTATTTATTTGTCGCAATATACAATTAAATCTTCACAAGACTTTTTTTTTCACATACCGGAGGAGAAGTGAACAACTACAACCATGAAAAATTCGAACACATACTTACAATGAACACAAATAAAAATATTTTTCTAATGTTTGTCTATTGTTTTTATGTAACTTTTATTATTTATATATTTTCAATTTCAATATAAAAAAGAAAAGAAAGTAATTATTGTGTGACAATAAAACACATTTCTTCTTGACTAAAAAAAAAAACATTTCTTTATTGTTTTACCTCGAAAACACATTTCTTTGGTAAATATATTCCCTTAGAAAATATTAGGGTATGTTTATTTTAGTTTTTTTTTTAAATAATTTTTTTCTTTGTATTTTTAAACATAATTTTTATAAAAATATTTTTAAAAATATTATAAGTTTTTTTAAATTTGTTTTTTCTAAATTGAAATATTTATTTTGACATCTTACAATATAAACATACATTATTGAATATGAAATCATATTCTAACTCACAATTGTTTTAAAAAGTTATATTTCAAAAAATAAATTTAAAACAGATTAAAATAACTTCAAAACTTTTTTTTCGAAATTTTGATTTAATTTTTTTAATAAAATAATAAAATATTTAAAATAATATTTTAAAAATAATTATATAAACTAAATTTATATTTAAAGTTTCTATAGAAATTTTTTTTAGAAATTTTTTTACACAAAAATAAATAATATTATAAAAATCATTAAAAAAAAAACTGAAATAAACAGACCTGTAACTATTAGATCATAGCTTTTTGATTTATTTTCTTTAATAAGTAAATTAAAATTTAAGCATTTTGATGTGATTTGAAAGAAGCCACACAAACTAAGTTTTCCCTTAAACGTAAAATGTAAAAGCAATTTTAAGCATAGGTATATTTTTAAGAATTAAATATGTTTGTAATTTTTTTAAATATTTTATTTTTATTTTTAATTTTTCAAATAAATTTTAAATGGTTTTCTTAAAAATTTATATTCATACTTTTTGTCTCATTTGCAATTTAGCGATTATTTTTTTACAATTTAACAATCTAGCAACAGTTTTAACAATAGTTAATTATTTAACAGCTGAATTAATGGCGGTTTTAGCGGCGGTTTTAGTAGAAGAGATAAAAAATTTGGATGAGAATTTTTAAGAGAATCATTCATGCAAAAGAATTTTTTAAGAGACTAAAAATGAAAGATGAGATATTTAGAATGATCACAAATATATATAATTCTATTTTAAATTATATATAGGAAAAATTTTAGATACTCATGATAAGTAGTTGGATATCAGTATTTTTAGTGTAAGTTGATTTAAAATATTAATTTATTTTTAAATAAAATATATACTTAAAATGACATAACATTGAATGTAAATGTTTTATTGGATGAGGATATTAATATCCAATTGAATCCAGAGTCCTAGAGTATTCACCTTATACCGTGTGAAGAGAATTGACTATGAGTGAAAGGAATTTTATTTGTAGAATTGATTATGATTAAAAATAAATTGGATATAAAATAATTTATATTTTGATAGATTTATGTACTCCCTCGCTGTACCAATTTATAAGAAAATTTTTAATATTTCACATTTATTAAAAAAGTTTAAATATTTGTGTCTTTTTTAGAATATATTTTATGTAAAGATATAAAAACAAATTTGACTGGCTGTAGTTTAAGAAAAAAATGAAAGAGAAAATAAACTAAATGCAATTTATATTTAATTTTATCATGAAAAGAATGAATTTTTTAGAATAAAATAATTAAATGAAATAAAATTGATGTTTTTTCCTTATAATTTATAACAAGAAAAATCAATGTTTTTTTTCTTCTTATAAATTGATATGGAGTAGTAAAAGTGAGTCAAACAAAGTAAAAATCACGTTTACATTAAAAAAAAAAAACTTGTAAATTGTAGTTTTAAGATGAATTAATTCTGGAGATAGAATCAAATCTTTTTCAGATGAACCAAATACCTCAAAATTATTTCAAAATCATTTATAAAAATCTAGAATTGCTTTTGCGTTTTCCAATAACTAAATCATACATATACAAAGTGTGTGTTTGGATTGACGACAAAATTTTATTATGATATAATTGAATTTGATAGAATTGATTTTAAAGAATTAAATTTAGCATAATGAATTTATATTTAGATGTATTTATTTAAAAGTGAGTTAAACAACAAATTTCAAAGTAAAAATTACGTTTAAATTCAAAAGTTACAAATTATACTTTCAAATTAAATCAATTTCTAAAGACAAAATCAATTTTAATTTAAAAGCATCAAATACCTCAAAATCATTTCAAAATTAATTTTACACTTTTAAAATTACTTTTGCTTATTCTAAAGGAAAATCAAACATGCTTTAAGATAGAAAAACAAATTAAATGTCCAATTGATTTTGATGTTTTTTATTTCTTTAAAATAAAATTAATTATATAATGTTCAAGTTAGTTTTTCATACCTTTACAAAATCAATTTATCTAAGTAACTTTCGGTACCACGTCCAAAGTTTTTTTTTTCTTTTAGAAAAAGAAAATATATAAATAAAAAGGAAAGAGTATAAAAAAGGGAACAAAATTAAACCTTCTAATTGAAAAAAATATAATTAGACGGACCTAATTTATCTCTAAAGAAGGCACTATTAGCTTTTAAAGTAATGTTATTCCACAAAGTGAGACTATTAACCAAAAGACTCTGGTTTACATTTCTATCTGCGCATTGATTACCCTTTCTAAACACTTGAGTGAGAGATGAACACCAATTTACAAGAAGCATTGAAGATACATTGCTTTCATCTGTACCTGAGACGCCGAGGGAGCATGATAGAATTAGTTAAAGTCAACACCGCTATCTTAGAATCACATTCCACCCAAAACTTGTTTCAACCTCTACTTTGCGCCTACTCAATTGCAAACATGATACCATTAAACTTTGCAACAAAGGTGTTAGATCTCCCAAAAGAAAAGGCAAAGCTTCTCAGATAATCTCCATCACTATTTTTAAACAAACTTACACACGAGGTCGGCCCATGATTACAATGCCATTGCAATACAAGTGTCGACTACTCTCTCTGATCTTATTTATAAACAATAATCTTCTAAATTTTTATTACCTTAACTAAAAACAAATGTCAACAAATCTAAGCACATTTAATACATTTATTACAAAACTATCATGCATTAATTACTTAATATTGTAAGTAAATTTTATTAAGGATATATTAGTAATTGTGTTATCTATTTTACATGAAATCAAGAAAACTAAATGTATTTAACTATCATTTTTAATAAACGTGAAAATTGTCTTTTTTCTTATAAATAAGATCAAAGTAGTACCTTAGTCACATGTAAGGGTGGCAAAACGGGCCGTCTGCCCTGCCCTGCCTAAAGTCCGCACAAAAAAAAGGCGGGGCGGTCAAGCCCGCCAAATAGAAATGAACATAAAAATCTAGCTCGCCCCGCCAAGGTGGCGGGTTGGCGGGCGCCCGCCTATCTATTTATTTATTTTTTGTTTTTTTAATAGATTAATAAGCTTGTTTTTACATTTTAGTTAGATTTTTCACTTATTTTTTAGAACAATTTTTATAAAGCATTTTATTAACAAATTTTACTTCAAAAAATATTGTATATATTCTCAAATAAATGTATAAAATAAAATCATCAAGAATTAGAATTACTAAAATTAACTAAAAAATAACGAGTTTAAAGTGAGACAAACTGAACGAATAGGTGCGACAGACTTTCACGTGCGGCAAATTTTGGTGAGTGACGATCTTTAGCGGGGTGGGCTTTGTTGGGCGGCGGGCCCAAAATCCTAACCACACCCCTTTTTCGGCGGGTGCGCGGGCCTGTCTAGCGGGCCACGACCTATTTTGCCACCTCTAGTCACATGCATGTGACTTTATTTATTATTGATACTGACATTAACTGATTTTTATTTACTTTGTTACAGGACCGAGTTCTGCTGAAGGTGCCCATCCACAATGATCTTAGTGTCTGACAAGATATCATTCAACATGTATCTCAGAAGGGCGAGCCATGTGGTGCCTTCGGGGAGCCAAAACTCTACAGGAGGCTTCACCGCGTTGAAATACACTTCTACCTTAAAAAAACTGAGTTATTATAAGATGTTTTTCTTAACAACACATGACTCATATTTATACAATTTTAAATTCATTTTGCACCACACAAAATAATCAGTGCAATCACATCTGAACAAAACTGTTGGCCCACTAAAACTACCAAACTTTTGCATGACCCACTAAAAATCCAGTACTTAAAAAATTCAGTAGTTGATTTGAAAAAACCGATACTTATTGCACTACCAAAATTTTCACCCATACTAAAAACATTTGGTAAAAAACATCACTTTTAAAATAACCGATTTGTAACATAACATAGCGGGTTTTTTGAATACCAGATACACAAAATATTCAAATATACTACCATTTTTTTATTTATATCGACTTTTTATATGTTCTACTAGATTTTCTTTCCAAATTTTTTGATAAAAAATTAATAAGAATAACATAAGTATTATGAAAATATGAAGAAGAATGTGACAGAAAGATTTTTGGTCACATATGCCTCATGTACTAGTATCAACAAATTTCCTACCTATCCTGCCTCTCAATGATCCGATTCCACCATCTCATTGAAAGCATTATTATTATTATTATTATTATTATTATGTAATTTCTCCTCATTGAAATAAACATACTCTAAGCATTAAATGGGACACTTATCACCATTCAAAGTCAAAATTTATTTTGGCACGAAGTTTACTATTTCTACAGGACTCAACTCCCATTAATTATAAAATTCCTTTTTTCTTCTAGTAATACTATTGTAGATATAAAAAAAACCTATATAAAAAAAATTAGTTTTCCCTTCTCAAATTTTTTTTCACATAAAAGTGAGAGATCCATCTCATATTGGTAGCTAAAAGCGACTAGAAATTAACATCTTTGTTAAATCCTTTCTGTATTAATTATATTCTTTCTTTATAAAATAGATATTTCTCTGTCCGCAATTAGAAATTAACTCCTTAAGCCGATAACGATTAAAATTAACAACAAATATTTTTCTAAATAAAAAAAGTCATGCTCCAGTACACTGATTAAGAATTTAAAATAAATAAAATATGTTAGATTTAGTTCATTCAATACAAATAATATTTAAAAAAAATTAATTATTTCTCTTTTCAGTTCATTGAATATAAATATATTTTAAAAAAAATATGTATTTTAATCTTTTAAATAATATTTAACTTATCATATTAATTTATTACTAACAAATACGCACTCATTAGCATTTCCAATAAAAAAAACCATGATGCATTACATCAAAATTATTTCTATAATTAAAATGTATAGTGATATATTTGTGGGTTTCAAATGGGGGCGTCATCGCCTTGGTGTCCGTCCTATGATTTGTTGTCAGAAGTATAACTCTCATGTGGCAGGGATCCGCATATGGAGAAACGTGAATAATAATACTAGTAATCATTTTAAGCTATAATCACATGCGAAAAGTTAGGTCCGTGATTTCTAAAAACCTAAGTAGTCAATAGTTCTTCAAATCAAGAGAGAGCTAAAACCACTTCTTAAGAGTTCCCTTAAACCTAAGTAGTCAATAGTTCTTCAAATCAAGAGAGAGCTAAAACCATTTCTTAAGAGTTCCCTTAACCCTAGGCGTATGAGGCTCAATAAATATAGCATCCCTAACATAGAAAGAGGGAGGAGGTTGTAATATACATGATATATTTTTTAAGGCCATTTCTTATCATAAATGTTTTAAGCACCACGCAAAATTTCTTTTTTAGTCCCTGTTTTTTTTTTTAATCAAATAGATATATTAATTCAAAAAAACACGAGAATACACAAGGTGATCCAAAGGATCCAACCAACTTAAAAATTAATTACATCATATAGTGAGCTAAATGTTTCCTTATCTTTATATTTTGCCACCCTTTGTAAACTATGGTATCTATAAGGTCCTTAACTATCTTATCTCTATCAACATTACTTCCAAAAACTATACTATTCCTAAAATTCCAAGTGTAATATAATGTTTCAGCTGCAACAATCTTAAACAAGGCAACTCTCCATCCTTTACCTTTCGCCTTTTCACTTATCCAAGAGTTCTCCTCCATCCAAGGCTTTTATGCTGAATTTCCAACCAATTCAGGATAGATTCCCAAATTGGCCTGGTCTTGACACAAGCAAAGAAAAGGTGATCAATGTTCTCAATCCCACCATGACAGAGATCGCATTCATTATCAATAGCAAACCCAAACTTCTTCAAATAATCTTTGGTAGGGAGGCTTCTATGGCAGGCCATCCACATACAATGGATAGCACGAGGCCTGGCCCTGTTACCACAAATGATATTTTTCCAAGAGACCCTGGCACCATCATCAGCAAGATCCTGATAGAATTTGGATGCTTTGAACCTTTTGTTGTCAATAGCCTTGTTCCAATTGTCTTGAACTGTCTGCACTAAGCTCCTTTGCTGCATAATAGCTTTAAAGATCCAAGAACAGTTATTTTTAATCTCATAATTCATCACAGTTTTTCTTTTTATGTAATAAGTGTGGATCCATCTGACCCAGAGATTGTCACTCTTGATGCAGATGTTCCATAAGCACTTTAACAACAGCACCTCATTCCACATTTCCAGATCAAAGATTTGGAGGCCCCCTTGTACAATTGGTCTACAGATCTTCTTCCAGGAAACAGGGCTCTTCTTGCTAATAATCTCTTTCCTAGTCCAGATGAAACTTCTGCAAATGGCATTGATTTTCCTAATGACAAACTTTGGAATAAGCAGACAACACATCCAATACTGAACAATAGCAACAGCAATAGATCTAACCAATTGAACCCTTCATGCATAGCTTAACAGTTTAGAAGACCAATGGTGAATTCTATTTACAATTCTATCAATCAGGGGCATATAGTGATGAATAGCAAGCTTCCTACTAGTAATTGACACCCCTAGATATTTGAAAGGAAGAACACCAGAAGAAAACCCTGCTAAGCTTCTCAGACCATCAATATTAGTACCCTCCATACCACCAAAATAGATCTTGCATTTATTCTCATTCACCATCAAACCAGTAGACTGAGAAAACATCTTGAAAGCTTGAAGCATCATCTCCAAAGAAGTTTGATCTCCCCTACAGAAAAGGAGCACATCATCTGCAAAAGTAAGATTGGTTAATTTTAAAGACTTACATTTGGAATGGAAATTGAAATCAGGATCCTGATGCATCTTCTTCATAAGTCTATCCATGTATTCCATGACTATAACAAATAGCAAAGGTGAAATTGGATCACCCTGTCTGATCCCCCTTCTAGCTTGCATAAACTCAGAGTAATCCCCCATGATGTTAAAAGTGTAAGAGACAGAAGTTACACAAGTCATAGTCCACTGAATGAATTTCCCAGGAATACCCATCTCTCTCATAATGCACTCCAAAGCTTTCCAGCTAATCATATCATAGGCCTTTTGAAGGTCTATTTGCATCATAATTCTAGGTGCTCCACATTTTCTAGTGTACCCTTTAATCAATTCAGTAGCTAACAAGATATGGTTTTGGATTTGTTGCCCTGGTATGAAGGCAGCTTGACACTTGTTAACCACTGACTACAAAATAATTCCAAGCCTATCAGTCATAATCTTGGACACAATTTTGTAAAATATAGTGCATCCTGCAATAGGCCTATAATCCTTCATCTCTTTGGCCTCTCCAGATTTAGGAATCAAAGAAATAATTGTGCTGTTAAAAGGCT
Organism: Lathyrus tuberosus; assembly: GCA_022829125.1. Lineage (NCBI taxonomy): Eukaryota > Viridiplantae > Streptophyta > Magnoliopsida > Fabales > Fabaceae > Lathyrus > Lathyrus tuberosus. The sequence goes on along the minus strand of JALAZF010000532.1, from coordinate 1,229,642 downwards.
TGTATATCTGACTTGTAGCAAAAAATTCATTAACAACAGCCATAACATCTTCTTTAATAGTGTTCCAACTAGCCTTAAAGAACTTGGCACTGAAGCCATCATACCCTGGGCTTTTCATGTCACCACTACCTTTGAGAGCTTTAGTAATATCCTCCTCAGATACATCCCTGATTAGGTTTTCACTTTGGTCATTAGTCAGCTGAGCCCCTTGTCTCATGGCATCAATATCAACATGGATAGTGCTATTACTATCCTGACCCATCAAACTACCATAGAACTTGAGAACTTCCTGACTAATCTCTTGAGAGGATTGTATAAGAGAACCATCACTCCTCCTAAGTGTGCTCAAATTATTACTATGTTGTCTAGCCTTTATAGAAGCATAGAAATAGGAATTGTTGCCATCACTCTTCTTTAACCAATCTATTTTATCCCTTTGAGCCAGAATCTTCACTTCAAGATCATTAAGAGAAATAACATCCTCTATAAGCTTCTTTATCTTCTCAATGATCTGTTTATTCATCCTGTCATTAGTCAAATCATGTTGAGCAGCTTTTAAATCACTTCTAGCAACCTCCAATCTTTTCTTCACATCAGATAGGGGCTTGCTAAAGGCTTTGAGATCACATTTTAGTCTTTTAAGCTTGTGCCATAAAGTATACATAGGAGTTCCATTGAATGGTTTATCCCAGCTCTTCTTTACAACTTCATCATAACCTGGGAGATCAATCAGACAATTAATAAATCTAAAGTGTTTCTTCCTTGTGCTATTACTATCTTTATTAGCAATAAAGAGCAAAGCATGATCAGAAACATGTGGGGAAAGGATTTTCAAAGTATTGTCCAAGAAGTTATTGAACCAATCAATATTACCAAGGACCCTATCAATTCTGGAATATATGGTCCCCACCTCATGTTTACTAGACCAAGTATAGTAATCCCCAATGCTATCCATTTCACTAAGGCCAGTATTACTCATCATGGCTTGGAGGTCTTCAAATTCACTATCTGTTACAATTTTTCCACCCTCCCTATCTTGATGCTTAGCCACATTGTTAAAATCTCCAATAACACACCAGGGTCCTTGTAAGTTACCATATAGGTATTCTATCTCTTTCCACAGAATCCTTCTTTTGTCTAACTGATTGTGAGCATACACAGCTGTTAACCAGTAAAGTAAAGCTCCAGATTTGTCATGTACACCACAGTGAACATATTGACTAGATCTCTGAATAAGCTTCACATCCACCTTAGCTGTATCCCAATGAATCCAAATTCTGCCATTAATGTGATCTTTATAATTGTCCAGCCAGTTAGCACCCATGTTCATTTTTTCTCTAATACTCTTTGCTTTATTCTCTTTTACTCTAGTTTCAATAAGAACTACAATAGTAGGATTAAGCTTTTGGAGATGGGACCTAATCTCCCTCATCTTCCCTACTTTATTAAGGCCCCTAATATTCCAAGAAGCTAACATGGTTCAAGATTTATGGATATTAGAGGATCATTCAAAACCTCTAACACCTCAAATCCATTATTACAGTTCACACCACTAGTAGTTCCAAGTTGAGATTTACCTTTATCTCTAGCAGCACTTTTCACATTTGTCCAGGGTTCCTCTTGCTCAATAGTATTGTCTTGAACTTCATTTGATGTGGATGGCTGGGCCTCCATTTGCTTGACTGGTTCTGGTGGTTTTTGCTTAGGTCGCCATTGTTGTATCTTTCTCTTGTCTCCACAATTATGCCCCAGTTTCTGGCACTTATCACAAAACTTAGGCCTCCATTCATACTCAACCTCTTGCATAACCACATTGCCTTAGAGGTTTTTAATAGCAATTTCCTTCACCAAAGGCTGAGTGATATCCACTTCTATCAATAACCTAGCATATGAGACACGCAATTTGCTAGCAGTACACTCGTCTGTCACAATTGGTCTTCCAACCACACTACCAATCTTGCTCAAGCTCTTAACATCCCATAGATGTAGAGGCAGTTGTGGTAGTTTAACCCAGATTGGCAGGGTTCTCAACAAGTCCTTCTTTAAGTCAAACTCTGGCCTCCATTCCTTTAGTATCAATGGCAGATTTCTAATTGTGTAGGGACCCTTCATCATCACCATCTCCCTGTCTTCATGCAAATTGAATCTGATAAGGAAATAGCCTTCATCATGGTAGTACAGATCCAGAGTTTTCACAAAGTTCCATGTCTTCTGAATGAAAGTCTTCAGTGAATTCAAACTCAATTCACCTCCAACCACATAGAGAATTAGGGTATTATCCCAAAATCGAAGTTCAGACTCAATATCCTCGTGTTCAATTTCGACTTCAGCGCTTCCATTTACCAATTTTGGTGCCACATATTCCATAGCCAGACCTTTAGCAGGATTCTGATTATCACTAATCACATCCACCTACAATTTACGTTCCTCGATTATCGGTTTCTCATTTGTCGCAAGGGTTTGGGATTTCGCAGTGTTGTCTTCGTCTTCAGATTTCTTATCAGCAGTTACTTCATCATCCTCCACTCGCGGCTCTTCAACATGCTCTTCCAGAACCGGTGGGACCTCCGGTGAAGGTGGCACCGACAATTTCGGCCGCCCCCGCCGTCGTTGAGTCATCAGTTCAGATTAGGGCATCAGAGAGAGAGAGAGAATTTCAGATTTAATATTTATAAAATCATATTTTTTCTTATTTTATCCCCTGCTTTTGAATATGTACATTCGGAAGCACCATTATTTTTAAAAACGTTAATTTGTTCTAGATGTGCATATCAGAAATAATTTCTGATGTGCAAATCAGAAAAAACGTTGATTTCTATGGACGATCAGGGCATTAAAATGTCATTTTTTCTGATATGCAGATCAGGAATTATTCCTGATATGTACATCCGGAACAGATCAACGTTTTAAAAAACATGGTGCATCCGGATATGCATATCCGGAAACTGAAGGAAAAACGGAAATTTGTGTGGTGCCTAAGAAACCTTTAGGGTGTAATACGAAATTCTCTTTTTTAAAAGTGTATAATTTCTCACCTCACATAACTTTTCTTTCTTATCACCATGAATACCATCAAACGAGACTTTTCCCCATCGTGAACAAATCCTAACCCATTTAAAAATTACAAAGGCCTCTAACTATCTCTACTAGCATAGAAAAGTCACGCATAATATATTTTTTCACAAGTATACAATGGATATTCTACAACCTATCAGTCAAATGAGCAAGTTTGTTGCTTAATTATTCTCGTGATTAGGGTGAACCAAGTTACAACTATTCAATTATTCATTCGATTTATTTATATTTAAGAAAAAAAATGCAATTGTACTAATTTTCAAAATTCTTTGTACAAAAAAAAAATCAAAAGTCTAAGAAAATTCATCTTTAAGCATTAAAAAGAAAATACATATTTTTCAAAATAACCTAATCTCAACCTTACTTGATATATGCAGTAAAAATGTAACTAGAATTTCGGATTTTTTTTTTTTTATGAAAGTAATAAAAATTCACATTTAACTCACGTTTACTATAACCAAAATTAGAAAGAAAAAGAAAAAAATCAAACCAAAGAAGAAGCATCACCGGGAACCGGTTGAAGATCACCGTCTCTGTTGGGACCGGAACCTTTAACCGTCGCAGCATCGTCGGTAACAGTTGTACGGCAAATCGGACAATTGGAGTGATTGCTGAGCCACAGATCGATGCAAGAACTGTGAAACGAGTGTTTGCATACGCTCAGTTCCCGAACTTCCTCACCGTCAGCAAACACCGACAAACAAACCGGACACTCGCCGCTGATTTTCGCCGGACGTATCTCCTTCTCGTACTTAACTCCGGCAGATTCTCCAACAGGAACACTTTCCACGTCATGTCGGGAGAGTTCCGACGCAACTGATTGAGCGTCGGATACTTCATCGGATCTCCGGCGGTCAGAGGATGAACATCCGTAGGCAAAGATAAACGTGTAGATCAAGGCAGGAATGGCCACAATAGCAATAAGAGCGAGGAGAAACTCCAGAGGTGATAAATCGACGGAGCTAGATTCGCCGGCAAAAGGCGGTGGCTGAGGTGGAGCAGGGAAGACGTTGATTTGAAAGACCGAGCTGGGAGCGGTGGCGAATGGTCGAAACGGTGGAGGTGGTGCTGGAAGGACAACGACTTGACCGGCGGACTGCGGCGGCGGAGGGAAGGGATACGGCGGCGGAATTGAGATAATAGTGGGTGAGTTTTGCATTGTAACCAAATAGAGAGAGTGATTATTATTAATATTAATAATAATAAAAAAAAATAATAATACCAATGTGATGTGTGATGTGTAAGGTTTACTTTTGTTACTTTTTTTTTTCTTTTCAATATTTATTTATTAATTAATTTGATAAAACTAATAGAAGTGGTTGAAAATGGTTGTTAGGAGTATGGTGAAAGGATTGAGTTTGGAGTGTGGAATTTTGTTGTGAATTTCTTTGTAGCAATAATTGATTTGTGTAAAGTTTTTATGTGTGTGTGTGTGTGTGATTATGATGAGAATGGGAATGGAGAAAAAAATTGATTACATAATGTCAAGACAAAGAACTAACATGTGGACCATTTGGCCACACTATCTAGTTTCTTTTATGTTGTCTTCTCTAGCCTTTCTACTTTATTTAATACTGATACAAAAGTGATTACGAAGTTAATTTTGAACTTTAATTTTTAGTAACCCTCATATTAATAATTTTTGTACTCTAATTAGTAATATGCTATTTCCCCGTCTTACAACAAATAATTTATTTAAAATAAAAAAATGTTTTAAAATGAATAATTTATTTTAATTTTCAACGCATTATTTTCAATATTATCCTTTAATTAATATTATTTTTATTACTTTTAATATTTGACAAAAAATATTTTAGTAAAAATATCATTTGCTTTCTTTCATTTATTTATTTTTTTAATTTATGTAAAATGGTCAATTAAATCATTCATTATAGAAAAGAAATAGATTTTAAGAAAGTTTCAAGATTCCATCTAAGTTGTCCATTAAAAAAAGAATTCTTCAATATGAGATTGTCCATTAATTGGTTTAATCTCTAAGATTTAAAATCGCAAATATTGAAGATGATATGATGATTACAAGGAGGAGAATGTTAATTTCATTGTAAAAGAAAATCCATGGTTTTTTTTCGCAATATTTGATTAATAGTTTAGCTTGGTATGTTGATATTAAAGTTAAAATTTTACTTTTCACCAAAATTCTTATATAGGTTCAATTATGGAGGTTTTTTTTTTCAAAACTCGGACAAATAAAATATTTGGAAAATTGAGATTAAAATTAAGAGAGGTTATTGAATCAAATTATACTCTTTTTGAATATGTGACCATAATAAAAGTTAAGCTTCTTTTTGACATCACTAACCCACTTAAATCGGGGATGCAAATTGGTAATACTACTATATCATAATGCTTTTATGTTTTGTTTTAACTAGTAGGAAATCTGTGCATCCGCACGAATTTTGGTGTAGACTGCGCATACGTCATCAGTTAGATTATAAAAAAAAAAACAAAAGTTTTTATTTTGTGACAATGTTTATAAAAAAATTGGAATCAGAAAATGGATGTTATTTCGTTTAAAAGAATTAAAATGTTTCCCGAAATAAATTATGTATTTTTTTCCGTATATAAAAATTAATTGTTTTTTTGAAAGTATTTATAAATATATTTGAATAAATGGTCAAGTTTTTCCCAATTATAAAAATATTTAAATTAAAATATTATTTTTGTTTTGACATAAGTTATAATTATATTTGAATCAAAAGTAAAGTTTTTTTCGTTTATTAAAAAGGTTTATAAGAATAATATTAAATTTAAGTTTAAATAGTAATAAATGTAGAAGATGAAATGTAAACCAAAATATCTAAAATAATATGATTTCAAAATAAGACAAATATTTTATAAGAGAGAATACAAATTTAGAAAAGGAAGTCAATATTTTATATTATATTTCGCAAATTGTTTTGATATATTTAAAAAAAAATGGTCGATAAAATTATATTGTTCAAAATTTGGATAAGTAGTAACGTTGATCCGGCCCGTTTATAACAATAGTGTGTTTCTCGTATATAAAATGTTTTTCCCGTTTGTGTTGACAATATTTATAAGTTATGTTTATAAAAATAATAAGAAAGAGTATGAGAGTCAACACGGATATTGGTGTATTACACGCGCATTATATTTACTTCGTATGAGTACTGGTGTGTTACACACATATGTTTCTAAATGTGTTATATTATTGACAATTTACAATACAAAACACCGCACGGATTCCTGTGTGGACCGCGAATACGTCATCCGTTACGTTATGAAATATAAAAAAAAAATTGAAAATATAAAAATTTTGTTGTAAAATAATAAAAAATTAAAATCATAACATCTAATAAAAAACAATCGTGTTCAAAATTTTGATCAACAACTTTATGTTCATTTTCCACAACTAGGAATTTTGATAAGAAACTTCAAGTTCCCGTTAATTTTCAATATTTTGATCAGTGAGTTCATGTTCCCGTTAATATTCAATATTATGATTGGAAACTTCATGTTCCCGTTAATTTTCAATATTCTGATCAGTAACTTCATGTTCTCCTTAATATTCAACATTTTGCTCAGTAACTTCATGTTCCCGTTAATATTCAATAATTTAATCAATAACTTCGTGTTCCCGTTAATATTCAAATTTTCTATCAATAACTTCAAATTCCCGTTAATATAGCATGTTTTGAACCGTAACTTCGTGTTCCTGTTAATATTCAAATTTTCTATCAGTAACTTCAAATTCCCATTAATATTCAATGTTTTTATCAGTAACTTCATGTTCCTTTCATGTTCCCGTTAATTTTCAATATTTTGATCAGTAACTTCATGTTCTCCTTAATATTCAACATTTTGCTCAGTAACTTCATGTTCCCGTTAATATTCAATAATTTAATCAGTAACTTCGTGTTCCCGTTAATATTCAAATTTTCTATCAATAACTTCAAATTCCCGTTAATATAGCATGTTTTGAACAGTAACTTCGTGTTCCCGTTAATATTCAAATTTTCTATCAGTAACTTCAAATTCCCGTTAATATTCAATGTTTTTATCAGTAACTCATGTTCCCGTTAATATTCAATATTTTGATCAGTAACTTCATGTTCCAGTTAATATTCAATGTTTTGATCAATAACTTCATGTTCTTGTTAATATTCAATATTTTGATCAATAATTTCATGTTCATGTGATAATTATTTTAATTTGGTGTTTTAATAGTATGGATAAGTTGTGATATGTTCTAAATTTGTTTTCTAGCTTTAATAAACATTAAAAAAAAATGTATTATAAAAAATAGAGTAATGAAAAAAAATTTATGCATTTATTGATTTAATGAAAAAAAAGCAATTAAAATCAAAAGATATGGACAAAAAAATAGAGTAACATTTGATCATAAATTAAAATTTTAATAGAATGTATTATGTTTACAATTTAATACATTTCCTTTTTAAAATTAAGAATTTTGAAAAATGATCATAAAAATTATTAGCCATAATAACATCTAATAGAAAATATGAAATATATATATTGTTAAAGTATCGTAATTTTACACCATAAAAAATGATTATTATATATTTTTGGTAATAATAATAAGAGTTATTTGATGCATGATAAAAAATTGAAAATTATAAATTAATATAATAAAATTGTTGACATGAAAAATTAATGACTATATTTATAGTGTGATTTAAAAAAAATATATAAGTAAGTTAAATGGACATAATTTTTAAAGAAACATTTTTGTTTTCTCTATTTCTCTATTTTATTTTGAAAAAAAATTAAAAATTTCTTATATATTAATTACTATAACCGTAAATTATTTAAACTTTCTATAACATTAAAGCATTAAATTTTTTTATATATTAAATCCATTTAAAAGTGAGAATTTTAAAAAACTGTTCATAAATATTATTAGACAAAAAACATTTAATAGGAAATATAAAATATATTATACCTATATTAAAAAAAAACAAAATTACTTCGAAAACAAAATTAGACTAAAATTTGTGAACAAAAATATATTATAATATAATCTCATCATTTTATTATATTATATTTCTTAATATTTTCAAATTTATTTTAATTTAAAATTTATTATTATTTTAAACTAAGATTATTTTTTCTTTAAAAATATTTTATCTTAAGTTAAAAAGAATTTTGAATTATTTTTCTTCGTTCTAAAAATTCAATTACTTGTATAGGTTCACAAAATTCAAAAAATAAGTTAAATACTAATTTAAACATAAATTAACAAACATTTTAAATGAACATAATTTCTCTTTTAATTAAAAATAATATTGTAATAATGATCATAAGCAAATATATTAATTTTTTTAAAACGTATAAATGAGATGACAAATTTATTAAAACTACTATAAATAAAAATAGTATAAAATAACTAATTTAATTTATGATCAATTTAAATTATAATATCATTAATTATATTAATAGTAATTTATTAATATTTCAATATTAATTAATTAAATAATTAATTCAATAATTTATTAGAAAACGGCAAAGAGACCCAAATTTTCACACGCTATTTACATTACCTGTCAAAAACATATTAAAAAAAAAAATTCAAAACAGAAGATTTCAGCCGAAACTCACATTCTATCTATGCCTTTCTGTATTTTTTTTTTTGAATTTTCATGAGTTTTGGTGGAAAGTTGCATAGAAGCGGCATTAATTTATGTTTTTATATTTTCTATGTTCTTTTAAACATCAGCCGGTAAAACAACAACATCGACTCCAATATTCTTAGCTGCACCGAGATAATCTGACACGTTCCTGAGGTTTTCAGCAGTGAAGTCAGCTTGACCCATGATATATTCCAGCATATTCGAGGTGCTTCCATGAAACTTTTGTTGAGCAGTGTAAAGTACAATACATCCAACTCTAACAAAATCAAACCACACAAAAATTAAGAAAATGATTGAGTTTGTTTAAAGAACATCAAGATGAGAACAAAGAGAGATGCAATACATTGCTGCAAGGGTGAAGATGATGAGGAGGATCAAGGACAAAGCATAGGCGACGCGTGAATAGCCATAAGGCTCTCTTAGACAACAGCAGTAACAGAAGCATATGAAGGATAAAGAAAGCCCAAAAATCACAAACCAAACTGCAGCCATGATAAAAGAATGAAACTGCAGTTAAAACAACAGACTGCACCAAATATTAGCCAAACATTAGTATTTCCAAAAGATCTATAAACAACACATCACAAAACACAGTTATGGTTCTACACAAGGTTTTAGAAAACAGTCTACTCTACGTTGCAACACTTACACCGGCTGGAATATTATGAGCTAAATAGAACAATTACACACAGTTTTGACCATAATACAAAAGAACAATTACAAAAATATATTATAAACATCATACAAATAATAAAAGTCTAAACACTAAGAAAACACTAAGCAAAATCAATTAGTTGTAGTAGAAAGCCAATGTATTTATAAATTAAAGTACAAAAGTATGGTTTATTTATAAAGTACCAAACATAAAGCCACTGTATTTAGAACCATAATTGCATATACATTCCTTACTTCCACTTCTTGAATCCATGCTTGCCGCCACCATGCTTGCCAAACTTTCCGTGCTTGAACTTGCCAAGCTTTCCACCCTTGAACTTGCCGTGTTGTTTGGATTTTCCGTGGGGCAGGTGAGCACCGCCATGACCATACCCACCATGTGCATAGCCGTCTTATGGATAGTGGCTATAAGAGCCATGAGAGAGATGCTGAGCAACATAAACAGCGGGAGCAGCAGATGCATCCCCAGCAAGCATTGCTCTTATACCAAACTGAAATTCTTAAACGGATGAGAACTTGATCATTTCAGTAATAAACAACAGTTCCGCCTTAGGAGAAATACTCCAAAGACCAAGCAAAAGAAGAAGTTAAAATAAATTGTTTTTCTAATAATATCCATCACATACTGAGTGTGATTCTCTGTTACGATAACCAACATATGTCATTTACCATTAAATGGACACTCATTGAGGCATTGTCTTTATAAGAGGAGATGGAAAACATTTAAGAATGATGAGAAACATTTATACTTACAACTATATCTTGACCAATCCAGATGAATGAGTCATGATAAACTGCCTAATCATATTCATAATTAACTAAAACTCATCAATAATAATATTTGCATCCAGGCATAAAACCCTTAAAAACTGCAACTTTAAGAATCCTATTTGCATCCAGTACCATCCCTTTCTTACAGTATCCATCAATAATACTATTATAAGTGAAACTGGACATGGCTACATGCACTATATTGTGAACAACTAAACAAAATGTTAAGAGATATTTAAAACCTGAAGTGAAAAACAAATTGATGGGGAAGCATATAATCTCCAACTTCACTTGTCTCAATTTATTAATGAATTAACACATTGCAGAAAATTGATGGAAAACAGCAGCTATGGATATGAACTTTGTAACACCCCCAATTTATACCCCCAAGCTATTAACGCAGTAAAAGAAAATTCAAAATTTCATCAGAGTATATTTAGAAATTCACAGCATAGACCGAGGGGTCACATCAATTTGAAACAAACACAATAAACCTGCCCATAAAGATATGCAACACTCGCAGGTAGCAAATAAACAGAGGAACTTAGTTCCTACTACCCACAATTCAAATACAGAATAAAAGCGGAAAATCTGTACTGAATCTCATATATATATATATATATATATATATATATATAAAGTTTGTCATACATCAAGTCATACATGCATACGCCAAAAGATATATATATATATATATATATATATATATATATATATATATATATATATATATATATATATATACATATTCACATCAAACTACAAAACGATCCCCCTGACTACCCAGTGCCACATATCAGAGCCGACCGACAAAAGAATGAATTCATAAGCTTCACAAAAAGACCTCCAGCAACTCTAATATTCAATGCCTCATAGAGCATTATAAAACAGCAGAAGGGTGAGAAAAACAATCATAATATAATTGCATACAATTATATATAACACCAAAAATACACATATAAACGGTTATCACCACAACTTACACCAGTATTCAAACATAAAACAACACAATATATATTTCATATTTCCATCACCAAGGTATACCAACCATGCACCATACAAGTATCACCAACACATGTCCATATATCAATTTATCAATGTTATCCACAATTCCACACATAAACAAACCATTAATGATTTATGCAAATGCAAGAGATCGACACAATGACTCTATGCATATGCACATGCGGTACCGACTTCCATCAATTCTCAACACCAGTTCGCTCAGGAACTATTGGAATCATCGCTCGTTACTTAGTGTAACTCCCCGTCGGGCATACGATGTTCCCCGTCGCTTTCGGCCCTCTTTGTATAAGGCTCATGACGTTTATGGATCGCTTTCGGTCCTCTTTGTATAAGGCTCACGATCCAATCGGTCACACCCCACATGGGCACACGATCGTCTATAACCATCGCTTTCGGTCCTCTTATTTTTAAGGCTCACGATCCAATCAGATCGCTTTCAGTCCTCTTATTTTTAAGGCTCACAATGTTATAGCAGATTCCCTCTGGAATCAATCCGTCACTCAGGACGTCACAAGAATGCATATCAAGATGCTCAGCATACAATGACTCATGACATTCAAATGCACACATATATGCAACCATCTCACTTAACATAAATCATGCTTTGCAATTCAAGCCCAAAGCAATGCATTTATTTGCCATACGGCCACAAACCATCATCACACCATCTAAACACATGCATTTATATCATATAATCCGCACACAAGTCATACAACTATATCTCAAGCATGTTGCGTAATAACGCCTCAAATACACACAGTTAAAACGGTAAAAGTCGACACATAACACATTTCTAGATTCCCAACATAATTAAATCAGCTAATAATCTAAAAACCATTACAATAATAAAGAACATTTCACAAGCTTTCTAACGCCTCAAACCACGCCTCAAACCGACTCACGGATCAAAAGTTACATAGAAAACAAATTGAGAAAAGCTGTCATGTTCGCAGTGCGAAGCTCCTAGCGAGTCCTTCGCTTCTTCATTCGCAGTGCGAATGTCCCATCGAATAGTGGTAGAAGCAAAATAGCCTAGCAAATTCCCAACGTTCGCAGTGCGAACCCTCCAGCGAATGCTCGCTACCCCATTCGCAATGCGAATCCTCCAGCGAACAGTAGCAGAATGAAAAATAATACAACGTTCGCAGTGCGAACCTCACGCGAACACTCGCCACCCATTTGCTGGCCATTCGCAGTGCGAACCTGCGATTTCAGCAAAACCCAGCAGCGCACCAGATCATCCAAAAATGATATTTTCTCTACCCAAAACATTTCCAAACCAACATATAGAAATCAAAACATAACTCAATCATGATAACAAGTATTCTACTACGTTTACACCAATTTTCAACCGCGAAAACATCGATTTCTCATTATCGACCTAGAATAGAAGCTATGAAAACACAACCAAAAATCCAATACACTCATACATAATCCTACACAAGCATAGTATAATCGAGTTTCGCACCCTTACCCGATTTAATCGTGTTCTAGAAAGTCGGTTGATTGATTTCCAAGTTTTCCCAAAATCTCTCTTTTTCTTCTCTTCTCCTTTTCTTTTCTTCTTCTCTTCTTTTTCTTTCTCTTACAATTTTTCTCTCTTTCTATTCTATTATATTCTAACTTAACAAAATAAATCAAAATGCCCAAATTACCCCTACACTCAAATATCTCGCAAATGTTCCCAAAACCCGATAAAATATATTCATGATGAAAAATAACATATTTTCACATACAAGTCAGAAATAAAATAATATAATAATAAAATAATCAAAACGGCTCGATTAAATAAAACTGACAAAACTGGGGCGTTACAAACTTCGGTAATTACATTTCGTCTTGATGGTTCTGAAACCGCAGCAGCTATGGATATTGCCTCTGTTGTATGCATCTCAGATCCAAGTTTGAAACCTTGCAAAAAAACAAAATCAAACGACTTGAGGATGGAAAATAAACAACACATCTGTATATATTTATAACTGAAAATTTCATGTATGTGGTTTTTCTAACTAAATACCTTAAATTGATAATATAACTGAAAAATGGTTACTTCAAAACAATAGTGTCAGTATTATACACACAAGTTTGGAAAAATGGAGCAGAAGTCCGTTGACAGTAGCGATAGTTTTATTTTTATCATAGTTACCTGTAAAAAATGAAAATAAAACTTCAAAAATCAAAACCGTAAAAGAAAAAACTCAGATCTGAGATGAAAACTACGAATCGAACAAAAAATCAGATTTGGATTTAGACGAAGCAGAAAAAGGAGCAAGATCTCTTCATCATCACTCAGTATATCAACAAAAAACCCCAAATCTGAAGAATAAGAACCTATCTGAAACAAAAACCATACAAACAATGTTAGTGATGTTGAATAAATAAAAATAACAATGTTATTTATAAGTGTCAAGACAAAATAACAAATAACACAATAACAAATAACTGAAAAATTCCACAAAAACCACAAAAGAATCCCTAAACTGAAATTAACCAATTCAAATTAAACATGAAATAAACTCAGTCCCTAAAATCATAATACAGAGGTATTACTTATATCACAATTTCACAATCCAATAAAAAAACACTAATTTCACAAAAACAAAAACATTAATTTCACAATCCATAATTTCAAAACAGTATAAAAACAGTTCCTAACTTCACAATCACAAATTAACCTTCTGAGCAGTTCCAATGCGTCGAAGATGCTCATAAACACGTCTTTTTCAGTTGCAAAAAACAACATTCTCAAACCTGAAACAATTATGAATAAACTATGAGAACAAATATAGCTTAGTAGGAGAAAACAGAAGTAAATACAAGAAGATTATAACCTCTGCAGAACAAATTTCGCCTTATACAAAAAATAATTAAATCAACCTAAACTTAGGGTTTAAGGGAGGGTAAGTTAATAATAAAACCTAAACTAAAAAAGCCATAAATAATTAATTTCGAATCTTACCACCACCACACTCGCTGTCGGAAACACGTTGTTGTCACCGCAGATCTACCACCGTAAACCGAACATCGCAGATCTAACACCGTCAAAAACGTAATACCGCCGTCGTCTCTCCATTTTCGTGTTGCTCATGATTTAAATAGAGAAAAGAAAAAACTGGTTGATTTAAAAAAATATTGAACATAGAAGACAGAAGAGAGAATAGAAAGAAAAGAAAGAATATATGAGAAAGAGGATAAAGAGAAGGGAAGGAAGAAATGAGAGAGAGAAGAAGAAAGAAACCGGTTCCCAATGGAAAGTGTTGTAAAACATTGACACATGTCCTAAGGGTAAAATAGTATTTTTGGTAGTATGTGATTTTCTTATATGGTAGATTGTAGGATAACATGACATAGTGAAGACAATTGTAAGCTCCCTAATAAAAAAATCCCCCAACCCGAATATCATGCAACCTTATACCCCTAAGCTTAGGTCTACACACTTTGAAAAAGGAATTCTTGACCATTTAGATAAAATTACAACAACAAAGGATGCTCCAAAAAATTCACAACCTAGTTATCTCCAAAAAAGAAGAATATTTTTTTTTGAAACGGCAAAAACTTGTTATATTAAATAAAGGCATAAGCTATGCCATAAAGGAGCAAATCAACAAATACAAACAATATCAGATATCAAAACAGGTAGGAAAGCAGATTAATTACTGCTATATCAGTCTCCCAAAAAACCAGAACTAGACCCAAATCCAACCCCTGAAGCTGAAAATTAATTACAAAATTTACTACAATTAATGCTCATGAGAGACCCTGCGTAAACTGTCTGCAAAATACCAATAAGCTAATCCAAATCTACTTTGAAATTCAACAGACACCGCTTTCCGAAATCCAGACGCTCCCAAAAAAGAAGAATATAACATAGAAAAGACAACAAGGGAGCCTACGGTGCCACCAATATAACATACTTATCAGCCCATACAATATGGCAACACTGAACAAAGCATTATGATAAAGAAGAGAAAATGCAGCACCACTCGTACAATTCAAGTAGTTTCAGCTAAAAACAAAGACATACATACATAATCGACGTGCCACTTTTAGAGGGACATCAATAAGTAATGAAAATCATGACAACCCTCGCACAACTAGAGTTTTAAAGAAGTTTATTTGTCAACACACTCCAAATCTCATTTTTTTCATAAACAATGAAGATGGACTTATATACTAATCTTAATAAGTCTTTTCTTTTTTCAATTTTTTTTCAATTTCACCTAGTTATCTCTCCACCACTGGCGGAGGTAGAGCAATGAAATCTAACCCTCATTTGAAAAGATAATGCCAATGTTATTATTTATGGTTCTTGTGTTGTTATAATCGTAAAAAGCCCCACCTAAGGCAATGCCTTTAAACCACTCTAGAAGAGGTGGCGATAGAATGTTGCCTAAAAGGAGGTATCGCCTCACCCAAGGGCTTGCCTATCTCCCGATCTTAGTAAACTTGAGATAAGATCTTTCTTGAGTAGGGGTTTAACAGTCTACCATTAACTGAGTGGGTGGTGACCCTTTCCAAGAAAGACCCTAGGCCCTTGAGGTATTTATAAATACCCTTCCACCAAAAGTAAAATGACAGATCATTACACTCCAAAGCATAGCGCTTAGTGAGATCATAGTTCAGATAATCACCCTCACGTTCACTTATACCTATGCATACGATCATTTGCAGAGCCTCTCACTTCACTACTACAAAAAATCCATTTAACAATGGTTGGAAATGACATATAATGACGCGGGCGAAGACGTTGTTATGTAGAGTGTTGTTGTATATGCGGTACGTACAATGACGGTCCTGGGACCGTTGTTGTATTCCAGAAAGCGTGCACCATTTCACAACTATTAGATTACACAACCG
Organism: Lathyrus tuberosus; assembly: GCA_022829125.1. NCBI lineage: Eukaryota > Viridiplantae > Streptophyta > Magnoliopsida > Fabales > Fabaceae > Lathyrus > Lathyrus tuberosus. Next base: position 1,213,605 of record JALAZF010000532.1, on the reverse strand, counting down.
TTGTGATATCTATAATGACGGTTATTTTAATTAACCGTTGTTGTATGTCTTTTAATAAAATAAAAAAATACAACATTAGAACAAAAACAACAGCAAGAACAACAAGAACCACAAGAACATCAAGAACAACAATAAGAATAACAACAACAACAACATCATCATCAATAACAACAACAACAACAACAATAACATGAAGAAGAAGAAGAAGAAGAAAAAGAACAAGAACAAGTACAAGAACAAGAACAAGAACAAGAAGAAAAACAAGAACAAGAACAACAACAACAAAAATAATAAGAACAAGAACAACATTAATAAAAAATAACAACAAGAACAACAATAATTAAAAACGAACACCAACAACTAACATTGCTAACTCGAGTTCTGAAATTTGTTCTGAAATTTGGTTTAGTGGAGAAATAGAGTATCGGAAATGAAAGATGATGTTTGGAGGTAGAAGATGTCTAAGTTTTAGGTTTCACGCGGATCACTAATAGTAGTGTCATGGCCGTTGATAATCACTAAATGGATGACCAAGATTTGTTTAAGGATAGTGAGTAAACTCAATATGCGTGCCACCTATAATGTTGGTAATGAGACTTGAAAAAATAAGTAAAAAAATAAAAAATGCTGGTGCTGGGACTTGAACCCATGACAAGACGCTACCTATAATGACGGTTGGTTTAAATTACCCATGATGAAATGTCTGTAGGCATTTTGAAAAAATAAGTAAAAGCACTACCTATAATGACGGTTGGTTTAAATACCCGTGGTTAAAGGTCTGTCAACATTTTGAAAAAATATGAAAGAAGTAACATGATTAAAATAAATTCAGAAAAATATAAAAACACGAAATTTAATCTAATTAGGTAAAATAAGAATTTTGAGAATTTTTTTGGAATTTTTTGAGACTAGGAAAACAGTAAAAAAATTCATTAAAAATAGAAAAAAGATGAATTTGGGGTTTTGAGGGTGAAGTCCCCGTAACTCTTCCAGAGTATGGGACTAATGACCGCATGATTTTTCAGCTTCAAATGCACGAAACAGATCTAAAAAAGGAGACGATTTTCCCTAAAACCGATTTTTTGAAGAGCAAGACCTAAAACTAAACTATAGGCTATAATGACGGTTGAAAACATAACTGTGGTGAAAGGTTGTGGGCATTTTGAAAAAATATGTAAAAAACCATAAATGTTGGTGTTGGGAATTGAACCCATGACCAGACGCTACCTATAATGACGGTTTTTTAAATACCCGTGGTGAAAGGCCTCACATTTCACCACGGTTGGAATATTAACCGTCATTAAAAGCCTTTTAATGAGATTAAAAAAAATGTGCGCATTTATTACAACGGTGTATAGGCAAGCCGTTGTAAACCTAGTGTTGTTGTTTGCACGTTTTGTAGTAGTGTCTCATGTAATCAGGACTCTTAAAACCACTGTAAACACTATTATACAGGGTTTCTCGACATCATGGACAAGTCCTAACCACCATAAAATGTAATATATCTATAAAGACCTCTGATTCCCCTTTCTTGCTGGGGAAACACGCACACCTATACTTTTTAACCAGTACAATTCTAATAACTATTTCATAGAGTGCTTTTTTTCCTCATATTTGGATAACATGCACAAGTGTAGATTTATTGAAATTTATGATTTTATCCTCACAAAACCAAAAATATCTCACTTTTGAACTTATTAAAAACTTGAACAATTATAATAATATGGATGATTAGATGTGTGTGTGTGTGGAAGAGGTTTCAAAATCATTAGTAATCAAGACAAAAAAAAGTGGAAACCTTATTGATTCTACTATTACTTCTCTTTTTAACTATGTTATGAATGATTGCAACCTTATGTACTTAGAGCATTATGGATCTCCCTATACATTGGAAAACAACCAAATCATTCAACATCATATAAGAACCAGACTTGATTTTTTTAAGCTTCTAATAGTCAGGTTAACAAGCACAATTATTATTAAGTCAACAATTTTCTTAGATTTTTTTGATAATCAAAACAGATGGATTAATTAGAACATTAGGGGTGCTCTAACCCTTACAACCAACAAGAAAAAGTAACAAAATAGGGAAAAAAAATACCTAAGACAATCAATTGGAGCTATGAAAAAGTCATAAAAAATTACAGTTAGACAAGATAGGGTTGCCTATGTTGCTCCACCTCCAAGCTAGGAGCTGGATAGAAGATACAATCTCATTCACATTGCAATAGTACCCTTGGAAAATATTTTTATTCCTTTTATACCAGATACACCAAGTTATTGCCCATCATATTAACCTTTCTTTCTCTTCTTGCACCTTTTTTACTAGATCCTTCTTGAACAAAGAATAATTGATTAAGCATGAATTATTGATATCAATTTGATTCCCAATCTACTTCTCCATAGTTTTTCATATTTTAATTGAAATCGAGCATTGGAACATAAGGTGCTCTAAGTTCTCTTTCTAAAAAAAAAAACATAAGCCAAGTCAAGAGGATTGGAAATAATTCTTCTTTTCTTCAACTGCTATCTACTAGGAAGTCTGTTGAGGAACAACTTCCAACCAAATAATTTGATTCTTGGTGGGATTTTGTTCCTCCAACCTCCACTCAAAGCATCAATCATAGGATCCTCCAAACCTGAAACAGTGTTATCAGCTAACTAAAATTGTTTGTAGCAGTCCCACACTAAAAATGTTTTAGAAGACGAGCCCTTCGACCAGAATTTATCAAATGATTTCTCCATAGGAGAGAACCGTGACAGTAAAGCTTCCATTAATGTCACCAAAAAACCAAGAGGATACTTTTTATAAAGATCTAAATCTATTGTCTTCCAGAACCACATCCCTTTGCTCCACCCTCCCACTTATACAATAAAACTCTCTTTCAAGCTAGATGCTTGAAAGAGAACTGGAAATTTCTGCTGCAAGCAAGAATCTCCTGTCCAATTGGCTAACCAGAGAGGGAACCAGCTACCCTCACTAGAAGAGCATAAGATGTTAACTGCAAAATAATACATTCTTAAATAACTACCTATAGAAACCTTCCCCAATTCTTTCCACCAAACAAACCCCTTCTTGCTCTTAACTGTTACTGCTTCTCTCAAAATCTGGGCTTCAAAATTTCCATATATGATTCTAATAAGGTCAGACCAAATTGTATCCTTCTCCACCAATAATCTCCACTTCCATTTACACAAAAGGGCTTTGTTGAATTTGATAATGTCCTTAACTCCAAGTACATATACTTCTTCTAATGTACATATCCTCTTTCAACTAACCCAATAAGCCTTTTACTTAGGGTCACATCCCCCCCCCCCCCCCCAAAAAAAAATTATGTTGAATCTGCTCCTATTTCTTTCTTATTTTTACTGGCACTTTGTAGAGAGATGGATAGAAGATGGGAATAATATTGAGGTTTGAGTTTAGTAAAGTAAATCTTCCCCAATTGATAATTGCGTACTCCTCCAAGTTGATAATCTATTCTTCATTCTCTCCACTAAAAATTTCCAATCATCTAACCTTCTAGGATTAAACCCCATAGAGATACCAATAAGTTTAAAGGGAATAACATTGATCTTGCAGGATAGAAAAGATGATGCAACCTGGATAAAATGAGTACTAAGGTTGATATCATACAAATTGCTCTTCCAAAGGTTCACCCTCAAACTAACTCAAAACTCCTAATTATAAATTTCACAATCTATAAATTATGCTAGCTACCTTCACAAATCAATAGAGTATCATCAGTAAACTGAAGAATTTCAAAATAAATTTCTCTTGAAATCCTGAGACCATTATAAACTCCAATTTCCACACCTTTCTTGACTAACCTAGCCAGACCTTAAACCACTAACACAAAGAGAAAAGGAGAGAGAGGGTTACCCTGTCTCAAACCCCTCTCCACTTTGAATTCCTTGGAGAAACTACCATTAACAAGAACGTACATGTAACTTGAGAAAACACAAGCCTCCATCCATCTACACCATAGATCACCAAACCCTAACTTCTTTAACATGAATCTTAGATAATCCCAACTGACACTATCATAAGCTTTCTCAAAATCAAGTTTGAGAAGCATGCAACTCTTTTTACTCTTAACAACTTCATCAATCAACTCATTAGCAACAACCACTCCATCTAACACTTATCTACCAAGAATAAAAGCAGATTGAAATATAGAAACTATGCTGCCCAAGACCACTTTAAGTCTAGTGGCCTAAATTTTAGATAGAATCTTATACAAACTGCCTGCCAAACATATATGTGATCGCGACTTTATGAGCCTAACGGAACCTAACTGCAAGTATACAGTCTATCGCGTAGATTTAAAAGATATTGAACCCACATAGACTAATAATCAATCAACCGTTATCTATTGGTGATGTGTAAAGCTAAGGCTATGGTTAAAAGGCGAAAATGGAAACAAAAATCTTAATTAACTAAAGGTTTGGAAATTATCATAAAAGGAGGCCGGAATATGGATTCCGCATTCCTAAGGGACTCTGCAGATTTTAGGCACTAATTATGATTAAATACGTTCTGTAGAAAATATCAATTTAAAGACACCGTCTCACACTCTCGCGCTATTGACTGAGCCACACTCCCTAACCAGAGGATTTTGCTCTCGCTCGCCCATTTTAATTAGAAAGCATATTTTGAAAATTTATTAAATCCTAATCGATACCTAAAGCACTCTCGCTATTTTTAGGATTGATGCCTAGTTTCCACTATCAGGTTCAATCCTCACACTCTCACGCTATCGCCTCGAACCTTAGTTTGCTACTCTCTCCCGTGAAAAAATAATAAAACATACAATTAGAAACTAAAACCAAAATAGAATTTCAAACATAATTTCACACATATTATTTTCTACTGAGTCCCGTCGACGGTCCTCATACGCCGGACTCGGACAGAATTAGCAACACATTATTTCAGACGAAAATAACATAAGCATGGCATTCGAATTTGAAGACAACATTATAACAAGTAAAACAATAAAACAATTATGCTAAAGTAGAAGCGGTAAATAAAAAAACATGTAAATTAAATTGCACGAAACAGAACTTGAAGAAATGACTTTATTCCGGCAAGATTACTTCGGTCTAAAAGTACAGAAGCTAATACAAAAAAGTACAGAAAATATTGTGACAATACCTCGATGTGAGTTATTGTCACTTTACAAGTAATATATATATTCCTAAAAAATTCTGCAGCGCTTCCACATGATTCTCCCCCGTTTCAAATGGTCAGATGAGACCTATATATATACTAGGTAACTGCTGAGAAGTCCTAAAACGTGCAAGGGGCGGACGCCATTAAGGCAGATGGTGAACACCATTGTTCCCCTCATTAAATGACGTGTCATCCTGGATAATGGCGGACGCTATTAGGAGATGGCAAATGCCATTGTGCCATAAGTCACAAATTCTGCTCCTCTGCTCTTCTTTCCACCATCCTCGCTCGAGTGCTCCTAAAATGCAATAAACTGCAAAACAAACAGAAACAGAGTAAAAGTAATAAAAACAAAGTAAAATAAAGGCGGAATCATACGTTTTGAGCATAAGAAAAATGATATGTTTTCAGGTTATCAAACTCCCCCACACTTAGACCATTTCTTGTCTTCAAGCAATCCTCAACGCAATAAATAAGTAAGTGCAGCGTTTGAGACATAGGCACGACAAAGACTCTAAAAAGTAAAGGTTACTAGGCTAATGATAAACAGATAGGCACTAGACATCGACACTAAGAATACCGTAGTGACACACATTCACATATCGCGAACAAAAACCCCCCCTATGCAAACCAATCCGAATTGTGCCATTATAACTCGACCTACATTCTTCGTTATTTTTAACCTATTTTCATTCTAGCGCAATCACATTAACCCGTTATCCCCGCACGCACATGGTAAGTGAACTTGTTAGTGTCTAGTGATCTCCTTATTCCAAAATCAAATTACTATTATTATTATTTTGCTTATTCTTTCGAATTTAAAGAGTTTATCCCGTTGGGCTAAATGGTCGGGTGAGGACCACCTAACTTAGAGGGGACTTATCCTATCATTCGATTTTCTCTATAAATACTCTCAAATCAATTTTTGAGATCACACACATATTTGCATTGGTTCCTTACTTAGTGTGGCTTTAGGATGGTGTTGGCTGCTAGTATAAACTACTTAAGAGGTTACTTCAAAAACTTATACTTTAAGGTCTCAGCATAATGGCTATTCCAACCGATGTCACATACTTAGGGTGTTTAGGGTGTTAGTGTTAGACGGTGGCTTGGATTTAGCAGGGGGTTGAATAGATCCCATAATTTATTACACGCTTATGGCGTTCCAAAAATTGGTTTTAAAAATTTAATGCGGAAGCAACCACTGAATCAATTCGTCTACAACGAACCACTACTAGAAAAATCGGATATGCATAAAGCCACTAAGAATGATGTGGCAGAGGAGAAAAATTAAATTAATCAATGATACACAATGTAATCAATTCAAATATATGCACTTGATATTATCCAATCACCAACGGGTGAATACAACAAACTTAATTCACAGAGCGCTTTAGAAACTTGTGCTTAATCAATTTATCAAACACTTGGCGTGCGAGGCACTCCAAGTGTAAATTTAAAAGCAATGTAAGTGTAGAGCTATTCTAAATACAATCCAAAGGATTGTAGTGTTTTTAAAAATCAAATATTCAGCTCTATACTACACTACACCAGAAATTTTCCAATCAATTGATAATTCACAAGTTCAATCAATATCAAAAATGTAAAAGGATAGGGAAAGAGAGAACAAACACGATTTGTTTAGGCAGTTCCCCTTTCATCCTCGCTAAGGGTACCTCTGCCCCCAATTCTGAAAATGGAATTGAGATATGTATATATTACGGTTGCAAATTGTTTGTACAAGAGAAAACAGATACACCAAACCCTAAAACGTCTTTGATGTCGATGCAAAGTCTTCTCTCCCCTTGATTCAAGATGAATTAAGTGCCTCAAATTTGGTTGAACAAATCACCGTCTCACACTACTCGATTGCAAGAACTCGCAGCTCTTCAATCCCCTTCACTCGGTCGATTTCGATCTTCCACAATTCGATCCCATATCTTTCTCCTACGATTCTCCGATTGTTGCTACTAGACTGATTGAACACTCTGTTCTTCAATCACCTTCGCACGACTGAATCCTTGTAGAGAAATGATTTATGCAAAACCCCCTCAAAATCACCAAGATTCTTGGAGGACAAAACCCTAGGGTTTTATTCAAGAAACACCCACTGATTCTCAACCCAACACGAAGGATACAACACACCTAAGTCTGGACGTTATCACTTCACAAAATACACAACACTAACAAAAATGGTTATGTGTAGTTGTTAGAGAATGTAAGATTGAAGATGAAGATGAAGAGAAAAATCAGTGCCTATTTCACGTTTCTTGTTCCTATGTAAAAATGAGCCAAAAACAATATATATACAATGCTAGAACCAAGTAACAAGAATAAGAAACATTTAAAATCAAAACACAACGGAAAAATAGTGCACGATGAGCGAACAATCGACCTATACGGATGAGGGGGTCGAACTGAGCTAACCCGTTACCAAGACTATACAAAAAAGGCATGTGTGCGTCGACCGGAACAGGACATTGCGTCGACGCAAACCTCCCAGTTTTTGATAATCAGAAATGCAATCAGTATGAGTCGACCGGAGGGTCGACGCGAGCCCTCCAGCTGCTAATTCTTAGAAATGTAACTTCTTTGAGTCTACCAGAACAGGGTTGTGAGTCGACTCAAACCCTTGAAACTTACAAAACTCAATATTTGACATTTCTAAAGATTCCTAACAACACCTAGTGCACATACATCATTATCACCTTGATCAAACACATTTAAAATCACATAGTATGCACTTCTATATGAACCTACATGTGTATTCTATATATGCTTGACATGATATACCATTCTATGCATAAATGTTTTGACATCATTAAAACCGAGAAAATCGAGTATAGAGACAACTTGCCCTCACATACTCCCCCTTTTCGATGATGGCAAAATAGTAGCAAAAAGTCACGCTTGGAGAATCATCCTCCCCATAATTTCATGCATCCATTGATGTTTGATCAATCTCATTAGCTGTTATTGCTTGTGGTTTTATTCTCCCCCTTTGACAACATCAAAAAGAAAGAAATAAATAATAGGTCAAAGATATAATACCGAATTTGGCATTTTTACAGAATTTGCAACACGTAACCATTAACACAAATTCACATAAAATGATAGTTAATGAAAACCGTAGTAAGATAAATAGAATCATGCCAATAAAAATAACAAGCCAAAATGCTCAATACACATATAATATGATGCAGTACATTGTCACGTATTAGGAAAACTTAACAAGCAAAAAGTACAAAACCAATAGTCATTAAGATGAAATGCGAAACACAAAACACAAGCATAGATGATATGAGATGCAACAGAAAATCCTCAAGGCCTCCTCCCCCTAAAGTGATGGCCTCTTCCGCGAAAATGATGATCATGAGGTGGTGGTGGAGGTTGTGTGTCCAATTGCTCAGTTAATTCCAACACAACTCGGTTTATAATGTTGAAACTAGTTGTAAGGGCACAGTTTTGGCTAGCAGTTGTCTCAACCATGGTGTTGAACCTTCCCATTACATTGTTGGCAAAAGATTCGAAGTTGTTGGTGTGCGCGTGAAGCTCATTGTGCAGTGTCGTGAAGCGTTCATGTTGATCTGTGGCAAATTGTTGCTGTTGGAGCTGCATGTTCCTCATAAGCTCAAGAAGTTCCTCATTATTTTGTTGAGGACGCGGAGGTGATGGAGGTGTAAAGTAGGAGTCTTGGTGATCCCAACTATGAGTCGATGGCATATAATTAGGACCAAGAGAGGTCCAACCGGTATGTTGCCATTCACCCTAGCCTTGGTCTTCCTCAGATTCCATGGTAGATGATTGAGGCATCCAAGCACTGTTATCTTGATCATCAACACCTATATCCATCTAATTTTCTTCTTCTTCGTCACTTTGTTCTTCTTCTTCGTCACTTTGTTCTTCTTCGTCTTATGCTTCATCACTCTCATCAGATTCCTGCAAAAGTGAGGTGGTTGATTTCACAATATACCGATACCTTTTCTCTTTAACATCCCAGACATGCCCCATTATGGTCAACGTCTTCTGACTAAATTCTTGGTCGGTGGTGAGAGATTTTTACGAAAGACCGGGAACATAGATTTTTGCATGGTTGAGCACAGTCTAGATGAAGGAGGCGTAAGACAACGCGGTCCCTCTACCAGAATCACGCAGAGCGTACATCCTGCTTGCAAAATAATAAGGCCAACTGATTTTGATTTTGTTTCTCAGAATATACATCAAGTGCACCTCAGCCTGATCAACCCTAGAATATCCGCCTTTCTTGGGTCGAAGGATATGTGATACAATCCACTACAGGATCCTATCAACGGGATTTAAACGCCCGGTTGTCACCGATTTCGAAAACAGATCACTATCCACAATCTGTTCCGAATACGGTTTCTTCAACATAGAGTTCAAAGCTCGCTTAAAGTTATAACCCTCAACAGTCTGCGTATCAGTTGCATGTTCTGCAAGACCAACATTGAGCACAGGCATACTAAACAAATCCCTCCAAGTAGAATCTTTTATCGCAACTACTTTATCACCCAGCTTACAGTTAAACATATAACCCTCAAACTTACCCATCAAACCATTGTAGACAATGCGAACTAAGTCCTCATTGTATTTAGTATCACATTCTAAAAACTTTCTGAAATTTTGAAAATCCAACAAAGCAATTACTTCCTCTATATGCATTCTTTCAGCTGTACGACGGTAGTAAGCAAATTGCTTAACAATAGAGCGTTTGCTCAAATTGTTCTCATATAGAGTAGTGAATTCATCCAATACAAGAGATAAAAGTGTTACCGGTGAACTAGAAGGAGGTTGAGACGGACCAGTTTGAGATGATGGGTCCCTTGTGATTCTTTTGTGAGTGATTCTTCGAGAAGCCATTGAGATACATGCTTGAGAAGGATGAATAGTGACTGACTTGTATCAATTTGATGAGAAACCCCAAATGTGGTTGTTGAGAGATTTGGGGTTAGGGTTTTTATGGAGATTTAGGGAAGAGGAGAAGATGAGGAGAATGAAGACTTGATGCAATGAACACAATGTGATAATGACAATTAAGAGAATCATAAAAAGCATAAACCTAATAAATGGGTCAAAGTACAATCGTGAAACCCAAGAAATTTTTCAGTATCCGTCAGCGACGCGTCGACCGTTGGTCTGTGTGCGTCGACGCATACTGTTGTGTTTTCAACAATAACAAATATCAATACTTTGAGTCAGCCAAAGGGTCGACGTGAGCTTCCCAGATTCTAAACATGAACAATTCCCATTTTGGTGAGTCAACCAGAGTCCTGTTTAGGTCGACTCAACTAGCGAAACAATGTAAAAAGCATATTTATGTGTCATTTATGCAACAAATTTGGATAAATAAGAAGCCAACACAAATATCAAACATTTAAATGGATAAAATATGCTTAATTGTGCAATAAACATCAATTTCAACACTCAACATGGTACATCCACTTAAAAGAAACTTGTTAAGAGGAACGATATTACCTTAATCATGATTGACGATGAATGCCCTCACATATGGCTCAATAATTCTTTATATTGTTAGTCAAAGACATAAACAAGCACATATATATGGAGAGCTAGTATATTTATGAATTCTCAAACACGATCCGAGATGTCGAGAACGCCTAGTTCCCTACGGATGTGAAAAAAAGAATCTGTAGCGAGTGGTTTTGTAAAAATGTCAGCAAGTTGATTTTTAGTGTCAACATGCTCGAAGACCACATCACCTTTCTCTATATGATCTCTAAGGAAGTGATGACGTATTTCGATATGCTTGGTGCGTGAATGCAATACGGGGGTTCTTGGTTAGATTAATGGCACTTGTGTTATCGCATAAAATAGGAATAAGCTCAAGTTTTAAATTAAAGTCGAGCAATTGTTGCTTAAGCCATAGGACTTGAGCACAACAACTGCCGACTGCAATTTATTCCACCTCGGCTGTTGACAAAGCAACGAAAACTTGCTTTTTGCTATGCCAACTCACTAAGGAATTTGAGAAGAAATGACATGTGCCACTAGTGCTTTTCCTATCCGATTTGCACCCGGCAAAATCAGAATCGGAGTAGCCAACCAAGGAACAATCACTACCCTTGGAATACCAAAGCCCATACTTTGGAGTACCGAAGAGGTATCTAAGTATGCACTTAACGACTTTCAAATGAGATTCCTTGGGACATGATTGATACCTCGCACACATGCAAACACTAAACATAATGTCGGGTCGAGATGCGGTAAGATAGAGGAGAGAACCAATCATACCTCTATACTTATTTACCTCTACATCCTTACCATTCTCGTCACGATCAAGGTTAGCACAAGTAGGCATTGGAGTATCTATTGCCTTGCAGTTTACCATGTCAAAACATTTGAGAAGCTCAAGACAATATTTCGTCTAACTCACAAACGTGCCCTCTTCGAGTTGTTTGATTTCCAATCCGAGGAAATAATTAAGCTCCCCCATCATGCTCATCTCGAACTCACCCTGCATCAAACTAGAAAACTCCTTGACCAAGGTCATGTTAGTAGACCCGAAAATGATATCATCAACATAAATTTGTACCAAAATTAAATGTTTTCCTTGACGTTTAATAAAGAGGGTTGTGTCAACCTTGCCTCTTGAAGACCCTTGATCAAGTAGAAATTTGCTAAGACGTTCATACCAAGCCCTAGGGGCTTGTTTAAGTCCGTACGAAGCACGTTTAAGTTTGTAAACATGATTGGGGTATTCATGGGATTTAAAACCTGGAGGTTGGGCCACATAAACCTCTTCATTGATGTATCTGTTAAGGAAAGCACTTTTCACATCCATTTGAATTAGTTTGAAATTTTTAGTGCAAGCGTAAGCAAGTAAAAGGCGTATAGCCTCGAGTCGGGCAACCGGCGAATAAGTTTCCTCATAGTCGATTCCTTCCTCTTGGTTATACCCTTGTGCTACAAGCCGCACTTTGTTTCGAGTTATGACTCCATTTTTGTCTAGTTTGTTCCTAAACACCCATCGAGTGCCAATTACTCGATGACCTCGCGGAGGGGGGACAAGGTCCTAAATCTCATTTCTCCTGAATTGATTTAATTCTTCTTACATTGATAAAAACCAATGCTCATCGAGTAAGGCCTCTTTAGCGTTTTTAGGTTCAACTTGAGAGACGAAAGCAAAGTGATAACAAAAATTACTTATCTTGGATCTCGTGGTTACTCCTTTTGAGATGTCGCCGAGTATGTTGTCAATCAGATGGTCCTTTGAAGACTTCCAAGCTGGAGGGAGATCATCGTTATTAGGTGGATGAACTTCCTCAATCTCCTCAGAAGGGTGATCTTTTTCCTCCTTAACTTTCACTGCTTCAGGTTGATCAATCCCTTTGTCAGTGTCTTTGAGTAAGTCTTCAGAAGATACACATACATCATGAAAAGAAATACCTTTTCCGACATTTTTCGGACAAGACACATCAAATGTAACATGTATGGACTCCTCGACAGTAAGTAATCTTTTGTTAAATATCCTATATGCCTTACTAGTTTGAGAGTATCCAAGAAAGATACCTTCATCGGCCTTCGAATCGAACTTACCAAGGTTCTCTTTACCATTATTCAACACAAAACATTTACAACCAAAAACATGGAGATGTGATACATTTGGTTTTCTTCCCTTTAAAAGTTCATATGGTGTTTTGTTAAGAATAGGACGAATGAGCACCCTATTCAAAACATAACAAGCCGTACTAATATCATGGACCCAAAAATACTTAGGGAGATTATTTTCATTGATCATAGTTCTTATGAGTTCTTCTAAAATATGGTTTTTACGTTCCACGAGTCCATTTTGTTGTGAAGTACGTGGAGTGGAAAAATTATGATCAATCCCATTTGTATCACAGTATTCCTCAAAGAGATGATTTTCAAACTCACCTCCGTGATCACTTCTAATTGTAACAATATTTGTGTTCAATTTGTTTTGAGAAAGCTTGGCAAATTTTTTAAAAGCAGAAAAGGTATCGCTCTTGCTTGCCGAAAAAATAGGCAAGTAAAATCTAGAGTAGTCATCAACTATCACAAAACCATAGTAGTTACCACCTATGCTTTTAATTCTAGATGGCCCAAACAAGTCCATATGGAGGAGCTCAAGAGGTATCGTCGTAGACACTCTATTCTTAGACTTAAAAGAGATCCTTGTTTGCTTCCCCGTTTGACATGCATCACACAAGTGATCTTTGGAAAACTTGATTTTGGGTAATCTGACTACTAGATCTTTAGAGACTATATTATTAAGTAAATCAAAATTGACATGTGCTAAACGTCTATGCCACAACCATGAATCTTCATCCATGGTGACGAGACATTTAGTACTACTCAACGATACTTCACTCAAGTCAAGCATATATACATTATTAACCCTCAGGCCTTTAAACACATCACCCTTTTTATCATTATTTTCAATTATGCAATCATCCTTTGAAAATGAAACTTTGTAACCTTTGTCGAATAATTGACTAATGCTAATTAGGTTATGTTTAAGACCCTCAACTAATAGCACGTCAGAGATAGTAGTAGAAGAGGGATTACCTACACTGCCTTTGCCGAGTATTGCTCCCTTATTGTTGTCTCCGTAGGTCACGAATCCTTTCTTCTTCGGCATGAAGTCGATGAATAAGGAAATGTCTCCCGTCATGTGTCTTGAACATCCACTATTGAGAAACCATCTTCTCTCTGTGGATTCAAGACATTGTACCTACATATTTAGACAACGGAAATATGTACCCATTTCTTATTGGGTCCTAGGGTGTAAGTGAATCTTTGGTTGCATTTAGACAACCATTGAAAAATGCATTTTGGAACAAGAAATCTTCTAAAACGACAATTAGCAATGGTATGACCCCTCTTACAATAATATAGGCAATTACGGTTCACTTGAGATTTACCTTTGCTATCTCTATCTCGAATCACATACGTATACCTTTGATACAGATTATTCATACTTTCTTGATAGTGTGATCGATCAATAGTAAAAGTAACTTTAGGCTTTAGAGCCTTGTCTAATTTGGCCTTAAGGGTTCTCACCTGTTTTTTTCCAAATATGACAAGTATCACAGCCCCAATTGAACCAAGAAGACTTGTCCTCTTCAATCTCAGCTTTTGATGTATCCACCATAGAGTTTTTAAGAGCTTCCAATTCCTTTTCGGAATCGAAAATCTTTTTCGCCAAATATGAAAAAATCTTTTTGTTTCAAGGCTAAGCGTTGAAATGCTTCCTTAGCCTCATTGTGTAACATATCAAAAGCCTTTTGTAATTCTAAATGAGACATATTATTAGAGTGATCGTATTTAGAGTGTTTTACCTATTTCTTCTTATTTCAATGTGTTGTAAGACAAATATTGACAGATTCACTTTCGTCACTTGAGCTGTCAACTTTTTCCGACTCGCTATCGCTCTCCCAAGCAATGTATGCTCGTCTAGGTTTATTTGACTTTTTGTGTTGATGACTCTTATCCTTATCCTTGTCTTTCTTGAGTGATGGATAATCTGGCTTGTAATGCCCGGACTTTCCACGATTTAAACAAGACCCTCTCGACTTGCCACTCTTGTTGCCTTCATTTCTTGATTGCCTTCTAAATTTGACAAGATTTTTATTCGAGTACTGAATTTCATTCTTTCAAATGTACCTATTGTATATTTTCACAAACAGCCCCATGTTATCACTCGAATCATCATCTTCATCATTGTTGGATTCATCTACACTTTGCTCTTGAGATGTGGACTTTGAACAAGAAGCCTTAAGAGCTATCCACTTCTTTTCCGTTTCCTTTGTTTTCTCTTTCTTTACACTATTCTCATGTTTTTCCAAGTTGATGAGCACTTGCTCATGTTCATCGAGTTTCCCAAATAATGTCGTGAGGTCTAGAGTAGTTAGATCATTGGGCCCCTTGATCGCGGTGACCTTTGGTTGCCATTTGTCGCTCCCGGGATTTTTATCCAAGTACAAACGCGAAAGTGGCGCGGAAATAGAGTCGCCAGCAATGTGTATTTATCCCAAGAGAGGGAAAGGAAACACTGCATAAACCTGAGGGAAGGGTGTCACTCCCGGGATTTTCATCCAAGTACAAACGCGAAAGTGGCACCGAAATAGAGTCGCCAGCAATGTGTATTTATCCCAAGAGAGGGAAAGGAAACACCGCATAAACCTGAAGGAAGGAAAGAGCATGGCCTTGCGACCAAGAGAACTAGGTTCGGGAGTCGATTACGCGCAGGGAAGGTATTAGCACCCCTACGCGTCCATCGTACCCGATGGGATCCACGCTTGCTTGTATCGATCAAAGCATGCAAAGAAAGGATACTGGAAAAAGAACTGGAAAAGGAATGGAAAGAGAAAGAGAAACAAATGTAGGGAAAATAAAAGAAGTGCTCGAATGGGCCCTACCTCACTGCCTACGTATCTCATCGGGAACATGAGAATCAGAGCGACGTAGTTCCCCTCACTAGGGATGGATTGTTTGTGTTTTTTTAGGGAACGACTAATGTTCTTGCTCAGGTGTTGCAGGCTCGCTGGTCCGAGTGTGTTACCATCTTGCAAGAGAACGAGAAGAAGCACGTTCGTACGTTGAGAATGAGTGAGATGAGAAAAGAATTCCCGAAGGAAAAACACTATTGTTTGTTTTTGTCTTTTAAGAAAGAAGAGTTTTGATTATTTTTGTGTTTTGTAACATGTATCGTATTTAAGTCCCTCATGTAGGATCGAATGCCTCGCATATCGACCCAAGACAGGACATATGCTAAACATTCTAAGAAAGTGAGAGAAGACCCCTCATCTATCTTATTCTCACATGAAAGGCTCAAATACAATATATGTTATGCCTTTATTAAGTGTTTTTTTACTTTTGTTTTAGGATGAGAAAGAGAGACTCAAAAGGAGGAGTAAAGGTAAACTCTAATGGGGGAGACTAAGACTCAATCCTAATGTTAGCATGCTTGGTGATCCTATGGTTAAGTGAGGTAAGTCTACCTATGTCAGTATGCATCGATTGCTATCCTAATGTCTCTCCTACCTCCGCCTTAATCCAAAATTAAGTGGAGCGAGGAATCCTAAGGGATCATGTCATCAGACAAGTAAACACAGGATGCATCAATCACAAAATGAAATAATAGCAACGAAAGAGTAAACAGTGTCAGTTAACAATAATATCACACAATCACAATAAGAAAAAGGGAGCTTTAGCCAAGGGGTCATATCAACCGAGGCAGACAAGCTAGCTGTGAGGAATAGGGGTGCTCGCCCAATGGCATCAAGAACCATGGAAAGCAAAGTAAGAAAGGGGAAGATGTGAATCAGATCACATAAGCATCAACATTGGTCAATGCGAGCTATAAACAAGGTGTGGGGGTTTGATTACTAAACCCTCATTCCACTGACGGACTCGATAACACGAGCAAGATATGTTCAAAGCTTTAATCATGTAATGAGAGCTAAGAACGACTCAACTAGAATAACGGGGGTCAATTGCGGACCCTAACTTCCGTCAATTGCCTTCTTGGAGGTCTTACCAGGGGAAATGGGAATGGGATGCCCCATAGAGGTCTTCCGGCACAATATTAAACAATCACAAACAGAGCCTCCTTTGAGGACTTCCATCATTGCCGGTCAAGTGGCACGGACTCCCAATCCTACTTCTCATGGCATAAAAAGGAAAAATGCGGAATTAGTAAAAGAGAAGAGAAGTAATACCGAACTAATATCAATCCGTAGCAACGCAAGCAAACTATAAGCAAACCGACAAGCTTCTAGTAACCTAGCATAAATGAACAAAGGTGTTAGAAAGCGGAATGGATCCGTGAAAGGCATGGAAGCAAATGCTCTTCAAAAACAATAAAACAAGACAATAAAGCATAAACAGCAGCAACAACAGCGCTCAGCACCTGCATAGCTGTAAAAAATAGCAACAAGTAAAAACAGTCTATAACAGCTACTATTTCCAGAACATGACAGGTATGTATGCAGCCAGACAGAATAACAACATTCTACAGCACACTTTGTTCACAGCAGCTATGTATACAGCAGCATATCCTACCTTTAAACAACTTATCAAGTCAAGTGAGAATCACTACAAAACAAACTCAAAGATTAGTCAAAGTTCAAATGGAAATAACTAAAGTGAGCAACTAAGATCAAAAGGAAATGTCAATAAGAAGTAATTGAAATCAATACTAAAGTGTAAACAACACTTAGTCAAAAACTAACATGTAACAAAAATTAAGGACCATTAACAAAGTTATCGAATTGAAACTATTAAGAAGATTAGTCAAAGTTAGCATTAAAATCTAAGTACATTCTATGTTAGAACAAAATCAAACCAAACTATATCAATGACCAATTAGTTCAAAGTTAATTCCAATGAACAATTAGTAGACAATTAGTGTACCAAAACAATTATCGAGCACTTAATGCTAAAAATGATTAGTAAGCAATTAAGCTAAAAATAATTAGTGCAATTAAACTAAAAGCAATTAGTGCGATTAATCTAAAACAATTAGTGCGATTAAACTAAAACAATTAGTCAAACCATTAACACACTCTAGATCTAATTATCAAAGTTAAGGCCTAAAGTCAATATCGGAAATTAATCGAAGTTGATCTACAATTATCCAACGACTAGAACATGTTAGAAGCCGATTAAAGTCAAGTTCTAACTGAAGATTAAGGCTAATCTAAGTCCAAAATTAACTAAATAGTCAAAACGCACTTATACTAATTGGCTCGATTAATCAACAAAACTTAAACTAATATTCAATTAGTGTAAAACAACTAACCAATCCAATTAGTTAATAATTAAACCTCAAATTCAATTAGCAAAATTCAATTAGCCTAGAAGTCAATTAGCCTTACCTAATTATCTAACACTAAAAAAAATATTAATCAAAATAGATAAAAATAATGGGGTGCAGGAGAATGATTAGGTGGTGTACCAGCAATCCAAATGCATGGGCTGTAGGGTTTGAGGCCCATTGGCGTTCACTCATGAAGCCGAGGAGGGGTATGCGAGCAGAATGGGGTGCGAAGAGGGAAGAATTTGGCCCAACATGCAACCCGGTCCATTGTTATCCAAATTTAACCTAAGAATGCAGGTGAACCTAAACACCAATATACCGCCGTATCGTTCCTCTTTACATCATTCTCCTTGAAATCTACTATATCACCATCACTACCCATAGCCAAATCAACTTCATCATCAAACAAAGCTGAACCCTTCCTTCTTGCATTCAAATTCATCTTGAACATCACAATCACAAACTGGTTTTTTACCGGAACAATCTCCTCCTTCAAGTTCGACTCAACTTCAATTTGGGAGCATGGAGCTTGCGTGTACCATGACGCAGAGAATTCCCTCTTCGATACACCGGTACTTAACAAACCACGAATACTTTGCCAGAATCAAACCGGCCGCATCATCAACCATTCGTTTTCCTCTTCTTAGTAGCATAAGAACAGTCGTCATCTCTCTTTCTCCCTCAAAGCCGCATCGTCACAACGTTCTCCTTCCAAAGGCAACTGATCGGAAAGCTGCTGCCTCCACCACCTCACGATTCACTCTTTATTCAACCTCTCCTCCGATCGCATAACTGTTTCGCATAAACTGCCACAGAGAACAATCAAACTTCGAATCACGATCGAAATATCGCTCAAGTAAAACAAGAAGATGAACAGGCGAACACGAGGCCATACACGCAAGATCCAAAGCTAATCGTTAGAGTGAGATTACCGGATCTACGGGATTAAGATGACGGTACTTCGAATCAACGCCACCGAGAAGCTTAAGGTAATGTTCTTGAACTTTGCTGAGATTTCCGATTGGCTTCTTTCTTCCACTTCTTCTTTATACAAAATTCTTGTGCTGTGTTTGAATCTTCGTATCGGAGTCGCTACGCTTTTGTACCAACGCCGTGATTTTCGCGATCGATATGTTGTTGTTGATGTGAATTCTCGCGGTTTCGTTGCAGTTGTTGCAGGTTGTAACTAGTATTGAAGATTGGATGAGAATTGCAGTTGAATCTTGCTGAAGAATGAAAATGGTGATGAAGGTTAACGGAAGAGAATGAAGAAGAGAAGATTAGTGAGATTGTGCAGTGGAAGAAGAAGAAAAAAAGAATGAAGAGAGGACCAAGTAAAGAGATGGTTGAGGCTTTATAGAGAAGATTGGAAGGATCTAGAGGAAGAAAGTTTGTTACGATTTGTAACTGAATTTGGTTAGAGTTCGTTAGAATTATTTGTTAGTTTTCTGAATCGTGAAATTGGTTTTTGAATTTTGAATTTTCTATTTTGCAAATCGTGACACTCCTTTCCTAATTAAGCTCTGTCCTGAGTTTTTCTTATCAGTCTGCATTTTTGTTTATGTATTGGAACTGTGTATTTTTAATATTACTTTTCCAACGTGTGAATCCATTTTCTGCAGTTAACTTCCTTTTTCTTTCTGCTGATGTGAGCTTGTATTGCACTGCTATTTTATCTAAGTAGTTTTTCTAAAAGGTTATTGCCACTTATTAATTACTGTAAATTTTCTCATGCTGCCACCATGTACTCATATGGCATGCTATGTATTTTTATGTCTTGCAAATTGATCGTACATATGCTACTTCCTTGTATGCTGTAATAATCCTATGTGTTAATTCTTTTTCATGTACATTGGCTTGAATTTGAACTGGTGTGGGTTGGTCAAGATGCTGCTGTGCATAATGGTTTGAATAACTTGGTTCATCTTGGTGAAAATGAAGGTTGTAGGTGCGTAGCTGTCTTGGTGGATGTGGGGTCAAGGGGGTTGCAGCAGGTCATGTTGTGACGTTGGGTGCAAGCCTTATTTCTTAAAGTTACTACGTGGTCAATGTGTATTGGTGTGGTGATGATGGCAGGATATGTGACTTGCAGGTGGGTTGCGTAGGTAGTATGCATTTGGGAAGTTTAACTTTATTTGTGTGAAGCTCATGACATGATGGCTTGAAAGATAATGGATTTATATTGGATATGGATATTGGACATGAAAGAGTAATTAGAAATATGGATATTAAAATGATGTGGATTTAGGAATTGGATTTTAAATGAGTAAACAAGATGTTTAGAAATGGATATCAAAAGAGAATTATGGTTTGTGATATGAGATGGATAAATTGGTTTAAAATGAAAATGGATTTTGAGATTAAAAGTGAAATGGATAAAAATGCTTTTATTTAAGAAAATGGACTAAAATGGATATCTATATAAAAATTGGATTCCAAAACTTGGCAATTGTTTGAAAATAAAAAAGGTTTAATTTGGACATGGATTCAATTTGGTTTAGAATGGGTAATTGGTATTGGAGATTGGTAACGAATTAATGGATACTAAAAAGTGAATTAAACTTTCAACAAATGGATATGGTTTATGGACTTTGGAATTTGGAGAAATAGTTATTAGATCCAAGAGTGAATTGAAGATGGAATTTAAATGGATGTGGGTTTTTTTTATTTTGAATAAGGATGATGAAATTGGGTAATTGGATGAAATTGAGTTTAGGAAAAGGTGATTATATGGATAATGACGGACAGAAAATGGATTATGGATAAAAACCAATCTTGACTCTTTCACCCATGCTACTGAAATAAAACATCTGAA
The DNA here is from genome assembly GCA_022829125.1 of Lathyrus tuberosus. NCBI lineage: Eukaryota > Viridiplantae > Streptophyta > Magnoliopsida > Fabales > Fabaceae > Lathyrus > Lathyrus tuberosus. The sequence continues at coordinate 1,192,794 of JALAZF010000532.1, read as the reverse complement.
TCAAACATCCTCTGCATTTCTGACCAATGGAAACCTGACTTTCTGAACCTACACCTCACATGGCCCACTGTTTGTTGGTCTGAGGACTTCCACCCACAACAACTTGACCGCTTGAGAAATAACCACTTTGAATGCACACTGATAATCTTCTGAATACGGAAATCTCAAACCAAAGGAAGATGTCTTGATCACATGCCCTTATGCAATATGTAATGCAATGCTTAATGTTTTATTTTTCTGTGCTTGAATGCAATGCAATGAAATGAAAGCTCATGCTAAATGATATGAAGAATGAGAGGGAAAATTTTGGGGTATTACAGCTGCCCCTATTCAATCACTGTAGACCTGAATGGATGATAGCGATTGCTGTCAGACTTTCAAGGTATGGAGGGATTGAATACCGAAAATAACCAGAAAATTTGCACTCTGTGAAGAAGAAGAAAAGGGATATAAACCCAAACAAATGAACTCTTCTTGAAGAAAACTCTGGTGGAAATAACAGCACTGAAAGGATGTCTTTTATACCACGCCAGACGACTACTGGCTTGCCACGCTACGAGTGGACTTTAGCAATGTCTTTTGTACAACGCCAGACGACTACTGGCCTGCCACACTACGGGTGGACTTTAGCAATATCTTTTGTACAACGCCAGACGACTACTGGCCTGCCACACTACGGGTGGACTTTAACAATGTCTTTTCTACAACGCCAGACGACTACTGGCTTGCCACACTACGGGTGGATTGTCTTTTTGAATGGAGTCAGACGACTACTGACTTGCCACACTGCGGGTGGACTTTCGCCAATCTACGGTTGGACTTTGCAGCTGAATTGCCACACTACGGGTGGACTTTTACCAATCTACGGTTGAACTTGCCGATGATTTGCCACCCTTGGATGGTCTTTTGCCAATCTACGGTTGGACTTAGCTGCGGTCTTTTAAAGGGAGTCAGACGACTACTGACTTGGCACACCACGGGTGGACTTGTGCCAAGCTACGGTTGGACTTTGCCTTGCTTTACCACCCTTGGATGGACTTTTGCCAATCTACGGTTGGACTTTAAGAATTTGCCACCCTTGGATGAACCTTTTGCCAATCTACGGTTGGACTTTAAGAATTTGCCACCCTTGGATGAACCTTTTGCCAATCTACGGTTGGACTTTAAGAATTTGCCACCCTTGGATGGACCTTTTGCCAATCTACGGTTGGACTTTAAGAATTTGCCACCCTTGGATGGACCTTTTGCCAATCTACGGTTGGAATTTAAGAATTTGCCACCCTTGGATGGACCTTTTGCCAATCTACGGTTGGACTTTAAGAATTTGCCACCCTTGGATGGACCTTTTGCCAATCTACGGTTGGACTTTAAGAATTTGCCACCCTTGGATGGACCTTTTGCCAATCTACGGTTGGACTTTAAGAATTTGCCACCCTTGGATGGACCTTTTGCCAATCTACGGTTGGACTTTAAGAATTTGCCACCCTTGGATGGACCTTTTGCCAATCTACGGTTGGACTTTAAGAATTTTCCACCCTTGGATGGACCTTTTGCCAATCTACGGTTGGACTTTAAGAATTTTCCACCCTTGGATGGACCTTTTGCCAATCTACGGTTGGACTTTAAGAATTTTCCACCCTTGGATGGACCTTTTGCCAATCTACAGTTGGACTTTAAGAATTCTAATACTGGATTACTCTCTGCATCCGTGTCAGACATCTCTGATGACTCTGCTGAGGAACAAAGATCAATGATTTGACTTTAGAGACTCCTGAAAGGATGATATCTCTGCTGGAGAATGAGTGAACAATCCGTCTGCTTCGAATTATCATGCTTGCCAAAAATAAATTGGACTTTGAAATATGGGGAAATGATGATTCTGCCAGGGATCACTTCATCTGCTTGGGGATAAATTCTGGTCACAGCAACTCCGCTGGGTATGAGAATTTTCTGAATGACGTCCTGCTAGGGAAAACAAGGTCATGAAAACTCTACTTGGGGATCTATCAAACCCAAGATCCTTTGCGGGGAGAATCAATCTGCTAAACCGGTTGGGGAAAGAAAGTACTATCACCTTGATGAGGAATAAATTCTGTTGATCAATAAGCCTCATGCGGGGTGAAAAACAACAACTCAGCTGGGGAGTATTGTTGACAAAATTCAATGCTAAACTCTGTGGAGAATACAACTATCAGAGATACGATCTTGCTGGGAATCAGGGCTACTCTGCCGGGGATATGCAAATCCTGGTTAGAACATTTCATTGCAACTTGCTGGGAAAGAGCCCCCTGAAAATCTGCTGGGAAACCCAAAGCAACTCCACAGTAATCTGCTGAGGAATAAGACTGTCGAGCTTAGGATAAGTGTCATAATGCCCCATGTTAGGCGAACTCTCCCTTCGATGACTCCGTTGGGGATAATGAGTTTACAACAAATTCTGCTGGGGAGAACCGCTTCAACGCGTCTCATGCTGGGGAACGTCTCTTGAGAGGATTTTACAGAAGACCAAGCGTCTTCCAACTCTACTGGGGATAATAGATCGGGAACATCTCCTGCTGGGGAAATTCAAAATGCCCCATGCTCAGGAGGGTCAACAACTTGCTCTTTGCTCCATGATACAAGACTGATCTGAAGAAAACGTCCTAAGAGGATTTTACAGAAGATTAAGCATCTTCAAACTCCCGACAACTTCACTGGGGATTGACCATTAACTTCGGTGTCTGCGAATCAACTCTGCCAGAGAATTCACAACCGATATCGACACAGAAAAGCTTGTAGCTGTTGGAAGTACTGAATGAGAGAATTGACTTAATAAGCTACAACACCATCCCATTGAACTCCATTTACCGATATCGAAACGTCGTGACCGACCGCCGCCCGAATGATGGACTCAATTAGTAAACGTTGTGACAAAATGGTGACATGGGAGCCCTTCTTGAACTTGACTGCCCCGGTCTTCTGCATGGGGATAAGTGATTACTCGTCTAAAAGATATGATCCCATGATCTCAAAAATGCTTCAATCTTGCCTTTGAGCCTAGCACGAGGCTGCTACTTGCAAACAAAAGGATATGCACACATGCCCCCGACTGGATATGACTTCTGCAACTGAGAAAATCTAACTCTGAACCACCACTTGTTGGGGAGAAAGGTTTTGTTGCATATCTGGCTGGGAACATTATTAATGAAGCCTACTGAAGACGGGGACCACAAATGCCTTGGGTTGGAATGCCCCTTTGTTTCAAACCTTTTGGCTGATTGACTGCCTATGTGTAAACAACCGTTTTTCTTTCATTTTCCCCAGACCAACATAATCCACCAAAAGAAATTGTCTCAAAAGGATCTTACAGAAGACTTGTCATCCAAAACGCCTCAATGTCCTCAAACTCTTGTAGAGGTTCATCGGATCTCGACGTAACTGCCCCAAACCGTATGGTCTACAGAGAAATTCGCCTCGAGAAAATTCATGAACAATCTCATATGCTCGTGAGATATTCTTCCCCAATACTCTGAACCCTATATAGGCTGATTAGTCATCTAGATGGACTAACTTCTCATGCTCTTGGGATGGCCTGCCCCAGTATGAACCTTGAAGTAATTTTGCCCCTGACTACTGATCTTCGAAGGACGACCCCGAATACCTACCTTTGGAGAGATTTGGATCTCGAAGTAATTGCCCCAGTTTGGCTGAACTTTGAAGAGATTTCTCGACGTGATTGGCTCAGATTGGCTACACCTTAAAGAGATGATTCGACGTGATTGCCCCAGATCGACTACGTCTTAGCACAACTTGTTGGGAAATCTCCTGCTCAACAAAGTTTCTTGAGGAAGTACCACTGGATGTGGCTGCCCTTCGGGAGTTTCAGAATTCTCAACTCGACAAGATTAAGCTTCTGGACTGAATTTCCATATGTAAACTTCTTTTGATGTCAAACAAATGTATGCAAGCAGAAAATGTTTTAGTCTGAGAATGAAGATTCTAATGCAACACACATGTTAATCTTGAAGTTTTACTGAAAAGATGTCGCAAAGCCATGTGAACGAATCACTGCTTAGGATACGACATTAATTTTTGAACGAAATAATGCAATGCACATGCAACACCAACAAAGATCTTTTAACACAACTCATAGGAGTCAGGAACGCTATCTCTTGGTAGTATGCTTTCGAAATAACCCTGTTTCAATTAGGACTTTTGAGGGTTGTATCGTGGCCTGGTTCACGGTTTTGAGAAAAATGGTTTATGGCTCAAAGTTTATTGGTGCCCACCCACTCTTCGTGATGTTCTCCAGTCCTACATTCAGCTAATTTGCACAAGCGTTCGCCTCTCAAAAGGATTTTGTGATCTTTTAAGGAACCCATGAAACTGATGGTTTGGCACCTAATGAGGCTTTGAAGTGACAGTCACCCCTTTGTCTTTTGTTCGTAGTCACACGACTTTGTTCTTGCTCGAGGATTTTCTTTTGTAATACTTTTGTTTTTCGCTTTCGCATTCATTTGCCCTTTTTTTTATCCCTAATTTTTGCCTGGACTGGTTCTTTTGAATCTTTAGATTTTGAAATCCAGCGGGATGCCCTAACTTTTGCCTAAGTCGCTTGTTTTCAAGTTTCGACTTAGCGGGCTTTTCTTTTTTTTTTATTCTTTTTTTTTTCGGAACAAATCGCGTGACACTGGCTTGTCTTGACTTTATTGAAAGAGTTGCGACTGCCTCACTCTTTGATTGTTGATGGATAACGATTGTGATTTCACATCTCTTGACCTCTTGACGGTGGAATAGAAGGTAATGGATCCTCAGATGCACACTCCTTTTGAAATTTGAACGCTCGGTAAAATTAACTGACGCCTACCCTGCCCCTGGGTTAAATGTGGGGGTTTTTTCGTACGAAAAAAACTCCTACTTCAAGGTTCAAAGGGGTTAACGAGGGTCTATCTCCCTTATATCTCCAGTGTTTGGGGATTCGAAACAATGCCTGTACATCCTCAACAGGGTTCTTATTCAAAAGTACACCCCTAGAGATTTTTGCGTTTTCAAATCATCATCGTCCCTCAAAGAGTTTAAGCAAGAAGTCAGTATTACAATGCACATATGCAAAATTATGCGAGAATACAAATGGATTACTTCAGGAAAAACATGCGCGATTTATTAGGATTAACATAAAAACAAAAACAGATTTCATGCATGCATATAAATGTTTTGACAAACATAAAAAGCTACACATGAGAATGCAGTAAAGAAGCTAAATGATTGTCCTTGTTGAGGAGGCTTGACTCCGTCTGGACTTATTGCTTCTGAAGATGTCTTTGCAAACTGGGTGCTCAATCTGATGAAGAAAGTTCAATTTATGGGCCACCCGTCTGGTGTGATAATCTTTGAGTCAATCAAGTCTTGCACCTTATGTTTGAACACTCTGCAATTGTCAATTATATGTCCAAACGTTCCCGAGTGAAACTCACACCTGACATTCATGTCATAATCCAGAGGAAAAGGAAACGGCACTGGCACTGCCTTGCCCAGGTGAATCAAAGAGCCTTGGAGAAGGCGAGAAAGAAGTCGACTTTGAGAAATAGGAATTGGAACAGACACTCTTTCAGACCTCCTGAGTCCTCGTTGCCTCTGTTGCTGACGGTTTTGCTGCCAATGTTGATTAGGGTGCCTAGTCCGCCCTTGTACTTTTCTTTCCATGTTTGGCTGAGGAACAAACAAAGGTTGCTGACGTGATGGCTTTGAAAACCTGGAGCTGAGGAATACACCTGTGACCTGAGGTAGACCCTAGAGAAGGGGAAGGAATACTCGCTTCCTTTGCAGCTACTGGCGTAAGATCACCTGATACCTTCATGCCATTCGGTTTGAACTCGATTGGTTTAGAGTCAATTAAGTCTTGCACTTGGTGCTGGAATGCTCTACACCCCTCAATATCATGGCCTGGTGCCCCTGAGTGAAAATGACAATGAGCATTAGCATCCCATCCTTTTGGAAGCTTTGTAGGAGGAAGAGTCAACTTTTGGAGCTCAATCAATCTTAACTGAAGCAGTTGCTGAAGTAATTTGGCATGACACATCGTTAGAGGATAAAAAACCTTTCTTGCTTCTATTGATGATGAAAGGATGCAACCGGTAGGGTCCTAGCTGTGGTTTGCTGATGCGGTAGTTTCGGAACCCAAGGCTTCTGGATTGAGGAAGGTCCCTGAGAGGAGGGAAGAAAATCCATTTCTTTAGCAGCAGTTGGAGAAACATCTCTTCGCTTGACAGTGCTGATGGGCGCAAACTCGATAGCCCCTGAATCAATAAGCCTTTGGACCTTATACTTGAGCATCTTACAATTTTCAACATCATGACCAGGTACCCCTAAATGGAATTCACACCTATCATGGACATTGGAACCCATACAAAACTTGGTGTGTGGAGGTGCCGCAACAATCAATTCAATTAGATGAAACTTAAGCAAGTGCTGAAGCAACTGAGCGTATGGCATTGGGATCGGATCAAACTTATTCTCAATCTTCTCTGGCTTATGACCCTCAAGAAACAGTTGGTGATGAAAAAGCTCTGGCGGTGGAGAGGATTTACGAGGCAATCCATGGTCTAGAGGATACCCCAAAGAAATAGGAGGAGTGAGACTCTCTGCCGTGGAAGCGGACACCTGATTGTTTTCCTTTTTTAACACTTCATTCAGAATTTCCATAACCTGGCCCATCTGAGTCTTCATCCGGTTGACTTCTTCTCTCAGCAGTTCCTGACCTCGTGACAACGCTTGAATGTCCACCATAAAATGCCCCAGTTGGGCCTTCATCTCAGTCACCTCCGCTCGGAGTTGTTCCATATCTGAACCTTGATTGTGGTGAATCGAGTAGTTGGAAGAAGTCATGTTGGCCGTTCTGAAGAAAATACCCAGTCAGAATGATAAATCCGCTCCAAGACACCTGTTATGCATATGAGTATGAGAATGCCATGCATAATGCCATGTTCGAATATTTCCAAGGGATCATTATGCTTTGATTCAAAAAATTTTTTTTAGAAGAAACATGAGAAATAGATGGAAATGCTCAGTGGCAAGTCTCAAAGTTAATATCCCTTGGAAATACAAGAACATGTATGCGAAAATGATGATGCAGATGCAATAGACATGATATCAAAGCTTCCATATAATCTGGATAACTGCTGTGCTGGTGACCAAATAAGCTCATAGGTCGGCACTGAAGAGAACACCGAAATACCAGAATATCCAACTAATCAGAATATCAGGATCCTGGGATATCGACATAATCAGAATACCAGAATAAGCAGAACACCGGCGTGATCAGAATACAGGAATGCCAGAATATCAGCATAATCAGGGTGCCAGAATAATCGGAATACCATAATACCAGGCTGATGAGTCCACACTGATAAGAGAACCAGAATACCAGGTAGGATGAAAGTCAAGGTTACCTGCAAACAACCTGCCCCCTCACATGTGGGTACTAAGATCCTCAGTATCTCGGGCTCTCAGGTCGAGAAATGATGATACGTTCACCATTTCTGGTTTGGCATCATCATTAATCGAGGAGGCCTTAACTGATTCTCCAAAACAAAAGGTCCTCAGCTTCTGGCACTGAGGTCGAGAAGCAATAGTACATTCATCCCTCGGGGTACAGTACTATCGCCAATCGAGGAGTGCCTCCACTGATTTACTTTAAAAAAGAACAACCTATAGCAAGTTCCCAGCATTGGGTCCTTGGATCGAGAATGTACAATGGGTTTGCCACAAAGTGTGGCCTGCCACTGTCACAACTCAGGAGGAGTGCCTCAACTGAGTCCTCGGGAAACGGTCACCAGAGTCGACTTCTCTCTAGATCAACATCCTGAAATGCGCAAGATACGCACGTCAGAACATGTCCCAAGATAGCCTCGTCTGGCTGTGAATTTCGTGAATACCCAACACACTCCAGACGGCACGTAGGTCCCACTACTCTCCACTCTAGTCCTAGGGTGTACTCAAGCCTGTGTAATGGGCTTATCTCTCAGAATACCTATCCCGCCAAACAGAAAACCAGCACAACACAGTCAAGTATAATAATGATACAGCATATGAAATGAAAATGCTAAAATGCGGTAAATACAGTAATATACAGTGAAGCAGTAATACAGTAAATAGTAATACAGTACAACAGTAAATACAACATAACAGTAAACACCCAATGAAAGAAAAACAGACAAGCGTTAGGAATGACTTTTGTCCCCAGCAGAGTCGCCAGCTGTCGCTCCCGGGATTTTCATCCAAGTACAAACGCGAAAGTGGCACCGAAACAGAGTCGCCAGCAATGTGTATTTATCCCAAGAGAGGGAAAGGAAACACCGCATAAACCTAAAGGAAGGAAAGAGCATGGTCTTGCGACCAAGAGAACTGGGTTCGGGAGTCGGTTACGCGCAGGGAAGGTATTAGCACCCCTACGCGTCCATCGTACCCGATGGGATCCACGCTTGCTTGTATCGATCAAAGGGTGTAAAGAAAGGATACTGGAAAAAGAACTGGAAAAGGAATGGAAAGAGAAAGAGAAAGAGAAACAAATGTAGGGAAAATAAAAGAAGTGCTCGAATGGGCCCTACCCCACTGCCTACGTATCTCATCGGGAACATGAGAATCAGAGCGACGTAGTTCCCCTCACTAGGGATGGATTGTTTATGTTTTTTTAGGGAACGGCTAATGTTCTAGCTCAGGTGTTGCAGGCTCGCTGGTCCGAGTGCGTTACCATCTTGCAAGAGAACGAGAAGAAGCACGTTCGTACGTTGAGAATGAGTGAGATGAGAAAAGAATTCCCGAAGGAAAAACGTTATTGTTTGTTTTTGTCTTTTAAGAAAGAAGAGTTTTGATTATTTTTGTGTTTTGTAACATGTATCGTATTTAAGTCCCTCATGTAGGATCGAATGCCTCGTATATCGACCCAAGACAGGACGTATGCTAAACATTCTAAGAAAGTGAGAGAAGACCCCTCATCTATCTTATTCTCACATGAAAGGCTCAAATACAATATATGTTATGCCTTTATTAAGTGTTTTTTTACTTTTGTTTTAGGATGAGAAAGAGAGACTCAAAAGGAGGAGTAAAGGTAAACTCTAATGGGGGAGACTAAGACTCAATCCTAATGTTAGCATGCTTGGTGATCCTATGGTTAAGTGAGGTAAGTCTACCTATGTTAGTATGCATGGATTGCTATCCTAATGTCTCTCCTACCTCCGCCTTAATCCAAAATTAAGTGGAGCGAGGAATCCTAAGGGATCATGTCATCAGACAAGTAAACACAGGATGAATCAATCACAAAATGAAATAATAGCAACGAAAGAGTAAACAGTGTCAGTTAACAATAATATCACACAATCACAATAAGAAAAAGGGAGCTTTAGCCATATCAACCGAGGCAGACAAGCTAGCTGTGAGGAATAGGGGTGCTCGCCCAATGGCATCAAGAACCATGGAGAGCAAAGTAAGAAAGGGGAAGATGTGAATCAGATCACATAAGCATCAGCATTGGTCAATGCTAGCTATAAACAAGGCATAGGGGTTTGATTACTAAACCTTCATTCCACTGACGGACTCGATAACACGAGAAAGATATGTTCAAAGCTTCAATCATGTAATGAGAGCTAAGAACGACTCAACTAGAATAACAGGGGTCGATTGCGGACCCTAACTTCCGTCAATTGCCTTCTTGGAGGTCTTACCAGGGGAAATGGGAATGGGATGCCTCATAGAGGTCTTCAAGCACAATATTAAACAATCACAAACAGAGCCTCCTTTGAGGACTTCCATCATTGTCGGCCAAGTGGCACAGACTCCCAATTCTACTTCTCATGGCATAAAAAGGAAAAATGCGGAATTAGTAAAAGAAAAGAGAAGTAATACCGAACGGATATCAATCCGTAGCAACGCAAGCAAACTATAAGCAAACCGACAAGCTTCTAGTAACCTAGCATAAATGAACAAAGGTGTTAGAAAGTGGAATGGATCCGTGAAAGGCATGGAAGCAAATGCTCTTCAAAAACAATAAAACAAGACAATAAAGCATAAACAACAGCAACAACAGCGCTCCAGCACCTGCATAGCTGTCAAAAATAGCAACAAGTAAAAACAGTCTATAACAGCTACTATTTCCAGAACATGACAGGTATGTATGCAGCCAGACAGAATAGCAACATTCTACAACACACTTTGTTCACAGCAGCTATGTATACAGCAGCATATCCTACCTTTAAACAACTTATCAAGTCAAGTGAGAATCACTACAAAACAAACTCAAAGATTAGTCAAAGTTCAAATGGAAATAACCAAAGTGAGCAACTAAGATCAAAAGGAAATGTCAATAAGAAGTAATTGAAATCAATACTAAAGTGTAAACAACACTTAGTCAAAAACTAACATGTAACAAAAATTAAGGACTATTAACAAAGTTATCGAATTGAAACTATTAAGAAGATTAGTCAAAGTTAGCATTAAAATCTAAGTACATTCTATGTTAGAACAAAATCAAACCAAACTATATCGATGACCAATTAGTTCAAAGTTAATTCTAATGAACAATTAGTAGACAATTAGTGTACCAAAACAATTATCGAGCACTTAATGCTAAAAATGATTAGTAAGCAATTAAGCTAAAAATAATTAGTGCAATTAAACTAAAAGCAATTAGTGCGATTAATCTAAAACAATTAGTGCGATTAAACTAAAACAATTAGTCAAACCATTAACACACTCTAGATCTAATTATCAAAGTTAAGGCCTAAAGTCAATATCGGAAATTAATCGAAGTTGATCTACAATTATCCAACGACTAGAACATGTTAGAAGCCGATTAAAGTCAAGTTCTAACTGAAGATTAAGGCTAATCTAAGTCCAAAATTAACTAAATAGTCAAAACGCACTTATACTAATTAGCTCGATTAATCAACAAAAATTAAACTAATATTCAATTAGTGTAAAACAACTAACCAATCCAATTAGTAAATAATTAAACCTCAAATTCAATTAGCAAAATTCAATTAGCCTAGAAGTCAATTAGCCTAACCTAATTATCTAACACTAAAAAAAATATTAATCAAAATAGATAAAAACAATGGGGTGCAGGAGAATGATTAGGTGGTGTACCAGCAATCCAAATGCATGGGCTATAGGGTTTGAGGCCCATTGGCGTTCACTCATGAAGCCGAGGAGGGGTATGCGAGCAGAATGGGGTGCGAAGAGGGAAGAATTTGGCCCAACAAGCAACCCGGTCCATTGTTATCCAAATTTAACCTAAGAATGCAGCTGAACCTAAACACCAATATACCGCCGTATCGTTCCTCTTTACATCATTCTCCTTGAAATCTACTATATCACCATCACTACCCATAGCCAAATCAACTTCATCATCAAACAAAGCTGAACCCTTCCTTCTTGCATTCAAATTCATCTTGAACATCTTAATCACAAACTGGTTTTTCACCAGAACAATCTCCTCCTTCAAGTTCGAATCAACTTCAATTGGGGAGCATGGAGCTTGCGTGTACCACGACGCAAAGAATTCCCTCTTCGATACACCGGTACTTAACAAACCACGAATACTTCGCCAGAATCAAACCGGCCGCAGCATTAACCATTCGTTTTCCTCTTCTTAGTAGTATAAGAACAGTCGTCATCTCTCTTTCTCCCTCAAAGCCGCGTCGTCACAACGTTCTCCTTCCAAAGGCAACTGGTCGGAATGCTGCTGCCTCCACCACCTCACGATTCACGCTTTATTCAACCTCTCCTCCGATCGCATAACCGTGTCGCATAAACTGCCACAGAGAACAATCAAACTTCGAATCACGATCGAAATATCGCTCAAGTAAAACAAGAAGATGAACAGGCAAACATGAGGCCACACACGCAAGATCCAAATCTAATCGTTAGAGTGAGATTACCGGATCTACGCGATGAAGATGACAGTACTTCGAATCAACGCCACTGCGAAGCTTAAGGTAATGTTCTTGAACTTTGCTGAGATTTCCGATTGGCTTCTTTCTTCCACTTCTTCTTTATACGAAATTCTTGTGCTGTGTTTGAATCTTCGTATCGGAGTCGCTACGCTTTTGTACCAACGCCGTGATTTTCGCGATCGATATGTTGTTGTTGATGTGAATTCTCGCGGTTTCGTTGCAGTTGTTGCAGGTTGTAACTAGTATTGAAGATTGGATGAGAATTGCAGTTGAATCTTGCTGAAGAATGAAAATGGTGATGAAGGTTAATGGAAGAGAATGAAGAAGAGAAGATTAGTGAGATTGTGCAGTGGAAGAAGAAGAAAAAAAGAATGAAGAGAGGACCAAGTAAAGAGATGGTTGAGGCTTTATAGAGAAGATTGGAAGGATCTAGAGGAAGAAAGTTTGTTACGATTTGTAACTGAATTTGGTTAGAGTTCATTAGAATTATTTGTTAGTTTTCTGAATCGTGAAATTGGTTTTTGAATTTTGAATTTTCTATTTTGCAAATCGTGACACTCCTTTCCTAATTGAGCTCTGTCCTAAGTTTTTCTTATCAGTCTGCATTTTTGCATATGTATTGGAACTGTGTATTTTTAATATCACTTTTCCAACGTGTGAATCCATTTTCTGTAGTTAACTTCCTTTTTCTTTCTGCTGATGTGAGCTTGTATTGCACTGCTATTTTTTCTAAGTAGTTTTTCTAAAAGGTTATTTCCACTTATTAATTGCTGTAAATTTTCTCATGCTGCCACCATGTACTCATATGGCATGCTATGTATTTTTATGTCTTGTAAATTGATCGTACATATGCTACTTCCTTCTATGCTGTAATAATCCTATGTGTTAATTCTTTTTCATGTACATTGGCTTGAATTTGAACTGGTGTGGGTTGTTCAAGATGCTGCTGTGCATAATGGTTTGAATAACTTGGTTCATCTTGGTGAAAATGAAGGTTGTAAGTGCGTTGCTATCTTGGTGGATGTGGGGTCAAGGGGGTTGCAGCAGGTCATGTTGTGACGTTGGGTGCAAGCCTTATTTCTTAAAGTTACTGCTTGGTCAATGTGTATTGGTGTGGGGATGATGGCAGGATATGTGACTTGCAGGTGGGTTGCGTAGGTAGTATGCATTTGGGAAGTTTAACTTTATTTGTGTGAAGCTCATGACATGATGGCTTGAAAGATAATGGATTTAGATTGGATATGGATATTGGACATGAAAGAGTAATTAGAAATATGGATATTAAAATGATGTGGATTTAGGAATTGGATTTTAAATGAGCAAACAAGATGTTTAGAAATGGATATCAAAAGTGAATTATGGTTTGTGATATGAGATGGATAAATTGGTTTAAAATGAAAATGGATTTTGAGATTAAAAGTGAAATGGACAAAAATGCTTTTATTTAAGAAAATGGACTAAAATGGATATCTATATAAAAATTGGATTCCAAAACTTGGCAATTGTTTGAAAATAAAAAAGGTTTAATTTGGACATGGATTCAATTTGGTTTGGAATGGGTAATTAGTATTGGAGATTGGTAACGAATTAATTGATACTAAAAAGTGAATTAAAGTTTCAACAAATGGATATGGTTTATGGACTTTGGAATTTGGAGAAATAGTTATTAGATCCAAGAGTGAATTGAAGATGGACTTTAAATGGATGTGGTTTTTTTTATTTATATTTTGAATAAGGATGATGAAATTGGGTAATTGGATGAAATTGAGTTTAGGAAAAGGTGATTAAATGGATAATAACTGATAGAAAATGGATTATGGATAAAAACCAATCTTGACTCTTTCACCCATGCTACTGAAATAAAACATCTGAATCAAACATCCTCTGCATTTCTGACAAATGGAAACCTGACTTTCTGAACCCACACCTCACATGGCCCACTGTTTGTTGATCTGAGGACTTCCACCCACAACAACTTGACCGCTTGAGAAATAACCACTTTGAATGGCCACTGATAATCTTCTGAATACGGAAATCTCAAACCAAAGGAAGATGCCTTGATCACATGTCCTTATGCAATATACAATGCAATGCTTAATGTTTTATTTTTATATGCTTGAATGCAATGCAATGAAATGAAAGCTCATGCTAAATGATATGAAGAATGAGAGGGCAAATTTTGAGGTATTACAAAGGGTAAGGCATGGTCCCGCGACCAAGAGAAACGGGTAAGGGAGTCGGTTACGCGAGGGGAAGGTAATAGCACCCCCTCACGTCAATCGTACTTGATGGGATCCACGCTTGTTGTCTATATCAAAGGGTCTCGTCATCTATAGCTCCACTGCTACTGGAAAGGAAAAGGAACAGGTACGAGAAGGAACGAGGAAACGAGGAAGAAAAGGAAAAGAAGTGACTCGGTAGGACGTCCTCGGAGTCCTAGGCCTACGTATTCCCTCGGGAGCGGGAAAGTCAGAGTCAACGTTGTTCGGACAAGAACTAGGGGGAGGTTGCTCGCCAAGACATCGCCTTCTTGTGCCTTCGTATCCTCAATCTAACTAGAAGGAGGAAATTAGAGCAGTCGTAGTTCGACTTACGGGTCGGAAAGAGACAAAGAGGTGATAAAGAAAGGTTGTGCTCGGAGTGATCTCGCACGATCTCCTGCCTACGTATCTCCATTAACCAATGAAGAATTAGAGCGACGTAGTTCCCCTCACTAGGGATGGCTTTGCTTTGTTTGTATTTTTTAACGGAAGACGCCAAGGTTCACGTTCCAGCAGTTAGGTGTCGTAGCTCGTTGTACAGAGTCTTAGGCTTTTACCTGTTTGCGGTAGAATGGAAGTGACGCATCCTTTACGAATGGAGTGAGGAAGACGAGAAGAGAATTGTTGTTTGTTTTTGTCTTTTACGAAGAAGTGTTTTGATTATTTTGTGTTAGTAACACATATTGCACTAAAGTCTATGACGTAGGATCGAATGCCTCGCATATCGACCCAAGACGGGACGTACGCTAAACACTCAAAGAAAGTGAAAGAAGATCCTCCACTATCTTATTTCTCACATGCAAGGCTCATGTAAAATACATGTTAATCCTTCATTAGATGTTTTTGCTTTTTGTTTTGAGATGAGAAAGAGAGACTCAAAGGTGTTAAGAAAGGAAAAAAGTCTAATCGGGGAAACTAACAACCCTAAAGTTATCATGCGTGAAGATCCTATGGTTATGTGAGGTAATAGGAACCACCTAAGTCTAAAAGAAGAGAGGGATAACACTATCTAATGCTTAACCTACCTCACCTTAATAAAAAATTAAGGATGAGCTAAGATCTCTAAGGGATGTGAGAAAGTTCTACACAAAGCAAGCATTATGTCATGCTATTCACAAAAGAGAATGATAAGTAAAAGAGATGAGAGATGAAAGAAGAGAGATGAAAGAAGAGATGAGTATGGATTAACATCCACATACTAAAGTGACTTACCTCTGCCCCTACACAAAAGGTTAGTATATAATCAATCACAAGTAATGAATTCAAGTGAAATAAGCCAAACAAAACACAACTATTTGCTTTAAGAAGACAAATGAAGAAGAAAGTAGAATTCAAACCAAAAGAGAAAGGTCCTAATGGTTAAGGGAGAATCAAAGTCAGTATGTACATGCTAAATGATCCTAATAATATAAGCATACCATATGAAAACAAATGGAAGCAAACTATGTACCAAACAATCGCACAAATGCAAATGAAACATTACTAGTGCAATGTGAATGCAAATGAATCATGAATATGGATGAATGCACATGTGAGCATCAAGGTCAGAATTAAATGGCATTTAAGAATGTATATGAATGTCATTAAATGACCATAAAAGTCATGGATGTAAGCACTAAAAGAATAGAGCAAAGAGAAATGAACAAACAACCATTAAAATTCAACAATAATGCATACTTGTAATGCAAGTAAAGGATGAAGATGTAAGATGAAAAATCATGTAATAGGAATGCAAGTCAGGGGCTTTTGATATTTAAGATGACAATTGGAGGTCAAGAATGGAAGCATAAAGTCTACACAAGTCTCACATTGAAGCATATTGAAGAAGAAGAACAAACTAGTTCGTACAAGTTCAAACTATGCACACACTAGCTAAAACAAACCAAAAGGAGTCATGAAAGTGAAATGGATCATGCATGAGCATCCAAGTCAGTAGCATATCACACTTTAAATGAAGTTGAAATCAAAATGGAAGACCTATAAGGTTCATGCCTAACTCAAGTCATTACTTGTTAAAAGTTAAGGGCAAAGCACAACCAAAATTGTTAAGTATAGATGACTTAGGAAATGAATGAAGATAGATGAAGTTAAAATGAGTCAAGAGAATATTAGACATGTCAAGGTCAGAGGCTATTGACCTCTAATAGGTCTCATACAAAACCTAAAAGAAATGGAAGACATACATCATATAAGGTACAAACAAAGTTAACAAACAATTGTTCAATTTGGAGATGACATACCAAAGTAAGGATGCATGAAACAAATGGGAATTTTTATGAGTCAATTGAGTATTTACAAGTATATGCACATATTATGGGTTATATGAGATCATGTGTAATGGAATGATGCAACAAGTAAAAGTACATTACACAAACAATGGAAACTAGCACAAGTTGAACCAATGAAGATAATTTGAGGTCATGTGAATTAAATTAAGTGAAATGAGGTTGTGAACCAAACATGAATGATTAGAGATGATCTAAAACAGAAATTAAATCAAGTTTTCATGGATGCACAAGATCATGTAAGTATTGAGCAAACAAGTGATCAAAGAGAAGCATATAAGGATGCACAAGACCACACAATATTCCAAGTTAAACAAACATACCCAAGCCATGTAAAAGTGAACTTTGAATGACCTATAATAGGATAAAAGTGACCTATAATGTTGACATAACATGTATAAAAAGATCCCAAGATTGGTAAAAAAGGAATTGCATACAATACACATCAATACCTAAGCACATGTTCTCTAATATTCACACAAGTAAACATACTTTCATGCAATCCAACAAGTCATGCTAAGATGGTGAGAAAATTGAGAAAAGGCAACCAAGTTGAGGTACAATCAGTGTGTAAACAAGCTTCAAAAGTATGGCTCAACCATCATTAAGAATCATGCTCAAAGGTGTCTCACAATGTCATACAAGTCATGCAAACAATTAGCTCAAAAATCCAACTAAAAAATAATCAAGAAAATAACCTAAAAATCTATGAAAAATGCACACGAAGCCTCATCATATCATTAATGCATGCAGCAATTATTAGGTAGAAATTCAGTGCACAACTATGTCAAAAAAAAAATCCACAATGTAGCATAGGTCATGGTTTAATGCACCTACAAAAGAAAATAAAAGAATATCCAAGAAAATATGCTAAAACATGATGAAATCAGAAAATAAAATGATCAAAAATTATTTAAATGTATTTGGATGCTTCATAAATTTTTATGGAATTTTCTGATGCTCAAATGTAATTTTAAAAAATAAAAATGGAACAACTATGCAAAAGAAAATAAAAATAAAGTGAAATGAGTTAGGGGGTGTTGCGCAAGTAATAAACCAGTTCAAAATGTTTGGGCTCAGGAAACTGGGGCGTGGATAACAACTAGAGTCCAGTCCAAAACACGTGCTCAAGGATGGTCCATACCATGGATGTTAGTCAAATTCTTTGACTCATCCTGAGCCATTGGATGAAGTCAACATCTGATGATCAGAGAAGTACAACAATCACACGCATCACAACGAAGGCACATGATAGGCAAGAGTGAGTCACACACACAAAATCACACAATTCAAATTATTTTAGAAAAAATGAGTCACGTGCCATGGGAGTGGTTCATTAATGTGCTGGCATGTTATCATCCCTTAGATCAAAAGCATCTAACGACCACGACTTAAACTGGACTCGTGCTAGGGTTCATGCAAGGTTCAATAACTCAGGTGGCCAGAGAAGACTCCGGTCGTCTTCTCCGGTGATCCTCCACCATGGATAAAATTTTAAGTGACCAGAAACACCCAAACCTTATACCAAAATACTCCTCTCAACTAGTAGATCATGAATCTAACATCAAACTTCACAAACAAATCACACACAAAGAGATTCGAAGAGAAACATTTTGCCCTAAATTTTGAAACTACGCACCTATGGTGCCTATCAACTAGCCGGTCATCACATTGCTTCTATTAAGCTCAGAAACACACAAAACAAGTAAAGCTAAAGCACAATGAGAGCAAGAGATGTAGGTCAGAACCTGTACTTTTGAAGCTACTTCTGATCAAAAGAATACCATAGAGGAGATTCCAATAGCTTTTTGAACTTCAGCTTGACCAAATAAAGGCTATGTAGTGCTTTAAATCAGTGAGATTTGGAAGAAAACTTGAAGAAGAAGATGCAATCTGAGGCTTCAATGCTAGCAGTTTCAAGTTCCTTTGATGATGAATCTTCAAGAAAATGGAAAGATCTTGTAGAAAAGATGAGCACGAGAGAGAGAGTGATGCCAAACTCAGAGAGAGTGTGAAGTTGCAGAGGAAGAAAAATGTAGAATGAACCAAGCCTCCTCCAAATTCTGTTATGAAATGGTTTTATAATGTGAGTTAACTGTTAACCACCTTGGTTAACAGTTAGAACTTAGGTTAACTGAGTTAGTGGTGAGTCAAATTAGTTAGACACGAGTTGGGTGGTTTTGTTTAAGTGTGGAGAGATCATGGAGGTTTATGGTGTTGCTTAAGAAATGAAGGATGGTGATGTACTGAGTTTGGCAGCCACAACAGCTTGCTTTGCAAGTTTTCTATTTCCCTTGGTTTCCACATTTTAAGAAAAGAGTGCATAGGCATGGGATGATATGTGCAAAGCTTGTTTGGATTTTTATGGTAAAGATGACATGGGATGGTACATGATGGCATGCGCATGAGAATGAGAATGACACCACTCTTGTTTGACTGAATTCATTTCCTTGAGCATGAAGAAACCAGATGGCATAGTGACCAGTTTGGAACATGATATCCTTGTGATCATGGAGTTAAATGGCATGGCCAAGGATGATTTGGAAAGAGGGCATTGAGGAGAGCAAGATTGGTGTTCAACATGAGTGGAAATAGAACCTCTAAAATACTTAAAAATGATGATGAACATGCTTGGTTGCAACTGTGTTACATATGTGTCTTGTCTTTCCCGTGGCTAGCCATGTACATGGGAGTGAATAAGTTGAATACACCTAACTTTGCCCTAATACATCTCTCAATGGGTTGATCAAATGAAAAATCTTTCAACACCAAAGTTGAAGAGGAGATGGAGATGAACAAAAGTCATGTTGAACTTTTTTCTATTTGGAACTTCTATCATGGAGAAATTTGTCTTTGAACTTGGGCCCAACATGCACACCAAGTGTTTGATGAAATGACCGCGTGCTGGCTCGCCCATGACTTGCCTGGCTGGTAAAAAATGCCCTACAAACCTCCAACTTTAATCATTCATAACTCCTTCAATTTTGATCCGATGGAGGAGTTCTTGCTATGGTTTTGAAGCTTAGAATGTAAAATTTTGATAGGCCTCCCTAACCTTTCAATTTGGTGCTTGAAATATAGAGAAAGAATGCTCTCAAGTTGACCTCTCACCTTGCCAAAACTTGCCATAAATAGAAACCCTAATTTCTATTTTTGGCAAATTTGTACATTTCTTGATTTTTGATGAATCATCCATTATTTCTTGATCAAACCCTCATCAATGATCATATTTTACATGAGGAACATGAATTTGACCTCAAAAAGTCAAGAGTTGACATTTTCCTCTGCACAGTTGACTTTTCCCCAATTCTCTTGATTCTCAATCAATTGGTCAATTGAAACCCTTCCACATCAAACTGATGGACAATTCTTCATCCTTAGACCCTTGAGGACATGTAGAATACCATAGAATTAATTCTTGCCCAAAAAATCAGAAATAAACTGATTTTAGGGCAAACCCTAATTTTGACCCCTCAGTCTAGGAGAAATCAGCACATCCTCCAAATCCAAATTCCCCTGAGTATGATGTATATCCTTTCCAACAAATATGAGATATGTCATTTGGAAATGACAAAAGCTCCAAGATCCTACCCATTGGGGTGTTATACTTCAGAACTCCACAACCCTAGTTTGCACTGATTAAGAGAATATGACTCCCCTTAGTCTTCTATTGAATTCTCATCTTGTGATACCTTGAGGGCTCAGATGAGATGAAATGAGATATGAGAAGCCCTTGTGACTTGTTTGGAAAATCTTTTCTCTTGTCCTTTGACCTTGAACTATTTATGTCTTGAGACACCTGATCCCAAGCCTTGCAACCAATGATGTATATGGTTTAGTATGACCTATTATGAAATGCAAATGAGTGAAACATAAGCCAATTATTGAGAAAAAATAAGAGGGCAAATTTTGAGGTATTACAGCTGCCCCTATTCAATCAACTATGGACCTGAAGGGATGAGAGCAACGGCTGTCAGAAATTCAAGGTAAATAGGGATTGAATACAAAAATAACCGGAAAATTTGCAGTCTGTGGGAAAAAGGGAAAGATATATGACAAACACAGCAGTTATGGTGGTGGATGTTGGTGGAAATGAGTCCGGAACAAATGAAATTCAAAGGTCGTCTGTCGGGAATGACTAAGGTTAAAACCTAAGGTTACCTATCGGGAATGGTAAAAAACTTGTCGGGAACGGTAAACAACCTGTCGGGAACGGTAAACAACCTGCCGGAAATGGTAAATGGGCCTATCGGGAACGGCTGAGCTTGGACCTTGGTTACCTATCGGGAATGGTAAATGGGCTTGTCGGGAATGGTAAAGGTTCAAAACTCAAAGGTTGCTTGTTGAGAACGGTTAAAGTTTATAATCTATGGCTTACCTATCGGGAATGGTGAATGGGCCTGTCGGGAACAGTAAGGTCTAAAACTCAACGGTGCCTATCGGGAATGGCTAAAGTTTATAACCTATGGCTTACCTATCGGGAATGGTAAATAGGCCTGTCGGGAACGGTAAGGTCTAAAACTCAACGGTGCCTATCGGGAATGGCTAAAGTTGAAAACCTGTGGCTTACCTATAAGGAATGGTAAATGGGCCTGTCGGGAACGGCTAGGTCTAAAACTCAAAGGGTTCCTATCGAGAATAGCTAAAGGAATCCTATCGGGAATGGTTCCTAAGACACGAGGTTGACCTATACGTCTATCGGGAATGACTAAAGTTCAAAACCTAGAAGGTGCCTATCGGGAATGGCTAAGGGAATCCTATCGGAATGGTTCCAGAAAAATGCGGTTAAGATGTAAGATCAAAAGATTTACAAACCTAGGAATAGGAATCTGTGGGGACAGGAAAGAGGTGAAACCCTGGTACTGCTTTGGGATGTCCGTTGGGGAATGATCGAGGCATTCTTTTTGGTTTTGTCAATATGATAGAAGGGAAACAATTTTTGGGCTCTCGCACGAGGTACCAAAACTGCCTTATGCTTCACATGCGTATGTTTGAATTTCCATGGTGTAATGCTCCATCTCGAATGGAAATGCTACGCGTTTTAGGGATGCAATGATTTCTATATGCAAGATGCAAAGAGGCTCCTCAGCAAAATAAATGCTGAGGAAAATGAAGGCAACTCCGCTGGGGATAACAAACTGGACTGTCCTTGTGGTCGCGAACCGAGCTGAGGAAACAAATTAATTAATCTCCGAGAGCCTGTGAGGAAGTATCCCCCCAGCTGGGGATAATGTTGACACAATCTGGGCTCTAAACTGCCAAACTTGTTGAGATTACTGTAAAGGAATGATGATTTTGCTGGGGAGGCATCATCTGAACCAATCTTCTTGGGGAAGAACCATATCCACAGAACTCCACTGGGGAAATGACAACTTTCTGACTTGGTTGCTGGAAGAGTTGAGATCAGATGAACTCTTGCGGAGGAAGGAAATACCTGCTGAGGGACGGAGATCAACCATGTTCCTGCTGGGGATGACAACCTTAAGAAATAAAATTCCTGTTGAGGTAACCGCTTCTGCTTGGAGAGAACTATTATTTAAGTCCTGCATAAAATAAAAACACTGAAGACTTCACGTGCCATTGATGGGCTGACCAGCAAACATTAACACCTGCAAACAAAAGGGTGAGCACACATGCCCCAGGGTATCCTGGGTTTGAATTCATCATCCAAGAACACATGGAATTCAAAGCAATTTTAATTGTTTTCTTTTGTACGCATGTCATTGTAAAATCTCAATGTTTTCAAATGCAATGTTTATCAAAAACTCGGACGTTTTTTGCAATCAAAACAAACTGTAAAAGAAAACACAAGAAATGGAAATTCTGAATAAAGAAAATTTTATTGATTGAAAAGCCCGAGCGTTTACATCAAGAGGCAATTCTTGGAAAGAGGTAATTGCTTAAATGAGAAAAGAAACTATCCTAATGGCAATATGGAAAACGAACATCCATTGCGTTTCAATCCTGCTATGGTTCATATGTCTTCAAGACTCTCCAAATGCTTTGCTTTCCGAGGGGGATGATTGGACCGATTCCTATCTTTCGGAATGCCTCCTATTGAAATGAGACGGGATACAGGTTACTCAGATCGCAGCCTTTCACTAAATCCTTCTTTTGTCTGGATCGCCCTTTGCGGGTTTTCAATCCACCGGGATACCCATTTTTGCCTAAGTTGCCCTTTCGGGTTTTCAACTTACCGACTGTACTCATTTTTTTTTTATTTTATCCCTAATTTTTGCCCGAACCTTTTTCTTCTTTTTTTTTTGGTTTGCCGGGATGCCCTTTTTTTGCCTGGACTCTCTTTTTACTGTCCAGCGGGTCCATTTATGCGAAGTATTTTTTGACTACGTCTAAGTTTACAGGCGACGGAAAATCCTCACCATCCATAGTTGTAAGCATCAAGGCTCCGCCTGAGAAAACCTTCTTGACAACATATAGACCTTCATAATTCGGAGTCCACTTGTCCCTGTGATCTGTACTAGGAAGAAGAATCCTTTTCAACACCAAATCACCTATCTGATAATTCTGAGGACGCACTTTCTGATCGAATGCCCGCTTCATCCTTCTCTGATACAGTTGCCTATGGCATACTGCTACCAATCTCCTATCTTCTATGAGACTCAACTCATTGAACCTCATTCAAACCCATTCAGCCTTATCAAGCTTAACATCCATCATGACCCTTAGAGAAGGAATCTCAACTTCAACCGGTAAGACCGCTTCCATTCCATACATAAGAGAAAACGAGGTTGCCCCAGTAGACGCACGTACTGATGTACGGTACCCATGCAAAGCGAAAGGCAACATCTCATGCCAATCCTTGTACATCACGACCATATTTTGCACAATCTTCTTGATATTTTTATTGGCTGCCTCGACGACACCATTCATCTTTGGGCGGTACGGAGAAGAATTGTGATGTTCAATCTTGAAGCTCTGGCATAACTCTTGCATCATTTTATTATTAAGATTAGAACCATTATCAGTGATGATCCTTTCGGGCACCCCGTATCGACAAATAATCTCTTTGTTGATAAACCGGGCAACCACCTACTTGGTGACATTTGCAAACGAAGCAGCTTCCACCCGCTTGGTTAAGTAATCAATGGCCACCAGAATAAAGCGATGTCCATTAGAGGCGGTGGGCTCAATCTTCCCAATCATATCAATGCCCCACATGGCAAAGGGCCAAGGGGAACTCATCACGTTTAAAGGATTCGGTGGCACATGCACTTTATCAGCATAAATCTGGCACTTGTGGCATTTCCGAGCATAGTTGAAACAATCAGCCTCCATGGTCATCCAGTAATAACCAGATCGCAACAATTTCTTTGCCATCGCATGTCCACCAGCATGGGTACCAAAAGAACCTTCGTGCACTTCTTGCATTAACATGTCTGCTTCGTGTCTATCCACGCATCTGAGCAAGACCATGTCAAAATTTCTTTTGTACAATACACCATCTTCATTCAAGAAGAAACTGTCCGCCAACCTTCTCAAAGTCTTCTTATCATTAGTGGATGCCCCAGCCAAATACTTTTGACTCTCTAAGAAATGCTTGATATCATGATACCAAGGTTTATCACCGGTCGCTGTATCGGCTGCAAACACATGAGCAGGTCTATCAAGCCACATCACATCAATTTTGGGTATATGATTCCACTAACTCACTTGAATCATAAAAGAAAACGTTGCCAAAGCATCCGCCATTTGATTCTCATCACGAGGTACATGATACAGCTTTACTGTTTTGAAGAAAGTTAACAGTCTTCTCGCGTAATCTCTGTGAGGGATCAAGTTGGGTAGATGGGTGTGCCAGTCTCCGTTGACCTGATTAATCCCTAGAGCAGAGTCCCCAAATACATCAAGAGTATTGACCCTTAAATCAATGGCTTCTTCAATACCCATAATACAGGCTTCGTATTTGACTTTATTGTTGGTGACATCAAAAGTCAGTCTGGCAGTGAAAGGTACATGGGAACCTTTCGGAGTTATGAGAACTGCCCCAACGCCACTACCATTCACATTAACAACCCCATCAAACATCAATTTCCACTTGTCATCAGGATCTGGTCCCTCATCAACTGGTGGCTCGTCACAATCTTTCATTTTCAAGTACATGATGTCTTCATCAGGGAACTCAAACTTCATTGGCTGATAATCATCAATTGGTTGCTCAACAAGATAGTCAGACAGAATACCACCCTTTATGGCTTTTTGGGGAGTATATTGTATGTCATACTCTGTTAATACCATCTGCCAACGGGCAACCCTTCCAGTGAGAGCTGGCTTTTCAAAAATGTACTTGACTGGATCCATCTTTGATATCAATAGAGTTGTGTGAGTCAGCATATATTGTCTCAAACGCTTAGTAACCCATGCAAGTGCACAACATGTCTTCTCAAGCATTGAGTATCTAGACTCACAATTTGTGAATTTCTTTCTCAGGTAGTATATAGCATGCTCTTTCCTACCCGTCTCGTCTTGTTGACCGAGAACACAACCCATTGAATTTTCACGTACCGACAAATACATTATCAGTGGTCTCCCTAGAACTGGAGGAATAAGAATCGGAGGCTTCTGCAAATACTCTTTTATTCTGTCAAATGCCCTCTGGCAATCATTATTCCAACGAATTGACTGATCTTTTCTCAACAGTTTGAATATTGGCTCGCAAGTGGCTGTCAGATGAGAAATGAATCTAGCAATGTAGTTCAATCTCCCTAAGAAACCACGAACTTGCTTTTCGGTTCTTGGCTTGGGCATATCTTGTATTGCTTTTACTTTTGCTGGATCAACCTCGATTCCTCTTTCACTGAGAATAAAGCCCAACAGCTTACCATATCTCACCCCGAAAGTACACTTATTCGGGTTCAGCCTCAGTCTTAACTGTCTCAATCATTCAAAAAGCTTTTTCAGATTCACCAAGTGCTCTTCCTCAGGCTGCGACTTAGTAATCATATCATCAACGTAAACCTCAATCTCTTGATCAATCATGTCATGAAAGAGTGTCACCATAGCACACTGATAAGTTGCCCCTGCATTTTTCAGACCAAAAGGCATCACTTTATAGCAGAACGTGCCCCATGGGGTGATAAACGCTGTTTTCTCCATGTCTTCCGGTGCCATTTTAATTGATTATAACCGGAAAAGCCATCCACGAAGGAAAATACCGAGAATTGAGCTGTGTTATCTACCAACACATCAATGTGAGGTAATGGAAAATCATCTTTCGGACTTGCTCGATTTAAATCACGATAGTCAACACACATCCGGACCTTACCATCTTTCTTAGGTACCGGGACAATATTCGCAACCCATGGTGGATAGTTGGTGACGGCCGAGAAACCTGCATCCAACTGTTTCTGCACCTCCTCTTTGATTTTAATGGCCATTTCTGGTTTAGTTCTTCTGAGCTTCTGTTTGACGGGGGAGCAACCTTCTTTGAGAGGCAACCTGTGCACAACAATATCTGTATCTAATCCTGGCATGTCTTGATTGGACCAGGAAAAGATATCAACATATTCACGTAGCGTATCAATCAACTCTTTCTTCACCTTCTCTGCTAGGCTTGCCTCTATCTTGACTTCCTTTCTCGGTGCCAAGGTTGACGACTTCTAGTGACTCTTGATGAGGCTGAATAGCTCTTTCCTCCTATTTCAATAATCTGGCCAATTCTTCGGGAAGTTCACAATCTTCCTCACCCCTCTTCAGCTTGGTAAATCGGATTGTCAAAGTCATATCGAGCCATAGCAGAACCGTTATCAACAGAATCCGGAGGATTATTTCTGCATGAATGATGGTTCATGCTTTATTTTAGAAAGAGCTTTTTGAAAAGAAAGAAAACAAACTATGGAGAAAACATTGCCATTTTATTTGAAATAAAACGAAAAGTGTAAAATGAAAGCCAGGGATCACAATTTTTGAATAAAAAAAAAACGTCTTTTTATTGATGATAAACTTGCATATGAAACAAATGTGGCCCTTCAATGAAATCACTAGGCCTTGGGCAGAGCCTAGGACTTTACATGCAACATGGAAAAAACAAAGAAAAATTACTCTTTCTGCTGGGTAACTTGGATGAGGTCTTCAGAGAACCAGTTATTCAGCTTCTGCCCCGGGACACACGGGCGCACCCAATTATCCATGTCATAATCGCTGTCTCCCTCGTCTTCAGTTGTAGCAAAAACTTGACCAGGGTTGATGATTCCCCACTAGAGAAAAAGACAGGTCCCTAACGCTCTTGACCTTTTGGAAGAGGAGTTCGAGGAGGCTGATAACCAATTCTGCACTTGTCTTCTTTGAAAGGCAACTCAATCAACTGACCCCAACCTTCAGCATGGCCTGACTGTACTACTACGAGAGCCTGCTTGTAAGAAGCCATGGAAGTCCCTGCTCTTGTTTCACTGGAAGGAGGGTCGTTCTCAATATTCACTGTTTGGAATGCTTGACAAAGAGTTTCATGGATCTCGCCGTCCATCTCCACATATTTGAACGATGACAGATGGCTGACAAATATATCCTCCTCCCCGCATACTGTGACAACCTGACCATCCACGACAAACTTTATTTTCTGATGGAGTGTTGATGAAACGACCCCCGCAGCATGTATCCATGGGCGCCCTAGCAAGCAGCTATAGGCGGGCTGGATATCCATCACATAGAAAACTGTATTAAACACCTGGGGTCCAATCTTCACAGGCAACTCTACCTCCCCAAAAACTGACCTTTTGGAGCCGGCAAAAGCGCGCACAACTAAATCACATGGTCGGAGCACAACCCCTTCAACGTCAAACTTTGGCAAAGCTTTCTTTGGCAGTACATTCAAAGACGAGCCTGTATCTACCAACACATGGGACAAGACTGCACCTTTGCACTCCATGGAGATGTGGAGAGATTTGTTATGATTTCTTCCCTCCGGCGTTAGATCAAAATCAGTAAACCCTAACTCGTTACTGGCATTGACATGGGCAATAACACCCTCGAGCTGGTTCACCGATATCTCCTGTGGAACATACGCCATATTTAGAGTCTTAAGCAGGGCGTTACGGTGTGCCTCAGAACATAACAGTAATGACAATATAGAAATCTTGGAAGGAGTTTGGTGCAGGTGATCTACTATTTTGTAATCGCTCTTTCGGATAATCCTCATAAACTCTTCGATGTCTTTTTCAAAGGAATTACTAGGCTCCGCCCTCTGCCCGGGCTCTTCGTTTACTACCTGCTTGCCTTTAGCTTTCGCCAAAGCTTCAGCATCATCGTTTTGGAGCATCTGTGGAGCAAAGAGCCTTCCTCTACGGGTAAAACCACCCATTCCTCCTACATTCCCCACACTTGAACCAGTTTCCTTGGGAACCTCCACTTCCTGTTTCTACCCTTGATAATAGACATCAGCTCCGTAATGCCATGGGATCGCTTTTGTACTTTCGTATTGCATAGGACCTGGAATAGTTATAGTCACAGGGGCTATCTGTTCCAGCACAGGGATCTGCATAGGTGCAGGCATAGGAATCTCTGATGGAGTAAAGTAGATAGTAACTGTTGAGACCGTATCATCCTTCTTCCCCATCTGATCAAACTATAGACGACCCTTATCCATCATCATCTGAAGGCACTTCCTCAATTCATCACAGCCGTTCATCGCGGTCAAATATTCTGAACAATTTTCCTGACAACCAGGGAACACGCCCCCTTTCAACAAACGCCCTTTCACCACTGCCAAAGGTGTCCTGACACGATTAACATCTGTCACCAGATTCAAGCCTCTATCCTCCTCTATTGCATTGACCTTTGGTCTACCATGCGGGGGCATGAGGTTTTGAATCACATTAGGATTAGGAGCGAAATTGATAGCTTTCGAATCAACCAGGTCCTGAACTACGTGCTTAAAAGCTTTGCAGTTCTCTATATGGTGGCCGGGCGCACCCGAATGGAATTCACACTTCACATTTGCATCATAGCCATAAGGTAGCTTGTCTGCTGGCGGTGCCAGTGTTCTCAACTGTACCAACTTTAAGCGGAGCAAATTCTGCAACATCTGGGCATATGTCATAGGTAAAGTGTCAAAGTGACGATCACTCATTCTCTGCCTCGGTTGGTATTGTCTTTGAGATTGTGGCTGAGATTCGGCAGCCAGAATCGGAATAGTCACAACTGCTGCTTGATGGTACGGGCCCTGACATCCTTTACCTTTGCCCCCCTGCCCGTAGGCAGCACTAGTTTCACCTTCACGCTTCTTCGAGCCATTCCCAAAAATCCTCTTTGCATTGGAAGAGCCTGCCCCGCTTCCATCTTGAATTTTCCCTAATTTCAGTACATTTTCAATTCTCTCTCCAGCAATTACAATGTCAGAGAACCCAGTAGACGGACATCCAGCCAAGCGCTCTACATATGGGCCCTGTAAAGTATTCATAAACATATCAGCCATTTCCCTTTCCATCAACGGGGGTTGTACTTGAGCGGCTAACTCACGCCACTTTTGGGCATACTGTTTGAAACCTTCTTTCGGATCCTGTGTCATATTCTGCAATTAGATACGATTAGGGGCCATGTCAATGTTGTACTAGTATTGTTTCAAGAAAGCATCACCCAAGTCCCTCTAGTTCCTGATATAAGCTCTTTCCAACTTCATGTACCATTCCAATGAAGCTCCTGACAGGCTATCCTGAAAGAAGTACATCCACAGCTTTTCATCGTCAGAATATGCAGAAATTTTCCTGAAATATACCTGAATGTGAGTCTTAGGACAGATACTGCCATTATACTTATCAAAGGTTGGGGGCTTAAACTTTGGAGGGATTATCATCCCTTGCACCAGCCCCATGTCAGCAACATCAATCCCTATGGAGTTTTGACATTCTATAGCTCTTACCTTCTCAGCCAATGCTTCATACCTTTTATCATCATTATGAACTCCCATGTCAGCATTTAGTATGGAGAACTAATCATCTTGATGGTCCTCTATCTGTTGATTAATATGGCCAACGCCACCAGGAGCTCCGCCAGGAGGATCAACTGCCGCTCCGCCAGGAGGAATAACTGCCGCTCCACTAGGAGGATTGTTAGCATTGGGGACTTCCACTTCCAACCTTTGAACTACAGTCCTCAAGTCTTGCTGCCCCTGGGCTATGCCCTGCATAAGGATCATGAACTGCTCCATACGGGTCCTCATTTCAGTGAGTTCTGCCTGCACATGTTCCATGATTCTGGCTTAATTTTGTCGAGTCGCGTAGCGATGAATGTTGAGATCAACTATTCTACCTGCAACCAAATAAGGGTTAGAAACTCTCTGGGACGAGTACCTATTATGTAAAATGATATGTTATGAAATGTATGCATATGCCATGTCTTTCATTTCCAGGGCTTTTCACCCTAATTCCAGTCTTAATCACAAGAAGCTGAGCAATATACAAACATGTTAAGATAAATTCTTTGAGAAGAAACGTGCTGTGATAAAGTGTTGTGATAATGTGCCGGTGAACAGAAAACTGCTAAGGAACCTTTTCTGAGTAAACCAATCATTTGAATTAACAGAGAGCCAAAAAGTGTTGAAGCATTCTACAACGAGTTTGTAAACTGGAAATACATCAAGCAATTGGCTCCATCAACAAGCTTGATGGTAACCACAGTACATCAACAAAATTGCACTAGGAAAATAAAGAGGAAACTATCAATCATTCAGCTCCAAATCTTTCAGCTTCTTGCTAGAGTACTTGATTTCTTCAAAGAGTATTCTGGTGCGCTGATGGTTTGACCTTTCAATAATTTCTTTGATCAAAATTTCCCTCTTCTTCAGAGCTTCAGCTAATGAATCCACGTGCATCAAGAGGGCTTCATCATCACTCACCTGCTTAGGCTTTTTCACACCAACTCGTCTCTTGAGTTCCCCTACTTCTGCCATAGCATCTTCAAGTTCCTTCTTGGAAGCTTTCAACTCATTTTTAACCCTCTCCAACTGCTCTTGGCTTTTACCGGAGTCTTCACGATGCTTTCTTCATTGTTCATGTGCTCTCTAGAGTTCATCGTCTTTGGTTTTTAGCTGCTCTCGCAGCTCTGCATTCTCAATCCTAACTTCGTCCCATGCTTGCTGAAGTTTGGCGAGCTTGGCTTTTGTTTGGGCCAAAGACTGTTTAGTCTATTTATAAGTTAGAGCAGAAGTTTCAACAGCCATACTAACTTTCTGGTAGTGCCGGGCTCTGTCGGTAAAATCTTCTTCTCTTGCTGCTAAGATTTTTTCTACATCTTGGGCTTTCCGTTCCAATTCCTTGTTGGTATGTAAAGTGTCTTGAAGATGGCTGCTCAAATCAGAATTCTCCCCTCGAAACTCTTTCACCAAATTCTGCAATTTGTTGAATTCCTCCATGGCCACTGTGGTAGGTTGTTCCGGCATCACTGGATACAAAGGTGGCTCACGTGAAAAAGGCAAGAGAACTTCTTCAACCTTCCTCTGGATCCACTATGTATACTTTGGATAGGCTCTACAATCACCCTTTCCAAAAATAGTCTTCCCAGTCTTATGGATGTGCCCCCAAGCGTGCACTGCCTTCTTTAGCACCTCTGTATCTTCACTCCCTTTAAAGAACAAGGATTCTTCCATATGTTGGTCTCCAGGAGGGTTCCTTGAGGCATATCCAAATTGCCTGATAGCCAGGATAGGGTTATAATTAATTCCCCCTTTCCTGCCGATTAAAGGCATATTCGGAAAATTCCCACAGCTGGTAATAATCTCTATTCCTCGCAACTGATGGTCGAACCAAACAATATTATTAGTAGCCAACCCCATTATCCGTTTAGACCACTTTAGAAAATCCTCCGTGTCTACAAAGGTGCCCGTCTGAGGTAAATGCTTCAAAAACCAGTTGGATAAGAGTGGGGTATAGCAGTTGACTTGTCCTCCCCTTCTTTTCTCATTCTTAAAATGTACGGAGTGGTAGAAATCACCCAACAGAGTAGGAACCAGATTTTTTAAGACAAAAACTCTTACTGCGTGCATATCCACAAAGTAGTGTTGGTTAGGAAACAAAATAATACCCTAAATACACAAGGCCAGGATAGAATTGTAGACTGCCCAATTCTTGGCGTTAGAACACTCTTGAGCTTGGTTAGCAAGAAACTCTAAGTGAAAACCCTTAATTCCATTCTTATTAGCAACATTTCTCTTCAGCACTGATTGTTGCAACTGTAAGGCAGTTGCAATTTATTCTATGATAGGGTGATCTTCCAAAAAGAATGGTACTATTGATTTGACTGAGATATCCAGGATGAACGACAACTCCTCCGACGTAGGCATCAAGATATACTCCGGAAAGACAAAGCATCTCAACGACGGCTCATAGAACTGTAGCAATGTGTGGAGAGCATCATGCTCATACTTTGTAATGTTATGGACCATTTTCACCAATCTCCCATATTTCCTTTGGAAGAGGATAAGAACACCCGGGTCAACCTTGGCTATCACCTTGTGAAGTAGATCCAACGTTGGCTCTGGAAATCTGTAAGCGAAATTATTCTTCCTCTTAGCATTCGTCTCCGTCGAACCCATTGACTGGAATCAGAGGTAAAATGAGCACCTGGAAATGATAAACATGAATGTTATGATATGATAATGCAATGCAAAAGGCACGGTATTAGAGTGCCGCGTGTCTGTGCAGGACTGTGAATAGTGTCAGTGTAGATCTGAGAATAATCATAGAACTGTGAACAAGAACCGTCTGACTATAGGATGAATATTCCCTTTTTGTGTGATAATATCAGAAAACCGGGTATGTGGGAGGTTATGGTTACCTGCAAACCTGCAAACACCCGCCCCTTCTCACATGTGGGTACTAGAAAGGCAAGGATCCTCAATATCACGGACTCTCAGGTCGAGAAATGATGATACGTCCACCATTTCTGGTTTGGCATCATCACTAATCGAGGAGGCCTCAACTGATTCCCCTAAAAAAGGATATCCTATAGCAAGTTCCCAGCATTGGGTCCTCGGATCGAGAAGTGTAATGGGTTTGCCATTTCTGGTCTGCCATTATCATATCTCGGGAGGAGAGGCGTTACTGAGTCCTCGGGAATGGTCGCCAGAGTCGACAGCTTCCTAGGTTAACACCCCGAAATGCACAAGACGCGCAAATCAGAACATCTCCCAAGAAAACCTCGTCTGGGTGTTGGTTTCATGTAAACCATACGTACCAAGATGCTACGTAGGCCACACTACTTTCCACTCTAGTCCTATGTGTATACTCAAGCCTGTGTAATGGGCTTATCTCTCAGAACACCCATCCCACCATACAGAAAAACAAGCATAGTCCAGCACAAACAATATGTATGGCGACAGTAAATGGAAAGCAAGTAAATGTAATAAAACAATAAACATGCAATAATTCCATAAATAAAGCAAGTAAAGCAAAAAGATAAAACACCCTATAATCTAAAACAAACAAGCGTTAGGATTGACTCGCTTAGGGAACCAGGTCCCCAGCAGAGTCGCCAGCTGTCGCTCCCGGGATTTTCATCCAAGTACAAACCCGAAAGTGGCGCGGAAACAGAGTCGCCAGTAATGTGTATTTATCCCAAGAGAGGGAAAGGAAACACTGCATAAACCTGAGGGAAGGGAAAGGCATTGTCTGGCGACCAAGAGAAACGGGTAAGGGAGTCGGTTACGCGAGGGGAAGGTATTAGCACCCCCACGTGTCCATCGTACTCGATGGGATCCACGCTTGTTGTCTTGATCAAAGGGTGTCGTCATCTGGAGCTCCACGGCTACTGGAAAGGAAAAGGAACAAGTACAAGAAGGAATGAGGAAACGGGGAAGAAAAGGAAAAGAAGTGACTCGGTAGGACGTCCTCGGAGTCCTAGGCCTACGTATTCCCTCGGGAGCGGGAAAGTCAGAGTTAACGTAGTTCGGACACGAACTAGGGGGAGGTTGCTTGCCAAGACATCGCCGTCTTATGCCTACGTATCCTCAATCTAACCAGAAGGAGGAAATCAGAGCATTCGTAGTTTGACTTACGGGTCGAAAAGAGACAAAGAGGTGATAAAGAAAGGTTGTGCTCGGAGAGATCTCGCACGATCTCCTGCCTACGTATCTCCATTAACCAATTAAGAATCAGAACGACGTAGTTCCCCTCACTAGGGATGGCTTTGCTTTGTTTGTATTTTTTAACGGAAGACGCCAAGGTTCGCGTTCCAGCAGTTAGGTGTCGTAGCTCGTTGTACGGAGTCTTAGGCATTTACCTGTTTGCGGTTGAACGGAAGTGACACATCCTTTACGAATGGAGTGAGGAAGACGAGAAGAAAATTGTTGTTTGCTTTTGTCTTTTATGAAGAAGTGTTTTGATTATTTTGTGTTAGTAACACATATTGCACTAAAGTCTATGTCGTAGGATCGAATGCCTCGCATATCTACCCAAGACGGGACGTACACTAAACACTCTAAGTGAAAGAAGATCCTCCACTATCTTATTTCCCACATGTAAGGCTCATGTGCAATACATGTTAATCCTTTATTAGATGTTTTTGATTTTTGTTTTGAGATGAGAAAGAGAGACTCAAAGGTGTTAAGAAAGGAAACAAGTATAATAGGGGAAACTAACAACCCTAAAGTTATCATGCGTGGAGATCCTATGATTATGTGAGGTAATATGAACCACCCAAGTCTAAAAGGAGAGAGGGATAGCACTATATAATTCTTATCCTACCTCAACTTAATCAAAAATTAAGGATGAGCTAGGATCCCTAAGGGATGTGAGAAAGTTCTACACAAAGCAAGCATTATGTCAGCTATTCAAAAAAGAGAATGATAAGTAAAAGAGATGAGAGATGAAAGAAGAGATGAGTATGGATTAACATCCACATACTCAAGTGACTTAGCTCTGCCCCTACACAAAAGGTTAGTGTATAATCAATCACAAGTAATGAATTCAAGTGAAAGAAGCTAAACAAAACACAACTATTTGCTTTAAGAAGACAAATGAAGAAGAAAGTAGAATTCAAACCAAAAGAGAAAGGTCCTAATGGTTGAGGGAGAATCAAAGTCTGTATGTACATGCTAAATGATCCTACTAATATAAGCATACCATATGAAAACAAATGGAAGCAAACTATGTACCAAACAATCACACAAATGCAAATGAAACATTACTAATGCCATATGAATGCAAATGAATCATGAATATGGATGAATGCACATGTGAGCATCAAGGTCAGAATTAAATGGAATTTAAGAATGTATATGAATGTCATTAAATGACCATACAAGTCATGGATGTAAGCATTAAAAGAATAGAGCAAAGAGAAATGAACAAACAACCATTAAAATTCAACAATAATGCATACTTGTAATGCAAGTAAAGGATGAAGATGTAAGATGAAAAATCATGTAATAGGAATGCAAGTCAGTGGCTTATGATATTTAAGATGACAATTGGAGGTCAAGAATGGAAGCATAAAGTCTACACAAGTCTCACATTGAAGCATATTGAAGAAGAAGAACAAACTAGTTCATACAAGTTCAAACTATGCACACACTAGCTAAAACAAACCAAAATGGAAGACCTATAATGTTCATGCACAACTCAAGTCATTACTTGTTAAAAGTTAAGGGCAAAGCACAACCAAAATTGTCAAGTAAAGATGACTTAGGAAATGAATGAAGATAGATGAAGTTAAAATGAGTCAAGAGCATATTAGACATGTCAAGGTCAGAGGCTATTGACATCTAATAGGTCTCATACAAAACCTAAAAGAAATGGAAGACATACATCATATAACGTACAAACAAAGTTAACAAACAATTGTTCAATTTGGAGATGACATACCAAAGTAAGGATGCATGAAACAAATGGGCATTTTTATGAGTCAATTGAGTATTTACAAGTATATGCACATATTATGGGTCATATGAGATCATGTGTAATGGAATGATGCAACAAGTAAAAGCACATTACACAAACAATGGAAACTAGCACAAGTGAACCAATGAAGATAATTTGAGGTCATGTGAATTCAATTAAGTGAAGTGAGGTTGTGAACCACACATGAATGATTAGAGATGATCTAAAACAGAAAGTAAATCAAGTTTTCATGGATGCACAAGATCATGAAGTATTGAGCAAACAAGTGATCAAAGAGAAGCATATAAGGACACACAAGATGTAATACCCCATATTATTTAAATGCTCAATTGGATATTGGATGAGATCAGGTGAGCTTTCGTGTACTCTATCTTTGGATAATTGGATTAATGGAATCCTTTAAGTACTTTAATTATTACCAATTGGGATCAATAGAGCAACTAATGAACTCTAAAGAGATCAATTATTTTATTAAAGGGATTAGTCCAAGAGAGGATTTTACGGTAACTCTAATAATTGATCATTTGGTGTGAGACGATAAAATATCAATTGGAGATATTTTACTCTATTGGATTATATTATATAATATTGGTTTATATATATATATATATATATATATATATATATATATATATATATATATATATATATTTGTTGGAAAGAGGAAGAGAAAGTGCGTGAGAATAAGAAAAGGAACGTGGAAAGGAAGAGAAGAGAAGAGGGAAAGAGAGGAAAAGCTCAAGGAAGAAGAAGAAGCCATGGATCATCATCATCTTCTTCAACCTCCTCTTCGATTATCAGGTGGGTTCTAGTTAGACACTCTAAGTTCTAGAAATATAAGTTTAGAACTTAGGTTAGATTTGAGAGAAAATGATTAAACGGTTAATCCAGGAAATCTAACGGATGAAATACAGTTAAATTGCATAGAATACTTGTTGTTATGTTTGGAACATGTTTTGATTGATATAATATGGATTGGGTATGTTGGATTGAGTTGAATTGAATGGGTTTGGTTGGAAAACCTAAACTTTTCCTAATTGATAAATTGGTATTAAATTTGGAATCATGGTGGATGGCCTTTTAATTGGGAAAATATTGTAGTATGTTGAATTCTGAGACCGGGGCTTTTTACGGAATCGAAATCGGAGGTCCGGAAGGCATTTAACGGTCGAAAACTGAGTTTTAGCAGAATCTGCGCATTTATGCGCTAACCCCCAGGATCATGCGTCGACTCATGATCTCGTGCGCTGACCCAGGAGAAATTCCCAGGTTCATGCGTCGACTCATAGAACCATGCGTCGGCGCATGGTCACAGAATTTTCCAAAACGTCAGATTTTGTTTTCTTCGTAACTTTTGAGCCGTAAGTCCGTTTTGGTCCCCGTTCAAAGCGTTGGAAAGCTATTTCAATGGTATTTGTGATGTTGAGGTAGAAACATAGTTATATGCTATGGATTGATAAGAAAATATGGAAAATTAATGTATGTGTGAATATTGTAGTCCCCGTTTCCACCAAAATTCATGAATCGGGAATCTGATTGATATGGGACTTGAAGCCTTGGAAAGAGAATCCAGTGTGCTATTAAATGGTGATGTTAGACCATGTTTGACCAAGGATGCTTGGTAGAGGATAGTAGTGGCTTGTATTCCTTAAAAATTTGTGTGAACTACTATTGTGTTATGTTTGACATATTATACTATCATGTGGGTTTTATGATTGATATTGTGATATGCTTTGCCTAATATTAATGTTAGCATGATAAGAGAATATGCATGCTTAAAATATGAATTAGGAAGAGTGAGGAAACTTTACCCCATAACAACATAATAGTGGAACCTAGTAATGGCTAGGAATTGTGATAGAAACTTTGGATGGCGATGCTCGTGCATTCATTGACGAGTTCTGGCCTAGAGTAGATAGAGTAATGACAACGCTTGTGCAGAAGAGGCCGAGGCGTGTGTCCATTACCGAATGGTATAGAAATGAGTGAAACACTAGTATGGAACATGTGTGTAAACCTTTGTGGTTTTGTAAAAGGCAAAAGAGGCCTTAAGGCGAATATGGCCTTGTGATTGTCGAATACAATCACGTTGTGTATATGATCACGTGATCGTAGCCGTTTATCTTGAGGTGTAGTTTCGTGAGACTCGAGCTCCTCCTCTGAAACGTATGCACAATTACTTGGCAGGTTTGATTCCCGCGTGTAGTACGAATGGATCCTATATGGTAAAGAGACTTGTGATGGTTAACAGACCATGAGAAGTGATGGTTCACGGTTAACAGGCCGATGATCCTGAATCTATGTCGTATGTCAAGTAACTACAAGGATCCATGACTCGGGTCGACTTCTAGACGTAGAAGCGAACGGGAAAAGGGGATGCCTTGGTAAGGTTATCGATTCGTAAGGAATCTTGAGTTAACAGGCTCAGGACGTAATTCCTTCTGTGTGAAATTTTATGAGTTAACAGACTCATGACATGTTTCCATATAGTGTGAGATTGTGAGATTGTGAACTCAAGGTCATTTCCCTTCCCCTTGACTTGAGTTAGTATTGATAGAACCTTGTAGAGCTGAGAGGACCTATAAGATAGGGAACTCACTGAGATTTGATGTATCTCACCCCACTATAGTTGCTATATTTCAGGTACTTGCAGGTTGATTTACAAGTGGAGCTATGCTTGGATGTTCCAAGTGAAGCTTAGTTAAGCTTATTCCGCTGTGTATTTGTTGTATACAATTGAGGATATTGTACATTGGTCTTAGATTTTATATTTTTGGCTAGTTCCATGTCTTGTACCATAGATTGTATTATGTATTAGAACTGGTCAAGAATGTGAATTATGCCATTAGGCACTTATGATGGTGTTAGTACCAAATAAAATGCTTGTATTGTATTATTCTAGATATATATTATACAGGGCATTACAGTTGGTATCAGAGCCTGGTTGTATTCTCGACCTAGCCTTGAAACATAATAAGTAAATCTATTTCTACCTCTTAAGTGTGTCTTGCCATCATGAATCTTAATATCATGCTATGTAGTGTTGGGCCTGATCAACCTAATACTATGTATGTGATAGGTAGAATCATGGTTGAGCGACCACGAGGACTCCGATGTGTTGTCGGAACTTGTGCTGTGAGGGAAGGCTCAAGCCAAGAGTTAGTAGTGATGAGCTTTGGTCAGCTTAGTTGAGGTCTTAGTAGAAGTTGGCTTTGAGTAGCATGGAATTGAAGAGTGATGTGTTGTTCAAGTAATCCTTTGGAAAGGATGGAGTCTGGAAGTTAAGAATCTCTAGCGGACGATTGGTTAAGGTATTGAGGAATATGTAAAATCACTAGTAGAGTTGGATTGACCACTGGTATGGACGAGGATTTCAAGTAATCTCATTCCGTGGAAAAGAAAAGTTGTTTTGTGGAATGTATGACC
The DNA here is from genome assembly GCA_022829125.1 of Lathyrus tuberosus. Lineage (NCBI taxonomy): Eukaryota > Viridiplantae > Streptophyta > Magnoliopsida > Fabales > Fabaceae > Lathyrus > Lathyrus tuberosus. Next base: position 1,154,050 of record JALAZF010000532.1, on the reverse strand, counting down.
TAAGGTCCGGAAGTGAGATAAGTATTGGTGCTTCAGTTTCTAAGGTCGCCATGGTATCTTGAATGGACGAGAGTACCTTAAGGAATGTGTTTGGAACAATATCTTCCGACTGGTTAAAAGTTGAGGGTCAAGAACGTTCGACTTTTATGGGAACCTAAAGTAGTAGAGAAGTCTGAGAAGGAAACACAAGGATGTGTTTACATGCTTCAAGTGAAATAAGTATGTGCCGGACGAAGAGTGGGTGATGAATTGAGTATCTTTAGTTATGAAGGGAGATCAAGTTCAGGTTAATACTTTAAGCTTTTTGTTGTCGGTAAGAGACTAATTGGGAATTTGGAATTTTTTAAATTACCCAAGGAACCATATAAGGTATTGTGTAGGAGAAAGAATGAACTTCATCTAATAATAGAAAGTGTAGTGATACGGACCAGAGAAGTTTGTATTAAGAAATAGAGTAATTGTAAGTTCCTGGATTGGATGGAATTTTGGTAAAACAACAAGGTGTTCAATGTTGATGTCATGGTGTTGATGTTGCAGCATTGAGTCTTAGTACTGGGCTGTACTAAGTTGTGAAGGTTAACTATGTTTGATGTCATGGGCTTGATGTCATAACATTGCACTTAACACTGGGCTGTGTTAAGGTTGCTAGTTGCTGAAGTGGATGTCTGATGTCACATAGGTGATGTTGTAACATCAGACCTGCAGAACTGAAGCTAATGACAACATGGGCTTGTTGTTATTAGGGTCGCGTATTAGCTGGAATTGTGGAGAGTGTTGACTCGTTGGATGAGAATATCTTGGGCTAGATATTTTCTGTTACATGGGAGATTTGATTGCAGGGTTGTTGGAGAATTAAAAGGTGGAAGATTTAAAAAGATTTTGGGGATAAAATCTGTTTTAAAAGATTCAGTTTTTAATTAACAAATCTGATCAAATATTGTGACAAATCCAATCCAAATTCAAGCAGCTATATAAAGCGCACAAGACCAAGGAAGAAGGTACAGAAAACAGATTGAAGATCAAGAGCTGGAGGCTTAGAGTCTAGGGTTTGTTTAGAGTACTTGTAATCACACTATTCTAGGTTTGAATAGGTGTTGAATTTTCTGTCCTCTCTAGAAGCTGTGAAGCAATAGAGAGTTGTTGATTGATCGAAGCTAGGAAGCAAGATCAAGGGATCTCAAAGAGGTTGTTCTTTGAGTGTTTTAGGGGATTGAGTAGTGTTCTCATATCTAAGTGGTTTCTTAGGTAGAAAGTCACTAGTAGAGTATAAGTTTAGGAGATTGTCAACTGGTGTGTTGAGTCTGTAAATTATATCTACAAGTAGTGAATTTCATCCCTGGATTGGTAGCCCCCAGACGTAGGTAGTTAGACCGAACTGGGTGAACAATTCCTTGTGTTTTTCCTGTTGCTTATTCTGTCCATTATTGCAGAGTGTGTTATTGTGACATCACACCTTAACATCACACGTCTGATACCAGAATTTTAATTGGTATCAAAGCAGGCATCCTGTCTGTCTCTGGGTGAGATCTAGGGAAGTACTTTCTGGTGAAAGATGGACAAAGAGGTTGGAGGATTTGTCAACAGACCCCCTATCTTGGATGGCTCAAAATATGAGAATTGGAAGCCTCGAATGACTACTTTTTTAAAGTCATTAGACAGCAGAGCTTGGAAGGCTGTCATTAAAGAGTGGAAAGCTCCAGAGGTATGTGAGAAAGATGAGGCTGGCAAGGATAGAAAAGGCACCTCAAAGCCTAAGCCTGAAGAAGAATGGACCAAGGAAGAAGATGAGCTTGCCCTAGGGAATTCAAAAGCCCTAAATGCTATCTTCAATGGGGTTGACAAGAACATATTCAGGCTGATCAACTCATGTGAAACTGCTAAGGCTGCTTGGGATATTTTGAAGGCTACTCATGAAGGCACATCTAGAGTTAAGATGTCTAGACTTCAGCTTCTAACATCTAAGTTTGAAAGCTTGAAGATGAAGGAAGATGAGACTATTCATGACTTCCACATGAGTGTTCTTGAGCTGTCAAATGCATCCAGTGCTCTTGGTGAGAAGATGACAGAAGAGAAGCTGGTGAGAAAGATTCTTAGGTCCCTCCCTAAGAAGTATAAGATGAAGGTAACAGCCATTGAAGAATCTCAAGACATCAGCAAGATGAGAGTTGATGAGCTTATTGGATCTCTTCAAACATTTGAACTTGGGCTGAATGAGGAAGAACCAGAAAAGAAGCCTAAGAGTATAGCTTTAGTCTCCACTCCTGCAGCAGCTAAAGATGATGAGTCCCAGGAGGATCTGCCTCAGGCTATAGTTATGTTGGGAAGGCAATTCAACAAGGTGTTCAAGAAGATGAACTATAACTACAGGCCTAATGTCAAGAACATCTCCTCTGACATCAGTAAGTCAAAAGAGAAAGGTGAAGAGAAGACTGTCCAAGATAAAGGTGTCCAGTGCTTTGAATGTGAAGGGTATGGACATGTCAAAAAGGAGTGTCCCACATTCTTGAAGAAGCAAAATAAAGGCTTGACAATTTCCTGGTCTGACTCTGACAGTGAAAGTGAAAGTGAGTCAGCAAAGCATGTTGCAGCTTTGACAGGAATTGTTGAATCTGATGATGATAGTGATGGAGAAGTCACTTATGATGAGCTAGCTTCAACCTACAGAGAGCTGTGTTTTAAGCGTGCTGAAGTCTGTCAAGAAAACAAGTGCCACAAGCAACAGATTGCTCAGCTTGAGAATGAAAAAGCTGATCTGGAAAATGAAGTGGTGTTAGTAAGAGCTCATCTTGATCAAATGACCAAGTCTGTTAGGATGCTGAACAGTGGTACAGACACTCTTGACAAGATTCTTCAGACGAAAAGGATAGCTGGAGACAGGACTGGATTAGGATTTGTGGTTGAGGGGAAAGTATCTACTGAAGCAAGCACTTCAGGAACCAAAGTGGAGATGTCTCAACCATTGTTTCAACATCAGCCAAAGGTGCAGGATCCTACTCCTAAGAAAGCTGAGGTTTCACAACCTAAGAGGATTGAGAAGAAGACTGGTCCTTATCAGAAGAGAAAGCAGCCACAAAGAGCTAGTCAGTATATGCCCCCACAATACCATAAGAGCATGCAAGCTGCTAGGTTCAAACAGGGCATGTCACATCAGATGTCTCAACGTCAGGTCAACGGGTATAGTCATGGTTTTAGATTCAACAATGCTGTACCTTACAATTATAGGAGGAGGAAGCCTCATCACCATGGGAGACAGCCTAGAAGACATCATCGTCAGTTCAGGAGACAGTCTACCTATGGTAAAAGACATCAGCTCGGGAGAAGACAACATTATGAGTGGCAGCCACAACTTTATCATCAAGATGGGAGAAGGTTTAACCACTTCAGAGATGATAGAATCAGATGCTTCTATTGTGGAAGGTATGGACATATGCAGTACTCTTGCTACAAGCTGCATGGATACCCTCAGCCTCAAAACAGATGGAGGGAGGATAGGCCCAAAGTTGTTAAACAATGGGTACCTAAGGAGAAGGTGAAGTGCTTATTGGCTCACATGGCTGACAAGGAGTTTAAAGAAGAAACATGGTATTTTGACAGTGGGTGTTCCAAACACATGTCTGGATGTAGATCCATGTTTGATGATCTTAGGCCTTGCCCCTCTCATGAGGTCATGTTTGGCAATGGAGGAAAAGGTATTGTTGCAGGAGTTGGGAAAGTCCAAGGTGATGGTAGACCTGAACTTGACAATGTTATGTTTGTCAATGGCTTAAGTGCTAATCTAATCAGCATAAGTCAGCTATGTGATGAAGGGTACAAAGTCTGCTACTCAAAGGATGAGTGTCTGGTGACAAGTGAGAAGGATGAAGTGGTCATGAAAGGAGTCAGAACCAGAAACAATTGTTATTCTTGGATACCCATAAGGGTTAGCCCCACTGTGGATGACAAGACTGATGCTTTAACATTAGGTTGTGACATCAAGTATGAAGGGATACTGAAAGGTCAAACTGAGCTAATGAGCTCTAGGGTGAATCATTTTAAATTTTTAAAAGGAAAGGTTTCGTGGAGGGAAAACTTTAGTAATTGGAACCAAAATAAGGGGCCTTACCATATTAATATCACATCAAGACCTTCCAAAAACATCTCATCACAACGCCTCATCTTCCTAAATCTTAACAACATAGAGAGTTTTGTTCTAAACCTGGCCTGTTTCAAAGGAATGATGTCTTCCAAGAACTCTGAACCGGCACGAACTAGGGTTCCCTCCGAAAATGACCTAGGCAATGATGAACACGGTTCTGGTGCTCCTTCTGAGTCAGATAACCCTAAATCCTCCCCTACGAATAAAACTGAAGGCAGGACATCATCATCCCAAGCTGTTGAAGAGAAGTTTAATGTAGACTTGGAGTTGGAACAGCTTACCACCAAAATCCTGGAGAAGGGGATACGCGTAAAAGGGATTTCTGTCCCTCTAAGGCAAATGGCTGCTGAGAAGGTCGCCACTCAAGAGGACAAAGATCTTCAAAAGGATGAGGGTAAAGATCCTGATGTCAATGGAAATGTCAGAACATCATCCCCTAGGGAAGCTAGTCACAAGGGTAAAGAGAAGGATCAGGTCGAGGTCATTGAGATTGAGGACTCATCTGGTGATGTGAAAATTGGAAGAAGGAAGGACAAGAAAAGGGCCTCAAGTAAAGATTCTCCAAAATCGTGGAGCAAAGTTGACAAGGAGGGCAAAAAGAGGAGAATCAGCAAAGAGTCTGAGTCTGAGAGCGATGCTCAAGACATCGACCCAACTGATAATCAAGTACAAAATCACTATGGAGCCATGTGGAATTATGTGCCTCAAAGAAAGATTGCACTGGAAAGAGAGGTAGCTGCAGAAGACACTGAAATTACTGACCTAATTGAGTGTGCTGGTCTGCGAAGGACTGTGACAAGGTTGACCAATTGTTATGATGGGCTGGTCAGAGAATTCATAGGTAATATTTCTGAATCCATAAACAACAGCAAGAATCGAGCCTTCAGAAGAGTTACCTTCAGAGGAAAATGTGTATGGTTCTCTCCTAAAGTGATCAATGGCTACTTAGGAAGAAGTGAGGAAGAATGTGAAAAATTGGAAGTCTCCAACAATGTGATATGTAAAGAAATCACTGGTGGTCAGGTAAAAGTTTGGCCAGAAGATGGAAAGCTGCAAACCAGGTTGTTGAGTGTCAAATATGCCATTCTGCACAGAATTGGTGCTGTCAACTGGGTTCCTACTGCGCACAAGACCACAATTTCGGTGGAACTAGGGAAGATAATCTATGCTGTAGGGACAAAGCAAAGAATTGACTATGGCTCCTACATCTTTGATTACACTGTTAAGCATGCTGCTACTATGAAGATACCAATTGCTTTTCCCTCTCTCATTTGTGGGATTATCTTATCTCAACAGCCTGGAATTCTACAGCATTGGGATATAGCTTGCACAAGGAAGCCTGCCTTGTCAGTCCATTCCAAATTGTTTGAAGTGAAACATGTTTCTGACAATGTCAAGACATCTGCTTCAACATCACAACAGCAGCCAGCCAAGACAGGGTTAATTTCAGAACTGGAAGAGGCTTGCAAGGAGTTAGATGAAGTCATCAAAGTTAGTACTGAAAGGAAACAAAAATTTGAAAGACTTGTCATGACTCTGAAAATGGTAGCAAAGGAAGGTGGAGCAGTCAACACTAGCAAGGATGATGAAGGACCTGGTGATAAAGGAGAAAGTGAGGAGCTCAGCTCTGATGAAGACTAGCTTACTACCTTGCTGTTTTTTTTGGTAGTTAGTAGTTTAGTTTTCTTGCTTTGTTGTTTTGCACTAAATGTGCTTGCTTTGTAATTTGAATATTGTGCTGGTTTATACACCTATTTTTGTTCTATGATTTGTTTTGCCTATTTGCTGACTGTGAGGCTAACAATGAGGGCTAGTTTAGGAATAACTTTATTGGGATAGTTGTCTAATTATGGCTAAAAAGGGGGAGAGTTAAAAATTGCCATGAGGAGAAGAGTAGTTGCTGCTAAAAGAATAAAAATAAAAGGTGTTTAGTTGAAAAGTAATGATGCAGCTGTGGAGGGGGAGTATAGACAGCATAGTTGTAGAGCTGCTAGTGAAGAATTCATAACAATTGGAGAGTGCAGCAAAGCAGACATCAAGGGGGAGATGTGCTGCACATTATGAGCTACTAAACAGCTGTGATGCTGGTTCGAGTTTTTGAGGGGGAGCACCAATTGGCTGTTGTCAATAATGAAGATGGTGCTGCAGCAGATCAAGTAATGAAGACTATATGAAGATTGTCAAACTGCTGCAAGTTAAAGTTTCAAAATATTGAAGATATTCCGCTGCTGAAGTCTCTGAAGATGCAGAGATTGTTTTAGCCAAAATTAGCCAAAGGGGGAGATTGTAAGTTCCTGGATTGGCTGGAATTTTGGTAAAACAACAAGGTGTTCAATGCTGATGTCATGGTGTTGATGTTGCAGCATTGAGTCTTAGTACTGGGCTGTACTAAGTTGTGAAGGTTAACTATGTTTGATGTCATGGGCTTGATGTCATAACATTGCACTTAACACTGGGCTGTGTTAAGGTTGCTAGTTGCTGAAGTGGATGTCTGATGTCACATAGGTGATGTTGTAACATCAGACCTGCAGAACTGAAGCTAATGACAGCATGGGCTTGTTGTTATTAGGGTCGCGTATTAGCTGGAATTGTGGAGAGTGTTGACTCGTTGGATGAGAATATCTTGGGCTAGATATTTTCTGTTACATGGGAGATTTGATTGCAGGGTTGTTGGAGAATTAAAATGTGGAAGATTTAAAAAGATTTTGGGGATAAAATCTGTTTTAAAAGATTCAGTTTTTAATTAACAAATCTGATCAAATATTGTGACAAATCCAATCCAAATTCAAGGAGCTATATAAAGCGCACAAGACCAAGGAAGAAGGTACAGAAAACATATTGAAGATCAAGAGCTGGAGGCTTAGAGTCTAGGGTTTGTTTAGAGTACTTGTAATCACACTATTCTAGGTTTGAATAGGTGTTGAATTTTCTGTCCTCTCTAGAAGCTGTGAAGCAAAAGAGAGTTGTTGATTGATCGAAGCTAGGAAGCAAGATCAAGGGATCTCAAAGAGGTTGTTCTTTGAGTGTTTTAGGGGATTGAGTAGTGTTCTCATATCTAAGTGGTTTCTTAGGTAGAAAGTCACTAGTAGAGTATAAGTTTAGGAGATTGTCAACTGGTGTGTTGAGTCTGTAAATTATATCTACAAGTAGTGAATTTCATCCCTGGCTTGGTAGCCCCCAGACGTAGGTAGTTAGACCGAACTGGGTGAACAATTCCTTGTGTTTTTCCTGTTGCTTATTCTGTCCATTATTGCAGAGTGTGTTGTTGTGACATCACACCTTAACATCACACGTCTGGTACCAGAATTTTAGTAAGTATCTTGGATCTAAAGAAATCTTAGTAAGATGGTTTTATATTTGGACTTAAGAGGACTACCGTGGAGAGCAAGGTAAACGCGATGTGGAAAACGGTATTAACGGTATGTTATGAGAAAGTTACACATTAAAAGTAAGACCAAGCGTAGTAGTAGCACCGTGGTCACAAGTGTACGTGATGGATTCTCATTCTTGAGGCAAGTATGAAGGGACGTACTTTGTGGAGCAGTAAGTGTTGTGTCCTAAGAAGTAAGATCGTGGTAAAACAACGAGAAGCAATCGGGACTTATTACGGACTAAGTGTAAATGATGGAACGGTTCATACCAGAAGGGTTTTGTAAATAATTGATGAGAATTGTCGGTTGCGAGTCTTCCATTAAGTAATTTGGTGTAAGTATGATGTGCAATGGATATTGAAGGGTAATAAATTCCGATTAATGTGTATGACGTGATGGAAAAGTTCTTTAAGAGGGTGCATTACCCCGATTTATTTACAAGTATGGAGAAACTTCTGTATTTGTGAATGATTGGATCATTTGGAATCTACCTTTTGTTGGACTAAGAACGTTGTTTTGTTAATTCTCTCCAAGGAGTTCAAGTGAGGGAATAAGGTGGTATGCTTGATATGTTATGTCCATCGCTTTTGCGGTATCGTATAGTGGTTGTGTGTCGGGTTTTGCTTGTGGACGAATTAAGTTGAACTGTGGCTAAACTTTAGGATGTCGTCATTATTGACTTCCAGCCAGTGTAGTTGTCTGAGCAGAGAATGAACTATCCCGCTGAAGTTTTGTAGCATGACCACGACAGAATTTGGAATATACCTTGTCACTTGGTTGGAGTGTGTCGTCGACTTTGTCGGCTTTACCTTGAGGGGATCGTGGTTAGTGAATGTTATGAAAGTTAAGAAGCCACAAGTGGAGAATGATAATTCAAGTTAGAACAAATCAGGGATGGCTTGAATTAAGAAGGAGCTGGTTTTCAGTTTCTGCAGCAGTGTTAACCGATTAACACAATGGGGTTAACCGATTAACACGTGCAAGGATGGTATTTTGTGCTGAATTTTAAGAAGTTAACCGATTAGCTCAGAAGGGGAATCGATTAACATGTGTGTAAATTATGGAATCCCTTAGGAACCATCATCTGTGTTTTGTTACCTTTTGTTGCTCCGAGTGGGGAGTATTGTGCGAACGTAAACTGAAATTGCAAGTAAATGAAAGACGGATTTGTGTTTTGAAATCGGAACTCGTGGAAGGGTGTTACTTAGTCGATCATCTGTTTAGATGACAAAGGAATTTAACCTCGAGGAAGTAATCTTATGAACTGAGTTGAGTATGAGAAAGTCTTAGGTGCATTTTTATTATTACCGTTGAGAACTTTAAGGACGAAGTTAGAGATGCTCACAAAGTCTTTATCTCACAAGGAATGTTTTGGTGTTAGTAAAGTATGAGCGGTTAGTCAGAGTTAGTATTTTTTATCTTCCGCGAATTCATGGAATCAGATTTAGACTCTGCGAGAGTAGTGCCAGGTGTGTACAGTTGTACTTTAATCAGAAGTAGGGATTTGAAAGTTATCTTTCCAAGTACGAGTAAGAATTGGACGTTCCTAAGTTAAACATATAACTTGGACCGTTTATAGAACATAACGATTAAGGAAATTGGATTTAATTGAGAAACGTGGCATGAACTTCGAAAGTGTGGGTGTTGTGGAGTGTTGCATGTGGATTGGTGAGTAGTATGTAAACTCACAATTTCGCTTTGAATGGTTTAAGTTTTGATAAGTGGTGACTTGTTTATGATTGTAGTTCTATGTTGGTTTTATGTTGGTATTTGGTTGAGATCTCGAATCAGCAAGGAACCTTGAGTAAGTCAGAAAACCGTAAGAATAATTGATAGGGAATGTGGTAACCAGAACCGAAGGTTGTTAAACTACTTTTGGATGAATTATTTAAATTTTGAATGAATTTGGAGTTGTTTATGTTATGATTGCGACAGTGTAACTCCTGTACTAATAAAAAACATTAGGTCTAGTACCTTCACTCACCAATCAAAACTGAGGTCCAGTACCTCACCAAAAATCAACAAATACTCTCTCTCAAACATTCCCAAAGAAGAAACTTTCCCATTTACAGATAAACACCATCAAGTATAAAGTGGAACCTAATTGCTAACAACCTGTGGATAACCACATATAGGATGGGTAATTGACAACTCCCATTGTATAACCTGACCCCGAACTCCCCGATCTCTCTTAGCGTTTGTTTAGTTAAATAATCGCGTGCAAGGTTAGTTTTAGATATCTTCCCTTTCCCTTCCAGGTTCACGGGATAAATAAGAAATCATAAAGTAGCACCCCTTCCCCGCCGTTGCGGTGAGGAAGAACCCATTTGCAATAAGGTGGTCGCGTCACCGACGAAAATCACACGCTACAGTAAAATGGCGACTCTGCTGGGGAGTCCCGTTAGGATCTGTCTTACCTTAGTCATCATTCGTCCCCATTTTCAAACAGAAAAATGGCGACTCTGCTGGGGAGTCATTTTGTCTGTTTAGGATTATAGACTAGAATTCCTAAGAGGTCTAGGATGTTAGTTTTAGTAATTAATATATATATATATATATATATATATATATATATCGCTTTTCCTAATTGATATCCGTGTTTATTTTCCTGTCAATGGGAATGCGAGTGCTGTCGCATGTGGAAAGTATGAGTGATACCTAAGATAAGTGATGGCATAGACGGGCGGTCTTACAGGGAGTGAATCCCGAATAAGCTATCCCGGTAGACCACCAAATCAGTGGAGATAGCCTTTACGGATTCAACATCTAACGACTTCGTTTGTGAAAGCAGATTGTCCGATTGTGGTGTCCATGAAACTGAGGATTTAGTAGACATTAACCATGTGGCCATTTGGTAGTGCGGTAGCTATCGAAAATAGTTGACACGCGATACTACACTCAATTGAGATTACCCTAGGATGCTACAGCTCACTCAGGTGAACCAGCTTGCTGTTGTTATCCCTAGGGGTGTAAGACCCGTATATTTTAGTCCGTATGATATTATGATGTTTTATCATTTTAATCGGTTTTTCTACTAAATTTGGAGTAGCGAGCAGATTATACCCGATATTTCTAGGGTGTTCGGTTGTGGTCTGGATTGATCCACGTGGTTTCTTTTTAATTCAATCAGACTTTTTCTATTGGCACGGTAGTTATATTGGATTCCGAATGTTTCTATGTTTTCAAAATTTCAAAAATGTGTTTCTGCCGATTTTTGGGAAAACGGGCAAATTATACCTGTCGTTTAAATTTTCACGGACTCCGATTGTCGTCAAAATTTAAATGGGAGTTTTATATATCGCCGATATTGAGAATTTAATCTCAATATATCTTTCTGAGTTAAGGAACAAAAATTTATTCGGAATAAAATTTATTCGAAAATTTTGGGTGGTTTTAATTAAAATGCGACGGTGAAATTTTTCGGTTTTCATAAAAAGTTGTTCGTGAGCGAGTTACGACTCGTCTGAGTCAGAACATTTTTTAAGTGTGAGACATTAAATATCTAGATATTTTTGGGTTATACTATTATTTTATGTTTTTAAGATAAGATCTTTTAGATTTTTTTGTTGAGATATTATTATTAAATCCATTAGATATTTTGTTGAGATATTATTATTATATCCATTAGATATTTTTGGCGGGTATATTGTAATTTTATTCTTGACTTTTATTTTATAATATATCTTTTTTCATCGATGTTTTCGTTTGATCGCGTTTTGAGAGCGTTTAGGAGATATTTAGGCGAAAGGGTAAAACGGTAATCTTGCGGGTTAGATATTTTAGAAAAGGATATGATGGGGATTAAGTGGAAAGTTTAGATTATATATATATAGAGAGATTAGAGAGAAAGAAAGTAAAAGGAAAGAAAAGAAGAGGAAAGAAAGGAGAAGAGGAGAAAGAGAGAAAAGAGGGAAAAATGGGGAAAACATCCGAATCGGAGCCGGATCTTCGATTAAATCGGGTAAGTTTACTAAACTCGATTATCCTACGATAGTATATGTATATGTAGGTGTTTGTTTGGTTGGTTTTGGTTAGAAAATGTTAGGTTTTACATATTTGAGCAAAATTGGTAAAATCGATAGAAATTGATGTTTTCACGGATGAAATTCGAAATAAATTGCATAGTTTAGTCGAGGAATGTTAGGCCGTGATTATTGAAACTTGTAAGATTGAATTCGGGTGATTTCGTAACTTTGGACATTTTTGAGAAATGAGGGTTTTAAGAATTGAATCGAAAACGGACGTCGTAGAAATCGTGTTTAATGGTTCTAATTCACTGCTATATGTTAGGTGAGTACGAGTATGTGGTTATTTCGAAGAAAATAATTGAATCGGTCGGATTTGCGGGTGGAAAGGCCAAAACCCGTAGGTTTTCAAGGCAAAAGGGGGGTTTTCGACGAAAACTTCGAAAATTCATATCTTTTGATCCGTAAGTCGGTTTTGATCCCCGTTCGAAGCGTTGGAAAGCTAACGGGGTGTTCTTTCTATTAAAAATGGTTTGGAGGGCAAGAGATGATTTTAGTTTTTTGTGGTTTTGAAAAAGTGTTGGGTTTTATCACGTAAAGTGTGTGCGGTCGGTGTTTTACTGTGTGTTGTGCTTTTGTTATATAACGTGGAGCCAGTGAGCTGTTATATGATGTACTGTGGGTGGCCTAATGGCGTGAATCCTAGATTATTGGAATTCAAATTGTTGTTCAAAATAAATGAATTTAAATTGTGTGGGTTTTTCTATAGAGCGATTAGGTTAGTAATCGGGGAGTGAAAACCTAAAGCCCTAATTGTTTAGGTTAGCGATCAAGACCCAGCCTTATTGTAGATGTATCTGAGTTGGTTTTAACTTAAGTCCTTTGTGTATTTGATAAGGTTGAAAGTGCGAATCGGGTACGAGATTTCATCGTGAGAGACAAATCGATCTTACGTAGCGTAAGTTGTTTGGGTTGGAAGCTTGCTCAGGTAAGGGCACTTTCTAACGATATTATATGTGATTGAATGCATGTGTGTTTGTATTCATGACTGTGTGCCCTTATGGGGATGTTTGAACGATTGGGTGCCAGTTGAGGTTGTGTGGTTATATTCATGATTGTGTGCCCGGTTGGGGATATGTGTTTATGCTATGATGCTACACTTGTGATGTGCATTCATATGATTTGTGATAAATATATGTTTTGCTGTTGATGTGTATGTCGAGGAGGACAACACGAGGTGTGTCTGAGCCACCTGTTGGTAACGAGAATTATTCATATGATTTGTGATAAATATATGAATTGCGATTGATGTGTATGTCGAGGAGGACAACACGAGGTGTGTCTGAGCCACCTGTTGGTACTGAGAATTGTTCATATGATCTGTGATAGATATATGAACTGAATTGTGGATTGTGAATTGTGTTTATACATAGTGTGTTTATATAAGCTGTTGCATTTGCATGTGTGAGTTCATGCATACCATAGTTGCGTGTAGGTAGTTGGCGCCGAATGGGCCAGGGTGATGGGTTCTGAATCATCACCTAATCCCGAAGGGAATTCTACTGCACCAGGTGATGTGACTGAGCCATCATCGATCCTTTGAGATCAAATTGAGTCAGGTGAATGCGAGAGAGGCAACACCGGGTGTCTGCAAGGGCAGCATTTTTTGTGTCTGCGAGGCAGCACGGTTAGTGAGGACCCAAGGGGGTATCACGACTCTCTGCGGAGAGGTTAAATTCCGGGATTCATGCATGGTGAGGGTACCCAACGAATTGGGACCACCAAATTCATATAGGTCTGCATTTAGGATGTTTGTGCATTGCATTTGTGTGTTAAATTAAATGTTGTGATTGTTACATATATCATACTGTCACCTCATTTATGTTGCTCTGCATATCATATTGTCATCTTATTCATGTTGTTATGTATATCATGTTCTGCTGGCATGTGTGTATTCTTCCATATATGCTGTTTTTAGATGGTGACCCTCTACTATTATTATGATGTGGCTAACGACCACCCAGGTTTAGAAGTTGTGATAGTTAAGGTATCCAGGTGTCGTGAAGGCTTGTAAGATGAGATGTCTTTGGGCTAGGAATTCAAGATCAGCTTAGGGTCATGTTTTGATGTGTCCATGTTGTTGTGGTTGCTGTTATTATTAAAGCTGAGTGCTTATTTTTATGTGTATGGACAAATATTTATAACAGTGGGCATTACGCCGGTCCTATGTATGGAAAAGACTTAGATCGAAAGCTCGTACTCTGATTAATCATTTTATTATTTTTCTTGGAGAGACAGTTGCCAATATTATGTATGGCATTCAAAAAAAAAAATATACACTCTCGCTGTTAAAAATCGGGGTGTTACATTGTGGTATCAGAGCTTTGGTCTAAGATTTTCATGGGGTTGTGAGTCGGGTGTCCTAAGGTGATCAAGTGTCTGGTTTAGTGGGAGTAAATGTGTGGAGTCCTATGTGTTATGTGGTTTGTGTCTTGAGTCCAGCATGATATGTGCCTAGGTAATCGTTTGTTTCTTAACTGAAGTTGAGGTCTCCCATAATACTTCAGTAAGAAGCATAGTTAAACCCCTTGAGCATTTGTCGACGTTGGTCGACATATGTCTCTGTTTTCTTTAGAGGTAGTGATCTAGAGGTAGTGAGATTGAATCAAGTAAGGACTACAAGGTTTTTCTGCAGTAATGTTATGGATGAGAGGTTTTGTTTGTTCTTATCACTCCGAGGTGTTGAGTAGGGATGAGTGGAAGTCAAGGTTTCACAGGATTGTAAGTAAGGACTTGATTTGGAGGACCTTTTGGGAGGAAAATGATTGGATGTTCATTCTGGTGAGTTCCGAATGAGAGGAGATGCAGTTTATGGACTATGAAAAAAGTGATATTTCTTGGAATCAAAGAGCAGCTATAGATGTCGTTTGGAGATAATTACTATACATGGAGATTAATGGGACATCTTCTCTAGAAAGAAAGTGGGTTGCACGTTGAAAGTGGCCGAAACCTAGGAAAGTTGGAGGAAGGTTATATGATTGGTAGGTGCTTGAGGGTTTAATTTGGTTTCTTAAGCTAGGTTAGATATGTGACTAAATACCGTAAGGATGAATCATGTGATGTTAAAGGAAGGAGGCCAAGTATCACCTGGATAAGTTTTAGGGAAAGTGATCATCAGTGGAGTTGTCTTCGAAACTAGAAGTGGGAGTTTGGGAGAGAAGGAGTGTAACAGTTTCTAGGAGAAAAAGGTAGAAGATAGCACCATGGATCTAAGTAATTATATGAGTAGAGTAGGGAAGTTCTAAAGCAATTCAAGTATGGGTGACATGGTTTGCTAGAAATATCATACTGCGGGTAGACAATGGGTTGTTAGAAGAGTGATAAGACGCTGAAAGTTAATATCTGGAAGGACACAGAACCATGTATGAAGAATTAATGAATGGAGTTATAAGGTGTAACAAGTATATGGATTTCGTGAAGATCAAAGTTTAGATTTGGATTTAGGGATCGAACCTGAGAATAAAGAAAAGTTAGCAAAGGAATTTTGATTGGGTAGTTGCTCTTTAAAAGTCAAGCGTTAAGATTTGAGATAAGTGCTCAGTGACTTAATGAAGGAGTAAGATATGTCTGTTTTGGAAGGATGATTCTTGTAGAGTGTTAGATCGTAGGGTGATAATGTTGGTTGATACCTTAGTAAAGGTTAGAAGTGAATAAGAACCCGATGAGTGGGTAGATGTGCCAGACTTTTTGAGCAAAAGCGTATGCACAAAGGATGGGTTTGTGTTATAAAAGGATTTTATGACCGTTGGATAGTCATAAGCAATTGAAGATAGATAGAACAACGAAGAGTAGGTTGGATAGGACGAACATTGAGTTGGAACAAGGATATTTAGATTGGGTGAAGGAGAGTAAAGATGTAGGTTGAAGTTGACAAGATAGAGGTCCGGGTAGGTTGGGAAACGACTATAGGCGTTTGGTTGCTAAGATTTTTTTTGAAGTTGGAAACTCCTAGATGTTATAAGAGGATCTAGTATAAGGGACTTTGAAGTTGCAGTATCGTAAAGGTGGTTACAAAGGAAGAATAAGGTTGTATGCAAGCAAGAAAGTGCTCAGGTAACACAAATTTTTTAATAAGAAGGTTGACTACCTCGTTGCTTAGGAAGGACTACCAAGGATATGGCCCAAATGGAAATGGGAAGGATACTAAGCATTTCCTCAAGAGTGTATGCTATAGATGATGGGGTTGCGCTTGGACGTAAAGTTGATATTTAAGAAGTGGTATAAGTGGCAAGAGAATAATCCTGCGGTTGGAAAATCTGATATCACAAGGCTAATGGGTAGTGTATTAGTGACTAGATGGGTTGTCATATTCAGAATTAGGATGATGAGGTTACTAAGTGAAAAGCCTGTTGGAGATTCCACGTGAGACATGGGAAGTCTGGACGAGGTTAAGTACATTATGTCGTTGATGAACGAATAAGTGGAGTGAAAAGATTGGTTTTGGGGAATAGTTGTTAAGACAAAGTGTGAGAGGAACGGTTAGAGATGTGGATTAGGGCGATTTAGAATTCGTGCAAGAAATGACCTCGCCCATGAACCGGAAAAAGTAATGGTAAATGTATGCTTAAGAGTTGAAGGTACAACTAGATTGGGTCACCTAAGGTGCATGGGGTATATTCGGAAGTAGAGAGGAGTAAACATTTGCCTATTCGGACGAATCAGGGACGAAGTGGAAATGTTTGGCGGAGACTAGTAAGGCTTGGATTCGTTGTACTTGTTATAATGAAGACTAGAGAATCATAATGGAAAATAGGCATCGAGAAATTATTGGACATCAGAGGTTGCCATCGAGAACAGTTTGACAATAGAAGATGAGATAGGGGAACAATAAAAAATGGTTTGATTGATGAGCTCTTTGAGGAAGAAGGAATTTGAGGGTAAGAGAAAAAGAAACAAAATGGATTTCTGGAAGCTGATGTAGGATGATACGACAGACGTGGTAGGTCAAATGGGGATAGCTAACGATGAGGAACATTTAAGGTTAAGGCATGCGAGAGTAAACTAAGTAATGACTTGGAACTGAGGTAGTTATGTTAGAGTGTGATCCAATAGTTTAAGTCTGGGGTAAAGGGTTTGTGTGTTTTGTAGATGGCATAGTGGGCACGTGAAAAAAAATTTAGGGAGGTTTCAATCACCAACCAGACGTTGGGATGGTAATATTAAGATGGTAAGGGGAATGAATTTGGATGGGAACATATATAGGTCGCCATGGTATTGAGATGGAAGGAATAACTAAGGAATTATGGACCTTGGGAAAAAATGTGTAGTTCTCTACGTAGATGACTACTTCGTTTGGAGTGAAATAGGTTGAATTTGTACTCGGGTATTAGCTGTTACTGTTTTGGGAGGATACTCAATGGTTGTTCCGAGCCAAGTGCGCGTGAGAGAAACCGTAACTTGTTTTGGGGAAATTGTGTCTCACTTTGGAGAGTGAAGTAACAGGAATTTGGAGGAAGCATTTAGGAAACATCGAAGCGATTATTGGACCCTTGTGTCTTGCATAAAATTGAGAACAAGATGAGAAGAACACTATTGTAGTTGGTAACGATAGTTTATTCCACCATCATGGTTGTCGCCTACCTATTGACAAATTGAGGAACTGATCATCCTTAATCTGTTGTTGATAGTAGACAAGATTATGTTGAATGGAATGAATGATTCTTGCCGGCTTAGATAGTGTGCGGTTTTAGCGTTGCGTCCAGAGTCTGAGTCACTGTGACTTTGTAGAGGGTTGCAATAGGTGCGCGGTCGTTCTGGTGAGTGTGTTAGTGATAAATTGGTAAGTTGTTACATTCACCTCGTGTTTCGAGGACGAAACTCCTTTTTGGTGGGTAGTAATGTAAGACCCGTATATTTTAGTCCGTATGATATTATGATGTTTTATCATTTTAATCGGTTTTTCTACTAAATTTGGAGTAGCGAGCAGATTATACCCGATATTTCTAGGGTGTTCGGTTGTGGTCTGGATTGATCCACGTGGTTTCTTTTTAATTCAATCAGACTTTTTCTATTGGCACGGTAGTTATATTGGATTCCGAATGTTTCTATGTTTTCAAAATTTCAAAAATGTGTTTCTGCCGATTTTTGGGAAAACGGGCAAATTATACCTGTCGTTTAAATTTTCACGGACTCCGATTGTCGTCAAAATTTAAATGGGAGTTTTATATATCACCGATATTGAGAATTTAATCTCAATATATCTTTCTGAGTTAAGGAACAAAAATTTATTCGGAATAAAATTTATTCGAAAATTTTGGGTGGTTTTAATTAAAATGCGACGGTGAAATTTTTCGGTTTTCATAAAAAGTTGTTCGTGAGCGAGTTACGACTCGTCTGAGTCAGAACATTTTTTAAGTGTGGGACATTAAATATCTAGATATTTTTGGGTTATACTATTATTATATGTTTTTAAGATAAGATCTTTTAGATTTTTTTGTTGAGATATTATTATTAAATCCATTAGATATTTTGTTGAGATATTATTATTATATCAATTAGATATTTTTGGCGGGTATATTGTAATTTTATTCTTGACTTTTATTTTATAATATATCTTTTTTCATCGATGTTTTCGTTTGATCGCGTTTTGAGAGCGTTTAGGAGATATTTAGGCGAAAGGGTAAAACGGTAATCTTGCGGGTTAGATATTTTAGAAAAGGATATGATGGAGATTAAGTGGAAAGTTTAGATTATATATATATAGAGAGATTAGAGAGAAAGAAAGTAAAAGGAAAGAAAAGAAGAGGAAAGAAAGGAGAAGAGGAGAAAGAGAGAAAAGAGGGAAAAATGGGGAAAACATCCGAATCGGAGCCGGATCTTCGATTAAATCGGGTAAGTTTACTAAACTCGATTATCCTACGATAGTATATGTATATGTAGGTGTTTGTTTGGTTGGTTTTGGTTAGAAAATGTTAGGTTTTACATATTTGAGCAAAATTGGTAAAATCGATAGAAATCGATGTTTTCACGGATGAAATTCGAAATAAATTGCATAGTTTAGTCGAGGAATGTTAGGCCGTGATTATTGAAACTTGTAAGATTGAATTCGGGTGATTTCGTAACTTTGGACATTTTTGAGAAATGAGGGTTTTAAGAATTGAATCGAAAACGGACGTCGTAGAAATCGTGTTTAATGGTTCTAATTCACTGCTATATGTTAGGTGAGTACGAGTATGTGGTTATTTCGAAGAAAATAATTGAATCGGTCGGATTTGCGGGTGGAAAGGCCAAAACCCGTAGGTTTTCAAGGCAAAAGGGGGGTTTTCGGCGAAAACTTCGAAAATTCATATCTTTTGATCCGTAAGTCGGTTTTGATCCCCGTTCGAAGCGTTGGAAAGCTAACGGGGTGTTCTTTCTATTAAAAATGGTTTGGAGGGCAAGAGATGATTTTAGTTTTTTGTGGTTTTGAAAAAGTGTTGGGTTTTATCACGTAAAGTGTGTGCGGTCGGTGTTTTACTGTGTGTTGTGCTTTTGTTATATAACGTGGAGCCAGTGAGCTGTTATATGATGTACTGTGGGTGGCCTAATGATGTGAATCCTAGATTTTTGGAATTCAAATTGTTGTTCAAAATAAATGAATTTAAATTGTGTGGGTTTTTCTATAGAGCGATTAGGTTAGTAATCGGGGAGTGAAAACCTAAAGCCCTAATTGTTTAGGTTAGCGATCAAGACCCAGCCTTATTGTAGATGTATCTGAGTTGGTTTTAACTTAAGTCCTTTGTGTATTTGATAAGGTTGAAAGTGCGAATCGGGTACGAGATTTCATCGTGAGAGACAAATCGATCTTACGTAGCGTAAGTTGTTTGGGTTGGAAGCTTGCTCAGGTAAGGGCACTTTCTAACGATATTATATGTGATTGAATGCATGTGTGTTTGTATTCATGACTGTGTGCCCTTATGGGGATGTTTGAACGATTGGGTGCCAGTTGAGGTTGTGTGGTTATATTCATGATTGTGTGCCCGGTTGGGGGTATGTGTTTATGCTATGATGCTAAACTTGTGATGCGCATTCATATGATTTGTGATAAATATATGTTTTGCTGTTGATGTGTATGTCGAGGAGGACAACACGAGGTGTGTCTGAGCCACCTGTTGGTAACGAGAATTATTCATATGATTTGTGATAAATATACGAATTGCGATTGATGTGTATGTCGAGGAGGACAACACGAGGTGTGTCTGAGCCACCTGTTGGTACTGAGAATTGTTCATATGATCTGTGATAGATATATGAACTGAATTGTGGATTGTGAATTGTGTTTATACATAGTGTGTTTATATAAACTGTTGCATTTGCATGTGTGAGTTCATGCATACCATAGTTGCGTGTAGGTAGTTGGCGCCGAATGGGCCAGGGTGATGGGTTCTGAATCATCACCTAATCCCGAAGGGAATTCTACTGCACCAGGTGATGTGACTGAGCCATCATCGATCCTTTGAGATCAAATTGAGTCAGGTGAATGCGAGAGAGGCAACACCGGGTGTCTGCAAGGGCAGCACTTTTTGTGTCTGTGAGGCAGCACGGTTAGTGAGGACCCAAGGGGGTATCATGACTCTCTGCGGAGAGGTTAAATTCCGGGATTCATGCATGGTGAGGGTACCCGACGAATTGGGACCACCAAATTCATATAGGTATGCATTTAGGATGTTTATGCATTGCATTTGTGTGTTAAATTAAATGTTGTGATTGTTACATATATCATACTGTCACCTCATTTATGTTGCTCTGCATATCATATTGTCATCTTATTCATGTTGTTATGTATATCATGTTCTGCTGGCATGTGTGTATTCTTCCATATATGCTGTTTTTAGATGGTGACCCTCTACTATTATTATGATGTGGCTAACGACCACCCAGGTTTAGAAGTTGTGATAGTTAAGGTATCCAGGTGTCGTGAAGGCTTGTAAGATGAGATGTCTTTGGGCTAGGAATTCAAGATCAGCTTAGGGTCATGTTTTGATGTGTCCATGTTGTTGTGGTTGCTGTTATTATTAAAGCTGAGTGCTTATTATTATGTGTATGGACAAATATTTATAACAGTGGGCATTACGCCGGTCCTATGTATGGAAAAGACTTAGATCGAAAGCTCGTACTCTGATTAATCATTTTATTATTTTTCCTGGAGAGACCGTTGTCAATATTATGTATGGCATTCAAAAAAAAAATATACACTCTCGCTGTTAAAAATCGGGGTGTTACAAGGGGGGTCAATGATTTTGGGAACTTTTAAACCGTTCTATAGGTACAAAAAATCACAAGAATACAAATTTTGGGGATGGGTAGAGCCATGACTGCATGCTAGTGACGTCGAACCCTTGAATCTATGTTTTTTCAATGTTTTTGTGTGCTGCATTCATGCATTCATTTAAAAAACTCTGAAAACAAAAAAATCTTCTTTTCTATTCTCTCTTTTTCAAAATTAAACTAAAACAATGATTGCAGATATCAGAAAAAGATTGAGTTATGGATTTCGGTAGAAGAAAGACGCACAAGTACACCTTCAAAACTCTGAAACTAGAGGATTTAAAGGGGCTGGCAAGAATGATCACCAACCCTGATGCTTTCAGAGCTAAGTACGGAGGACTGCTATCTCTGTTAAGGTTCCATGTAGTTGAAGGAATCCTGTCTACCCTAATTCAGTTTTATGATCCGGTTTATCACTGTTTCACATTCCCGGATTATCAACTAGCACCAACACTAAAGGAGTACTCTCACCTGACTGATTTACCCATCATTGACCAAGCTCCCTTTTCTGGACTGGAAGAAATTCCAAAGGATCAAACCATTGCAAGAGCAATCTATTTAGACGAGTCAGAAGTCAGGACTCACATTACCATTAAGGATGGAATCCAAGGTTTACCGGCCAAGTTTTTGGTAGAGAAAGCCATGTACTTTGCCAGTATAGGAAACGTTACTGCTTTCGAAGATATCTTTGTCCTACTCACATACGGGTTTTTCCTTTTTCCCAACATTGATAACTTCGTTGATATTAACGCTGTTAAGATATTTTTGATTGGAAACCACATACCAACCTTGCTCGCAGATGCTTATCATTCTGTACACTTAAGGAATTTGTACAATGGAGGAATGATCACATGTTGTGTACCCTTGCTTTACAAGTGGTTCACTTCTCATTTACCCAAGTCTGTTGCATTTTGGGATCATAAGAGTACTCTACGTTGGTCACAGAGAATCATGTCTCTTACCAACTCTGACATAGATTGGTACAATCGAATCTATGACGGGATAATGATTATTGCAAATGTGGAAACTTCCCTAATGTACCCCTCATAGGAACTAAAGGAGGAATCAACTATCATCCAATTTTAGTTCGCCATCAACTCGGATACCCGATGAGGCATATCCCGCATAATGTTTATCTGGAAGGTCTTTTCTTTAAGGAAGGAGAAAATGATAGGGTACTAAAGAAAGAAATAGTGCATGCCTAGAAACATGTTCATAGGAAAGGAACAGAGTCTCTAGGAAAACCAGACTGTGTCTCTATGGAACCTTATCTCCACTGGGTACAAACTAGAGCTCTCAAGTTGAGGATGCCTACCCTCATCAAGAAGTTCTTCCGCTAATGGAATATGTCCTTTATTTTATGTCTGATGCGGAAAAGCTCTAGGTCACCCTCAACAAAGTTCGACGGGAAAAGAAATATTGGAAGAACAAATACCGCATTCTCAATGTAGAATGTACCAAAATTCAGGAACTGTTAAAAGAAAAGGATGCTCCGATCGAGATTCTAGAACAACATGCTATAGAAGATCAAAGGAACTTGCTCACTCCTTTCACTTGGCAAAGTACTGAAAACCTAATAACAGCTAAAGAACCCCGGTCAAAGAAAAGGAAACTACCGAAACCAGCATCTGAGCTCTCTTTAGAGAGGACTCAGGATCCATAAGTTTAGAACATTTCCTTTTACAGCACTTTGTAAAATACTGTATTTTCCATTTTTGCAATCTTTCAAATTCAATAAAACGGGGTCTCCCCACTATATGATATTTGCAATCTATTTGTTGAAGTTTCTTTTTTATTAAAGCAAAAACAAAAAAAAATATTAATTAAATATATCATTGCATATCATTCATCATTCTCGCATAACACATTCTTCTTACCTTCGAATCTCACGTATACGTCTCGATTCTAGAGTCAAACTGTCTCACTCGTACAATACTCGGGCCAATCGACAATCTGAAGGAAGATCTGAAAAAACTTCACAGTGACATGCAATCCCTGGCAACAGCTCAGAGACAACAACAAAGGACTGTGATCTCGGAGATCACATCTACGCCCATAGTGGAGACGTATGATCCTCGGTACAACATGCCTAAAGATCGTCCCTGGGGCATGCCTATCAACTTTGTCCCTCAAAGATACATCCCACCGGTCACGAAAGACCCAGAAACTGCAGCAGAAACCGCTAGGCCTGAAGGTTACAAACTTCAGTAAAGCGAAGACGCAAGAGTGATGGTAGCAACTCCTGAAGGTTACAAACTTCAGGATAGAGAAGAACTAAGCGTCACCGCCATAATGACTACACCACAACCAGTGGTTAACATTGTCCCGGAAGGACAAATTCCACAAATAACTTCTGGTGGAAATGAAAAGATGTGCGAAAGGATGAATGAGTTCCAAGAGCAATTCTTGGAGATGTAGAAGGAACTGCATCCCATTCACGGCCAAGATTTATTTGGAAAGGACGCCGAAGATCTTTGTCTGGTCCCTAATGTGAAAATCCCGCACAAATTCAAGGTGCATGACTTTGAGAAATACAAGGGCAACTCAACCCTCAAATTCATTTGGTGATGTACGCTCGAAAGATGTCAACTCAGACAGAAAATCAACAGCTACTGATCCATTATTTTCAAGACAGTTTAACCGGTGCCGCACTCAAATGGTACATGGGTTTAAACTGCACCAAGATTGTTACTTTCAGAGATCTTGGGGTAGCCTTTGTTCAGCAATATAAATATAACCTAGACATGGCACCAGACAGAGATTAACTCAGAGCAATGTAGCGGAAGGACAAAGAAACTTTTAAGGAATATGCTCAGAGATGACGAGAAATTGCCGCCCAGATCTGTACCCCACTAGAGGAAAAAGAGATGACGAAGATCTTTTTGAAAACCTTAAGCTCATTCTATTACGACCTAATGGTTGCAAGTGCGCCCAGTGACTTTACTAAAATGGTGAACATGGGGGTACGCCTTGAAGAAGCAGTCCAAGGAGGACGAATGATCAAGAATGCAGAATCATCTAGCAGTACCAAAAGATAAGTTAGTGCTTTCCCTAAGAAAAAAGAGCAAGATATTGGTAATATCTCTCTCGGAAAGCAAAGGCGAAGGTATCAACCAGTAGCAGCAGTAACTCCTGCTATAAACCCAACGCCGATTCCAACGAATCAACCTCAGGTTGCTCAGAACCAACTGAATCAACAACAGTATCAGCAAGGGACACAATAACCTCTTCAGCCGACTCGTCCACAGTACAATAACAATCGTACGACCCGACCACCAGGTTTTGACCCTATACCAATGTTGTACGCAGAACTGCTTGCATTTCTACTGGTCAAGGGGCACGTCCAGACCAGGTCTCCTCTTAGAGTACCGGAAAATCCACCTTTTTGTTTCAAAGAGGATCAAATTTGTCCTTATCATCAAGGAGGACCGGGGCACAACATAGAAAACTGTCTCTGCTTCAAATCTGATGTACAGAAGCTTGTCAAGAACGGGGTCCTATCTTTCAAAGATACAAATCCAAATGTTCAGATGAACCCGTTGCCTCAACATGATAGACTGCCGTAAATTTGATAGAGGAAAAGATTAACCGCAGTTATCAAATTCACAATGTACTCCTATTAGGAACCAATCTGGTCAAGATACATTATAGACAGAGTGGGTAAGGTCATGTACCGTCTCACAATTATCACCAGTGTGATATCTCCTCAAAGAATAATCAAGGATGTTCCGTAGTGAAATCAGTTCTACAAGAACAGATGGATCTCAGATGGATCCAAGATCACATAATCCGTGAGGTCAATATGACTCACGCAAATCCCAACATTGTCCAGAACCACAACATTCTAGCAATGAATGTCAACTTGGTGGCAATGCACTCAAGGCAAAGTCAACATCATGATCTACCACGACACGATTACAATTCCTGTCCGATCTGCTCAATAAACAATCAGGGATGCTCTTTTGTATAAGAGGCCCTTCAACGTCTGATGAATCTCGGATGGATCCAGGATTACCATGATAGGTGTAGCCATCAAGTTAATATGATTCAAATCTTTGATATTCGTTTGATGAATACC
Source organism: Lathyrus tuberosus (assembly GCA_022829125.1). Lineage (NCBI taxonomy): Eukaryota > Viridiplantae > Streptophyta > Magnoliopsida > Fabales > Fabaceae > Lathyrus > Lathyrus tuberosus. The sequence continues at coordinate 1,129,195 of JALAZF010000532.1, read as the reverse complement.
AGTCTGGTAGAATTACATGCTAAGCAAGTCAGGCTCGATTTCCTGGGTTCACATGGTTATCGGGACTGTAAAGTGTGTCGTGAAGACAACCAAGGATGTGCACTTGTCTAGATAACACTTCAACACTTGTTAGACCACTGGTGGCTTCCAATATACTTGGATGAAGCTACACAACAGATACATATGACCGACAGGAATCCTACTAGGCATCAAAGTCAGGATGTTTGCTCGATGGAAACAGATCTAGTAAGGTTGCACTGCATATAAAGCGGGCGTGGCCAGGTGCCACCATACAACTATGAGCGCTGTAGAGTTTGTTCAAAGAACAACCAAGGATGCTATCTTGTGCGGCCGGCTCTTCAAAATCAGTTGGACCAAAAAGAGATTCAACCATGTTCAAGTTCCGGTTCGATCAACATGATGCAAGACTATCTTCCTAATCAAAGCAAAGGCGTTGTTACAATCTCTAATCATAAAATGACCAAAGACATATGTGCCATAATCCCTTACTCCATGAATCAAGAGTCCTTCTTGATAGTGGAAGGATCCTTAACCTGGAATCAATTGAGGCCGCCTACGATGGTCAAAAAAATCAAAAGGCTCCTGTGGTTATCTATCTGCCGGGACCAATACCGTACAAATTTGATAAGGCTATCCCTTACAAATACGGTGCAACAACGATCCAAAATGGAAAGGAAACTCCATTACCCTCCGTTGTAAACATTACCGATATTAGTCGAGTTACTCGGAGCCGGTCAAATCTTCAACAGAGGAGTTAGAGAACCCGCCAATGAAAAGGAGCCTCAAACGGAATTTCCAAATCAACCAGTCGGACAATCCAGTAATCCAGACCTTTCAAAGAACAAAGAAGAGATGCTGAAGCTCATCCAGAAAAGCGAGTACAACATTGTAGACCAACTGTTGCAAACTCCTTCGAGAATCTCAATGCTATCTGTCTTACTTAGTTCCGAGGCTCATAGGGAAGCTCTGCAGAAAGTCTTAGAGCAAGCCTTTGTGAAACAAGATGTGTCGATAAAACAATTTGACAGCATCATGTCCAACATCACTTCCTACAACAATTTAGGATTCAGTGATGAAGAACTGCCGGAAGGAGGCAAAAATCATAACATGGCACTTAACATTACAGTCAATTATCAGGACGCTGCTCTAGCCAGTGTACTGGTAGACATAGGATCAGCTCTGAATGTTATGCCAAAATTAACTCTAATGCGACTCTCATTTCAAGGATCTCCAATGAGAGGCAGTAAGGTCATCGTCAAAGCATTTGATGGATCCCAAAAAATAGTTATCGGCGAAGTCAATCTTCCCATAACTATCGATCCTCACACTTTCCAAGTCACTTTCCAGGTCATGATCATCCGGGCAGCATACAGCTGTTTGTTAGGAAGACCTTGGGTACACGAAGCTGGGGAAGTCACTTCAACACTTCACCAGAAGCTGAAGTTCGTCAAAAATGACAAGCTAGTCATAGTATGTGGAGAGCAGGCCTTAATTGTGAGCAACTTATCAACATTCTCTTGTGTAGAACCCGAGGAGGTTGTTGGAACTCAGTTCAAAGCACTTTCGGTGAGAAATAAGAATCGATCAGAGAAAGAAACATCGATTTCCTCGTACAAAGATGATCTCGAAATGATCAACGGTAACAACACAAAAGGATGGGGAAAGCTTGTTGTTCCTACTGATAACAAGACAAAAAAAGGTTTTGGTTTCTCCTTAACCTGTACTCAGACTGCTATTAACGATGAAAGTTTTCATCCCCTTCAGAACTTCTTCCACAGTGGAGGCATCCTTCACCCAGTGTCTCAAGAAGTACACACTATCAATGAGGGTGACTCCTCCGATACAGATGAAAAATGGAAGTCCTACCTCAACGAGGACGGTTATATGTCTCAGGAGGAAACGCATATGCCATTTTACTTTCCCATGCAGAGTCCGAGATATATACCAAGATCAGATGTCAAGATGATGTACGGAGATTGTGATCCGGAAGGATCTCGTGCTCCACCCAACTCATTAGAGGAGGACACTCGGATGAAAGACAACTTTGACTATGACTATTATGACCCAATGGATGACTTTCCTATCTGGCAGCCGTACCTAGAAGACTTGGGGCAAAAGAGTCAGCCAAACGATGCTTATCAACTAAACATCATTGAAAAGAATAACTGTGTCCTCACCAAATCATGGGATCATTACTCAGGACATTCTGAAGATACCCAACACAGTGACGAATTTGCGAAGGCTGCAGGACAAGAGTTCATCAACTATGCTTTTCCAGAGGTCAACGTCATCGAGAAGGATGACTCCTCCAGTTCCACAAAAGTATGGGACAACCGACTAGCAAGTACGACTTCTTGGTCAAGTACACTGTTCCTAAAATTTATCGCATCAGGCTTGAAGATATCTAGCCTACTGGATGGGGAGATCCACCTGAGAATGAAAACACTGTGCAAGATACAAGAGAAGAGTTCGTCTACGACAACTCCGACTGGGAGGAAGACTCCAACGATCCTGCTCCGCCAGAAATCAGCGTCATTTCTGAAGACAAACCAAGAAAGAAGGTACCAGACTTTGTGATTCACCGAGGAGTTCACCGCCAATGGGTTTCTGTTGATGTCCCGAAAGTCGTCCATAAGTCTAAGTAATTGCCGTCTTTGTTTTTAACCTTTCACCCTGCCCAGGTGAAACGAATGTTTTATAAGGCTCGCTTTCTGTAAATGTCCCTCTTCGTTTCGCCCAAAGCGACTGAGTTTTGTTTTATAGGGCTGTAGTTTCAAGAATCAACTAAATCATAAATAAACGTCATTCTATAAATTCTGCATTTATTGCTGTTTTCACTTTTCGCTTTTTCAAGAAAATGGTAATCCTAAAAAACAAACTCCACAATAAAAACGAGCATTTTTCTGAAAATACACTGCACACGCTATTGCATTTCTCTCTATCTCTTCTAAAAATAAATCATCACGTCATGCAGATTGCTTGTTTTAAACCCCGTTGAAACATACGATCCAATGCCTTCTCCCAACTTTGAATTCCCGCTATCTGAAGCTGAAGAAGAAGAGGACGAAGAAATTCCAGAAGAGATCTCCCGATTACTCAGAAAAGAGGAAATGTCCATTGAACCTCACAAAGAGCCGTTGGAAACGATCAACTTGGGTTCAAAAGAGAGGAAAGAAGTCAAGATTGTTGTACTGCTCAGTCCGACTTTCAAAGAAGATTTGATAAGACTTCTCGAAGAATTTCTCGATGTGTCTGCTTGGTCCTACCAGGACATGCCAGGATTGGACACCAGCATCGTGGAACATCATTTACTGTTAAGATCAGAATGTCCGCCAGTAAAACAGAGTTTGAGAAGAACTCATCCAGACATGGCAATTAAAATCAAAGAGGAAGTGCAGAAACAGATTGATGCTGGTTTCCTCGCCACATCAAAATATCCTCAATGGCTAGCCAACATAGTACCAGTTCCAAAAAAGGACGGAAATGTCAGAATGTGGGTAGATTACAGGGATCTAAACAAATCTAGTCCAAAGGATGACTTTCCCTTACCACACATAGACATGCTAGTAGACAGTACTGTAGTACGATTTTTGTGGTTTCGAATCACTATCGCTTTGGTACTACAGTTCGATTCATTTTTTATCCTGTGAAGCTGATTAAGGAAGGTAAATAGATGTCTCCAATTAACCTTGCTTGCATACTGAGGTTAAACAGTCAAAACTGTTAGTTTACAGATGCTATCAAGAGGGGGCTCTGTCTTTAGGTTATTTCGTTTAAGAACACAGTGTCGTGACTGTATAGGAGCATTTTGGTAAGGTGTTAGGTCTGATGCTTCTTGATTGATGTACGGAGGTACTGGACTTTTAGTTTTTGATTAGTATGCTCGTTAAGATTTTGAAATCTTATTCCTACGTATTTCCGTTTGACGAAACAGGGAAATCTGAGCGATCGTAGTTCCTCCTATTCCATGGGAGGAAAAAGGTTGTTTTGGTGTCTTGTTCAAAGCCCAAGACATGAAGCTAAAGGAGGTTTGTATCTTGTTCAAAGCCCAAGATGTGAAGCTTAAAGGGTTTTGGATGAGAGAGAATTTGTCATCTCTAAATAGGAGTTGTTGATGTTTGTATGCTAGGAGCAAGGCACAAATTTGATGCTAAAAGGTTGATTGACTCAACCGGGGATTTCTTTATACAAAGCCTAAGAGGAGGCTAGAAATTTGAATTTTCTGGGGAAAATGTTCTTTCTGTCTTGTACAAAGCCCAAGATTGAGGCTAAAAGGAATTTTGACTCCGTTCGGGAGAATGTATCTTGTATAAAGCACAAGATGGAGGCTGAAAGGGTTTTTGACTCCGCTGGGGAGAATGTATCTTGTATAAAGCCGAAGATGGAGACTGAAAGGGTTTGAATCAACAAGATAGTACTTTTATCTGTCCTGTATAAACCCCAAGACGGAGGCTAAAAAGGTTGACTCAACAAGAGAGTCTTGAACAGGTGATTGACTCAACAAGAGAGTCTGAAGGTTGATTAACTTAACAAGAGAGTCTTTTATACTCAACAAGAGAGTGATTTGCTGTCTCGTAAGAAGCCCGAGATTGAGGCTAAAAGGAGATTGACTCAACAAGAGAGTCTTTTATACTCAACAAGAGAGTGTTTTATATGTGTCTTGTATGAAGCCCAAGACGGAGGCTAAAAGTGGATTCAACAAGAGAATCTTTTATACTCAACAAGAGAGTGGATTTTTTATATGTCTTGTACATAGCCCAAGACGGAGGCTAAAAGTGGTTGACTCAACAAGAGAGTATGAAAAGGTTAGCTCCGCTAGGGAGAATCATTTGTACAAAGCCCAAGAGGAGGCTGACTTACTGCTGAGGATTATTGAGATCCAAAAGCGTGTCCAAGTGTGGGGAACTCTCATGAGAAAGATCGGGTTTATGCTGGAGATTGATCCAGGGAGATCGGTGTTTTTTTCCTATGTTTGAAAGGAGCTTGAGAATGTCTTTGAGACTCAAGGAGTTTAGACTGTCTAAGTTTAGAGTTTTATCTTTTGTATGATGCCCAAGAGGAGGCACGGGCATTAAGGGATGAGTATCAACCATAAAATGGCCAGAGTTTTTGACGCTGGAAAGACTGATCTAACAAAGGATGACTAAGTTCTGTCTTATACCTTTAAGAGGTCGTCAGGGTCCTTGTATTAAGCCCAAGAGAAGGCATGAGAACTTCTAAGAAGCCGAAGGGTCCTTGTACAACACCCAAGAGGAGGCAGGGATGCTTTTAGGAAGCCTGTGGGTCCCCAAACCAAGAGAAATTCAAGAAATGCAATTCACTGAGAAGAGATCATTCCAGGAAAGTTCGAGAATTTGGAAGAAACTCAAGAGATGCCATTCACGGAGAAAAGATCATCTCTGGGGAGTTAGAGTTTCTTTGACAATTTCTAGGGGTGACAGTCTGAGAAAAGGTTCACCGAGAATACTTCCTTTCTCTTTGTTCCATATTGTTTAACCCCAAGAGGAGGGAAGACTGTGTCTGGAAATCCTATGGGGATCTAGTTTTGTTTGTATTTAAAGAGTGGCCAACATGGCTTTTCCTAGTGCTAGACGTAGTTGCCGAGGAAAACTCTAAATAACTATACTAGTATTACACAGTGAATATGTGACAAGTATATAAAAGGGTGTGAAAGAAGACTTACAGTGAAGCAGCCCCACAATACAGTTATACACATATGAAAGCGGTAAATGAAAGCGGATAAACACTTACCCGTTGTAGAGCTTCCATGCTGTTTTGTTAGTTGTTCAACAAAGAAAGTTTTGATAACAACATATATTTGAATTCAAAATCAATGGGGAAAGTGCTTTGAAGAGATTTTTGGGGCTTACAGCTCAAGGAAAGGTCCAAGTTTTAACGATGATCACACCGTTGTTTTGGAAACTGTACAGAGGGAGTTATACAATATGTGAGGCCCACACCAAGTCCTTGACCTAAATCAAACTTGATGTATTGATTTCATAGGTGTTATAGGGTGTATTGAATCATGTCCCAAGGTTTGGGAGCATGTCTTGGTCAAAAGTCAAAGGTACAGTTGACTTTTCTCGCGAAACCCTAACCGTGGTTCTGATGAACTTGAAACTTGTGAATCAAGCTTCTTGGATCAATCCATTGTTGCAAATGGATCAATCTAGTGTATTAGGGACCCTCAAATCATGTCTTGAGGTCTTGGCTCATGTTTTGTCCCAAGAGTCAACTTAGGGGTGAATTAGGTCAAGAAACCCTAATTCCTGATTTTTATTATATGCATCTCCTGAGGCTAAATTGACTTGATGATTAGGTTTATGAGATCCCTTTGAGTATTTTGGGTTATGCTTTGAACCATTGGCTCAGTCCCAGAGGAAAATTCCCATCTGGAGGCCTTGGTCGACCAAAACCCTAATTTGGTGACACTGGCGATCTTGAGGCTTAATCCACTTGGAATGTTGCAGCCTTGTGCTTGATCCTTGCTGTGGGAGTCCTCTTGATCCATTGTGGATGTTTGAGAGGTTTAGACAAGTTGAAGATCATGTCATTTCTTGATTGATCCTTTGTCTAAGAGCTCTGAGAGGGCTTGAAACCCTAAGTTCGATTGTAGTGGATGCTCACCCATCTTTGGGGAGACTAATGAGGTATGATGGTTCATCCATATTATGATGATCGTTTGCACAATGATGGGGAATCTTAGTGGTCAAAATTTGGGGTATGACAGATGCCCCTATTTAATCTTCTTGGACCCGAAGGTGTGAATGGCGAAGGTATTCGGGCATCCGAGGTGCAAAAGGATTAAATATCGGAATACCCGAAATTTTGATGGTGGTTATGAGTGGCAGCTTGCCCATCCATCTTCTTTTGCTAAGCAATGATGCTTAAAAAAGGTAGAAACTTCCCCTCGATCCTGGTCTTTAGCCATGGAACTGGTCTTAGTTTCTGAACTAAACCTCCCCTCGATCCTGGTTTCCTACCAAGGAACAAGTCTCAGTTTCCGAAATAAACTTCCCCTCGATCCTGGTTTCCTACCAAGGAACTGGTCTCAGTTTCCAAAATAAACTTCCCCTCGATCCTGATTTCCTACCAAGGAACTGGTCTCAGTTTCTTTTGTCAATAAACTTTCTTGACAAGGGACACTATTCATAGCGGTTTTCCTCAAACTTCTCGCCGAATATTCCTGGGGAGATGCCATTTGATAGAAAAAATTTTGATGTCAGAGTTGCTGGGGGACCCAGTCGTCTGAGTTGTAGAGGTGTACAAACTTCTCTATTGGAGATGCCATTCGTTGAATCTACTGGGGGAAAACGAGTCTCTTGAGAGACCGCTTTCGCTTGGGGTATTACATTATACTTTTCTCGGGATCTTCTCGGAGAAATGCTATATGATTTGATCCAATTTTGAGGTGCCGATGACCCTTTCGTCAGCGATTTTCTGGAGGGAAAACTGCTATATTGCTGATGCTTTGATTATGAGGCTTTCTCTGGGGATTTTCCTTAATCTGGGAAAGCGAAGATATCATCTTCAATGGCGAAGAGTGATGTTTGTCACAGGTCTTCTTTTTTTTCAGAGGTTCAAGTTATCAAAGTGGTCAAGGGGCCAACTTCAATCCAGAAATAAAATGGAGGAGAGATCGTTCAGACGCGACATTTCCTGATAAGGAAAGAACTGACAACGCGACTGAGAGGACTTTTATCACTTGGGGATAAGACTAACCAGAGTGATAGTGATCCAATATGAATGTGAATGTAAATCAATAATGCATGATATATATATGTATATGCTGAAAAAACTGACATGACATACAGACTAACAGATGAACATGACTGGATACTCGGCCACTGCGGGGGACGAAGAGGTACCAGTGGGTTCAAAATAGCAATTCTGCCTTGCTTAGGAGAGATAGTCCTCGTGGGGAACACCGTTGGTCGGGCTTAGGAGGTAAGAACTCTGCCGGGGGGTGTCAGATGGAACATTCGTGTCTGACACAGCTGATCCTTCATTCAGGTGCACTGGTTTAGAAGGAGTACTTTGATTCTACACTTTGAAGTTCGAGTACTTCTGGAGAAGCGATCGATATTCTTTCGATGTTCAACAGTAAAAAAAATTTCCATTCTTATTTTGAAAAGCGGAAAAATTTTAACAAGTAAATTTATTTTTGTTTTATTTCAAGAATCATTAATCATATTAAAATATCATTCTGTAAAGCTAAAACAAATGAGAATTGCAAACAAAAGCTCTAGGGCTCAAATTTTATTGATAGGATGGAAATCAGCCAAGCGCGTGATTCCCTGGAGTATTTACAAAGTTAGAAAATGGTAATTTAAAGGAAAAAGGCTACATTAAAACATAACGACCGCTATCCTTCTACCAACTTTGAATTCTGGACATCCTGAGCTTCCGTCGAAGGTGACCTTGATAGGAGTTTTCCTGATGGATGGCATTAGTGTCGCTGAGATTCGACCTTGTCAAACGTAGTTACTTGCCATTATCCCTAATTTTTGCCTGGATTATACTCTTAGATTTCCAATCCACCGGGATGATTTTTGATCATGTCTATAACTTTTTCCTGGACCGCTCTTTCGGGTTTTCAATCCACCGAGATGTTTTTTTTTATATAGGCGAAGTATTTCTTGACTACATCAACATTCGTGGGGTAGGAAAATTCTTCTCCATCCATGGTCACGAGTCTCAAGGCGCCTCTTGAGAAGGCTTTCTTGACCACATAGGGGCCGTCATAATTGGGGGTCCATTTGCCCCGGGAATCAGTGAGAAATGATTGTATCTTTTTGAGCACGAGGTCTCCTTTCCTGAAGACGCGAGGTCGGATCTTTTTGTCAAACGCCTTCTTCATTCTTTGTTGATACAACTGACCATGGCATAGTGCTGTTATTCGTTTCTCTTCGATCAGATTCAGTTCGTCGTGTCGACTTTGACACCATTCAGCCTCTGTTATCTTAGCTTCCATCAATACCCGAATTGATGGGATCTCTACCTCTATGGGAAGGACTGCTTCCATGCCATATACTTGAGAGAAAGGGGTTGCCCCTTTTGAAGTGCAGACAGATGTGCAATAACCATGAAGGGAAAAGGGTAGCATCTCATGCCAATCTTTGCAGGTTACAACCATCTTTTGAACGATCCTCTTAATGTTCTTGTTAGCCGCTTCTATCGCTCCGTTCATCTTAGGTCTGTAGGGAGATGAGTTATGGTGTTCAATCTTGAACTCAGTGCACAACTCTTTCATCATCTTATTATTCAAGTTAGATCCATTGTTAGTAATGATCTGGCACGGAACACCATAACGGCAGATGATATTATTTTTGCTAAATTGGACCACCACTTGTCTGGTTACATTGGCGTATGACGCTGCTTCGACCCACTTGGTGAAGTAATCGATGGCTACCAGGATGAACCGATGTCCGTTCGAAGCCTTGGGTTCAATCATGCCAATCTTGTCGATTCCCCATATGGAAACCATGGGGAAGAGAGAACTTTGAGATACGTTGGCGGTACATGGATCTTGTCGAAGTATATCTGACACTTGTGACACCTCCTCATGTACTTGTAGCAATCGGACTCCATGGTCAACCAGTAGTACCCGGCTCTAAGAGTTTTTCTCGCCATTGTGTGTCCGTTGGCATAAGTACCAAAGGATCCTTCATGAATTTCTTTTGTCAGCATGTTTGCTTCTGGTCTGTCTACACATCGAAGAAAGACCATGTCAAAGTTCCTCTTATAGAGGGTATCTCCGCTCGGAAAGAAGTTGCCTGCCAATCTTCTGAGGGTCTTTCGGTCCTTTCTGAATGCCCCAGGTGGGTATTCTTGTTTCTGAAGGAAGCATTTGATATCGTGATACCATGGTTTGTCATCTATGACTGCTTCAATTGCAAAGATGTAAGCGGGCCTTTCAAGGCGCATTATCTCAATCTTAGGTAAGTCTTTCCATTGACCTACACTAATCATGGAAGAGAGAGTGGCCAATGCATCAGCCATGTGATTCTCTTCACGAGGGATATGATGAAACTCGATTCGGTTGAAGAATGGTAATAACCTTCTCGCGTAGTCTTTGTAAGGAATCAGTCCTAATTGGTATGTGTTCCAATCTCCTTTGATCTGGTTGATAACCAGGGCTGAATCGCCATATACATCCAAGTTTTTGATCCTTAAGTCGATCGCTTCTTCGAGACCCATGATACAAGCTTCGTATTCGGCCTCGTTGTTTGTACACTTGAATGTTAGTCTGGCAGTTAAAGAAATGTGCGTACCCTGAGGTGTTATGATGATTGCCCCAATTCTGTTTCCATAATGATTGACAACTCCGTCAAAGATTAGTCCCCATTGGGAACCTGGTTCTAGCACTTCACTAGGTAGTGGTTCATCGCAATCTTTCATCTTTAGATACATAACATCTTCGTCTGGGAAGTCAAACCCGACTGATTCCTGATCGTCAATCGGCTGATAAGCCAAATGATCGGCTAAAACACTTCCTTTAACGGCTTTCTGAGTGTGGTACTCTATGTCATATTCTGATAACAACATCTGCCAACGGGCTATCCTTCCCATGAGAGCAGGCTTTTCAAAGACGTACTTGATCGGATCCATTTCGGAGATTAACCAAAGAGTGTAATGAATCATATACTGGCGAAGACGTTTGGCTGCCCAAGCCAGAGCATAGCAAGTTTTCTCAAGCATAGTATACCGAGTTTCACAGTCGGTGAACTTCGTGCTCAAATAGTAGATGGGAGACTCTTTCCTTTTTGTTTCATCTTGTTGGCCAAGTACACAACCCATTGAGTCTTTGTCATACCCCAAATTTTGACCACTAAGATTCCCCATCATTGTGCAAATCATTCCCACAATATGGGTGTATCATCATGCCTCATTAGTCTCCCCAAAGATGGGTGAGCATCGACTACAATCAAATTTAGGGTTTCAAGCCCTCTCAGAGTTCTTAGACAAAGGATCAATCAAGGAATGATATGATCTTCAACTTGTCTAAACCTCTCAAACATCCACAATGGATCAAGAGGACTCCCACTTCAAGGATTAAGCACAAGACTGCTCCCTTCTAGGTGGATTAAGCCTCAAGATCGCCAGTGTCACCAAATTAGGGTTTTGGTCGACCAGGGCCTCTAGATGGAAATTTTCCTCTGGGCATGAGCCAATGCTTCAAAGAATATACTAAAATACTCCATGGAACATCATGAACCCAATCATCAAGTCAATTTAACCTCAGGGGATGCATTCACAAAAAATCAGGAATTAGGGTTTCTTGACCTAATTCACCCCTAAGTTGACTTTTGGGACAAAACATGAGCCAAGACCTCAAGTGAGGATTTGAGGGTTCCTAACACACTACATTGATCCATTTGCAACAATGGATTGATCCAAGAAGCTTGATTCACAAGTTTCAATCTCATCTGAACCACAGTTAGGGTTTCGCGGGAAAAGTCAACTGTAGCTTTGACTTTTGACCAGGACATGCTCCCAAACCCTAGGACATGATCCAATACACCCTATAATACCTATGGAACATGATTTCATAAAGGACCGCATAGTTTGGAATTCACCTGATAAAAAGTCAACTGTGCACAAAAGTCAACTTTGACTTTTTGAGATTTTTCACAGTTTTGGTTTTTCAACCCTAAATAGATGTTAATGTGTGGTTGGAATCGTCATTCATCAAGAAAAATCAAGAAAAGTGGGATAACTTGTAAAAGGGGTAACCATTAAAACTTAGAAAATTTTCTAAGTTATGGAACAAATTGGCTAGGGTACCAACTTTAGAGGATCATAACTCCTAAACCACAAGGTCATTTTTCCCCATCCAAAGCTGGATTTGTAGCTCTCATTACCCTCTACAAAAGCTTTAACTACCACTCATTCCAATTCCCCATGGATTTCAAGTTATGGAATGATCAAAATCACAAAAAGTGAAAATGACACTTTTTTCCAACACTTAGTGAAATTTTCACTAAGTCAGAATATGCCTCACTTTTTTCCAAATGTAAGAACATTTTTCACTTGGATCCAAAAAGTATCAAAACCAATTATGATCAAAAAGTTATTGTATCATATGAGGGCTTTCCAAAATGGCCAAGAACTCCATTAAATTCCACTTGAGCCATGAGATATGACAATGGCAATATGCCTTGCTGAAAACTGCCAAGGCTAGGCAGAATTTCGCACTTTTTCTCGATTTGGAAAAATTAGATAATTCCAAGCCTTGTCATCACTTTGGACACATCTGAGGATCAAATCTAAAGGGAACAAACACTGATCCAAGCCTCCGAAGTCTTTGGAACAAGAAGTAGCATGCCAAACCTATAAATCCCTAAAAGAGGGACAAAAATCCAATTTTGGATTGGAGCATTCAATAGAAGCACCAAGGTGGCATGGACTGACACATTTGCAACTGAATTCAGTCAAGATTGATTCAACAACTAGGGAACCAAAGCTCTGTGCCCTAACCTCTAGTCAATGGCTAGAGGAGACTTTCATTCTATTTGATCAACATTGGCCAAACCTCTGCTGAGTTGCCATTCACTATTGATCCCAAAACAAACTTGCTCTACTATAAATAGAGCTTATTTGTGCTCAGTTTGAGTACACCAAAGCCCTACAACAGATGCTTTCCTCAAAATCTCTTTCTCTAGGCAAAAATACCTTCTTTAGCAAGGTAACTCTGAGTTTTTGAGTTAGAGAGCATTTCCATCACAACTAATGATCCAAACACATCCGATATGTCATATCTAAGTTGTCCAAACTCACACAAGTGACCTGTAATCCTTAAATCACAAAGTCACATCTCAAAACCTCAAAATAGGCTTTTTTGCATTTTTCAAGCCATGTCTTGATTCAGTCACTTTCCAAACCAGATAAAACCTCAAACACACTCCAAATATCATCCTTGAACTGTCCCAAATGGTTCCCCCCATCTGGAACACCATTTGAGAGAGTTGCTATTTTGGCCATTTTTGCCCCTTTTGCAAGAAAGAGCTCAAACTTGTTTTTAAGGTTTCCAGCTAATTCCAACCATCCTAAAAGCTTCTAAGGGATCAATTGAGAGTGTCCAAAGCATAAAACCATTTATGGAACAAGAAACTTGGCAGATTTCACAAAAAACTCCAAAAGCTCAAAAAGAGGTAAGCATCATTGCTTGAACTTCCCAAAATATGCATTGCTTTGAAGTCCATTGATCATGCACATCTTATACATGTTATATATGTTGTGTTTGCACCAATTTATCATGTAATTCATACTTGTACCAAGATGTAGCACAGAAAATGCAAAATATGGCCTATTTCAAAACCCTTATCGGATTTTGAGGAGGGAGCATGATCTAGAAAAAATACCACCACCATTGGATTCCTTGTGAAATTCTAGGCCAGATGCATATAAAATTTTTCCCCAACCATGGAGAAAAGAGAAAGTTATGGACCTTCCCGTTTCTTGCCAAAACTTGCCTTGCCTTACCTTGGCCAGGCCTAGAAAACAAGGCAAGCCTTGTATATTTGTTGTTTTGTTTTAATCAACGGATGTATCACCACCCCAGTGGTAAGGCGCGCGCCCTATAGCCTTAAGGTCGTGGGTTCAAACCCCACCCATGCCATTTTGTGTTTTTTTTTTCACATTTTGCTATTTTTTCCAATATTTTTATGTTTTGTTAATTAATTGGAAAATTAATAACTCCTTCAATTTTAATTATTTTTTATTGGTTCTTTTTGCAAAAAATCACAAAAATTTTAAAATATTTTATTCCACAAAAAAATTAAGTTTATATATGTTTTTTAATATAATTAGTATTTTTGTGAATAAATTCCTATTTTAATTGTTTTAAACATTTAAAAGTGAATATTTAACTTGAAAATCAACACCAAAGGAGTTCTAAATCATCTTGTGATTAAAACCTCATTTTTCAAACTTTAAACAAAAAATCACAAGTGGTTTATTCAAACTTTTTTGATATTTTTATCATTTTATTTAATTTTCTTTAAATATTTACTTTTAAAGGAAGACAAAATTAGGGTTTCTTCGATTTTCACCCTCACAAATCATTTTTGGGCTCCTAATAGAGTGTAAGACCCAATCCTTTGTAAATACAAACCTATTTTGGGCCTCAAATGTTGTATAAATCCCGTTGTATTTCAAAAGTTCGGCGCGATCATTACCCGTTTAAAACAAACCATTTGGGCCTCTCCTCGAGCTATAAGACCCATTCAAAACTTTTGGGCCTCTATTAGAGTGTAAGACCCAATCCCCTTTTGAAACCAAAAACTTGTGGGCCTCAGTCATTGTATAAGACCCACGGTGTTTTCAAAATCTCGGTGCGATCGTCGCCCTTTTCAAAATAAACCTTGGGCTTCTCCTTGAGCTATAAGACCCATCTTTGTTCACTTTCAATCATTTTTGGGCCTCTTGAGAGAGTGTAAGACCCATACCCTTGGTACAGAAAATATTTCCTGGGCCTCAGTCACTTGTATAAGTCCCTGTACAAAGCGACAGTGCGATCACTGATTAAACCCTGTGCCTCTTCTTGAGCTGTAAGCCCCAATTTTCCTTTCAAAAGCACTTTCTCCTTTAATTTTGTAACATACTGTTATTTTTAATTCCTTTGTTGAACAACTAACAATACAGCATGGAAGCTCTACAACCGAGTAATTGTTTACCCGCTTTCATTTACCGCTTTCATATGTATATAAATGTACTGTGGGGCTGTTTCACTGTAAGTCTTCTTTCATAAACTCACATCGACTGTGTAATACTAGTATAGATATTTAGAGTTTCCCCGGTAACTACGTCTAGAACTAGACAAAGCCTCATCTCCTTACATCCGACGTTCTTCCGGATATTTCGCCCTAACCTAAACCATTTTCTTTTACAACAATTTTAGATAACTAGATCTAAGAGACCTTCCCCTTTTGAACAGATCATATACAGAAGGCCAATGTTCCAAGTGAAACCCCTTCTGGAACTGTTCGTCAGCCTCCACTTGGGCTTAGTGCAAGGACCAGCAGGCTTCCTAAAAGCATCCCCGCCTCCTCTTGGGCATTGTACAAGGACCCATCGCCTTCTTAGAAGTTTTCACTGCCTCCTCCTAGGCTTCGTATAATGATTCTTCCTCCGGGAAGATAGCCTCCTCTTGGGCTTCGAACAAATCGTCCCTCGGCTTCTTAAAAGTTTTTCTCGCCTCCTCTTGGGCTTCGTACAAATTATACGGATGACCTCTTAAAGGTATAGGAACAGAAATTAGTCATCTTAATAGAACAGTCTTTCAAAAAGTCTAAATCTTTCTATCGCCAACGTACTGCCTGTTAATTTCTCTTAAGCATAGTACAAAAGATAAAACCCATAGACTTGGACAGTCTCAATACCCTTTGGATTTCCCAGGAGATAACCCTGATCCTCTGATCAAATCCATGAGTACAATATTACCCACATAAGAACTTTTTTTCTCTTTTATCCAACATACTGGACCTGTCCCTCAACTGAAACAGCCACCAGCACCCAAGCCTCCTCTTGGGCTTTGTACAATGATCCTCCCCAACGGAGCTAACCTTTTCACACTCCCTGTTGAGTATAAAAGACTCTGTTGTTGAGTCACCAATTTTCAGCCTCCATCTCGGGCTTCGTACGAGATTCAAATCACTCTCTTATTGAGTATAAAAGACTCTCCTATTGAGTCAAACAACTTTTAGCTTCCGTCTTGGGCTTCGTGCAAGACACACAAAAAGACTCTCTTGTTGAGTCAAACCCTTTTTAGCCTCAATCTTGGGCTTTGTACAAGACAGAAAGAACATTTTCCTCAGAAAAGTCAACCTTTTAGCCTCCTCTTAGGCTTTGTATAAGGAAACCCCGGTTGAGACAATCAACCTTTTAGCATCAAAATCCGTGCCTTGCTCACAAACATCAACAACTCCTTTTCCTCCATCTAACTGCTGTAAGCGGCAATCCTCTGGATTATTTACATCCACACCACTGTCCCTCTTTTAGCATGAGAAATTCCTAAGGAAAGATGGCATTACTCTAAACTGAGTTAAAGTCTTCTCCTCCAGGTTAAAAACTCCCTATAAAGGAAATTATGGAATTATTGGATTCACATATCCCAGTTAAAGTAATTGTCCTTTATAATCAGCCACCCAACTGTTGTGACAAACAGACCCCCTTTTGAGATGACAAATTCTCTCTAAAGTCAAAACCCTTTAGCTTCATATCTTGGGCTTTAAACAAGATACAAATTGACCATTCAGCTTCACATCTTGGGCTTCGAACAAGATACAAATCACTTTTAGCTTCACGTCTTGGGCTTTGAACAAGACACCAAAACAACCTTTTTCCTCCCATAGAATAGGAGGAACTACGATCGCTCTGATTTCCCTATCCTGGGAATACGTAGGCATAAGATTGCAAAATAATCTTAGCGAGCACACTAATAAAAAAACCAAAGTCCTCTACCTACACCCAATCTGGCGAAATATCCTAATAAACTCCCCATAATTAGTCTCGGTATTTCGTTCTGAATAAAATAAGCAGAGAGAGGCCCCACTACCACATAGCATCTGTAACCTAACAGACCGCTGTTCAAACTCAGTATGCAAGCAGGGTTAGTTGGAGACATCTATTTCCCTTCCTTCATCAGCTTCAATAGGATAAAAAATGAATCGACCTGTAGTCCCCCAAGAGCGACAGTGCTTAAGAACCATGTCCAAAATCGCTCGCTACAGAAAAATGGCGCCCACCGTGGGGCCAAACCAAGGAATCTTGTCTCTCTTATCTCTCTGGTTGAAACTTTCTCTTAAGACGAGTCCTTGGGTTCACAAGGTGTCACTGAATGACGGTTCCGTCAGGGAATTATGGCTAGGATCGGCCCTCACTAGGATCTTAGGTCAAAACCTTTAAGCTGGGAAGGTACCACAGAATGGCGACTCCGCCGGGGAGCCATTTTCTGTTAGGATCATAGGATTTATAGCTCTTAAAAAGTCTAGGACATTAGGACAAATATATATACTGCTTTTCCTAATTGATATCTGTGTTTATTTTTCTGCTAATGGGAATGCGTGTGATGCCGCATGTGGAAAGATTGAGTATACACCTAGGAAAAACCTCTTTCAGTAGTGCGGAAGCTATCGGAAATAGTTGTCACGCGATACTACCCTCTTCTGAGATTCTTCGAAATACATCACCTAGCACGGTTCCCAGCCCGCTGATGTAACCTTGACAAGAATCAATGATTTTGAGAGACAGGTACAAAAATCACTAGTATAAACCTTTGGGATGGGTAGAGCCTTGACTTCATGACACTGACCCTTTGCCCCCATGTTTTTCTATGTTTTTGTGTGCAGCATTCATGCATTCATTTTGAAAACATTAAAGCAAAGAAATTTTTCTCTTCCAGTCTCTCTTTTTCAAATTAAACTAAGACAATAATTGCAAATGTCAGAGGAAAAAAAAGATTGCGCTCATGGATTTCGGTAGAAGGAAAACTCACAAGTATACCTTCAAGGTTCCAAAACTAGAGGATTTGAGAGGATTAGCAAGGATGATCACTAACCTTGACGCTTTCAGGGCCAGGTACGGAGGTCTTCTACCTCTGTTAAGGGTTCATGTAATTGAAGGAATCCTGGAGGCACTCAGTCAATTTTACGATCCGGTCTATCACTGTTTCACATTCCCGGATTACCAGCTCGCACCAATGCTGGAAGAGTATTCTCATCTGATTGATCTACCCATTACTAATCGAGCTCCCTTTTCTAGACTGGAAGAAATTCTAAAAGATCAAACCATTGCAAGAGCAATCTATTTGGATGAGTCAGAAGTCAAGACTCACATGACCACCAAAGGAGGAATCCCAGGTTTACCAGCCAAGTTTCTGGTAAAGAAGGCTCTGTACTTTGCTAGTATAGGGAACATGACTGCTTTTGAAAGCATTTTTGTTTTACTCACCTACGGGTTATTTCTGTATCCCAACATTGATAACTTCGTCGATATCAACGCCATTAAGGTTTTTCTCATTGGAAACACCGTACCTACTTTGCTCGTATATGCGTATCATTCTGTATACTTAGGGAATTTGTACAGCGGATGGGTGATCACATGCTATGTACCCCTGCTATATAAGTGGTTTATTTCCCATTTGCCTAAGTCTGCAGCTTTTTGGGATCATAAGAGTGCCTTACGTTGGTCGTAGAAAATCATGTCTCTTACCAACTCTGACATAGATTGGTGCAATAGGATTTATGACGGGATCAGGATCATTGACTGTTGTGGAAACTTCCCCAACGTACCCCTCATAGGAACTAAGGGAGGAATCAATTATCATCCAGTTTTAGTTCGTCGTCAATTTGGATACCCGATGAGGCATGTCCCGCATAATGCTCATCTGGAAGGTCTTTTCTTCAAAGAAGGAGAAAATGACAGGGCACTAAAGATGGAAATAGTGCACGCTTAGAAACATGTTCATAAAAAAGGACGGGAGTCTCTAGGAAAACCGGACTATGTCTTGGTGGAGCCTTATCTCCACTGGGCACAAACTAGAGCTCTCAAACTAAAGATGCCTTATCCTCGTCACAGAGTTCTTCCACCAAGGGAATCTGTCATGTACTTCATGACTGAAACGGAAAAACTTCAGGTTACTCTCAACAAAGTTCAACAGGAGAGGAGGTCTTGGAAGAACAAGTACCGCATTCTCAATGTGGAGTGTACCAAAATACAGCAACTGCTGAAAGATAAGGATGCTCTAATTGAGATTTTGGTGCAACATGCTGTAGAAAATCAGGATGACCAAAGGGATTTGCTTGCTCCTTTCTCTTGGCAAAGGAATGACAACCCAACAACGGTCCAAGTGCCCTGGTCCAAGAAAAGGAAAGTACCAGAATCAGCACCCGAGTTCTCCTCAGAGAGGACTCGAGACCCATTAGCTTAGGTTTCTGTTTCCGCACCTTATAATTTACTGTATTTCCATTTCCGCAATCCTTTGAATTCAATAAAACGGGGTTTCCCCACTGTTTGATATTTGCAATCTAATTGTCGAAGTTTATTTTTGATTAAACCAAAAAACAATTAATATAATCATTGCATTCATCATTCTCACGTAACGCATTCTTCTTACCTACGAATCTCATGTTTGTGTCTCGGTTCTAGAGTCAAACTGTCTCATTCGTACAATACTCGGGCCAATCGCCAGAAAAAGATGGATGATCTTGGGGAAGAAAACAGAGAGTTGAAAGAAGAGATCAACGCTCTGAGAGAGGATATGAGAAAGCTTCATAACGACATGCAAGCCATGGCAGAAGCTCAGCTATAAAGAGATGTGATCTCAGAGATAACCTCAACGCCCATAGTGGAGAAGTATGATCCTAGGTATCAAATGCCGAAAGATCGTCCCTGGGGCATGCCTGTTAACTATATCCCGGAAGGATATGTTCCGCCGATCACTAAAGATCAGGGAATCATAGCAGAACCAGCCGGGCCTGAAGGTTACAAAGTTCGGGAAAGCGAGGATGCCAGAGGCATAATGAAGACTCTTGAAGGTTACAAACTTTGGGAAACCCCAAGATTCACTGCCGTATTAAAGGTACCACCCCCTGTGGTGCACACTGTCCTAGAAGGACAAATTCCACAGATACCTTCTGGTAGAAAGGAAAGTATGCTCGACAGAATGGATGAATTCCAGGAGCAGTTCCTGGAAATGTAGAAAGAACTGCAAGCTATTCGCGGTCAGGATTTATTCAGAAAGGACGCCGCGGACCTCTGCTTGGTCCCCAATGTGAAAGTTCCGCACAAGTTCCAAGTGCCCGACTTTGAAAAATACAAGGGTAACTCTTGCCCTCAAAGCCATTTGGTGATGTACGCTCGACGAATGTCAGCTTAGACAGAGAACCAGGATCTACTGATTCACTACTTTCAGGATAGTTTAACCGGCGCCGCATTAAAATGGTACATGGGTTTGAACCGCGCTACGATCAGCACTTTCAGGGATCTTGGCACTGCCTTCGTCCAACAATATAAATACAATCTGGATATGGCACCAGACAGAGATCAACTCAGATCAATGTCGCAAAAGGACAAGGAAACCTTTAAGGAATACGCTCAGAGATGGCGCGAAATTGCCGCTCAAATTTGCCCACCTCTTGAGGAAAAAGAGATGACAAAGATTTTCTTAAAGACCTTGAGCTCATTTTACTACGACATAATGGTTGCCAGTGCGCCCAGCGACTTCACCGAAATGGTCGATATGGGAGTACGCCTCGAGGAAGCCGTTTGAGAAGGATGTCTAGTCAAAGACACTTGATCGACAAGCGGTACTAAAAAATACGGTAGTGCTCTCCCTAAGAAAAAAGAGCAAGATATTGGGAATATCTCTCTCGAAAAGCAAAGGCGACGATACCAACCAGTAGCAGTTGTAACTCCTGCTATCAACCCTGCGCCTGTTTCTACGTATCAACCTTAGGTTGCTCAAAGCCAACCACTTTCGCAACAATTTCAGCAAAGGACACAACAACCTCTTCAACAGGCTCGTCCTCCATACAACAGTAATCGTACAACGCGGCCACCAGGGTTCGACCCTATACCGGTGTTATACGTAGAACTATTTTTGTTACTGCTGGTCAAGGGACACATCCAAACCAAGTCTCCTATTACAGTACCATAAAATCCGCCTTTCTGGTTCAAAACGGATAAGACTTGCCCTTACCATCAAGGAGGACCAGGGCATAACATAGAGAACAGTCTCAGTTTCAAATCCAACGTACAAAAGCTTGTTAAGAGCGGGGTCTTATCTTTCAAAGACACAAATCCGAATGTTCTCACGAACCCGCTGCCTCAACACCAGAAAGCTGCAGTTAATTTTATAGAAGGATAGTCTAGCAACATCTATCAAATTCACGATGTACTCTTATTGAGGGAAAACTTGGTTAAGATGCTTTGTAGACAGAGTGGATATGGCAATGTGCCACCTCATAATTATCACTAGTGTGATGTCTGCTCTAAAAACAATCAAGGATGTTCTATGGTGCAATCAGATCTACAAGAAAAATTGGATCTTGGATGGATCCAGGAGCACCGAGTTCATGGAGTTAACATGACCTATACTAGTTCCAACATCCTTCAAAACCACGACATTCGTGCGATGAATGTCAACTTGGTGGCGATTCACTCCAGGCAAAGCCAGTATCATAATCTGCAGTGAAATAAGTACAATTCCTATCAGACTTGCTCGGTAAACAAACAGGGATGCTCTTTTGTACAAGAGGCCCTCCAGCGTCAGATGGATCCTGGATGGATCCATGACTACTATGATAGGAATCATTATCAAATCAACATGATTCAAATCTTCGATATTCGCTTGATGAATACCAGCCTGGTGGAGTTACATGTTAAACAGGTCCGGCTCGGGTTCTTGGTATCACATGATTATCAGGTCTGCAAAGCGGGTTGTGAAAACGATCAAGGTTGTGCCCTTGTCCAGGAAACACTTCATCACTTGTTGAACCACTGGTGGCTTCCAATTTATATGGAAGAAGACACCCAGCAAATTAGTATCACTAACGGGAATCCTACTAGATATCAAAGTCAGGATGTTCGGTCAATGGAAACAGACCTCGTAAGGTTACACTGTATTCAAAGCGGACGTGGCCAGGTGCCACTACACAACTATGAGCGGTGTGGAGTTTGTTCAGTGGATAATCAAGGATGCTACTTCGTGCGAGCAGCCCTTCAAAGTCAGTTGGACCGCAAAGAGATTCAACCATGGTCAAGTTCTGGATCAGTCAACTATTTCGCTGATCAAATCGAGGACGTTGTCATAATCTCTGATCATCAGAGGACTAGGGATGTTTGTGCCATCATCCCTCTACTTGACGAATCGAGAGTTCCCAACCAGGAACGGATCGAAATTACTTACGATGGTCAAAAAAATCAGAAGGCTCCCATAGTCATCTATCTACCAGAACCACTACCGTATGAATCAACTAAGGCTATCCCTTACAAATACGGTGCAACAACAATTGAGAATGGAAAGGAAATTCCATTACCCTCCGCCGTGAATATTGCAGATATCAGTCGAGTAACACGGAGTGGTAGAATCTTCAACAGAGGAGTTGGAGAACCCAACAAAGAAAAGGAACCTCAGACAGAAGTTCCCAATCCACCCGTTGGTCAATCCAGTAATCCCGACCTTTCAAAAAACGATGATGAGATGCTAAAGCTCATCCAGAAGAGTGAATACAACAATGTTGATCAAGTGTTATAAACTCCTTCAAAGATCTCGGTATTATCACTGGTACTTAGTTTAGAAGTGCACAGGGAGGCTCTACAAAAAGTCTTGGAGTAAGCCTTTGTGGAACAGGATGTAACAATCAGACAGTTCGATAGCATTGTCTCTAACATCACTTCCTGCAATAACTTGGGATTTAGTGATGAGCAATTACCGGAAGAAGGTCGCCGTCATAACATGGCGCTCAACATTACAGTCAACTGCTAGGACGATGCTTTAGCCAGCATACTGGAAGACACAGGGTCAACCCTGAATGTTATGCCGAAGTCCACTTTAATGCAATTATCATTCAAAGGACCTCCGATGAGAACCAGCGAGGTTGTCGTCAAAGCATTTGACGGATCCAGAAAAACAGTTATCGGCGAAGTCGACCTTCCCATAACTATCGGTCCTCACACTTTCTAAGTCACTTTCCAGGTCATGGACATCCGGGCAATATACAGTTGTTTATTAGAAAGACCTTGGATACATCAGGCTAGGGCGGTCACTTCGACCCTCCACCAAAAGCTAAAGTTCGTCCAGAACGACCAACTCGTCACAGTCTGTGGAGAACAGGCCTTTCTCGTAAGCAACTTATCATCATCCACTTATGTAGAACCGGAGGGGATAATCGGAACCTAGTTCCAAATACTTTCGTTACACAAGGACGGTTATATATCTCAGGACGAAACGCAGACTCCCTTCAACTTTTTGGCATAGAGTCCGAGATTTATACCAAGGTCAGACGTCGAAATGCTATACGGGGGTTGTGATCCGGAAGGATGTCGTGCTCTACCAAATTCATTAGAGGAAGACACTCTAATGAAAGACAACTTTGACCACGAATATTTTGGCCCAATGGATGTCCTGCCTATCTGGCAGCCGTATCCAGGAAATTCGGGGCAAGAAAATCAGTTGAACAATGAAAATCAATTGAGCCTCATTGGATAGAATACCTGCGTCCCCAACGTGTCATGGGAACAACACTCAGGTCATTCAGAAAATGTCCAGCAGACGATGAATTCGCAACGTTTGCAGGACTAGAATTCATTAACTATGCTTTTCTCGAGGTCAACGTCATCGAGAGGGATGACTCCTTTAGTTCCAAAGAGGTGTGGGACACCCTGGGCTAACCAAGTGGTAAATTCGACTTTATGGTCAAATACACCGCTCCTGAGAGCTCTCGTCTCAGGCTCGAAGATATCCAGCCAACTGGATAGGGAGATACAGCTGAGAGTACAAATACTACGCAAAATACAACTGAGGAATCCTCCTATGACAACTCTACCTGGGAGACAGATTCCGATGATCCTGCTCCACCAGAAATCAGCGTTATTTCTGAAAACAAATCAAGGAAGTTACCCGACTTTGTGATCCACTGAGGAGTTCGCTGCCAATGGGTTGCTGTCGATGTTCCAAAGATTCTCCATAAGTCAAAGTAATTGTCATCTTTACTTTAACCTTTCACCCTGCCCAAGTGAAACAGATGTTTTGATAGGGCTTACTTTCTGTAAATTTCCCTCTTCGCCACGCCCAAAGCGACAGAGTTTTGTTTTATAGGGCTGTAGTTTCAAGAATCGACTTGTTCATTAATAAAATAACGTCGTTCTGTAATTTCCGCATTTTATTGTTGTTTTCACTTTTTGCTTTTTCAGAAAATGGTAATCCTAAAAAACAAATAATAAAAAAAAACAAGCAGTAAAAAAAAATACACTGCACACACTTGCATTATCTTGATCTCCTCTTAAAACAATCATACTGTCATGCAGATTGCTTGTTTTAAACCCCGTTGAAACATACGATCCTATGCCTTCTCCCAACTTTGAATTCCCGGTATTTTGGGGCTGAAGAAGAAAATGACGACGAAATTCCAGAGGAGATCTCCCGATTACTCAGACAGGAGGAAAGGTTCATTGAGCCTCACAAAGAGTTGCTGGAAACGGTCAACTTAGGATCGGATGAATAAAGAAAAGAATTCAAGATTGGGGCACTGCTCAGTCCAACTGCCAAAGAGAGTTTGACAAAGCTTCTCAAAGAGTTTCCCGATGTATTCGTTTGGTCCTATCAGGACATGCTAGGGTTGGATACCAGCATCGTGGAGCATTATTTACCGTTAAGATCGGAATATCCACCAGTAAAACAAAGGTTAAGACGGACTCACCCAGACATGGCCATCAAAATCAAGGAGGAGGTACAAAAACAGATTGACGCAAGTTTCCTCGCCACATCAGAATATCCTCAATGGCTAGCCAACATCGTACCAGTTCCGAAAAAGGACGGAAAGGTCAGAATGTGTGTAGACTACAGGGACCTGAACAAGGCAAGTCCGAAGGACGACTTTCCCTTGCCACACATTGGCATGCTGGTTGACAGTACAACAAAATTCAAAGTTTTCTCCTTCATGGATGGATTCTCGGGCTATAATCAAATGAAAATGGCGCCGAAAGACATGGAGAAAACTTCGTTCATTACCCCATGGGGTACCTTTTGTTACAAGGTAATGCCGTTCGGTTTGAAGAACGCCGGGGCAACCTATCAAAGGGCCATGACTACTCTGTTTCATGACATGATACACAAAGAATTCGAAGTATATGTCGATGACGTGATTGCAAAATCTAAGACAGAAGAGGAGCATGTGACCCACCTATCAAAACTATTCAAGCGTTTGAGAAAGTACAAACTCCACATGAATCCCAACAAGTGCACATTCGGTGTCCGTTCAAGGAAACTCTTAGGATTCATCGTCAGCCAGAAAGGAATTGAGGTTGATCCTGACAAGGTCAAGGGCATTCAAGAAATGGCTTCTCCGAAAACTAAAAAACAAGTCAGAGGGTTCTTGGGACATTTGAACTATATTTCCAGATTCATATTCCTCATGACCGCGACATGCGCACCGATTTTCAAATTACTGAAAAAGAACCAGGACTGCTTTTGGACAAAAGATTTCCAAACCGCCTTCCATAGTATCAAGGAATACCTGTTGAACCCGTCGATTCTATCACCTCCAGTGGAAGGAAACCACTGATCATCTACCTCACAGTCCTAGAGGACTCAATGGTTGTGTACTTGGCCAACAAGACGAAACCAAAAGGAAAGAGTCTACAATCTACTATTTAAGCAAGAAATTCACCGACTGCGAGACTTCGTACACTATGCTTGAAAAAACTTGCTGCGCTTTGGCTTGGGCAGCCAAACGTCTTCGCCAGTACATGATTCGTCACACTACTTGGTTGGTCTCCGAAATGGATCCGATCAAGTATGTCTTCAAAAAACCTGCTCTTACGGGAAGGATTGCCTGTTGGCAGATGTTGTTATCGGAATATGACACCGAATACCACGCTCAGAAAACCGTAAAAGTGATTATTTTAGTTGATCATTTGGATCATCAACCGATTGACGATCAGGAGTTAGTCAGGCTTGATTTCCCAGAAAAAGATGTCATGTATCTAAAAATGAAAGATTGCGATGAACCGCTACCCAGTGAAGGGCCAGAACCAGGTTACCCCTCAGGGTACCCACATTCCTTTCACCGCCAGACTTACATTCAAGTGTACGAACAACGAGGCCAAATATGAAGTTTGTATCATGGGTCTCGAAGAAGCGATCGACTTAAGGATTAAGAACTTGGATGTATATGGCGACTCAGCTCTGGTCATCAATCAGATCAAAGGAGATTGGAACACATACCAATCGGGATTGATTCCTTACAAAGATTATGCGAGAAGGTTGTTACCTTTCTTCAACAGAATTGAGTTTCATCACATCCCTCGTGATGAGAATCACATGGCTGATGCCTTAGCCACTCTCTCTTCCATGATTAGTGTAGGTCAATGGAACGACTTACCTAAGATTGACATAATGCGCCTAGAAAGGCCCACTTACATCTTCGTGATTGAAGCAGTCCTAGACGATAAACCTTGCTATCAAGATATCAAATGCTTCCTTCAGAAACAAGAGTACCTACCTGGGGCATTCAGAAAGGACCAGAAAACCCTCAGAAGGCTAGCAGGCAGCTTCTTTATGAGCGGTGATACACTCTATAAGAGGAATTTTGACATGGTCTTGCTCCGATGCGTAGACAGACTAGCATCAGACATGCTGATGAAAGAAATTCATGAAGGTTCCTTTGGCACACATGCCAACGGACACATAATGGCGAGAAAAATTCTGAGAGCAGGGTACTACGGGTTGACCATGGAATCCGACTACTACAAGTACATGAGGAAGTGTCACAAGTGTCAAATATACGCTGACAAAATCCATGTACCGCCAACGCACCTCAAAGTTCTCTCTTCCCCAAGGCCTTTTTCCATATGAGGAATCGACGTGATTGGCATGATTGAACCCAAGGCTTCGAAAGGACATCGATTCATCCTAGTAGCCATTGATTACTTCACCAAGTGGGTTGAAGCAGCGTCGTACGCCAATGTAACTCGACAAGTGGTGGTCCGATTTATCTAAAACAATATCATCTGTCGTTATGGTGTTCCGAGCCAGATCATTACAGACAATGGATCTAACTTAAACAATAAGATAATGAAAGAATTATGTGCTGAGTTCAAGATCGAACACCATAACTCATCTCCCTACCGATCCAAGATGAATGAAGCGGTAGAAGCGGCTAATAAGAACATCAAGAAGATTGTTCATAAGATGGTTTTAACCTACAAAGACTGGCACGAGATGCAACCCTTGGCTCTGCACAGTTATCGTACATCTGTCCGCACTTCAACAGGGGCTACCCCTTTCTCTCTAGTATATGGCATGGAAGCAGTGCTCCCCATAGAAGTAGAGATCCCATCAATGAGAGTATTGATGGAACCCAAGCTAACAGAAGTTGAATGGTGTCAAAGTAGACACGATGAACTGAACCTAATCGAAGAAAAAAGAATGATGGCTTTATGCCATGGTCAGTTGTATCAGCAAAGAATGAAGAAGGCGTTCGACAAAAAGGTCCGACCTCTCGTCTTCAAGAAAGGAGACCTTGTGCTCAAAAAGATACATTCATTTCTCACTGATTCCTGGGGCAACTGGACTCTGAATTATGACGGCCCATGTGTGGTCAATAATGCTTTCTCAGGTGGCGCCTTGAGACTCGCAACCATGGATGGAGAGGAATTTGCCAGGCAAAAATTAGAGACATAATCAAAAATCATCCAGGTGGAGTGGAAACCTCAAAGTACAATCCAGGAAAAAATTAGGGATAATGGCAAGTAACTATGTTCGACTGGGGCAAATCCTCAACAACAGTTACACCATCAGGAGAACTCCAGTCAGGGTCATTTTCGACAGAAGCTCAGGATGTCCAGAATTCAAAGGTTGTTGAAGGATAACGGTTGTTATGTTTTAATGTAGCCTTTTTCCCTGTAAATTACCATTTTCTAACTTTGCAAATACTCTATGGAATCACGCGTTTGGCTGATTTCTATCCTATCAATAAATTTGAGCCCTTGTGCTTTTGTTTGCAATTCTTATTTGTTTTAGCTTTATAGGACGACATTTTAGCATGATTAACGATTCTTGAAATAAAACAAAAATGAATTTACTTGTCAAACTTTTTTCTGCTTTTAAAATAAAGATGGCAATTTCTTTTGACTGTTGAACATCAGAAGAACATCGGTCGCTTCTCCAGAAGCAAGTGAGCTTCAAATACAGAATCAAAGTAATCCTTCTAAACCAGTGCGCCTGAATGAAGGATCAGCTATATCAGATGTGATTTTCCCATCTGACATCCCCGACAGAGTTCTTACCTCCTAAGCCCGACCAACGGTTGTTCCCCGCGTGGACTATCTCTCCTAAGCAAGGCAGAATTGCTATCGTGAACCAGTGGTACTTCTCATCTCCCACTGCGGCTGAGTATCCAGTCGTGTTCATCTACTAGTCTGTATGTCGCGTCAGTTTTGTCAGCATATACACACATACATCATGCATTACTACTTTGCATTCATATTTATGTTGCATCACTATTACTCTAGTCGGTCTTATCCCCTGGTGATAAAAGTCCTCTCGGTCGAGTTGTCTGTCCTTTCCCTGTCAAGAAATGTCACGTCTGAGCATCCTCGCCTCCAGTTTATTTTTGGATTGGAGTTGGCCCTTGACCACTTTGATAACTTAAACCTCTGAAAAACAAGAAAACCCTCAGCCGATGTCACTCTTCGCCATTGAAGATGATATCTTCGCTTTCCCGGATTAAGGAAAATCCCTAGAGAAAGCCTCTCAACTAAAGATTTTCGGCAGCATATTGGTTCTTCTCTCCAGAAAGTCAATGTCAACAAAGTCATCGGCACCTCAAAGTGGATCACATCATATGGCATTTCTCTGGGAAGATCTAGAGAAAAGTATGGTGTAATATCCCCAGTAGACTCATCAAACGGCATCTCCCTAGGGAAATTTGGCGAGAAGTTTGAGGAGAACCGCTACAAATAGCGTCCCTTGTCAATAAAGTTTATTGACAAAAGAAACTAAGACCAGTTCCTTGGTGGGAAACCAGGATCGAGGGGAAGTTTACTGACAAAAGAAACTGAGACCAGTTCCTTGGTAGGAAACCAGGATCGAGGGGAAGTTTAGTTCAGAAACTAAGACCAGTTCTTTGGCTAAAGTCCAGGATCGAGGGGAAGTTTTTACCTTTTCTAAGCATCATTGCTTAGCAAAAGAAGATGAATGCGCAAACTACCATTCATAACCACCATCAAAATTTCGGGTATTCCGATATTTAATCCTCTTGCACCCCGAATGCCCGAATACCTTCGCCATTCACACCTTCGGGTCCAAGAAGATTAAATAGAGGCATCTGTCATACCCCAAATTTTGACCACTAAGATTCCCCATCATTGTGCAAATCATCACCACAATATGGGTGTATCATCATGCCTTATTAGTCTCCCCAAAGATGGGTGAGCATCCATTACAATCAAATTTAGGGTTTCAAGCCCTCTCAGAGTTCTTAGACAAAGGATCAATCAAGGAATGACATGATCTTCAACTTGTCTAAACCTCTCAATAATCCATAATGGATCAAGAGGACTCCCACTTCAAGGATTAAGCATAAGACTGCTCCCTTCTAGGTGGATTAAGATCGCCAGAAGACTGCCCACTTCAAGATCGCCAGTGTCACAAAATTAGGGTTTTGGTCGACCAGGGCCTCCAGATGGAAATTTTCCTCTGGGCATGAGCCAATACTTTAAAGCATATCCTAAAATACTCCATGGAATATCATGAACCCAATCATCAAGTCAATTTAACCTCAGGGGATGCATTCACAAAAAATCAGGAATTAGGGTTTCTTGACCTAACTCACCCCTAAGTTGACTTTTGGGACAAAACATGAGCCAAGACCTCAAGAGAGGATTTTAGGGTCCCTAACACACTATATTGATCCATTTTCAACAATGGATTGATCCAAGAAGATTGATTCACAAGTTTCAATCTCATCTGAACCACAGTTAGGGTTTCGCGGGAAAAGTCAGCTGTAGCTTTAACTTTTGACCAGAACATGCTCCCAAACCCTAGGACATGATCCAATATTGTAACACCCTATTTTAATTATTTAATCGTCGTGTGTTAATTTGTATTGTTTGGCCTTGTTAAGGGTGAGTGAAGGGTAGTGCCTTATTTAATTAGTGGGGATTAAAAACCTTAGTTAATAATAATGATATAGCAGTGAAAATAATAATAGTAATATGGTTAGTAGTGTTATTATTATTATTATTATTATTATTATTAGGGCTATTATTATAATTGTTATTATTTTATCATTAATTAAATAAAAATCTGATGTAATTAATTAGATAATGGCTAATAGAAAATAATAAGGGCAGTTTGGTAATTATAGGATGATTAGTGAAAAATTGGTGGGGGTTTAACAATAATCAGAATTTTAGAGAGAGAAAGAGAAAGGCTAAGGAGAGGAAGAACAAGGGTGTGCTAGGGCTAACATCTTCATCAGATTTTTGCAGGAATTAATCAAAGATTCGAGGTAGGGGGAGAAACGAGTTTAATATTGGTGATATGTTCATGATAGGTAGTGGGGAGTTCTTAACCCTGTAGGAATTCGTATGCAAAATGTTGTGTTATTGATTTGTGTATATGCCTGATGTGATGATGAAAGTGTGCATGAATTGATTCGTGTTAACATGATTTTTGTTGTTGTTGCTGTTGTCTGAATAACCTTTGTTGCAGATCTATTTTTGACCCAATTTGGGATAACGATTTGGATTCTAAGATCTATAATCCATGTCGTAATGATAGGTGAAGTTGTAATGTGAAATTATAAGTCCTAAAACTGATGTAGAAACACTTTTAGGACTGGTTTGGGAGAATAGAAGAGAGATTATGTGACAGAAGTTGGACTGATGTGAAAATGGGTATTTTTCACTGTTTCTGCCCATACGCGTACCAAGGAGGGTGATACGCGTATGGCTTGGCGTGCTATGGAGGCCTTACGCGTAACAGGCATGTTGTTACGCATATGGCAAGGCTTGTTGAGGGCAATATGCATAGGAGGTGTCATGTGGCACGACCCTCTGCCAATACGCGTAAGGATACGTGTATGGTGGCTTGGCAATACGCGTATGGAGTAGCCGTACGCGTATCCAGATTTGAGAAAGGAATTTGTGAAGGAAATAGCTCTCTGTCCTTAAGCGTATGAGGTTAGGCAATACACGTATGGCAGGGCGAGGCAGAAGGCCTTACACGTCTGATACGCGTATGCTTGGGCGGGATAGTTTGGCAATACGCGTATGGCTTAGGTCAGTACGAGTATGACCAGTGTGCGTGGAAAATTTTGGTGTTCTGCGAATTCTTTCTTGATTTCGCGTCTAATGTAGTTTCTCATGGTTTGGGAGGTTGGGATTAGATGCCACAATTTAAGTAGTGTGAAATTGGTGACGAAAATAATTAATTTAATAATTTTAGGGAATTAATTAATTAATAGTTGATTGATGTTGTGTGAAGTAATCATATTGTGTTGGATGTTGATGTGTGATTCAGGTGTGATTAGGAGGATCGTGAACATTTATATATATGCCATTGTACATGGGTTCCATATGCATAATTGTGTCATGCATTTCATGGAATTGGTGGGATGAATCATTGCTCAGGAGGAGTGAATGTGATTCATCCGTACTCCGGTTTGGAGAATGGTGGGGATAGATCATTGCCAAGTAGGGGCGTATGTGATCTATCCGGGTTCGATTGAATGAACCATGATGTTGGTACCACACACATTGTGTCTAATGTTGAGTTGCATTGCACCATTTTTGATACGTGTTGTTTGTATAGTGATGATTTATTGACCAGTGGGTCGTAATTGTATGATTGTGTGTGAATACTTGCCCTTATCATGTATTGTTCATCGTTAAGTATTGAATGCAATTCTCACCCATTTGTTGTTGTTGTGTCTATGCTTCTTCGTAAGTACAGATAATCCAGGTACTTAGGTTGCTGGAGTGCGTGTTGCTTGTTCGAGTCGTAGGAGTCGCTCTGATACGTAACACGGGAATTATGGGGATTTCAATAATTTGTTATTTGTTATTCGTTTTTGTTACGTATCTTTCTCTTTGATGAATTTATGGTGAACTACGAGCTATGTGGAATTTTTTCCGAAGTTGTTGGCATGTGGCCGTGAAATGAATAAATAAATTATTTTCCGCTATTCTATTTCATTTAATAAAAGAAGTTTGATGTTGGTTTTATGAATGTGGCATCCTACTTTATTTTTGGTGTAAAAACTCTGATTACTTCATAGAATTTTGTGTATTTTTCATAAATGGGAAAGTTGGGTGTTACAATTGGTATCAGAACAGGTCGGTCCATCCGGCCAGGTGTAGTAGTTGAGTCTATCCTTAGTATAGGAGTCGTTTGTGTGTTCTGGCCATATGTTGATTGTCGACCAGTATGGCAGGAAGGAATGATCCTGCTCTTGCTACTGCTATGCCAGCCATGGCACAAGCTATAGAGAACGCCAATCAGGCTGGAGGTGCTCAGTTTCTTGACTTGGCACAGTTCCAGAGCAATAAGCCGCCTACATATGAGGGAGGTATTTTGTATCCAGAAGCTGCACAGAAATGCCTGAAGGCTGTTGAGAAGATCTTCAAGACCATGGAATGCAGTGACGCTCAGAAGGTACGGTTTGGTACTCATATGCTGGAAGGGGAGGCTAAGGCCTGGTGGGACAACAGTCGTCAGAGATTGGAAGCTGCAGGTACTGAGATTACTTGGGCAGTGTTTGAAGCTGAGTTTTTGGAAAAGTATTTTTCGGAAGACATTCGTAGTGCAAAGGAGGTTGAATTTTTGGAGCTGAAACAGGGTGATAAGACAATTGCTGAATATGCTGCTCGGTTTGAAGAATTGGTTCAGTATTGTACTCATTACAATACTGAGGAAGCTATGACTTCGAAGTGCTTGAAGTTTGAGAATGGGCTACGTCCCTAGATCAAACTGGGCATTGCTTGTCAGAAAATAAGAAATTATCCAGAACTGGTAAGCAAAAGCAGAATCTATGACAATGATAACAGAGCCAGAATTGCTCATTACAAGGCTGTGAATGAGAAGAAGGGTAAGCAGAGGTTTGGAGGTACTCCTTACAGTGCTCCAGCTGATAAGGGGAAACAGAAAACTGACGTAGGAAAGAAACTAAAGGAGAAAGGAGTAGGTTCTGATACTCTCAAGTGTTTCCGATGTGGTGGTGCGGGTCACCGTGCTAATAATTGTCCGAATGAGGTGAAGAAGTGTTTTAAGTGTGGTAAGCCTGGTCATGTTATAGCAGACTGCAGAGCCACTATGCCTACTTGTTATAATTGTGGAGAGAAGGGTCACATCAACACTCACTGTGAGAAGCCGAAGAAGTCTCAGGCGTCTCAAACTGGTGGGAAGGTGTTTGCCTTGGTGGGAGCCCAATCCACTGATGAGGAGCGTTCCATCAAAGGTACTTGCTTTATTAATGATATTCCTATGATTGCTATCATTGACACGGGTGCAACACACTCGTTTATTTCTTATGACTATGTGAAAAGATTAGGGATTATGCCATCTACTCTAGAGCAGAGGATGACGATTGAAACTCCATCTACTAGTTCCGTGGTTACTTCTTTGGTGTGTTTGAAGTGTCCGCTGACCATGTTTGGTAGAGATTTTAGAGTGGACTTGATTTGTTTGCCACTCGGTAATCTCGATGTTATTTTGGGAATGAACTGGTTGGAGTTCAACCGGGTTTATATTGATTGCTTCAGGAAGACGTTATTGTTTCTTACTCCTGAAGAGGAAGCATTAGCAGATTCGCTATCTAGTAGGGAGTTGAAGGCGTTTTTGGAGGATGAAGCGAAGCTGTTTGCGGTGTTTGCCTCGTTATCTGTTGAAAGCAAGGCTTCAGTTAATGAATTACCAGTAGTGAATGAATTTCCTGAAGTGTTTCTAGATGACATCACAGAATTGCCTCCGTCAAGGGAAGTTGAATTCACTATTGATCTTGTACCGGGTACCAGACCTATCTCTATGGCACCATACAGGATGTCTGCATCAGAATTGGCAGAGTTGAAATCTCAGGTCGGGGAATTGCTCGATAAAAAGTTTATTAGACCAAGTGTGTTGTCGTGGGGAGCTCCAGTGTTGTTGGTGAAAAAGAAGGATGGTAGTATGCGTCTGCGCATTGATTACCGTTAGTTGAATAAATTGACCATTAAGAATAAGTATCCACTTCCGAGGATTGATGACTTAATGGATCAGCTGGTAGGAGCTCGTGTTTTAAGAAAAATCGATCTGAGGTCGGGTTACCATTAGATTAGAGTAAAAGAAGGTGATATTCAGAAGACTACTTTCAGAACTCGCTACGGACATTACGAATATGCAGTGATGCCTTTCGGAGTGTCTAATGCGCCAGGTGTGTTTATGGAATATATGAATCGCATCTTCCACTCTTATTTGGATCAGTTTATTGTGGTATTTATTGATGATATACTAATTTATTCTAAGTCTGGCGAGGACCATGCAGGACACTTGAGAATCGCATTGCAGGTGTTGAAAGATAATAAATTGTTTGCAGAGTTCTCGAAGTGTGAATTCTGGTTGAAGACTGTGAGTTTCATGGGTCATGTTATCTCTGGTGATGGTATAGCGGTGGACCCATCTAAAGTAAGTGCAGTACTTCAGTGGGAGCCTCCGAAAATAGCAACGGAGATTAGAAGCTTTTTGGGTTTGGCAGGTTACTATAGAAGATTCATTGAAGGGTTTTCTAAACTGGCATTGCCATTGACTCAGCTAACCAGGAAGAATCAAGCTTTTGTTTGGGATATTGCCTGTGAGGAAAGTTTTGAGGAACTGAAGAAGAAATTGACTACAGCACCAATGTTAATTCTACCAAGTCCAAATGAGCCTTTTGTAGTGTACTGTGATGCGTCTAAGATGGGATTAGGCGGTGTGTTAATGCAAGATAGCAAGGTAGTGGCTTATGCTTCACAACAGTTGAGGGTGCATGAGAAGAACTATCCTACTCATGATCTTGAATTAGCTGCAACGGTATTCATGTTAAAAATCTGGAGGCATTATTTGTATGGATCAAGATTTGAAGTATTTAGTGATCACAAGAGTCTGAAATACTTATTCGATCAGAAGGAGTTGAATATGAGGCAGAGAAGGTGGTTAGAGTTCTTAAAGGATTATGATTTCAATTTGAGTTACCATCCGGGAAAAACTAATGTTGTAGAAGATGCTCTAAGTCAGAAGACAATCCATATGTCATCCTTGATGGTGAAAGAAATGGAATTGATTGAGCAATTCAGAGACTTGAGTATGGTTTGTGAAACTACACCAGAAAGTATTAGATTGGGTATGCTGAAGGTGAATAATGACTTTTTGGATGTAATTAAAGAAAATCAGAAATTGGATGTGAAATTAGTGGACTTGATGCCTACAGGAGGGGATGATTCTGATATTGACTTTAAAGTGGATAATGTTGGTGTGTTGAGTTTCCGGGGCAGAATTTGTGTACCGGATAATGAGGAATTCAAAAAGGAAATCTTAGAGGAAAGTCATCGGAGTAGCTTGAGTATTCATCCGGGAGCTACAAAGATGTATCAAGACTTGAAGAAGTTATTTTGGTGGTCCAGTATGAAGAGGGACATAACTCAGTTTGTTTATGCTTGTTTGATATGTCAGAAGTCGAAAGTAGAGCACCAGAAGCCGTCGGGATTAATACAACCGTTGGAAATTCCGGAATGGAAATGGGACAGTATTGCTATGGATTTTGTTACTGGTTTTCCAAATACGACGAGAGGCTTTGATGCTATTTGGGTCGTGGTGGACCGACTTACGAAATCCGCACATTTTATACCAATTAACATCAATTTTCCATTGTCGAAGCTGGCAGAGATTTATATCAGAATAATTGTGAAGCTGCATGGTGTTCCGTCGAGCATAGTGTCTGCAGGAAGCCTTGGGTTCTAAGTTGAAGTTGAGTTCGGCTTATCATCCACATACCAATGGTCAGTCAGAGAGGACTATTCAGTCGTTGGAGGATTTGCTGGGAGCCTGTGTATTGGAAAAAGGTGGTGCATGGGATACTCATTTTCCATTGATTGAGTTCACGTACAGCAATAGCTACCATTCTAACATTGGGATGGCACCTTTTGAAGCTTTGTATGGTAGGAGAGGTAGAACGCCTCTTTGTTGGTATGAGACTGGTGAGAATGTGGTGCTTGGACTGGAAATTGTGCAACAGACTACTGAGACAATTCAGATGATCCGTGAGAAGATAAAATCGTCTCAGAGTAGATAGAAAAGTTATCATGACAATCAAAAGAAATATTTGGAATTCAGTGAAGGTGATCACGTGTTCCTGAGAGTTAACCCAGTGACCGTGTGGGACGTGCATTAAAATCGAAGAAGTTGGATCCTAAGTTTATTGGACCGTATCAAATCTTGCAGAAGGTTGGGGCAGTTTCTTATAGAGTGGCGTTACCGCCTTAAATTTTGAACTTGCATGACGTGTTTCATGTGTCGCAACTTCGAAAGTATGTGTCTGATCTATCTCATGTTATTCCGAGGGATGAGGTGCAGATCAGGGATAATCTTACTGTGGAGGCGATGCCGATAAGGATCAAAGATTGCAAGATGAAACAACTCAGAGGAAAGGAGATACCTCTGGTGAGAGTAGCTTGGGGAGGAGCTGCTGGCGGAAGTGTGACCTCGGAGCTGGAGAGCAGGATGCGAGAGTCGTATCCGGAGCTATTTCCATCAGGTACATTTTCGAGGACGAAAATAATTTAAGTGGGGGAGAGTTGTAACACCCCATTTTAATTATTTAATCGTCGTGTGTTAATTTGTATTGTTTGGCCTTGTTAAGGGTGAGTGAAGGGTAGTGCCTTATTTAATTAGTGGGGATTAAAAACCTTAGCTAATAATAAAGATATAGCAGTGAAAATAATAATAGTAATATGGTTAGTAGTGTTATTATTATTATTCTTATTATTATTATTAGGACTATTATTATAATTATTATTATTTTATCATTAATTAAATAAAAATCTGATGTAATTAATTAGATAACGGCTAATAGAAAATAATAAGGGAAGTTTGGTAATTATAGGATGATTAGTGAAAAATTGGTGGGGGTTTAGCCATAATCAGAATTTTAGAGAGAGAAAGAGAAAGGCTAAGGAGAGGAAGAACAAGGTTGTGCTAGGGCTAACATCTTCATCATATTTTCGCAGGAATTAATCAAAGATTCGAGGTAAGGGGGAGAAACGGGTTCAATATTGGTGATATGTTCATGATAGGGTAGTGGGGAGTCCTTAATCCCGTAGGAATTCGTATGCAAAATGTTGTGTTATTGATTTGTGTATATGCCTGATGTGATGATGAAAGTCTGCATGAATTGATTCGTGTTAACATGATTTTTGTTGTTGTTGCTGTTTTCTGAATAACCTTTGTTGCAGATCTATTTTTGACCCAATTTGGGATAACGATTTGGATTCTAAGACCTATAATCCATGTAGTAATGATAGGTGAAGTTTTAATGTGAAATTATAAGTCCTAAAACTGATGTAGAAACACTTTTAGGACTGGTTTGGGAGAATAGAAGAGAGATTATGTGACAGAAGTTGGACTGATGTGAAAATGGGTATTTTTCACAGTTTCTGCCCATACGCGTAGCAAGGAGGGTGATACGCGTATGGCTTGGCGTGCTATGGAGGCCTTACGCGTAACAGGCATGTTGTTACGCGTATGGCAAGGCTTGTTGAGGGCAATACGCGTAGGAGGTGTCATATGGCACGACCCTCTGCCAATACGCGTATGGTGGCTTGGCAATACGCGTATGGAGTAGCTGTACGCGTATCCAGATCTGAGAAAGAAATTTGTGAAGGAGATAGCTCTCTTCCCATACGTGTATGAGGTTAGGCAATACGCGTATGGCAGGGTGAAGCAGAAGGCCTTACGCGCCTGGTACGCGTATGCTTGGGCGGGATAGTTTGACAATACGCGTATGTCTTAGGTCAATACGCGTATGACCAGTGTGCGTGGAAAATTTTGGTGTTCTGCGAATTCTTTCCCGATTTCGCGTCCAATGTAGTTTCTTATGGTTTGGGAGGTTGGGATTAGATGCCAGAATTTAAGTAATGTGAAATTGGTGACGAAAATAATTAATTTAATAATTTTAGGGAATTAATTAATTAATAGTTGATTGATGTTGTGTGAAGTAATCGTATGGTGTTGGATGTTGATGTGTGATTCAGGTGTGATCAGGAGGATCATGAACATGTAAATATATGCCATTGTACATGGGTTTCATATGCATAATTGTGTCATGCATTTCATGGAATTGGTGGGATGAATCATTGCTCAGGAGGAGTGTATGTGATTCATCCGTACTCCGGTTTGGAGAATGGTGGGGATAGATCATTGCCAAGTAGGGGTGTATGTGATCTATCCGGGTTTAATTGAATGAACCATGATGTTGGTACCACGTGCATTGTGTCTAATGTTGAGTCGCATTGCACCATTTTTGATATGTGTTGTTTGTATAGTGATGATTTGTTGACCAGTGGGTCGTAATTGTATGATTGTGTGTGAATACTTACCCTTATCATGTATTGTTCACCGTTAAGTATTGAATGTAATTCTCACCCCTTTCTTGTTGTTGTGTCTGTGCTTCTTCGGAAGTACAGATAATCCAGGTACTTAGGTTGCTGGAGTGCGTGTTGATTGTTCGAGTCGCAGGAGTCGCTCTGATACGTAACACGAGAATTATGGGGATTTCAATCATTTGTTATTTGTTATTCGTTTTTGTTACGTATCTTTCTCTTTGATGAATTTATGGTGAACCACGAGTTATGTGGAATTTTTTCCGAAGTTGTTGGCATGTGGCCGGGAAATGAATAAATAAATTATTTTCCGTTGTTCTATTTCATTTAATAAAAGGAGTTTGATGTTGGTTTTATGAATGTGGCATCCTACTTTATTTTTGGTGTAAAAACTCTGATTACTTCATAGAATTTTGTGTATTTTTCATAAATGGGAAAGTGGGGTGTTACAAATACACCCTATAACACCTATGGAACATATCCATCAAGTTTGATTTAGGTCAAGGACATGATTTCATAAAGGATCACATAGTTTGGAATTCACTTGACAAAAAGTCAACTGTGCACAAAAGTCAACTTTTACTTTTTGAGATTTTTCACAATTTTGGTTTTTCAACCCTAAAATGATGTTAATGTGTGGTT
This sequence comes from Lathyrus tuberosus, assembly GCA_022829125.1. Classification (NCBI taxonomy): domain Eukaryota; kingdom Viridiplantae; phylum Streptophyta; class Magnoliopsida; order Fabales; family Fabaceae; genus Lathyrus; species Lathyrus tuberosus. Next base: position 1,090,198 of record JALAZF010000532.1, on the reverse strand, counting down.
GGAATCATCATTCATCAAGAAAAATCAAGAAAAGTGGGATAACTTGTAAAAGGGGTAACCATAAAAACTTAGAAAATTTTCTAAGTTATGGAACAAAGTGGCTAGGGTACCAACTTTGGAGGATCATAACTCCTAAACCACATGGCTATTTTTCCCCATCCAAAGCTGGATTTTTAGCTCTCATTACCCTCTACAAAAGCTTCAACTACCACTCATTCCAATTACCCATGGATTTCAAGTTACGGAATGATCAAAATCATAAAAAGTGAAAATGGCACTTTTTTTCAACACTTAGTGAAATTTTCACTAAGTCAGAACCTGCCTTCACTTTTTTCCAAATGTAGGAATATTTTTCACTTGGATTCAAAAAGTATCAAAACCAATTATGATCAAACAGTTATTGTATCATATGAGGGCTTTCCAAAATGGCCAAGAACTCCATCAAATTCCACTTGAGCCATGAGATATGACAATGGCAATATGCCTTGCTGAAAACTGCCAAGGCTAGGTAGAATTTTACGCTTTTGCTCGATTTGGCAAAATCAGATAATTCCAAGCCTTGTCATCACTTTGGACACATCTGAGGATCAAATCTTAAGGGAACAAACACTGATCCAAGCCTCCAAAGTCTTTGGAACAAGAATTAGCATGCCAAACCTAGAAATCCCTAAAAGAGGGACAAGACTCCAATTTTGGATTGGAGCATTCAATAGAAGCACCAAGGTGGCATGGACTGACACATTTGCAACTGAATTCAGTCAAGATTGATCCAACAACTAGGGAACCACAACTCTGTGCCCTAACCTCTAGTCAATGGCTAGAGGAGACTTGGATTCTCATTGATCAACATTGGCCAAACCTCTGCTGCAGTTGCCATTCACTTTGATCCCAAAACAAAATTGATCTACTATAAATAGAGCTCATTTGTGCTCAGTTTGAGTACACCAAAGCACTACAACAAATGCTTTCCTCAAAATCTCTTTCTCTAGGCAAAAATACCTTCTTTAGCAAGGTAACTCTGACTTTTTGAGTTAGAGAGCATTTACATCACAGCTTATGATCTAAACACATCTAATATGTCATATCTAAGCTGTCCAAACTCACACAAATGACCTGTAATCCTTAAAATATAAAGTCACATCTCAAAACCTCAAAATAGGTTTTTTTTTTGCATTTTTCAAGCCATGTCTTGATTCAGTCACTTTCCAAACTAGATAAAACCTCAAACACACTCCAAATATCATCCTTGAACTATCCCAAATGGTTCCCCCCATCTGGAACACCATTTGAGAGAGTTGTTATTTTGGCCATTTTTGCCCATTTTGCAAGAAAGAGCTCAAACTTATTTCTGAGGTTTCCAGCTGATTCCAACCATCCTAAAAGCTTCTAAGGGATCAATTGAGAGTGTCCAAAGCATCAAACCATTTATGGAACAAGAAACTTGGCAGATTGCACAAAAAACTCCAAAAGCTCAAAAAGAGGTAAGCATCATGACTTCAACTTCCCAAAATATGCATTGCTTTAAAGTCCACTGATCATGCACATCTTATACATGTTATATATGTTGTGTTTGCACCAATTTATCATGTAATTCATACTTGTACCAAGATGTAGCACAGAAAATGCAAAATATGGCCTATTTCAAAACCCTATCGGATTTTGAGGAGGGAGCATGATCTGGAAAGAAATACCACCACCATTGGATTTCTTGTGAAATTCTAGGCCAGATGCATATAAATTCTGTCCCCAACCATGCAGAAATGAGAAAGTTATGGACCTTCCCGTTTCTTGCCAAAACTTGCCTTGCCTTGCCTTGGCCAGACCTAGAAAACAAGGCAAGCCTTGTATATTTATTGTTTTGTTTTAATCAACGGATGTATCACCACCCCAGTGGTAAGGCGCGCGCCCTATAACCTTGAGGTCGTGGGTTCAAACCCCACCCATGCCATTTTATGTTTTTTTCACATTTTGCTATTTTCCCAATATTTTCATGTTTTGTTAATTAATTGGAAAATTAATAACTCCTTCAATTTTAATTATTTTTAATTGGTTCTTTTTACAAAAAATCACAAAAATGTTAAAATATTTTATTCCAAATAAAAATTAATTTTATATTAGTTATTTAATATAATTAATTTTATATTAGTTATTTAAAGGAAGACAAAATTAGGGTTTTTTTGATTTTCACCCTCACAAATCATTTTTGGGCCTCTAATAGAGTGTAAGACCCAATCCTTTGTAAATACAAACCTATTTTGGGCCTCAAATGTTGTATAAGTCCCGTTGTATTTCAAAAGTTCGGCGCGATCATCGCCCGTTTAAAACAAACCATTTGGGCCTCTCCTCGAGCTATAAGACCCATTCAAAGCTTTTGGGCCTCTATTAGAGTGTAAGACCCAATCCAATTTTGAAACCAAAAACTTTTGGGCCTCAGTCAATGTATAAGACCCACGGTGTTTTCAAAACCTCGGCGCGATTGTCGCCCTTTTCAAAATAAACCTTGGGCTTCTCCTTGAGCTATAAGACCCATCTTTGTTCACTTTCAATCATTTTTGGGCCTCTTAAGAGAGTGTAAGACCCATCCCCTTTGTACAGAAAATCTTTGCTGGGCCTCATTCACTTGTATAAGTTCTTGTACAAAATGACAGTGCGATCACTGATAAAACCCTGGGTCTCTCCTTGAGCTGTAAGCCCCAATTTTCCTTTCAAAAGCACTTTCTCCTTTAATTTTGTAACATACTGTTATTTTCAATTCCTTTGTTGAACAACTAACAATACAGCATGGAGGCTCTATAACCGAGTAAGTGTTTACCCGCTTTCATGTACCGCTTTCATATGTATATAACTGTACTGTGGGGCTGTTTCACTGTAAGTCTTCTTTCATAAAATCATATCGACTGTGTAATACTTGTATGGATATTTAGAGTTTCCCCGGCAACTACGTCTAGAACTAGACAAAGCCTCGTCTCCTTATATCCGACGTTCTTCCGGATATTTCACCCTAACTTAAACCATTTTCTTTTACAACAATTTTAGATAACTAGATCTAAGAAACCTTCCCCTTTTGAATAGTTCATATACAGAAGGCCAATGTTCCAAGTGAAACCCCTTCTAGAACTGTTCGTTAGCCTCCTCTTGGGCTTAGTGTAAGGACCCGCAGGCTTCCTAAAAGCATCCTCGCCTCCTCTTGGGCGTTATACAAGGACCCGTCGGCTTCTTATAAGTTTTCACAGCCTTATCTTAGGCTTTGTATAATGATTCTTCCTCCGGGAAGATAGCCTCCTCTTGGGCTTCGTACAAATTGTCCCTCGGTTTCTTAAAAGTTTTTCTCGCCTCCTCTTAGGCTTCGTAAAAATGGTCCCGACGACCTCTTAAAGGTATAGGAACAAAAATTAGTCATCTTAATAGAACAGTCTTTCAAAGAGTCTAAATCTTTCTATCGCCAACGTACTACCTCTTAATTTTTCTTAAGCATAGTACAAAAGATAAAACCCGTAGACTTGGACAGTCTCAACCTTTGGATTTCCCAGGAGATAACCCTAATCCTCTGATCAAATCCATGAGTACAACATTACCCGTATAAGAATTGATTTTCTCTTTTATCCAACATAATGGACCTGTCCCTCAACTAAAACAGTCACCAGCACCCTAGCCTCCTCTTGGGCTTTGTAGAATGATCCTCCCCAGCGGAGCTAACCTTTTCACACTCTCTTGTTGAGTATAAAAGACTCTCTTGTTGAGTCACCAATTTTCAGCCTCCATCTCGGGCTTCGTACGAGATACAAAACACTCACTTGTTGAGTATAAAAAGACTCTTGTCGAGTCGATCACCTTTTAGCCTCCGTCTCGGGCTTTGTACGAGACACCAAATCACTCTCTTGTTGAGTATAAAAGACTCTCCTGTTGAGTCAAACAACTTTTAGCTTCTGTCTTGGGCTTCGTGCAAGACACACAAAAAGACTCTCTTGTTGAGTCAAACCCTTTTTAGCCTCAATCTTGGGCTTTGTACAAGACAGAAAGAACATTTTCCCCGGAGAAGTCAACCTTTTAGCCTCCTCTTAGGCTTTGCATAAGGAAACCCCGGTTGAGACAATCAACCTTTTAGCATCAAAATCTGTGCCTTGCTCACAAACATCAACAACTCTTTTTCCTCCATCTAATTGTTGTAAACGTGAAGCCTCTGGATTATTTACATCCACGCCACTTTCCCTCATTTAGCATGAGAAATTCCAAAGGAAAAATGGCATTACTCTAAACTGAGTTAAAGTCTTCTCCTCCAGGTTAAAAACCCCCTATAAAGGAAATTATGGCATTACTGGATTCACATATCCCAGTTAAAGTAATTCTCCTTTATAATCAGTCACCCAACTATTGTGACAAACAGACCCCCTTTACAGATGACAAATTCTCTCTAAAGTAAAAACCCTTTAGCTTCATATCTTGGTCTTTAAACAAGATACAAATAGACCCTTCAGCTTCACATCTTGGGCTTCGAACAAGATACAAATCACTTTTACCTTCACGTCTTGGGCTTTGAACAAGATACCAAAATAACCTTTTTCCTCCCATAGAATAGGAGGAACTACGATCACTCTGATTTCCCTATCCCGGGAATACGTAGGTATAAGATTGCAAAAGAATCTTAGCGAGCACACTAATCAAAAAACCAAAGTTCCCTACCTCTACCCAATCTGGCGCAGTATCCTAACAAACTCCCCATAATTAGTCTCGGTATTTCGTTCTGAATAAAATAAGTAGAGAGAGGCCAAACTACCACATAGCATCTGTAACCTAACAGACCGCTGTTCAAACTTAGTATGCAAGCATGGTTAGTTGGAGACATCTATTTCCCTTCCTTCATCAGCTTCAATAGGATAAAAAATGAATCGACCTGTAGTCTCGCAAGAGCGACAGTGCTTAAGAACCACGTCCAAAATCGCTCGCCACAGTCTTCCAAGACTGTTAAGTAAATGATAGTGGCATTCCTTCTACTAGAGGTGATGGAATCAGTGGGTTCAACAAGTATTCTTTGATACTGTCGAATGCGGTTTTGCAGTATTCTGTCCAAACGCAGTCCTGATTCTTTTTGAGTAATTTGAAGATTGGCGCACATGTCGCGGTCATGAGGAATATGAATCTGGAAATGTAATTCAAACGTCCGAGGAATCCCCTGACTTGTTTTTCAGTCCGCGGAGAAGGCATTTCTTGAATGGCCTTGACCTTGTCAAGATCAACCTCAATTCCTTTCTGGCTGACGATGAACCCTAGCAGTTTTCCTGAGCGGACACCGAATGTGCATTTGTTGGGATTCAAGCGGAGTTTGTAATTTCTTAACCGCTCGAATAGTTTTGATAGGTGGGTCACATGCTCCTCCTCTGTTTTAGATTTGGCAATCATGTCATCGACATATACCTCAATTTCTTTATGTATCATGTCATGAAACAGAATAGTCATGGCCCGTTGATAGGTTGCCCCGACGTTCTTCAAACCGAACGACATTACCTTGTAACAAAAAGCGCCCCATGGGGTAATGAATGAAGTTTTCTCCATGTCTTTCGGTGCCATTTTTATCTGATTATAGCCCGAGAATCCATCCATGAAGGAGAAGACTTTGAACTTTGCTGTACTGTCAACCAGCATGTCAATGTGTGGTAAAGTAAAGTCATCCTTTGGACTAGCCTTGTTTAGATCTCAGTAATCCATACACATTCTGACCTTTCCATCCTTTTTCGGAACTGGTACGATGTTTGTTAACCATTGAGGATATTCTGATGTGGCGAGGAAACCTGCATCAATCTGTTTCTATACTTCCTCTTTGATTTTGATGGCCATGTTCGGATGAGTCCGTCTCAACCTCTGTTTTACTGGCGGACATTCTGATCTTAACGGTAGATAATGTTCCACGATGCTGGTATCCAACCCTGGCATATCCTGATAGGACCAAATGAATACATCGGGAAACTCTTTGAGAAGCTTTGTCAAACTTTCTTTGACAGTTGAACTGAGCAGTGCCCCAATCCTGGCCTCTTTTCTTTCTTCCTCTGAGCCCAAGTTGACCATTTCCAATGGCTCTCTATGTGGTTTAATAGACCTTTCCTCTTGTCTGAGTAATCGGGAGATCTCCTCTGGAATTTCTTCGTCAGCTTCTTCTTCAGACTCAAATACCGAGAATTCAAAGTTGGGAGAAGGCATCAGATCGTACGTTTCAATGGGGTTTAAAACAAGCAATCTGCATGACGTGATGATTGTTTTTAGAAGAGATAGAGAGAATGCAAGAGTGTGTGCAGTGTATTTTTTTTATACTACTTGTTTTTATTATTTGTTGTTTTTTAGGATTACCATTTTCTGAAAAAGCGAAAAGAGAAAACAACAATTAATGCGGAAATTACAGAACGACGTTATTTTATTTATGATTTTGTCGATTCTTTGAAACTACAGCCCTATAAAACAAAACTCTGTCGCTTTGGGCGAAGCGAAGAGGGATATTTATAGACAGTGAGCCCTATCAAAACATCTGTTTCACCTGGGCAGGGTGAAAGGTTAAGATAAAGATGGCCATTACTTTGACTTATGAATAATCTTCGGAACATCGACTGCAACCCATTGGCGGCAAACTCCTCGGTGAATCACAGAGTTTGGTACGTTCTTTCTTGATTTGTCTTCAGAAATAACGCTAATTTCTGGTGGAGCAGGATCATTGGAATCTGTCTCCCAGACAGAGTTGTCGTAGGAGTATTCCTCGGTTGTATTTTGCATAGTATTTGTGCTCTCAGGTAAATCTCCCCATCCAGTTGGCTGAACGTCTTCGAGCCTGATACGAGAGCTTTCAGGAGTGGTGTATTTGACCATGAAGTCGTATTTGCCACTCGGGTGTCCCACACCTCTTTGGAACTGGAGGAGTCATCCCTTTCGATGACGTTGACATCGAGAAAAGCATAGTTGATGAATTCTAGTCCTGCAAACTTTGCAAATTCATCGTCGTTCGGGATATTTTCAGAATGCCCTGAGTGTTGATCCCATGACACGGTGGGGAGACAGGTATTCTTTTCGATGATGCTGAGCTGATAAGCATCGTCGGGCTGATTCTCTTGCCCCGAGTCTCCTGGGTACGGCTGCTACATAGGCAGGCCATCCATCGGGCCATAATAGTCATGGTCAAAGTTGTATTTCGTCGGAGTGTCCTCCTCCAATGAATTTGGTGGAGCACGGCATCCTTCCGGATCACAATCTTCGTATATCATTTCAACATCTGACCTTGGTATAAATCTCGGACTTTGTGCGGGATAGCAAAATGGCGTAGGCACCTCTTCTTGAGACATATAATCGTCCTCGTTAAGATAGAACTTCCACTCTTCATCTGTATCGGTGGAATCTCCCTCGTTGATGGTATGTACTTCTTGAGGAACTAGGTGAAGGAAACCTCCACTATGGAAGAAGTTCTGAATGGGATGAAAACTTTCAGCTTTAGTAGTCTGGGTACAGGTTAAGGGAAAGCCAAGACCTTTCTTTGTCTTGTTATCCGTAGGAATGACAAGCTTTCCCCATCCTTTTGCGTTGTTACTCCCGATTACTTTGAGAGCATCTTTGTATGAGGAAATCGATGTTCCTTTTTCTGATTGATTCTCATTGCTTACTGCAAGTGCTTGGAACGGAGTTCCAACAACCTCCTCGGGTTCTACACTAGTGGACAATGATAGGTTACTCACGATCAAGGCTTGTTCTCCATAGACCGTGACGAGTTGGTTATTCTTGACGAACTTCAGCTTCTGGTGAAGCGTCGAAGTGACTGCCCTAGCCTGGTGTATCCAAGGTCTTCCCAACAAACAGCTGTATGTTGCTCAGATGTCCAAGACCTGGAAAGTGACTAGGAAAGTGTGAGGACCGATAGTTATGGGAAGGTCGTCTTCGCCGATAACTGTTTTTTGGGACCCGTCAAATGCTTTGACGACGGCGTCACTGCCTCTCATTGGAGATTCTTTGAATGATAGTCGCATTAGAGTGGACTTTGGCATAACGTTGAGAGCCGATCCGGCATCTACCAGTACGCTGGCTAAAGCATCGTCCTGGCAGTTGATTGTGATATTGAGCGGCATGTTGTGACTTGGGCCCTCTTCCGGCAATTCCTCGTCACTAAACCCCAAGTTATTGCAGGAAGTGATGTTAGAGACGATGTTATCGAACTGTCATATTAACACATCCTATTCCACAAAGGCCTATTCTAAGACTTTCTGTAGAGCCTCTCTGTGGGCTTCAGAACTGAACAAAAGCGATAACACTGAAATTTTTGAAGGAATTTGTAACAGCTGATCAACAATGTTGTATTCACTCCTTTGGATGAGCTTCAGCATCTCATCATCGTTCTTTGAAAGGCCGGGATCACTGGACTGACCGACTGGTTGACCAGGAACTTCTGTTTGAGGTTCCTTTTCTCTGGTAGGTTCTCCAACTCCTCGGTTGAAGATTCGACCACTCCGTGTTACTCGACTGATGTCTGCAATATTCACGACGGAGGGTAATGGAATTTCTGTTCCATTCTCAATTATTGTTGCACCGCATTTGTAAGGGATAACCTTAGTTGATTCATACGGTAACGGTCCTGGTAGATAGATAAGTACAGGAGCCTTCTGATTTTTTTGACTATCGTAGGTAACTTCAATCAGTTCCTGGTTAAGAACCTTCGATTCGTCAAGTAAAAGGATGTTGGTACAAACATCTTTGTTCCTTTCACGATCAGAGATCACACAACATCCCTGATTTGATTAGTGAAATAGTCTGGCGTCTAGTTGATTAACCCAGAACTCGGGCATGGTCGAATCTCTTTATGGTCCAACTGACTCTGGAGGGCTGCTCGCACGAGGTAACATCCTTGGTTATTTTCCGAGCAGACCCTACAGCGCTCGTAGTTGTGTGGTGGCACCTGGCCACATCCGCTTTGTATGCAGTGTAACCTCACTAGATCTGTTTCCATTGATCGAACATCCTGACTTTGATGCCTAGTAGGATTCCAATTAACCACACCGATTTGTTGCGTGTCTTCATCTATATAGATCGGAAGCCACCAGTGGTTTAACAAGTGTTGCAAAGTTCTTTGCACGAGAGCGCACCCTTGGTTACTCTCATGGCACACTTTACAGTTCTGATAATTATGCGAAGTCAAGAAACCGAGCTGGACTTGTGTAGCGTGTAACTCCACCTAGCTGGTATTCATCAAGAGAATATCAAAGATTTTAATCATATTCACTTGATACTGATTTCCATCGTGGTAATCCTGAATCCATCCAAGATCCATCTGATGCTGGAGGGGCCTCTTGTACAAAAGAGAATCCATGTTTGTTTACCGAGAAAATCAGACAAGAATTATAATCGTGCCACGGAAGATTATGATACTGGCTTTGCCTTGAGTGCATTTCCACCAAGTTGACATTCATTGCACGGATGTTGCGGTTCTGAATGATGTTGGAATTCGTATAAGTCATGTTGACCCCATGAACTCGGTGCTCTTGGAGCATTTTGCACCAATTGTTCCTGTGGAGTTGATTGCACCACAGAAGCCCCTTGATTGTTCTTAGAGCAGATATCACACTGGTGATAGTTATGAGGTGGCACATGGTTGTATCCAATCTGTCTACAATGCATCTTGACCAAGTTGGCCCTCAATAAGAGTACATCATGAATTTGATAACTATTACTAGACTCTCCTTCTATCAAATTTACCACAACTTTCTCGTGTTGAGGTAGCGGGTTCATGAGAACATTTGGATTTGTATCCTTGAAAGATAAGACCCCGCTCCTAACAAGCTTTTGCACATCAGATTTGAAACTGAGACAGTTTTCTATGTTATGCCCTGGTCCTCCTTGATGGTAAGGGCAAGTCTGATCCGTTTTGAACCAAAAAGGTGGATTTTCCGATATTGTAAGAGGAGACCTGGATTGGACGTGTCCCTTGACCAGTAATAGTGGAAATAATTCTGTGTACAACATCGGTATAGGGTCCAACCCTGGTGGTCGCGTTGTACGGTTGTTGTTATATGGAGGACGAGCCTGCTGAAGAGGTTGTTGTGTCCTTTGCTAAAATTGTTGTTGATTTGGTTGGCTCTGAGCAACCTGAGGTTGATACGTAGGAACAGACGCAGGGTTGATAGCAGGAGTTACAGCTGCTACTGGTTGATACCGTCGCCTTTGCTTTCTGAGAGAGATATTCCCAATATCCTGCTATTTTTTCTTAGGGAGAGCACTACCGTATCGTTTTGTATTATTTGATGATCCAACCTCTTTAACTAAATGTCCCTCTCAGACTGCTTCCTCAAGACGAACTCCCATGCCCACCATCTCAGTGAAGTCACTGGGCGCACTGGCGACCATTCTGTCGTAGTAAAATGAGCTCAAGGTTTTCAAGAAGATCTTTGTCATCTCTTTTTCCTTAAGAGGTGGACAAATCTGGGCGGCAATTTCACGCCATCTCTGAGCATATTCCTTAAAGGTTTCCTTGTCCTTTTGCGACATGGCTCTGAGTTAATCTCTGTCTGGTGCCATGTCCAGGTTATACTTATATTATTGAATGAAGGCTACGCCGAGATCTCTGAAAGTGCCGATCTTAGTGCGGTTTAAACCCATGTACCATTTGAGTGTGACACCGGTTAAACTATCCTGAAAGTAGTGAATCAGTATCTCCTGGTTCTTTGTCTGAATTGACATTCGCCGAGCGTACATCACCAAATGGCTTTAAGGGCAAGAGTTACCCTTGTTCTTTTCAAATTTGGGCACTTTGAACTTGTGCGGAACTTTCACATTGGGGACCAAACAAAGGTCTGCGGCATCCTTTCCGAATATATCCTGACCGCGGAGGGCTTGCAGCTCTTTCTGCATCTCCAGGAACTGTTCCTGGAACTCATTCATTCTGTCAAACATACTTTTGTTTCCACCAGAAGGTATCTGTGGAATCTGTCCTTCCGGGACAGTGTGTACCACGGGTGGTGGTATAGTCATCATGGCAGTGACTCTAGATCCTTCCCTCTCCCGAAGTTTGTAACCTTCAGGAGTTGCTATCATGCCCCGGGCATCTTCGCTTTCCCGAAGTTTGTAACCTTCAGGCCCAGCGGTTATCCTTCCAGGATATAGTTAATAGGCATACCCCAGGGACGATCTTTTGACATCTTATACCTAGGATCATACTTTTCCACTATGGGCGTTGACGTGATCTCTGAGATCACAGTCCTTTATTATTGCATCTGTGCTGCTGCTAGAGCTTGCATGTCATTGTGAAGTTTCCTCAGATTTTCTTTCAGAGCGTCGAGTTCTTCTATCAAGTCTCTGTTCTATTCCTCGAGATTATCCATTTTCTTTTGTTGACTGGCTCGAGTATTGTACGAATGAGACAACTTAACTCTAGAATCGAGACACAAACGTGAGATTCGTAGGTAAGGACAATGCATTATGTGAGAATGATGAATGATATGCAATGATTATATTAATTGTATATATTTTTTCGTTTATTCAAAGTAAACTTCGACAATTGGATTGCAAATATCAAACAGTGGGGAAACCCCATTTTATTGAATTCAAAGATTGCAGAAATGGAAATGTAGTAATTTAAATAGTGCTGTAAAAGGAAATGTCTAAGCTAACGGACCCTGAGTCCTCTCTGAGGAGAGCTCAAGTGCTGGTTCTAGTACTTTCCTTTTCTTTGATCGGGGCTCTTGAGCCGTTGTCGGGTTGTCGTTCCTTTGCCAAGTGAAAGGAACGAGAAAATTCCTTTGGTCCTCTTGATTTTCTACAGCATGTTGCTCTAAAATCTCAATCAAAGCATCTTTTTCTTTCAGCAGTTGCTGTATTTTCTTACACTCCACATTGAGAATACTGTACTTGTTCCTTCCAAGACCTCTTCTCCTGTTGAACTTTGTTGAGAGTAACCTGAAGTTTTTCCGTATCAGACATAAAGTAAAGGACGGGGTCCCTTAACGGAAGAACTTCCTGACGAGGGAATGGCATCCTCAGCTTGAGAGCTCTAGTTTGTACCTAGTGGAGATAAGGTTCCACCGAGACACAGTCTGGTTTTCCTAGAGACTCTCTTCCTTTCCTGTGAACATGTTTCCAGGCATGCACTATTTCCGTCTTTAGTGCCCTGTCATTTTCTCCTTCCTTGAAGAAAAGACCTTCCAGATGAGCATTACGCGGGACATGCCTCATCGGGTATCCAAATTGACGACGAACTAAAACTGGATGATAGTTGATTCCTCCCTTAGTTCCTATAAGGGGTACATTTGGGAAATTTCCACAACAGTCAATGATTCTGATCCCGTCATAGATTCGATTGTACTAATCAATGTCAATGTTGGTAAGAGACATGATTCTCCGTGACCAACGTAAAGTATTCTTTTGATCCCAAAATACAGCAGACTTTGGCAAATGGGAAGTGAACCATTTGTACAGCAGGGGTACACAGCATGTGATCATTCCTCCACTATACAAATTCCTTAGGTGTACCGAATGATAAGCATCTGCGAGCAAGGTCGGTACAGGGTTTCCAATCAGAAAAATCTTAATGGCATTGATATCAACGAAGTTAGCAATGTTGGGAAACAAAAATAACCCGTAGGTAAGCAAAACAAAGATGCTTTCGAAAGCGGCCACGTTCCTTATACTTGCAAAGTACAGAGCTTTCTTGATTAAGAACTGGGCTGGCAAACCCTGAATTCCACCCTTAGTGGTAATGTGAGTCCTGACTTCTGACTCGTCCAAATAGATTGTTCTTGCAATGGTTTGATCCTTTAGAATCTCTTCCAGTCCAGAAAAGGGAGCCTGGTCAGTAATATGTAAATCAGTCAGGTGAGAGTACTCCTCCAGTGTTGGAGCTAGTTGATAATCTGGGAGTGTGAAACAGTGATAGACCGGATCGTAGAACTGGATTAGTGTTGACAGGATTCCTTCAATTACATGGACCCTTAACAGCAACAGCAGTCCTCCATACTTAGCTCTGAAAGCCTCAGGGTTGGTTATCATCCTTGCCAACCCTCTTAAATCCTCTAATTTTGTAACCTTGAAGGTGTACTTGTGAATTTTCCTTCTACCGAAATCCATTAGCGCAATCTCTTTATCTGACATTTGTAATTATTGTCTTAGTTTAATTTGAAAAAAAGGGACTAAAAGAGAATATTTTTCTTTGTTTTTTAATGTTTTATATGAAATGAATGCATGAATGCAGCACACAAAAACATAGAAAAAACATGGGGTCAAAGGGTCGGTGTCATGAAGTCAAGGCTCTACCCATCCCCAAAGGTTATACTGGTGATTTTTGTACCTGTCCTCAAAATCACTGACCCCTCTTGGGATGACGACAACAAGCTGATCACCAAGTGAGCTGGTTCATCTTAGAGTAATCTCAAATGAGGGTAGTATCGCGTGACAACTATTTCCGATAGCTTCTGCACTACAAAATGGTTTCAGTCTACTAAAATCCTCAGCTTCTCAGATAAACACAATGGAACAATCTGCTTTCAACAACCGAAGTCGTATAAGCATTGAATCCGTAAAGGGCATCTCCACTGATTTGATGGTTGACCGGGACCTCTTATCTGGGATTCACTCCCCGTAAGATTACCCGTATAATGCCATCACTTATCTTAGGTGTATACTCAATCTTTCCAGATGCGGCATCACACGCATTCCCATTAGCAGAAAAGTAAACACATATATCAATTAGGAAGAGCAGTATATATATTTATCCTAACATCCTAGACCTCTAGTCTTATGATCCTATACAGACAATGACTCCCCAGCAGAGTCGCCATTTCTGTGACACTTTGTGAATTTAAAGTTTTCACCCTAAAAGAGGCCAGAAAGAATGCCTCCCACTGTGGTCGCCATTTTTTTGGAGCACGATTTTTGTGATTTCGAATCACTATAGCTTTGGTACTACAGTTCGATTCATTTTTTATCCTGTGAAGCTGATTAAGGAAGGGAAATAGATGTCTCCAATTAAGCCTGCTTGCATACTGAGGTTAAACAGTCAAAACTGTTGGTTTACATATGCTATCAAAAGGGGGGTCTGTCTTTAGGTTGTTTCGTTTAAGAACACAGTGTCGTGACTGTATAGGAGGATTTTGGTAAGGTGTTAGGTCTGATGCTTCTTGATTGGTGTACAGAGGTACTAGACTTTGAGTTTTTGATTAGTATGCTCGCTAAGATTTTGCAATCTTATGCCTACGTATTCCCGTTTGACGAAACAGGGAAATCAGAGCGATCGTAGTTCCTCCTATTCTATGGGAGGAAAAAGGTTGTTTTGGCTTGTTCAAAGCCCAAGATGTGAAGCTTAAAGGGTTTTGGATGAGAGAGAAATTGTCATCTCTAAAGAGGAGTTGTTGATGTTTGTATGCTATGAGCAAGGAACAAATTTGATGCTAAAAGGTTGATTGACTCGACCTGGAATTTCTTTGTACAAAGCCTAAGAGGAGGCTAGAAGTTTGACTTTTTCGGGGAAAATGTTCTTTCTGTCTTGTACAAAGCCCAAGATTGAGGCTAAAAGGAATTTTGACTCCGTTGGGGAGAATGTATCTTGTATAAAGCCCAAGATGGAGGCTGAAAGGGTTTTTGACTCCGTTGGGGAGAATGTATCTTGTATAAAGCCCAAGATGGAGTCTAAAAGGGTTTGACTCAACAAAAGAGTACTTTTATCTGTCCTGTATAAAGCCCAAGACGGAGGCTAAAAAGGTTGACTCAACAAGAGAGTCTTGAACAGGTGATTGACTCAACAAGAGAGTCTGAAGGTTGGTTGACTCAACAAGATAGTCTTTTATACTCAATAAGAGAGTGATTTGTTGTCTCGTACGAAGCCCGAGATTGAGTCTAAAAGGAGATTGACTCAACAAGAGAGTCTTTTATACTCAACAAGAGATTGTTTTATTTGTGTCTTGTATGAAGCCCAAGACGGAGGCTAAAAGTGGACTCAACAAGAGAGTGGGGTTTTTATATGTCTTATACAAAGCCCAAGACGGAGGCTAAAAGTGGTTGACTCAACAAGAGAATATGAAAAGGTTAGCTCCGCTAGGGAGAATCATTTGTACAAAGCCCAAGAGGAGGCTGACTTACTACTGAGGATTATTGAGATCCAGAAGCGTGTCCAAGTGTGGGGAACTCTCATGAGAGAGACCAGGTTTATGCTGGAGATTGATCCAGGGTGATTGGTGTTTTTTCCTATGTTTGAAAGGAACTTGAGAATGTCTTTGAGACTCAAGGAGTTTAGACTGTCCAAGTCTAGAGTTTTATCTTTCGTATGATGCCCAAGAGGAGGCACAGGCATTAAGGGATGAGTATCAACCCTAAAATGGCCAGAGTTTTTGACGCTGGAAAGACTGCTCTAACAAAGGATGACTAAGTTCTGTCTTATACCTTTAAGAGGTCGTCAGGGTCCTTGTATTAAGCCCAAGAGAAGGCATGAGAACTTCTAAGAAGCCGAAGGGTCCTTGTACAACGCCTAAGAGGAGGCGGGGATGCTTTTTGGAAGCCTGTGGGTCCCCAAACCAAGAGAAATTCAAGAAATGCAATTCATAGAGAAGAGATCATTCCAGGAAAGTTCGAGAATTTGGAAGAAACTCAAGAGATGCCATTCACGGAGAAAAGATCATCTTTTGGGAGTTAGAGTTTCTTTGACAATTTCTAAGGGTGACAGTCTGAGAAAAGGTTCACCAAGAATATTGCCTTTCTCTTTGTTCCATATTGTTTAACTCTAAGAGGAGGGAAGACTGTGTCTGGAAATCCAATGGGGATCTAGTTTTGATTGTATTTAAAGAGTGACCAACAGGGCTTTACCTAGTGCTAGACGTAGTTGCCGAGGAAAACTCTAAATAATTATACTAGTATTACACAGTGGATATGTGACAAGTATATAAAAGGGTGTGAAGGAAGACTTACAGTGAAGCAGCCCCACAGTACAGTTATATACATATGAAAGCGGTAAATGAAAGCGGATAAACACTTACCTGTTGTAGAGCTTCCATGCTGTTTTGTTAGTTGTTCAACAAAGAATGTTTTGATAACAACATATATTTGAATTCAAAATCAAAGGGGAAAGTGCTTTAAAGAGATTGTTAGGGCTTACAGCTCAAGGAGAGACCCAAGTTTTAACGATGATCGCACTAGTGTTTTGAAAACTGTATAGAGGGACTTATACAATATGTAAGGCCCACACCATTTTGGTTTCAAAAAAGGGTTGGGTCTTACACTCTATTAGAGGCCCAAAGATTTATTTTTGTACAAGAGATGGGACTTACAACTCAAGGAGAGGCCCAGGGTTATTGGTTTGGCAACGACGATCGCGCCGAGGTTTTTGAAAACACAGTGGGTCTTATACAACATCTGAGGCCAAAATCATATCGGTTTCAAAAAGGGGTTGGGTCTTACACTCTATTAGAGGCCCAAAGAAATTTAAAGAAAATAAATAGGGCTTATAACACGAGGGTAGGCCCAGATGATTTGATTTTTCAATTGGCGATTGCGCCGAGATTTTTCTTTTAACATAGAGGGACTTATACAATATCTGAGGCCCAAAATTGTTTTGGTTAAAAGGGGATTGGGTCTTACACTCTATTAGAGGCCCATGAGGGTTTGAAAATAATTTATGAGGGTGGAATCAATCAAAACCCTAATTTCATCATTTTTAAAAGTGAATTCTTAAACAAAATCAATAAAAAATGATAAAACACCAAATAAGCTTGAATAAACAACTTGTGATTTTTGGTTAAGGTTTAAAAAAATGAGGTTTTAATCACAAGATGAATTAAAACTCATTTGGTTTTGATTTTTCATGATGAATATTCACTTTTAAAATGTTTAAAAACAATTAAAAATGAATTTATTCATAAAAATACCAACTATATTAAATGAATAATAAAAATTTGTTTTTTTTTTTGGAATAAAATATTTCAACATTTTTGTATTTTTTCCAAAAAGAACCAATAAAAAATAATTAAAATTGAGGGATTTATTAATTTTTCAAGTCATTAAAAATAATAAGAAAAATAATAAAATATGAAAAAGTGGTAAAAAATAGGATCTGGGGCGAGGGGGATTCGAACCCCAGACATCTTGTGTGCAGTGCGCGCGTCCTACCACTAGGCCTCCATTTGCATTTTCTATGCTACCTTATGGTACAGGCATGTATGAGATGTGTATGATCAGTGGACTTCAAAGCAATGCATATTTTAAGGAGTTCAAGTTGAGATGCTTACCTCTCCGGGAGCTTTTTGGGCAATCTGTCAAGGGCCTTGTTCTAGACGTGTTTTGATGCTTTGAACACTCTCAAATGACCCCTTAGAAGCTTTTAGGATGATTGGAATCAGCTGGAAACCTCAAGAATGGAGACTGGCCCTTTCTTGCAAATGAGACAAAAGTGACCAAAATAGCAACTCTCTCAAATGGTGCTTCAGATGTGGGGAACCGTTTGGGACAGTTCAAGGATGTATTTGGAGTGTGTTTGAGGCTTTATCTGGTTTTGAAAGTGACTGAATCAAGACATGGCTTGAAAAATGCAAGAAGTTCTATTTTGAGGTTTTGAGAGGGGACTTTGTGATTTTGGTGTTACAGGTCACTTGTGAGAGTTTGGACAACTTAGATATGACATATTAGATGTGTTTGGATCATGAGCTGTGATGGAATTGCTCCCTAACTCAAAAACTCAGAGTTACCTTGCTAAAGAAGGCATTTTTTTCTAGAGAAAGAGATTTTGAGTAAAGCAAGTGTTGTAGTGCTTTGGTGTACTTAAACTGAGCACAAATGAGCTCTATTTATAGTAGAGTAAGTTTGTTTTGGCTGTAATAGTGAATGCCAACTGCTGCGGAGGTTTGGAAAATGTTGATCAATAGGAATCCAAGTCTCCTCTAGCCATTGACTAGAGGTTAGAGCACATGCCTTTGGTTCCCTAGTTCAGAGATCATCCTTGACTCATTCAGTTTGAAATGGCTCAGTTTATGCCACCTTGGTGCATCCATTGAATACTCCAAAACAAAATTGGAGTCTTGTCCCCTCTTAAGGGTTTTTTAGGTTTGGCATGCTATTTTTAGTTCCAAAGAATTGGGAGGCTTATGGATCAGTGTTTGTCCCTCCTTGGTCTCTCCCTGAGGTGTCAGATGGATAAACTTGTTTGTCATTTGCACAAATTTCTCAAATAGAGCAAAATGCACAAATCTTCCTAGTTATGACAGTTGCAGCAAGGCATATTGCCATTGTCATAACTCTTAGCTCAAATGGAATTTCATGGGGTTCTTGGCCATTTTGGAAAGCTCTCATATGATACAACATATGTGTGATCATAGTTTGTCTTGACACTTTTTGGATCCAAGTGAAGAATGCCCTTACATTTTGAAAAAATTGAAACAGATTCTGACTTTGTGAAAATTTCACTAAGTATTGGGAAAAGTGACATTTCATGTTTTCAGCCATTTTGCTCCAACCATAACTCAAAATCCATGATGAATTGTAATGAGGTATAGTTGACACTTTTAAAGTATGCCATGAGAGCTACAAATCCATCTTTGGATCAGCCAAAATGGTTACTTGGATCTCAAGTTATGATCCTTGGAAGTTGATACCCCAGCCACTTTGTTCCATAACTTAGAAAATTTCTAAGTTTTTTATGGTTACCCCCTTTTACAAGTTATCCCACTTTTCTTGATTTTTCTTGATGAATGATGATTCCAATCACACATTAACATAATTTTAGGGTTAGGGAACCATAATTGATAAAAAAATCAAAAAGTCAAATTTTGACTTTTGGGCACAGTTGACTTTTTATCAGATGAATTCCAAACGGTGCGATCCTCTATGAAATCAAGTCCTTGACCTAAATCAAACTTGATGGATTGATTGCATAGGTGTTATAGGGTGTATTGAATCATGTCCCAAGGTTTGGGAGCATGTCTTGGTCAAAAGTCAAAGGTACAGTTGACTTTTCTCGTGAAACCCTAACCGTGGTTCTGATGAACTTGAAACTTGTGAATCAAGATTCTTGGATCAATCCATTGTTGCAAATGGATCAATGTAGTGTATTAGGGACCCTTAAATCATGTCTTGAGGTCTTGGCTCATGTTTTGTCCCAAAAGTCAACTTAGGGGTGAATTAGGTCAAGAAATCCTAATTCATGGTTTTTATTGTATGCATCCCCTGAGGCTAAATTGACTTGATGATTGGGTTTATGAGTTCCCTTTGAGTATTTTGGGTTATGCTTTGAACCATTGGCTCATTCCCAGAGGAAAATTCCCATCTGGAGGCCTTGGTTGACCAAAACCCTAATTTGGTGACACTGGCGATCTTGAGGCTTAATCCACTTGGAATGTTGTAGCCTTGTGCTCGATCCTTGTTGTGGGAGTCCTCTTGATCCATTGTGGATGTTTGAGAGGTTTAGATAAGTTGAAGATCATGTCATTTCTTGATTGATCCTTTGTCTAAGAGCTCTAAGAGGGCTTGAAACCCTAAGTTCGATTGTAGTGGATGCTCACCCATCTTTGGGGAGACTAATGAGGTATGATGGTTCATCCATATTGTGATGATGGTTTGCATAATGATGGGGAATCTTAGTGGTCAAAATTTGGGGTATGACAAGTACAGCAAAGTTTAAAGTATTCTCCTTCATGGATGGATTCTCGGGCTATAAATTTGGTGCCGGAAGATATGGAGAAAACTTCATTTATCACCCCATGGGGCACCTTTTGTTACAAGGTAATGCCGTTCGGTTTGAAGAACGCTGGAGCAACCTATCAAAGGGCCATGACTACTCTGTTTCACGACATGATGCACAAAGAAATGGAAGTGTATGTCGATGATATGATTGCCAAATCTAAGACAGAAGAGGAGCATGTGACCCACCTGTCAAAGTTATTCGAGCGTCTGAGAAAGTACAAACTCCGCTTGAATCCCAACAAATGCACGTTCGGTGTCTGCTCAGGGAAGCTTTTAGGGTTTATCGTCAGCCAGAAAGGAATTGAGGTTGATCCTGACAAAGTCAAGCCATTCAAGAAATGCCTTCTCCAAAAACTGAAAAACTAGTCAGGGGATTCCTGGGACGTCTGAACTACATTTCAAGATTTATATTCCTCATTAGTGCGACATGCGCGCCAATCTTCAATTTGCTAAAAAAGAATCAGGACTGCGTTTAGGCAGAAGACTGCCAAACTGCCTTCGACAGTATCAAGGAATACCTGTTGAATCCACCGATTCTATCACCTCCAGTGAAGGGAAGACTACTGATCATATACTTGACAGCCCTGGAAGACTCAATGGGCTGTGTACTTGGAAAACAAGACGAAACAAAAAGAAAAGAGTCTGCCATTTACTATTTAAGCAAGAAATTTACCGATTTTGAAACTCGGTACACTATGCTTGAGAAAACTTGTTGTGCTCTGGCTTGGGCAGTCAAACGTCTTCACCGGTACATGATTTGTCACACTACTTGGTTAATCTCCGAAATGGATCCGATCAAGTATGTCTTTGAAAAACCTGCTCTCATGGAAAGGATTGCCCATTGGCAGATGTTGTTATCAGAATATGACATAGAGTACCACGCTCAGAAAGCCGTCAAAGGGAGTATTTTAGCCGATCATTTGGCTCATCAACCGATTGACGATCAGGAATCAGTCAAATTTGACTTCCCAGACAAAGATGTCATGTACTTGAAAATGAAAGATTACGATGAACTGCTACCCAATGAAGGGCCAGAACCAGGTTCCCAATGGGGACTAATATTTGATGGAGCTGTCAACAATTATGGAAGCTGGTATCATGGGTCTCGAAGAAGCAATTGACTTAAGGATCAAGAACTTGGATGTGTATGGAGACTCATCCTTGGTTATCAATCAGATTAAAGGAGATTGGAACACATACCAATCAGGATTGATTCCTTACAAAGACTATGCTAGAAGGTTGTTACCATTCTTCAACAGAATCAAGTTTCATCACATCCCTCGTGAAGAGAATCACATCGCTGATGCATTAGCCACTCTCTCTTCCATGACTAGTGTAGGTCAATGGAATGACATACCTAAGATTGACATAATGCGCCTTGAATGGCCCGCCTACATCTTCACGATTGAAGCAGTCATCGATGACAAACACTGGGGCATCTAGAAAAGACAGAAAGACCCTCAGAAGGCTGGCTGGAAACTTCTTCCTGAGCGGTGATACACTCTATAAGAGAAACTTCGACATGGTCTTGCTCCGATGGGTAGACAGACCAGAAGCAAACATGCTGATAAAAGAAATCCATGAAGGATCCTTTGGCACTCATGCCAACAGACACACGATGGCGAGAAAAATTCTAAGAGCAGGGTACTATTGGCTGACAATGGAATCTGATTGCTACAAGTACATGAGGATATGTCACAAGTGTCAGATATACTCAGACAAAATCCATGTACTGCTAACGCATCTCAAGGTTCTCTCTTCCCCATGGCCTTTTTCCATATGGGGAATCGACATGATTGGCATGATCGAACCCAAAGCTTCAAACGGACATCGGTTCATCCTGGTAGCCATTGATTACTTCACAAAGTGGGTCGAAGCAGCGTCATACACCAATGTAACCCGACAAATGGTGGTCCGATTTATCAAAAACAATCTCATATGTCGTTATGGTGTTCCAAGCTAGATCATTACTGATAATGGATCTAACTTGAACAACAAGATGATGAAAGAGTTATGCGCTGAGTTCAAGAACGAACAGCATAACTCATCTCCCTACTGACCTAAGATAAACGGAGCGGTAGAAGCGGCTAACAAGAACATCAAGAAGATCTTTTAAAAGATGGTTGTAACCTATAAAGACTGGCATGAGATGCTACCCTTTGCTCTTCACGGTTATCGCACGTCTGTCCGCACTTCGACAGGGACAACCCCTTTCTCTCTAGTATATGGCATGGAAGCAGTCCTTACCATAGAAGTAGAGATCCCATCAATCAGGTTATTGATGGAAGCTAAGCTAACAGAGGCTAAATGGTGTCAAAGTCGACACGACGAACTAAATCTGATCGAAGAGAAACGAATAACGACATTATACCATGGTCAGTTGTATCAACAAATAATGAAGAAGGCGTTTGACAAAAAGGTCCTACCTCGCGTCTTTAGAAAAAGGAGACCTTGTGCTCAAGAAGATACAATCATTTTTCACAGATTCCTGGGGCAAGTGGACTCCGAATTATGACGGCCCCTATGTGGTCAAGAGAGCCTTCTCAGGCGGCGCCTTGAGACTCGCAACCATGGATGGAGAAGAATTTTTCTACCCCACGAATGTTGATGTAGTCAAGAAATACTTTGCCTAAATACAAAAAAAATGAATTAAAAAAAAACGTCTCGGTGGATTGAAAACCCGAAAGGGCGGTCCAGGCAAAAATTAGAGACATAATAAAAAATCATCCCGATGGATTGGAAATCTTAAAGTACAATCCAGGAAAAAGTTAGGGACTCATGGCAAGTAACTACGTCCAACAAATGGGTAAATCCCCCAGCAGCAGTAATGCCATCCATGAGGAAAACTCCAGTCAAGGTCATCTTCGACGGAAGCTCAGAATGCCCAGAATTCGAAGTTGGTAGAAGGATAGTGGTCGTTATGTTTCAATGTAGCCCTGTTCCCTTAAACTACTATTTTGTAAACTTTGTAAATACTCTATGGAATTATGCGCTTGGCTGATTTCCATCCTATCAATAAAATCTGAGCCCTAATGCTTTTGTTTGCAATTCTTATTTGTTTTAGCTTTACAGAATGACATTTTAACATGATTAACGATTCTTGAAATAAAACAAAAATGAATTTACTTTAAAATATTTTTCTGCTTTTAAAATAAAAATAGCAATTTCTTTTGACTGATAAACATCGAAAGAACATCGATCGCTTCTCTGAAAACAATTGAGCTTCAAAGTGGAGAATCAAAGTGCTCCTTCTGGAACAAGTACGCCTGAATGAAGGATCAGCTGTGTCAGATGCGAATGTTTCATCTGACATCCCTGGCAGAGTTCTTATCTCCTAAGCTCTACCAACGTTGTTCCCCGCGGGAACTACCTCTCATAAGCAAGGCAGAATTGCTATATTGAATCAATGGTACTTCTTTGTCCCCTGCAGTGGTCGAGTATCCCGTCGTGTTCATCCACTAGTCTGTATGTTGTGTCAGTTTTGTCAGCATATACATACATACATCACGTATTATAAATTTGCATTCACATTCATATTGCATCACTATCACTCTAGTCGGTCTTATCCCCTAGTGATAAAAGTCCTCTCAATTGAGTTGCTAGTTCTTTCCTCATCAGGAAATGTTTTGTCTGAACAATCTCTCTCCCCATGTTTATTTCTGGATGGAGATGGTCCTCGACCACTTTGATAACTTGAACCTCTGAAAAGCGAGAGGACATTTGACAAACGTCACTCTTCTCCATTGAAGATGATATCTTTGCTTTCCCGGAGTAAGGAAAATCCCCAGAGAAAGCCTCGCAACTAAAGACTCTCAGCAACACATTGGTTCTTCTCTCCAGAAAGTCGATGTTAATGAAGTCATCAACACCTCAAAATTAGGGTATATCATGTGGCATTTCGCCGAGAAGATCTCAGAGAAAAGTATGATGTAATATCCCTCAAGCAGGAAACAACCTCTCAAGAGACTCGTTTTCCCCAATAGAGTCAACAAATGGCATCTCCAATAGAGAAGTTTGTACACCTCTACAGCTCAGACAAATGGGTTCCCCAGCAAGTCTGACATCAAAACTTTTTCTCATTTAATGGCATCTCCCCAGGAAAATTCGGCGAGAAGTTTGAGGAAAACCGCTACAAATAGCGTCCCTTGGCAATAAAGTTTATTGACAAAAGAAACTAAGACCAGTTCCTTGGTAGGAAACCAGGATCGAGGGGAAGTTTATTTCAGAAACTGAGACCAAATCCTTGATATGAAACCAGGATCGAGGGGAAGTTTATTTCAGAAACTGAGACCAGTTCCTTGGTATGAAACCAAGACCGAGGGGAAGTTTATTTCAGAAACTGAGACCTGTTCCTTGGTACGAAACCAGGATCGAGGGGAATTTTATTTCAGAAACTGAGACCAGTTCCTTGAATGAATACCAGGATCGAGGGGAAGTTTTTACCCTTTCTAAGAATCATCACTTAGCAAAAGAAGATGGATGAGCAAGCTTCAATTCATAACCATCGTCAAAATTTCGGGTATTCTGATATTTAATCCTCTTGCACCTCGAATGCCCGAATACCTTCGTCCTTCACACCTTCGGGTCCAAGAAGATTAAATAAGGGCACCTGTCATACCTCAAATTTTGACCACTAAGATTTCCCATCATTGTGCAAATCATCATCATAATGTGGATGTATTTACATGCCTCATCGATCTCCTCAAAGATGATCGAGCATTCACTACAACCAAGAAGTAGGGTTTTAACCCCTCTCAGGATACTTAGACAAAGGATCAATCAAGAAATGACATGATCTTCAAATTTTTTAGCCTCTCAAACACCCATAAGGTATCAAGAGGACTCCTACATCAAGAATCAAGCTCAAAGTTGCAACATTCCAAGTGGATCAAGCCTCAAAATCACTAGTGTCACCAAATTAGGGTTTTGGTCGACTGAGGCATCCAGTTGGAAATTTTCCTCTAGGCATGAGCTAATGCTTCAAAGCATAACCCAAGATACTCTAAGGGACCTCGTGGACCCAATCATCAAGTCAATTTAACCTCAGGGGATGCATTTACAAAAAATCAGGAATTAGGGTTTCTTGACATAAGTCACCCCTAAGTTGACTTTTGGGATAAAACATGACCTAAGACCTCAAGACATGATTTGAGGTTCTCCAATACACTACATTGATCCATTTACAACAATGGATTGATCCACAAAGCTTGACTCACATGTTTCATTTTCATCTGGACCACAATTAGGGTTTTGAGGAAAAAGTCAACTGTGCCTTTGACTGTTGACCAAGGCATGCTCTCAAACCTTGGGACATGACTCAAGACATCCCTAACTATGCTTGGAAGTCCCCCATGAGGTTTTTTTGAGCCTAAGGATTGATTTCACAAAAGGATCGCAAAGTCCAAAATTTCATCTGCTGAAAAAGTCAACTGTACAAAAATCAAAGTTTGACTTTTTTAATTTTTGGTCAACTAAGGTCCCTTAACCCTAAATCAATGTCAATATGTGATTTGAATCATCATTCATCAAGAAAAATCAAAGAAAGTGAGTTAACTTGTAAATTGGGTAACCATAAAAAACATAGAATTTTTCTAAATTATGGAACAAATTGGCTAGGGTACCAACTTCCAAGCATCATAACTTGAGATCCAAGCAACCATTTTGGATGGTCCAAAGCTGTATTTGTTGCTCTCATGGCATGCTTGAAAAGTGTCAACTACATCTCATTCCAATTCCTCATGGATTCTAAGTTATGGAGTGCTCAAAGTGCCTGAAAACATGAAAATGACATTTTTCCAACACTTAGTGAAATTTTCACTAGGTCAGAATCTGCCTTATTTTTTCCAAAATGTAGAGGCATTTTTCATTGTAATTTAGATTGACTCAAAACCAAAGTTGGACATCATCGTAAGATAG
Source organism: Lathyrus tuberosus (assembly GCA_022829125.1). Classification (NCBI taxonomy): domain Eukaryota; kingdom Viridiplantae; phylum Streptophyta; class Magnoliopsida; order Fabales; family Fabaceae; genus Lathyrus; species Lathyrus tuberosus. Next base: position 1,064,614 of record JALAZF010000532.1, on the reverse strand, counting down.
GACAAATCAGCTTCCCAAAATGACCAAGAACTCCATCCAACTCCACTTGAGCTAGGAGTTATGACAGCTGCAACATGCCTTGCTGCAAACTATTTTGCAAGGTAGATTTGTGCATTAGGGCTCGATTTGATGAATTTGTGCAAATGACAAACAAGTTTATCCATCTGCACACCTCAGGGGGAGACCAAGGAGGAACAAACACTGATCCATAAGCCTCCCAAGTCTTTGGAACTACAAGTTCGTATGCCACCCCTAAAAAGCTAAAGATTCCTCAAGACTCCAATTTTGTTTTGGAACATTCAATGGATGCTTAGAGGAGGCATGTATCAGAGCAAAGATGAACACTTCAGTCAAGCCTTATCCTTGAATCAAAGAACCATAGGCCTGGGCTCTAACCTCAAGTCAATGGCTAGAGGAGACTTGAGATTCCATTTGATCACAATTGGTCACAGACCTGTACCAGTTGCCATTCCCTATTCCTTGCAAAACAAACTTGATCTACTATAAATAGAGCTCAATTGTGATCAGTTTGAGTACACCAAAGCACCCAAACCGATGCTTTCCTCAAAATCACCTCTTTCACTCCAAATTTGCCTTCTAACTCAAGCCACCATCGGGTTTTGAGTTTGAGAGCAATTCCGACCAAACCAATGGTTCACACACCTCACATATAACATATAGAAGTGATCCAAACTCTTACATAACATCTGGAACATCAGAATCACAAAATCACCAGCCATCTGCACAAGCCTTTGACAGATTTGTAGTTGAGGTGCCAAATCAAGTTCTAGTTTAATTCAATCCACTCCAAGCATTCAGACACACTCCATAGCACCTAGGGAAGCTGTCCACATTATTGGGACCAAGCAGTAACACCTCCAACCTAGAACTCGATCACCAGCTGCAAGAGGTAAGCCTCAACTTGGTCATCTCATGATTCATGCATATTTCTTCGCAAAATAATTTTGCTATATGTTCATAATCATGTATGGAGTGTTTCCTCTCAACTGATTGCTTTGTATGAATCGTGTATGAATTTTCTTAGCCTTCATGCAGAAATTAGGGTTCTTGAGGTTTCTCTTTGATTTCTCATTCCATACTTAAAATAAATGAAATTAAAGACCATAGACATGATCGTGTGTTGAAAACGAGCAGATTGAATTTTTGAAATTTTATTATTTTTATTTAATTGATTCAAAAATTAATTTCTTTCTGAATTTTAATGATTTTAAGTTGATTCTTTTTTTCAAAATTCACAAAAATGTTAAAAATTTCATTTTACAAAAATTTCTGAAAAATATTATTTATTTCATATATTTGAATTTTTGCAAAGAATTAATTTTTATTTGTTTTTTAACATTTTGAAAATTTTCTTTCTCTTGATTTTCCAAACTTAAGTGATTTTCAATCATTTTGTGAATAAAAACATAATTTTTGAAACATTGACCCAAAATCACAACTCATTTCTCACATGTTTTCAATAATTTTATTAATTTTTAATCAAAATTAATTCCATTTTTAAAAAAATTAGGGTTTTTATTGATTTCACCCTCATTAATATTTTCAAACACCTTTGGGCCTCTAATAGAGTGTAATACCCAATCCTTTTTTAACCAAAACCATTTTTGGGCCTCAGTTATTGTATAAGACCCACTGCGTTAAAAAGATCTTGGCGCAATCGCCATTTGAAACAGAAATATTTTTGGGCCTCTCCTCGAGCTATAAGTCCCACCTCTTTTCTTAAAATAACCTTTGGGCCTCTAATAAAGTGAAAGACCCAATCCTTTTTGTAAATAAACAATTTTGGGCCTCACACATTGTATAAGTCCCTATGTATATTTTTAAAAGTTCGGCGTGATCATCGCCTTTTTAACAAAACCAGCTGGGCTTCTCCTCGAAATATAAGTCCCACCTCTTTTCTGAAAGCATTTTTGGGCCTCTTAAAAGAGTGTAAGACCCACCCCTTTTGTAAATAAACCATCTTGGGCCTCACACATTGTATAAGTCCCGATCCGATGTTCAAAAACAACAGTGCGATCAATGTTAAACCTTGGGCCTCTCCTTGAGTGTAAGCCTCAACAATCTTTTCAAAAACAACTTCTCTTTTGATTTAGATTCAATATACAGTTGTTATCAAAAATTTCTTTAATTTCTTTGAACAATTAACAATACAGCATGGAAGCTTGCTCGCCTGTAAGTTTTTATCTACTTTCATTTACTCGCTTTCGTATATATATATATAACTGTATTGTGGGAAGCTGTTCAGGGTTAGTCTTCTTTCATACCCTTTTAAATACTTGTCATATATCAACTGTATATATACTAGTATAGTTATTTAGAGTTTTCCCCAACAACTAGGTCTAGAACTAGGTAAAGCCATGTTGGTCACTCTTAAATATAGACAAAACTAGATCCCCATAGGATTTCCAGATACAATCTTGCCTTCTCTTGGGCTTAAACAATATGGAACAAAGAGAAAGGAAGTATTCTTCGTGAACCTTTTCTCAGGCTGTCACTATTAGAAATTGTCAAAGAAATTATACTCCCCAGAGTTGATCTATTCTCGGTGAATAGCATCTCTTGAGTTTCTTCAAACCTAAGAACTTTCACTAAATGATCTATTCTCGGTGAATAGCATTTCTTGAACTTTTCTTGGTTTGAGACCCACGGGCTTCCTAAAAGCATCCCTGCCTCCTCTTGGGCTTTGTACAATGACCCTCCGGCTTCTTAGAAGTTCTCATGCCTTCTCTTGGGCTTAATACAAGGACCCTGAAGACCTCTTAAAGGTATAAGACATAACTTAGTCATCCTTTGATAGGGAAGTCTTTCCAGTGTCAAATCTCAAACAATTTAGGGTTGATTCTCATCCCTTAAAACACCCGCCTCCTCTAGAGGCATCATACAAAAGATAAAACTCTTCCACACCAGTAGACTTGGACAGTCTAGATCCCCTCTTGAGTCTCAAAGACATTCTCAAGTTCCCTACAAACATAGGAAGAAAACCCAGTCATTCTGGATAAATCCCCAACTGAGTTAAAATCCAGTCTCTATCCTAAAAATTCCCCAACCAGGGTCAGTTTATTATCAGGATAACACTATCTCAAATCAGAACCTCAAGGCATCTGATACTTCAACTCTGCTGTAAACCCTCAGCAAGAGTTAATTTCTCCACTTGGACCTACCTCGGGATCTCAATAATCGATAGCAGAAGTTAGCCTCTTCTTGGGTGTAGCACCCCAAAATTTGCCCTACCTTTTTTTCTGGCTTATGTTTCTTTCTCATTTTTGCATCATTAGGTCATGGTTCATAATTAATCATTTGCATTTGTTCTTCAGACATGGGATCTAAAGTTTTTCTTATTGGCCTTATTCAGAGGATTCATCAAAGGCTTTGGGTCAGAGGTTCATTGGTGTGAATCAGGTTTTAATTTCTTCTCAGTTCAAATCATCTTCTTCGAGATTTATCAACATACCAGGGAGAATTGGAGTTCTTGTTTACAGTTGAGCTGGTGGATAGTTATCGGTTGAGATTCTTCAGTGGATCATGTGAGTGGCCAGAATGTAGAGTGGTAGCTGTGACTATTTTGTCAGAGGCTTGTGGAAAGTTGGTGATTGGTTTTGAATTCAGTTGGTTATCCATTTTCTATCCATAATCCATATCCAAACTCATTATTATTAATCCATCAACCATTTTCATTTTTTATCCTCTTACCTTTTCTTTTATTCATAAACCATTTCTAATTTCTTTTATCCATTCTTTTCATATCCATTATATCCAAAATTTCTAAATATCCACTTTTAATCCATATCCACTTCATAAACCATTTTTCTTTTTTCCATTTTATCTTATTCACATTTCCAGTTCCATTTCAAATTAACCTTTGCTTAACCTTTATCAAACTCATTTTCTCTTTAATTCCAAATATCCACTCTTAATCACATTAAGCCATATTTTTTAATTCATACCATTCAAAATCCATTTCTTTTCTTTTTTTATCCATTAAACACATTTACCCATACAATATCCATTATACCATGCTAACACATCATTCTAAACTCAAGCCCATATCCATTTCAACTTGATCTCATTATCCAATATATCCAATTAATCCATTCTAATTTCTGTCCAATTGATAAACCCAATTCTATGGTGAATCCACTTTGTATGTTTAAAACCATTACACGGTAGTGTTGAGAAAGAGGGTCTTATGGTTACACCACTGATGGGCTACGTGTGTTAGAAAAGAGCTTCCAATGGACCATGGAGATCATTGCCTAAGGGAAAAAGTCCTAATGTAAAGGACAAATCAACTTCTGTTTTAATTCCTATCTTTTAAATAAGTTCAGGACGCATAGAGATCTTGGTAGAAACCAAACTTGTGCTAAGTGCAGGGCGCAGGAAAGTTTGCAATAGGAAAAAAGGAAATTAATAACAGGAAAAGAAAAAGAGCTAGCAGAAAAATACAAAAAGAAACAAATTCATAGCAGTGCAAAAATTGGTGATTACGTACAAAACTCGTGACATCAAACCACAACCAATTCAAGCCCAAAACTCGTGATCATTTTCACGTAACCCTTTCAACAGAATTCACCTCAAATATCAATTTTACCCTCCCCAAACTTGCGTATAAAAGCTGCTGCTCACGATTTGATTCTGTAGATGCCAACAGAGCTTCACCATCTTTATTCTTCCTCAAGAACCACCTTCATCAATTTGCAAAAACCATATCAAAATACTTCATCAATTCCTCATTTCCAAATTTACAGATCCGCAAAAAACCAAAAAGAGGATCATCTTTCCATCTCATTCATCTGTAAATCAACCTTACAAACCAACTCATCTTCAATCTTCAATTCACTCCTCGATCAACAAAACCTGCAGAATCGGAAAACACATCCACAGATCTGCAAACTTCTCAGTATCATCTTCATTATTCTGCTGTAATAAACACCGCCACTTTGCAGCTTCAACAATACCTTTTCAAGTTTCGTCGATCTAAAATCTGCAAGAATTCCATCCTTCCATCCTCATAATCGTCGGAACCTGTGACCTCCATCAAGAACCTGTGGATCGATACAACACACAATGATTTCAAACGTGCAACAACCAGATCGAAGCAGCAGTTCGTAGCAGAGCAAATTGAATTGTAGAAGAAGAAGAAGAAATAAAAGAAGCAAGGTGAACTAGATATTGAGCAGCACGCATACATGAGCAAGCAGCTGAAGACCTCTAGGTTTCTCGATGATTTCTTTCTAACTGAAGAAGCACCGGACTCTCTCCGGTCGGTAAACTCCCTGAACTTTTTCTCTTCTTCATCTCGTGTGAGTTAATAGACGGTTCGCGATATAGTTTGTGGTCTTGGATCCAAACTTGTTGTTTGGATTCCAATTTGTTGGTTCCTTTCGTCGTGCGAGAGTTTCTCAGATTGTTATGTTGTCTTGATCGTATTGCACTTAGAGTTGGTGGTGAGGTGAAGAAGCACGACGTAGAGGTTGAGCCAAGGAGAAGGGATTATGTGTTTCGGCCATTGTTGAGTGACGAGTTGGTGAAGGAGAGAAAGGAAATGGTGGTGAGACGAAGGCGATGGTGGTATGAACAGAGGGAAGGGCGAGTTGCGTGTCTCCGACGAAGAAAAGGACGAAGAGGAGGTTACGGAGGAACGATTGAAGATGGAGAAGAGAGCGAAACATAGAGGTTGGTGGCGTGACGTGAAAGGAGAGGAAGAAGGTCGTCCGACGGTGTTGAGAGGAGAATGAGGATTATTTTCTGCTGGATCCTCTAGGGTTTTTCTTTAAACCAATTGGACTCATATTGTGGACCGGGTTTAGGCCCGTATTATGGAATTTCATTTCCACGCACCCTCAGTCCCACTGCACACCCCTCTAATATTTGGTGAAAACCCTTGAGCCTGATGTATGATAGCCCTGCGCTACTTTTCTTTCCACACCCTCCAGGCTGCGCACGAACACTTGGGCCTAAGACCTTTGAGGCCCATGCGCCCAGCTAGCAAATCACACCCCCAGAATACTATTTACACCCCTGTTTTTAGTTAATTCTAGTTTTTGTTGGATAATTAGAATAGGTTTATATTAGAATTATTTTTTAATATGGTTTTGGTTATTTTCTTTTTAATTGAATTTTGTTTTAGATTAGAATTAGATTAACTATTAATTTTTTATTTTAATTGGAAGTTAATTTTGATTTCTTTTTAATTAGAATAATTAGATAATTGTTTTATTTGGTTTTAATAATTAATTTTGACTTTAGAATTTTATTTTGATTAAATAGAATTAGTCTTAGTTTTAGATTAACTCTTTTTACTTAGAATTTAATCTTCTTTTTAATTAGCATTTTAATTCTAACTTGGTTATTTTTGATTAATTGTTGACCATGATTTTAATTGCTTATTCTGATTAATTTCTGATTAAATACTTGACTTTCCTCTTGCTTGACTTACTCTTGTGATTGCGATGCTTTGTGTTTACTTGTTGATTACTCTGTATTCACATGCTCCCTTAAGGCTCCTAGTCCGACTTAATTTCTGATTAAGCTCGGAGTAGGATAGACATTAGGCTCTCAATCCAAGCATGATAACATTAGGTAGGCGTCCCTCCTAAACCTCACTAACCCTAGGTTACCCATGCATGATAACATTAGGACTCTTAGTTTCCCTTTAGAGTTTCCTTTGTGTCTTCTCTCTTCTCATCTCAAAACTTCTTAAAAACACCTAATAAAGATAAAGTGTATTGCGCACGAGCCTTAAGCGTGGGGAATGAGAAATGAGGGGCTTCCTCTCATATTTCTAGAGTGCTTAGCGGGCGTCCTGTCTTGGGACGATTCGTTAAGTATTCGTCCCTGTGCCCTAGACTTTGGTGCAATGCAAGTTATGAACTAACTTAAAAAACACTTCTGTCTAAAAAACACAAAAACAAATTCAAATCTTTTTATCCTTCGGGATTGTTTGGTTCCAGACCATTTTCAGAAAAGAGCACGTTTCCTTCCGTCTAAGTCGCAAACAGGCATCGACCCTAACTGCCAGACGCGAATCTAACGTCGCTCGTAAAAAGCACTTACCCATTCGTGGTCGTACCCACGAACTACATTAGCTCTGATTCCTCTCTATCGTCCGATTGAGGATATGTAGGCACAAGATAACGATTGTCTTGGCGAGCAACCTTACCCTACAGTTCCCGTCTGAACTACGTTGACTCTGACTTTCCCATTGCACTGAGGGAGTACGTAGGCCTAGGGCATCGAATATGTCCTACCGAGTCCGTCTTAGTCACCCCCATCCCCGTATTCTTTTGTTCAGCCATAGATAGTAGGATAGCTCACCCTCCGTTTAGACAACAAGTGTGGATCCCATCGAGTACGATGGATACGTGGGGTGCTAACACCTTCCCCTCGCATAACCGACTCCCGAACCCAGACTATAGTTGTGATGACCATGTCTTTCCCCCTTTCTTTTCAGGTTTATGCAGTGTTTCCTTTCCCTCTCTCGGGATAAATACACATTGCTGGCGACTCTGTGTCTTCTGCGCCACTCTCGCGTTTGTACCGTTGGATGCGAATCTTTCGGGAGCGACATTGGGCTTTGTACAAATGATTCTCCCCAGCGGAGATAACCTTTTCAGACTCTCTTGTTGAGTCAATCACTCTTCCAGACTCTCTTGTTGAGTCAATCATCCTTTTTAGGATCTCTTGTTGAGTCAATCACTTCTTAGACTCTCTTGTCGAGTCAAGCACTCTCTTGTTGAGTTAACCCCTTTTAGCCTCAATCTCGGGCTTTGTACGAGATAGATAAAAAACACTCTCTTGTTGAGTCAATAACCTCCTCTTAGGATTTGTATAATGATTTCACCTAGCAGGAGTTATCCTCCTCTCAAGCTGTGTATGATGACTTCTCCAACTTGTACAGCCACAATCCTGGGCTTTGTACAGGACAAATAAAAGCACTCTCTTGTTGAGTCAAACCCTTTTTAGCCTTTATCTTGGGCTTTGTACAAGACTTAAAATTTCATAACCTTCTCTTAAGCTTGGGACAAACATCTTCCCCAGCGGAGTTATTTCCTCCGAGCCTTCTTTTAGACTTCGAGAAATAATTCCTAAGCAGGGTCAACATTTTTCCGCCTCCATCTTGGGCTTTGTACAAGATAGATAATACTGTCCCACAGAGTCAAAACTTTTTAGCCTCCATCTTGGGCTTTGAACAAGACACATAAAAATATCCTCACCCGAGTTAGTTAAATTTCTCATTTCAGCCTCAATCTTGGGCTTTGTACAAGACACATACAAGCCTCCCCGACGGAGTCGAAAATCCCTTCTAGCCTCAATCTTGGGCTTTGTACAAGACTGAAAAAATATTTCACTGGAAAAGTCAAACTTTTAGCCTCCTCTCAAGCTTTGTGTAATGATATCCCCAACGAGTCAGTCTCTTTTAGCCTCAATTTTGGGCTTTGTACAAGACACATATATAAACTCTCTTGTTGAGTCAGCATTTTCTTGCCTCCTCTTAGGCTTTTTTTAAGGACTTCCCTAGTGGAGTCAATCAACCTCTTAGCGTCAACCTTGGGCTTTGATCAAGGCACACAAAAATTAACATCTCCCTTTAAAGGTGACAAATTCTCTCTCAGCCAAACCTTTCAGTTTCAATCTTGGGCTTTGAACAAGACACCAAAACATCTTTTTCCTCCCATAGAATATGAGGAACTATGATTGCCCTGATTTCCTTGTTTCATTTAAACGGGAATATGTAGGCATAAGATTGCGAAATCTTAGCGAGCATACTAATAAAAAACTCTAGGTCCAGTACCTTCATACATCAGTCAAAGAGTTTAGGTTTCATACCTTGGCCATCATCATCATCATTTTCCATAGAAAACAAAACTCACTCACTCATACTTCCCAAGAAACTTTCCCAACCCATTAACAGATAAACACCATCAATTACAAAGCAAAACCTAAAGCTAATATCCCGTGGATAACCACATATAGGATGGGTAATTAACAACTCCCCATTGTATAACCTGACCCCGGACCCCCCAATCTTTTTTAAGCGTTTGTTCAGTTAAATAATCACGTGCAAGGTTAGTTTTAGATAGCTTCCCTTTCCCTTCCAGCTTCATGGGATAAATAAGAAATCAGAAAGTAGCACCCCTTTCTCCTCGAGGAGGAAAACCCAAACTTCAGCGATAAGGTGGTCGCGTCACCAACAAAAATCGCTAGCTACAACTCTATTAGAGGCCCAAAAGTGTTTTGAAAATGTTTGATAAAGATCAAAATCAAAGTAACCCTAATTTCATTTTCTTTTAAAAGTAATTCTTTAAAGAAAATCAATAAAAATTATAAAAATACCAAATAAGTTTAAATAAACTACTTGTGATTTTTGGTTAAGGTTTGAAAAATGAAGTTTTAATCACAAGATGATTTAGAACTCATTTGATTTTGATTTTCAAGATAAAAATTCACTTTTAAAATGTTTAAAAATAATAAAAATGAATTTATTCACAAAAATACCAACTATATTAAATAAATAATATAAATCTGATTTTTTATAGAATAAAATACTTTAATATTTTTGAGATTTTTCAAAAAAAGAACCAATAAAAAATGATTAAAATTGAATGAGAAATTAATTTTCCAAATCATTAACAAAAATAATATGAAAAATAAAATAAAATGGGATAAGTGATAAAAAAGAGGTCTGGGGCGAGAGGGATTCGAACCCCAGACCTCTCGCTCGCTCAATACACCCAAACCAGCTAATTAACCACTAGGGCGCAATGCCAATTCATTTAATATATAGCAAGGGAAAAATATATAGCAAACAAGTTAAATTTCTGAAGCATGGCGCCGTGGCCATCTTCATCCTCAAGCTCAGATACATGAATCCTCCTATCTCACTCATCTCTCAGCCATTACACATGATCCAAATATGAAAATCGTGCGTTTTCAGATGAGGAATACAATGGCAATACTCAGTTTTATTGAAATTCAGTGAATCAAAACATATCTTGTTAAAACCTGAAGAACCCTAAAATTAGCATGAACTCCATGAAATCCTATACACGAACTGTAAACAACAATTGATTGAGGGTAAATGATCTATAAACATCCAGAAACACAATGGTAACAAGAAAACATGTTTATGATGCATGATTCATTGAGTTTGAGAGTTTAAGGTTTACCTCTGCAAGTGAGAATCGAATTCTAGTTTGGAGGTGTTACAGATGAGTTCCGATGATTTGGACAGCTTCCTTGTACCTCAATGGATGTGTTTGATTGGTTAGGTTAATTGGAAAACCCCTGGATTGATCAGCCTGATTCCTTCTACAGCAAGTCATGAGTCTTGTGCAATTGGATGGCCATTTGGTGATTTTGATGTTACAGATGGGATGCAATGGTTTAGATCACTCCTATATGTTGTGTGTGAGGTGTGTGAATCATTGGTTTGAGTTGCATTGGCCTCCAACTCAAAACCCGATAGTTCTTTCTCAAGAACAATGAAATTTGGAGTTTAAGAAGGAAATGAAAGAAAACAATGTTGTAAGCTGCTTTGGTGTAGTTTGAATGATCAATTAGGACCTCTATTTATAGTGGATCAACTCTTGTCTTGGAGGAATAGTGAATGGCTGCAAGATCAGATCACATTCAATGGCTTTGGCTTGGTGGCATTTCTTCTCATGCAAGGCAAACTAGCCTCTCCCAAGAGCAGGGCTATATCTTGAACAAATCCACATTCTTCAGATGTTTTAATTGTTTTTTAAGTAAGCATCTTGACTGAGTAGAGTAGCTTTATTGAAAGTGCCATATTTCACATAAATGCCTTTGAATTCAAGGCATATGTAACGCCCATATATAAATACATACATCAAAGCATATATTATACATGAATAATACGTTTGGTACTGGAATATACAAGTTCCTAGTAACAGAGTATACATATAAATGCCCAAAAAACCTAATCAACAACTATGGCATGTTATATATACAAGATGTTCCAAAAGATAAAACTAAGAACTAGATCAACTAATGATCTCAAAATCTCCACAAGGGAAGCCTTGCCACACAAAACCCACGATCCGTAAGGAAAAGTCAAACAGCTTTGTCCTTACCCTTCGCCGAACCTGTAGTACCTGTGATGTAAACAACAACATGGGGTGAGATACATCAAAACTCAGTGAGTTATCTATCTTAAAGTCCTCTCGGCTTTACAAGGTTCTAACAACCTAACTCAAGTCAAAAAGGAAGGGAAATGACTTTGAGTACACACACACTATATGGAAACATGTCTATTCCCATCCTCTTCTACGTCTAGAAGTCAACCCGGGTCATAGATCCTTGCAATTTAGTTAGCATACGAAACGGATTCGGGAACATTGGCCTGTTAGCCGTGAACCGTCACTTCACATGGCCTATTAACCATCACAAGTCTCTACCCTTAGGTTCCATTCGTACTACACACGGGAGTCAAACCTGCCAAGTACCATGCCTTGTTTCAGAGGAGCTCGAGACTCATGAAACTGCAACTCAAAGAACCGTTTACGATTATGTGATCACCCACACAAGAAGCATCGTATTCGACGATCACAAGGCCATAATGCCTTATCACAACCACAAGGTTACACACATGTTCCATACTAGTGTTTACTTATTCTTATGACATTAGTATCTGACACACGCCTCGACACCGCACGCACGATCGTTGTCAGTCACACGCCTCGGCACCGCACGCACGAGCGTTGTCAAAATGTTATTCCACACTTTCGTAGCCGTTACTAGGTTCCAACATAGTTGTGGTAATATTCCTCGCTCTACCTATTTCATATTTTAGCATGCATGCACTCACAATCCCATTAACAACAAGAGAAGTAAGGAATAATAAGTTAACAATATAATAGAACACATAAAACAACATATCACAATTCACACCGATTCCGGTTCCATCCGATTCATTTAATCGGGGATCAAAACTAATATTTTTCACTCCCACTAGATCGAATATTTTCTTAGCTCTCCATCTGTACCAAGAACACTTAAATCGGGTAACCGAGTCGAAAGTTACGGATTTTAGAAATTAATCATTTTTTTCTTTTTATCCCAGGTCGCGCTAAGCTCGCACCCTTCCGCGCTGAGCGCGTTGCTCTCGGGTTGGAGAGGTTGAAAATTCTGCATACCACGCTAAACGGGCATCTGCGCGCTAAGCGCGCTCTGCGATTTTCAGAAAAAAACATCTTTTGACAGCAGAAAATTCCAATCCCCCAATCCATACCAAATCAGCAAGTAAGGCTTTATGATCATGATTCCATCGTACTTCAACCAACAAACATCAAAACACACAATTTCCAACAATCCCACAAAGTTTCTACACAAAACCTAACATTTTCCAAAAAACCCATTTTCATTCAAAATCGTTGCAATCAATACCAACCTCAATATAATGATCTATAGATGTTTCTAGACACACATTGAGCATACTACACAATTTATATCGATATCCAACCGTTAATTTCATGGATTTAGCAAAATTATTCATTTTCTCTCAAAACCAAACCTAACATTAGAACTCAAGAAATCCTAGAACTAAAGTATCTAGCTACAACCCACCTTGAATAGATGATGATGATGAAGATTGGAAGAGGTTTGATGAAGAGGAGATGATGATTCAAGCTTTCTCTTTAAATTCCAAGTTTTCTCCCTTTTTCTTTCCTTCGCTCTTCCTTCCCTCTACTTTCTCTCTCTCAATTGTTACTAACTCGGAAGATGAGAGGAAAGAAAAGATATAAAGAAAATATCATTAATTTAGTAATACTACTAAATGTCCAAATTATCTCAATTGCGCCAATTATAAAACCTCAAAGTCAGATAACATTAATTGGATCTACTATGAGCTCATCAGTTTACTCTAATTATTTTATCCAATAAATTCTCAGAGTAAACCGGAACCCAGTTGATCATACCAATATTATCCAGAGTAAAATAATTTATGGGGTATTACATCATATATGCCAAAAACTCATCAATTCTCAAGGATAAGCTCTTGGCATTTCAGTCCAAGTTTGTTGGTTGGATCAGATGCATTGTGATCAGATTGAATGCATGTGGCATTGCGATATTGCTTTTTGGCTCAAAATCGTGTATGGCAAGAAATCTCACAAACGTATTTTTCATGACAGCCTTGCCATGGTGTCTTGCAGCAGCCATAACTCTTGGCTCAAGCTGAGTTGTTTCATGCCAATAAGTTCCTTCGATTGTAGGCAATATGCACAATAAATTTGATGTTCACATCTTGAATTGATTTAACCTAGAACTATGTGAAACAGCCCTCCAAGTTTTGGTGTTTCACTTGAAATCTGCCTTGAGCAGAATTTCTTCTAAGTGTTGGAAAAATGCACTTTAATGTTTTTTAGTGATTTTGATCCAATCATAACTTGAAATCCATGAGGAATTGGAAAGAGATGTAGTTGAAGCTTTTGTAGAGTGTAATGAGGGCCTCCCTCTGATCTTTGAATGGGAGAGAAAGGCCTTAGGGTTTGAGAGATATGGCCTTGCAAAGTTGGTACCCTAGCCACTTTGTTCCATAACTTAGAAAAATTCTACGTTTTTTATGGTTACCCCTTTAACAAGTTAACTCACTTTCTTTGATTTTTCTTGATGAATGATGATTCGAATCACATATTAACATTTTTTTAGGGTTAAGGAGCCTTGGTTGACCAAAAATCCAAAAAGTCCAACTTTGACTTTTGTACAGTTGACTTTTTCATTAGATGAAATTTTGACTTTGTGATCCTTTTGTGAAATCAATCCTTGGGCTTAATTAAACTTCATGGATGGCCTCCAAGGGTATTTAGGAATGTCTTGGACCCCTCCCCAAGGTTTGAGATCAAGGGTAGGCCAACAGTCAAGGATAGGGTTGACTTTTTCCATCAGAAACCCTAATTTGTGATCAGATGGTTTTGAGTTCTTGTGACTTATAACTTGTGGTCTTTGAGTCAATCAAATGGTAATATGATGTATTTGAGGTCTTTGAAGATCATTTTGAAGTTTCAAGCCATACCTTACTTCCCAAGTTAACTCAATGGTTGAATTAGGTTAAAACCCTAATTCCTGATTTTTTGATAGATGGACCCTCAAGGTGATTTTGCCATTGTGGATGGGCTCATGTCTAGATTGAAATTTTCATCTGGAGGCCTCAATCGACCAAAACCCTAATTTGGTGACACTGGCGATCTGGAGGCTTGATCTATTTGGAATGTTGCAATCTTGTGCTTGATTCTTGATGTGGGAGACGCGTTGACCCTTCATGGATGTTTGAGAGGCTAGAAAAGTTAAAGATCATGTCATTTCTTGATTAATCCTTTGTCTAAGTGCTCTAAGAGGGCTCAAAATCCTAATTCTTGATTTTAGTAAATGCTTAATCCTCTTTGAGGAGACTGATGAGGCATGAAAGTACATCCATATTGTGATGATGATTTGCACAATGTTGAGATGTCTTGGTGGTCAAAATTTGGGGTATGACAGATGCCCCTATTTAATTTTCTTGGATCCGAAGGTGTGAATGGCGAAGGTATTCGGGCATTCGGGGTGCAAGAGGATTAAATATCAGAATACCCGAAATTTTATGGAGGTTATGAATGGCAGTTTGCTCATCCATCTTCTTTTGCTAAGCAATGATACTTAGAAAAGGGTGAAACTTCCCCTTGATCCCGGTCTTCAGCCACGAAACTGGTCTCAGTTTCTGATATAAACTTCCCCTCGATCCGTGTCTTCAGCCAAGGAACTGGTCTTAGTTTCTTTTGTCACTAAACTTACCCTCGATCCTGGTTTTTAGCCACGGAACTAGTCTCAGTTTCTGATATAAACTTCCCCTCGATCCCGGTCTTCAGCCAAGCATCTGGTCTTAGTTTCTTTTGTCAATAAACTTTCCATACAAGGGACGATATGTGTAGCGGTTTTCATCAAACTTCTCGCCAATTTTTCATGGAGAGATGCTGTTTGATGGGAAAAAGTATTGATGCCAGACTCGCTGGGGGAACCCATTCGTCTGAGTTGTAGAGGTGTTCAAACTTCTCAGTTGGAGAGGCTGTTTCCTTCTTGGGGATATTACATCATACTTTTCTTCGAGATCTTCTCGGAGAAATGCCATGTGATGAAATCCAATTTTGAGGTGCTGATGACTTCATTAACATTGACTTTCTGGAGAGAAAAACCAATGTGTTGCTGAGAGTCTTCGGTTGTGAGGCTTTCTCTGGGGATTTTCCTTAATTTGGGAAAGCGAAGATATCGTCTTTAATGGTGAAGAGTGACGTTTGTCGAAGGTCTTCTTGTTTTTCAGAGGTTCAAGTTATTAAAGTGGTCAAGGACCAACTCCAATCCAGAAATAAACTGGAGGAGAGATTGGTTGGGCGAAACACTTCCTGACGAGGAAAGGACTGACAACTCGAGTGAGAGGACTTTTATCACTAGGGGATAAGTCCGACTAGAGTGATAGTGATGCAATATGATTATGAATGTGAATCAATAATTCATGATGTATGTGTGCATATGCTGACAAAACTGATGCGACATATAGACTAAGTGATGAACAAGACTAGATACTCGGCCCCTGCAGGAGATGAGAAGTATCATGTGTTCAAGATAGCAACTCTGCCTTGCTTAGGAGAGATGGTCTCTGTGGGGAGAAATAATTGTTCAATCGGTCTTAGGAGTTAAGAACTCTGTCGGGGATATCAGATGGGAAAATCACATCTGATACAGTTGATCCTTCATTCAGGCGTACTGGTTTAGAAGGCGCACTTTGAATCTGCACTTTGAGGTTAAATTACTTCCAGAGAAGCGATCGATGTTCTTTTGATGTTCAACAGTCAAAAGAATTGCCATCTTTATTTTAAAAGCAGAAAAATTTTGACAAGTAAATTCATTTTTGTTTTATTTCAAGAATCACTGATCATGTTAAAAGCATCATTGTGTAAAGCTAAAACAAATAAGAGTTACAAACAAAAGCACTAGGGCTCAAATTTTATTAATAAGATGGAAATCAGCCAAGCGCGTGATCCCATAGAGTATTTACAAAGTTAGAAAATGGTAGTTTACGGGAAAAGGGCTATATTGAAACATAACGACCATTATCCTTCTATCAACTTTGAATTCTGGACATCCTGAGCTTCTGTCGAAGATGACCTTGACTGAAGTTTTTTCTGATGGATGGCATGACTGCTGAGGGATTCAACCTTGTCAAACGTAGTTACTTGCCATTAATCCTTAACTTTTGCCTGGATTGTACTTTGAGATTTCCAATCCACCGGGATGATCTTTTTTTGGTTATGTCTCTAATTTTTGCTTGGACCGCCCTTTCCGGGTTTCAATCCACCGAGACGTTTTTTTTAATTTTTTTATTTAGGCAAAGTATTTCTTGACTACGTCAACATTTGTGGGGTAGGCAAATTTTCTCCATCCATGGTTGCGAGTCTCAAGGCGCCGCCTGAGAAGGCTTTCTTGACAACATAGGGGCCATTGTAATTTGGAGTCCATTTGCCTCGGGAATCAGTGAGAAATGATTG
Organism: Lathyrus tuberosus; assembly: GCA_022829125.1. NCBI lineage: Eukaryota > Viridiplantae > Streptophyta > Magnoliopsida > Fabales > Fabaceae > Lathyrus > Lathyrus tuberosus. The sequence goes on along the minus strand of JALAZF010000532.1, from coordinate 1,048,055 downwards.
TATCTTTTTAAGCACGAGGTCTCCTTTTCGGAAGACACGAGGTCAGACCTTTTTGTCAAACGCTTTCTTCATTTTTTGCTGATACAACTGACCATGGCATAGAACCGTTATTTGTTTTTCTTCGATTAGATTGAGTTCTTCGTGTCGACTTTGACACCATTCAGCTTCTGTTAGCTTAGCTTCCATCAATACCCAGATTGAGGGGAACTCTACTTCTATGGGAAGCACTACTTCCATGCCATATGCTAGAGAGAAATGGGTTGCCCCTGTTAAAGTGCGGGCATATGTGCGATAACCGTGAAGAGCAAAAGGCAGCATCTCGTGCCAGTCTTTGTAGGATACAACCATCTTTTGGACAATCTTCTTGACGTTCTTGTTAGCCACTTCTACCACGCCGTTCATCATGGGTCGGTAGGGAGATGAGTTAAGGTGTTCGATCTTGAACTCAGCACATAATTCTGTCATCATCTTGTTGTTCAAGTTAGATCCATTGTCAGTAATGATCTGGCTTGGAACACCATAACGACAAATGATATTATTTTTGATAAAGCGGACCACGACTTGCCGGGTTACATTGGTGTATGACACTACTTCGACCCACTTGGTGAAGTAATCAACAGCTACCAGGATGAACCAATGTCCGTTTGAAGCTTTGGGTTCAATCATGCCAATCATGTCGATTCCCCATATGGAAAAAGGTCATGGGGAAGAAAGAACTTTGAGATGCGTTGGCGGTACATGGATCTTGTTAGCGTATATCTGATACTTGTGACACTTTCTCATGTACTTGTAGTAGTCGGATTCCATGGTCAACCAATAATATCATGCACTCAGAATTTTTCTCGCCATTGTGTGTCCGTTGGAATGAGTGCCAAAGGATCCTTCATGGATCTCTTTTATCAGCATGTTTGCTTCGGGTCTATCTACGCATTGGAGGAAGACCATGTCAAAGTTTCTCTTATAGACTGTATCATCGCTCAGGAAGAAGCTGCCAGCCAGTCTTCTGAGAATCTTTCTATCTTTTCTTGATGCCCTAGGAGGGTACTCTTATTTCTGAAGGAAGCATTTGATATCATGATACCAAGGTTTGTTGTCTATGACTGCTTCAATCGTGAAGATGTAGGCGGGCCGTTCTAGGCACATTATGTCGATCTTAGGTACGTTGTTCCATTGACCAACACTAATCATGGAAGAGAGAGTGGCTAGTGCATCAGCCATCTGATTCTCTTCACGAGGGATATGATGAAACTCGATTCTGTTGAAGAATGGTAACAACCTTCTCGCGTAATCTTTGTAAGGAATCAGTCCTGATTGGTATGTGTTCCAATCTCCTTTGATCTGATTGATAACCAAGACTGAGTCTCCATACACATCCAAGCTCTTAATCCTTAAGTAGATAGCTTCTTCGAGACCCATGATACAAGCTTCGTATCAGCCTCGTTGTTTGTACACTTGAATGTCAGTCGGGAGGTGAAATAAATATGGGTACCCTGAGGTGCTATGATGATTGCCCTAATTCTGTTTCCATAATGGTTGACAGCTTCGTCAATGATTAGTCCCCATTGGGAACCTGGTTCTGGCCCTTCACTGGGTTGTGGTTCATCGCAATCTTTCATTTTCAAATACGTGACATCTTCGCCTTGGTAGTCAAATCCGACTGATTCCTGATCGTCAATCTGTTGATGACCCAAATGATTGGCTAAAATACTTCCTTTAACGGCTTTCTGAGCATGGTACTCGATGTCGTATTCTGATAACAACATCTGCCAACGGGAAATCCTTTCCGTGAGAGCAGGCTTTTCAAAGACATACTTGATTGGATCCATTTCAGAGATTAACCAAGTAGTGTGACGAATCATATATTGGCGAAGACGTTTGGCTACCCAAGCCAGAGCACAACAAGTTTTCTCAAGCATAGTGTACCGAGTCTCACAGCCGGTAAATTTCTTGCTCAAATAGTACATGGCAGACTCTTAATTTTCTTGTTGTTTCGTCTTGTTGACCAAGCACGCAACCGATGGAGTCTTCAAAGACTGTTAAATAGATGATCAATGGTCTTCCCTCTACTGGAGGTGACAGAATCAGTGGATTTAATAGGTATTCCTTGATACTGTCGAAGGCGGTTTGGCAGTCTTCTGTCCATATGTAGTCCTAACTCTTTTTGAGTAATTTGAAGATTGGCGCGCACGTCGCGATCACGAGGAATATAAATCTGGAAATGTAATTCAAAAGTCATAGGAATCCCCTGACTTGTTTCTCAGTCTTTGGAGAAGGCATTTCTTGAATGTCCTTCACCTTGTCAGGATTAACCTCAATTCCTTTCTGCCTGACGATGAATCCTAGCAGTTTTCCTGAGCGGACACCGAACGTGCATTTGTTAGGATTCAAGCGGAGTTTGTATTTTCTCAGCCGCTCGAATAAATTTGACAAGTGGGTCACCTGCTCCTCTTCTATTCTAGATTTGGCAATCATATCATCGAAGTACACTTCTATTTCTTTGTGTATCATGTCATGAAACACAGCAGGCATGGCCCTTTGATAAGTTACCCCGGCGTTCTTCAAGCCGAATGACATTACCTTGTAACAAAAGGTGCCCCATGGGGTGATGAATGAAGTTTTCTCCATGTCCTCCGGCGCCATTTTTATCTAATTATAGCCTGAGAATCCATCCATAAAGGAGAAAACTTTGAACTTCGCCGTACTGTCTACCAGCATGTCAATGTGCGGTAAAGGAAAGTTGTCCTTTGGACTGGCCTTATTCAGATCCCTGTAGTCTACACACATTCAGACCTTTCCATCCTTTTTCGAAACTGGCACTATGTTGGCTAACCATTGAGGATATTCTGAGGTGGCGAGGAAACCAGCGTTGATCTATTTCTGCACTTCCTCTTTGATTTTGATGGCCATGATTGGATGAGTCCGTCTCAAACTTTGCTTTACTGGTGAACATTCTGATCTTAACAGTAGGTGATGATCCACGATGCTGGTATCCAACCCTGGCATGTCCTGATAGGACCAAGCAAATACATCGGGAAAATCTTTGAGAAGTTTTACCAAGTCTTCTTTGACAGTTGGACTGAGCAGTGCCCCAATCTTGACTTCTTTTCTTTCTTTTTCTGAACCTAAGTTTACTGTTTCCAACAGCTCTTTGTGAGGTTTAATGCACCTTTCCTCTTGTCCGAGTAATCGGGAGATCTCTCCTGGAATTTCTTCGTCATTTTCTTCTTCAGCCTCAAATACCGGGAATTCAAAGTTGGGAGAAGGCATTGGATCGTATGTTTCGATGGGGTTTAAAATAAGCAATCTGCATGACGTGATGATTTATTTTTACAAGAGATAGAGAAAATGCAATAGTGGTGTGCAATGTATTTTTCTGAAAAATGCTTTTTTTTATTATTTTGAGTTGTTTTTTAGGATTACCATTTTCTGAAAAAGAGAAAAGCGAAAACAACAATAAATGCGGAAATTACAGACCGACGTTATTTTATGATTTGGTCGATTCTTGAAACTACAGTCCTATAAAACAAAACTCTGTCGCTTCGGGCAAAGCAAAGAGAACGTTTATAGAAAGTGGGCCCTATAAAAACATCCGTTTCACTTGGGCAAGATGAAAGGTTAAAACAAAGACGACAATTACTTAGACTTATGAACGACTTTGGGGACATCGACAGCAACCCATTGGCGGCAAACTCCTCGGTGAATCTCAAAGTCTGGTACCTTCCTTTTTGGCTTGTCTTTAGAAATAACGCTGATTTCTGGTGGAGCGGGATCGTTGGAGTCTGTCTCCCAAGAAGAATTGTCGTAGACAAACTCTTCTATTGTATTTTGCACAGTGTTTGCACTCTCAGGTGGATCTCCCCATCCAGTGGGCTGGATGTTTTTGAGCTTGATACGAGAGCTTTCAGGAGCGGTGTATTTGACCGAGTAGTCGAATTTACCATTACGTTGTCCTAAGGTGTCCCATACTTCTGTGGAACTGGAGGAATCATCCCTTTCGATGATGTTGACCTCAGGGAAAGCATAGTTAATGAACTCTAGCCCCGTAGCCTTTGCAAATTCATCGTTGTGCTGGATGCTTTCTGAATGTACTGAGTAATGATCCCATGAAGTGGTGGGGACGCAGATATTCTTTTCAATAATGCTCAGCTGATATGCATCGTTTGGCTAACTCTTCTACCCCAAGTCTTCTGGGTACGGCTGCCAGATTGGCAAGCCATCCATTGGGTCATAATAGTCATAGTCAAAATTGTCTTTCATTAGAGTGTCCTCCTTTAATGAGTTGGGAAGAGCACGACATCCTTCTGGATCACAATCTCCGTATATCATCTTGACGTCTGATCTAAGTATATATCTCAGACTTTGCGAGGGATAGCAAAATGGCATAGGCATTTCTTCTTGAGACATATAACCATCCTCGTTGAGATAGGACTTCCACTCTTCATCTGTATCAGAGAAGTCACCCTCATTGATGGTGTGTACTTCTTGAGACACTCGGTGAAGGAAACTTCCACTGTGGAAGATGTCCTGAATGGGATGAAATCTTTCATCGTTAATAGCAGTCTGGGTACAGGTTGAAGAGAAACCAAGACCTTTCTTTGTGTTGTTGTCAGTAGGCATGACAAGCTGTCCCCATCCTTTTGCGTTGTTACTCTTGATTGCCTCGAGAGCATCTTTGTATGAGGAAATTGATGTTCCTTTTTCTGATTGGTTGTCATTGCTCACCGAAAGTGCTTGGAACTGGGTTTCGACAACCTCCTCTGGTTCTACACAAGTGGACGATGATAAGTTGCTCACGATCAAGGCATGCTCTCTGCAGACTGTGACTAGTTGGTCATTCTTGACGAACTTCAGCTTCTAGTGAAGTGTCAAAGTGATGTCCCCAGCCTCGTGTATCTAAGGTCTTCCTAACAAACAACTGTATGCTGCTCGGATGTCCATGACCTGGAAAGTGACTTGGAAAGTGTGAGGACCGATAGTTATGGGAAGATCGACTTCGCCGATAACTGATTTTCGGGATCCGTCAAAGGCTTTGACGATGACCTTACTGCCTCTCACCGGAGACCCTTGAAATGATAGTCGCATCAGAGTAGACTTTGGTATAACATTCAGAGCTGATCCGGTATCTACCAGTACACTGGCTAAAGCATCGTCCTGGCAGTTGACTGTAATGTTAAGTGCCATGTTGTGACTTTTGCCTTCTTTCGGCAGTTCCTCATCACTGAATCCTAAGTTGTTGCAGGAAGTGATGTTGGAGATGATGCTGTCAAATTGTCTTACTGTCACATCTTGTTCCACAAAGGCTTGCACTAAGACTTTCTGTAGAGCTTCTCGGTGAGCTTCGGAACTGAGCAGAAGAAATAACACATAGCTTCTCGAAGGAGTTTGCAACAGCTGATCTACTATGTTGTACTCGCTCTTTTGGATGAGCTTCAGCATCTCATCATTGTTCTTTGAAAGGTCGGGATTACTGGATTGACCGGCTGGTTGATTTGGACCTTATGTTTTTGGTTCCTTTTCTTTGGTAGGTTCTCCATCTCCTCGGTTGAAGATTCGACCGCTCCGTGTCACCCGACTGATGTCTACAATATTCACGACGGAGGGTAATGGAGTTTCCTTTCCATTCTCAATTATTGTTGCACCGTATTTGTAAGGGATAACCTTATCAGATTTGTATGGTATTGGTCCCGGCAGATAGATAACTATAGGAGCCTTCTGATTTTTCTGACCATCGTAGCCGGCCTCAATTGGTTCATGGTTGAGAATCTTTCCACTATCAAGAGGAACTCTTGATTCATGGAGTAAAGGGATTATGGCGCACACATATTTGGCCACTTCTCATTTAGGGATTAAGACAACAGCTTTGCCTCGATTGGGAAGATAGTCTGACATTATGTTGATCGAACCAGAGCTTGAATATGGTCAAACCTCTTTGTGGTCCAACTGATTTTGAAGGGCTGCTCGCACGAGGTAGCATCCTTGGTTATACTCTAAGAAAACTCTACAACGCTCATAGTTGTGTGGTGGCACCGGCCACGTCTGCTTTGTATGCAGTGCAACTTCACTAGATCTGTTTCCATTGATCGAACATCCTCACTTTGATGCCTAGTAGGGTTCCCGTCAGTCATACTGACTTGCTGTGTGTCTTCATCTAGATAGATTGGAAGCCACTAGTGGTTCAACAAGTGTTGCAGCGTTCTTTGAACAAGTACACATCCTTGGATATCCTCACGACATACTTTACACCAAGCTGGTATTCATCAAGCGAACATCAAAGATTTGAATCATATTAACTTGATAATGACTTCTATCACGGTAGTCCTGGATCCATCTGAGATCCATCTGATGCTGGAGGGCCTCTTGTACAAAAGAGCATCCCTGATTGTTTATCGACCAGATCAGACAGGAATTGTAATCGTGCCGTGGCAGATCATGATGTTGGCTTTGCCTTGAGTGCATTGCCACTAAGTTGACATTCATTGCTAAAATGTTGTGGTTTTGAATGATGTTGGAATTTGTATAAGTCATGTTGACTTCATGGATTCGGTGATCCTGGATCCACCCGAGATCCATTTGTTCATGTAGAGCCGATTGCACCACAAAACATCCTTGATTGTCGTTAGAGCAGATATCACATTAATGATAATTTTGAAATGGTACATGCCTGTATCTGCTCTGTCTGCAATGTATCTTGACCAGGTTGGTTCCCAATAGGAGTACATCGTGTATCTGATAGCTGTGATTAGATCCTTCCTCTATCAAATTTACTGCAGCTTTCTCGTGTTGAGGCAACGAGTTCGTCTGAACATTTGGATTTGTATCCTTGAAGGATAAGACCCCGTTCCTGACAAGCTTCTGCACATCGGGTTTGAAGCGGAGACATTTTTCTATGTTATGCCCCGGTCCTCCTTGATGGTAAGGGCAAGTCTGATCTGCTTAGAACCAAAAAGGCAGATTCTCCGGTATTGTAAGAGGGGACCTGGTTTTAACGTGCCCCTTGACCAGTAGTAGTGGAAACAGTTCTGCGTACAACATTGGTATAGGGTCGAACCTTGGTGGTCGTGTCGTACGATTGTTGTTGTACTGAGGACCAGCCTGCTGAAGAGTCTGTTGTGTCCTTTGCTTATATTGTTTTTTATTTGGTTGGCTCTGAGCAACCTGAGGTTGATACGTTGGAACAGACATAGGGTTGATAGCAAGAGTTACAACTGTTACTGGTTGGTACCTTCGCCTTTGCTTTCCGAGAGAGATATTACCAATATCTTGCTCTTTTTTCTTAGGGAAAGCGCTACCGTATCTTTTGGTACTGCTTGATGGTCCTGTATCTTTGAGACGTATCTTAGGGAAAGTGCTACCGTATCTTTTGGTACTGCTTGATGGTCCTGTATCTTTCGGACTGCTTCTTCAAGACGTACTCCCATATTCGCCATTTCAGTAAAGTCACTGGGCGCACTGGCGACGATTCGATCGTAGTAAAATGAGCTCAAGGTCTTCAAAAAGATTTTTGTCATCTCTTTTTCCTCAAGAGGTGGACAAATCTTGGCGGCAATTTCACGCCATATCTGAGCATATTCCTTAAAAGTTTCCTTTTCTTTCTGCGACAGTGCTCGGAGTTGATCTCTGTCTAGTGCCATGTCTAGGTATACTTATATTGTTGAACGAAGGCAGTGCCAAGATCTCTGAAAGGGACGATCTTGGTGCAGTTTAAATCCACGTACCATTTGAGTACGGCACCGGTTAAACTATCTTGGAAATAATGGATCAGTAGTTGTTGGTTCTCTGTCTGAGTTGACATCTTTCGAGCGTACATCACCAAATGACTCTGAGGGCAAGAGTTACCCCTGTATTTTTCAAACTCGGGCACCTTGAATTTGTGCGGAATTTTCACATTGGGGACCAAACAAAGGCTGCAAGGTCCTTTCCTAATAAATCCTGACCACGAATGGCATGCTGTTCCTTTTGTATCTCTAAGAATTGCTCCTGGAACTCATTCATTTTGTCATACATACTTTCATTTCCACCAGAAGGTATATGCGGAATCTGTCCTTCCAGGACGGTGTGTACCACTTGTGGTGGTATAGTTATTATGACAATGACTCTTGGTACTTCCCTATCCCGAAGTTTGTAACCTTCAGGAGTTGCTGTCATGCCCCTTGCATCTTCGCTTTCCTGAAGTTTGTAAGCTTCAGGCCCAGCCGTTCCAGCTGCAGTTTCCGGATCTTCCATGATCGGCAGGATATATCTTCAGGGATATATTTTGAGTGGCATGCCCCAGAGACGATCTTTAGGCATGTTATACCGAGGATCATACGTCTCCACTATGGGCGTAGACGTGATCTCCGAGATCACAGTCCGTAGTTGTTGTTTCTGAGCTGTTACCAGAGATTGCATATCACTGTGAAGTTTTCTCAGATCTTCTTTCAGAGCATCGATTTCTTCTCTCAGCTCTCTGTTCTCTTCCTCGAGATCATCCATTTTCTTTTGTCGATTGTCCCGAGTATTGTACAAATGAGACAGTTTGACTCTAGAACCGAGACACAAACGTGAGATTCAAAGGTGAGAAGAATGCGTTATGTGAGAATGATGAATGATATGCAATAATTATATTAATAAAAATTTTCTTTGTTATTTTCAAAAGAAACCTCAAAAATTGGATTGCAAATATTATACAGTGGGGAAACCCCGTTTTATTGAATTCAAAGATTGCGGAAATGGAAATACAGTATTATACAAAGTGTTGTAAAAGGAAATGTCTAAACTTATGGATCCTGAGTCCTCTATGAAGAGAGCTCAGGTGCTGGTTTTGGTATTTTCCTTTTCTTTGTCCCGGCCTCTTGAGCCGTTGTCGGGTTGTCATTCCTTTGCCAAGTGAAAGGAGCGAGAAAATTTCTTCGGTCTTCTTGACTTTCTACAGCATTGAGAATGCGGTACTTGTTCTTCCAAGATTTCCTTTCCCGTTGAACTTTGTTGAGAGTAACCTGGAGTTTTTCCGTATTAAACATAAAATAAAGGACAGATTCCTTTAACAGAAGAACTTCTTCACGAGGGTAAGGCATCCTCAGCTTGAGGGCTCTAGTTTGTACCCAGTGGAGATAAGGTTCCACAGAGACACAATCTGATTTTCCTAGAGACTCTCTTCCTTTCCTGTGAACACTCTTCCAGGCATGCACTATATCTGCCTTTAGTGCCCTGTCATTTTCTCCTTCCTTGAAGAAAAGACCTTCCAGATGAACATTACGAGGGATATGTCTCATCGGGTGTCCAAATTGACGACGAACTAAAACTGGATGATAGTTGATTCCTCCTTTAGTTCCTATGAGGGTACATTAGGGAAGTTTCCACAACAGTCAATGATTCTTATCCCGTCATAGATTCGATTATACCAATCTATGTCAGAGTTTGTAAGAGATATGATTCTCTATGACCAACGTAAAGTACTCTTATGATCCCAAAAAGCAGCAGACTTAGGTAAATGGGAAGTGAACCATTTGTATAGCAGGGATACACAACATGTGATCATTCCTCCGCTGTATAAATTCCTTAAGTGTACAGAATGATAAGCATCTGCGAGCAAGGTCGGCACGGGGTTTCCAATCAGAAATGTCTTAATGGCATTGGTGTCGACAAAGTTATCGATGTTGGGAAAAAGGAAAAGCCCGTATGTAAGTAGGAGAAAGATATCTTCAAAAGTTGTTACGTTTCCTATACTGGCAAAGTACAGGGATTTCTCTACCAGGAACTTGGCCGGTAAACCTTGGATTCCATCCTTAGCGGTCATGTGAGTCCTGACTTCTGACTCATCCAAATAAATTGCTCTTGCAATGGTTTGATCCTTTGGAATTTCTTCCAGTCCAGAAAAGGGAGCTTGGTCAGTGATAGGTAAATCAGTCAGGTGAGAGTACTCCTCTAGTGTTGGTGCTAGTTGATAATCCGGGAATGTAAAACAGTGATAAATCGGATCGTAAAATTAAATCAGCATGGACAGGATTCCTTCAACTACATTGACTCTTAACAGAGACAACAGTCCTCCGTACTTAGCTCTGAAAGCATCAGGGTTAGTGATCATCCTTGCCAACCCTCTTAAATCCTCTAATTTTGGAACCTTGAAGGTGTACTTGTGATTCTTCCTTCTACCGAAATCCATAACGCGATCTTTCTCTCTGATATTTGCAATCATTGTCTTAGTTTAATTTGAAAAAGAGATACTAGAAAAGAAAATTTTTCTTTGTTTAAAAGTTTTTTAGATGAAATGAATGCATGAATGCAACACACAAAAACATAGAAAAAACATGGGTTCAAAGGTTCAGCGTCACGAGCATGGAGTCATGGCTCTACCCATTCCCAAAGGTTGTACTATTGTGAATTTTGTACCTGTCCTCAAAATCATTTATCCCCCTTGGGATAACAACAACAAGCTGGTTCACCCGAGCGAGCTGTAGTATCTTAGAGTAATCTTAATGGAGGGTGTAACGCCTCAGTTTTGTCCGTTTTATTTAATCGAGTTGTTTTGATTATTTTATTATTATTTTATTTTATTTTTGAATTTTATTTGATAATATATTATTTTTCATGGTTGTGATATTTTATCGCGTTTTAGGAGCGTTTGCGAGATATTTGAGTGTAGGGGTATTTTGGTCTTTTCATTTATTTTTGTTAAGTTAGAAACATAAGAGAAAAGATAGAGAGAAAAATAGAGAGAAAGAAAAAGAGAAGAAGGAAAAGGGGAAAAAAAGAGAAAGAAAGGACAAAGAGAGAAAAACTTGGAAAAGAAGAAATCGAAACAACCGACTTTCCAAACACGATTAAATCAGGTAAGGGTGCGAAACTCGATTATATTATGCTTGTGTATGATTATGTATGTGTGTGTGTGGATGTTTGTGGTGTTCCATGGTTTTCAATTCTAGGTCGGAACGATGGAAATCGATGTTTTCGCGGTTGAAATGTGATGTAAATGTTGTAGATTACTTGTTACCATGATTGGGGTATGTTCTGATTGTTATGTTTTGGTTTGGAAGAGATTTTGGTTGAAAAATATGATTTTGGACCTCAAAACAGCGCTGCAGAATTTCTGGATTTTCCTTAGTTCACCTAGCGAACCTGGGGCGAAGCAGTAGTGAATGATTTTTCGCGGGTTCGCCTAGCGAGCCAGTTATCGAAGGTCAGCGAATGTTCGCTAACGTTGTTCGCCTAGCGAACTTTGTATCTTTTTGGTTCTGGTTGTTGCTGCCTTGATTCACCAAGGGGTTCGCCTAGCGAAATTTGTGTCTGTTTTTATCTGATAGTGGTTTCGCTGGACATTTGCCTAGCGAAGGTGGTAGCGAAGGCTCGCTAGAAGGTTCGCCTAGCGAACATGGCAGTTTGTGCAATTTTGTTTTCTTCATAACTTTTGATCCGTAAGTCGGATTGGGGAGCGGTTGGGTGCATTAGAAAGCTTTTGAGTTTTTCTTGCTTATTAAAATGGTTTTGAGATTGTTGGTCGATTTAATTATGTAGGGAATTTGGTATAGTGTCATTTTGTCGACTTTTGTCGTTATAATTGTGTGTAATTGATGTGTATCATGCAATGTGCTGTTGATATGGATATGGTATGACTTGTGTGCTGTTGTATGGTGTAAATGCATGTGTTTAGATGGTGTGATGATGGTTTGTGGCCGTATGGAAAATAAATGCATTGTTTTGGGCTTGAATTGCAAAGCATGATTAATGTTGAGTGAGATGATTGCATATATGTGTACGTTTGAATGTCATGAGTCATTGTATGCCAAGCACCACTATATGCATTCTTGAGATGTCGTGTGCCCTAGTGGGTGTGAGCGGCGAATCAATTCCAGAGGGAATCCGCTATAACATCGTGAGCCTTATACCGAGAGGACCTAAAGCTATGATTATAGACGATCGTGAGCCTGATACAAAGAGGACCTAAAGCGATCAGATTGTGAGCCTTATACAAAGAGGACCTAAAGCAATCCATAAACATCATGAGCCTTATACCAAGAGGACCTAAAGCGATGGGGAACATCGGTTGCTCGACAGGGTGTTACATGAGTAATCCTAAGTAACAAGCGATGGTTCCAATAGTTCCTGAGTAAACTAGTGTTGAGATGATGGATGGATGGTACCGCATATGCATTGCATAGAGTCGTAGTGTCGGTCTCTGTGAATTTGCATAAATCATGAATGGATTGATTTTGTGTGGAATTGTAATTGAAATTGATGATTTGAGATATATATATATATATATATATATATATTGGTGTTGGTGATAATTGTATTGTGTATGATTGATATGCATTGGTGATGGATAAATGAGATATGTATTGTGTTGTGTTGTATTTGGATTCTGTTATACGTTGTGGTGAGAATATTTACGGGTGTAATTTTGTGTTATTGTGTAATTATATGCAATTATATTATGATTGTGTTTCTCACCCTTCTGCTGTTTTAAATGCTCTATGAGGCATTGCAGATTAGGTTGCTGAAGGTCTTTTTGTGAAGCTTATGTCTTCATTCTTTTGTCGGTCGGCTCTGATATGTGGCACCAGGTAGTTAGGGAGACCATTGGTGATTTGTGTGTATATGTATACGTTTCTTTTGGTATTGTACATGTATGACTGTCTTCATTCTTTTTCCGCTTTTATTCTGTATCTGAATTGTGGGTAGTAGGAACTAAGTTCCTCTGTTATTTGCTACCTAATTGTTGCATATCTTTATAAGCAGGTTTATGTGTATTTTGTCTCGATTGATGTGACTCCTCAGTCTATGCTATGAATGTTTTAATTATACTCTGATGAATTTTTTATCGCTTTTATTAATTGGGGGTATAGATTGGGGGTGTCACAAAGGGTAGTATCTCGTGACAACTATTTCCGATAGCTTCCGCACTACTAAATAGTTACATGGTTTTAGTCAACTAAATCCTCAGTTTCATGGATATCGCAATCGAACAATCTGCTTTCACATCCGGTCGTTAGACATTGAATCCGTAAAGGGTATCTCCACTGATTTTATGGTCTACCGGGACAGCTTATTCGGGATTCACTCTCTGTAAGACCGCCCATCTCTGCCATCACCTATCTTAGGTATCACTCATACTTTCCACATGCGACATCACTCACATTCCCATTAGCAGAAAAATAAACATGGATATCAAGTAGGAAAAGCGATATATATATATATATATATTCATTCCTAAAACTAACATCCTAGATCTCTTAAGAATTCTAGTCTATAATCTTAAACAGAAAAAATGACTCCCCAGCAGAGTCGCCATTTTACTGTTAGAAAATGGTGACGATGATGACTAAGGTAAGACAGATCCTAGTTAATGATGTCCCCAGCAGATTCGCCATTTTACTGTACCGTACGATTTTTGTCGGTGACTTGACCACCTTATCTCAGAGAATTGGGTTTTCTCCTCAATGAAGAGGAGGGGTGCTACTTTCTGATTTCTTATTTATCCCGTGAAGCTGGAAGGGAAAAGGAAGCTATCTAAAACTATCCTTGCACGCGAATGTTTAACTGATCAAAGGCTTAAAGAGATTCGGGGAGTTCGGGGTCAGGTTATACAATGAGGAGTTGTTAGTTACCCATCCTATATATGGTTATCCACAAGTTGTTAGTTTTAGGTTTTTCTTTGTACTTGATGGTGTTTATCCGTTAATGGGTTGGGAAAGTTTCTTGGGAAATATGAGAGAAAGTGAGTTTTTGTTGATGTTTTTGGTAAGGTACTGGACCTAAGTTTTGATTGGTATGAAGGTACTGGACCTTGAGTTTTTTGTTTAGTATGAAGGTACTGGACCTAGGGTTTTTGTTTAGTATGCTCGCTAAGATTTCACAATCTTATGCCTACGTATTCCCGTTTAAATGAAACAGGGAAATTAGAGAAATCATTGTTCCTCCTATTCTAAGGGAGGAAAAAGGTGTTTGATGTCTTGTTCAAAGCCCAAGATTGAAGCTAAATGAGTATTTGTGTCTTGTTCAAAGCCCAAGATTGAAGCTAAAGGTTTGACTGAGAGAGAATTTTTCATCTCTAAAGGGAGACATCTGGTCTGTTTATCACGACTAATGGGTGACTGTTTATAAAGGAGGATTACTTTAACTGGGATATGAGAATCCAGTAATGCCATAATTTCCTTTATAGGGGATTTATCCTGAAGGAGAAAAATTTAACTCAGTGTAGAGCAATGCCATTTTTCCTTAGGAATTTCTCATACTAAGAGAGGGACAGTGGCGTGGATGTAAATAATCCAAAGGCTTGCCGCTTACAACAATTAGATGAAAGAAAAGGATTTACCAGGATAAAAGATGGACAATAACTTGGATATTTGAATCAACAAGTGCGCCTCTTATAACAGTTATCGGGGATTAGGGTTTGTTTTGAATGTCTGTTTTGATAAGTGATAAACAGAGAAATGACTTCCTACAGAGGGATTTTGATTTCCTCGGAGGGGATGTTGATTTTTGTGTGCCTTGATCAAAGCCCAAGGTTTAAGCTAAGAGATTGGTTGACTTCACTGGGGAAGTCCTTATACAAAGCCTAAGAGGAGGCTAGAAAAGGCTGACTCAACAAAAGAGTTTTTATCTGTCTTGTACAAAGCCCAAGATTGAGGCTAAAAGAGACTGACTCTTTTGGGGATATCCTTCTACAAAGCCTAAGAGGAGCCTAAAAGTTTGACTTTTCCGGGGAAAATGTTCTGTCTGTCTTGTACAAGGCCCAAGATTGAGGCTAAAAAGGATTTTGACTCCGGCGGGGAGGGTTTGTATGTGTCTTGTACAAAGCCCAAGATAGAGGCTGAAAAGAAGACTGAATCTGTGGGAAAGAAATCTTTATCTGTCTTGTATAAAGCCCAAGATTTGAGGCTAAACTGAGACTTTACTGACTTGGCTGAGGATATTTTAGGTGTCTTGTACAAAGCCCAAGATTGAGGCTGAAATGAGTTTGACTCTGTGGGAGAGTATTATCTGTCTTGTACAAAGCTCAAGATTGAGGCTGAAAAGGGGATTGACTCTGTTTAGGGAAATTTATATGGTGTCTTGTACAAAGCCCAAGATTGAGGCTAAAAGGGTTTGACTCAATAAGAGAGTACTTTTATCTGTCCTGTACAAAGCCCAGGATTGTGGCTGAATAAGCTGGAGAAATCATTATACAAAGCCTAAGAGGAGGCTAACTTCTGCTAGGGGAAATCATTATATAAAGCCTAAGAGGAGGTTGAAAATGATTGTCTCAACAAGAGAATGGTTTTATCTGTCTTGTACAAAGCCCAAGATTGAGGCTAAAAGGGTCGAATCAACAAGAGAGTATTAAGAGAATATTGACTTAACAAGAGAGTCTGAAAGTTGATTGACTCAACACGAGAGTCTGAAAGTTGATTGACTCAATAAGAGAGTCTAAAAGTTGATTGACTGAATAAGAGAGTCTGAAAAGGTTAGCTCGGCTGGGGGGAATTATTGTACAAAGCCTAAGAGGAGGCTAACTATGCTGAGGAAAGGAAGGATCATTATACAAAGCCTAAGAGGAGGCTATCTTCTGATGGGGATTATTGAGATCCCGAGGCAGGTACAAATGGGGAATCAACTCTTGCTGAGGGTTACAGAAGAGTTGGGGTATCAGATGCCTTGAGGTTCTGATTTGGGATAGTGTTATACTGATGATAAACTGACCCTGGTTGGGGAATTTTAGGAGAGAGACTGGGTTTTAGAACCCATGGTTTTTAACTCTGCTAGAGATTGATCCAGAATGACCGGGGTTTCTCCTATATTTGTAAAGTGCTTGAGAATGTATTTGAGATCTGGAAAGGGATTAGACTGTCCGAGTCTACTGGTATGGAAGAGTTTACCTTTGTATAATGCCCAAGAGGAGGCTGACTCTTTGAAGGGATAAGTATCAACCCTAAAATTGGTCTAAGGTTTTGACTCTTTTTAGAAAGACAGCTCTAACGAAGGATGACTAAGTTCTGTCCTATACCTTTAAGAGGTCTTCAGGGTCCTTGTATTACACCCAAGAGAAGGCATGGGAACTTCTAAGAAGCCAGAGGGTCCTTGTACAAAGCCCAAGAGGAGGCGGGGATGCTTTTAGGAAGCCTGTGGGACCAAACCAAAGAAATGTTCAAGAGATGTCATTCACTGAGAATGAATCATTTAGCGAACAGTTCCGGGGTTTGAAGAAATTCAAGAGATGTCATTCACCGAGAATGAATCACCTCTGGGGGATAGAATTTCTTTGACAATTTCTAATAGTGACAGTCCGAGAAAAGGTTTACCGAGAATACTGCCTTTCTCTTTATTCCATATTGTTTAAGCCCAAGAGAAGGCAAGACTGTATTTGGAAATCCTATGGGGATCTAGTTTTGACTATATTAAAGAGTGACCAACTGGCTTTACCTAGTTCTAGACCTAGTTGCCGGGGAAAACTCTAAGCAGGTATACTAGTATATATATAGTTGATATATGACAAGTATTTAAAAGGATATGAAAGAAGGACTTACAGGTGAGCAACTTCCCACAATACAGTTATATATATAAAAGCATGTAAAGTAAAGCTGATAAAAACTTACAGGTGAGCAAGCTTCCATAGCTGTATTGTTAGTTATTCAAGAAATTAAAGAAAGTTTTGATAACAACTGTATATTTGACCTAAATCAAAAGGGAAGTTGTTTTTGAAAAGATTGTTGGGGCTTATACTCAAGGAGAGGCCTAGATGAAAAATAGTAGTCTTACTGTAACAGGTCTTATACAATTACTGAGGACAAAAGAGGTTTTTTGTACAAAGGGATGGTTGAGTATTACACTCTATTAGAGGCCCAAAGAAAAACAGTGATCGCACCGTTTATTTTGAAAATTGTACCAGGTCTTATACAATAACTGAGGCCCAAATTATTTTATGTACAAAAGATGGTTGGGTCGTACACTCTATTAGATGCCCAAAAGTGTTTTTTAGGAAAAAGAATGGGACATATAGCTCAAGGAGAGGCCCAAATGATTTGATTTTGAACTGGCGATCGCGCCGAGATTTTTCAAAATGTGTTGGGACTTATACAATGTCTGAGGCCCAAAAAGGTTTTGGCTAAGAAAAGCATTGGGTCTTACACTCTATTAGAGGCCCAAAAGTGTTTTGAAAATGTTTGATAAAGATCAAAATCAAAGAAACCCTAATTTCATTTTCTCTTAATAGTAATTCTTTAAAGAAAATCAATAAAAATGATAAAAATACCAAATAAGTTTAAATAAACTACTTGTGATTTTTGGTTAAGGTTTGAAAAATGAGGTTTTAATCACAAGATGATTTAGAACTCATTTGATTTTGATTTTCAAGATAAAAATTCACTTTTAAAATGTTTAAAAATAATAAAAATGAATTTATTCACAAAAATACCAACTATATTAAATAAATAATATAAATCTGATTTTTTTGTGGAATAAAATACTTTAATATTTTTGTGATTTTTCAGAAAAAGAACCAATAAAAAATGATTAAAATTGAATGAGAAATTAATTTTCCAAATCATTAACAAAAATAATATGAAAAATAAAATAAAATGGGATAAGTGATAAAAAAGAGGTATGGGGCAAGGGGGATTCGAACCCCAGACTTCTCGCTCGCTCAATACACACAAACCAGCTGATCAACCACTAGGGCACAATGCCAATTCATTTAATATATGGAAAGGGAAAAATATATAGCAAACAAGTTGAATACCTGAAGCATGGCGCCATGGCCATCTTCATCCTCAAGCTCAGATACGTGAAGCCTCCTATCTCACTCATCTGTCAACCATTTCACATGATCCAAATATGAAAATCGTGCGTTTTCAGATGAGGAACACAATGGCAATACTCAATTTTATTGAAATTAAGTGAATTAAAACATATCATGTTAAAACCTGAAGAACCCTAAAATTGGCATGAACTCAATCAAATCCTATACACGAACTGTAAACAACAATTGATTTAGGTTAAATGATCTACGAACATCCAAAAACACAATGGTAACAAGAAAACATGTTTATGATGCATGATTCATTAAGTTTGAGAGTTTAAGGTTTACCTCTACAAGTGAGAATTGAATTCTGGTTTGGAGGTGCTACAAATGAGTTCCAATAATTTGGACAGCTTCCTTATACCTCAATGGATGTGTTTGAGTGCTTAGGTTGACTGGAAAACCTCTGGATTGATCAGCCTAATTCCTTCTGCAGCATGTCATGACTCTTGGGAAATTGGGTGGCCATTTGGTGATTTTGATGTTACAGATGGGATGCAATGGTTTAGATCACTCCTATATGTTGTGTATGAGGTGTGTGAATCATTGGTTTGAGTTGCATTGGCCTCCAACTCAAAACCCGATAGTGCTTTCTCAAGAACAATGAAATTTGGAGTTTAAGAAGAAAATGAGAGAAAGCAATGTTGTAAGCTGCTTTGGTGTAGTTTGAATGATAAATTAGGACCTCTATTTATAGTGGATCAACTCTTGTCTTGGAGGAATAGTGAATGGTTGCAAGATCAGATCACATTCAATGGCTTTGGCTTGGCGGCATTTCTTCTCATGCAAGGCAAACTAGCCTCTCCCAAGAGCAAGGCTATGTCTTGACCAAATCCACATTCTTCAGATGTTTTAATTATTTTTTAAGTGAGCATCTTGACTGAGTAAAGTAGCTTTTTTGAAAGTGCCCTATTTCACATAAATGCCTTTGAATTCAAGGCATGTATGCCAAAAACTCATCAATTCTCAAGGATAAGCTCTTGGCATTTCAGTCCAAGTTTGTTGGTTAGATCAGATGCATTATGATCAGATTGAATGTATGTGGCATAATGATCATTGCGTTTTGGCTCAAAATTGTGTATGGCAAGAAATCTCTCAAACTAATTTTTCATGACAGCCTTGCCATGGTGTCTTGCAGCAGCCATAACTCTTGGCTCAAGCTGAGTTGTTTCATGCCAATAAGTTCCTTGGATTGTAGGCAATATGCACAATAACTTTGATGTTTACATATTGAATTGATTCAGCCTAGAACTATGTGAAACAACCCTCCAATTTTTCGTGTTTCACTTGAAATCTGCCTTGAGCAGAATTTCTTCTAAGTGTTGGAAAAATGTACTTTCATGTTTTTTAGTGATTTTGATCCAATCATAACTTGAAATCCATGAGGAATTGGAATGAGATGTAGTTTAAGCTTTTGTAGAGTTTAATGAGGGCTTCATTCGGAGCTTTGAATAGGAGAGAAAGTCCTTATGGTTTAAGAGATATGGCCTTGAAAAGTTGGTACCCTAGCCACTTTGTTCCATAACTTAGAAAAATTCTAAGTTTTTTATGGTTACCTCTTTAACAAGTTAACTCACTTTCTTTGATTTTTCTTGATGAATGATGATTCAAATCACATATTAACATTGTTTTAGGGCTAAGGAGCCTTGGTTGACCAAAAATCAAAAAAGTCCAACTTTGACTTTTGTACAGTTGACTTTTTCATTAGATGAAATTTTGACTTTGTGATCCTTTTGTGAAATCAATCCTTGGGCTTAATTAAACTTCATGGATGGCCTCCAAGGGTATTTAGAAATGTCTTGGACCCCTCCCCAAGGTTTGAGATCAAGGGTAGGCCAACAATACAGGATAGGGTTGACTTTTTCCGTCAGAAACCCTAATTTGTGATAAGATGGTTTTGAGTTCTTGTTTCTTATAACTTGAGCTCTTTAAGTCAATCAAATGCCTATATGATGTATTTGAGGTCTTTGAAGTTCATTTTGAAGCTTCAAGCCATGCCTTACTTCACAAGTTAACTCAAGGGTTGAATTAGGTTAAAACCATAATTCCTGATTTTTTGATAGATGGACCCTCAAGGCGATTTTGCCATTGTGGATGGGCTCTTGAGATCATTTTGAGCTTATAGGACCATATATTTAGGCATTGGCTCATGTCCAGATGGAATTTTTTATCTGAAAGCCTCAGTCGACCAAAAGCCTAATTTGGTGACACTGGCGATCTAGAGGCTTAATCTACTTGGAATGTTGCAATCTTGTGCTTTATTCTTGATGTGGGAGACCCCATGACCCTTCATGGATGTTTGAGAGGCTAGAAAAGTTGAACATCATGTCATTTCTTGATTGATCCTTTGTCTAAGTGCTCTAAGAGGGCTCAAAATCCTAATTCTTGAGTGTAGTAAATACTCAATCCTCTTTGAGAAGACTGATGAGGCATGATAGTACATCCATATTGTGATGATGATTTGCACAATGATGGGAAGTCTTGGTGGTAAAAATTTGGGGTATGACACAATCAATATGACACCACAGGGTACCCACATTCCTTTCACTGCCAGATTAACATTCAAGTGTACAAACAACGAGGCCGAATACGAAGCTTGTATCATGGGTCTCGAAGAAGCTATTGACTTAAGGATTAAGAACTTGGATGTGTATGGAGACTTAGCCCTGGTTATCAATCAGATCAAAGGAGAGTGGAATACATATCAATCAGGATTGATCCTTAACAAAGACTACGCGAGAAGGTTGTTACCATTCTTCAACAAAATCGAGTTTCATCATATCCCCCGTGAAGAGAATCACATGGCTGATGCACTAGCCACTCTCTCTTCCATGATTAGTGTATGTCAATGGAATGACATACCTAAGATTAACATAATACTCCTAGAACGGCCCGCCTATATCTTCACAATTGAAGCAGTCATAGACGCAAACCTTGGTATCATGATATCAAATGCTTCCTTTAGAAACAAGTGTACCCACCTGGGGTATCCAGAAAAGACAGAAAGGCTCTCAGGAGACTGGCTGGCAGCTTCTTCCTGAGCGGTGATACACTCTATAAGAGAAAATTTGACATGGTCCTTCTCTGATGTGTAGAGAGACCAGAAGCAAACATGCTAATAAAAGAAATTCACGAAGGATCCTTTGGCACTCATGCTAACGGACACACAATGGCGAGAAAAATTCTAAAAGCATGGTACTATTGGTTGACCATGGAATCCGATTGCTACAAGTACATGAGGAGATATCACAAGTGTCAGATTTACGCAGAAAAAATCCATGTACCGCCAACGCATCTCAAAGTTCTTTCTTCCCCATGGCCTTTTCCCATATGAAGAATCGACATGATTGGCATGATCGAACCCAAGGCTTCAAACGGACATCGGTTCATCCTGGTAGCCATTGATTACTTCACCAAATGGGTCGAAGCAGCATCATACGCCAATGTAACCCGACAAGTCGTGGTCCGATTTATCAAAAACAATCTAAGCCAGATCATTACTGATAATGGATCTAACTTGAACAACAAGATGATGAAAGAGTTGTGCGCTGAGTTCAAGATCGAACACCATAACTCATCTCCCTACCGACCTAAGATGAACGGAGCAGTAGAAGCGGCTAACAAGAACATCAAGAATATTGTTCAAAAGATGGTTGTAACCTACAAAGATTGGCATGATATGCTACCCTTTGCTCTTCACGGTTATCGTACATCTGTCCTCACTTCAACCGGGGAAACCCCTTTCTCTCTAGTATATGGCATGGAGGCAGTGCTCCCCATCGAAGTAGAGATCCCATCAATCTAGGTATTGATGGAAGCTAAGCTAACAGAAGCTGAATGGTGTCAAAGTCGACATGATGAACTGAATCTGATTGAAGAGAAGTGAATAACGGCTCTATGCCATGGTTAGTTGGATCAACAAAGAATGAAGAAGGCGTTTGACAGAAAGGTCCAACCCCGTGTCTTCAGAGAAGGAGACCTTGTGCTCAAGAAGATACAATCATTTCACACTGATTCTCGGGGAAAATGGACTCCGAATTATGATGGCCCCTATGTGGTCAAGAAAGCCTTCTCAGGCGGCGCCTTGAGACTCGCAACCATGGATGGAGAAGAGTTTTCCTACCCTACAAATGTTGATGTAGTCAAGAAATACTTCGCCTAAACTAAAAAAAATACGTCTCGGTGGATTGAAAACCCGAAAGGGCGGTCCAGGAAAAAAGTAGAGACATAAGCAAAAAAAAATCATCCCGATGGATTGGAAATCTCAAAATGCAATCCAAGCAAAGGTTAGGGATTAATGGCAAGTAACTACGTTAGATCAGTTTGACTCCTCAGCAGTTATGCCATCCATCGACAAACTTCCAGTCAAGGTCATCTTCGACAGAAGCTCAGGATGTCCAGAATTCAAAGTTGGTAGAAGGATAACGGTCGTTATGTTTCAATGTAGCCCCTTTTCCCTTAAATTACCATTTACTAAACTTTGTAAATACTATATGGTATCACGCGCTTGGCTGATTTCCATAATATCAATAAAATTTGAGCCCTAGTACTTTTGTTTGCAATTCTCATTTGTTTTAGCTTTATAGAATGACATTTTTAACATGATCAACGGTTCTTGAAATAAAACAAAAATGAATTTACTTGTCAAAAATTTTCTGCTTTTAAAATAAAGATGGCAATTCTTTTTGACTAATGAACGTCGAGAAGAACACCGATAGTTTCTCTGAAGGTGATTGAACCTCAAAGTGCATAATCAAAGTACTCCTTCTAAACCAGTGCACCTCAATGAAGGATCAACTGTTTTAGATGCCATGTTTCATCTGAGATCCCCGGCAGAGTTCTTACCTCTTAAGACCGATTGACGACTTTTCTCCCACACAGGGTCTACCTCTCCTAAGCAAGGCAGGATTGCTATTTTGAACCAGTGATACTTTTCACCCACTCAGTGGCCGAGTATCCAGTCATGTTCATTTATTAGTCTGTATGTCGCGTCAGCTTTGTCAGTATAAACATACATACATCATGCATTATTGATTCACATTCATAATCATATTCCATTACTATCACTCTGGCCATACTCATCCCCCAAGTGATAAAAGTCCTCTTATCAATCGAGTTGTCATTCTTTCCTCGTCCAGAAATGTATCGTCTGAGCACTCTCTCCCCAGTTTATTTCTGAATTGGAGACGGTCCTCAACCACTTTGATAACCTGAACCTCTGAAAGGCAAGAAGATATTTAATAGACACCTTTGGAACATCACTCTTCACCATTGAAGATGATATCTTCACTTTCCTGGATTAAGGAAAATTCCCAGGGAAAGTTTTCTTAACCAAAGACTCTCAACAACACATTGGTTTTTCTCCCAAGAAAGTCAATGATAATGAAGTCATCGGCACCTCAAAATTGGATTACATCACATGGCATTTCTCCGAAAAAGATCTAGAAGAAAAGTAAGATGTAATATCCCCCAAGCGTAAAAGCAGTTTATCAAGAGACTCATTTTCCCCAGTAGAGTCAACAAATGGCATCTCCAACAGAGAAGTTTGTACACCTCTACCGCTCAGACAAATGGGTACCCCCGGCAAGTCTGACCTCAAATATTTTCCATCAAATGGCGTCTCCCCAGTAGGAAACTTGGTGAGAAGTTTGATGAAGACCGCTACACATAGAGCCCCTTGTCAAGAAAGAAACTCGGCAAGAAGAAACTGAGACCAGTTCCGTGGCTAAAGACCAGGATCGAGGGGAAGTTTATTTCAGAAACTAAGACCAGTTCCTTGGCTGAAGACCAGGTTCGAGGGGAAGTTTTACCCTTTTCTGAGTATCATTATTTAGCGAAAGAAGATGGATGAGCAAACTGCCATTCATAACCACCATCAAAATTTCAAGTAATCTGATATTTAACCCTCTTGCACCCTGAATGTCCAAACATCTTCACCATTCACACCTTCAGGTCCAAGAAGATTAAATAGGGGCATCTGTCATACCCCAAATTTTGACCACCAATATTTCCCATAATTATGAAAATCAACAACACAATATAGATATACCTTCATGCCTCATCAATCTCTCAGAGATAGTTGAGCATCCACCACAATCTATAATTAGGGTTTGAGCCATCCCAGAACACTTAGACAAAAGATCAATCAAGAAATGACATGATCTTCAACTTGTCTAACCTATTAAAATACCCATAAGGGATCAAGAGGACTCCCACATCAAGAATCAAGCACAAAGTTTCCACATTCCAAGTGGTTTGAGCCTCGAAACACCCGATGTCGCCAAATTGGGGTTTTGATCGATTAGGACCTCCAGAGTGAGATTTTCACAAGAGGATGAGCCAAGACTTAAACATGTGACTCAATATACTCAAAATAACCCCAATAATCCATTTACAAATCTAAATTACCCTCAGAGGGTGCATTCCTCAAAATTCGAGAATTAGGGTTTTTACGCACCGAACGGCTCCGGAGCCAAAAGTCAAAACATGACTATTTTGACAAAAATGATCCTTATGACTCATATTTTCATAAAATATGACTTATACTGTCATTTGAACAAGAATTTATCAAGAAACCAAGATAACTTGTAAAAGGGGTAATCTTGAAAAATTGAAATTTTTTCTAACTTACTAAATTTGGATGGTTTTGGTGCCAACTTTCAAGGATCATAACTTTTTATCTAGGCAGTCATTTTGAGTGATATAAATCCTGATTTGTAGGTCTTCCCACACTCTACAAAAGCTTCAACTACATCAAACTCCAATTCTTCATGGATTTTAAGTTATGGAGTGATCAAAATGAGAAAAATGAAGAAAATGACACTTTTTCAACACTTAGTGAAAATCTGCCTAAGTTATCAGCTTTGAACACCCATGTTCATGAGGATTTTTCAATGGGATCGAAATAGTTTCAAGACAAACTATGATCATACATGGATAATACCATATGAGGGCTCTTTAAAAAGTACAAGAGCCGCCCATAACTCAACTTGAGCAAGAAGATATGATCCATTGAAAATGGAATTTTTCACTGATTTTTGCAAGGTAGATTTGTGCATTGTTGCTCGAATTGATCAATTTGTGCAATAACAAGCATGGTTATCCATCTGCACACCTCAAGGGGGAACAACCAAGGGACAAACACTGATCCACCAGCCTCACAAGTCCATGGATCTATGTTTAGGCATGACACTCCTAAAATTCAAGATGCTTCAAATGGTGAATTTTGTTTTCAAGCATTTAAGTGATTCATAGAGGTGGAATTCATCAAGACAATGTTATCCAAGTTCAGTCAAGCCTTATCCCTGCCACAGAAGACTCATAGTCTGTGCTCTAACCTCAAGTCAATGGCTAGAGGAGACTTGAGGTTCCATTGGATCAATATTTGCCACAGGCCTGCTGCAGTTGCCATTCACTATTGCAGCCAAAATAAACTTGCTCTACTATAAATAGAGCTCATTTGTGATCAGTTTGAGTAAACCAAAGCTCCCAAACTGGTGATTTACTCAAAATCTCCCTTTCACTCTAATTTTTCCTTCTAACTCAAGTAACCATCGGGTTTTGAGATTGAGAGTGATTCCAACCAAGCCAATTACACACACACCTCATAAACATCATATGTAGGTGATATAAACACTAACACAACATCTGGAACATCAAATTCATCAAGTCACCAGCCAATTGCTCAAGTTCTTGACAGAGTTGCAGTTGAGGTACCACAACTAGTTCCAGCTCATTTCAATCCACTATAAAGCATTCAAACACACTCCTTGGCACCCAAGGAAGCTGTCAAGATCATTGGAACACAACTGTTACACCTCCAAACCAGAATTCGATCACCAGCTGCAAGAGGTAAACCTTAAACTCTCAAACTCAATGAATCATGCATCATAAACGTGTTTTCAAATTACCATTGTGTTCTTGAATGTTTGTAGATCATTAACCCTCAATCAATTGCTGTTTATAGTTCGTGTATAGGATATCATTAAGCTCTTGCAAATTTTGGGGTTCATCTGATTTTATCATGTTATCTTTTGATTTGCTTAATTTAAACAAAATTGAATATTGCCATTGTGTTCCTTATTTAAAAACGCACGATTTTCATATTTGGATCGTGTGAAATGGTTGAGAAACGAGGGAGATAGGATGCATTTTGCAAATCGGATGAAGCTTGGAGGAAGAAGATGGCCATGGTGCCATTTATTCAGAAATCCAACTAGTTTTGCTATATATTATTCAGTCGCCACAATAAATGAATTGGCATTGCGCCCTAGTGGAAACACTAGTATTTGTGTGTGTGTGTGTGTGTGTGTGTGTGTGTGTGTGTGTGTGTGTGTGTGTGTGTGAGCGAGCGAGAGGTCTGGGGTTCGAATCCCCCTCGCTCCAGACCTTTTGATTATTATTTTTTAACTATTTTCAAAGGTTGCCTTCACATATTATTCATTGATGCCATCCTCTTTCAGCCCACACACATGGCTTAGATGGAAGAATTTTAAGCTCTCTCCCCCCAATGGCGTGAGTTCAAGCCTTGGGGGGACCATTTCTTGTCATTTTTTCACCATCTTTTTAATAACTTTGAAAATTAATTTCTCATTCATTTTTTATCATTTTTATTTGTTCTTTTTGCAAAAGGTCAAAAAAATGTTGAAATATTTTATTCTACAAAAATCTCACACAAAAATATTATTTATTTATATATTTAATATTTTCTTAAAGAACTTATTTTATTTGTTTTTAAACATTTGAAAATATTTCTTTTCTCTTGATCTTTTCAAAACCAAATGAGTTTTAAATCATCTTGTGATTAAAACATCATTTTTCAAACCCTAACCAAAAATCACAAATGGTTTATTTAAAATTATTTGGTGTTTTTTTATCATTTTTAATTAATTTTCTTTGAAAAATTACTTTTAGAAATGAAATTAGGGTTTCTTGTATTTTGATCTTTATCAAAAAATTAGAAAACTTTTGGGCCTTTTGGTAGAGTGTAAGTCCCACCCCTTTGTAAAAAAACCTTTTTGGGCCTCAGTCATTGTATAAGTCCCAGTACGTTAAAAAATCCTGGTGCGATCGTCGCCTTTTCAAATAAATAATTTGGGCCTCTCCCTGAGTTGTAAGCCCCATTCTCTTTTCTTCTAAATCACTTTGGGCCTCTAATAGAGTGTAAGTCCCATCCCTTTGTACAGAAAACACTTTCGGGCCTCTAATAGAGTGTAAGACCCAACCCCATTTGTACATAAATAATTTGGGCCTCAGTCATTGTATAAGTCCCAGTAGAGTTTTCAATAACAACGGTGCGATCACTGTTTTTTTCATCAGGGCCTCTCCTTGAGTATAAGCCCCAATCTTCTTTTCAAAACAACTTTCCCTTTTGATTTAGGTTCAAACTCATAGTTGTCATTAAAACTTTCTTTAGTTTCTTGAACAACTAACCATACTGTTGTTACAATGGAAGCTTGCTCACCTGTAAGTTTTAAACAACTTTCTTTTACATGCTTGCACATATATATATTTGTTTGTGCTGGAAGCTTACTCACCTGTAAGTCCTCCTGCCATCTTTTACATACAGTATATATTTCATCTGTATATATATGCTTGTATATTATCTGCTTAGAGTTTTCCTCGGTAGTTAGGTCTAGGATTAGATAAAGCCAGTGGTCACTCTTTTAACACAGTCAAAGCTAGTTCCCCATAGGAATTCCAGATACAGTCTTGCCTCCTCTTGGGCTTATACAATATGGAACAAAGAGAAAGGCATTATTCCCTGTGAAACTTTTCTCAAACTATCACTATTAGAAAATTGTCAAAGAAATTCACTTCCCCGGAGAGGATTAATTCCTGGTGAAACCTCTCTTGAATTTCTTCAAACCCTAGAACTGTTCACTAAGAAGGGATTAATTCCCGGTGAAACCTTTCTTGAACTTTTCTTAGGTTTGGACTCACAGGCTTCCAAAAAGCATCCCAGTGTCATACCCCAAATTTTGACCACCAATATTTCCCATCTTTGTGCAAATCGTCATCACAATATAGATGTACTTTCATGCCTCATCAATCTCCCCAAAGATGGGTGAACATTCACTACAATCAAGAATTAGGGTTTTGAGCCCTCTCAGAGCACTTAGGCAAAGGATCAATCAATAAACGAAATGATCTTCAACTTGTATGACCTCTCAAACACCTATAAAGGATTAAGAGGACTCCCATATCAAGAATTAAGCACAAGGTTGCAACATTCCAAGTGGATTAAGCCTTAAGATCGCCAATGTCACCAAATTAGGGTTTTGGTCGACTGTGGCCTCCAGATAAAAATTTTCATCTGGTCATGAGCCAATGCTTCAAAAAATAACCCAAGATACTCTAAGGGACCTCATGGAACCAATCATCAAGTCAATTTAACCTCAGGGGATGCATTTACCATAAATTAGGAATTAGGGTTTCTCGACCTAATTCACCCCTAAGTTGACTTTTGGGACAAAGCATAAGCCAACACCTCAAGACATGATTTGAGGGCCTCCAATAAACCACATTTATCCATTTACAACAATGGATTGATCTAAGGAGCTTGATTCACAAGTTTCAATTTCATCTAGACCATAATTAGGGTTTTGAAGGAAAAGTCAATTGTACCTTTGACTTTTGACCAAGACGTGCTCCCAAACCTTGGGACATGATTCAATACACCTTATATCATCTATGGAGTCCATCCATTAGGTTTGATTTAGGTCAAGGACTTAATTTCACAAAGGATCGCACAGTTCAGATTTCATCCAATAAAAAGTCAACTGTGCACAAAATCAAGTTTGACTTTTTGGAATTTTTCACAAATATGGTTCCCCTAAGTCAAAAATGATGTTAATGTGTGATATTGATCATCATTCATCAAGAAAAATCAAGAAAAGTGAGGTTTCTTGCAAAAGGGGCAACCTTGAGAAATCAAATTTTTTCTAAGTTATGGAACAAAAGTGATTTTGGTACCAACTTCCAAGGATCATAACTTGAGATCCAAGCAACCATTTTGGGTGATCCAAAGCTGGATTTGTAGGTCTTGCTACACTCTACAAAAGCTTCAACTACCTCCAACTCTAATTCCTTATGGATTTTAAGTTATGGAATGATCAAAATGGCAAAAAACATGAAAATGACACTTTTCCAACACTTAGTGAAATTTTCAACAAAAGTCAGGATCTGCCTTACTTTTTCCAAAATGTAGGGACATTTTTCACCCTGATCCAAGTCAAACCTGGTCTAGAGCTGAACATCAAAGTAGAAGTATGCCATGAGGGCTTTCCAACATGTACCAGATCATCTCCAAATTCCATTTGAGCAGGGAGATACACCCCTGGAACATGGCATCATGGACTGGTTTTTACAAGGCAGAATTTGTGCATTTTGCTCGATTTGTCCAAATATGATAAATCCAAGCCTTGTCATTAATTTGGACACATATGAGGATAAAACAAGAAGGGAATGATCTGATCCCCAAGCCTCCAAAGTCCAAGAATCTACAATAGCCATGCCAAACCTAAAAAGGCTAAAATGGTGCCAAGACTCCAATTTTGTTGCAATGCATTTAATGGACACACCAAGGTGGCATGGACTGATACATTCCTAACTGAATGAGTTAAGGATCAGCACTGAATCAAAGGACCATAGGCCTGTACCCTAACCTTAAGTCAATAGCTAGAGGAGACTTGAGATTCCTTTTGCTCAACACTGGCCAAAGGCCTGCTGCAGCTGCCATTCACTATTGCTGGCAAAACAAACTTGCTCTACTATAAATTGAGCTCATTTGTGCTCATTTTGAGTACACCAAAGCACTACAACACTTGCTTTCCTCAAAATATCTTTCTTTAGGCCAAAATGCCTTCTTTTGCAAGGTATCTCTGAGTTTTTGAGTTAGAGAGCCATTCCAATACAACTCATGATCCAAACACCTCTAATATGTTGTATCTAAGCTGTTCAAACACTCACATGTGACCTGAAACACCAAAATCACAAAGTCCACTTCCAAAACCTCAAAATTAGACTTTTCTGCATTTTTCAAGCCATGTCTTGATTCAGTCACTTCCAAAACCAAACCAGGCCCCAAACACACTCCAAATATCATCCTCAAACTGTCCTAATTGGTTCCCCTAATCTGGAACACCATTTGAGAAAGTTGACATATTGGTCACCTTTGCCCCTTTTTGCAAGAAAGTGCCATAACTTGTTCCTGAGGATTCCAGCTGGTTCTAATCACTCTAAAAGCTTCTAAGGGATCAATTTAGAGTGTCCAAAGCATAAAATTACTTTTGGCACAAGGAACTTGGCAGATGGCACAAAAAGCTCCAAGAGGTAAGTGCATGACAACTTGAACTCTTTGAATTATGCATTCCTTTGATGTCCACTGATCAAAAACATCTCATATATATTGTATATGTTGTGTTTGAACCAATTCACCATGAAATCTTGCCTGTACCATGAGATAGCATAGAACATGCAAAAATAGGCCTACTTTGAAACCACTGTCAGATTTTGAGGAGGAGACATTTTCTGAAAATTCCAAGGGCGCCATTGGATTCCTCATGAAATTCTGGGTCAGATGCACCTAAATTTTGTCCCAATCCATGGAGAAATGAGAAAGTTAGAGACTTCACGTAAATTGCCAAAACTTGCCTTGCCTTGCCCAGGCCTGAAAACAAGGCACACCATATATGCACATGGGGTGGTTTTGATACACGGATGTATCACCACCCCCAGTGGTAGCGCACATATGTGTTTGTTGCCAAGGTCGTGGGTTTCCCAGACCTTTTTTGCCATTTTTCACTTTTTTGCTATTTTTCAATATTTTCATGTTTCTGTTAATTAATTGAAAAATTAATTTCTCTCTCAATTTTAATTATTTTTTATTGGTTCTTTTTTTGAAAATTCCCAAAAATGTTAAAATATTTTATTCCATTAAAACTTCACAAAAAATATTAATTATTTTATATGTTTGATATTTTTGCAAAGAATTATATTTTTATTTGTTTTAAAACATTAAAAATATTTCTTTCTCTTGGTTTTACAAAATTCAAATGATTTTTAAATCTTCCCATGAATGAAACATGATTTTACAAATATAAATCCAAGATCACAACCTTTTTTCACATGTTTGATTATTTTAATTGAATTTTTATTAAATTAAAATACAATTAAAAACCAAATAAATTAGGGTTTTTGATCACTATCACCCGAACAAATCTTTTTTCAAACACTTGGGCCTCTAATAGAGTGTAAGACCCAACCCCTTTTGTACATAAACCTTTTTGGGCCTAAGTCATTGTATATATCCCGATACGATTTTAAAATCTCGGCGCAGTCGTCGCCTTTTTAAACAAAAATGTTTGGGCCGCTCCTCGAGTTGTAAGCCCCATCACTTGTATATAAAATAAACTTTGGGCCTCTCCTTGAGTTGTAAGACCCATTCCTTTGTACAGAAAACCTCTTTGGGCCTCAGTCATTGTATAAGCCCCAATACAGTTTACAGAACAACGGTACGATTACTGTTTTTTACCTGGGCCTCTCCTTGAGTATAAGCCCCAACATCTTTTCAAAACAAGTTCTCTTTTGATTTAGGTTCAAATTCATAGTTGTTATCAAAACTTTCTTTGATTTTTTGAACAACTAACCATACAGCTGTTACAATGGAAGCTTGCTCGCCTGTAAGTTTTTATCAGCTTTTTTTACATGCTTTCATATATATATATATATATATATATATATATATATAACTGTATTGCTGGAAGCTTGCTCACCTGTAAGTCCTCCTTTCATTCTTTTAAATACATGACAAATATATATTACTGTATTGCTGGAAGCTTGCTCACCTGTAGGTCCTTCTTTCATATCCTTTTAAATAAATGTCATATATCTACTGTATATATACTAGTATATCTGTTTAGAGTTTTCCCCGGCAATTAGGTCTAGATCTAGGTAAATCCAGTTGGTCACTCTTAAATACAG
This sequence comes from Lathyrus tuberosus, assembly GCA_022829125.1. NCBI lineage: Eukaryota > Viridiplantae > Streptophyta > Magnoliopsida > Fabales > Fabaceae > Lathyrus > Lathyrus tuberosus. The sequence goes on along the minus strand of JALAZF010000532.1, from coordinate 1,016,320 downwards.
TCAAAACTAGATCCCCATAGGATTTCCAGATACAGTCTTTCCTTCTCTTGGGCTTAAACAATATGGAATAAAGAGAAAGGCATTATTCTCGGTGAAACTTTTCTCAGACTTTCACTTTTAGAAATTGTCAAAGAAATTCAATTCCCCAGAGAGGAATTATTCTCGGTGAAACCTCTCTTGAATTTCTTCAAACCCTAGAACTGTTCACTAAAGGAATTATTCTTGGTGAAACCTTTCTTGAACTTTTCTTAGGTTTGGGACCCACAGGCTTCCTAAAAGCATCCCCGCCTCCTCTTGGGCTTTGTAAAAGGACCCTCCAGCTTCTTAAAAGTTTTCATGCCTTCTCTTGGGCTTAGTACAAGGATCCTGAAGACCTCTTAAAGGTATATGACAGAACTTAGTCATCCTTTGCTAGAGCAGTCTTTCTAGTGTCAAAACTTCACATCATGTTTAGGGTTGATACTCATCCCTTAAAACAACAGCCTCCTCTTGGGCATCATACAAAGATAAACTCTTCCATACCAGTAGACTTGGATAGTCTAATCTCCTCTTGAGTCTCAAAGACATTCTCAAGTTCCTTATAAAGGCGGGAAAACATTGGTAATTTAATCAATCCCCAGTAGATTCGAAACCCGTAGGATCTAAAACTCAATTTTTATCCTAAACTTCCCCAGCCAGGGTCAGCTTATCATCAGAGCCTCAAGGTATCTGATACCTCAACTCTTCTATAAACCCTCAGCAAGAGTTGATTCCCCATTTTGGACTTTGTACAACGATTTTCCCCAGCTGAGTTAACCTTTTCAGACTCTCTTGTTGAGTCCATCACCTTTCCACACTCTCTTGTTGAGACAATGGTATAAAAGAAAAGCACTCTCTTATTGAGTCAACCTCTTTCAGCCTCAATCTTGGGCTTTGTACAAGACACCATATAAATTTTCTAAGCAGAGTCCATCCTCTTTTCAGCCTCAATCTTGGGCTTTGTACAAGACAGATAATACTCTCCAGCAGAGTCAAACTTCTTTTCAGCCTCAATCTTGGGCTTTGTATAAGACGCCTAAAATATCCTCAGCCGAGTCAGTAAGGTCTCACTTCAGCCTCAATCTTGGGCTTTGTACAAGACAGATAGATGTTTCATTCCCATCAAGTAAGTCTTCTTTTCAGCCTCAATCTTGGGGTTTGTACAAGACACATAGAAACCCTCCCCGGCGGAGTCAAAATTTATTTTAGCCTCAATCTTGGGCTTTGTACAAAACAGACAACATATTTCCCTAGAAAGGTCAAACTTTTAGCCTCCTCTTAGGCTTTGTATAATGATATCCCCAAAGAGTCAACTCTTTTAGCCTCAATCTTGGGCTTTATACAAGACAGATAAACACTCTCTTGTTGAGTTAGTCTTCTCTAGCCTCCTCTTAGGCTTTGTATAAGGACTTCCCAGTGAAGTCAATCAATCTTTTAGCTTCAACCTTGGGCTTTGATCAAGGCACACAAAAATCAACATCTCCTCAGAGGAAATCAAAATCTCTCCGTAGGAAGTAATTTCTTTGTGTTATCACACATCAAAACAGAATATTCAAAACAAACCCTAATCCCAGATAACTGCTGTAAGTGGCACACTTGTTGATTCAAATATCCAAGATGTATTCCGTCTTTTATCCTGGTAAAACTTCCTCTCTCATCTAATTGTTGTGAGCGGCAAGCCTCTGGATTGTTTACATCCACGCCACTGTCCCTCTCTTAGCCTGAAAGATTTCTAAGGAAAAATGGCATTGCTCAACACTGAGTTAAAGTTTTCTCCTTCAGGACAAGTCCCCTATAAAGGAAATTTTGGCATTGCTGGATTCATATATCCCAGTTAAAGTAATTCTCCTTTATAATCAATCACCCAACAGTTGTGATAAGCAGACAAGATGTCTCCCTTTAGAGATGACAAATTCTCTCTAAGTCAAACCTTTAGCTTTAATCTTGGGCTTTGAACAAGACACAAATATCCTTTAGCTTCAATCTTAGGCTTTGAATAAGACACCAAAACCTCTTTTTTCCTCCCATAGAATAGGAGGAACTACGCTTGCTCTAATATCCTTGTTTCTTTAAACGAGAATACGTAGGAATAAGATTGCGAAATCTTAGCGAGCATACCAAACAAAAACTTTAGGTCCAGTACCTTCACAACAATAAAAAATTCTAGGTCCAGTACCTTCATACCAAACAAAACAGAGGTCCAGTACCTCACCAAAATCATAAAAAACTCACTCTCTAGCTCACACTTTTCCCAACCCATCAACAGATAAACACCATAAAGTACAAAGCGTAACCTAATGCTAACAACCTGTGGATAACCACATATAGGATGGGTAACTGACAACTCCCTATTATATAACCTGACCCCGAACTCCCCGAATCTCTCTTATCATTTGTGCAGTTAAACAATCGCGTGCAAGGTTAGTTTTAGATAGCTTCCATTTTCCTTCCAGCTTCACGGGATAAATAAGAAATCAGAAAGTAGCACCCCACTCCTCCTCATTCGGGAGGAAACCAATTTTGCGATAAGGTGGTCGCGTCACCGACAAAAATTGCACGATACAGATAAATTGCGACTCTGCTGGGGAGTCATTTTTGTCTGTATATGATTTATATACTAGAACTCCTAAGAGGTCTAGGATGTTAGTTTTAGGAATGAATATATATATATATAGCGCTTTTCCTACTTGATATCCGTGTTTATTTTTCTGCTAATGGGAATGCGAGTGATTTCGCATGTGGAAAGTTTGAGTGATACCTAAGATAAGTGATGGCATAGACGGGCAGTCTTATAGGGAGTGAATCCCGAATAAGTTATCCCGGTAGACCATCAAACCAGTGGAGATACCCTTTGCAGATTCAATGTCTAACGACTTCGGTTGTGAAAGCAGATTGTTCGATTGTGGTATCCGTGAAACTGAGGATTTAGTAGATAGTAACCATGTGGCTATTTAGTAGTACGGTAGCTATCGGAAATAGTTGTCACGTGATACTACACTCAATTGAGATTACCCTAAGATGCTACAGCTCGCTCGGGTGAACCAGCTTGCTGTTGTTATCCCAAGGGGGGTCAATGATTTTGAGTACAGGTACAAAAATTCACCATAGTACAACCTTTGGGGATGGGTAGAGCCATGACTCCATGCTCGTGACGTTGAACCATTGAACCCATGTTTTTTCTATGTTTTTGTATGATGCATTCATGCATTCATTTAAAAAACTTTAACAAAGGAAAAATCTTCTTTTCTCTTCTCTCTTTTTCAAAATTAAACTAAAAGAATGATTGCAAATATCAGAGAAAAGGATTGCGTTATGGATTTTGGTAGAAGGAAGACGCACAAGTATACCTTCAAGGTTCCGAAACTAGAGGATTTAAAAAGGCGGGCGAGGATGATCACCAACCCTGATGCTTTCAGACCTAAATACGGAGGACTGTTGTCTCTGTTAAGGGTCCATGTAGTTGAAGGAATCCTGTCTACGTTAATTTAGTTTTATGATCTGGTTAATCACTGTTTCACATTCCCGGATTATCAACTAGCACCAACACTGGAGGAGTACTCTCACCTGACTGATTTACCTATCACTAACCAAGCTCGCTTTCCTGGACTGGAACAAATTCCAAAGGATCAAACCATTGCAAGAGCAATCTATTTGGACGAGTAAGAAGTTAGGACTCACATGACCATTAAGGATGAAATCCAAGGTTTACCGGCCAAGTTTCTGGTAGAGAAAGCCCTGTACTTTGCGAGTATAGGAAACTTTACTGCTTTCGAAGATATCTTTGTTCTACTCACATACGGGCTTTTCCTTTTTCCAACATTGATAACTTCATTGATATCAACGTTGTTAAGATATTTCTGATTGGAAACCCCGTACCAACTTTGCTCGCAGATGCTTATCATTCTGTACATTTAAGGAATTTGTACAACGGAGGAATATTCACATACTGTGTACCCTTGCTTTACAAGTGGTTCACTTCTCATTTACCTAAGTCTACTGCATTTTGGAATCATAAGAGTACTCTACGTTGGTTACAGAGAATCATGTCTCTTACCAACTCTGACATAGACTGGTATAATCAGATCTATGACGGGATAAAAATCATCGACCGTTGTGGAAACTTCCCTAATGTACCCCTCATAGGAACTAAAGGAGGAATCAACTATCATCCAGTTTTAGTTCGTTGTCAACTTGGATACTCGATGAGGCATATCCCACGTAATGTTCATCTGGAAGGTATTTTCTTCAAGGAAGGAGAAAATGACAGGGCACTAAAGACAGAAATAGTGCATGCCTGGAAACATATTCACCGGAAAGGAAGAGAGTCTCTAGAAAAACCAGACTGTGTCTGTGTGGAACCTTATCTCCACTGGGTACAAACTAGAGCCCTCAAACTGAGTATACCTTACCCTCGTCAAGATGTTCTTCCGTTAAAGGAATATGTCCTTTATTTTATGTCTGATACGAAAAAACTCTAGGTCACTCTCAACAAAGTTCAACGGGAAAAGAAATCTTGGAAGAACAAGTACCGTATTCTCAATATGGAGTGTACCAAAATTCAGCAACAGTTAAAAGAAAAGGATGCTCTAATTAAGATATTAGAGCAATATGTTGTAGAAAATCAAGAAGACCGATGAAATTTGCTCGCTCCTTTCACCTGGCAAAGGACTGACAACCCGACAACAGCTCAAGAGCCCCGGTCAAAGAAAAGGAAAATACCAGAACCAGCACCTGAGCTATCCTCAGAGAGGACTAAGGATCCATTAGCTTAGACATTTCCTTTTACAACACTTTGTAAAATACTGTATTTCAATTTCCACAATCTTTTGAATTCAATAAAAACGGGGTCTCCCCACTGTATGATATTTGCAATCTATTTGTTGAAGTTTCTTTTTGATTAAAGCAAAAAAAAAAAAAAAAAAAAAAAAAATATATATATATATATATATATATATAAATATATCATTTCATTCATCATTCTCACATAACGCATTCTTCTTACCTTTGAATCTCACGTCTGTGTCTCGATTCTAGAGTCAAACTTTCTCATTCCTACAATACTCGGGCTAATCGACAAAAGAAAATGGACGATCTCGAGGAAGAGAACAGAGAGCTGAGAGAAGAAATCAACGCTCTAAAGGGAAGTTTGGAAAACTTCACAATGATATGCAATCTCTGGCTACAGCTCAGAGGCAACAACAAAGGAATGTGACCTCGGAGATCACATCTATGCCCATAGTGGAGACGTATGATCCTCGGTAAAACATGCCTAAAGATAATCCCTGGTGCATGCCTATTAACTTTATCCCTGAAGGATATATTTCGCCGGTCACGGAAGACCCGGAAACTGCAGTAGGAACCGCTGGGCCTGAAGGTTACAAACTTCGGGAAAGCGAAGACGCAAGAGTGATGATAGAAACTTCTGAAGGTTACAAACTTCGGGACATGGAAGCACCAAGAGTCACCTCCATAATGTCCATACCATAGGCCGTGGTACACACTGTCCCGGAAGGACAGATTCCACAAGTAATCTCTGGTGGAAACGAAAACATGCACGAAAGGATGAATGAGTTCCAGGAGCAATTCCTGGAGATGCAAAAGGAATTGCATGCCATTCGCAATCATGATTTATTCGGAAAGGACGCCGCAGACCTTTGTCTGGTCCCCAATACAAAGATCCCGTACAAATTCAAGGTGCCTGACTTTGAAAAATACAAGGGTAACTCTTGCCCTCAAAGTCATTTGGTGATGTACGCTCGAAATATGTCAACCCAGACTGAGAATCAACAGTTACTGATCAATTATTTCCATGACAGTTTAACCGGTGTCGCACTCAAATGGTACATGGATTTAAACTGCACCAAGATCGTTACTTTCAGAGATCTTCGCGCTGCCTTCGTTCAGCAGTATAAGTATAACTTGGACATGGCACTAGATAGAGATCAGCTCATAGCAATGTCACAGAAGGACAAGGAAACCTTTAAGGAATATGCTCAGAGATGGCGTGAAATTGCCGCCCAGACCTGTCCCCCTCTTTAGGAAAAAGAGATGACCAAGATCTTTTTGAAAACCTTAAGCTCATTCTTTTACGACCGAATGGTTGCCAGTGCGCCCAGTGACTTTACTGAAATGGTAAACATGGGGGTACGCCTTGAGGAAGCAGTCCAAGAAGAACGTATAGTCAAAGATGCAGGACCACCAAGTAGTACCAAAAGATACGGTAGTGCTTTCCCTAAGAAAAAAGAGCAAGATATTGGTAATATCTCTCTCGGAAAGCAAAGGCGAATGTATCAACCAGTAGCAGCAGTAACTCCTGCTATCACCCCTGCGTCGGCTCCAAGGTATCAGCCTCAGGTTGCTCAGAGCCAACCAAATCAACAACAGTATCAGCAAAGGACACAACAGCCTCTTCAGCAGGCTCGTCCATAGTACAATAACAATCGTACGACATGACCACCAGGGTTCGACCCTATACCAATGTTGCACGCAGAACTGTTTCCACTACTACTGGTCAAGGGGCACGTCCAAACTAGGTCTCCTCTTATAGTACCAGAAAATTTGCCTTTTTGGTTCAAAGTGGATCAAACTTTCCCTTATCATCAAGGAGGACCGGGGCATAACATAGAAAACTGTCTCAGCTTCAAATCTGATGTACAGAAGCTTGTCAGGAACGGGGTCTTATCTTTCAAAGATACTAATCTAAATGTTTAGACAAACCCGTTGCCTCAACATGAAAAGACTGCAGTAAATTTGATAGAGGAAGAATCTAACCACAGCTATCAAATTCACGATGTACTCCAATAGGAACCAATCTGGTTAGGATACATTGCAGACAGAGCGGGTACGGTCATGTACCATCTCACAATTATCACTAGTGTGATATCTACTCAAAGAATAATCAAGGATGTTCCATAGTGCAATCAGCTTTACAAGAATAAATGGATCTCAGATGGATCCAAGATCACCGAATCCGTGAGGTTAACATGGCTTATGCAAATTCCAACATCATTCAGAACCACGACATCCGTGCAATGAATATTAACTTGGTGGCAATGCACTCAAGGCAAAGCCAACATCATGACCTGCCACGGAACGATTATAATTCCTGTCCGATCTGCTCTATAAACAATCAGGGATGCTCTTTTGTACAAGAGGCCCTCCAGCGTCAGATGGATCTCGGATGGATCCAGGATTACCATAATAGATGTAGCCATCAAGTTAATATGATTTAGATCTTTGATATTCACTTGATGAATACCAGTCTGGTAGAATTACACACTAAGCAAGTCAGGCTCGGTTTTTTGGCTTCACATGGTTATCGGGACTGTAAAGTGTGTCGTGAAGACGACCAAGGATGTGCACTAGTCCAGAGAACACTTCAACACTTGTTGAACCACTGGTGGCTTCCAATCTACTTAGACGAAGCTACATAATAGATCAGTATAACTGACAAAAATCCTACTCGACATCAAAGTCAGGATGTTCGCTCGATGGAAACAGATCTAGTAAGGTTGCACTGCATACAAAGTGGGTGTGGCTAGGTGCCACCACATAACTATGAGCGCTGTAGAGTTTACTCAGAAAACAACCAAGGATGCTACCTTGTGCGGTTATCTCTTCAAAAATAATTAGGCCGAAAAAAGATTCGACCATGTTCCAGCTCTGATTCGATCAACGTAATGCATGACTATCTTCCTGATCAAGGCAAAGACTATGTTATAATCTCTAATCATGAAATGACCAAAGACGTACGCGCCATAATCTCTCTACTCCATGAATCAAGAGTTCCTCTTGATAGCAGAAGGATTCTTAACCTCGAACCAATTGAGGCCGACTACAATGGTTAGAAAAATCAAAAGGCTCCTGTAGTTATCTATCTGCCGGGACCGATACCGTACAAATCCGATAAGGCTATCCCTTACAAGTACGGTGCAACAATAATGGAAAATGGACAGGAAACTCCATTACCCTCCGTCATAAACATTGCCGACATCAGTCAAGTAACACGGAGCGGCCGAATCTTAAACTGAGGAGTTGGAGAACCCACCAAAGAAAGGGAACCTCATGCGGAAGTTCCAAATCAACTAGTTGGGCAATCCAGTAATCCTGACCTTTCAAAGAACAACGATGAGATGCTGAAGCTCATCCAGAAGAGCGAGTACAACATTGTAGACCAACTATTGCAAACTCCTTCAAAAATCTTTGTGTTATCTCTATTACTCAGTTCTGAAGCTCACAGGGAAGCTCTACAGAAAGTCTTAGAGCAGGCCTTTGTGGATCAACATGTAACGATAAGACAATTTGACAGCATCATCTCCAACATCACTTCCTGCAACAACTTAGGATTCAGTGGTGAAGAACTGCCGGAAGGAGGCAAAAATCACAACATGTCGCTTAACATTACAGTCCATTGCCAGGACGATGCTTTAGCTAGTGTATTGGTAGATACCGGATCAGCTCTAAATGTTATGCAAAAATCTACTTTAATGCGACTATTATTTCCAGGATCTCTGATGAGAGGCAGTGAGGTCATCGTCAAAGCATTTGACGGATCCCGAAAAATAGTTATCGGCGAAGTCGACCTTCCCATAACTATCGGTCCTCACACTTTCCAAGTCACTTTCTAGGTCATGGGCATTCGGGCAGCATACAACTGTTTATTAGGAAGACCTTGGATACACGAGGCTGGGGCAGTCACTTCGACACATCACCAGAAGTTGAATTTCATCAAGAATGACCAACTAGTCACAGTCTGCGGAGAGCAAGCCTTAATCGTGACCTATTTATCATTTTCCTGTGTAGAACCAGAGGAGGTTGTTGGAACTCAGTTCCAAGCACTTTCGGTGAGCAATGAGAATCGATCAGAGAAAGGCACATTGATTTCCTCGTACAAAGATGCTCTCAAAGTGATAGAGAATAACAACGCAAAAGGATGGGGAAAGCTTGTCATTCCTACTGATAACAAGACAAAGAAAGTTCTTTGTTTTTCTTCAACCTGTACCTAAACTGCTACTAAAGATGAAAGTTTTCATCCCATTCAGGGCTTCTTCCACAGTGGAGGTTTCCTTCACCCAGTGTCTCAAGAAGTACATACCATCAATGAGGGTGATTCCTCCGATACATATGAATACTGGAAGTCCTATTTCAACGAGGACGGTTATATGTCTCAGGAAGAAACGCATACGTCATTCTGCTTTCCCACACAGAATTTGAGACATATACCAAGATCAGACGTCAAGATGATGTACAGAGATTGTGATCCAGAAGGATGTTGTGCTCCACCAAACTCATTAAAGGAGGAAACTCTGATGAAAGATAACTTTGACTACGACTATTTTGAACCAATGGATGACTTTCCTATCTGGAAGCCATATACAGAAGACTTGGGGAAAAAAAGTTAGCCAAACGACGCTTATCAACTAAGCATCATTAAAAAGAATACCTTCGCCCCCACCACGTCATGGGATCATTACTCAGGATATTCAGAAGATATCCAGCATAATGATGAATCTGTAAAGATTTCAGGACTAGAGTTAATCAACTATACTTTTTCCGAGGTCAACGTCATTGAGAAGGATGACTCCTCCAGTTCCACTGAAGTATGGGACACATTAGGACAACCGAGTGGCAAGTACGACTACTTGCTCAAGTACATCGCTCCTGAAAGTTCTCGCATCAGGCTCGAAGACATCCAGCCTACTGGATGAGTAGATCTACCTGAGAACGAAAACATTGTGCAAAATACAATAGAAGAGTTCATCTACGATAACTCTGCTTGGGAGGAAGACTCCAATGATCTTGCTCCGCCAGAAATCAGCGTCATTTCTAAGGATAAACCAAGAAAGAAGGTACCATACTTTGTGATTCACCGAGGAGTTTGTCACCAATGGGTTACTGTCGATGTCCCGAAATTCGTCCATAAGTCTAAGTAATTGTTGTCTTAAACCTTTCACCCCGCCCAGGTGAAATGGATGTTTTTATAGGGCTCACTTTCTGTAAATGTCTCTCTTCGCTTCACCCAAAGCGATAGAGTTTTGTTTTATAGGGTTGTAGTTTCAAGAATCGACTAAATCATAAATAAAATAACGTCATTCTGAAATTTCCGCATTAATTGCTGTTTTCACTTTTCGCTTTTTCAGAAAATGGTAATCCTAAAAACAACTCACAATAAAAAACAAGCATTTTTTCAGAGAATACACTGCACACGCCCTTGCATTCTCTCTATCTCTTCTAAAAACAATCATCATGTCATGCAGATAACTTGTTTTAAACCCCGTTGAAACATACGATCCAATGCCTTCTCCCAACTTTGAATTCCCGGTATTTGAAGCTGAAGTTGAAGAGGACGAAGAAATTCCAGAAGAGATATCCCGGCTACTCAGACAAGAGGAAAGGTCTATTGAGCCTCACAAAGAGCCGTTGGAAATAGTCAACTTGGGTTTAGAAGAAGAGAGAAAAGAAGTCAAGATTGGGGCATTGCTCTGTCCGACTATCAAAGAAGATTTGATAAGACTTCTCAAAGAGTTTCCCGATGTATTCGCTTGGTCCTATCAGGACATGCCAGGGTTGGATACCAGCATCGTGGAACATCATCTACCGTTATGATCAGAATGTCCGCCAGTAAAACATGGACTTAGAAGAACTCATCCAGACATGGCTATCAAAATCAAGGAGGAAGTGCAGAAACAGATTGACGCTAGTTTCCTCGCCACATCAGAATATCCGCAATGGTTAGCCAATATAGTGCCAGTTCTGAAAAAGGAAGGAAAGGTCCGAATGTGTGTAGATTACAGGGATCTAAACAAAGCCAGTCCAAAGGATGATTTTCCCGTACCACACATAGACATGCTGGTTGACAGCACAACAAAGTTCAAAGTCTTCTCCTTCATGGATGGATTCTCGGGCTATAATCAGATCAAAATGGCGCTGGAAGACATGGAGAAAACTTCGTTCATCACCCCATGGGGAACTTTTTGTTACAAGGTAATGTCGTTCGGTTTGAAGAACGCCGGGGCAACCTATCAATGGGCCATGACTACTCTATTTCACGACATGATGCACAAAGAAATCAAAGTGTATGTCGATGATATGATTGCCAAATCTAAAACAGAAGAGGAGCCTGTGACCCACTTGTCAAAACTATTTGAGCATCAGAGAAAGTACAAACTCTGCTTGAATCCTAACAAATGCACATTCGGTGTCCGTTGAGGGAAACTGTTAGGGTTCGTCGTCAGCCAAAAGGGAATTGAGGTTGATCCTAACAAAGTCAAGGCCATTCAAGAAATGCCTTCTCCAAAGACTGAGAAACAATTCAGAGGATTCCTGGGACGTTTGAATTACATTTCCAGATTCATATTCCTTATGACCGCGACATGCGTACCAATCTTCAAATTACTCAAAAAGAATCAGGATTGCGTATGGACAGAAGAATGCCAAACTGCCTTCAACAGTATCAAGGAGTATCTGTTGAATCCACCTATCCTGTCACCTCTAGTGGAGGGAAGACCATTGATCATCTACCAAACAATCTTGGAAGACTCTATGGGTTGTGTACTTGGCCAACAAGACGAAACGAAAAAGAAAAGAGTCTGCCATCTACTATCTGAGCAAGAAGTTTATCGACTGTGAAACTCGGTATACTATGCTTGAGAAAACTTGTTGTGCTCTGACTTGGGCAGCCAAACGTCTTCGCTAATATATGATTCGTCACACTACTTGGTTAATCTCCGAAATAGATCCAATCAAGTACGTCTTTGAAAAACATGCTCTCACGGGAAGGATTGCCCGTTGGCAGATGTTGTTATCAGAATACGACATCGAGTACCATGCTCAGAAAGCCGTCAAAGGAAGTATTTTAGCCAATCATTAGGCTCATCAACCGATTGGCGATCAGGAATCAATCATATTTGACTTCCCAAACGAAGATGTCATGTACTTGAAAATGAAATATTGCGATGAACCACTACCCAGTGAAGGGCCAGAACCAGGTTCCCAATGGGGACTAATCTATGACAGAGCTGTCAACAATTATGGAAACGGAATTGAGGCAATCATCATAACACCTCAGGGTACCCACATTCCTTTCACTGTGAGATTAACATTCAAATGTACAAACAATGAGGCCGAATACGAAGCTTGTATCATGGGTCTCGAAGAAGCAATTGACTTAAGGATTAAAAACTTAGATGTGTATGGGGACTCAACCCTGGTTATCAATCAGATCAAAGCAGATTGGAACACGTACCAATCAGGAGTGATTCCTTACAAAGACTACGCGAGAAGGTTGTTACCATTCGTCAACAGAATAGAGTTTCATCATATCCCTCGTGAAGAGAATCACATGGCTGATGTATTAGCCACTCTCTCTTCCATGATTAGTGTAGGTCAATGGAACGACATACCTAAAATCGACATAATGCGCCTAGAACGGCCCCCTTACATTTTCGCGATCGAAGCAGTCATAAATGACAAACCTTGGTATCGCGATATCAAATGCTTCCTTCAGAAACAAGAGTACCCACCTGGGGCATCCAGAAAAGACATGAAAACCCTCAGAAGACTGGCTGGAAACTTCTTTCTAAGTGGTGATACACTCTATAAGAGAAACTTTGACATGGTCTTGCTCTGATGCGTAGACAGACCAGAAGCAAACAGGTTGATAAAAGAAATTCACGAAGGATCCTTTGGCACACATGACAACGGAGACACAATGGCGAGAAAACTTTTGAGAGTAGGGTACAATTGGCTGACAATGGAATCTGATTGCTACAAGTACATGAGGAGATGTCACAAGTGTCAGATATACTCAGAAAAAATCCATGTATCACCAATACATCTCAAAGTTCTCTCTTCCCCATGACCTTTTTCCATATGGGGACTCAACATGATTGGCATGATCGAACCCAGAGCTTCAAATGGACATCGATTCATTCTAGTAGCCATTGACAACTTCACCAAGTGGGTCAAAACAGCGTGATACGCCAATGTAACCCGAGAAGTCATGGTCCGCTTTATCAAAAATAATCTCATCTGCCGTTATGGTGTTCCGAGCCAGATCATTACTGATAATGGATCTAACTTGAATAATAAGATGATGAATGATTTGTGTGCTGAGTTCATGATCGAACACCATAACTCATCTCCCTACTGGCCGAAGATGAATGGAGCGGTAGAAGCAGCTACAAAGAACATCAAGAATATTATTTAAAAGATGGTTGTAACCTACAAAGACTGGCACGAGATGCTACCCTTTGCTCTTCACGGTTATCGCACATCTGTCCTCACTTCAACAGGGGCAACCCCTTTCTCTCTAGTATATAGCATAGAAGCAGTGCTTCCCATAGAAGTAGAGAACCCATCAATCAGGGTATTGATGGAAGCTAAGCTAACAGAGGCTAAATGGTGTCAGAGTCGACACGATGAACTGAATCCGATCGAACAAAAGCGAATAACAGCTCTATGTCATGGTCAATTGTATCAACAAAGAATGAAAAAAACGCTTGACAAAAAGGCTCGACCCCGTGTCTTCCGAAAAGGAGACCTTGTGCTCAAGAAGATACAATCTTTTCTCACTGATCCTCGGGGAAAATGGAATCCGAATTACGATGGCCCCTATGTGGTCAAGAAAGCCTTCTCAGGCAGCTCTTTGAGACTCGCAACCATGGATGGAGAAGAGTTTGCCTACCCCACAAATGTTGATGTAGTCAAGAAATACTTTGCCTAAATAAAAAAAACAACAAAGACGTCTCGGTGGATTGAAAACCCGAAAGGGCAATCCAGGAAAAAATTAGAGACATAAGCAAAAATCATCCCAATGGATTGGAAACCTCAAAGTATAATCCAGGCAAAAATTAGGGATTTATGGCAAGTAACTACATCTAACACGGGTAAATTCCCCAGCAATGATGCCATCCATCAAGAAAACTTCAGTCAAGTTCATCTTCGACAGAAGCTCAAGATGCCCAAAATTCAAAGTTGGTAGAAGGATAGCGGTCGTTATGTTTCAATGTAGCCCCTTTTCCCTTTAAATTACCATTTTCTAAACTTTGTAATGCTCTATGGGATCACACGCTTGGCTGATTTCCATCCTATCAATAAAATTTGAGCCCTAGTGCTTCTGTTTGAAATTCTCATTTGTTTTATCTTTATAGAATGACATTTTTAACATGATCAACGATTCTTGATATAAAACAAAAATGAATTTACTTGTCAAAATTTTTCTGCTTTTAAAATAAAAATGGAAATTCTTTTGACTGTTGAACATCGAAAAAACATCGATCGTTTCTCCGAAGGTGATTGAACCTCAAAGTGCAGAATCAAAGTACTCCTTCTAAACCAGTACGCCTGAATAAGGGATCAATTGAGTCAGATTCGAATGTCCCATCTGACATCCCCGGCAGAGTTCTTACCTCCTAAGACCGATTGAACAACTCTTTCTCCCCACGTGGACCGTCTCTCCTAAGCAAGGCAGGATTGGTATTTTGGACCAGTGATACTTTTAATTCCCCACCGTGGCTAAGTATCCAGTCGTGTTCACCTATTAGTTTGTATGTCGCGTCAGTTTTGTCAGCATAAACATACACACATCATGCATTATTGATTCACATTCATAATCATATTGCATTGTCATACCCCAAATTTTGACCACTAAGATTCCCATCATTTTGCAAATTATGATCACAATATGGGTGTATCATCATGCCTCATTAGTCTCCCCAAAGATGGGTGAGCATCCACTACAATCAAACTTAAGGTTTCAAGCCCTCTCAGAGCTTTTAGACAAAGGATCAATCAAGGAATGACATGATCTTCAACTGGTCTAACCTCTCAAACATCCACAATGGATCAAGAGGACTCCCACATTAAGGATTAAGCACAAGGCTGCTCCCTTCTAGTTGGATCATGCCTCAATATCGCCAGTGTCACCAAATTAGGGTTTTGATCGACCAGGGCCTCCAGATGGGGATTTTCCTCTAGGCATGAGCCAATACTTCAAACCATAACTTAATATGCTCCATGGAACCTCATGGACCCAATCATCAAGTCAATTTAGCCTCTGGGGAAGCATTCATCAAAAATCAGGAATTAGGGTTTCTTGACCTAATTCACCCCTAAGTTGACTTTTGGGACAAAACATGAGCCAGAACCTCAAGAGATGGTTTGAGGGTCTCTAATACACCACATTGATCCATTTGTTACAATGGATTGATCCCAGGAAGCTTGAGCAACAAGTCTTAATTTCATCGGTACCACAGTTAGGGTTTCGCTAGAAAACTCAACCGTATCTTTGACTTTTGACCAGGACATACTCCCAAACCCTAGGACATGATTCAATACACCCTATAACACCTATGAAATCAATCCATCAAGTTTGATTTAGGTCAAGGGCTTGATTTCATAGAGGACCGCACAGTTTGGAATTCATCGAATAAAAAGTCAACTGTGCACAAAAGTCAACTTTGACTTTTTTAGATTTTTCACAAAAATGGATTTTTAACCCTAAAATGATGTTAATGTATGATTTGAATCATCATTCATCAAGAAAAATCAAAGAAAGTGGGATAACTCCTAAACCACAAAGCCATTTTTCCCCATCCAAAGCTTGATTGTAGCTCTCACGGCCCTCTACAAAAGCTTAAAACTGACCTCCTTCCAAATTCCTCATGGATTTTGAGTTATGGAATGATCAAAATCACAAAAAGTGAACATGTCACTTTTTTCCAACACTTAGTGAAATTTTCACTAAGTCAGAATCTGCCTTCACTTTTTCCAAATGTAGGGGGATTTTTCACTTGGATCCAAAAGGTATCAAAACCAAATATGATCAAACGTTTGTTGTATCATATGAGGGCTTTCCAAAATGGCCAAGAACTCCATCAAATTCCACTTAAGCCATGAGATATGACCATGCCAATATGCCTTGCTGAAAACTTCCAAGGCTAGGCAGAATTTTGCGTTTTTGGTCGATTTGGCAAAATCAGCCAATTCCAAGCCTTGTCATCATCTTGGACACATCTAAGGATCAAATCCAAAGGGGACAAACACTGAGACAAGCCTCCAAAGTCCTTGGAACAAGAAGTAGTATGCCAAACCTAGAAATCCCTAAAAGAGGGACAAGACTCCAATTTTGGATTAGAGCATTTAGTAGATGCTTCAAGGTGGCATGGACTGACACATTTGCAACTGAATTCAGTCAAGAATGATCCAACAACTTGGGAACCAAAGCTCTGTATTCTAACCTCTAGTCAATGGCTAGAGGAGACTTGGATTTCTATTGCTCAACATTGGCAAAACCTCTGCTGCAGTTGTCATTAACTATTGATCCCAAAATAAACTTGCTCTACTATAAATAGAGCTCATTTGTGCTCAGTTTGAGTACACCAAAGCCATCAAACAGATGCTTTCCTCAAAATCCCTTTCTCTTTCCCAAAATGCCTTCTTTAGCAAGGTAACTCTGAGTTTTTGAGCTTGAGAGCTTTTCCATCACAATCAATCACACACACACCTCATATATATCATATGTAAGTTGTGCAAACTATCACAAGTGACCTCAAAATAGGCTTTTTTTTGCATTTTTCAAGCCATGTCTTGATTCAGTCACTTTCCAAACCAGATAAAACCTCAAACACACTCCAAATATCATCCTTGAACTGTCCCAAATGGTTCCCCCCATCTGGAACACCATTTGGGAGAGTTGCTATTTTGGTCACTTTTAACCCCTTTTGTAAGAAAGGGACTGTTTGTGTTTTTGCAGGTACCAGTCAATTCCAATCATCCTAAAAGCTTCTAAGGGATCATTTGAGTGTGTCTAAAGCGTCAAATCATTTCTGGAACAAAAGGTTTGACAGATTGCACAAAAGCTCCAAAATCTCAAAAAAGGAGGTAAGCCTCACAACTTGGAATCTTTGAATCATGCAATGCTTTAAAGTCCACTGATCATAAATATCATATGTAGGTGATCCAAACTCTCACAAGTGACCTGTAACACCAAAATCACAAAGTCACCTCTCAAAACCTCAAAATAGGCCTTTTGTGCATTTTTCAAGCCATGTCTTGACTCAGTCACTTTCTAAACCTGATAAAACCTCAAACACACTCCAAATATCATCCTTGAACTGTCCCAAATGGTTCCCCCCATCTGGAACACCATTTGAGAGAGTTGATATTTTAGCCATTTTAACCCCTTTTGCAAGAAAGGGCCAGTTTGTGTTTTTGTAGGTACCAGCTGATTCCACTCATCCTAAAAGATTCTAAGGGATCATTTGAGTGTGTCCAGAGCATCAAATCATTTTTGGAACAAAGGGTTTGACAGATTGCACAAAAACTCCAAAAAGCTCAAAAGGAGGTAAGCCTCATGACTTGAACTTTCCAAAATATGCATTGTTTTGAGGTCAACTGAGAATGCATCTCTTATACATGTCATATATGTTGTGTTTGAACCAATTGATCATGTAATTCATGCCTGTGTCAAAGTGTAGCATAGAAAATGCAATTATAGGGCTTTTTCAAAACCCTATCGAATTTTGAGGAGGGAGTATGATCTAAAAAAAATACCACCACCATTGGATTCCTTGTGAAATTCTAGGCCAGATGCATTTAAATTTTGTCTCAAAACATTGAGAAATGAGAAAGTTATGACCTTCACGTTTTTGACCCAAAACTTGCCTTGCCTTGCCTTGACCAAGCCTAGGAAACAAGGCAAGCCTTGTATATTTGTGATTTCACTTCAAACAATGGATGTATCACCACCCCAGTGGTAAGGCGCGCGCCCTATAACCTTGAGGTCGTGGGTTCAAACCACACCCATGCCATTTTGTGTTTTTTCACATTTTTGCTATTTTTTCAACATTTTTATGTTTTATTAATTAATTGGAAAATTAATAACTCACTCAATTTTAATTATTTTTTATTGGTTCTTTTTGAAAAAAATCACAAAAATATTGAAATATTTTATTCCACAAAATAATTAGACTTATATTATTTATTTAATATAATTAGTATTTTTGTGAATAAATTCCTTTTTAAGTGTTTTTAAACATTTTAAAAATGAATATTTACTTTGAAAATCAAAACCAAATGAGTTTTAATATCTCTTGTGATTAAAATCTCATTTTTCAAACCTAAAACAAAAATCACAAGTGGTTTATTAAAATTTATTTGGTATTTTCATCATTTTTATTTGATTTTCTTTAAATATTTACTTTTAAAGGAAAACAAATTAGGGTTTCTTTGATTTTCACCCTCACAAATCATTTTCAAACACTCATAGGCCTCTAATAGAGTGTAATACCCAATCCCCTTTTAACCAAAACCTTTTTGGGCCTCACTTATTGTATAAGTCTCGTTGTATTTCAAAAAAGTTCGGCGCGATCGTCGCCCAATTCAAAAACAAACCTTGGGCCTCTCCTCGAGCTATAAGACCCATTCAAACCTTTTAGGCCTCTATTAGAGTGTAAGACCCAACCCCTTTGAAAACCAAATCATTCTTGGGCCTCAGTCATTGTATAAGACCCACGGCGTTTTCAAAATCTCGGCGCGATTGCCATTTCAAACATAAAAAGTCATCTGGGCCTACCCTCGTGTTATAAGCCCCATTCTTTAAATCTTTGGGCCTCTTGAGAGAGTGTAAGACCCATCCCTTTGTACAAAAAACCTTTCCCGGGCCTCAGTCACTCGTATAAGCCCCTCTATACAAATGCGAAATAATGGTGCGATCACTGATACAACCTTGGGCCTCTCCTTGAGCTATAAGCCCCAATTTTTCTTTTCAAAGCACTTTCCCCTTTGATTTTGAATATAATATTGTTATCAAAGCTTTCTTTGTTGAACAAACTAACAACACAGCATGGAAGCTCTACAACCGAGTAAGTGTTTACCCGCTTTCATTTACCGCTTTCATATGTATATAACTGTATTGTAGGGTTGTTTCAATGTAAGTCTCCTTTCATAAACTCATATCAACTATGTAATAATAGTATAGATATTCAGAGTTCCCCCGGCAAATACGTTTAGAATTAGACAGAGCATTACAATAATTTTAGATAACTAGATCTAGGAAATCTTCCCCTTTGAACAGTTCATATACAGAAGGCCATTGTTCCATGTGAAACCCCTTCTGGAACTGTGCCTCTTCTTGGGCTTAGTGCAAGGACCCACAGGCTTCCTAAAAGCATCCCCGCCTCCTCTTGGGCGTTGTACAAGGACCCGTCGGCTTCTTAGAAGTATTCACAGCCTCCTCTTAGGCTTCGTATAATGATTCTTCCTCCGGGAATGATAGCCTCCTCTTGGGCTTCATACAAATTGTCCCTTGGCTTCTTAAAAGTTTCCAGCCTCCTATTGGACTTCGTACAAATTGTCCCGACGACCTCCTAGAGGTATTGGAACAGAAATTAGTCATCTTAATAGAACAGTCTTTCAAAGAGTCTAGATCCTACTGCTATTGTTTCTTACGCATAGTACGAAAGATAAAACCCGTAGACTCGGACAGTCTAAAGCTCCTTTGGACTCCTCGTTTCCTTAAAGAACAGGAAATAATCCCGATCCTCTGATCAAATCTATGACTACAACATTACTCATATAAAAACTAATTTTCTCTTTGAACCAACATACTGGTCACTCAACTGAAACAGTAACCTTTTAGCCCCCATCTCGGGCTTCGTACGAGATACAAAACACTCTCTTGTTGAGTATAAAAGACTCTCTTGTTGAGTCAAACATCTTTTAGCCTCCATCTCGGGCTTTATACGAGATACAAAAAGACTCTCGTTGGGTCGATCAGCTTTAGCCTCCATCTTAGGCTTCATACGAGACACCAAATCACTCTCTTGTTGAGTATAAAAGATTCTCTTGTTGAGTCAGACAAAATTTTTGCCTCCATCTCGGGCTTCGTACGAGATACATCCAAAAGGACTCTCTTGTTGAGTCACTACCCTTTTAGCCTCTCTCTTGGGCTTCGTACGAGACACATAAAAAACACCCTCTTGTTGGGCCAACAGCCTGTCGCTCCCGAGGATTTGCATCCATGGTACAAACGCGAAAGTGGTGCGGAAACAGAGTCGCCAGCAATGTGTATTTATCCCAAGCGAGGGAAAGGAAATACTGCGTAAACCTGAGAGAAGGGAAAGAGCATGGTCTCGTAACCAAGAGAAACGGGTAAGGGAGTCGGTTCCGCGAAGGAAAGGTATTAGCACCCCCACGCGTCCACGTACTCGATGGGATCCACGCTTGTTGTCTCGATCAAAGGGTGTCGTCGTCTGGAGCTCCACTGCTACTAGAAAGGAAAGGAACGGGAACGGATGAAAATGAGGAAATGGGGGAGAAATAAAGAAGTGACTCGATAGGACATCGCTCGTCCTATGCCTACGTATTCCCTCGTGCAATGGGAAATTCAGAGTCAACGTAGTTCGAAAACGATCTAAGGGGGGAGGTTGCTCGCTAAGACATCGCCGTCTTGTGCCTACGTATCCTCAATCGGACTAGAGAGAGGAAATCAGAGAAGTCGTAGTTCGACCTACAGGTCGAAAAGGTCTCGTTCGTGCTAGGGAGAGAGAAAAGGCTCGGTTAACTGGTTGGTCTCGATCGCAAGGGTGTGAGAGAAAAGGGGAAGTTAGTTGTTAGTGTGCTCGCCAAGGATAGTGATCCTCGTGCCTACGTATCTCATCGGAAATGAGAATCAGAGCATCCGTAGTTCACGGAACTACGGGAAATGGAAGGAAGGGTGCTCGCCAAGACATCGTCGTCTTGTGCCTACGTATCCTCAATCTATCCAGAGAGAGGAAGTCAGAGCGTTCGTAGTTCGTGGGACTATGGAAAAACTGGAACGGTCTCGATCGCATGGGTGTGAGAGAAAAGGAGATACTCACAGAAGGTCTAAAGGGGAAACTTGGTCCTACAAGTTATCATACAAAATGGCCCTAAAGTCAGGATTAGGAGGGAAATCTACCTAATGTTATCATGCATGGATTGAGATCCCAATGTCTATCCTAATCTGAGCTTAATCAGAAATTAAGTCGGACTAGGAGCCTTAAGGGAGCATGTGAATACAAAGTAATCAACAAGTAAACACCATACGACTCAATCACAAAAGAAAATCAAGAAAGAGACAGGTAAGTATTTAATCAGAAACTAATCAGAATAGGCATCAAAATCAATATCAAGAATAACATCTAATTAAAATCAATGTGAAAATTAAGAATCAACATGACAATTAAAAACTAAAACCAGAATCTAATTAAGTCCAAGATTAATTTCTAATGTTAAGATTAATTTTCAAAACTAAAGTCAAAAGATTAATCATCATTAAAAAAAGATTAAATCTAAGATTAAAACTAAACTAAAATTAAAACCTAACTAAATAAAAAAAACTTATAATCTAATTAATCCTAAATCTAAATAAAACCAAAATCAAGATAATCAAAAACCTAATATCCACAATCAAATATCACTAACCCAATTAATCTAAATCTAAATCTAATTAACCCACAATATAATTAAACCAAAACAATGAAACAAGATATCAAAACCAGGGGTGCATTAACAATGGAATGGTGGTGCTAATATGGGGAAGAAGGAATCATGTGGGCTTAAAGAAAGCCCATCATCTTTCACACACAAAGGAGCTCGATTCAAACAAAGAGAAAAAAGGTAACAAATAAAAAAACATTAGATCAAAACCTGGGTTACAAGACCCAAAACCCAACACGGCAAGACCTTACTCCAACAGGCTAGTAGCATCATATTTTTGAACAAAATAAAGGCAAGGAAAAGAAGTGTCAACGCATCAATATTACCCACATCAAAATGAAAATTAAAACTAGAGAAACAAATAAGAAAACGAAATCAAGGCAACATCATGAGGCACGACAGCCATATAGATAACCTGTTCCAATTCGATTCAGGTCCTCTTCTTCGTCTCAGCCTTCCTTCGAATCGCTCCTCTGTCTCAATCTCGCTCTCCCTCGTTCGATTCGGCTTTTTGCTAGCGACGACTTCGACTCAAGTTAGTGTTGGTTTGCGTTTGATTTCGATTTGGTTTGCCTGGTCCTCAATCCCTCTTCTCCTTCATCTTATTCTATTCTGATTTGGTATTGATTTAGGGATCGTTGTTGTTGGGTGTATGAAGGTTTGGTTTGAAGGAGTTTGTTGGTGGTTGAGATTGTGAGGTATGAAGGTTGAAAGAGGTTTGAGGGTGAGTTTTTTTGAAGATTGGAGAACAAGGTGGATTAGTGTTTGGATGTGTCCATTGCGGTTGTTTGAGTGAGATTGAGAAAGAAGAGGGTGAATGAAGATTATGAAGAATTTGGGAAAGAAATTGTACAGTGTAGGATTGGTTCCCAAGAACTTGTCTAATGAGGAGCAAATGGCGAGGTTTTATAGAGGATATGAAGGGTAGAATGGAGAAACTAGAGAAGGAATTTGTAGAGGAATAAATTGAGTGAGAAAGTAGTGAGCTGTGATTTCGTTTGTTATGGTGTACGGTACGTTTGGTGTAGGAAATTCTGTGTCGCGTGGTACATGATTTTTGTTGGGTAGGTTTTGCTTTGGTGCATAGTGTCGCAACGGTGGTGGGGTCGGTTGCGTTGTGGCTTGAGTGTCAGCTGAAAGTTTGAAATTTGTTTTTGGGCTTGCGTATTCTAATGGCATGTTGTTGCTGAAATTATTTTGCAGGTTCGTGGTGTGTGAGATGCTGCAGGAATTGGTTTTGTTATCAGTGGTGCGTGTTTCTTGGCTCAGTTACAGCTTTGGAGGTAGTGCGGTTTTGTGTGGTACTGAAGGTTGTGTGTAGTAATAGTTTTTTCAATTTTCACTAGTATTGTTTTTATTCAAACATGCTGATAAATCATGTGCAGGGTGGTTTCATGAAGGCTAGCTGCTACTCATTAAGATGACGACTACATTGCATCAGTGGGTCCAATGCCTCATTTAACAATAGATGTAACAACCAAACTGGGCCATGACAACAATTGACATTGAGCAATAATATGTATATGTAAAATCTTGGCTTTGCTTTTATCAGAAATAAAATTTGGATCCAAAATTGATTATGGAGAATGGTTCAAAGGAATGGATTTAAAAAAAGAATGATTTATTTGAAATGGATTGGACTAAAAAAGTGGTTCAAAATGACTAAAACTAAAAATGGATACCAAAATAGTCATTAAAAAAAGTTACTTGAGTTTGTTTAGTTGAAAATGGACAAGGATCAAGAACGGGTTGAAATGTGGATAATGGATTTATGGTAAAAATTAGATAAAAATGGAAATGGATAATTGGTTCAAAATGGACAGCCACATTACACCAGTCTCTGAACTTTTCACAACATCCAATTAAAGGTGCACAGCTACCACTGAACAACTTGCAACAGAAACAACAACCATCTGAGTCAAACATCCCCTGAATCCCTGATTAAGTGAATCCTGATTTTGAAATAAAACTTCGCATGAATCACAGTCTTGATAATCTGGTGAATTCTCACACACAACAACTTGACCTTGAATACACATCGCCTGAGAAATAGCCATTGACGCGGGTAACTTGAAATTGAAGCAAGCTCTTGATAGTTTGACCAAGATGAAGTCAAACTTCCATCTAATCATAACTGAATAAACACTCCTGACTTGAAACTATAACATCATCCTGACAACCCCGATCTCCGTCCACAATGTGAAGCAAACCCTAACCTTGAGCCGGTTGAATATAAGCTTGCCAAATAACTTGAACCAAAGAAGTGATGAAACCCTAGGCTTTTGATGCCTGACAAATCTTGAAGAAAATGAACTTGATACTTGATGAATCCTCTGAATGCATAAAACTCCGCCCAATAAAAATGTCCTGATCCCACGTCTTAGATGAACAATGTGATGTATGATTATGAATTATGACCTAATGATGCAAATGAAAAGGAAACATAAGCCAGTTAAGGTAGGGCAAATTATTTGAGAAGCAATAGTACATTCATCCCTCGGGGTACAATACTATCACCAAACAAAGAGGTCGTCCACTGATTCCCCCAAAAAGGATATCCTATAGCAAGTTCCCAGCATTGGGTCCTCGGATCGAGAATGTGTAATGGGTTTGCCATTTCTGGTCTGCCATTATCACATCTCGGGAGAAGTTCCGCAACTGAGTCCTCGGGAATGGTCACCAGAGTCGACAGTTCCTCAAGAGAATAACTACTGGCCTGTATCAACATACAGTAGCAGATATCTCCTGATAGAACCTCGTCTGATTGTGGGACTCGTGATCACTCGCACGTGGTCAACACCACGGGAGCGTCATGCATGCCCACGCTAATACCTATGTGTATGCTGAAGCCTGGGTAGTGGGCTTATCTCTCAGAATATCCCAACCTGCCAAACAGAAAACCAACATAGCCCAGCACAGTCTAGTATAATAATGTAATGTAATGCGGTAAAATCCGGTAAATACAGTAAAGCAGTAATACAATAAAAAAGCAAAACAACAAAAAAACAGCACCACAGTAAACACCCAATGAAAGTAAACAGACAAGCGCTAGGATTGACTGGCATAGGGGATGGACCAGCAAGAGGTCAACCTGTCCCCAGCAGAGTCGCCAGCTGTCGCTCATGAGGATTTGCATCCATGGTACAAATGCGAAAGTGGCGCGAAAACAGAGTCGCCAGTAATGTGTATTTATCCCAAGCGTGGGAAAGGAAACACTGCGTAAACCTGAGAGAAGGGAAAGAGCATGGTCTCGCGACCAAGATAAACGGGTAAGGGAGTCGGTTACGCGAAGGGAAGGTATTAGCACCCCCACGCGTCCATCGTACTCGATGGGATCCACGCTTGTTATCTCGATTAAAGGGTGTCATCGTCTGGAGCTCCACTGTTACTGGAAAGGAAAGGAACGGGAACGAAAGAGAATGAGGAAACGGGGGAGAAAAAAAGAAGTGACTCGATAGGACATCGCTCGTCCTATGCCTACGTATTCCCTCGTGCAATGGGAAAGTCAAAGTCAATGTAGTTTGGACACGAACTAAGGGGGGAGGTTGCTCGCCAAGACATCGCTGTCTTGTGCCTACGTATCCTCAATCGGACTAGAGAGAGGAAATCAGAGCAGTCGTAGTTCGACCTACGGGTCGAAAAGGTCTTGATCGCGCTAGGGAGAGAGAAAAGGCTCGGTTAACTGTTGGTCTCGATCGCAAGGGTGCGAGAGAAAAGGGGAAGTTAGTTGTTAGTGTGCTCGCAAGGGATTGTGATCCTCGTGCCTATGTATATCATTGAAAATGAGAATCAGAGCATCCGTAGTTCACGGAACTATGGGAAATGGAAGGAAGGGTGCTCGCCAATACATTGTCGTTTTGTGCCTACGTATCCTCAATCTATCTAGAGAGAGGAAGTCAGAGCGTTCGTAGTTCGTGGGACTACGGAAAATCTGGAACGGTCTCGATCGCATGGGTGCGAGAGAAAAGGAGATACTCACAGAAGGTCTAAAGGGGAAACTTGGTCCTACAAGTTATCATACAAAATGGCCCTAAAGTCAGGATTAGGAGGGAAATCTACCTAATGTTATCATGCATGGATTGAGATCCAATGTCTATCCTAATCTGAGCTTAATCAGAAATTAAGTCGGACTAGGAGCCTTAAGGGAGCATGTGAATACAAAGTAATCAACAAGTAAACACCATACGACTCAATCACAAAGGAAAATCAAGAAAGAGACAGGTAAGTATTTAATCAGAAATTAATCAGAATAGGCATCAAAATCAATATCAAGAATAACATCTAATTAAAATCAATGTGAAAATTAAGAATCAGCATGACAATTAAAAACTAAAACCAGAATCTAATTAAGTCCAAGAAAAATTTCTAATGTTAAGATTAATTTTCAAAACTAAAGTCAAAAGATTAATCATCATTAAAAACAAGATTAAAACTAAACTAAAATTAAAACCTAACTAAATAAAAAAAAATTATAATCTAATTAATCCTAAATCTAAATAAAACCAAAATCAAGATAATCAAAAACCTAATATCCACAATCAAATATCACTAACCCAATTAATCTAAATCTAAATATATTTAATCCACAATATAATTCAACCAAAACAATGAAACAAGATATCAAAACCAGGGGTGCATTAACAATGGAATGGTGGTTCTAATATGGGGAAGAAGGAATCATGTGGGCTTAAAGAAAGCCCATCATCCTTCACACACAAAGGAGCTCGATTCAAACAAAGAAAAAAAAGGTAACAAATAAAAAAGCATTAGATCAAAACCTGGGTTACAAGACCCAAAACCCAACACGGCAAGACCTTACTCCAACAGGCTAGTAGCATCATATTTTTGAACAACATAAAGGCAAGGCAAAGAAATGTCAACGCATCAGTATTACCCACATCAAAATGAAAATTAAAACTAGAGAAACAAAGCAGAAAACGAAATCAAGGCAACATCATGAGGCACGACAGCCATATAGATAACCTGTTCCGATTCGATTCAGATCCTCTTCTTCGTCTCAGCCTTCCTTCGAATCGCTCCTCTGTCTCAATCTCGCTCTCCCTCGTTCGATTCGGCTTTTTGCTCGCGACGACTTCGACTCAGGTTAGTGTCGGTTTTCGTTTGATTTCGATCTGATTTGGTATTGATTTGGGGATCGTTGTTGTTGGGTGTATGAAGGTTTGGTTTGAAGGAGTTTGTTGATGGTTGAGATTGTGAGGTATGAAGATTGAAAGAGGTTTGAGGGTGAGTTTTTTTGAAGATTGGAGAACAAGGTGGATTAGTGTTTGGATGTGTCCATTGCGGTTGTTTGAGTGAGATTGAGAAAGAAGAGGGTGAATGAAGATTATGAAGAATTTGGGAAAGAAATTGTACAGTGTAGGATTGGTTCCCAAGAACTTGTCCAATGAGGAGCAAATGGTGAGGTTTTATAGAGGATATGAAGGGTAGAATGGAGAAACTGGAGAAGGAATTTGCAGAGGAATAAATTGAGTGAGAAGGTAGTGAGCTGTGATTTTGTTTATTGTAGTGTACGGTACGTTTGGTCCAAGAAATTGTGTGTGTCACGTGGTACATGATTTTTGTCGGGCAAGTTTTGCTTTGGTGCATAGTGTCGCAATGGTGGTGGGGTCGGTTGCGTTGTGGCTTGAGTGTCAGCTGAAAGTTTGATATTTGTTTTTGGCTTGTGTATTCTAATGTCATGTTGTTGCTAAAATTATTTTACAGGTTCGTGGTGTGTGAGATGCTGCAGGAATTAGTTTTGTTATCAGTGGTGCGTGTTTCTTGGCTCAGGTACAACTTTGGAGGTAGTGCGGTTTTGTGTGGTACTGAAGGTTGTGTGTAGTAATAGTTTTTTGCAATTTTCACTAGTTTTGTTTTTATTCAAACATGCTGATAAATCATGTGCAGGGTGGTTTCATGAAGGCTAACCGCTACTCATTAAGATGACAGCTACATTGTATCAGTGGCTCCAATGCCTCATTTCACAATAGATGTAACAACCAAACTGGGCCATGACAACAATTGACATTGAGCAATAATCTGTATATGTAAAATCTTGGCTTTGCTTTTATCAGAAATAAAACTTGGATCCAAAATTGATTATGGAGAATGGTTCAAAGGAATGGATTTAAAAAAATAATGATTTATTTGAAATGGATTGGACTAAAAAAGTGGTTCAAAATGACTAAAACTAAAAATGGATCCCAAAATAGTCATTGAAAAAAGTTACTTGAGTTTGTTTAGTTGAAAATGGACAAGGATCAAGAACGGGTTGAAATGTGGATAATGGATTTATGGTAAAAATTAGATAAAAATGGAAATGGATAATTGGTTCAAAATGGACAGCCACATTACACCAGTCTCTGAACTTTTTACAACATCCGATTAAAGGTACACAGCTACCACTGAACAACTTGCAACAGAAACAACAACCATCTGAGTTAAACATCCTCTGAATCTCTGATTAAGTGAATCCTGATGAATCACAGTCTTGATAATCTGGTGAATTCTCACACACAACAACTTGAACTTGAATACACATCGCCTGAGAAATAGCCATTGACGCGGGTAACTTGAAATTGAAGCAAGCTCTTGATAGTTTGACCAAGATGAAGTCAAACTTCCATCTAATCATAACTGAATAAACACTCCTGACTTGAAACTATAACATCATCCTGACAACCCCGATCTCCGTCCACAATGTGAAGCAAACCCTAACCTTGAGCCCGTTGAATATAAGCTTGCCAAATAACTTGAACCAAAGAAGTGATGAAACCCTAGGCTTTTGATGCCTGACAAATCTTGAAGAAAATGAACTGGATACTTGATGAATCCTCTGAATGCAGAAAACTCCACCCAATAAAAATGTCCTGATCCCACGTCTTAGATGAACAATGCCATGTATGATTATGAATTATGACCTAATGATGCAAATGAAAAGGAAACATAAGCCAGTTAATGTAGGGCAAATTTTGGGGTGCTACACAGCCTCCTCTTAGGCTTTGTATAAGAAAACCCCGGTTGAGACAATCAACCTTTTAGCATCAAAGTTGTTCCTCGTTCACAGTATACAAACATCAACAACTCCTTCATCTAACTGCTGTAAGCGGCAAGCCTCTATATTATTTACATCCACGCCACTGTCCCTCTTTTAGCATGAGAAATCCTAAGGAAGGATGACATTGCTCTATACTGAGTTAAAGTCTTCCCCTACAGGTTAAAATACCCTATAAAGGAAATTATGGCATTGCTGGATTCACATATCCCAGTTAAAGTAATCCTCCTTTATAACCAGTCACCTAGCAGTTGTGACAAATAGACCCCTTTAGAGATGACAAATTCATTCTAAATTCAACCCAATTCAGCTTCATATCTTGGGCTTTGAACAAGATACCAACCAACTTTAGCTTCATATCTTGGGCTTTGAACAAGATACAAATCAACTTTAGCTTCACGTCTTGGGCTTTGAACAAGACATCAAAACACCATTTCCTCCCATAGAATACGAGGAACTACGATCGCTCTGATTTTCCTGTTTTGGTAAACGGGAATACGTAGGCATAAGATTGAAAGAAAAATCTTAGCTAGCACACTAATAAAAAACCCAAAATCCCATACCTTCATACATCAATCGAAAAGCATCAGTCCTAATCCCCTACCCATGAACAATCCTAGTTTTTTCACTCTAAACAAAGTTAGAAGAAAGAGGCCCCACCTCCATATAACATCTGTAACCTAACAGACCGCTGTTTAAACTCAGTATGCAAGCAGGGTTAGTTGGAGACATCTATTTCCCTTCCTTCATCAGCTTCAATAGGATAAAAAATGAATCGACCTGTAGTACCCCCAAAAGAGCGACAGTGCTTAAGAACCACATCCAGAATCGCTCGCTACAGAAAAGTGGCGCCCACCGTGGGGCCGGTTTTATTTCTTCCTTACAAAATAGGGTAAAAGCCCTTGGACAAGTTATTTTTATGACGGTTTCATCGGGGGATGTCATTATTACTAGGATCGGCCTTCACTAGGATCTTAGGTTAAAACCTTTAAATTGGGAAGGAACCACAGAGTGGCGCCTCCACCGGGGAGCCATTTTCTATCAGGAACATAGGATTCATAACTCTTAAAAAGTCTAGGACATTAGGACAAATATATATACTGCTTTTCCTAATTGATATATGTGTTTATTTTTCTACTATTGGGAATGCGTGTGATGCCGCATGTGGAAAGATTGAGTATACACCTAGGAAAAACCCCTTTTAGTGGTGCGGAAGCTATCGGAAATAGTTGTCACGCGATACCACCCTCTTCTGATGATTCTTTGAAAAACCCCATTTTTTTTCTTTAAATCTTTTGGGCCTCTTGAGAGAGTGTAAGACCCATCCCTTTGTACAAAAAAATCTTTCTCGGGCCTCAGTCACTTGTATAAATCCCTCTGTACAAAACGATAGTGCGATCACTGATAAACCTTGGGCCTCTCCTTGAGTTGTAAGCCTCAATTTTTCTTTCAAATTGCTTTCTCCTTTGATTTTGAATATACTGTTGTTTTCAATCTTTCTTTGTTGAACAACTAACCAAATAACATGGAAGCCCTACAACCGAGTAAGTGGTTATATGCTTTCTTTATCTGCTTTCATATACATATAACTGTATTGTGGGGATGTTTCACTGTAAGTCTTCTTTCATAAACTCATATCGACTGTGTAATAATAGTATAGATATTTAGAGTTTCCCCGACAACTACGTCTAGCACTAAGCCCTGTTGATTACTCTTAAAATAGACAAAACTAAATCCGCATAGGATTACCAGATACAGTCTTCCCTCCTCTTGGGGTTAAACAATATGGAGACGTGAAAGGCAGCATTCTCGGTGAACCCTTTCACAGACTGTCACCTTTAAGAATCGTCAAAGAAACTCTATTCCCCAGAGATTTTCTTCCAAATTCTCGAACTTTCCTGGCTTGATCTATTCTCTGTGAATAGTCTGTCTTGAATTTCTCGGGGTTTGGGGACCCACAGGCTTCTTAAAAGCATCCTCGCCTCCTCTTGGGCATTGTACAAGGACCCGTCGGCTTCTTAGAAGTATTCACATCCTCCTCTTAGGCTTCGTATAAATGATTTCTTCCTCCGGGAATGATAGCCTCCTCTTGGGCTTCGTACAAATTGTCCCTCGGCTTCTTAAAAGTTTCCAGCCTCCTCTTGGGCTTCGTACAAATTGTCCCGACGACCTCCTAGAGGTATAGGAACAGAAATTCATCATCTTAATAGAACAGTCTTTCTAAAAGTCTAGATCTTGCTACTGCTGTTTCTTAAACGTAGTACAAAAGATGAAACTCTAGACTTGGACAGTCTAATTTCCTTGAGTCTCATAGACATTCTCAAGTTCCTCTCAAAGCTAGGAGATGAAACCCGTAGACTCGGACAATCTCAATACCCTTTGGATTTCCCATTTCCTTAAAGAACAGGAAATAACCCCGATCCTCGAATCAAATCCCCGAGTACAAACAGTACTCATATAAGAACTGATTTTCTCTTTAAATTAGCATACTAGACTTGTCACTCAACTGGAACAGTAACCCTAGCCTTCTCTTGGGCTTTGTACAATGATTATCCCCCAGCAGAGTTAACCTTTTCAGACTCTCTTATTGAGTCCAAACCTTTAGCCTCTATCTCGGGCTTTGTACGAGATATAAACCACTCTCTTGTTGAGTATAAAAAGATTCTCTTGTTGAGTCGATCACCTTCAGCCTTCATCTCGGGCTTTGTACGAGATACAAATCACTCTCTTGTTGAGTATAAAAAGACTCTATTGTTGAGTCAAAACCTTTTAGCCTCCATCTCGGGCTTCGTACGAGATACAAAACACTCTCTTGTTGAGTATAAAAGACTCTCTTATTGAGTCAAACCTTTCAACCTCCATCTCGGGCTTTGTACGAGATACAAAACACTCTCTTGTTGAGTATAAAAGACTCGCTTGTTGAGTCAAACCCTTTTAGCCTCCGTCTTGGGCTTTGTACAAGACACATATAAAAGATTCTCCTGTAGAGTCAACCCTTTTAGCCTCTCTCCCGGGCTTCGTACGAGACACACAAAAACTACCCTCTTGTTGGGTCGATAGCTTCCTCTTAGGCTTTGTATAAGGAAACCCTGGTTGAACCAATCAACCCTTTAGCATCAAAGTTGTGCCTCGTTCACAGTATACAAACATCAACAACTCCTTTCCCTTCATCTAATTGTTGTAAGCAGCAAGCCTCTGGATCATCTAGATCCATGCCAATGTCCCTCTTTTAGCATGAGAGAATTCCTAAGGAAAGATGGCATTGCTCTACACTGAGTTAAAGTGTTCTCCTCTAGGTTGGAAAACCCCTATAAAGGAAATTATGGCATTGCTGGATTCATATATCCCAGTTAAAGTAATCCTCCTTTATAACCAGTCACACAACAGTTGTGACAAACAAACAGACCCCTTTAGAGATGACAAATTATCTCTAAAGACGAAACCTTTAGCTTCACATCTTGGGCTTCAAACAAGATACAAATAGACCCTTCAGCTTCACATCTTGGGCTTTGAACAAGATACAAGCCACCTTCAGCTTTACGTCTTGGGCTTTGAACAAGACACCAAAACACCATTTCCTCCCATAGAATAGGAGGAACTACGATCGCTCTGATTTCCCTGTTTCGGTAAACGGGAATACGTAGGCATAAGATTGAAAGAAAAATCTTAGCGAGCACACTAATCCAAAACCCAAATCCCGTACCCTCACATGTCAAAAGCATCAGTCCTAATCTCCTACCAATCGCCCTAGCACTATTTTAAAAAAATAACCTAAGAGAGACCCACAATCTTTGTAGCATCTGTAAACCAACAGTTATCTGTTCAAACTCAGTTTGCAAGAAGGGTTAATTGGAGACATCTATTTCCCTTCCTTCATCAGCTTCAATAGGATAAAAAATGAATCGAACTGTAGTACCAAAGTGATAGTGCTTCGCAACCACGTCCAAAATTGCTCGCTACAGAAGAATGGCGACTCCACTGGGGATAGCTAGAGATCTTGTTCTCTTCCCATCTCTTAGGTAGAAACCTTAAAAAGTGCCACAGAAAAGTGGTGCCCACCGTGGGACCTATTTTCTTTTCTTGGAATTTCACTGGGATAGGACTTTTTGTTGACTTCACTAGGATCTTAGGTCAAAACCTTTAAATGGGGAAGGAACCACAGAATGGCGACTCCGTCGGAGAGCCATTTTCTATCAGGAACATAGGATTCATAGCTCTTAAAAGTCTAGTACATTAGGACAAATATATATACTGTTTTTCCTAAATTATATATGTGTTTATTTTTCTGCTAATGGGAATGCGTGTGATGATGCATGTGGAAAGATTGAGTATACACCTAGGAAAAACCCCTTTAGTGGTGCGGAAGCTATTGGAAATAGTTGTCACGCGATACCACCCTCTTCTGTGGACTCTTCGAAAGAACACCACCTAGCACGGTTCCCGGCCCGCTGGTGTTTTTCTCGACAAGAGTTGATGATGTTGAGAGACAGGTACAAAAATTACTAGTATAAACCTTCGGGACGGGTAGAGCCTTGAATCCATGACACCGACCCTTTGACCCCATTTTTTTTTTTATGTTTTTGTGTGTTGCATTCATACATTCATTTAAAAAACATTACATCAAAGAAAATCTTCTCTTCTAGTCTCTCCTTTTTCAATTTAAACTAAGACAATGATTGCAAATGTCAGAGAAAAAGATTGCGCTCATGGATTTCGGTAGGAGGAGAACTCATAAGTATACCTTCAGGGTTCCAAAGTTAGAGGATTTAAGAGGTTTGGCAAGAATGGTCAAAAACCCTGAAGCTTTTAGAGCCAAGTACGGAGGTCTGCTACCTCTGTTAAGGGTCCAAGTAATTGAGAGAATCCTGGAAGCACTCGTTCAGTTTTACGATCTGGTTTATCACTATTTCACATTCCCGGATTATCAACTAGCACCAACACTGGAGGAATATTCTCATCTGATTGATTTACACATCACTGATCGAGCTCCTTTTTCTGGACTGGAAGAAATTCTAAAGGATCAGACCATTGCGAGAGAAATTTATTTGGACGAGTCAAAGGTCAGGACTCACATGACCAATAAGGGTGGCATACAAGGTTTGTCAGCCCAGTTCTTGACAAAGAAGGCTTTGTACTTTACTAGTATAGAGAACATGAATGCTTTTGAAAGCATCTTTGTCTTACTCACTTACGGGTTATTTTTGTTTCCCAACATCAATAACTTCGTCGATATCAACTCCATTAAGGTTTTTCTCATTGGAAACCCTGTACCGACTTTACTCGCAGACGCATATCATTCTGTACAGTTAGGGAATTTGTACAGCGGAGGGGAGATCACATGTTGTGTACCTCTGCTATATAAATGGTTTATCTCCCATTTGCCTAAGTCTGCTACTTTTTGGGATCATAAGAATGCTTTACGTTGGTCGCAGAGAATCATGTCTCTTACCAACTCTGACATAGATTGGTGCAATAGGATTTATGAGGGAATCAGGATCATTGACCGTTGTGGAAACTTCCCCAACGTACGCCTCATAGGAACTAAGGAAGGAATCAATTACCATCTAGTGTTGGTTCGTCCTCAATTTGGATACCCGATGTGGCATGTCCCGCGGAATGCTCATCTGGAAGGTCTTTTCTTCAAAGAAGGAGAAAATGACAGAGCACTATAGATGGAAATAGTGCACGCTTGGAAACATGTTCATAAGAAAGGACGAGAGTCTCTAGGAAAACCAGACTATGTCTCGGCGGAGCCTTATCTCCACTGGGTGCAAACCACGGCCCTCAAGCTGAGGATGCCTTACCCTCGTCAAGAAGTTTTTCCATTAAAGGAATTTGTCCTTTATTTCATGTCTGATGCGGAAAAACTCCAGGTCACTCTCAACAAAGTTCAGCGGGAGAGAAGGTCTTGGAAGAACAAGTACCGCATTCTCAATGTGGAATGTATCAAACTACAGCAACTACTGAAGGATAAAGATGCTCTGATTGAAATTTTGGAGCAGCATGCTGTGGATAATCAGGATGACCAAAGGAATTTGCTCGCTCCTTTCACCTGGAAAAGGAATGACAACCCGACAACGGCCCAAGAGCCCCGGTCCAAGAAAAGGAAAGTACCAGAATCAACACCCGGTTTCTCCTCAGAGAGGACTCGGGACCCCTTAGCTTAGGTTTCTGTTTCTTCACCTTGTAATCTACTGTATTTCTATTTTCGCAATCCTTTGAATTCAATAAAAAGGGGTTTCCCCACTGTTTGATATTTGCAATCTAATTGTTGAAGTTTATTTTGATTAAACAAAAAAAAACAATTAATATAAATCATTGCATTCATCATTCTCACATCACGTATTCTTCTTACCTATGAAGCTCACATTTGTGTCTCGGTTCTAGAGTCAAATTGTCTCATTCGTACAATACTCGGGCCAATCGTCAGAAAAAGATGTATGATCTTGAGGAAGAGAACAGAGAGTTGAAATAAGAGATCGACGCTCTGAGAGAGGATATGAGAAAGCTTCGTAACGACATGAAATCCGTGGCAGAAGCTCAACTACAAAGAACTATGATCTCAGAGATCACCTCAACGCCCATAGTGGAGAAGTATGATCCTAGGTACAAAATGCCGAAAGATCGTCCCTGGGGCATGCCTGTTAACTATATCTCGGAAGGATATGTTCCGCCGATCACTGGAGATTCAGAAACTTCAGCAGAAGCCGCTGGGCCTGAAGGTTACAAACTTCAGGAAAGCGAAGATGCCAGAGGCATACTGAGAACTCCTGAAGGTTACAAACTTCGGGAAACGCCAAGATTCACTGCCGTAGTAACGGTACCACCCCCTGTGGTGCACACTGTCCCGGAAGGACAGATTCCATAGATACCTTCTGGAAGAAAGGAAACTATGTTCGACAGGATGAACGAGTTCCAGGAACAGTTCCTGGAAATGCAAAAGGAACTGCAAGCCATCCGCGGTCAGGATTTATTTGGTAAGGAGGCCGCAGACCTTTGTCTGGTCCCCAATGTGAAAGTTCCGCACAAGTTCCAAGTGCCCGACTTTGAAAAATACAAGGGTAACTCTTGCCCTCAGAGTCACTTGGTAATGTATGCTCGGCGAATGTCAGCTCAGACAGAAAATCAGGATCTACTGATTCACTACTTTTAGGATAGTTTAACCGGTGCCGCCTTAAAATGGTACATGGGTTTAAATCGTACTACGATCAGCACTTTCAGAGATCTTGGCACTGCCTTTGTCCAACAATACAAATACAATCTGGACATGGCACCGGATAGAGATCAACTGAGATCAATGTCACAAAAGGACAAGGAAACCTTTAAGGAGTACGCTCAGAGATGGCGTGAAATTGCCGCTCAAATTTGTCCACCTCTTAAGGAAAAAGAGATGATAAAAATCTTCTTAAAGACCTTAAGCTCATTTTACTATGACAAAATGGTTGCCAGTGCACCCAGTGACTTCACCGAAATGGTCGGTGTGGGAGTACGTCTCGAGGAAGCTGATTGAGAAGGACGTCTAGTAAAAGACGTTGGATCATCAAGTAGTACAAAACGATACGGTAGTGCTCTCCTTAAGAAAAAAGAGCAAGATATTGGGAATATCTCTCTCGAAAAACAAAGGCGACGTTATCAACCAGTAGCAGCTGTGATTCCTGCTATTAACCCTGCGTCCGCACCTACATATCAACCTCAGGTTGCGCAGAGCCAACCTAATCAACAACAATTTCAGCAAAGGACACAACAACCTCTTCAGTAGGCTCGTCCTTTATACAACAACAACCGTACAATGCGGTCACCAGGATTTGATCCTATACCTGTATCGTACGTAGAACTATTTCCGTTACTACTGGCCAAGGGGCACATCCAGACTAAATCCCCTCTTGCAGTACCGAAAAATCCGCCTTTTTGGTTTAAGGTGGACCAGACTTGCCCTTATCATCAAGGAGGGCCGGGGCATAACATAGAGAACTATCTCAGCTTTAAATCTGACGTGCAAAAGCTTGTTAGGAGCGGGGTCTTATCTTTCAAAGATACGAATCTGAATGTTCTCACGAACCCGCTGTCTCAACATGAGAAAGCTGCAGTCAACCTGATAGAGGGAGAGTCTAACAATGTCTATCAAATTCACGATGTACTCTTGTTAAGGACCAATCTGGTCAAGATGCATTGTAGACAGAGTGGGTATGACCATGTGCCACCTATAAGTATCACCAGTGTGATATCTGCTCTAAAAACAATCAGGGATGTTCTGTGGTGGAATCAGCTCTACAGGAACAGATGGATCTCGGATGGATCCAAGAGCACCGAGTTCGTGGAGTTAACATGGTTTACACGAATTCTAACGTCATTCAAAACCACGACATCAGTGCAATGAATGTAAACGTGGTGGCGATGCATTCTAGGCAAAGCCAGTATCATAATCTGCTACGGCACGATTACAGTTCTTGTCTGACTTGCTCGGTAAACAACAGGAATGTTCTTTTGTACAAGAAGCCCTCTAGCGTCAAATGGATCTTGGATGGATCCAGGACTACCATGACAGGAATCCCTATCAGATCAACATGGTTCAAATCTTCGATATTCGTTTAATGAATACCAACCTGGTAGAGTTACATGCTGAGCAAGTCCGCCTTGGATTCCTGGTATCACATGATTACCAGAGCTGTAAAGCGGGTTGCAAAAACAATCAAGGTTGTGCCCTTGTCCAGGAGGCACTTCAGCACTTGTTAAATCACTGGTGGATGCTAATCTATATGGATGAAGATACTCAGCAAATTAGTATCAATAACAGGAACCCTACTCGGCGTCAAAGTCAGGATGTCCGATCTGTGGAAGCTAACCTGGTGAGGTTACATTGTATTCAAAGCGGGCGTGGCCAGGTGCCACCACACAACTATGAACGTTGTAGAGTCTGTTCGGAAAGTAACCAAGGATGTTACCTTGTGCGAGCAGCTCTTCAGGGTCAGGTGGATCGTAGGGAGATTCGCCCATATCCGAGTTCCAGACCAATCAACTGGGCATCGGACTACCTCGCTGATCAACTTGAAGATGTTGTCGTAGTCTCTGATCATCAGAGGGACAGGGATGTTTGTACCATCATTCCACTACTTGACGAATCGAGAGTTCCTAACCAGGAACGAATTGAAATTACTTACGACAGTCAGAAAGATCAGAAGGCTCCCATAGTCATCTATCTACCAGGACCATTACTGTATGAATCAACTAAGGCTATCCCTTACAAATACGGTGCAACAACAGTCGAGAATGGAAAGGA
This sequence comes from Lathyrus tuberosus, assembly GCA_022829125.1. Taxonomy (NCBI): domain Eukaryota; kingdom Viridiplantae; phylum Streptophyta; class Magnoliopsida; order Fabales; family Fabaceae; genus Lathyrus; species Lathyrus tuberosus. The sequence continues at coordinate 978,509 of JALAZF010000532.1, read as the reverse complement.
AATTCCATTACCCTCCATCGTAAATATTACAGACATCAATCGAGTAACACGGAGCGGTCGAATCTTCAACCGAGGAGTTGGAGAACTTAACAAAGAAAAGGAACCTCAGACAGAAATTCCCAATCCACCGGTCAGTCAGTCCAGTAATCCCGACCTTTCAAAAACCAATGATGAGATGATTAAACTCATCCAAAGGAGTGAATACAACATTGTTGATCATCTATTACAAACTCATTTAAAGATCTCTGTGCTGTCACTTTTACTAAGTTCAGAAGCGCCAAGGGAGGCTCTACAGAAAGTCTTGGAGCAAGCCTTTATGGAACAAGATTTAACAATCAGACAGTTCGATAGCATTGTCTCTAACATCACTTCCTGCAATAACTTGGGATTTAGTGATGAGGAATTACCTGAAGAGGGTCGCCGTCATAACATGGCGCTCAATATCACGGTCAGCTGCCAGGGCGATGCTTTAGCCAGCGTACTGGTAGACACAGGGTCAGCCCTGAATGTTATGCCGAAGTCCACTTTGATGCAATTATCCTTCAAAGGACCCCAAATGAGAACCAACGAGGTCATCGTAAAAGCGTTCGACGGATCCAGTAAAACGGTTATCGGCGAAGTCGACCTTCCCATAACTATCGGTCCTCACACTTTCAAAGTCACTTTCCAGGTCATGGACATCCGGGAAACGTACAGTTGTTTATTAGGAAGACCTTGGATACATCAGGCTGGGGCGGTCACCTCGACCCTCCAGCAAAAGTTAAAGTTCATTCAGAACAACCAACTCATCACGGTCTATGGAGAACAAGCCTTTCTCGTGAGTAATTTATCATCATCTACTTGTGTAGAACCCGAGGATATTGTTGGGACTCAGTTCCAAGCGCTCTCGGTGAGCAAGGACAATCAATCCGAAGAGGGAACTTCCATTTCCTCATACAAAGATGCTATCAAAGCGGTCGAGAGTACCAATACAATAGGATGGGGACAACTAGTCATTCCTACTGATAATAAAACAAAGAAGGGTCTTGGTTTTTCTGCAACCTGTACCCAGACAGCTACTACCAACGATGAAAGTCTTCATCCCATTCGGAACTTCTTTCACTGTGGAGGTTTCCTTCAACCGTGACCCAAGAAGTGCATACCATCAATAAAGATGATCCCTCTGATATGGAGGAAGAATGGGAGTCCTATCTTAACGAGGACGGTTATATGTCTTAGGACGAAACGCAGACTCCATTCTGCTTTCCCGCACAGAGTCTGAGATTTATACCAAGGTCAGAAGTCAGAATGATATATGGAGATTGCGATCCGGAAGGATGTCGTGCTCCACCAAACTCATTAGAGGAGGACACTCTGATGAAAGACGACTTCGACCACAACTATTATGGCCCGATGGATGGCCTGCCAATGTGGCAGCCGTATCCAGGAGACTTGGGGCAAGGGAATCAGCCGAACAATGAAAATCAGTTGAGCATCATTGAAAAGAATACTTGTGTCCCCACCATGTCATGGGATCAACACCCAGGGTATCCTGAAAATACCCCGCACGATGATGAATTCGCAACGTTCGCAGGATTATAGTTCATCAACTATGCTTTTCCCGAGGTCAACGTCATCGAGAGAGATGACTCCTCCAGTTCCAAAGAAGTACGGGACACCTTGGGACATCTGAGTGGTAAGTTCGACTACTTCGTCAAGTACACCACTCCCGAAAGCTCTCGTATTAGGATCAAAGATGTCCAGCCAACTGGATGGGGAGATCTACTTGAGAGCACAAATTCTATGCAAAATGCGACAGAGGAATCCTGCTACGACAACTCTGCCTGGGAGACAGATTCCAACGATCCTTTTCCACCAGAAATCAGTGTTATTTCTGAAGACAAATCAAGGAAGGTACCAGACTTTGTGATTCACCGAGGAGTTCGCTGCCAATGGGTTGCTGTCGATGTTCCGAAGATTGTTCACAAGTCAAAGTAATTGCCATCTTTAACCTTTCACCCTGCCCAGGTGAAATAAATGTTTTGATAGGGCTCGCTTTCTGTAAATTTTCCCTCTTCGCTTTGTCCAAAGCGACCGAGTTTTGTTTTATAGGGCTGTATTTTCAAGAATCGACTTGTTCATTAATAAAATAACGTCGTTCTGTAATTTCCACAGTTATTGCTGTTTTCTCTTTTTGCTTTTCTCAGAAATTAGTAATCCTAAAAAACATCTCAAATAATAAAAACAAGCAGTAAAAGAAATACACTGCACACACTTGCATTTTCTCTATCTCTTCTAAACACAAATCATACCGTCATACATATTGCTTGTTTTAAACCCCGTTGAAACATACGATCTGATGCCTTCTCCCGACTTTGAGTTTTCGATATTTGGGGCTAATGAAGAAATTGACGAAGAAATTCCAGAAGAGATCTCCCGACTACTCAGACAAGAGGAAAGGTCCATTGAGCCTCACAAAGAGCCGTTGGAAACGGTCAACTTGGGTTCAGAAAAAGAGAGAAAAGAAATCAGGATTGGGGCACTGCTCAGTCCAACTGCGAAAGAGAGTTTGACAAAACTTCTCAGAGAATTTACCGATGTGTTTGCTTGGTCCTATAAGGACATGCCAGGGTTGGATACCAACATCGTGGAACATCATTTACCATTAAGGTCAGAATGTCCGCTAGTAAAGAAAAGGTTGAGATGAACTCATCTGGACATGGCCATCAAAATCAAGGAGGAGGTACAGAAACAGATTGACGCAGGTTTCCTCGCCATATCAGAATATCCTCAATGGTTAGCCAACATCGTACCCGTTCCGAAAAAGGACGGAAAAGTCAGAATGTGTGTCGACTACCGAGATCTGAACAAGGCAAGTCCAAAGGACGACTTTCCTTTACCACACATTGACATGCTGGTTGATAGTACAACAAAGGTCAAAATTTTCTCCTTCATGGATGGATTCTCGAGCTATAACCAGATAAAATGGCACCGAAAGACATGGAGAAAACTTCGTTCATTACCCTATGGGTACCTAATGCCATTCGGTTTGAAGAACGCTGGGGCAACCTATCCAAGGGCCATGACTACTCTGTTTCATGACATGATACACAAGGAAATCAAGGTATATGTCGATGATATGATTGCAAAATCTAAGACAGAAGAGGAGCATATGACCCACCTGTCAAAACTATTCGAGTGGCTGAGAAAGTATAAACTCTGCTTGAATCCCAACAAGTGTACCTTTGGTGTCCATTCAGGGAAATTCTTAGGGTTCATCGTCAGCCAGAAAGGAATTGAGGTTGATCCATACAAGGTCAAGGCCATTTGAGAAATGCCTTCTCCGAAGACTGAAAAACAAGTCAGGGGATTCCTGGGACGTTTGAACTACATTTCCAGATTCATATTCCTCATGACCGTGACATGTGCGCCAATTTTCAAAATACTCAAAGAGAATCAGGACTGCCCTCGACAGTATCAAGGAATATCTGTTGAACCCACTGATTCTATCCCCTCTAGTGGAAGGAAGACCACTGATCATCTACCTAACAGTCTTGGAAGACTCCATGGGGTGTGTACTTGGCCAACAAGACGAAACCAAAAGAAAGGAGTCTACCATCTACTATTTGAGTAAGAAATTCACCGACTGTGAAACTCGGTACACGATGCTCGAGAAAACTTCCTGCGCTTTAGCTTGGGCAGCCAAACGTCTACGCCAGTACATGATTCGTCACACTACTTGGTTAATCTTCGAAATGGATCCAATTAAGTACGTTTTCGAAAAACCTGCTCTCACGGGAAGGATTGACCGTTGGCAGATGTTGCTATTAGAATATGACATAGAGTACCACACTCAGAAAGCCATTAAAGGGAGTATTTTAGCCGATCATTTGGGTCATTGTCGCTCCTGGGATTTTCATTCTAGTACAAACGCGAAATTGGCACCGAGATAGAGTCGCCAGAATGTGTATTTATCCGAAGAGAGGGAAAGGAAACACTGCATAAACCTGAAGGAAGGAAAGAGCATGGTCTTGCGACCAAGAGAAATGGGTTCGGGAGTCAGTTACGTGAGAGGAAGGTATTAGCACCCCCTCGCGTCCATCGTACCCGATGGGATCCACGCTTGCTTGTCTCGATCAAAGGGGGTAAGAAAAGATACTGGAAAAAAGGAACGGGAACGGAAAAGAATGAGAAACAAATGCAGGGAAAATAAAAGAAGTGCTCGAATGGGCCCTACCCCACAGCCTACGTATCTCATCGGGAACATGAGAATCAGAGCGACGTAGTTCCCCTCACTAGGGATGGATTGTTTGTATTTTTAGTGGAATACGTCAACGTTCACGTCCTAGCAGTTTAGGTGTTGCAGCTCGCTGTAGGGAGACTTAGGCGTTACCTGTTTGCGGTAGAACGGAAATGACGCATCCTTACGGAAGGAGTGAATGAGATGAGAAGAGAAATCCCGAAGGAAAGACGTTATTGTTTGTTTTGTCTTTTAAGAGTTTTGTTATTTTGTTTGCATATGATAGTGTATCTAAATCTTAGTCATTGGAATGTATGCATTCTCACATTCCAAGATGGAATGGGTAAGAAAGTACACTAAGTGTGAAGAGGACCCCCACACTTAGTTCCAATTGTTAAGGTTCAAACACACTAGCATACTTGTGTTTATTAAGTGTTTTTGTTGATTAAGAAATGAAGAAGTATTTTTTATTTGTACCTTCAACAAGTATTGCATTTAAGTCCCTCATACAAGATCAAATGTTTAACACATTGACCCAAGATGGGCTATATGCTACACATTTTAAGATTATAAGAGAAGACCCCTTATAATCTTTTCTTTATATAAAAGGCCTAAATGCAATAAATGCCTACCTTTATTAGATATTTTGAATTTTCTTTGAGATGAGAAGATGAAAGACTCAAGAGAGAGAAAGGTAAAATATATGTGAACTAAGACTCAATCCTAATTGATTAATTAAGGGAGTGATCCTAATGGTTTGTGAGGTTGCAAAACCTAAAGTCTAAAGAAGGAGTGAGCTAAACAATTCACTTCTAAAGTAGAAGATGAATTGTAACTCAAAAGGGAAAGTAAGGAGTTAATCAAAGAAAGCACATAAGTGCTTAACAAAACACAATATTGAAATGTAAAAGATGAAAGGAGAGAAGTTTGAATGTGGATTCCTTATCCACACTCAATTTCAACTTACCAAAGCCCCTACATGGTTAATAAACAAGGAAACATGCATAAGAAGTAAAAAGTACTTAATACACATTAAAGTTCAAAAGAATGAGATGAAAAATCAAATCTTAAGATCACAACCAGAATGTGCATCATATGGACAACAAGTGAGTATCATCATACAAGTTCAAATGAATAAGCAACAATCATCATCCATAGCATTCAAACATGTTTTCATAAGAAAGGAAGATGAAAGATGAAAAGAAAGGAAAGAAACATGCATAAATGGTACATGTAAATCAACAACCAGAATTGAAACTAAATGAAACATGGTTTATAAACATCTCAAAAGTATTCATGAATCAACATCAAGACATTCAAGAAGTAATAGAAGAAGAAGTGAAGTGGAAGTTCAAGAGGAAAGTGCAAACAATACATGTTAAGGATGCACAAAGTTCAAGTGGAAATGAACATGTAAAGATGACCTATAATGTGTACCAATGACCTATAATATCACATGAATGGCTCATAAAATATGCAAATGATCATACAAATATGCACAAAAGGATTCATGTAAACATGCACCAAAATTAGAATGATATGACATGAATATGCTTCAAATGTAATGCATCAAACAAAAATCAAATGGACTTATGAAAATTATGCAAGCATGGTATTGGATGGTCTAAATCATAAGTAAATCATACATCAAAATAGCATGTCAAAATTCAAAGCAAAATGACTTCAAACAATGCAACTAGGTCAAGTTCACACATCATGCAAAGTAGTGCAAAGACAAGCATCAAAACATGTCATAAAATGACCTAAAAAATCAAACAAAAATCACCTAACATGCTTCAATGTACTTGTGAATCAATACAAAAAGAATTAGGTCAAAAAAGTTTGTAATGAGCAAGAACAAAATTCCACAAATTCATGTATCATACTTGGAATGCATACAAATGGAAATTCAAAGAAAATTATGAGACAGGGGTAAAAATGTCATAAAATCTTGAAATAAAAATATTAAAAATTTCCTAAATGTCTTGATAACACTCATGAGTTTTTCTATAATTTTCTGATGATATTTGGTAATTTTAAAAATTAAAAAGGAAACATGCATAAAATGAAGAAAATAAAAAGAAATGGAAATAAGAGAGAGGGGGTGCATAAAAGTAAATTTCCATGTTCAAATGGTTTGGGCTTCAAAATGTGGGGTGCAAACAGCAATGTAGTCCAAGGTCCAATTACGCGCAATCCACACCAACTATCATGCACTTTCAGTCAAATAAAGTCAAAACAATCCACGCCATTAGATCAAGTCCAGTCAACACAATAGTCAAAGTACACAAATCCAAAACACACACGTGAAGGGACACACTCACTACCATGCACTGCACCACACACATGTCACTCTGATCAAAATATAAAACATGTGCAAGGCATGTGACATTTTTATGTGTTGTCATCACACGAGCCACACGATGAGACCAAATCAACAGCCAATATTCAAACTGAGAAAACCCTAGCAATTAAGATCACCGGCCGGAGAAGGACCTCCGGTCACCTTCTCCGGCGAGAACCACCACCTGCAAATCTCACATGTTCACCAAAACACACAATGCGCATACCAAAATGAAGCTGAGATAATGGAGATCAAAGATACGCAATCATTTTTCACATAACAAGCATGTACACAAAGAACAGAGGAGGAGAAGATATGCCCTAAGTTTTGGATCTAAACCTCTACAAGGCCTATCAACTAGCCGGAAGAAGTAGAGCTTCTATCAAGCTTATATCATCATGAAAACATCAAAATAATCCATAAAAAGTGAGAGAAATGTTTGAGAGTTCTGGAACCTGAACTTGCGGTTCTTGGAGATTCTTGAGAAAAACCAGCGAAAACTCTTGCTCTTCAACCTTGGAGCTTCAAATCAAGCAAAATAAATGCTGCTGGTGTTTGTTATCTTGAGAGCAGAGAGATTCAATGCTGAAATACACTTGAAGCAAACTTGAGGACTATGATGGAATCTCCTTCAATCATGTGCCATTGATGATGATGAAGATGAAGTATCGTGCACTCAGAGAAGAAGTTTTGAGAGAGTTGGTGAAAAAAGAGAGAGAATCAGAGAGAAAGTAGAGAGAGCTTTGAGATTAAAATGAGAAAATGAAGTTGAAGATTGAAATGTGAGTGAAGCTTGCTATTTATAAGTTGCTTTAACCATGGTTAACCTGAGTTGGTTAGAGTGAGTCAGGTGAGTTTAGGTGAGTCATCCCTAACTAACTGAGTCAAGTTAGTTAGGGAGAGCAATGATATGGTGGAGATGGTTCATGGTGAGCTATGGTGGAAATGATGAGAGTGAAGCCAACTCGTGTATGCTACAGTAATTAAACTTGTTCTACAAGTTTCATTCTTTCCACTTCCATGTAATGAGCATGAGAGGTACGTGCAAGCAAGGACAATGCTTGGCTTGAAATGGTAAAGTGTCATGGGGTGTGGAATGTGTGTATTCACTTTGAAATAACAACAGCAACAACACTTGTTTTTTCTGATTTTTATGACTGTTAAGAACAATGGAAACATGGTGATTTGACGATGTTTTCTCTCTAGTCAATGAATGGTTTGATGAATTTTTGGAGTCATTGGAAAGAGGGGATATAGTAGAACAACTTTGGTATGAGAAATGAATTGAATTGAGGCTTGGAAAAGGTTGGAAAATGGATTGGAACACAAAGGTTTGGAACTGGTCATGGGCGAGGTAAACTGTGGCATGCCAAGGCAACATGGCACCTGGGTTTTCAGCATGATCATACCAAATTGGACTCAACATAACTTCTTATCCTTTGATTAAATGAACAAATCATGAACACCAATTTTGAAGATCTCACATAGAGGAACAACTTTCATGTTGAAAGATTTATCATTTGAAGTCTCTAACCATGAGAAATTGATCAAAACATTTGGTCCACCACATGTTTGTAAAGATGATGGCGCGTGACTTGAAATTTGCCCAAGTTGACTTGCATTTTGCCCAAGTTTTCCTCAACTTTGATCATCCATAACTCTCTCAATATTTATCCAATGGAGAAGTTCTACACATGGATTTGAAGCTTAAAACAAGATATTTTGTTGTGGCCGAGTGGAATTTTCATTTGATGCTTCAATTTTAAATGGCCTTGGTTCAAACTCTGGTGCAAAATGGCCCAAAATTACTATTTTTGGAAACCCTACTTCTTCCAAAAATGGCAACTTTTCAAATCTTGATTTTTCATGATCCTTTTGGAGTTTCTTGATCAAGTTTGCACACTGGTCACATATAACATGAATTTCATGAATTTGGCCTCAAAAAGTCAAGAGTTAACTTTTTTCCTCTGATTATTTGACGTAGCCCCAATTTTCCTGATTTTTTATCTTCCTTCCAATTGAACCACCTCTAAAACCAATTGAGAGGCAATTTTCAACACACATACACTTAAGGACGTGTAGAATACCATGACATCAAGTTTTACCCAAAAAATCAGAGATACCCTAATTTAATTGGAAACCCTAGTTTTGGTACCCACCTCCTAAGTGAAAAATGTGCAGTCTTCAATTTCAAATTCCTTAGAGTATGTTGTGTATCCTCTTAAAGGATGATGAGATATGCCCCTTGAGGGTGATTTTGAACCAATGAGCCATCTCCTTTGAGGGTTTTCCTTCAGTTTTTGGATCTCTTGCATAGTGAAAGATGTAGTGTTTCAATCTCCTATTGAGTCTCACCTTCTTGAGGTTTTGGATGATCAATTGAAATAGTATGAGACATGAAAGACCTCTTGGCTTGCCTTGAGGAAACTTGTTTGACATTTTGTGCCTTGAATGATTCCTTGATTGTCCACTTTTCCCCTGATCACATGCCTTGATGGTAAGAGGGATGCTATGCTTCATTTTTCTATGTTAAAGATGCAATGCAATGCTAATGAGATGGATATGATATGATATATGATAATGCTATGCTATGATGACAAAAGGGAGAGCAAATTTTGGGGTATTACAGTCATCAACTAATTGACGATCAAGAATCAATTGGGTATGACTTCCTAGACGAAGATGTCATGTATCTAAAATGAAATATTGCGTTGAACCGCTACACAGTGAAGGGCCAGAACCAGGTTCCCAATGGGGACTTATTATTGACGGAGCTGTCAATCATTACGGAAACGGAATTGGGGCAATTATCATAACACCTCAGGGTACCCACATTCCTTTCACTGCCCGACTTACGTTCAAGTGTACGAACAACGAGGCCGAATACGAAGCTTGTATTATGGGTCTCGAGGAAGTGATCGACTTAAGGATCAAGAACTTTGACGTATACGGCGACTCAGCCCTGGTTATCAATCAGATCAAAGGAGATTCGAACACATACCAATCAGGACTGATTCCTTACAAAGATTACACAAGAAGGTTGTTACCCTTCTTCAACAAAGTCGAGTTTCATCATATCCCCCGTGAGGAGAATCACATGGCTGACGCTTTAGCCACTCTCTCTTCCATGATTAGTGTAGGTCAATGGAATGACCTACCTAAGATCGACATAATGCGCCTTTAACGGCCCGCTTACATCTTCACAATTGAAGCAGTCATAGACGACAAACCTTGGTATCACGATATCAAACGCTTTCTTCAGAAACAAGAGTACCCACCTGGGACACTAAGGAAGGACAGGAAAACCCTCAGAAGGCTGGTAGGCAGTTTCTTTCTGAGCGATGATACACTTTATAAGAGAAACTTTGACATGATCTTGCTCCGATGTGTAGACAGACTAGAAGCAGACATGCTAATAAAAGAAATTCACGAAGGGTCCTTTGGCACTCATGCCAACGGACATGCAATGGCGATAAAAATTCTGAGAGCAGGGTACTACTGGTTGACCATGGAATCCGACTGCTACAAGCACATGAGAAAGTGTCACATGTGTCAGATATACTCATACAAAATCCATGTACCGCCAACATATCTTAAAGTTCTCTCTTCCCCATGGCCTTTTCCATATGGGGGATCGACATGATTAACTTGATTGAGCCCAAGGCTTCAAATGGACATCGGTTCATCCTGGTAGCCATTAACTACTTCACCAAGTGGGTCGAAGCAGCGTCATATGCTAATGTAACCCGACAAGTGGTGGTCCGATTTATCAAAAACAATATCATCTTCCGTTATGGTGTTCCGAGCCAGATCATTACTGATAATGGATCTAACTTGAACAATAAGATGGAGAAAGAGTTGTGCATAGAGTTCAATATTGAACACCATAACTCATCTCCCTACCGACCTTAGATGAACGGAGCGGTAGAGGCGGCTAATAAGAACATCAAGAAGATTGTTCAAAAGATGGTTGTAACCTACAAAGACTGGCATGAGATGTTACCCTTTACGCTTCACGGTTATCGCACATCTGTCTGAACATTAACAAGGGCAACCCCTTTCTCTCTAGTATATGGCATGGAAGTAGTACTCCCTATAGAAGTAGAGATCCCATCGATCCGGGTATTGATGGAAGCTAAGCTCACAGAAGCTGAATGGTGTCAAAGTCGACACGACGAACTGAATCTGATCAAAGAAAAGAGGATAATGGCACTATGCCATAATCAGTTGTATCAACAGAGAATCAAGAAGGCCTTTGACAAAAAGGTTCGACCTCGCGTCATCTGGAAACTAGATCTCGTGCTCAAGAAGATACAATCATTTCTCACTGATTCTCGGGGCAGGTGGACTCCGAATTAATGACGGCCCTTATGTAGTCAAGAAAGCTTTCTTAGGCGGTGCCTTGAGACTTGCAAATATGGACGGAGAGGAATTTTCCTACCCCACGAATGATGATGTAGTCAAGAAATACTTCGCCTAAAAAAACGTCTCGGTGGATTGAAAACCTGAAAGGGCGGTCCAGGCAAAAATTAGAGACATAATAAAAAAAAATCATCCCGGTGGATTGGAAATCATAAAGTACAGTCCAGGCAAAAAGTAGGGATAATGGCAAGTAACTACGTTCAACAAAGGGGCAAATCCCTCAGCAGCAGTTACGTCATCCATCAGAAAAACTGCAGTCACGGTCATCTTCGACAGAAGCTCAGGATGCCCAGAATTCAAAGTTGTTAAAAGGATAGTGGTCGTTATGTTTCAATGTAGCCCTTTTCCCTGTAAATTACCATTTTCTAACTTTGTAAATACTCTGTGGAATCACGCTTTTGGCTGATTTCCATCCTATCAATAAAATTTGAGCCCTTGTGCCTTTGTTTATAATTCTCATTTGTTTTAAGCTTTATAGAACGACATTTTAACATGATGAACGATTCTTGAAACGAAACAAAAATGAATTTACTTGTTAAAACTTTTTCTGCTTTTAAAATAAAGTTGGCAATTCTTTTTACTGTTAAACATCGAAAGAACATGGCTCGCTTCTCCAGAAGTAATCGAGCTTCAAAGTGCAGAATCAAAGTGCTCCTTCTAAACCAGTATGCCTGAATGAAGGATCAACTGTGTTAGAGACCATGTTTCATCTGGCGCCCTCAGCCGAGTTCCCATCTCCTAAGCCTGACCAGCATCGCTCCCAACAGGGACCGTTTCTCCTAAGCAAGGCGGAATTGCTTTTGAAATAACGATACGACTTCGCCCCGTGATGGCCGAGTATCTCGTCATGTTCATCTTTTAGTCTGTATGTTGCGTCGATTTTGTCAGCATATACATACATACATCATGCATTATTGATCTGCATTCACATTCATATTGCATCACTATCACTTTAGTCGGCCTTGTCCCCTAGTGATAAAAGTCTTCACAATCGAGTTGTAAGTTCTTTCCTCGTCAGGAAATGTTGCGTCTGAACAATCTCTCTCCTCCAGTTTATTTCTGGATCAGAATTGGCCCTTGACCACTTTGATAACTTGAACCTCTGAAAGACCAGAGAACCTTCAACCGATGTCACCCTTCGCCATTGAAGAAGATATTTTTTCTTTCCCAGATTAAGGAAAATCCCCAGAGAAAGCCTCTTAACCAGAGATTCGGCAATACAACAGTTTTGGTCCGAAAAAGCACTGATGAAAAGGTCATCGGCACCTCAAAATTGGATCCCATCATATGGCATTTCTCATGGAAGACCCCGAGAAAAGTATGATGTAAGACCCCAAATGGAAGCAGTCTCTCAAGAAACTCGCTTTCCCTAGATAGAGTCAACAAATGACATCTCCAACAGAGAAGTTTGTACACCTCTACAGCTCAGACTACTGGGTTTCCCAGCAAGTCTGACATCATTCTTTTTCCCATCAAATGGCATCTCTCCAGGAAAATTCGGCGAGAAGTTTGAGGAAAACCGCTACGAATAGCATCCCTTGTCAATAAAGTTTATTGACAAAAGAAACTTAGACTAGTCCCTTGGTAGGAAACCAAGATCGAAGGGAAGTTTATATCAGAAACTTAGACCAGTTCCTTGGTAGGAAACCAAGATCGAGGGGAAGTTTATATCAGAAACTTAGACCAGTTCCTTGGTAGGAAACCAAGATCGAGGGGAAGTTCAATTCAGGAACTAAGACCAGTTCCTTGGTAGACAACCAGGATCGAGGGGAAGTTTACCTTTTCTAAGCGTCATCGCTTAGCAAAATAAGATGAATACGTAAGCTACCATTCATAATCACCATCAAAATTTCAGGTATTCCGATATTTAATCCTCTTGCACCCCGAATGCCCGAACACCTTCGTCATTCGCACCTTCGGGTCCAAGAAGATTAAATAGGGGCATCTGTCATACCCCAAATTTTGACCACTAAGATTTCCCATCATTGTACAAATCATCATCACAATATGGATAAATCATTATGCTTCATCAGTCTCCCCAAAGATGGGTGAGCATCCACTACAATCAAAATTAGGGTTCCAAGCCCTCTCTGAGCTCTTAGACAAAGGATCAATCAAGGAATGACATGATATTCAACTTGTCTAACCCCTCAAACATCCACAATGGATCAAGAGGACTCCCACATCAAGGATTAAGCACAAGGTTGCTCCCATCTAGGTGGATCAAGCCTCAAGATCCCCAGTGTCACCAAATTAGGGTTTTGGTCGACCAGGGCCTCCAGTTGGAAATTTTCCTCTGGGCATGAGCCAATACTTCAAAGCATATCCTAATATGCTCCATGGAACCTCATGGACCCAATTATTAAGTCAATTTTGACCTAATTCACCCCTAAGTTGACTTTTGGGACAAATCATGAGCCAAGACCTCAAGAGAGGATTTGAGGGTCTCCAAGATACCACATTGATCCATTTGCAACAATGGATTGATCCAGGTAGCTTGAGCAACAAGTCTCAATTTCATTTGAACCACAGTTAGGGTTTCGCGAGAAAAGTCAACTGTAGCTTTGACTTTTGACTAGGACATGCTCCCAAACCCTAAGACATGATTCAATACACCCTATAACACCCTTGGAACATGTCCATCAAGTTTGATTTAGGTAAAGTACATGATTTCTTAAAGGATTGCACAGTTTGGAATTCATCGGATAAAAAGTGAACTGTGCACAAAAGTCAACTTTGACTTTTTGAGATTTTTCACAAAAATGGATTTTTAACCCTAAAATGATGTTAATGTATGATTTGAATTATCATTCATCAAGAAAAATCAAAGAAAGTGGGATAACTTGTAAAAGGGGTAACCATAAAAACTTAGAAAATTTTCTAATTTAAGAACAAAGTGGCAAGGGTACCAACTTTGGAGGATCATAACTCCTAAACCACAAAGCCATTTTTCCCCATCCAAAGCTTTATTTGTAAATCTCATGGCCCTCTACAAAAACTTCAACTAGACCTCATTCCAATTCTTCATGGATTTTGAGTTATGGATTGATCAAAATCACAAAATGTGAAAATGTCACTTTTTTCCAACACTTAGTGAAATTTTCACTAAGTTAGAATCTGCCTTCACTTTTTTCCAAATGTAGGGGGATTTTTCACTTGGATCCAAAAGGTATCAAAACCAAATATGATCAAACAGTTTTTGTATCATATAAGGGCTTTCCAAAATGGCCAAGAACATCACCAAATTCAATTTGAGCTAAGAGTTATGGTAGTGGCAAAGTGACATGCTGAAAACTGCCAAGGCAAGGCAGAATTTAGCATTTTTGGTCAATTTTCCAAAATCAGCTAATTCCAAGCCTTGTCATCATCTTGGACACATCTGAGGATCAAATCTAAAGGGGACGATCACTGAGCCAAGCCTCCAAAGTCCTTGGAACAAGAAGTAGCATGCCAAACCTAGAATTGCCTAAAAGAGGGACAAGACTCTAATTTTGGATTGAAGCATTTAATAGATGCTTAGAGGTGGCATGGAATGGCACATTTGCAACTGAATTCAGTCAAGATTCCTCCAACAAGTAGGGAACCAAAGCTCTGTGCTCTAACCTCTAGTCAATGGCTAAAGGAGACTTGGATTTTCATTTGCCAACATTGGCCAAACCTATGCTGCAGTTGCCATTCACTATTCCTTGCAAAACAAACTTGCTCTACTATAAATAGAGCTCATTTGTGATCAGTTTGAGTACGCCAAAGCCTTCAAACAGATGCTTTCCTCAAAATCTCTTCTTTCACTCCAATTTTGCCTTCTAAGGCAAGTCACTATCGGGTTTTGAGTTTGAGAGCTTTTCCAATCAAACCAACCACACACACACACCTCAAAAACATCATATAGAAGTGATCCAAACACTTAAACAACATCTGGAACACTGATTTCTCAGAATCACCAGCCAGTTGCTCAAGGTTTTAACCAAGTTGCGGCTGAGATGCCATGAAGTGATCCAGCCATTTCCAATCAAGTCCAAGCATTCAAACACACTCCATAGGGTGTAGGGAAGCTGTTCAGATCATCACAACTCATCTGTAACACCTCCAACTCAAAAATCACATTGCTCTTGCTGTCACGACCTTTAAGTAAGCCTAAACTTGGTAATCTCTTAATCTATGCATATTTCCTCGTACAATACTTTTGCCAAATGTTCATAATCATGCATGAAATGTTTCCCCTCAATTAATTGCTTTGTTTGAATCGTGTATCAAAATTCTCAGCATTCATGCAAATTTTAGGGTTCTTGAGGTTTTGTCTTGATTTCTTATTCCATGTTAAAAATAAATTAAATTAAAGACTATAGACATGATCGTGAGGTTGAAATGAGCAGATTGATATGTGGATTGCATGATATAATTAAGTATTTAGTGAGATTGGGGAGAAAATGCAAATCTGGGCAAAACTCAGAACACGCGCGTGTTCTTGGGTGTTCTTGGCGCCCTTTTTTGAAAATTCAAATATTTGAATTTTGTGATTTTATTTAATTGATTCAAAAATTAATTTCTCTCTGAGTTTTAATGATTTTGAGTTGATTCTTTTTTTAATAATTCAAAAAAATGTTAAAATATTTTATTTTACTAAAAAATCCCAAAAATATTAATTATTTCATATAATTGATATTTTTGCCAAGAATTAATATTTTAATTGTTTTTGACATTTAAAATATTTTTTCCTTCTTGATTTTGCAAATTTTAATGACTTCTAATCATCTTGTAGGTCAAAACATGATTTTTGAAACATTAATCCAAGATCACAATTTGTTTTCCACATATTAAACAATTTAGACTATTTTTAATTGAATTTTTTATTCAATTAAAATACATTTTGGAAAGAAATTAGGGTTTTGATTAATTCAACCCTCATCAAATAATTTCAAACACTTTTGGGCCTCTAATAGATTGTAAGACCCAATCCCCTTTTAACCAAAACAATTTTTGGACCTCAGATATTGTATAAGTCCCTCTGCGTTAAAAGAAAATCTCGGCGCGATCGCCAGTTCAAAAATCAAAACCGTGGGCCTCTCCTCGAGCTATAAGACCCATTCAAAACTTTTGAGCCTCTAATAGAGTGTAAGACCCAATCCTTTGTAAATACAAACATTTTTTGGGCCTCACTTATTGTATAAGTCCCGTTGTATTTTAAAAAGTTCGACGCGATCATCGTCCGTTGAAAAACAAATCCTGGGCCTCTCTTCGAGCTATAAGACCCATTCAAAATCTTTTGGGCCTCTATTAGAGTGTAAGACCCAACCCCCTTTGCAAACCAAACCATTTTGGGCGTCATTCATTGCATAAGACCCACTGCGTTTTCAAAAATCTCGGCGCGATTGCCATTTCAAAACGAAAAATCATTTGGGCCTACCCTCATGTTATAAGCCCCACTCTTTTTTTTTAAATCTTTTGGCCTCTTGAGAGAGTGTAAGACCTATCCCTTTGTACAGAAAAATCTTTCTCGAGCCTCAGTCACTTGTATAAATCCCTCTGTACAAAACGATAGTGCGATCACTGATAAACCTTGGGCCTCTCCTTGAGCTGTAAGTCTTCTTTCATAAACTCATATCGACTGTGTAATAATAGTATAGATATTTAGAGTTTCCCCGGCAACTACGTCTAGCACTAAGCCCTGTTGATTACTCTTATAATAGACAAAACTAGATCCCCATAGGATTACCAGATACAGTCTTCCCTCCTCTTGGGGTTAAACAATATGGAGACGTGAAAGGAAGCATTCTCGGTGAACCCTTTCACAGACTGTCACCTTTAAGAATCGTCAAAGAAACTCTATTCCCCAGAGATGATCTTTTCTCCGTGAATGGCATCTCTTGAGTTTCTTCCAAATTCTCGAACTTTCCTGTCTTGATCTATTCTCTGTGAATAGCCTGTCTTGAATTTCTCGGGGTTTGGGGACCCACAGGTTTCTTAAAAGCATCCTTGCCTCCTCTTGGGCGTTGTACAAGGACCCGTCGGCTTCTTAGAAGTATTCACAGCCTCCTCTTAGGCTTTGTATAAATGATTTCTTCCTCCGGGAATGATAGCCTCCTCTTGGGCTTCGTACAAATTGTCCCTCGGCTTCTTAAAAATTTCCAGCCTCCTCTTGGGCTTCGTACAAATTGTCCCGACGACCTCCTAGAGGTATAGGAACAGAAATTAGTCATCTTAATAGAACAGTCTTTCTAAAAGTATAGATCTTGCTACTGCTGTTTCTTAAACATAGTACAAAAGATGAAACTCTAGACTTGGACAGTCTAATTTCCTTGAGTCTCAAAGACATTCTCAAGTTCCTCTCAAAGCTAGGAGATGAAACCCGTAGACTCGGACAGTCTCAATACCCTTTGGATTTCCCATTTCCTTAAAGAACGGGAAATAACCCAAATCCTCAAATCAAATCCCTGAGTACAAATAATACTCATATAAGAACTGATTTTCTCTTTAAATCAGCATACTGGACCTGTCACTCAACTGGAACAGTAACCCTAGCCTCCTCTGGGGCTTTGTACAATGATTCTCCCCCAGCGGAGTTAACCTTTTCAGACTCTCTTGTTGAGTCCAAACCTTTAACCTCTATCTCGGGCTTTGTACGAGATACAAACCACTTTCTTGTTGAGTATAAAAAGATTCTCTTGTTTAGTCGATCACCTTCAGCCTCCATCTCGGGCTTTGTACGAGATACAAATCACTCTCTTGTTGAGTATAAAAAGACTCTCTTGTTGAGTCAAAACCTTTTAGCCTCCATCTCGGGCTTCGTACGAGATACAAAACACTCTCTTGTTGAGTATAAAAACTCGCTTGTTGAGTAAAATCTTTCAGCCTCCATCTCGGGCTTTGTACGAGATACAAAACACTCTCTTGTTGAGTATAAAAGACTCGCTTGTTGAGTCAAACCCTTTTAGGCTCCGTCTTGGGCTTTGTACAAGACACATATAAAAGATTCTCCTGTAGAGTCAACCCTTTTAGCCTCTCTTTCGAGCTTCGTACTAGACACACAAAAACCACCCTCTTGTTGGGTCGATAGCCTCCTCTTAGGCTTTGTATAAGGAAACCCCAGTTGAACCAATCAACCATTTAGCATCAAAGCTGTGCCTCGTTCACAGTATACAAACATCAACAACTCCTTTCCCTTCATCTAATTGTTGTAAGCGGCAAGCCTCTGAATCATCTGCATCCATGCCAATGTCCCTCTTTTAGCATGAGAATATTCCTAAGGAAAGATGGCATTGTTCTACACTGAGTTAAAGTCTTCTCCTCTAGGTTGTAAAACCCCTATAAAGGAAATTATGGCATTGTTGGATTCATATATCCCAGTGAAAGTAATCCTCCATTATAACCAGTCACACAACAGTTGTGACAAACAAACAAACCCCTTTAGAGATGACAAATTCTCTCTAAAGATGAAACCTTTAGCTTCGCATCTTGGGCTTCGAGCAAGATACAAATAGACCCTTCAGCTTCACATCTTGGGCTTTGAACAAGATACAAACCACCTTCAGCTTCACGTCTTGGACTTTGAACAAGACACCAAAACACCATTTCCTCCCATAGAATATGAGGAATTACGATCGCTCTGATTTCCCTATTTCGGTAAACAGGAATACGTAGGCATAAGATTGAAAGAAAAATCTTAGCGAGCACACTAATCCAAAACCCAAATCCCGTACCCTCACATGTCAAAAGCATCAGTCCTAATCTCCCACCAATCGCCCTAGCACTATTTTAACAAAATAACCTAAGAGAGACCCACAATCTTTGTAGCATCTGTAAACCAACAGTTATCTGTTCAAACTCAATTTGCAAGCAGGGTTAATTGGAGACATCTATTTCCCTTCCTTCATCAGCTTCAATAGGATAAAAAATGAATCGAACTGTAGTACCAAAGAGATAGAGCTTCGCAACCACGTCCAAAATCGCTCGCTACCTGAGGGAATCAGGATCATTGACCGTTGTGGAAACTTCCCCAACGTACCCCTCATAGGAACTAAAGGAGGAATCAACTACCATCCAGTTCTCGTTCGTCGTCAATTTGGATACCCGATGAGGCACGTCCCACGGAATGCTCATCTGGAAGTCTTTTCTTCAAGGAAGGAGAAAATGACAGAGCACTAAAGATGGAAATAGTGCACGCTTGGAAACATGTTCATAAGAAAGGACGAGAGTCTCTAGGAAAACCAGACTGTGTCTCGGTGGAGTCTTATCTCCACTGGGTACAAACTAGAGCTCTCAAGCTAAAGATGCCTTATCCTCGTCACGGAGTTCTTCCGCCAAGGGAATCTGTCATGTACTTCATGACTGAAACGGAAAAACTCCAGGTTACTCTCAACAAAGTTCAACGGGAGAGGAGATCTTGGAAGAACAAATACCGCATTCTCAATGTGGAGTGTGCCAAAATACAACAATTACTGAAAGATAAGGATGCTCTGATTTAGATTTTGGAGCAACATGCTGTAGAGAATCAGGATGACCAAAGGAACTTGCTCACTCCCTTCACTTGGCAAAGGAATAACAACCCGACAACGGCCCAAGAGCCCCGGTCCAAGAAAAGGAAAGTACTAGAATCAGCACCCGATTTCTCCTCAGAGAGGACTCGGGACCCATTAGCTTAGGTTTCTGTTTCCACACTTTGTAATTCACTATATTTTCATTTCCGCAATCCTTTTAAATCAATAAAATTGGGTTTCCCCACTGTTTGATATTTGCAATCTAATTGTCGAAGTTTATTTTGATTAAAACAAAAAATAATTAATATAATCATTGCATTCATCATTCTCCCATAACGTATTCTTCTTACCTACGAATCTCAAGTTTGTGTCTCGGTTCTAGAGAGTCAAACTGTCTCATTCGTACAATACTCGGGCCAATCTTCAGAAAAAGATGGATGATCTCGAGGAAGAGAACAGAGAATTGAAGAAAGAGATCGATGCTCTGAGAGAGGATATGAGAAAGCTTTGTAACGACATGCAGGCCATGGCAGAAGCTCAGCTACAAAGAACTGTGATCTCAGAGATCACCTCAACGCCCATAGTGGAGAAGTATGATCCTAGGTATCGAATGCCGAAAGATCGTCCTTGGGGCATGCCTGTTAATTATATCCCGGAAGGATATGTTCCTCCGATCACTGAAGATCATGGAATCATAGCAGAAGCCGCTGGGCTTGAAGCTTACAAACTTCGGGAAAGCAAGGATGCCAGAGGCATATTGAGGACTCCTGAAGGTTACAAACTTCGGGAAATGCCAAGATTCACTGCCGTAGTAACGGTACCACCCCCTGTGGTGCACAATGTCCTGGAAGGACATATTCCATAAATACCTTCTAGTAGAAAGGAAACTATGTTCGATAGAATGGACGAGTTCCAGGAGCAGTTCCTGGAAATGCAAAAGGAACTGCAAGCCATTCGCGGTCACGATTTATTTGGAAAGGACACCGCGGACCTCTGCTTGGTCCCCAATGTGAAAGTTCCGCACAAGTTCCAAGTGCCCGACTTTGAAAAATACAAGGGTAACTCTTGCCTTCAGTGCTACCTGGTGATGTACGCTCGGTGAATGTCAGCTCAGACGGAGAATCAGGACCTACTGATTCACTACTTTCAGGATAGTTTAATCGGTGCCGCATTAAAATGGCACATGGGTTTAAACCGCATCAATGTGATGTCTGCTCTAAAAGTAATCGAGGATGTTATGTGGTGCAATCAGCTCTACAAGAACAAATGGATCTCGGATGGATCCAAGAGCACCGAGTTCGTGGAGTTAACACGGTCTATACGAATTCCAACATCATTCAAAACCACGACGTCTGTGTGATGGATGTCAACTTGGTGGCAATGCACTCAAGGCAAAGCCAGTATCATAATCTGCCATGGCATGATTACAGTTCTTGTCTGAACTTCTCGGTAAACAAACAGGGATATTCTTTTGTACAGGAGGCCCTCCAGCGTCAGATGGATCTTGGATGGATCCAAGACTACCATGATAGGAACCACTATCAGATCAACATGGTTCAGATCTTCGATATTTGCTTAATGAATACCAACCTGGTAGAGTTACATGCTGAGCAGGTTCGACTCGGGTTCCTGATATCACATGACTATCAAAGCTGTAAAGCAGGTTGCGAAAATGATCAGGGGTGTGCCCTGGTCCAGGAAGCACTTCAGCACTTGTTAAATCACTGGTGGATGCTAAACTATATGGATGAAGATACTCAGCAAATTAGTATCAATAACAGGAACCCTACTCGGCGTCAAAGTCAGGAAGTCCGATCTGTGGAAGCTAACCTAGTAAGGTTACATTGTATTCAAAGCGGGTGTGCCCAGGTGCCGCCACACAACTATGAACGTTGTAAAGTCTGTTCGGAAAGTAACCAAGGATGCTACCTTGTGCGAGCAGCTCTTCAGGGTCAGGTGGATCGGGGAGAGATCGCCCCTATCCGGGCTCCGGACCCATCAACTGGACGCCAAACTACCTTGCTGATCAAATTGAGGACGTTGTCATAATCTCTGATCATCCGAGGACTAGGGATGTTTTCGCCATCGTCCCTCAACTTGACGAATCAAAAGTTCCTAACGGGGAACGGATCGAAATTACGTACGATGGTCAAAAAAATCAGAAGGTCCCCATAGTCATCTATCTACCGGGACCACTACCGTATGAATCAACTAAGGCAATCCCTTACAAATACAGTGCAATGATAATTGAAAATGGAAAGGAAATTCCATTGCCCTCCGTCGTGAATATTACAGACATCAGTCGAATAACACAGAGTGGTAGAATCTTCAATAGAGGAGTTGGAGAACCTAACAAAGAGAAGGAACCTCAATCAGAAGTTCCCAATCCACCAGTCGGTCAATCCAGTGATCCCGACCTTTCGAAAAATGATGATGAGATGCTGAAACTCATCCAAAGGAGTGAATACAACATTGTCAATCAACTGTTACAAACTCCTTCAAAGATCTCGATATTATCACTGTTACTTAGTTCAGAAGCGCACAGGGAGGCTCTACAGAAAGTCTTGGAGCAAGCCTTTATGGAACAGGATGTAACGATCAGACAGTTCGATAGCATTGTCTCTAACATCACTTCCTGCAATAATTTGGGATTTAGTGATGAGGAATTACCTGAAGAAGGTCGCCGTCATAACATGGCGCTCAATATTACAGTCAACTGCTAGGACGATGCTTTAGCCAGCGTACTGGTAGACACAGGGTTAGCCCTGAATGTTATGCCGAAGTCCACTTTGATGCAATTATCATTCAAAGGCCCTCTGATGAGAACCAGCGAGGTCGTCGTCAAAGCGTTCGACGGATCCAGAAAAACGGTTATCGGCGAAGTCGACCTTCCCATAACCATCGGTCCTCACACTTTCCAAACTCTCACAAGTGACCTGTAACACCAAAATCACAAAGTCACCTCTCAAAACCTCAAAATAGGCCTTTTGTGCATTTTTCAAGCCATGTCTTGATTCAGTCACTTTCCAAACCAGATAAAACCTCAAACACACTCCAAATATCATCCTTGAACTGCCCCAAATGGTTCCCCCCATCTGGAACACCATTTGAGAGAGTTGTTATTTTGGCCATTTTAACCGCTTTTGTAAAAAAGGGCAAGTTTGTATTTTTGCAGGTACCAGCTGATTCCACTCATCCTAAAAGATTCTAAGGGATCATTTGAGTGTGTCCAAAGCATCAAATCATTTCTGGAACAAAGGGTTTGACAGATTGTACAAAAACTCCAAAAAGCTCAAAAGGAGGTAAGTCTCATGACTTGAACTTTCCAAAATATGCATTGTTTTGAGGTCCACTGAGCATGCATCTCTTATACATGTCATATATGTTGTGTTTGAACCAATTTATCATGTAATTCATGCCTGTGTCAAAGTGTAGAATAGAAAATGCAATTATAGGCCTTTTTCAAAACCCCTATCGGATTTTGAGGAGGGAGTATGATATGAAAAAAATACCACCACCATTGGATTCCTTGTGAAATTCTAGGCCAGATGCATATAAACTTTGTCTTAAAACATGGAGAAATGAGAAACATATGACCTTCACGTTTTTGACCCAAAACTTGCCTTGCCTTGCCTTGACCAAGCCTAGGAAACAAGGCAAGCCTTGTATATTTGTGATTTCACTTCAAACAATGGATGTATCACCACCCCATTCATAAGGCGCGTGCCCTATAACCTTGAGGTCATGGGTTCAAACCCCACCCATGCCATTTTGTGTTTTTTTCACATTTTTGCTATTTTTCCAATATTTTTATGTTTTATTAATTAATTGGAAAATTAATAACTCACTCAATTTTAATTATTTTTTATTGGTTCTTTTTGCAAAAAATACAAAAATATTGAAATATTTTATTCCACAAAAAATTAGACTTATATTATTTATTTAATATAATTAGTATTTTTGTGAATAAATTCCTTTTTAAGTGTTTTTAAACATTTTAAAAATGAATATTTACTTTGAAAATCAAAACCAAATGAGTTTTAATATCTCTTGTGATTAAAATCTCATTTTTCAAACCTAAAACAAAAATCACAAGTGGTTTATTCAAATTTATTTGGTATTTTTATCATTTTTATTTGATTTTCTTTAAATATTTACTTTTAAAGGAAAACAAATTAGGGTTTCTTTGATTTTCACCCTCACAAATCATTTTCAAACACTCATGGGACTCTAATAGAGTGTAATACCCAACCCACTTTTAACCAAAGCCTTTTTGGGCCTCACTTATTGTATAAGTCCCGTTGTATTTCAAAAAAGTTCGGCGCGATCGTCGCCCAATTCAAAAACAAACCTTGGGCCTCTCCTCGAGCTATAAGACCTATTCAAAACTTTTGGGTCTCTATTAGAGTGTAAGACCCAACCCCTTTGAAAACCAAATCATTCTTGGGCCTCAGTCATTGTATAAGACCCACGGCGTTTTCAAAATCTCGGCGCGATTGCCATTTCAAACAAAAAAAGTCATCTGGGCCTACCCTCGTGATATAAGCCCTATTCTTTAAATATTTGGGCCTCTTGAGAGAGTGTAAGACCCATCCCTTTGTACATAAAACCTTTCCCAGGCCTCAGTCACTCGTATAAGCCCCTCTGTACAAATGCGAAACAACGGTGCGATCACTGATACAACCTTGGGCATCTCCTTGAGCTGTAAGCCCCAATTTTTCTTTTCAAAGCACTTTCCCATTTGATTTTGAATATAATATTGTTATCAAAGCTTTATTTGTTGAACAAACTAACAACACAGCATGGAAGCTCTACAACCGAGTAAGTGTTTACCCGCTTTCATTTACCGCTTTCATATGTATATAACTGTATTGTGGGGTTGTTTCACTGTAAGTCTCCTTTCATAAACTCATATAACTATGTAATAATAGTATAGATATTCAGAGTTTCCCCGACAAATACGTCTAGAATTAGATAGAGCATTACAACAATTTTAGATAACTAGATCTAGGAAATCTTCCCCTTTGAACAGTTGATATACAGAAGGCCATTGTTCCATGTGAAACCCCTTCTAGAACTGTTCATCAGCCTCCTCTTGGGCTTAGTGCAAGGACCCACAGGCTTCCTAAAAGCATCCCCGCCTCCTCTTGGGCGTTGTACAAGGACCCATCGGCTTCTTAGAAGTATTCACAGCCTCCTCTTAGGCTTCGTATAATGATTCTTCCTCTGGGAATGATAGCCTCCTCTTGGGCTTCGTACAAATTATCCCTCAGCTTCTTAAAAGTTTCCAGCCTCCTCTTGGGCTTCGTACAAATTGTCCCGACGACCTCCTAGAGGTATAGGAACAGAAATTAGTCATCTTAATCGAACAGTCTTTCAAAGAGTCTAGATAAAACCCGTAGACTCGGACAGTCTAAAGCTCCTTTGGACTCCTCGTTTCCTTAAAGAACAGGAAATAATCCCGATCCTCTGATCAAATCTATGAGTACAACATTACTCATATAAAAACTGATTTTCTCTTTGAACCAACATACTGGTCACTCAACTGAAACAGTAACCTTTTAGCCCCCATCTCGGGCTTTATGCGAGATACAAAACACTCTCTTGTTGAGTATAAAAGACTCTCTTGTTGAGTCAAACATCTTTTAGCCTCCATCTCAGGCTTTATACAAGATACAAAAAGACTCTCGTTGGGTAGATCACCTTTAGCCTCCGTCTCGGGCTTCATACGAGACACCAAATCACTCTCTTGTTGAGTATAAAAGATTTTCTTGTTGAGTCAGACAAACTTTTAGCCTCCATCTCGGGCTTCGTACGAGATACATCCAAAAGGACTCTCTTGTTGAGTCACTACCCTTTTAGCCTCTCTCTCGGGCTTCGTACGAGACACATAAAAAACACCCTCTTGTTGGGCCAACAGCCTCCTCTTAGGCTTTGTATAAGAAAACCCCGGTTGAGACAATCAACCTTTTAGCATCAAAGTTGTGCCTCGTTCATAA
Organism: Lathyrus tuberosus; assembly: GCA_022829125.1. Taxonomy (NCBI): domain Eukaryota; kingdom Viridiplantae; phylum Streptophyta; class Magnoliopsida; order Fabales; family Fabaceae; genus Lathyrus; species Lathyrus tuberosus. Next base: position 953,051 of record JALAZF010000532.1, on the reverse strand, counting down.
TATATAAACATCAACAACTCCTTCAACTAACTGCTGTAAGCGGCAAGCCTCTGGATTATTTACATCCACGCCACTGTCCCTCTTTTAGCATGAGAAATTCCTAAGGAAAGATGGCATTGCTCTACACTGAGTTAAAGTCTTCCCCTACAGGTTAAAACCCCCTATAAAGGAAATTATGGAATTGTTGGATTCACATATCCCAGTTAAAGTAATCCTCCTTTATAACCAGTCACCCAGCAGTTGTGACAAACAGACCCCTTTAGAGATGACAAATTCTCTCTAAAGTCAACCCAATTCAGCTTTATATCTTGGGCTTTGAACAAGATACCAACCAACTTTAGCTTCATATCTTGGGCTTTGAACAAGATACAAATCACCTTTAGCTTCACGTCTTGGGCTTTGAACAAGACACCAAAACACCATTTCCTCCCACAGAATAGGAGGAACTACGATCGCTCTGATTTCCCTGTTTCGGTAAACGGGAATACGTAGGCATAAGATTGAAAGAAAAATCTTAGCGAGCACACTAATAAAAAACCCAAATTCCCATACCTTCATACATCAATCGAAAAGCATCAGTACTAATCCCCTACCCATGAACAATCCCACTTTTTTTCACTCTAAACAAAGTAAGAAAAAAAAGGCCCCACCTCCATATAGCATCTGTAACCTAACAGACCGTTGTTTAAACTTAGTATGCAAGCAGGGTTAGTTGGAGACATCTATTTCCCTTCCTTCATCAGCTTCAATAGGATAAAATATGAATCGACCTGTAGTACCCTCAAAAGAGCGACAGTGCTTAAGAACCACGTCCAGAATCGCTCGCTACATGCATAACTATCATTCTGGTCAGTCTTACCCCCAAGTGATAAAAGTCCTGTCAATCAAGTTATCAGTTCTTTCCTCGTCAGGAAATGTATCATTTGAACAATTTATCCCCCCATTTTATTTCTGGATTGGAGACGGTTCTCGACCCCTTTGATAACTTGAACCTCTGAAAAACAAGGAGACATTCGACAAATGTCACTCTTCACCATTGAAGATGATATGTTCGCTTTCCCGGATTTAAGAAAAATTCCCAGAGAAAGCCTCTCAACAAAAGACTCTCAGCAACACATCAGTTTTCTCTCCAGAAAGTCAATGTTAATGAAGTCATCAACACCTCAAAATTGGATTACATCACATGGCATTTCTTCGAGAAGATCTCGAAGAAAAGTATGATGTAATATCCCCAAGTAGGAAACAGTCTCTCAAGAGACTCTTTTTTCCCCAGTAGAATCAACAAATGGCGTCTCTAACAGAGAAGTTTGCACACCTCTACAGCTCAGACAAATGGGTTTCCCCAGCAAGTCTAACATCAAATTTTTTCCCATCAAATAGCGTCTCCCCCAGTAAACTCGGCGAGAAGTTTGATGAAAACCGCTACACGTAGCGTCCCTTGTCAAGGAAGAAACTTGACAAAAAGAAACTGAGACCAGTTTCGTGGCCGAAAACCAGGATCGAGGGGATGCTTATTGACAAAAGAGACTAAGACCAGTTCCTTGGTTGAAGACCAGGACCGAGGGGAATTTTATATCAGAAACTGAGACCAATTCCGTGGATGAAGACCAGGATCGAGGGGAAGTTTATCATAGAAACTGAGACCAGTTCCGTGGCTGAAGACCAGGATCGAGGGGAAGTTTATCACAGAAACTGAGACCAGTTCTTTGGCTGAAGACCAGGATCGAGGGGAAGTTTTACCCTTTTATAAGTATCATTGCTTAGCAAAAGAAGATGGATGAGCGGATTGCCATTCATAAACACTATCAAAATTTCGGGTATTCCGATATTTAATCCTCTTGCACCCCGAATGCCCGAATACCTTCGCCATTCACACCTTCGGGTCCAAGAAGATTAAATAGGGGCATCTATCATACCCCAAATTTTGACCACCAAGATTTCCCATTATTGTGAAAATCATCATCACAATATGGAAGTACTTTCATGCCTCATCAATCTCCCCAAAGATAGGTGAACATTCACTACAATTAAGAATTAGGGTTTTGAGCCCTCTTAGAGCACTTAGGCAAAGGATCAATCAAGATATGACATGATCTTCAACTTGTCTAACCTCTCAAACACCTATAAAGGATCAAGAGGACTCCCACATCAATAATCAAGCACAAGGTTGAAACATTCCAAGTGGATTAAGCCTTAAGATTGCCAATATCACCAAATTAGGGTTTTGGTTGACTGAGGCCTCCAGATAAAAATTTTCATCTGGGCATGAGCCAATGCTTCAAAACATAACCCAAGATACTCTAAGGGACCTCAGGGACCTAATCATCAAGTCAATTTAACCTCAGGGGATGCATTTACCTAAAATCAGGAATTAGGGTTTCTTGACCTAATTCACCCCTAAGTTGACTTTTGGGACAAAGCATGAGCCAAGACCTCAAGACATGATTTGAGGGCCTCCAATACACCACATTGATCCATTTACAACAATGGATTGATCCAAGAAGCTTGATTCACAAGTTTCAATTTCATCTGGACCACAATTAGGGCTTTGAAGGAAATGTCAATTGTACCTTTGACTTTTGACCAAGACATGCTCCCAAACCTTGGGACATGATTCAATACACCTTATATCATCTATGGAGTCCATCCATTAGGTTTGATTTAGGCCAAGGACTTAATTTCACCAAGGATCTCACAATTTGGATTTCATCCGATAAAAAGTCAACTATGCACAAAATCAAGTTTGACTTTTTGGAATTCTTCACAAATATGGTTCCCCTAAGTAAAAAATGATGTTAATGTGTGATATTGATCATCATTCATCAAGAAAAATCAAGAAAAGTGAGGTTTCTTGCAAAAGGGGCAACCTTGAGAAACCAAAACTTTTTTAAGTTATATGGAACAAAAGTGATTTTGGTACCAACTTCCAAGGATCATAACTTGAGATCCAAGCAACCATTTTGGGTAATCCAAAGCTGGATTTGTAGGTCTTGCTACACTCTACAAAAGCTTCAACTACCTCCAACTCCAATTCCTTATGGATTTTAAGTTATGGAATGATCAAAATGTCAAAAAACATGAAAATGACACTTTTCCAACACTTAGTGAAATTTTCAACAAAAGTCAGAATCTGCCTTACTTTTTCCAAAATGTATGGTCATTTTTCACCCTGATCCAAGTTAAACTAGGTCTAGGGGTGAACATCAAAGTAGAAGTATGCCATGAGGGCTTTCCATCAAGTACCAGATCATCTCCAAATTCCATTTGAGCAGGGAGATACAACCCTTGGAACATGGCATCATGGACTGGTTTTTACAAGGAAGAATTTATGCATTTTGCTCGATTTGTCCAAATCTGATAAATCCAAGCCTTGTCATCAATTTGGACAGATCTGAGGATAAAACAAGAAGGGAATAATCTGATCCCCAAGCCTCTAAAGTCCAAGAATCTACAATTGCCATGCCAAACCTAAAAAGGCTAAAAAGGTGCCAAGACTCCAATTTTGTTGCAATGCATTTAATGGATACACCAAGGTGGCATGGACTGACACATTCCTAACTGAATGAGTCAAGGATCAACACTGAATCAAAAGACCATAGGCATGTGCCCTAACCTCAAGTCAATGGCTAGAAGATACTTGAGATTCCTTTTGCTCAACAATGGCCAAAGGCCTGCTGCAGGTTCCATTCACTATTGCTTGCAAAACCAACTTGCTCTACCATAAATAGAGCTCATTTGTGCTCAGTTTGAGTACACCAAAGCACTACAACACTTGCTTTCCTTAAAATATCTTTCTTTAGGCCAAAATGCCTTCTTTTGCAAGGTATCTCTGAGTTTTTGAGTTAGAGAGCAATTCCACCACAGCTCATGATCCAAACGCCTCTAATATGTAGTATCTAAGTTGTTCAAACACTCACACGTGACCTGAAACACCAAAATCACAAAGTCCACTTCCAAAACCTCAAAATTAGACTTTTCTGCATTTTTCAAGCCATGTCTTGATTCAGTCACTTCCAAAACCAAACCAGACCCCAAGCACACTCCAAATATCATCCTCAAACTATCCCAAATGGTTCCTCTCATCTGGAACACCATTTGAGAGAGTTTCCATATTAGTCACTTTTGCCCCTTTGCAAGAAAGTGCCACAACTTGTTCCTAAGGATTCCAGCTGGTTCTAATCATTCTATAAGCTTATAAGGGATCAATTGAGAGTGTCCAAAGCATCAAATTACTTCTGGCACAAGGAACTTGGCAGATAGCACAAAAACCTCCAAGAGGTAAGTGAATGACAACTTGAACTCTTTGAGTTATGCATTTCTTTGATGTCCACTGATCATAAACATCTCATACATGTTGTATATGTTGTGTTTGAACCAATTTGCCATGTAATTCTTGCCTGTACCATGAGATAGCATAGAACATGCAAAAATAGGCCTATTTTGAAACCACTATCAGATTTTGAGGAGGAGACATTTTCTGAAAATTCCAAAGGCACCATTGGATTCCTCATGAAATTCTAGGTCAGATGCACCTAAAGTTTGTCCCAATCCATGGAGAAATGAGAAAGTTAGAGGCTTCACGTAAATTGCCAAAACTTGTCTTGCCTTGCCTCGCCCAGGCCTGAAAACAAGGCACCCCATATATGCACATGGGGTGGTTTTGATACACGGATGTATCACCACCCCAGTGGTAGCGCGCATGTGTGTTTGTTGCCAAGGTCGTGGGTTCAAACCCCACCCAGACCTTTTTTGCCATTTTTCACTTTTTTGCTATTTTTCAATATTTTCATGTTTTTGTTAATTAATTGAAAATTTAATTTCTCTCTCAATTTTAATTATTTTTTATTGGTTATTTTTTTGAAAATTCCCAAAAATGTTAAAATATTTTATTCCATGAAAAGTTCACAAAAAATATTATTTGTTTTATATATATGATATTTTAGTAAAGAATTATATTTTAATTTGCTTTAAAACATTAAAAATATTTCTTTCTCTTGGTTTTACAAAATTCAAATGGTTTTTAAATCATCCCATGAATGAAACATGATTTTCCAAATATAAATCTAAGATCATAACCTTTTTTCACATGTTTGATTATTTTAATTGAATTTTTATTCAATTAAAATACAATTAAAATCCAAAAAAATTAGGGTTTTTGATCACTATCACCCTGACAAATCTTTTTCCAAACACTTGGGCCTCTAATAGAGTGTACGACTGGACCCCCTTTGTACATAAAACTTTTTGGCCCTCAGTCATTGAATAAGTCCCGATACGATTTTAAAATCTCGGCGCAGTCGTTGCCTTTTTAAACAAAAGCCTTTGGGTCGCTCCTCGAGTTGTAAGCCCCATCACTTGTATATAAAATAAACTTTGGGCCTCTCCTTGAGTTGTAAGACCCATTCCTTTGTACAGAAAACCTCTTTGGGCCTCAGTCATTGTATAAGCCCCAGTACAAGAGTTGATTCCCCCTTTTGGACCTGCCTCTGGATCTCAATAATCCTCAGTAGAAGCCAGACTCTCTTGTTGAGTCTATCACCTTTCCACATTCTCTTGTTGAGTCAATGGTATAAAACAAAATCACTCTCTTGTTGAGTCAACCTCTTTCAACCTCAATCTTGGGCTTTGTACAAGACTCCATATAAATTTCCTAAGCAGAGTCCATCCTCTTTTCAGCCTCAATCTTGGGTTTTGTACAACACAGATAATACTCTCTAGCAGAGTCAAACTTCTTTTCAGCCTCAATCTTGGGCTTTGTATAAGACACCTAAAATATCCTCAGCCGAGTCAGTAAGGTCTCACTTCAGCCCCAATCTTGGGCTTTGTACAAGACAGATAACGATTTCTTTCCCACCGAGTCAGTCTTCTTTTCAGCCTCAATCTTGGGCTTTGTACAAGACACATACAAACCCTCCCTGGTGGAGTCAAAATTTCTTTTAGCGTCAATCTTGGGCTTTGTACAAGACAGACAACATATTTCCCCAGAAAGGTCAAACTTTTAGCCTCCTCTTAGGCTTTGTATAATGATATCCCCAAAGAGTAATCTCTTTTAGCCTCATTCTTGGGCTTTGTACAAGACAGATAAACACTCTCTTGTTCAGTTAGTCTTCTCCAGCCTCCTCTTAGGCTTTGTATAAGGACTTTCCGGTAAAGTCAATCAATCTTTTAGCTTCAACCTTGGGCTTTTATCAAGGCACACAAAAATCAACATCTCCTCAGAGGAAATCAAAATCTCTCTGTAGGAAGTCATTTCTCTATGTTATCACACATCAAAACAGAATATTCAAAACAAACCCTAATCCCATATAACTGCTATAAGTGGTACACTTGTTGATTCAAATATCTAAGCTACAGTCTATCTTTTATGCTGATAAAACTTCCTCTCTCATCTAATTGCTGTAAGCGACAAGCATATGGATTATTTACATCCACGCTACTGTCCCTCTCTTAGCATGAAAGATTCCTAAGGAAAAATGGCATTGCTCAACACTGAGTTAAAGTTTTCTCCTTCAGGACAAGTCCCCTATAAAGGAAATTATGGCATTGCTGGATTCATATATCCCAGTTAAAGTAATTCTCCTTTATAATCAATCACCCAACAGTTGTGATAAGCAGACGAGATGTCTCCCTTTAGAGATGACAAATTCTCTCTAAGTCAAACCTTTAGCTTCAATCTTGGGCTTTGAACAAGACACAAATAACCTTTAGCTTCAATCTTGGGTTTTGAACAAGACACCAAAACATCTTTTTTCCTCCCATTGAATAGGAGGAACTACGATTGCTCTGATTTCCCAGTTTCTCTAAACGGGAATACGTAGGCATAAGATTGCGAAATCTTAGCGAGCATACCAAACAAAAACTTTAGGTCCAGTACCTTTACACCAATAAAAAATTCTAGGTCCAGTACCTTCATACCAAACAAAACAGAGGTCCAGTACCTCACCAAAATCATCAAAAACTCACTATCTATCTCAAACTTTTCCCAACCCATCAGCAGATAAAAACCATCAAGTACAAAGCATAAACTAATGCTAGCAACCTGTGGATAACCATATATAGGATGGGTAACTAACAACTCCCCATTATATAACCTGACCTCGAACTCCCCGAATCTCTCTTAGCGTTAGTTCAGTTAAACAATCGCGTGCAAGGTTAGTTTTAGATAGCTTCCCTTTCCCTTCCAGGTTCACAGGATAAATAAGAAATCAGAAAGTAGCACCCCACTCCTCCTCATTGGGGAGGAAACCAATTCTGCGATAAGGTGGTCACGTCACCGACAAAAATCGCACGCTACACCCAACCTCCTCTTGGGCTTTGTACAAGGACCCAACGGCTTCTTAGAAGTTCTCATAACTTCTCTTGGGCTTAGTACAAGGACCCCAAAGACCTCTTAAAGGTATAGGACAGAACCTAGTCATCCTTTGTTAGAGCAGTCTTTCCAAAGAGTCAAAATCTCATCTCAATTAAGGGTTGATTCTCATCCCTTAAAGCATTAGCCTCCTCTTGGGAATCCTGCAAAGATAAACCTTTCATACCAATAGACTTGGACAGTTTAATCTCCTCTTGGATCTCAAAGACATTCTCAAGCTCCCTACAAACGCAGGCGAAACCCTGGTCATTTGATCAATCTTCAGTAGAGTAAAAACCCCATAGGTGCTGAAACTTAATCTTTCATCCTAAATTTCCCCAGCTAGGGTCAGCTTATCATCAATACTAGCCTATCAGAACCTCAAGGCATCTGATACCTCAACTCTTCTGTAATCCTCAGCAAGAGTTGATTCCCCACTTTGGACCTGCCATTGGATCTCAATAATCCTCAGCAGAAAGCAGCCTCCTCTTAGGCTTTGTATAAGAAATTCCTCAGTTAGCCTCCTCTTAGGCTTTGTACAAGAGATTCCTCAATCAGCCTTCTCTTAGGCTTTGTATAAGAAAATCCTCAGTTAGCCTCCTCTTAGGATTTGTATAATGATTCTTTCTTTTTCAGCACTCTCTTGTTGAGTCAATCGTACAAATAAAAGCACTCTCTTGTTGAGTCAACCCTTTTAGCGTCAATCTTGGGGTTTGTACAAGACAAACAAAAAAAACAACACTCTCTTATTGAGTCAATCATATTTTTCAGCCTCAATCTTGGGCTTTGTACAAGACACACAAAGACACTCTCTTGTTGAGTCAATAACCTTTTCAACACTCTTTTGTTGAGTCAACCTTTTTAAGCCTCCTCTTAAGCTTTGTATAATGATTTCCCTCAGTAGAGTTAGCCTCAAAAGCACTCTCTCATTGATTTAACCTCTTTCAGTGTCAATCTTGGGCTTTGTACAAGACACCCATAAATATCTTCAACTGAGTTAGTCAAATATCCTCCAGCCTCAATCTAAGGCTTTGTACAAGACACACATAAATCTCCCTAAGCAGAGTTAATCCTTTTTTCAGCCTCAATCTTGGGCTTTGTACAAGACAAATCGTACTCTCCAGCAGAGTCAATCTTCTTTTAGCCACAATCTTGGGCTTTGTACAAGACAGATAAAACCTCTCACCAGTAGAGTCAGTTTCCCCTTTTAGCCTCAATCATGGGCTTTGTATAAGACACATACCAATATTCCCCAGTAGAATCAAAAATCCTTTTTAGCCTCAATCTTGGGCTTTGTACAAGACAAACAAAAATCTTTCCTCGGAAAAGTCAACTTTCGACCTCCTCTTAGGCTTTGTATAATGATCTCCCCAAAAGAGCCAGTCTCTTTTTTGCCTCAATCTTGGGCTTTATACAAGACAAATAATAAACTCCCCAGTGGAGTCAATCAACCTCTTAGCTTCAACCTTGGGCTTTGATCAAGGCACATACAAAAAAACCAAAATCCCCTCATAGGAAATCAAAAACCTCTCTGAAGGAGGACATTTTTCTGTACATCACATTAAAACAGAAAAGCAAACAAACCTTAATCCCAGATAACTACTATAACTGGCACACTTGTTGATTCAAATATCTAAGCTGTAGTCCGTCTCTTATCCTGGTAAATCTACATCTTTCATCTAATTGATATAAGTGGCAAGCCCCTGGATTATTTACATCCAAGTCAATGTCCCTCTCTTAGCATGAAAGATTCCTAAGGAAAAATGGCATTGCTCAACCCTGAGTTAAAGTTTTCTCCTACAGGACAAATCCCCTATAAAGGAAATTATGGAATTGATGGATTCATATATCCCAGTTTAAATAATTCTCCTTTATAATCAGTCACCCAACAATTGTGATAAACAAATGAGATATCTCCCTTTAGAGATGATAAATTCTCCCTCCGTCAAAACCTTTAGCTTCAATCTTGGGCTTTGAACAAGGCACAAATACTCAAACTTTAGCTTCAATCTTGGGCTTTGAACAAGACACCAGTTATCTTTTCCTCCCATAGAATAGGAGGAACTACGGTTGCTCTGATTTCCTTATTTTCTTTAACAGGAATACATAGGCATAAGATTGTGAAATCTTAGCGAGCATAGCAATAAAAAACATTAGGTCCAGTACCTTCACTCACCAATCAAAACTGAGGTCCAATACCTCACCAAAAATCAACAAATACTCTCTCTCAAACATTCCCAAAGAAGAAACTTTCCCATTTACAGATAAACACCATAAAGTATAAAGCGGAACCTAATTGCTAACAACCTGTGGATAACCACATATAGGATGGGTAATTAACAACTCCCCATTGTATTACCTGACCCTGACCTCCCCGATCTCTCTTAGCGTTTGTTCAGTTAAACAATCGCGTGCAAGGTTAGTTTTAGATATCTTCCCTTTCCCTTCCAGCTTCAAGGGATAAATAAGAAATCAGAAAGTAGCACCCTTTCCCCGCCGTTGCGGTGAGGAAGAACCCATTTGCGATAAGGTGGTCGCATCACCGACGAAAATCTCACGCTACACTTTGAAAAATATTTTGGAAAATCATGTTTAATCACATGAAGGCTTGCAATTTAATTGATTTTGAAAGATCAAGGTGGAAATCTCATTTTTAAAATGTTTGAAAATAAATAAAATGAAATTAATTACAAAAATTCAAACTATATTAAATAAATAATATAAATTCAATTTTTTGTGAAATAAAATATTTCAACATTTTTGTGAATTTTCAAAAAAAGAACCAATAAAAAATAATTAAAATTGAGAGAGAAATTAATTTTGAGATTAATTAAGAAAATCATGAAAAATATGATAAAATAGCAAAAATGAGAGGGAACCAAAAATGGTCTGGGTGGGTGTTGAACCCACGCCCTCCAACCAAACACACATGCGCGCTACCACTGGGGTGGTGATACATCCGTGTATCAAACCCACCCTATAAACATATATGGGTGGCCTAAATTTCAGGTCAGGCCAAGGCAAAAACTAAGTTTTGAGTGATTTGCAAGAAGAATCATATCTCCCTCGTTTCTCCATGAAACTGGACAAAATTTAGATGGATCCTGCCTAGAATTTCATGAGGATTTCAATGGTGGTCTCAGAATTTTCTAAAGATGCTTATATTATAGGCCAAGATTTGAAAGTTCTATGCTACCACATCATACAGGCAATAATAGCATGGTAAATTGGCTCAAACACAACGCATATGGTATGTATGATATGTTCATGATCAATAAACATCAAAGCAATGCATATTTGAAAGAGTTCAAGTTGTTATGCACTTACCTCTTGAAGCTCCTTGTGCTAACTGTCAAAATGCTTGTGCCAGAAGTAATCCAATGCTTTAGACACTCTTGATTGTTCCCTTAGAAGCTTTTAGGATGATCAAAACCAGCTGGAAAACTCAGGAACAAGAATTGGCTCTTTCTTGCAAAAGTGGCAAAAGTGACAAAAATAATATCTCACTCAAATGGTGTTACAGTTGAGGGATACTTGTTTGAACAACTCAAGGATGATATTTGAAGAGTATTTGAAGGGTTAATTGGTTTTGAAAGTGATTGGATCAAGACATGGCTTGAAAAATGCAGAAAAGTCAAAATTTGAGGTTTTAGAGGTTGACTTTCTGATTTTGATATTGTACAATGAGGATGAAGGTTTAAACACCTCCAATGGATGATTTATGATGTGTTTGGATTGTTATTTGAGTGTTTTTTCTCTGGTTTCAACAATTCCCAAATTGCTCCAATGTGACTTAAAATTGAATTAAGAGAGGGAGAGTGAGAAAACAAGGCTTTAGTATTTTTTTGGTGTGGTTTGAAACATCGGAAATGACCTCTATTTATAGTAGAGGAAGTCTGTTTTTGAAGGAATAGCGAATGGTAACTAGTTCACTCTATTATCCAATGGATATGCCCATGTATCACCTTCTTAAATGCCAAGGTACCAAGACTTCTCTTAGCCATTGACTTGAGCTGGTCTTGGTAGCTTTAGGTCTTCTGATTTTTGCAACAACTTTGACTCAATTGGACTGGTAAGGCTTGGTTCAAGACAGCTCAATGCACCACATCAATGCCAAATGACAAAGCTTGGTTTTGGATTTGCAACATTAATGATCACATGCCAAAGGGATTGGATTCTTGCCTTAGGGTCCAAGCTTGCAGGTTTTTCATGATTGACTGAGGTTCTTGTTGAATTTGGATGAGGATCAGTCTTGCATTGTCACCAAAATTGGACTTAAGAATCATGTGCCACAAGTAATGCACACAATCTGTCTTGAAAATCAGTTTGAGCAAGGCATGTTGTGAGGTTCATAACTCCTTGCTCAAATTGAGTTAATGGTAGTTCTTGTACTTTTTGGAAAGCTCTCATGACATAATTTAACTTTGATGTCCACCAATGGGCCTGGTTTGGCTTAGATCATGATGAAAAATGGTCCAAAAGTTGGTGAAAAACCTAGACAAATTCTGTCTAAAAAATTTCTAAGTGTTGGAAAAAGTGGTCATTTTCATGTTTTTGTGATTTTGATCAATCCATAACTCAAAATCCATGAGGATTTGGAATCTTTTGTAGTTTACACTTTTGAAATATGTCATATGAACTTTCATTTGATCTTTGGATGGAAGAAAAAGGCCTTAGGGTTTGGGAGTTATGACCTTACAAAGTTGGTACCAAATCCATTTTGTTCCATAACTTAGAAAAACTTAAGTTTCTTATGGTTGCCCCTTTTGCAAGAAACCTAACTTTTCTTAGTTTTTCTTGATGGATGATGATCAAAACCATGCATTAACATTATTTTGGACTTAGGGGGGAGCCACATTTGTGAAAATTTCCAAAAAGTCAAACTTGATTTTGGGCACAGTTGACTTTTTGTCAGATGAATTCTAAACTGTGTGATACTCCATGTAATCAAGTTATTTACCTAATTCAAACCTAATGGATAGATTTCATAGGTGTTTTAGGGTGTCTTGGATCATTTCCCAAGGTTTGGGAACATGTCTTGGTCTAAAGTCAAAGGTACAGTTGACTTTTTCTTCAAACCCTAATTATGGTCCAGATGAATTTGAAACTTGTGAATCAAGCTTCTTGGATCAATCCATTGTTGTAAATGGATAAATGTAGTGTATTTGATGCATTCAAATCATGTCTTGAGGTCTTGGTTCATGTCTTGCCTCAAAAGTCGACTTAGGGGTGAATTAGGTCAAGAAACCCTAAATCCTGATTTTTGATGAATGCTTCCCCTAAGGCTATTTTGACTTGATGATTGGGTCCAAGAGGTCCCTTTGAGCATTTTGGGTCATGTTTTGAAGTATTGGCTCATGCCCAGATGAAATTTTTCATCTGGAGGCCTTGGTCGACCAAAACCCTAATTTGGTAACACTGGCGATCTTGAGGCTTGATCCACTTGGAATGTTGCAACCTTGTGCTTGATTCTTGATGTGAGAGACCTCTTGATTCTTTATGGGTGTTTGAGAGGTTAGAAAATTTGAAGATCATGACATTTCTTGATTGATCCTTTGTCTAAGTGCTCTGAGAGGGCTCAAAACCCCAATTCTTGATTGTAGTGAAAACTCAACAATCTTAGAGGAGATTGATGAGGTATAGTGGTACATCCATATTGTGGCAATGATCCTCACAATGATGGGAAATCTTGTGGTCAAAATTTGGGGTATTACAATTAGGTGGTGAAAATGGAAGATCAAATTACCGCTGAGGTAGAAAGAAGGCTTAAAGCAATGAATGTAAGTACTCAAACTGTTGCTCAAGTTCAACCGGTCCAAACGGTTAATTGCGAGATTTGTGGTGGACCTCATTTTGCTATGCATTGTGTTGCCACTGCACAACAAATTGAGGTGATTAAATTTCTGAAGCAGAATAACCCTTATTCCAACACATACAATCCTGGTTGGAAGAATCATCCGAATTTCTCTTGGAAAGATCAACAAGGGAATGTTCAAAAATAGGGAGCGACTCAGTACTAGAATCAACCACAATAGCAACAATACCGACTTCAACAACAACAACAACCACCGCCGTACCAGCAACAATACCAATAACCACAACAACCATATCAACAACAAGCACCAAAGAAGGCAGATTGGGAGATTGCCATTGAGAAGATGGCTGCTCAAAGTTCTCAATTCCAAGAAGAGACGAGAAATAATGTAACGCCCATATATAAATACATACATCAAAGCATATATCATACATGAATAATACATTTGGTACTGAACTATACAAGTTCCTAGTAACACAGTATACATATAAATGCCCAAAAAACCTAATACAACAACTATGGCATACTATATATACAAGATGTTCAAAAGATAAAACTAAGAACTAGATCACTAATGATCTCAAAATCTCCACAACGGAAGCCTTGCCACACAAAAGATACGATCCGTAAGGAAAAGTCAAACCACTTTGTCCTTACCCTTCGCCGAACCTGTAGTACCTGTGATGTAAACAACAACGTGGGGTGAGATACATCAAATCTCAGTGAGTTATCTATCTTATATTTCCTCTCGGCTTTACAAGGTTCTAACAAGCCTAACTCAAGTCAAAAGGGAAGGGAAGTGACTTTGAGTACACACACGCACTATACGGAAACATGTCATGAGTTCATCAACTCACAATATCACTAATCGGTAACCACACCAAGGAATCCCCTGTTCCCGTCCGCTTCTACGTCTAGAAGTCGATCCGAGTCATGGATCCTGGTAACCTACTTGACATACGAATGGATTCGGGTTCTACGGGCCTTATACCGTTATGAACCGTCACTTCACACGGGCCATTTACCGTCACAAGCATACGCTCCCAGAGCGCCATTCGTACTGAACGCAGGAATCAAACCTGCTAAGTAGTTGTGCACATGTTTCAGAGGAGCTCGAGACCCATGAAATGCATTCGCAAGATAACCGGTTACGATTACGTGATCTCACACATAAACATGATTGTATTCGACCATCACAAGGCCATAACGCCTTATCACAACCAAACGGTTAACACACATGTTCCAAACTAGTGTTTATTCATTCTACATTTTTCTGACATTGTTTACGGTAATATTCCTCACTCTACCTATTTTTTGTTTTAACATGGATACATATTCAAACATGTTTCATAATAAGAGCATAGGCATATAATCATCAATCGCATAACGAAAACACATAATTCAACATATCACAAATCACACTAATTCATGATTCTCTCCGATTTATTTAATCAGGCAATAAACAGATATTTCTCACTTCCATTAGCTAAAATATGTTCCTAGCTTCACAACAATACCAAGAATACTCACATCGGATAAAAGAGTCTAAAATTATGAAAGAAACAAGTTGGAGGATCTGTCATGTTCGCAATGCGAAGCAGCCAGCGAATGCTCGCTACTTCATTCGCAGTGCGAAGCTTCCAGCGAATGCCTAGCCAACACTAGTTTGCTGCCCCATTCGCAGTGCGAACGTCTGGCGAACCGTGGCAGAACCAAAACAAGCTAAAGTTCGCAGTGTGAACCTCTGGCGAATGTTCGCCTCCACCTTCGTCGTGCGAATAGCCAGCGAGTGTTCGATTTCCCCTTCGCTGGGGGATTCGCAGTGCGAATCTGGGAAAATGCAGAAATTCTGCAGCGTGAAAATAGAGCATTGTGACCAATTTCTCATTCCAAAACTTCACCAACATGCAAACATATAATAACAGATGATCCTACATGGCTAGTGATTATACTACACAGATTATACCGCATTTCAACCGTTAAATCCAATATTACTCATTTTCTCACCATTCTAACCTAGATTATAAACCTCAAGAAAATCTAAACCAAAGGTTTCTATCTATAACCCACCTTGAATAGATGATGATGATGATGAAGATTGGAAGATGATTTGATGAAGAATGGGTGATGGTTGATGACTTGTGTTCTTGAGGTTTTTCCTCTTCTTCCTTTTCCTTTCCTTTCTCTCCCACTTCTTTCTATCTTTTTCTTTCTTTGCTTCCATTAAGAAAAAGAGTGGAAAGGAAAATGATATAGTAAAATATCATTAATTAGTAACACTACTAATTGTCCATATAGTCTCTAAAGCTCCAACACTTAAAACCTCAGAGTCAGATAATATTAATTGGGTCTGCTCTGAGCTCATCAGTTTACTCTAATTATTTTATCAAATAAATTTTCGGAGTAAACCGGAGCCCAGTTGATCATACCAATATCATCCAGAGTAAAATAATTTACGGGGTATTACATCCTCCCCCCTTAAATAGAAATTCACCCACGAATTTAAAACAATTACCTGAAAAGATGGGGATACGCGTCTCGCATCTCTGATTCTAGTTCCCAAGTCGCATCTCCCGGATGCGTCTCATCCCATTGAACTTTAACCAGAGGAATCTCCTTATTCCTTAACACCTTAGTTTCTCTTCCCGTGATACGACTCGGTTGAGGCTCAAACGTTAAATCTGCTTCTATCTCAATAGTATCGGGTAGAATTGGCTGGAGAGGGTCTGGAACAAACTTACGAAGCTGAGATACATGAAAAACATCGTGCATCTCGGACAGCGAAGGTGGTAAGGCTAATCTGTAAGCTACTTCACTAATTCTTTCTAAGATCTGATACGGTCCTACGTATCTTGGACTTAACTTCCGCGATTTAAATGGTCCTTTCAATCTCAATCTCGGAGTAACCTTAAAAAATACATGATCACCCTCATTAAATTCCAAAGGTCTCCTATGGTTGTCCGCATAGCTTTTCTGATGATCTTGGGCCTGCTTAACTTTTTCACGAATCATCCTAATCTTTTCCGTGGTCTCGTGAATAATCTCGGGTCCCAAAATTCTATCTTCGCCAACCTCCGCCCAACACAATGGCGTTCTACACTTCCTCCCATATAACGCCTCATAAGGAGCCATACCAATACTTGCATGATAACTGTTGTTATAAGAGAACTCAATCAACAGTAGTAATTCTATCCAATTTCCTCCACTTTCCAATACACAAGCTCTTAACATATCTTCCATGGTTTAGATTGTCCGTTCCGTCTGACCATCCGTTTGCGGATGATTCAACGTGCTCAACCACAACTTCGTTCCCATAGCTTGTTGAAAAGCTCTCCAAAATCTAGAAGTAAACTTTGTATCTCTATCCAAAACAATACTAGAAGGAACACCATGTAATCTCACAATTTCTGAAATAAACAATTTCGCGTGATGGCTCGCCTTATAAGTAGTCTTTACGGCCAAGAAATGAGAAGACTTCGTCAACCGATCTACAATTACCAAAATCGAATCATAACCACCTTGCGCACGGGGTAATCCCACTGCGAAGTCCATCGAAATACTATCCTATTTCCACACCAAAATTTCTAAAAGTTGCAACAAACCACCCGGCCTTTGGTGTTCAATCTTCACTTGTTGGCATACCGCACATTCCGATACATATACCGCAACATCCTTTTTAATCTCAGACCACCAATAGTCTCTCTTTAAATCTTGATACATCTTCGAAGCACCGGGATGTATAGTAAAAGCACCCTTATGCACTTCTTCCAAAATCCTTCTTTTCAACACCGCATCATCCGGAACACAAACTCTTTGGTCAAATGAAATGATCCCATCGGTAGCTCGCACAAAACCCGTTTGAGTCAACATCTCTTGTAACTTCTCATCAAATCCTTGTCCTTGTCGGATTTCCTCTCTAAGAGTAGAGGTGACATTCAAATTCCCCATAATCACACAATTAGGAGTCCAATTGAATTGAAGATTTAGATCTCTAAACTTTTCCATTAAGGCATACTCTAACATCATCAAGTCGGCACTATGCAACACCTTCCTGCTTAAAGCATCCGCCACCTTATTCGCTTTACCCGGATGGTACTTTAGTTCCAAATCATAATCCTTCAAATACTCTATCCACCTCCTTTGACGCATATTCAATTCCTTCTGATCAAAGAGGTACTTTAAGCTCTTGTGGTCGCTAAACATCTCGAAACGCACACCATACAAATAGTAACGACACACCTTCAAGGTAAATACAACTGCCGCCAATTCTAAATCATGCGTTGGATAATTTTCTTCATGGACTTTCAACTATCGAGAAGCATAAGCCACTACATGTACGTCTTGCATTAACACACCTCCTAAACCCCTCTTTGATGCATCACAATATACCTCAGATGACCTGCTAGGATCAGGAATAACCAAAACAGGAGTAGTCGTCAATATTTCCTTCAAACTCATGAAACTTCTCTCACAAGCCGAATCCCACTCGTACGAACAATCGTTTCGAGTAAGTCTCGTCATTGGTAAAGCCAGTTGGGAAAAGCCTTTAATAAACCTTCTATAATAACCTGCTAATCCCAAGAAACTCCTAACTTCTGCAACGTTCTTCGGTCTCTCCCAATTAATCACCGCCTCTACCTTTGATGGATCCACTGCCACACCTCCTTGAGATATAACGTGACCAAGAAAGTTTACCTCCGACATCCAAAATTCACACTTACTTAGCTTGGCAAAAAGTTGCCTCTCTTGTAAGATAGATAAAATGATTCTTAGGTGTTCTCCGTGCTCTTTAGAATCACGAGAATAGATAAGAATGTCATCAATAAAGATCACCACAAATTGGTCCAAGTAAGGTTGAAATATCCGGTTCATATAATCCATGAAAACTGCCGGAGCATTAGTCACACCGAAAGGCATTACGAGGAATTCATAATGACCATAACGGGTCCTAAACGGAGTTTTCGGTACATCCGAACTCTTCACCTGAATAATGACCATAACGGGTCCTAAACATGATTGATGTTTGTCTCCATGGTTGCTTGCGCATAACTTGTTTTGATCAATGTGTAAATCATACAATTATGTTGAGTGTGCTTGTCCTTGAGTGGTTAACATGATCATGCTTGTTCATCCTTGATGTTTACAACAACTATGCTTGGTTTGCCTTGCTATGTATGTTCATTTGCAATCGCTTCTTATTTGGATGCATGCTGCCCTGTTTTTACAGCTGTTGTTCTATGTTTGTTCATGTCCTGTCTATTGTTCACACTTGCTACCTGCTGCCTCTTACGCCTATTTTGTGCTGAATATGTGTGCTGTTTAAAGCTATCTTGCTCGTGTGCTATCTTTAACTGCTGTGCAGGTGCAGAGGCGCTGTTGTAGCCGGTGCTTGTTTGTTTTATTTTCCTTTCCCCTTCTTCACCCCTTACACTCTTTCTCTTCCCTTGAATCTCAAGACTTGTTTAAGTCTTGGATTCACTCCCTTAGAGCTACCTAGTCCAACTTAATTTTCGATTAAGCTTGGAGTAGGATTAGCATTAGGCTTTCCCCTTTGCATGCTAACTTAGGTAGACGTTTCCCTTTCAAACTCAACTATAGGGCCATCTTTGCATGACAACATTAGGTTAGAAATCCCCTTAGTGTTTTCTTTTCCTTTGAGTCTTCTCCTCTCATCTCATAACATCCCTAAAACACTTAATAAATATAACGTATATTGCGCTTGAGTCTCAAGTATAGGAAATGAAGAACGAGGGGTCCCCCCTCCTCTTCTAGAGTGAGTAGCATACGTCCCATTTGGGGGCGACCATGCGACTCATTTGTTCCCGCATGGTAGACTTTGGTGCAATGTAAGTTACGAACTAACTTCAATCCACTTCTGTCTAAAAAACACAAAAACAAATTCAAACCTTTTTATCCTTCGGGATCGTTCAGTTTCAAACAATTTTCAAAAAAGGGCACGTTATTTTCCATCTCGTCGCAAACAGGCATCGACCTAACTGCCGGACATGAGCTTAACGTCGCTCATAAAATACACCGACCTCGTTAAGTCGAACTACGACTGCTCTGATTTCCTCCTTCTTGTTAGATTGAGGATACGTAGGCACAAGACGACGATGTCTTGGCGAGCAACCTCCCCCTAGTTCGTGTCCGAACTACGTTGACTCTGACTTTCCTGCTCCTGAGGGAATACGTAGGCCTGGACTCCGAGGACGTCCTACCGAGTCACTTCTTTTCCATTTCTTCCCCGTTTCCTTGTTCCTTCTCGTACCTGTTCCTTTTCCTTTCCAGTAGCAGTGAAGCTCTAGATGACGACACCCTTTGATCGAGACAACAAGCGTGGATCCCATCGAGTACGATGGACGCGTGGGGGTGCTAGTACCTTCCCCTCGTGTAACCGACTCCCTTACCCATTTCTCTTGATCGTAATACCATGTTCTTTCCTTTCCCTCAGGTTTACGCGGTGTTTCCTTTCTCTCTCTTGGGATAAATACACATTGCCGACGACTCTGTTCCCGCCACTTTTGCGATTGTACTTCGATGAAAATCCTGGGAGCGACAGCTGGCAACTCTGTTGGGGACAGGTTGACTTCTTGCTGGTCCATCCCCTATGCGAGTCAATCCTAGCACTTGTCTGTTTTTCTTTAATTGGGTGTTTACTGTGGTGCTGTGTTTTGCTGTTTTACTATTTTAATGTATTGTTATTTACTGCACTATTGCTTTATTGTATTACTGTATTTGACTGCACCTATTGCATTGCATGTCATTATTGTCATATTCTGGACTGTGTTGCACTGTACTGGTTTTCTGTTTGGTCGGTTGGAGGGGTTCTGAGAGATAAGCCCAATACCCAGGCTTGAGCATACGCCTATGATTACCGTGGAAAGTAGTGTGACTTGTTTGGCATTAGACCAGACTTAGTATACATGAAAACTCCACATCCAGACGAGGTTTTCTTTGGTAATATTCTATCCTACGCATTTGGGGCAGATGATGGAATGTAACCTGGAAAACTGTCGACTCTGGCGACCGTCTCCTATGAAATCAGCAACGCCTCTCCTCCCGAGATGTGATAATGGTAGTCCAGAAATGGCAAACCCATTACACTTGTCGATCCGAGGACCCAATGCTGGGAACTTACTATAGGATGACCCTTTTTTGGAGGAATCAGTGGACAACCTCTTTGTTTGGCGATATTATTGTACCCCGAGGGATGAATGTACTATTTCTTCTCAAATCGAGAATCCGAGACTGATGATCCCATTTTCTAGAACCCACATGTGAGAGGGGACGGGTGTTTGCAGGTTTGCAGGTGACCTCAACCTTCAACCTACCTGGTTTTCTAGATTTCTTGTCAGTTTATTGTTATCATTCCGATATTCTGGAAGTTTTAATGGGCCGTTATTCTGGATTTCTGGGTTTCTGATATTTGGGGTCTTATTCAGCCATCAGTACAGCAACAGTTTTGAGCATCATGGATACCTTGGTCCTGTGTTTGCATTTGCATCATTACTTTTTTTTTGCATTCTAACATGTTCGTTCATTTGTAGGGTTGCATCCTAACCTTGATTCCGGTTTTCTGAAGACTGTTTGAGATGAGTACTAGCACTGAGAGGAAGAAGAATATCATCATGTATAAGTTTCCAGGGCTTCATCTAGATTTTGTTCACAAAATCTTGGCCATGGCGAAGCCTGAGGTACTGACAGACTTTAGAAGAGAATATGGGAGAATCCTGAATTTCGCACGTGACGTTACCCAGTATGAGTATAGGGCTCTGCACACTCTGGTACAATTCTATGACTCTCGCCTATGATGTTTTCTGTTAGCTGATTATCTTTTGGCTCCGACGTTGGAAGAGTTTTCTCTCATTTTAGATGTCTCTGTCAAAGAAGAAGTTCCTTTCTATCCCTCTAAAGAGCTGTCGGATCTGGAAAAGGTTTCCGCTGCTTTGCACTTGGATCCATCTTTGTTGAAGAGTAATGTTACCAGCAAAGGAGGATGTTTTGGTTTTCACGCGAAGTTTTTGGTAGAGCAGGCTGCTGTTTGTGCTAAGAATAAGCATTGGTCAGTGTTCAATGCAATATTGGCTATGTGTGTTTATGTAACGGCGTTATTCCCAAATGTGAAGGATTTCATAGACATGCACGCCATTTGGATATTCACCATGAAGAATCCGGTACCTACTTTCCTAGGGGATTTGTATTATTCAATGCATTATAAGAACGAGAAGAGGAGGGGAGGACCCCTTAATTTCTGCGCTTCAATTTTCTACAAGTGGTTTGACGATCGTCTTCCCAAATCTGGGGCGTTCGTAGACTCTAGAGAAACATTGGATTGGTCCAAGAGATTGATGAAATTAAGGGCTGACAATTTGGCTTGGGTCAATCGTGATTTGTTGGGCCGAGAGATCATGGTTAGTCGTGGGGGTTACCCAAATGTGCCTTTAATAGGAAGGAAAAGGGGAATTAACTACAACCTTGTTCTTGCTATTAGGCAATTTGGGTATGATTTGAAAGAGTCGCCAAGGGATGAAGACGTTCAAGAGTCTATATATGTGAGTGGGGAAGCCAACCTGGAAGTGCTAAAGAAAACTGCAAGCACTTGGGAAGACCGTCACAAGAAAGGGAATACTTTTTTCAGAAAAAGCAATAACAAAGCATTCCCTGCCTACGAGGACTGGATTTAGAAGAGAGTGGAGAAGGTACTTCTACCGTTCTCCAGAGAACCACCATCTTACCCCCTGTTGATTGAGCCTCCAACCACGGTTGAGATAGAGAAGTTCAACAAGTTATGGACTGAAAAAGAGAAGCTTCGAGAAGAGAACGGTGAGCTGCATAGAGAAATTTACCAGCTGAAACATGAGCAAGGTGAAGCTATCCATGTTGCCAAAATGAAAACAGAACTCCTAGCCAAGAAGGAGAAAGAGTTGGTTGATGAGGTTACGGCCAAGCAGAAGGTAGCACAAGCTCTAAAAAGTGTTAGCAGGGTCCTCAAGTCAAAGAAGGAAGAATTGGCCAAAGCTCTGTTAAAGATTCATAGGTTTAATGCGCACCAAAACACGGCAATCACCACCAACAAGCAGAAAGATGATAAGTATTTGGAGCAGATTGAGAGTCTGAAGTTGAAGCTCAGGAAGAAAGACGAGGATATCTTATCAGGGATGTTCCAAAGACACACAGTTGAGGAATGACTAAATGAGGCCATAGCAACCATAGAAGAGCTGAGGATACGAGATGAAGTGAAGAGGCCTAGGGGTGAAGGCTCTAGCTTAGGCAGTGGGTAGTTCGCTCTTTCTTTATTGTATTTTGGGTCACCACCAGAATTGTTGGTTGGGATCTTTGTTCATCTTACTTCAAACTTATTATTATTATCTTGGGTTGTAATCTCTGAAAGTGATTTTCTCCGATATATGAGTAGAAGTTTTATTCCATCTTGTCTTTAAACTGGAATCAAGGGGTGGATCGCCCTGTGAATATACAAACATGTTTGCATATGTATTTGCATGATCATAATCATTTTGGCATTTTGTATAACAAGTACTCGTCCAGGGATTTCCTAACCTTTATTTGGTCGCAGGCAGAATAGCTGATCTCAACATTCATCGCTACGTGACTCGACATAATCAAGCCAGGATCATGGAACAAGTGCAGACAGAACTCCCTGAAATAAGGACCCGTATGGAGCAATTCATGAACCTTATGCAGGGCATAGCCCAGGGGCAGCAAGATTTGAGAACTGCAGTTCAAAGGTTGGAAGTGGAAATCCCCAATGTTAATCCTCCTGGCGGAGCGGCAGTTATTCCTCCTGGCGGAGCGGCAGTTGATCATCCTGGCGGGGTTCCTGGTGGCGTTGGCCATATTAATCACCAGCATGTGGAGGACCATCAAGATGATCAGTTCTCTGTGGTGAATGTTGAAATAGGGGCTTATAATGATGGTAATGATAGAAGGTATGAAGAGTTGGCTGAGAAGGTAAGAGCCATGGAATGTCAAAACTCCATGGGAATTATTGTTGCTGACATGGGGCTGGTGCAAGGGGTGAGGATCCCTCCAAAGTTTAAGCCCCCAACCTTTGACAAGTATAATGGCAGTACATGTCCTAAGACTCCTATTTAGGTGTATTTCAAGAAGGTCTCTGCATATTCTGATGATGAAAAGTTGTGGACGTACTTCTTTTAGGATAGCCTGTCAGGAGATTCATAACGAGTGGTACATGAAGCTGGAAAGAGCTTATATCAGGAACTGGAGGGACTTGGGCGATGCTTTCTTGAAACAGTATCAGTATAACATTGACATGGCCCCCAATCGTACCCAATTGTAGAATATGACACAGGATCCAAAGGAAGGTTTCAAACAGTACGCCTAGAGGTGGCGCGAGCAAGCAGCCCGAGTACAACCCCCGTTGATGGAAAGGGAAATGGCTGATATGTTTATGAATACTTTACAGGGCCCATATGTAGAGCGCTTGGCTGGATGTCCGTCCACTGGGTTCTCTGACATTGTAATTGTTGTAGAGAGAATTGAAAATCTATTGAAATCGGGGAAAATTCAATATGGAAGTGGGGCAGGCTCTTCCAATGCAAAGAAGTTTTTCGGGAGTGGCTAGAAAAAATGTGAAGGTGAAACTTGAGCTGCTTATGGACAGGGGGCAAAGGTAAAGGACGTCAGGGCTCGTACCATCAAGCAGTAGCTGTAACTATTCCGATTCCGGCTGCCGAATCTGAGCCACAATCTCAAAGACAATACCAACCGAGACAGAGAATGAGTGATCGCCACTTTGACACTTTACCTATGACATATGCCTAGATGTTGCAGAATTTTCTCCACTTAAAGTTGGTATAGTTGAGAACACTAGCACCACCAACAGGCAGGCTACCTTATGGCTATGATGCAAATGTGAAGTGTGAATTACATTCGGGTGCTCCCGGCTACCATATAGAGAACTACAAAGCTCTTAAGCACGTAGTTCAGGACCTGGTTGATTCGAAAGCTATCAACTTTGCTCCTAATCCTAATGTGATTCAAAACCCCATGCCCCCGCATGGCGGACCAAAGGTCAAATAGAAGAAGACAGAGACCTGAACTTGGTGACAGATGTTAATCAGGTCAGGACGCCTTTGGCAGTGGTGAAAGGGCGTTTGTTGAAAAGGGGACGTGTTCCCTGGTTATTTGGAAAATTGTTCGGAATGTTTAACTGCGGTGAACGGCTGTGATGAATTGAGGAAATGCCTTCAGATGATGATCGATGAAGGTCGTTTACAGTTTGATCAGATGGGAATGAAGGACGATACGGTCTCAACAGTTACTATCTACTTTACTCCAGCAGAGATTCCTGTGGCGGCACCTATACAGATCCCTGCACCTGAACAGGTGGCCCCTGTGACTATAACTATCCAGGTCCTGTGCCATACGAAAGTACAAAAATGATCCCATGGCATTACGGAGCTTATGTCTATTATCAAAGGCAGAAACAGGAAGTGGAGGTTCCCAAGGAAACTGGTTCAAGCGTGGGGAATGTAGGAGAAATGGGTGGTTTTACCCGTAGTGGAAGGCTCTTTGCTCCCCAGACGTTCCGAAACGATGATGCTGAAGCTTTGGCGAAAGCTAAGGGCAAGCAGGTAGTAAATGAAGAGTCCGTGCAGAGGGCAGAGCCTGGTAATTCCTTTGAAAAAGACGTTGAAGAGTTTATGAGAATTATTCAAAAGAGCGATTATAAAATAGTGGATCACCTGCATCAAACTCCCTCCAAGATTTCTATCTTGTCACTACTGTTATGTTCCGAGGCACATCGTAATGCTTTGCTGAAGATTTTAAATATGGCGTATGTTCCACAAGAGATATCGGTGAACCAGCTCGAGGGTGTTATTGCCCATGTCAATGCCAGCAACGGACTGGGGTTTACTGATTTTGATCTAACGTCGGAGGGAAGAAATCATAACAAAGCTCACCACATCTCCATGGAGTGCAAAGGTGCGGTCTTGTCCCATGTGTTAGTAGATACGGGTTCGTCTTTGTATGTACTGCCGAAGAAAGCTTTGGCAAAGTTGGATGTTGAAGGGGTTGTGCTCCGACCGTGTGATTTAGTTGTGTGTCCTTTTGACGGCTCTAAAAGATTAATTTTCGGGGAGGTAGAGTTTACTGTGAAGATCGGACCCCGTGTGTTTAATACGGTTTTCTATGTGATAGATATCCAGCCAGCCTATAGCTGCTTGCTAGGGCACCCATGGATACATGCTGCAAGGGCCGTTTCTTCAACACTCCATCAGAAGATAAAGTTTATCGTGGATGGTCAGTTTGTCACAGTATGTGGGCAGGAGGATATATTTGTCAGCCATCTGTCATCGTTCAAATATGTGGAAATGGACGGCAAGATTCATGAAACTCTTTGTCAGTCATTCTAAATAGTGAATATTGAGAATGAACCTCCTTCCAGTTAAACAAGAGCAGGGACTTCCATGGTTTCTTACAAGCAGGTTCTTGAAGTAGTACGGTCTGGCCATGCTGAAGGTTGGGGTCAGTTGATTGAGTTGCCCTTCAAAGAAGACAAGTGCGGAATTGGTTATCAGCCTCCTCGAACTTCTCTTCCAGAAGGCCAAGAGCGCCAAGGACCTATCTTTTTCTCTAGTGGGGGGATCATCAACCCTGGTCAAGTCTTTGCTACAACTGAAGACGAGGGGGACAACGACTATGACGTGGACAATTGGGTGCGCCCATGTGTCCCGGGGCAGAAGCTAAACAACTGGTTCTCTGAAGACCTCATCCAAGTTACCGTGCAGAAAGAGTAATTTTCTTTGTTTTTCATGTTGCATGAAAAATCCTAGGCTCTGCCCAAGGCCTAGTGATTTCATCGTAGGGTCACATTTGTTTCATATGCAAGTTTATCATCAATAAAAGGACATTTTTTGTATTCAAAAATTGTGATCCCTGTCTTTCATTTTATTACTTTTCGTTTTATTTCAAATAAAAATGGCAATGTTTTTCTCCTTAGTTTGTTTTCTTTCTTTTCAAAAAGCTCTTTCTAAAATAAAGCATGAACCATCATTCATGCAGAAACAATCCTCCAGATTCTATTGATAACAGTTCTGCTATGGCTCGACATGACTTTGACAATCCAATTTACCAAGCTGAAGAGGGGGATGAGGAAGATTGTGAACATCCCGAAGAATTGGCCAGATTATGGAAACAGGAGGAAAGAGCTATTCAGCCTCATCAAGAGTCACTAGAAGTCATCAACCTTGGCGCAGAGGATGCGAGAAAGGAAGTCAAGATAGGGGCAAGCCTAGCAGAGAATGTGAAGAAAGAGCTAATTGAGATGTTGCGCGAATATGTCGATATCTTTGCCTGGTCCTATCAAGATATGCCGGGGTTGGATACAGATATTGTTGTGCACAGGTTGCCTCTCAAAGAAGGTTGCTCCCCCGCCAAACAGAAGCTCATAAGAACTAAACCAGAAATGGCCATTAAGATCAAAGAGGAGGTATAGAAACAGCTGGATGCAGGTTTCTTGGCCGTCACCAGTTATCCACCATGGGTTGCGAATATTGTCCCGGTACCTAAGAAAGATGGTAAGGTCCGGATGTGTGTTGACTACCGGGATTTAAATCGAGCAAGTCCGAAAGATGATTTTCCATTACCTCACATTGATGTGTTGGTAGATAATACAACTTAATTCTCGATATTTTCCTTCATGGATGGATTTTCCGGTTATAATCAGATAAAAATGGCACCGGAAGACATGGAGAAAACAACGTTTATTACCCCATGGGGCACGTTATGCTATAAAGTGATGCCTTTTAGTTTAAAGAATGCAGGGGCAACTTATCAGCGTGCTATGGTGACACTCTTTCATGACATGATTCATAAAGAGATTGAGGTTTATGTTGATGATATGATTGCTAAGTCGCAGATTGAGGGAGAGCACTTGGTGAATCTGAAAAAGCTTTTTGAATGGTTGAGACAATTCAGACTGAGGCTGAACCTGAATAAGTGCACTTTCGGGGTGAGATCTAGTAAGCTGTTAGGCTTCATTGTCAGTGAAAGAGGAATCGAGGTTGATCCAGCAAAAGTAAAAGCAATACAAGATATGTCCGAGCCAAGAACAGAAAAGCAAGCTCGTGGTTTCTTAGGGAGATTGAACTACATTGCTAGATTCATTTCTCATCTGACAGCCACTTGCGAGCCAATATTTAAATTGTTGAGAAAAGACCGATCAATTCGGTGGAATAATGATTGTCAAAGGGCATTTGATAAAATAAAAGAATATTTGCAAAAGCCTCTGATTCTTATGCCTCCAGTTCCAGGGAGACCACTGATAATGTATTTGTCGGTGCGTGACAATTCAATGGGTTGTGTTCTCGGTCAACAAGACGAGAGAGGTAGGAAAGAACATGCCATATACTACCTGTGCAAGAAGTTCATAGATTGCGAGTCTAGATACTCAATGCTTAAGAAGACATGTTGTGCACTTGCATGGGCTGCTAAGTGATTGAGACAATATATGCTGACTCATACAACCTTATTGATATCAAAGATGGATCCTGTCAAGTACATTTTTGAAAAGCCAGCTCTCACCGGAAGGGTTGCCCGTTGGAAGATGGTGTTGACAGAGTATAACATATAATATACTTCCTAAAAAGCCATAAAGGGTAGTATTCTGTCTGACTATCTTGCTGAGCAACCAATTGATGATTATCAGCCAATGAAGTTTGAGTTCCCTAATGAAGACATCATGTATTTGAAAATGAAAGATTGCGAAGAGCCACCGGTCGATGAAGGGCCAGATCCTGATGGCAAGTGGAAATTGATGTTTGATGGGGCGGTTAATCTGAATGGTAGTGGCATTGGGGCAGTTCTCATATCTCCGAAAGGTTCCCATATACCTTTCATCGCCAGACTGACTTTTAATGTCACCAATAATGAAGCCGAATACAAAGCCTGTGTTATGGGTATTGAAGAAGCCATTGATTTAAGGGTCAAGACCCTTGATGTATTTGGGGACTCTGCTCTAGTAATCAATCAGGTCAACGGAGATTGGTACACCCATCAACCCCACTTGATCCCTTACAGAGATTATACGAGAAGATTGTTGACTTTCTTCAAAACAGTAAAGTTGTATCATGTACCTCATGATGAGAATCAAATGGCAGACGCTTTGGCAACGTTATCTTCAATGATTCAAGTGAATTAGTGGAATCATATACCCAAAATTGATGTGATGCGGCTTGATAGACATGGTCATGTGTTTGCAGCTGATACAACGACCGAAGATAAACCTTGGTATCATGATATCAAGCATTTCTTGGAGAGTCAAGAGTATCTGGTTGGGGCATCTAATAATGACAAGAAGACTCTGAGAAGGCTGGCGGGCAGTTTCTTCTTGAATGAAGATGGTGTGTTGTACAAAAGAAATTTTGACATGGTCTTGCTCAGATGCGTGGATAGACACGAAGCAGACATGTTAATGCAAGAAGTGCACGAAAGTTCTTTTGGTACCCATGCTGGTGGACATGCCATGGCAAAGAAATTGTTGCGAGCTGGTTATTACTAGATGACCATGGTGGCTGATTGTTTCAAATATGCTCGAAAATGCCACAAGTGCCAGATTTATACTGATAAAGTGCATGTGCCACCGAATCCTTTAAACTTGATGAGTTCCCCTTGGCCCTTTTCCATGTGGGGCATTGATATGATTGGGAAGATTGAGCCCACCGCCTCTAATGGACATCGTTTTATTTTAGTGGCCAGTGATTACTTCACAAAGTGGGTGGAAGCTGCTTCGTTTACAAATGTCACCAAGCAGGTGGTTACCCAGTTTATCAAGAAAAAGATCATTTGTCGTTACGGGGTGCCCGAAAGGATCATCACTGATAATGGTTCTAATCTTAATAATAAAATGATGCAAGAGTTGTTCCAGAGCTTCAAGATTGAACATCACAATTCTTCTCTGTACCGTCTAAAGATGATTGTGCAAATGATGGTCGTGACATATAAGGATTGGCATGAGATGTTGCCTTTTGCTTTGCATGGGTACTGTACATCAGTACGTACGTCTACTGGGGAAACCCCATTTTCTCTTGTGTATGGAATGGAAGCGGTCTTACCGGTTGAAGTTGAGATTCCTTCTCTGAGGGTCATGATGGATGTTAAGCTTGATGAGGCTGAATGGGTTCGAACGAGGTTCAATGAGTTGAGTCTCATAGAAGAGAGGAGATTGGCAGCAGTATGCCATGGGTAACTGTATCAGAGAAGGATGAAGCGGGCATTCGATCAGAGAGTGCGTCCTCGGAATTATTAGACGGGTGACTTGGTGTTGAAAAGGATTCTTCCTCCTAATATAGATCATAGGGGAAAGTGGACTCCGAATTATGAAGGACCATATGTTGTCAAGAAGGTTTTCTCGGGCGGAGCCTTGATGCTTACAACTATGGACGGTGAAGATTTTTCGTCGCCTGTGAACTCAGACGCAGTCAAAAAATACTTCGCATAAATGGACCCGCTGGACAGTAAAAAGAGAGTCCAGGCAAAAAAGGGTGTCCCGGCGAACCAAAAAAAAAAGAGAAAAAGGTTCGGGCAAAAGTTAGGGATAAAAAAACTGAGTACACCCGGTAAGTTGAAAACCCGAAAGGGCAACTTAGGCAAAAATGGGTATCCCGGTGGATTGAAAACCCGCAAATGGCGATCCAGGAAAAAGAGGGATTTAGCGAAAGGCTGTGATCTGAGTAACCTGTATCCCGTCTCGTTTCAACAGGAGGCATTCTGAAGGATAGGAATCGGTCCAATCACCCCCCTCGAAAAGCAAAGCACATGGAGAGTCTTGAAGACATATGAACCATAGCAGGATTGAAACTCAATGGATTTCCATTTTCCACATTGCCATTAGGATAGTTTTTTTTCTTCTTTCAAGCAATTACCTCTTTTCAGGAGTTGCCTCTTGATGTAAACGCCTAGTTTCGGGCTTTTCAATCAATAAAATTTTCTTTATTCAGAATATCCATTTCTTATGTTTTCTTTTACAGTTTGTTTTGATTGCAATAAACGTCAGAGTTTTGATAAACATTACACTTGAAAACATCGAGGTTTTACAATGACATGCGTGCAAAAGAAAACAATTAAAATTGCTTTAAATGTCAGGCGTTCTTGGGTGATGAATTCAAAACACAGGCTACCCTGGGCATGTGTGTGCACCCTTTTGTTTGCAGTTGTTAATGTTAGTTGGTCAGCCTATCAAAGGCACATGATGTCTTCGGTGTCTTTTCTAGCAGGACTTAAATAATAGTTCTTCCCAAGCAGAAGCGTTTACCTCAACAGGAAATTTCTTCCTTGAGGTTGTCATCCCCAGCAGGAACATTGGTTGATCTTAGTCCCTCAGCAGGTATTTCCTTCCTCAGCAAGGGTTCGTCTGATCTCAACTCCCCGGCAACCAGGTCAGGAGGTTGTCATTCCCTCAGCGGAGTTCTATGGTTATAGTTCTTCCCCAAGCAGATTGGTTCAGAAGATACATTCTCAGCAAGGTCATCATTCCTTTACGGTAATCTCAACAAGTTTGGCAGTTTAGAGCCCAGATTGTGTCAGCATTATCCCCAGCTGGGAGGATACTTCCTCATAGGCTCTCGGAGATCAAGTAATCTGCCTTCCTCGGCACGGTTTGTGACCACGAGGACAATTCAGTTTGCTATCCCCAGTAGGGTTGATCTCGTTTTCCTCAGCATTTATTTTACTGAGGAGCCTCCTTGCATTTTTGCATATAGTAATCATTGCATCCTCAAAAACACGTAGCATTTCCATTTGAGATGGAGCATTACGCCATGGAAAAATTCAAACATATGCATACGAAGCATAAGCCAGTTTTGGTACCTCGGGCGAGAGCCCAAAATTAAATTAGTTCTCCTCGATCAGACTAAAAAACAAAACCAAAAAGAATTCCTCTCTCATTCCCTAACAGACACTTCAAAGCAGTACCAGGGTTTCACCACTTTGCTCTCCACAAAGTCCTATTCCTCGGTTTGTAAATCTTATGATCATACATCTCAACCGAACATTACCAGAGCCATTCCCGATAGGATTCCTTTAGCCGTTCCCGACATGCACCTTTTGAGTTTTAAACCTAGTCGTTCCCGACAGGCCCATTTGTCCTTCCCGACAGACATACCTTAGGTTTTCAACTTTAGCCGTTCCCGACAGGCGACCTTTGAGTTTTAAACCTAGCCGTTCCTGACAGGCCCATTTGTCGTTCCCGACAGACATACCTTAGGTTTTTAACTTTAGCCGTTCCCGACAGGCGACCTTTGAGTTTTAAACCTAACCGTTCCCGACATGCCCATTTGTCGTTCCCGACAGACATACCTTAGGTTTTCAACTTTAGCCGTTCCCGACAGGCGACCTTTGAGTTTTAAACCTAGCCGTTCCCGACAGGCCCATTTATCGTTCCCGACAGACATACCTTAAGTTTTCAACCTTAGCCGTTCCCGACAGGCGATCTTTGAGTTTTAAACCTCGTCGTTCTCGACAGGCCCATTTGTCGTTCTCGACAGACATACCTTAGGTTTTCAACTTCAGCCGTTCCCGACAGGCGACCTTTGAGTTTAAACTTAACCGTTCCCGACATTCGTGCTACAAGTTTTAACTTCATCCATTCCCGACAGGCATCCTTTGGGTTTCATTTGTTCCAGACTCTTTTCCACAAATATCTCTCCCCAGAATCGCTTCGTTTGTCGTATATCTTTTCTCTATCACCCACAGAGTGCAAATTTTATGGTTTTTTTTATTCAATCCCTATGTACCTTGAATTCCTGACAGCCGTTCACTCTCATCCTTTCAGGTCCACAGTTGATTGAATAGGGGCAGCTGTAACACCTCAAAATTTGCGCTCTTACTTTTAGCACTAACTGGCTTATGCTTCATTTCATTTGCATCCTCATTTGTGCATTTTGCATGCTTCTTTCGTGCATGGGATCAAGGTATTTTCCAGCAGCTCACAGAGTCTTCAATTCTGGTATAATTTTCAACAATGTTTAGAGCCAAGCAGATAGCTTTCAAAGTCTTTTTGAGCATTTATTTTGCTCATTAGATAATTTGATGATTAGAAACCCTGGAAGTCAATTTTCGATTAGTTATTCGGCATCAGACATTATTAAGTCAGCGGGATATTCTGAGGTGTCCGCAAGAATTTGTGTTTCATTCCAAGTGTTACTCAGTAGCAATGCCAAGTTTTGGGTTTCAGAGGCTTAATGGTTTCAAAACAACTGTCGGAAGTCCCTTTTCCAAGTTTCCCTCCAAAAGGCGCCAAAATTCAAAATTTGCACTGTGTAACCGGTTACAGCGTATCTGATAACCGGTTACCCTTTGGTTTTTCTGTGCATTTCTTCAATTTTTGAACTGAGTAACCGGTTAGCAGATATGCTGTAACCGGTTACTCTGGGCAAAATTTGAAAAATTTAATTTGCATCATTTGTGATTATGTGCTTGGCATGTGCACGTGTGGGAAGGATCTAGAATTGATATTTTCATCATTTTCCACCCAAAATTCAAATTCCTTCCAACATTTTCCACTCTAATTCCTCATTTCCTTTCCTAATCCATTTTTCACCCCAATTTCCACCCACTAAACCTCACTCCAAACCCAAACTTAACTCCTAACCTAGGGGTTATTTAAATCAATTCATTCCAAACCTCACGTGACCTTGATCATTTTTTCACTCTCAATTTTTAGAATTCTCTTTCAATCCTCTCTCACATTTCCACTCTCAACCTCCATTTTCAACCACACTCAAAGCTCTTCCATAGAGATTAACAAGTTCTTCACTAGAACTTGTTAATTCTTGAGCTAAAGCCACTCATTACCACTTCATTGCTGCATTTCATTGGTGATTTTCGTTTGGATCTAGATCTGGAATTTCAGAAGTGATTATTGAAAGTGATTTTGGAGTTTTTGTTGCTTAGTGCTTGGATTTTCAACTTTTGAGTGCAAGGAGCTTGTGGATCTTGGATTTCTCTACTTGGATTCATCAAATTCTATTTACAACACTTACCAAAGCAAATCTCAGCTTTGTAGGTTGGTTAATCTCAAATTCACACTCATTTTAGCTTAATTACAACTTATACAATGTAGATCCATGATTTTTGTTGTGTTTTGATCATTTTGTTTGATTTTGATTGTGGATGTTGATGATTACTGGATTTAGATGATGTTTGAATATTGTGTTTGAACTTAATTTTTGCGCATTGTTGATTACATGATCATTGGACATGATTACATAAGTGATCTGCTGCTGAAGAGTGCTTTTGAAACTGATTTTTTTCACTACTGTCCCAAAGTAACCGATTAGCAGTTATGCTGTAACCGGTTACACTGTGTATTTTCAGCGCAATTAGAGCAATTTTGAACTGTGTAACCGGTTAGCAGTTATGCTGTAACCGGTTACCACTGAAGCAGAACTTGATTTTCTTGCATTTTCTTGGTTGTTTGGGATCCTTTTCATGTCTAAACTTTATGGATTGATATGATGATGATGTGTGGATTATTCTTGAGCTGTTGCACCTCACACTATTGCATCAACACAATTTTCTGACACGCGACTCTTGGATTTGTATCGTTTATGAACATGTTTGCGTTGTTGCATTCTTGATGCGATAAACACGTTGCACACACATTTGAATCATGTTAATTCTTGGTTAATGCTCAACTTGCTAGACACTTGATGCATGATTGATGTTTGTCTCCATGGTTGCTTACGCATAACTTGTTTTGATCAATGTGTAAATCATACAATTATGTTGAGTGTGCTTGTCCTTGAGTGGTTAATATGATCATGCTTGTTCATCCTTGATGTTTGCAACCTCTATGCTTGGTTTTCCTTGCTATGTATGTTCATTTGCAATCGCTTCTTGTTTGGATGCATGCTGCCCTGTTTTTACAGCTGTTGTTCTAAGTTTATTCACGTGCTGTCTATTGTTCACACTTGCTGCCTGCTGCCTCTTACACCTATTTTGTGCTGAATATGTGTGTTGTTTAAAGCTGTCTTGCTCGTGTGCTGTCTTTAACTGCTGTGCAGGTGCAGAGGCGCTGTTGTAGCCACTGGTTGTTTGTTTTATTTGCCTTTCCCCTTCTTCACCCCTTACACTCTTTCTCTTCCCTTGAATCTCAAGACTTGTTTAAGTCTTGGATTCACTCCCTTAGAGCTACCTAGTCCAACTTAATTTTCGATTAAGCTTGGAGTAGGATTAGCATTAGGCTTTCCCCTTTGCATGCTAACTTAGGTAGACGTTTCCCTTTCAAACTCAACTATAGGGCCATCTTTGCATGACAACATTAGGTTAGAAATCCCCTTAGTGTTTTCTTTTCCTTTGAGTCTTCTCCTCTCATCTCATAACATCCCTAAAACACTTAATAAATATAACGTATATTGCGCTTGAGCCTCAAGTGTAGGAAATGAAGAACGAGGGGTCCCCCCTCCTCTTCTAGAGTGAGTAGCATACATCCCATTTGGGGGAGACCATGCGACTCATTCGTTCCCGCATGGTAGACTTTGGTGCAATGTAAGTTAAGAACAAACTTTAATCCACTTCTGTCTAAAAAACACAAAAACAAATTCAAACCTTATTATCCTTCGGGATCGTTCAGTTTCAAACCATTTTCAGAAAAGGGCACGTTATTTTCCGTCTCGTCGCAAACAGGCATCGACCCTAACTGCCGGACGCGAGCTTAACGTCGTTCATAAAAAACACCGACCTCTTTAAGTTGAACTAAGACTGCTCTGATTTCCTCCTTCTGGTTAGATTGAGGATACGTAGGCACAAGATGGTGATGTCTTTGCGAGCAACCTCCCCCTAGTTCGTGTCCGAACTACGTTGACTCTGACTTTCCCGCTCCCGAGGGAATACATAGGCCTAGGACTCCGAGGACGTCCTACCGAGTCACTTCTTTTCCTTTTCTTCCCCGTTTCCTCGTTCTTTCTCGTACCTATTCCTTTTCCTTTCCAGTAGCAGTGGAGCTCCAGATGACGACACCCTTTGATCTAGACAACAAGCATGGATCCCATCGAGTACGATGGACACGTGGGGGTGCTAGTACCTTCCCTTCGCGTAACCGACTCCCTTACCTGTTTCTCTTGGTCGCAAGACCATGTTCTTTTCTTTCCCTCAGGTTTACGCAGTGTTTCCTTTCCCTCTCTTGGGATAAATACACATTGCTGGTGACTCTGTTTCGCGTCACTTTCGCGTTTGTACTTAGATGAAAATCCCGGGAGCGACACATTTTCACCAGGTTTGTTCCCAATAGGAGTACATTGTGAATTTGATAATTGTTGACAGGTTCTCCTTCTAACAAATTCACTGTAGGCTTCTCATGTTGCGGTAATGGGTTCGTCTGAACATTTGGATTTGTATCTTTGAAAGATAGGATCCCATTCCTGACAAGCTTCTGTACATCAGACTTGAAGCTGAGACAATTCTCGATGTTGTGTCTCGTTCATCCTTGATGGTAAGGGCAAGTTTGATCTGCTTTGAACCAAAAAGGTGGATTTTCTGATACTATAAGAGGAGTCCTAGCATGGACGTGCCCCTTGGTAAGTAGAAGTGGAAATAGTTATGCGTACAACATTGGTAAAGGGTCGAACCCTGGTGGTCATGTAGTATGATTTTTGTTATTGTACTGAATGTGAGCCTGCTGAAGAGGTTGTTGCGGCCTTTGCTGATACTGTTATTGACTTGGTTGGCTCTAAGCAACCTGAGGTTGATATGTCGGAGCTGGCCTTGGGTTGATAGTGGGAGTTACCGTCGCTACTGGTTGATACCTTCGCCTTTGCTTTCCCAAAGAGATATTACTGATATCCTGCTCTTTCTTCTTTTGGAAACCACTACCATATCTTTTGGTACTGCTGGATGGCTCTGCATCCTTGACCAATCGTCCTTCTCAGAATGCTTCTTCAAGGTGTACTCCCATGTTCACCATTTCAGTGAAGTCACTGGGTGCACTGGCGACCATTCGGTTGTAATAGAATGAGCTCACTGTTTTCAGGAAGACTTTGGTCATCTCCTTTTCCCAAGAGGGGGATAGATCTGAGCGGCAATTTCATGCCATCTCTGAGCATATTCTTTAAAAGTTTCTTTGTCCTTTTGTGACATTGCTCTGAGCTGGTCTCTATCTGGTGCCATGTCCAGGTTGTATTTATACTGCTGAACGAAGGCTGCCCTGAGATCTCTGAAAGTACTGATCTTGGTGTGGTTGAAACCCATGTACCATTTGAGCGCGGCACCGATTAAACTGTCTTGGAAGTAATGGATCAGTAGCTGTTGATTGTCTGTCTGTGTAGACATTTTTCGAGCGTACATCACCAAATGAATTTGAGGGCAAGAGTTGTCTTTTTATTTTTCAAAGTCATGCACCTCGAATTTGTGCGGTATCTTTACATTAGGGACCAAATAGAGGTCGGCGGCGTCCTTTCTGAATAATTCTTGACCTCGAATGGCATGCAGTTCTTTCTGCATTTCCAAGAATTGTTCTTGGAACTCATTCATCCTTTCGTACATGTCTTCGTTTCCACTAGAAATCGCTTGTGGAATCTGTCCTTCCGAGACAGTGTGTACCACTGGTTATGGTATAGAAATTATAGCGGTGACCCTTGGCGCTTCAGTGCCCTGAAGTTTGTAACCTTCAAGAGTTGCTGTTATAACCCTTGCATCTTCACTTTCCCGAAGTTTGTAACCTTCAGGTCCAGCAGTTCCTGCTATGGCTTCTGGGTCTTCAGTGACCGGTGGGATATATACTTCAGGTACAAAGTTGAAAGGCATGCCCCAGGGGTGCCCTTTAGGCATGTTGTACTGAGGATGATTCTCACGTGTCTCCATTATTGGCGTAGATGTAATCTCTGAGATCACAGTCCTTTGATGTTGTTGCTCCTTAGTTGCAGCCAGGGTTTGCATGCTACTGTGAAGTTTCTCCAAACTTTCCTTTAGAGCGTCGATTTCTTCTCTTAGCTCTCTGTTCTCCTCCTCGAGATCGTCCATTTTCTTTTGTCGATTGGCCCGAGTATTGTATGAGTGAGACAGTTTGACTCTAGAATTGTGATACATACGTGAGACTCAAGGAGAAGAAAAATGCGTTATGTGAGAATGATGAATGATATGCAAAGACATATTTTTTTAGTTTTTGTTTTATTCAAAAAGAAACTTCAACAAACAGATTGCAAATATCACACAGTGGGGGAATACCCCTTTTATTGAATTCGAAAGATTGCAGTATTTTACAAGGAAAAGTATAGTATTTTACAAAGTGTTGTAAGGAAAATGTCTAAGCTCATGGATCCTGAGTTCTCTCTGAAGAGAGCTCAGATGCGGGTTCCAGTATTTCCCTTTTCTTTGATCGGGGCTCTTCAGCCATTGTCGGGTCGACGACCCTTTGCCAAGTGAAAGGAGCGAGCAAATTTCTTCGGTCTTCCTGACTTTCTACAGCATGTTGTTCTAATATTTCAATCAGAGCATCCTTCTCTTTTAACAGTTCCTGAATCTTGATACATTCCAAATTAAGGATTTGGTATTTGTTCTTCCAAGAGCTCTTTTCACGTTGAACTTTGTTGAGAGTGACTTGGAGTTTTTCCGCATCAGACATGAAATAAAGGACAGACTCCTTTAAGGGAAAAAATTCTTGACGAGGGTAAGGAATCCTCAGCTTGAGGGCTCTAGTTTGTACCCAGTGGAGATAAGGTTCCATGGAGGTACAGTTTGGTCTTCCCAAAGACTCTCTGCCTTTCCTGTGAATATGTTGCTAGGCATGCACTATGTCCTTCTTTAGTGCCCTGTCATTTTCCCATTCCTTGAAGAAAAGACCTTCCAAATGAACGTTATGTGGGATATTCTTCATCGGGTATCCGAGTTGACGACGAGCTAAAATTGGATGATAGTTGATTCCTCCTTTAGTTCCAATGAGGGGGTACGTTAGGGAAATTTCCACATCTGTCTATGATCTCTATCCCTTCGTAAATCCGATTGTACCAATCTATGTCAAAATTGGTAAGGGACATAATTCTTTGTGACCAACGTAGAGTAATCTTGTGATCCCAAAAAGCAGCAGATTTGGGCAAATGGGAAATGAACCATTTGTAGAGTAAGGGTACACAGCATGTGATCATTCCTCTGCTATACAAATTCCTTAAATGTACAGAATGATAAGCATCTGCGAGCAAGGTTGGTACGGGGTTTCCTATTAAGAATATCTTAACAGCATTGGTATCAACGAAGTTGTCAATGTTGGGAAAAAGGAATAACCCATATATGAGCAGAACAAAGATGTCTTCGAAGGTGTAGCGCGATTTTTGTGGGTTCGAATCACTATCGCTTTGGTACTGCAGTTCGATTCATTTTTTATCCTGTGAAGCTGATTAAGGAAGGAAAATATATGTCTCCAATTAAACCTGCTTGCATACTGAGGTTAAACAGTCAAAATTGTTTATTTACAGATGCTATCAAAATAGGGGGGTCTGTCTTTAGGGAATTTCGTTTAAGAACGGAGTGTCGTGACTGTACAGGAGGATTTTGGTAAGGTACTAGGTCTGATGTTTTTGATGTATGTGTGAAGGTACTGGACTTTGAGTTTTTTTTATTAGTATGCTCGCTAAGATTTCGCAAT
This sequence comes from Lathyrus tuberosus, assembly GCA_022829125.1. Taxonomy (NCBI): domain Eukaryota; kingdom Viridiplantae; phylum Streptophyta; class Magnoliopsida; order Fabales; family Fabaceae; genus Lathyrus; species Lathyrus tuberosus. The sequence continues at coordinate 914,270 of JALAZF010000532.1, read as the reverse complement.
CTTATGCCTACATATTCCTGTTTAACGAAACAGGGAAATCAGAGCGATCATAGTTCCTCCAATTCTATGGGAGGAAAGAGATGTTTTGGTGTCTTGTTCAATGCCCAAGATTGAAGCTAAAGGTGATTTGTATCTTGTTCAAAGCCCAAGATGTGAAGCTAAAGGGTTTGACTGAGAGAGAACTTGTCATCTCTAAAGAGGGATTGGACTTCCTCTGAGGGAATTGTTGATTTTTGTGTTCCCTGATCAAAGCACGAGTTTGATGCTGAGAGGTTGATTGACTCAACCGGGTGTTTCTTTATACAAAGCCTAAGAGGAAGACGAAAGTTTGACTTTTCCAGGGAAAATGTTCTTTCTGTCTTGTACGAAGCCCAAGATTGAGGCTAAAAGGGGTTTTGACTCCGTTGGGGAGAATGTATCTTGTATAAAGCCCAACATGGGGGCTGAGAGGATTTGACTCAACAAGAGAGTACTTTTATCTATCCTGTATAAAGCCCAAGACGGAGGCTACAAAGGTTGACTCAACAAGAGAGTCTTGAACAGGTGATTGACTCAACAAGAGAGTCTGAAGGTTGATTGACTCAAATGGAGAGTCTTTTATACTCAACAAGAGAGTGATTTGTTGTCTCATACGATGCCCGAGATTGAGGATAAAAAGAGATTGACTCAACAAGAGAATCTTTTATACTCAACAAGAGAGTATTTTTACATGTCTTGTACAAAGCCCAAGACGGAGGCTAAAAGTGGTTGACTCAACAAGAGAGTCTGAAAAGGTTAGCTCTGCTGGGGAGAATCATTTGTACAAAGCCCAAGAGGAGGCTAATTTACTGCTGAGGATTATTGAGATCCTGAAGCGGGTCCAAGTGTGGGGAACTCTCATGAGAGAGACCGGGTTTCTGTTGGAGATTGATCCAGAGTGATCGATGTTTTTTCCTATGTTTGAAAGGAACTTGATAATGTCTTTGAGACTCAAGAGGTTTAGACTTTCCAAGTCTATAGTTTTATCTTTTGTACAATGCCCAAGAGGAGGCGCGGGCATTAAGGGATGAGTATCAACCCTAAAATGGTCGGAGTTTTGACGCTGGAAAGAATGCTCTAGGAAAGGAAGACTAAGTTATGTCTTATACCTTTAAGTGGTCGTCAGGGTCCTTGTATTAAGCCCAAAAGAAGGCATGAGAACTTCTAAGAAGCCGAAGGGTCCTTGTACCATGCCCAAGAGGAGGCAGGGATACATTTAGGAAGCCTGTGGGTCCCCAAACCAAGAGAAGTTTAAGAAATGAAATTCAAAGAGAAGAGATCATTCCAGGAAAGTTCGAGAATTTGGAAGAAACTCAAGAGATGCCATTCACGGAGAAAAGATCATCTCTGGGGAGTTAGAGTTTCTTTGATAATTTCTAAGGGTGACAGTCTGAGAAAAGGTTCACTGAGAATACTGCCTTTCTCTTTGTTCTATATTTTTTAACCCCAAGAGAAGGGAAGACTATATCTGGAATCCTACGGGGGATCTAGTTCTGTTTGTATTCGAGAGTGACCAACAGGCATTACCTAGTTCTAGACGTAGTTGCCGGAGAAAACTCTAAATAACTATACTAGTATTACACAGAGGATATGTGACAAGTATATAAAAGGATGTGAAAGAAGACTTACAGTGAAACAGCCCCACAATATAGTTATATACATATGAAATCGGATAAACACTTACCCGTTGTAGAGCTGCCATGTTGTTTTGTTAGTTGTTCAATAAAGAAATTAAAGAAAGTTTTGATAACAACATATATTTGAATTCAAAATTAAAGGAGAAAGTGCTTTGAAAATATGGTTGGGGCTTACAGCTCAAGGAGAGGCCCAAGTTTTAACGATGATCGCACCGTTGTCTTGAAAACTGTATCGAGACTTATACAATGACTAAGGCCTAAAAAGTTTTTATGTACAAGGGGATAGGTCTTACATTCTATTAGAGGCCCAAAGATTTATTTTTGTACAAGAGATAGGACTTACAACTCAAGGAGAGCCCCAAGGTTATTTGTTTGAAAATGGCGATCGCGCCGAGGTTTTTGAAAACATAGTGGGCCTTATACAACATCTGAGGCCCAAATCATTTTGGAAAAAAAAGGGTTGGGTCTTACACTCTATTAGAGGCCCAAAGAGTTTAAAAATGAATAAAGATGGGTCTTATAGCTCAAGGAGAAGCCCAGTTTGATTTTGTAAAAAAGACGACGATCGCGCCGAACATTTGAAAATATACAGAGGGACTTATACAATGTGTGAGGCCCAAAGGCATTATTTACAAAAGGGTTGGGTCTTACACTCTATTAGAGGCCCATAGATTATTTAAATAAAAGAAATGGGACTTACAACACGAGGGTAGGCCCAGGTGATTTGATTTGGAACTGGAGATCGCGCCAAGATTTTTCTTTTAACACAGATGGACTTATACAATATCTGAGGCCCAAAATAGTTTTGGTTAAAAGGGGATGGGGTCTTACACTCTATTAGAGGCCCATGAGTGTTTGAAAATGATTGATGAGGGTTGAATTAATCAAAACCCTAATTTTGTTTAAAAAAGGAATTAATTTTGTTAAAAAATTAATAAAAAGTATTGAAAACAAGTGAAAAATGAGTGGTGATCTTGGATCATTGTTTCAAAAATCATGTTTATATCCACAAAATGATTGGAAACCAATTAAATTTGGAAAATCAAGGAGGAAAAAATATTTTAAATGTAAAAAAACAAATAAAAGATTAATTCTTTTCAGAAATATCAAGTATATGGAATAAATAACATTTTTGGGAATTTTTGGCAAAATAAAATATTTTAACATTTTTGTGAATTATTAAAAAAAGAATCAACTCAAAATCATTAAAACTCAGAGAGAAATTAATTTTTGAATCAGTTAAATAAAATCACAAAATTCAAATATTCAAATTTGTGAAAAAGGCGCCAAGAACATGGGCCAAGAACACGCACGAAGGGAATTTTGCTCAGATTTACATTTTCTATCCAATCTCACTGAATACTTGATGAAATCACACAATCCACATATCAATTTGCTCCTTTTCACCTCACGATCATGTCTATGGTCTCTAATTTCATTTATTTCAAGCATGGAATAAGAAATAAAGACAAAACCTCAAGAACCCTAAAATTTGCATGAAGGCTAAGAATTTTGATACACAATTCAAACAAAGCAATTAATTGATGGGAAACATTCTATGCATGATTATGAACATTTGGCAAAAGTATTGTGCGGGGAAATATGCATAGATTAAGAGATGACCAAGTTTAGGCTTACTTGAAGGTCGTGATAGCAAGAGCAATTTGATTTTTGAGTTGGAGGTGTTAAAAATGAGTTGTAATGATCTGAACAGCTTCCCTACACCATATGGAGTGTGTTTCAATGCTTGAACTTGATTGGAAATGGCTGGATCACTTCATGGCATCTCAACTGCAACTTGGTTGAAAACATGAGCAACTGGCTGGTGATTCTGAGAAATCAGTGTTACAGTTGTGTGTTTAGTGTTTGATCAGCTCACATATGATGTTTATGAGGTGTTAGAGCAATTAGCTTGAGTGGGATTGCTCTCTACTGAAAAATTCGATAGTGACTTGCTAAGAAAGGCATTTTTGAGAGTGAGAAGATGATTTTGAGAAAGGCAAGTGTTGTAGGGATTTGGTATACTTAAACTGAGCACAAATGAGCCCTATTTATAGTAGAGCAAGTTTTTTTTGCAAGCAATAGTGAATGGCAACTGCAGCAGCTCATTGTCCAATTGCATCACTTTGGAATCTTAAGTCTCCTCTAGCCAGTAACTAGAGGTTAGAGCACAGGCCTTTGGTTCCCTAGTTCAAAGATCATCCTTGACTCATTCAGTTAGAAAAGGCTCAGTTTATGCCACCTTGGTGCATCCATTGAATGCTCCAAAACAAAATTGGAGTCTTGTCCCCCTTTTAGGCATTTTTAGGTTTGGCATGCTACTTTTAGTTCCAAAGACTTGGGAGGCTGATGGATCAGTGTTTGTTCCTCCTTGGTCTCCCCCTGAGGTGTTTAGTTGGATAGACTTGTTTTTCATTTGCATAATTTTATCAAATCGAGCAAAATGCACAAATCTGCCTTGCCATGACAGTTACAGCAAGGCATATTGCCATTGTCATAACTCTTAGCTCAAATGGGATTTGATGGAGTTTTTGGCCATTTTGGAAAGCTCTCATATGATACAACATGTGGGTGGTCATAGTTTGTCTTGACACTTTTTGGATCTAAGTGAAAATTGCCCTTACATTTTGAAAAAAGTGAAACAGATTCTGACTTAGTGAAAATTTCACTAAGTGTTGGAAAAAGTGGCATTTTCATGTTTTTGTCATTTTGGTCACTCCATAACTAGAAATCCATGAAGAATTGGAGTGAGGTGTAGTTGAAACTTTTAAAGTATGCCATGAGAGCTACAAATCCATCTTTGGATCAGCCAAAATGGTTGCTTGGATCACAAGTTATGATCCTTGGAAGTTGGTACCCTAGCCACTTTGTTCCATAACTTAGAAATTTTCTAAGTTTTTTATGGTTACCCCTTTTACAAGTTATCCCACTTTTCTTGAATTTTATTGATGAATGATGATCCCAATCACACATTAGCATCATTTTAGGGTTAGGGAACCATAATTGATCAAAAAATAAAAAAGTCAAACTTTGACTTTTGGGCACAGTTGACTTTTTATCAAATGAATTCCAAACTGTACTATCCTCTATGAAATCAAGTCCTTGAACTAAATAAAACTTGATGGATGGATTTCATAGGTGTTATAGGGTGTATTGAATCATGTCCTGGTCAAAAGTCAAAGGCACAATTGACTTTTTTCCGCGAAACCTTAACTGTGGTTCTGTTGAACTTGAAACTTGTGAATCAAGCTTCTTGGATCAATCCATTGTTGCAAATGGATCAATGTAGTGTATAAGGGACGCTCAAATCATGTCTTGAGGTTTTGGCTCATGCTTTGTCCCAAAAGTCAACTTAGGGGTGAATTAGGTCAAGAAACCCTAATTCCTAGTTTTTTTATGAATGCATCCCCTGAGGTTAAATTGACTTGATGATTAAGTCCATGAGGTCCCTTAGAGTATTTTGGGTTGTGCTTTGAACCATTGGCTCATGCCCAGAGGAAAAATTCCATCTGGAGGCCCTGGTCGACCAAAACCCTAATTTGGTGACACTGGCGATCTTGAGGCTTAATTCACTTGGAATGTTGTAGCCTTGTGCTTGATCCTTGATGTGGGAGTCCTCTTGATCCATTGTGGATGTTTGAGAGATTTATACAAGTTGAAGATCATGTCATTCCTTGATTGATCCTTTGTCTAAGAGCTCTGAGAGGGCTTGAAACCCTAAGTTTGATTGTAGTGGATGCTCACCCATCTCTGGGGAGACTAATGAGGTATGATGGTTCATCCATATTGTGATGATGATTTGCACAATGATGGGAATCTTAGTGGTCAAAATTTAGGGTATGACAGACGCCCCTATTTAATCTTCTTGGACCCGAAGGTGTGAATGGCGAAGGTATTCGTGCATTCGGGGTGCAAGAGGATTAAATATCAGAATACCCGAAATTTTGATGGTGGTTATGAATGGCAGCTCGCCCATCCATCTTCTTTTGCTAAGCCATGATGCTTAGAAAAGGTAAAAACTTCCCCTCGATCCTGGTTTCCTACCAAGAACTGGTCTCAGTTTGTGAAATAAACTTCCCCTCGATCCTGGTTTCCTGCCAAGGAACTGGTCTCAGTTTCTGATATAAACTTCCCCTCGATCCTGGTTTCCTACCAAGGAACTGGTCTCATTTTCTAATATAAACTTCCCCTCGATCCTGGTTTCCAACTAAGGAACTGGTCTTAGTTTCTGATATAAACTTCTCCTCGATCCTGGTTTCCTACCAAGGAACTGGTCTCAGTTTCTGATATAAACTTCCCCTCGATCCTGGTTTCCTACCAAGGAACTGGTCTCAGTTTCTGATATAAACTTCCCCTTGATCCTGGTTTCCTACCAAGGAATTGGTCTCAGTTTCTTTTGTCAATAAACTTTCTTGACAAGGGACGCTGTTCGTAGTGGTTTTCCTCAAACTTCTCGTCGACTTTTCCTGGGAGATGGCATTTGATGGAAAAACTTTTGATGTCAGACTTGCTGGGGAAACCCATTCTTCTGAGCTGTAGAGGTGCACAAACTTCTCTGTGGGAGACGTCATTTGTTGACTCTACTAGGGAAAACGAGTCTCTTGAGAGACTGTTTCCTGCTTGGGGATATTACATCATATAATTCCTCGAGATCTTCTCGGAGGAATGCCATGTGATGCAATCCAATCCTGAGGTACTGATGACCTTTTTTGTCAGCAAATTTTCTGAAGGAAAACTGTTATATTGCCGAATCCTTGATTAAGAGGCTTTCTCTAGGGATCTTCCTCAATTCGGGAAAGCGAAAATATCATCTTCAATGGTGAAGAGTGACATTTGTCGAAAGCTCTCTGGCTTTTCAGAGGTTCAAGTTATCAAAGTGGTCAAAGAACCACCTTCAATTCAGAAATGAACTGGAGGAGAGGTTGTTCAGACACGACGTTTCCTGACAAGGAAAGAACTGGCAATTAGATTGATATGAGGACTTTACCACTTAGGGATAAGACTGACCAGAGTGACAGTAATGCAATATGAATATGAGTATGAATCAATAAGGCATGATGTATGTATGTTTATGCTGACAAAACTGACGCGACATACAGACTAATAGATGAACACGACTGGATACTCGGCCACGGCGGGGAATGAAAAGTATCACTGGTTCAAAATATCAATCCTGCCTTGCTTAAGAAAGGCGGTTCCTGTGGGGAGAAAAAATTGCTCAATTGGTCTTAAGAGGTACGAACTCTGCCGGGGATATCAGATGGGACATTACATCTGACACAGTTGATCCTTCATTCAGGTGTACTGGTTTAGAAGAAGTACTTTGATTCTGCACTTTGAGGTTCTATTACTTATGGATAAGCGATCGATGTTCTTTTGATGTTCAACAGTCAAAAGAATTGCCATCTTTATTTTAAAAGCAGAAAAAATTTTACAAGTAAATTCATTTTTGTTTTATTTCAAGAATCTTTGATAATATTAAAATGTCGTTCTATAAAGCTAAAACAAATAAGAATTGCAAACAAAAGCACTAGGGCTCAAATTTTATTGATAGGATGGAAATCAGCCAAACGCGTGATTCCATGGAGTATTTACAAAGTTAGAAAAAGGTAATTTAAGGGAAGAGGGCTACATTGAAACATAACGACCGCTATCCTTCTACCAACTTTGAATTCGGGACATCCTGAGCTTCTGTCGAAGATGACCTTGACTGGAGTTTTCTTGACGGATGGTGTAACTGCCGCTGAGGGATTTGCCCCTTTGTTGGACGTAGTTACTTACCACTAATCCCTAATTTTTGCCTGGATTGTACTTTGAGGTTTCCAATCCATCGGGATGATTTTTCCTTATGTCTCTAATTTTTGCGTGGATCGCCCTTTCAGGTTTTCAATCCACCGAGACGATTTTTTTTTAATTTAGGCGAAGTATTTCTTGACTACGCTAACATTTGTGGGGTAGGCAAATTCCTCTCCGTCCATGATTGCAAGTCTCAGGGCACCGCCTGAGAAAGCTTTCTTGACCACATAGGGGCTGTCATAGTTCAGAGTCCACTTGCCCCGAGAATCAGTGAGGAATGATTGTATCTTTTTGAGCACGAGGTCTCCTTTCCTGAAAACTCGAGGTCGAAACTTTTTGTCAAATGTTTTCTTCATTCTTTGCTGATACAACTGACTATGGCATAGTGCTGTTATTCGCTTTTCCTGGATCAAATTCAGTTCATTGTGTCGACTTTGACACCATTCAGCTTCTGTTAACTTAGCTTCCATCAATACCCGGATTGATGGGATCTCGACTTCTATGGGGAGCACTTCCTCCATGCCATATACTAGAGAGAAAGGGGTTGCCCCTATTGAAGTGCGGACAGATATGCGATAACTGTGAAGAGCAAAGGGTAGCACCTCGTGCCAATCTTTGTAGGTTACAACCAACTTTTGAACAATCTTCTTGATGTTCTTGTTAGTTGCTTCTATCGCTCCGTTCATCTTAGGTCGGTAGGGAGATGAGTTATAGTGTTCAATTTTGAACTCGACGCACAATTCTTTCATCATCTTGTTGTTCAAGTACACAGCCCATTGAGTCTTCCAAGACTGTTAAATAGATGATCAGCAGTTTTCCTTCCACTGGAGGTGATAGAATCGGTGGATTCAACAGGTACTCCTTGATACTGTCGAAGGCAGTTTAGCAGTCTTCTATCCAAACGTAGTCCTGATTCTTTTTTAGTAATTTGAAGACCGGCGCACAAGTCACGGTCATGAGGAATATAAATCTGTAAATGTAGTTCAGACATCCCAGGAATCCCCTGACTTGTTTCTCAGTTTTTGGAGAAGGCATTTCTTGAATGGCCTTGACCTTGTCAGGATCAACCTCAATTCCTTTCTGGCTGACGATGAACGCTAGCAGTTTCCCTAAACGAACACCGAATGTGCACTTATTGGGATTCAAGCGGAGTTTGTACTTTCTCAGACCATCGAATAGCTTTGACAGGTGGGTCACATGCTCCTCTTCTGTTTTAGATTTTGCAATCATATAATCGATATATACTTCTATTTCTTTGTGTATCACGTCATGAAAAAGAGTAGTCATGGCCCTTTGATAGGTTGCCCCGACGTTCTTCAAACTGAACGACATTACCTTATAACAAACGGTACCCCATGGGGTAATGAATGAAGTTTTTTCCATATCTTTCGGCGCCATTTTTATCTAATTATAGCCCGAGAATCCATCCAAGAAGGAGAAAACTTTGAACATTCCTGTACTGTCTACCAGCATGTCAATGTGCAGTAAGGGAAAGTCATCCTTCGGACTGGCTTTGTTTAGATCCCTGTAGTCTACACACATTCTGACATTTCCATCCTTTTTCGTAATGGGTACTATGTTGGCTAACCATTGAGGATATTCCAATGTGGCGAGAAAACCCGCGTCAATCTATTTCTATACTTCCTCCTTTATTTTGATGGCCATGTCTGGGTGAGGACGTCTCAACATCTATTTTACTGGCGGACATTCTGATATCAACGGTAGATAATGTTCCACGATGCTGGTATCCAACCCTGACATGTCCTGATAGGACCAAGCGAATACATCGAGAAACTCTTTGAGAAGCTTTGTCAAACTTTCTTTGACAGTTGGACTGAGCTGTGCCCCAATCTTGACCTCTTTTATCTCCTTCTCTGAACCCAAGTTAACTGTTTCCAACTGCTCTTTGTAATGTTCGATGGACCTTTCCTCTTGTCTGAGTAATCGGGAGATCTCCTCTGAAATTTCTTTGTCATCTTCTTCACCCTCAAATATCGGGAATTCAAAGTTGGGAGAAGGCATTGGATCATATGTTTCAATGGGGTTTAAAATAAGAAATCTGCATGACGTGATGATTGTTTTTTAGAAGAGATAGAGAAAATGCAAGAGTGTGTGCAGTGTAAATTTTTTTGGAAAACTGCTTGTTTTTATTATTTGTTGTTTTTTAGGATTACCATTTTCTGAAAAAGCGAAAAGTGAAAACAACAATAAATTCGGAAATTATAGAACGACGTTATTTTATTTATGATTTAGTCGATTCTTGAAACTACAGCCCTATAAAACAAAACTCAGTAGCTTTGGGCGAAGCGAAGAGGTATTTACAGAAAAGTCAGCCCTATCAAAACATTCGTTTCACCTGGGCAGGGTGAAAGGTTATGATAAAGACGGCAATTACTTAGACTTATGAACGATCTTCAGAACATCGACTGCAACCCATTGGCGGTGAACTCCTCGATGAGTCACAAAGTCTGGTACCTTCCTTGATTTGTCTCTAGAAATAACATTGATTTCTAGTGGAGTAGGATCATTAGAATCTGTCTCCCAGGCAGAGTTGTCATAAGAGGATTCCTCAGTTGTATTTTACATAGTATTTGTGCTCTCAGGTAAATCTCCCCATCCACTTGGCTGGATGTCCTCGAGCCTAATACGAGAGCTTTCCGGAGCGGTATACTTGACCATGAAGTCGTATCTACCACTTGGTTGCCCTAAGGTGTCACACACTTCTTTGGAACTGGAGTAGTCATCTCTCTCGATGACGTTGACCTCGGGAAAAGCGTAGTTAATGAATTCTAGTCTGGCAAGCTTTGCCAATTCATTGTTGTGCTGGATGTTTTCTGAATGCCCTAAGTAATGATCCCGTGATTTTGTGGGGACGCATGTATTCTTTTCAATGATGCTCAGCTGATATACATCATTGTGCTGACTCTTTTGCCCCAACTCTCCTGGGTAAGGCTGCCAGATAGACATGCCATCCATTGGGCCATAATAGTCGTGGTCAAAGTTGTATTTCATCCGAGTGTCCTCCTCTAATGAGTTTGGTGGAGCACGACATCTTTCTGGATCACAATCTTCGTATATCATTTCGACGTCTGACCTTGGTATAAATCTCGGACTCTGTGCCGGAAAGCAAAATGGTGTAGGCACCTCTTCCTAAGATATATAATCATCCTCGTTAAGATAGGACTTCTATGCCTTATCTGTGTCAGAGGAATATCCCTCGTTGATGGTATGTACTTCTTGAGACACTGGGTGATGGAAACCTCCACTATGGAAGAAGTTATGAATGGGATAAAGACTTTCATCATTAGTAGCTGTCTGGGTACAGGTTGCAGAAAAACCAAGACCCTTCTTTGTTTTATTATCAGTAGGAATGACAAGCTGTCCCCATCCCTTTGCATTGTTTCTTTTGATCACCTCGAGAGCATCTTTGTACGAGGAGATCAATGTTCCTTTCTCTAATTGATTCTTATTGCTTACCGAAAGTGCCTGGATCCAAGTGAAAAATGGCCCTACATTTGGAAAAAAGTGAAGGAAGATTCTGACTTAGTGAAAATTTCACTAAGTGTTGGAAAAAAGTGACATTTTCACTTTTTGTGATTTTGATCATTCCATAACTTAATATCCATGAGGAATTGGAATGAGTTGTGTTTGAAGCTTTTGTAGAGGGCCATGAAAGCTACAAATCCAACATTGGATGGGGAAAAATGACCTTGTGGTTTAGGAGTTATGATCCTCCAAAGTTGGTACCCTTGCCACTTTATTCCATAACTTAGAAAATTTCTAAGTTTTTTATGGTTACCCCTTTTACAAGTTATCCCACTTTTTTTGATTTTTCTTGATGAATGATGATTCCAATCATACATTAACATCATTTTAGGGTCAAAGAACCATAATTGTGAAAAATCTCAAAAAGTCAAAGTTGACTTTTGTGCACAGTTGACTTTTTGTCAAATGAATTCCAAACTGTGCAATCCTCTTTGAAATCAAGTCCTTGACCTAAATCAAACTTGATGGATTGATTTCATATGTGTTATAGGGTGTATTGAATCATGTCCCAAGGTTTGGGAGCATGCCTGGGTCAAAAGTCAAAGGCACAGTTGACTTTTCCCTTAAAACCCTAATTGTGGATTTGATGAATTTGAAACTTGTGAATCAAGCTTCTGGGATTAATCCATTGTTGTAAATGGATCAATGTAGTTTATTGGAGACCCTCAAATCCTCTCTTGAGGTCTTGGCTCATGTCTTGTCCCAAAAGTCAACTTAGGGGTGAATTAGGTCAAGAAACCCTAATTCCTGATTTTAGATGAATGCATCCCCTGAGGCTAAATTGACTTGATGATGGGGTCCATAAGGTTCCTTGAAGTACTTTAGGGTATAATTTGAAGCATTGGCACATGCCCAAAGGAAAATTCCCATCTGGAGGCCCTGGTCGATCAAAACCCTAATTAGGTGACACTGGCGATCTTGAGGCTTAATCCACTTGGAATGCTGCAGCTTTGTGCTTGATTCCTTGGTGTGGGAGTCCTCTTGATCCATGGTGGATGTTTGAGAGGTTTATACAAGTTGAAGATCATGTCATTCCTTGATTGATCCTTGTTCTAAGAGCTCTGAGAGGGCTTGAAACCCTAATTTTGATTGTAGTGAGTGCTCAACAACCCTTGAGGAGATTGATGAGGCACCAAGGTACATCCATATTGTGCTGATGATTTGTACAATGATGGGAAATCTTAGTGGTCAAAATTTGGGGTATGACAGATGCTCCTATTTAATCTTCTTGGACCCGAAGGTATGAATGGGGAAGGTATTCGGGCATTCGGGGTGCAAGATGATTAAATATCGGAATACCCAAAATTTTGATGGTGGTTATGAATGGTAGCTTACACATTCATCTTCTTTTGCTAAGCAATGATGCTTAGAAAAGGTAACCTTCCCCTCGATCCTAGTTTTCTACCAAGGAATTAGTCTCGGTTTCTGAAATGAACTTCCCCTCGATCCTGGTTTCCTACCAAGGATCTGGTCTTAGTTTCTTTTGTAAACTTCCCCTCGGTCCTGGTTTCCTACCTAGGATCTAGTCTTAGTTTCTTTTGTAAACTTCCCCTCGATCCTGGTTTCCTACCAAGGAACTGGTCTCAGTTTCTGAACTAAACTTCCCCTCGATCCTGGTTTCCTACCAAGGAACTGGTCTTAGTTTCTTTTGTCGATAAACTTTCTTGACAAGGGACGCTATTAGTAGCGGTTTTCCACAAAATTCTCGCCGAATTTTCATGGGGGAGATGCTATTTGACGGAAAAATATTTGATGTCAGAGTTGCTGGGGAACCCAGTCGTCTGAGTGGTAGAGGTGCACAAACTTCTCTGTTTGGAGAGGCCATTTGTCGACTCTACAGGGGAAAATGAGTCTTTTGAGAGACTGTTTTCTCTTGGGGTATTACATCATACTTTTCTACGAAATCTTCTCGAAGAAATGCCATACAAGGTATCCCAATTTTGAGGTACCGATGACCTTTTCGTCAGCAAAATTTTTTTGGAGAAAAACTGTTGTATTGCCGAATCTTTGGTTAAGAGGCTTTCTCTGGGGATCTTCTTTAATCCGGGAAAGCAAAGACATCATCTTCAATGGCGAAGAGTGACGTTGTCGAAGGCTCTCTGGCTTTTCAGAGGTTTAAGTTATCAAAGTGGTCAAGGAACCACCTTCAATCCAGATATAAACTGGAGGAGAGATCGTTTAGATGAGTCGTTTCCTGATGAGGAAAGAACTGACAACTCGTTTGAGAGGACTTCTATCACTAGGGTGATAGTGATGCAATATGAATGTGAATGTAAATTAATAATGCATGATGTATGTATGTTTATGCTGACAAAACTGACACAACATACAGACTAACAGATGAACACGGCTCGATACTCAACCACAACGGGAGATGAAAAGTATCGCTGGTTCAAGATAGCAATTCCGCCTTGCTTAGGAGAGATAGTCCCCGTCGGGGAACTATGTTGGTCGGGCTTAGGAGGTAAGAACTCTGCTGGGGGGTGTCAGATGAAATATGGTTTCTGACACAGTTGATCCTCCATTCAGGTGTACAGGTTTAGAAGGCGTGCTTTGATCTGCACTTCGAAACTCGACTACTTCTAGGGAGGCGATCGATGTTCTTTCGATGTTCAACAGTCAAAAGAAATTACCATCCTTATTTTGAAAAGCAGAAAAAGTTTTAACAAGTAAATTCGTTTTTCTTTTATTTCAAGAATTGTTAATCATATTAGAATGTCGTTTTGTAAAGCTAAAACAAATGAGCATTATAAACAAAGCACCAGGGCTCAAATTTTATTGATAGGATGGAAATCAGCCAAACGCGTGATTCCATGGGGTATTTACAAAGTTAGAAAATGGTAATTTAAGGGAAAAGGGCTACATTGAAACATGATGACCGATATCCTCCTACCAACTTTGAATTCTGGACATCCTGAGCTTTTGTCGAAGATGACCTTGACTGGAGCTTTTTTGATGGATGGCGTGACTGCTGCTGAGCTAAACTGATCAGACGTAGTTATTTACCATTAATCCCTAACTTTTGCCTGGATTGTACTTGGAGATTTCCAATCCACCGGGATAATTTTGATTATGTCTCTAATTTTTTCCTGGACCGCCCTTTCGGGTTTTCAATCCACCGAGACGTTCTTTTTCTTTTTTTTTTCTTTTAGTTTAGGCGAAGTATTTATTGACTACATCAACATTCGCGGGGTAGGCAAATTCCTCTCCGTTCATGATTGTAAGTCTCAGGGCACCGCCTGAGAAAGTTTTCTTGACCACATAGGGGCTGTCATAATTCGGAGTCCATTTGCCCCGGGAATCAGTGAGGAATGATTGTATCTTCTTGAGCACAAGGTCTCCTTTCCTAAAGACGCGAGGTCGGACCTTTTTGTCAAACGCCATTTTCACCCTTTGCTAATACAACTGACCATGGCATAATGCTGTTATTCACTTCTCTTCGATCAGATTCAGCTCGTCGTGTCGACTTTGACACCATTCAACTTCTGTTAGCTTAGCTTCCATCAATACCGGGATTGATGGGATCTATACTTCTATGGGAAGCACTGCTTCCATGCCATATACTAGAGAGAAAGGGGTCGCCCCTGTTGAAGTGCGGACAGATGTGCGATAACCGTGAAGGGCAAAGGGTAACATCTCATGCCAATCTTTGTAGGTTACAACCATCTTTTGAACGATCCTCTTGATGTTCTTGTTATCCGCTTCTACCGCTCCGTTCATCTTGGGTCGGTAGGGAGATGAGTTAGGGTGTTCGATCTTGAACTCATCGCTCAACTCTTTCATCATCTTGTTGTTCAAGTTAGATCTATTATCGGTAATGATCCGGCTTGGAACACCATAATGGCAGATGAGATTGTTTTTGATAAATTGGACCACCACTTGTCAGGTTACATTGGCGTATGAGGCTGCTTCGACTCACTTGGTGAAGTAATCGACGGCTACCAGGATGAACCGATGTCTGTTTGAAGCCTTAGGTTCAATCATGCCACTCATGTTGATTCCCCATATGGAAAAAGGCCATGGGGAAGAGAGAACTTTGAGATATCTTGGCGGTACATGAATTTTTTCGGAGTATATCTGACACTTGTGACACTTCCTCATGTACTTGTAGCAGTCGGATTCCATTGTCAACCAATAGTACCCTGCTCTTAGAATTTTTCTCGCCATTGTGTGTCCATTGGCATGAGTTCCAAAGGATCCTTCATGAATTTCTTTTATCAGCATGTTTGCTTCTGGTCTTTCTACACATTGAAGCAAGACCATGTCAAAGTTTCTCTTATAGAGTGTATCACCGCTCAGGAAGAAGCTGGTTGCCATTCTTCTGAAGGTCTTTCTATATTTCCTGGATGCCCCAAGTGGGTACTCTTGTTTGTGAAGGAAGCATTTGATATCGTAATACCAAGGTTTGCCGTCTATAACTGCTTCGATCGTGAAGATGTAAGCGGGCCTTTCTAGGCGCATTATGTCGATCTTAGGCAAGTCATTCCATTGACCTACACTAATCATGGAAGAGAGAGTGGCTAATGCACCAGCCATGTGATTCTCCTCACGAGGGATGTGATGAAACTCGATTCTATTGAAGAAGGGTAACAACCTTCTTGCGTAGTCTTTGTAAGGAATCAATCCTGATTAGTATGTGTTCCAATCACCTTTGATCTGATTGATAACCAGAGCTGAGTCGCCATAAACATCTAAGTTCTTGATCCTTAAGTCGATTGCTTCTTTGAGACCCATGATACAAGCTTCGTATTTGGCCTCGTTGTTTATGCACTTGAATGTCAGCCTGGCGGTGAAAGGAATATGGGTACCCTGAGGTGTTATGATGATTGTCCCAATTTCGTTTCAATAATGATTGACAGCTCCGTCAAATATTAGTCCCCATTGGGAACCTGGTTCTGGCCCTTCACTGGGTAGTGGTTCGTCGCAGTCTTTAATTTTTAGATACTTGAAATCTTCATTTGGGAAGTCAAATCCGACTGATTCCTGATCATCAATCGGTTGATGAGCCAAATGATCGGCTAAACGGGCAATCCTTCCCGTGAGAGCAGGCTTTTCAAAGACATACTTGATTGGATCCATTTTAGAGATTAACCAAGTAGTGTGACGAATCATATACTGGCGAAGACGTTTGGCTGCCCAAGCCAGAGCACAACAAGTTTCCTCGAGCATAGTGTAAAGAGTCTCGCATTCGGTGGATTTCTTGTTCAAATAGTAGATGGAAGACTCTTTCCTTTTGGTTTCATCTTGTTGGCCAAGTACACAACCCATTGAGTCTTCCAAGACTGTTAAGTAGATGATCAGTGGTTTTCCTTCCACTAAAGGTGATAGAATGATGGGTTCAACAGGTATTCTTTGATACTGTCAAAGGAAGTTTGGCAGTCTTCTATCCAAACGAAGTCCTGATTATTTTTGAGTAATTTGATGATTGGCGCATATGTCGCGGTCACGAGGAATATAAATCTGGAAATGTAATTCAGACATCCCAGGAATCCCCTGACTTATTTTTCAGTCTTTCGAGAAGGCATTTCTTGAATGGCCTTGACCTTGTCAAGATCAACCTCAATTCCTTTCTGGCTGACGATGAACCCTAAAAGTTTCTCTGAACGGACACCGAAGGTGCACTTGTTGGAATTCAAGCGGAGTTTGTACTTTCTCAATTGATCGAATAGCTTTTACAGGTGGGTCACATGCTCCTCTTCCGTCTTAGATTTGGCAATCATGTCATCGACATATACCTCGATTTCCTTGTGTATCATGTCATGAAACAGAGTAGTCATGGCCCGTTGATAGGTTGCCCCGGCATTCTTCAATCCTAACGGAATTACCTTGTAACAAAAGGTGCCCCATGGGGTGATAAAGGAAGTTTTCTCCATGTCCTTCGACGCCATTTTTATCAGATTATAGCCCGAGAATCCATCCATGAAGGAAAAAACTTTGAACTTTGTTGTACTGTCAACCAGCATGTCAATGTGCGGTAAAGGAAAGTCGTCCTTTGAACTAGCCTTGTTTAGATCCCTGTAGTCTACACACATTCTGACTTTTCTGTCCTTTTTCAAAACTAGCACTATGTTGGCTAGCCATTGAGGATATTCTTATGTGGCGAGGAAACCCGCGTCAATCTATTTCTTGACTTCCTCTTTGATTTTGATGGCCATGTCAGGATGAGTTCTTCTCAACCTCTGTTTTACTGGCAGACATTCTGGTCTTAACGGTAGATGATGTTCCACGATGCTGGTATCCAACCCTGGCATATCCTGATAGGACCAAGCGAATACATCGGGAAACTCTTTGAGAAGCTTTGTCAAATCCTCTTTGACAATTGGACTGAGCAGTGCCCCAATTCTGATCTCTTTTCTCTCTTTTTCCGAACCCAAGTTGACTGTTTCCAATGGCTCCTTGTGAGGTTCAATGGACCTTTCCTCTTGTCTGAGTAATCGGGAGATCTCTTCCGAAATTTTGTCGTCATCTTCTTCTTCAGCCTCAAATACCGGGAATTCAAAGTTGTGAGAAGGCATCGGATCGTATGTTTCAACGGGGTTTAAAACAAGCAATCTGCATGACGTGATGATTTGTGTTTAGAAGAGATAGAGAAAATGCAAGAGTGTGTGCAGTGTTTTTTTTACTGTTTGTTTTTATTATTGGTTTTGTTTTTTAGGATTACCATTTTCTGGAAAAGCAAAAAGAGAAAACAACAATTAATGCGGAAATTACAGAACGACGTTATTTTATTTATGATTTAGTCGATTCTTGAAACTACAGCCCTATAAAACAAAACTCTGTCGCTTTGGGCGAAGCGAAGAGGGATATTTATAAAAGTGAGCCCTATCAAAACATTCGTTTCACCTGGGCAGGGTGAAAGGTTAAGATAAAGACGACGATTACTTTGAATAATGAACAATCTTTGGAACGTTGACTACAACCCATTGGCGGCGAACTCCTCGGTGAATCACAAATTTTGGCACCTTCCTCAATTTGTCTTCAGAAATAACATTGATTTCTGGTCGAGCAGGATCATTGGAATTTGTCTCCCAGGCAGAGTTGTCGTAGGAGGATTCCTCAGTTGGATTTTGCATAGTATTTGTGCTCTCAGGTATATCCTCCCATCCAGTTGGCTGGATATCTTAAAACCTGATACGAGAGCTTTCAGGAGCGGTGTACTTTACCATGAAGTCAAATTTTTCACTTGGTTGACCCTTCTTTGTTTTATTGTTAGTAGGAATGACAAGTTGTCCACATCCCTTCGCGCTGTTACTCTCGATTACTTTGAGAGCATCTTGATATGAGGAAATCGATGTTCCTTTCTCTAATTGATTTTCATTGCTCACCGAAAGTGCTTGGAATTGAGTTCCGACAACCTCCTCGGGTTCCACACAAGTGGAAAATGAAAGGTTACTCACGATCAAGGCCTGTTCTCCGCAAACTGTGACGAGGTGGTCTTTTTTAACAAACTTTAGCTTCTGGTGAAGTGTCGAAGTGACTGCCCCAACCTGGTGTATCCAAGGTCTTCCTAATAAACAACTGTGCATTGCCCGGATGTCCATGACCTGGAAAGTGAATTGGAAAGTGTGAGGACCGATAGTTATGGGAAGGTCGACTTTGCCGATACCTGTTTTCCGAGATCCGTCAAAGGCTTTGACGACGACCTCACTGACTCTCATCGGAGATCCTTTGAATGATAGTTACATCAGAGTGGACTTCATATGACGTTGAGAGTCGATCTGGTGTCTACCAGTACGCTGGCTAAAGCATCGTCCTGGCAGTTAACTGTGATATTGAGCGCCATGTTGTGGCTTTTGCCTTCTTCTGGGAATTCCTCATCACTGGATCCCAAGTTGTTGCAGGAAGTGATGTTAGAGATGATGCTATCGAATTGTCGTGTTGACACGTCCTGTTCCAAGACTTTCTGTAGAGCCTCTCTGTAGGCTTCGGAACTGAGTAAAAGTGATAGCACAAAGATCTTTGAAGGAGTTTGTAACAGTTGATCAACAATGTTGTATTCACTCCTTTGGATGAGCTTCAGCATCTCATCGGCGTTCTTTGAAAGGCCGGGATCACTGGATTGACCGGAGGGTGGATTAGGAACTTTTGTTTGAGGTTTCTTTTCTCTTTTGGGTTCTCTAACTCCTCTGTTGAAGATTCTACCGCTCCGTGTTACTCGACTGATGTCTGCAATATTCACGAAGAAGGGTAATGGAATTTCCTTCCCATTCTTAAATGTTGTTGCACCGTATTTGTAAGGGATAGCCTTAGTTGATTTATACGATCGTGGTCCTGGTAGATAGATAACTACAGGAGCCTTCTGATTTTTCTGACTGTCGTTAGTAACTTCAATCAATTCCTGGTTAGGAAATTTCGATTCATCAAGTAAAGGGATGATGGTACAAACATCTTTGGTCCTTTCACGATCAGAAATTAGGATAACATCTTTGATTTGATCAGCGAAATAGTTGGGCGTCCAGTTGACGGACCCCTAAACTGAATATGGTTGAATCTCTCTGCGGTTCAACTGAGTCTGAAGGGCTGCTCGCACGAGGTAGCATCCTTGATTATTTTCCGAGCACACTCTACAGCGCTCGTAGTTATGTGGTGGTACCTGGCCACGTCCGCGTTGAATACAATGTAACCTTAACATATCTGTTTTCGTAGATCGGACATCCTGACTCTGATGCCGAGTAGGGCTCCCATTAACCACACAGATTTGTTGCGTGTCTTCATCCATATAAATCGGAGGACACCAGTTGTTTAACAAGTGTTGCAAAATTCTTTGAACGAGGCGGCACCCTTGGTTACTCTAACAACATACTTTACAGCTCAAATAATCATGTGAAGTGAGAAAACGGAGTTGGACCTGCTTGGCGTGTAACTCACCAAGCTGGTATTCATCAAACAAATATCGAAGATTTGAACCATGTTAATCTGATAGGGATTTCTATCATGGTAGTCATGGATCCATCCAAGATCCATCTGACGCTGGAGGGCCTCTTGTACAAAAGAGCATCCTTGTTTGTTTACCGAGCAAGTCAGATAGGAATTGTAATCATGCCATGGCAGATTATGATACTGGCTTTACCTTGAGTGCATTGCCACTAAATTAACCTTCATTGCACGGATGTCGTGGTTCTGAACGACGTTGGAATTCGTATAAGTCATGTTAACTCCACGAACTTGGTGTTCCTGGATCCATCCAAGATCCAATTGTTCCTGTAGAGCTGATTGCACCACAGAACATGCCTGATTGTTTTTAGAGCAGATATCACACTAGTGATAATTATGAGGTGGCACATGGCCATATCCACTCTGTCTATAATGCATCTTGACCAAATTGGCCCTCAATAAGAGTACATCGTGAGTTTGATAGCTGTCGTTGGACTCTCCCTCTATCAAATTGACTTCAGCTTTCTCATGTTGAGGCAGCGGGTTTGTAAGAACACTCGGATTCGTATATTTGAAAGATAAGACCCCGCTCCAAACAAGCTTTTGCACGTCAGATTTAAAACCGAGACAGTTTTCTATGTTATGCCCTGGTCCTCCTTGGTGGTAAGGGCAAGTCTGATCCGCTTTAAACCAAAAAGGGGGATTTTCTAGTATGGTAAGAGGAGCCCTGGTTTGGATATGCCCCTTGACCAATAAGAGTGGAAACATTTATGGGTACAACACCGGTATAGGGTCGAACCTTGGTGGTCGCGTAGTGCGGTTGTTGTTGTACGGAGGACGAGTCTGCTGAAGAGGTTGTTGTGTCCTTTGCTGATATTGTTGTTGAATCAGTTGGATTTGAGCAACCTGAGGTTGATACATAGGAACAGGCGCAGAGTTGATAGTAGGAGTTACAACTGCTACCGGTTGGTATCGTCGCCTTTGCTTTCCGAGAGAGATAGTCCCAATATCTTGCTCCTTTTTCTTAGGGAGAGCACTACCGTATCGTTTCGTACTACTTGATGGTCCAACATCTTTTACTAAACGTCCTTCTCGGACGGCTTCCTCAAGACGAACTCCCATGTCCACCATCTCGGTGAAGTCACTGGGCGCACTGGCGACTATTCTGTCATAGTAAAATGAGCTTAAGGTTTTCAAAAAGATTTTTATCATCTCTTTTTCCTCCAGGGGTGGAGAAATCTGGGCGGCAATTTCACGCCATTTCTGAGCGTACTCCTTAAAGGTTTCCTTGTCCTTTTGTGACATTGATCTGAGTTGATCTCTGTCCGGTGCCATGTCCAGATTGTATTTATATTGTTGAACGAAGGCAGCGCCAAGATCTCTGAATGTGCCGATCGTGGCGCGGTATAAACCCATGTACCATTTGAGTGCGACACCCGTTAAACTATCATGGAAATAATGGATCAGTAGCTCCTGGTTCTTTGTCTGAGCTGACATTCGCCGAGCGTACATCACCAAATGGCTCTGAGGGCAAGAGTTACCCTTGTATTTTTCAAAGTCGGGTACCTAGAACTTGTGCGGGACTTTCACATTAGGGACCAAGCAGAGGTCCACGGCGTCCTTTCCAAATAAATCCTGACCGCGAAGGGCTTGCAGTTCTTTCTGCATTTCCAGGAATTGTTCCTGGAACTCATTCATTCTGTTGAACATGCTGTTGTTTCCACCAGAAGGTATCTGGGAAATCTGTCCTTCTGGGACAGTGTGTACCACGGGCGGTGGTATAGTCATTACGACCGAGACTCTCGTTATCTCCTGAAGTTTGTAAACTTCAGGAGTTGCTGTCATGCCCTTGGCATCTTCTCTTTCCCAAAGTTTGTAACCCTCAGGCCCAGCGGCTCCTGCTGCGGTTCTCGGATCCTCAGTGATCGGCGGAACATATCCTTCCGGGATATAGTTGAGTGGCATGCAATGATTATATTAATTATACTTTTTTTTATTTATTCAAAGTAAACTTCGACAATTAGATTGCTAATATCAAATAGTGGGGAAACCCCGTTTTATTGAATTCAACGGATTGCAGAAATGGAAATACAGTAATTTACATAGTGCTGCGAAAGGAAATCTAAGCTAATGGGTCCTGAGCCCTCTCTGAGGAGAGCTCAGGTGCTGGTTCTGGTACTTTCCATTTCTTCGACCGGGGCTCTTGACCCGTTTTTGGGTTATCATTCCTTTGCTAAGTGAAAGGAGCGAGTAAACTCCTCTGGTCATCCTGATTCTCTACAGCATGTTGCTCTAAAATTTCAATCAGAGCATCTTTTTCTCTTAACAACTGCTGTATTTTCTTGCACTCTACATTGAATACGGTACTTGTTCCTCCAAGACCTCTTCTCCTGCTGAACTTTTTTGAGAGTAACCTGAAGTTTTTCCGTATCAGACATAAAATAAAGGACAAAGCCCCTTAAGGGAAGAACTTCCTGACGAGGGTAAGGCATCCTCAGCTTGAGAGCACTAGTTTGTACCCAGTGGAGATAAGGCTCCACTGAGATGCAATCTGATTTTCCTAGAGACTCTCTTCCTTTCCTGCGAATGTGTTTCCAGGTTTGCCCTATTTCTGTCTTTAGTGATCAGTCGTTTTCTCCTTCCTTGAAGAAAAGACCTTCCAGATGAGCATTACGCGGGACATGCCTCATTGGGTATCCGAATTGACGATGAACTAAAATTGGATGATAATTGATTCCTCCCTTAGTTCCTATAAGGGGTACATTTGGGAAATTTCCACAATGGTCAATGATTCTGATCCCGTCATAGATTTGATTGTACCAATCGATGTCAGTGTTGGTAAGAGACATGATTATCTGCGACCAACATAATTATTCTTTTGATCCCAAAATGCAGCAGACTTGGGCAAGTAGGAAGTGAACCATTTGTATAGCAGGGGTACACAACACATGATCATTCCTCTGCTATACAAATTCCTTAAGTGTACCAAATGATAAGAATCTGCGAGAAAAGTCGTTACATGGTTTCCAATCAGGAAAATCTTAATGGCGTTGATATCTATAAAGTTATAAATGTTGGGAAACAAGAATAACTCGTAGGTGAGCAAAACTAAGATGCTCTCGAAAGCGGCCACGTTCTCTATACTAGCAAAGTATAGGGCTTTCTTTGTCAAGTACTGGGCTGGCAAACCTCAGATGCCACCCTTAGTGGTCATGTGAGTCCTGACTTCTGATTCGTCCAAATAAATTTCTCGTGCAATGGTTTGATCCTTTGGAATTTCTTCCAGTCCAGAAAATGGAGCTTGATCAGTAATATGCAGATCAGTCAGGTGAGAGTATTCCTCCAGCATTGGTGCTAGTTGATAATCTGGGAATGTGAAACAGTGATAGACCGGATCGTAGAACTGGATTAACATGGACAGGATTCCTTCAATTACGTGATCCAATAGATACAGTAGTCCTCCATACTTGGCTCTGAAAGCCTCGTGGTTGGTGATCATCCTTGCCAGACCTCTTAAATCCTCTAGTTTTGGAATCTTGAAGGTGTACTTATGAGTTTTCCTTCTACCGAAATCCATTAGTTCAATCTCCTTTCTCTGACATTTACAATCATAGTCTTAGTTTAATTTGAAAAAGAGAGACTAGAAGAGAAGATTTTTTTTTGTTTTAATGTTTTTTAAATGAATGTATGAATGCAGCACACAAAAACATAGAAAAAACATGGGGTCAAAGGGTCGGTGTCCGCAAAATCATTGACCCCTCTTGGGATGACAACAGCAAGCGGATCGCCAGTGAGCTGAAGTATCTTAGAGTGATCTCAAATGAGGGTAGTATCGCATGCCAACTATTTCTGATAGCTTCCGCACTACAAAATGGTTTAATCCTACTAAAAACCTCAGCTTCTCAGATAACCCAGTCGACCACACTACTTTCAACAACCGAAGTCATATAGGCAATGTATCTGTAAAGCGAGTCTCCACTGAGTTTGATGGTCGATCGAGGACTCTTAACTGGGATTCATTCCCCACAAGATTACCCGCATTGCCATCATCTATCTTAGGTGTATACTTAATCTTTCCACATGCGACATCACACGCATTCCCATTAGCAGAAAAATAAACACAGATATCAATTAGGAAAAGCAGTATATATATTTGTCTTAAACATCCTAGACCTCTAGTCTTATGATCCTATACAGACAATGAGCCCCCAGCAGAGTCGTCATTTCTATGATACTGAATTTAGGGTTTCATCCCCTGGGAAAGCAAAAGGAAGCAGTTCTCCCACTGTGCTCTCCACTCTTCTGTAGCACGATTTTTGTGGTTTCGAATCACTATCACTTTGGTACTACAGTTTAATTCATTTTTTATCCTATTAAGCTGATTAAGGAAGGGAAATAGATGTCTCCAATTAACCCTGCTTGCAAACTGAGGTTAAACAGTCAAAACTGTTAGTTTAAAGATGCTATCAAAATAGGGGGGTTCTCCCTTTGGGTTATTAACTAAAAACAGTGTCTAGGTTATTGGTAGGATGTTAGGACTGATGCTTTTCGATTGATGTATGAAGTTATGGGATTTTGGGTTTTTTGATTAGTATGCTCGCTAAGATTTTTCAATCTTATGCCTACGTATTCCCGTATAATGAAACAGGGAAATCAGAGCGATCGTAGTTCCTCCTATTATATGGGAGGAAAAAGTTGTTTTGGTGTCTTGTTCAAAGCCCAAGACGTGAAGCTAAAGGGAGTATATGTATCTTGTTCAAAGCCCAAGATGTGAAGCTGAAGGGTTTTGGCTTGAGAGAGAATTTGTCATCTCTAAAGAGGAGTGGTTGATGTTTGTATGCTATGGGCAAGGCACAGCTTTGATGCTAACAGGATGATTGACTCAACTGGGGTTTTCCCTATACAAAGCCTAAGAGGAGGCGGGAAGTTTGATTTTTTCGGGGAAAATATTCTTTCTGTCTTGTACAACGCTCAAGACTGAGGCTAAAAGGTTGACTGACTCTACAAGAGAGTCTTTTATACTCAACAAGAGAGTGTTTATGTGTCTTGTACATAGCCCAAGATGGAAGCTAAGAGGGGATTGAATCAATAAGAGAGCCTTTTATACTCAACAAGAGAGTGATTATGTGTCTTGTACAAAGCCCAAGACGGGGGCGAAAAGGGTTGACTCAACAAGAGAATCTTTTATACTCAACAAGAGAGTGTTTTTGTATCTCGTACGAAGCCCGAGATGGAGGCTGAAGAGTGACTCAATAAGAGAGTCCTTTATACTCAACAAGAGAGTGATTTTTATCTCGTACGAAGCCCGAGATAGAGGCTAAAAGGTTGATTGACTCAACAAGAGAGTCCTTTATACTCAACAAGAGAGTAATTTTTGTGTCTTGTACGAAGCCCAAGACGGAGGCTAAAAGGTGACTCAACAAGAGAGTCTGAAATGGTGAGCTCCCCTGGGGAGGATCATTTGTATAAAGCCTGTGCTGGTGACTATTTCAGTTGAGTGACAGGTCCAGTGTGTTGGATAAAAGAGAAAATCAGTTCTTATAAAGAACCATATGTTTGCGCTTGATACGAGGATTAGGGTTATTTCCCATTCTTTAAGGAAATAGGAAATCCCACGGGTATTGAGACTGTCCAAGTCTACGGGTGTTTTGAGAAATCGATTATCAGACAGCAAATAATCTTTGTATAATGCCCAAGAGAAGGTTGGTATGTTAAGGGATGAAGGTCAACCCATTAACTGGTCGGACACTTGACTCAGAAAGATAGCTCTAGCAAATTGATGACTAGGTTCTTTTCCTATACCTGTAGAGGTCTCTGGGTCCTTGTATTAAGCCCAAGAGAAGG
This sequence comes from Lathyrus tuberosus, assembly GCA_022829125.1. Classification (NCBI taxonomy): domain Eukaryota; kingdom Viridiplantae; phylum Streptophyta; class Magnoliopsida; order Fabales; family Fabaceae; genus Lathyrus; species Lathyrus tuberosus. Next base: position 888,555 of record JALAZF010000532.1, on the reverse strand, counting down.
CATGAGAGCTTTTAAGAAGCCGACGGGTCCTTGCACAACGGCCAAGAGGAGGCGGGGATGCTTTTAAGAAGCTTGTGGGTCCCCAAACCCCGAGAAGTTCAAGACAAGCCATTCACCGAGAATAGATCAAGCCAGGAAAGTTTGAGAATTTGGATGAAACTCAAGAGATGGCATTCACGGAGAAAAGATCATCTATGGGGAGTTAGAGTTTCTTTGACAATTTCTAAGAGTGACAGTCTGAGAAAGGGTTCACGAGGAATACTGCCTTTCACGTCTCCATATTGTTTAACCCCAAGAGGAGGGAAGACTGTGTCTGGTATTCCTATGGGGGATCTAGTTTTGTTTTTATTTAAGAGTGACCAACAGGGCTTTACCTAGTGCTAGACGTAGTTGTCGGGTAAAACTCTAAATAACTATACTAGTATTACACAGTGGATATTTGACGAGTATATAAAAGTTTGTGAAAGAAGACTTACAGTGAGCAGCCCCACAATACAGATATATATATGAAAGCAGATAAACACTTACTTGGTTGTAGAGCTTCCATGTTGTTTTGTTAGTTGTTCAACAAAGAAAGCTTTGATAACAATATTATTTTCTAAATCAAAGGAGAAAGTGCTTTGAAAAGATTGTTGGGGCTTACAGCTCAAAGAGAGGCCTAGAGTTTATCAGTGATTGTACTGTTGAAGTTATACACCGGGGCTTATACAAGTGACTGAGGCCCAAAAGGTTTTCTGTACAAAGGGATGGGTCTTACACTCTCTCAAGAGGCCCAATGAGTTTAGAGAAATGGAATGGGTCGGGCTTATAACACGAGGGTAGGCCCAGATGATTTGTTTTTGAACTGGCGATCGCCCCGAGATTTGAAAATACAGTGGGGCTTATACAATGACTGAGGCCCAAAATGGTTTTGTATTTTCAAATGATTGGGTCTTACACTCTCTCAAGAGGCCCAAAGATTTATTTTTTGTACAAATGGTGGGGCTTACAGCTCAAGGAGAGGCCCAAGTTTTGTTTGAAAATGACGATCGTGCCGTTGTTTTAAAATGTACAGAGGGACTTATACAATAAGTGAGGCCTGCAAAGTGGTGTATTTACAAAGGGGATGGGTCTTACACTCTAATAGAGGCCCATGAGTTTTGAAGACGGATAAAGATGGGTCTTATAGCTCAAGCAGAAGCCCAGTTGATTATTTTTTAAAAGGCGATCGCGCCGAGATCTTTGAAATGCCGTGGGTCTTATACAATGACTGAGGCCCAAATCATTTTGGTTTCAAAGAGGGGTTGGGTCTTAGACTCTATTAGAGGCCCAAAGGTGTTTGAAAAAGTTTGATGAAGGTTGAATTAATCAAAACCCTAATTTATTTTCCAAATGTATTTTAATTGAATAAAAATTCAATAAAAATGAACAAAATTGTTAAGCATGTGAAAAACAAATTGTTATCTTGGATTAATGTTTCAAAAATCAAGTATTGACCTACAAAATGATTAGAAATCATTAAAATTTGCAAAATCAAGAAGGAAAAAATATTTTAAATGTCAAAAACAATTAAAATATTAATTCTTTGCAAAAATATCAATTATATGAAATAAATAATATTTTTGGGATTTTTTGGTAAAATAAAATATTTTAACATTTTTGTGAATTATTAAAAAAAGAATCAACTCAAAATCATTAAAACTCAGAGAGAAATTAGTTTTTGAATCAATTAAATAAAATCACAAAATTCAAATATTTGAATTTTTGAAAAAGGGCGCCAAGAACATGGCCAGAAGACGCCTCCCTCTGTTTCTGCAGATTTGCATTTTCTATCCAATCTCACTGAATACTTGATGATATCATGCAATCTACATATCAATCTACTCGTTTTCACCTCACGATCATGTCTATGGTCTTTAATTTCATTTATTTTAAGCATGGAATAAGAAATCAAAGAGAAACCTCAAGAACCCTAAATTCTGCATGAAGTTTCAGAAAGTCCATACATGATTTATACAAAGCAATTGATTGAGGGTAAACACTCTATGCATGATTATGAACATATGGCCAAATTATTGTGCAGCATAAAGTGCATGGATTATAGAATTAGAAGAGCTCATGCTTACCTCTTGCAGCTGGTGATCGTGTTTTGTGTTAGAGGTGTTACAACTAGGTTCCAATGATGTGGATAGCTTCCCTAGGTGCCATGGAGTGTGTATGGATGCTTGGAGTGGATTGAAATGATCTGGAACTTGAGATGGTACCCCAACTGCAAATCTGTCAAGAACTTGAGCAATTGGCTAGTGATTTTGTGATTTCGGTGTTCCAGATGTTATGTGAGTGTTTGGATCACTTCTATGTGATGTTTATGAGGTGTGTGTATGTGTGATTGGTTTGATTGGAATAGCTTTCAAACTCAAAACCCGATAGTGACTTGCCTTAGAAGGCAAAATTGGAAGTGAGAAGGAGATTTTGAGGAAAGCATCTGTTTGATGGCTTTGGGGTACTCAAACTGAACAGAATTGAGCTCTATTTATAGTAGAGCAAGTTTATTTTGCAAGGAATAGTGAATGACAACTGCTGCATAGGTTTGGCCAATGTTGATCAAGGAGAATCCAAGTCTCCTCTAGCCATTTACTAGAGGTTAGGGCACAGGCTGCTGGTTCCCTTGGTCTTGGATAAGTCTTGACTGAATTTAGTTGGACATGGCTCAGTCCATGCCACCTTGGTGCATCCATTGAATGCTCCAAAACAAAATTGGAGTATTGTCCCCTATTTAGGGATTTCTAGGTTTGGCATGGTACTTTCGGTTCCAAAGACTTGGGAGGCTTGGGATCAGATTTTGTTCCTCCTTAGTCTCCCCTTGAGGTGTTCAGATGGATAAGTGTGTTTGTCATTTGCACAAATTTTGCAAATCGAACAAAATGCACAAATCTGCCTTACTTTGACAGTTTTCAGCAAGGCATATTGCCATTGTCATATCTCATGGCTCAAGTGGAATTTGATGGAGTTCTTGGCCATTTTGGAAAGCCCTCATATGATACAACAACTATTTGATCATAGTTGGTTTTGATAATTTTTTGATCCATGTTAAAAATGCCCCTACATTTGGAAAAAAGTGAAGGCAGATTCTGACTTAGTGAAAATTTCACTAAGTGTTGGAAAAAAGTGACATTTTCACTTTTTGTGATTTTGATCATTCCATAACTTAAAATCCATGAGGAAATGGAATGAGTTGTGTTTGAAGCCTTTGTAGAGGGCCATGAGAGCTACAAATCCAACTTTGGATGGGGAAAATGGCCTTGTGGTTTAGGAGTTATGATCCTCCAAAGTTGGTACCCTTGCCACTTTATTCCATAACTTAGAAAATTTCTATGTTTTTTATGGTTACCCCTTTTACAAGTTATCCCACTTTTCTTGATTTTTCTTGATGAATGATGATTCCAATATTACATTAACATCATTTTAGGGGCAAAGAACCATAATTGTGAAAAATCTCAAAAAGTCAAAGTTGACTTTTGTGCACAGTTGACTTTTTGTCAGATGAATTCCAAACTTGCAATCCTCTATGAAATCAAGTCCTTGACCTAAATCAAACTTGATGGATTGATTTCATAGGTGTTATAGGGTGTATTGAATCATGTCCCAAGGTTTGGGAGCATGCCTGGGTCAAAAGTCAAAGGCACAGTTGACTTTTCCCTTAAAACCCTAATTGTTGCTCTGATGAATTTGAAACTTGTGAATCAAGCTTCTTGGATTAATCCATTGTTGCAAATGGATCAATGTAGTTTATTGGAGACCCTCAAATCCTCTCTTGAGATCTTGGCTCATGTCTTGTCCCAAAAGTCAACTTAGGGGTGAATTAGGTCAAGAAACCCTAATTCCTGATTTTAGATATATGCATCCCCTGAGGCTAAATTGACTTGATGTTGGGGTCCATAAGGTTCCTTGAAGTACTTTAGGGTATAATATGAAGCATTGGCTCATGCCCAAAGGAAAATTCCCATCTGGAGGCCCTGGTCGACCAAAACCCTAATTTGGTGACACTGGCGATCTTGAGGCTTAATCCACTTGGAATGTTGCAGCTTTGTGCTTGATTCCTTGGTGTGGGAGTCCTCTTGATCCACGGTGGATGTTTGAGAAGTTTAGACAAGTTGAAGATCATGTCATTCCTTGATTGATCCTTGAAATCCTAATTTTGATTGTAGTGAGTGCTCAACAACCCTTGAAGAGATTGATGAGGCACCAAGGTATATCCATATTGTGCTGATGATTTGCACAATGATGGGAAATCTTAGTGGTCAAAATTTGGGGTATGACATGGTGTACTCAAACTGAGCACAAATGAGCTCTATTTATAGTAAAGCAAGTTTGTTTTGGCTGCAATAGTGAATGGCAACTGCTGGAGAGGTTTGGCAAATGTTGATCAATAGGAATCCATGTCTCCTCTAGCCATTGACTAGATATTAGAGCACAGGCTACTGGTTCCCTAGTTCTTGGATAAGCCTTGACTGAATTCAGTTGGAAAGGGCTCAGTCCATGCCACCTTGGTGCATCCATTAAATGCTCCAAACCAAAATTGGAGTCTTATCCCTCTTTTAGGCATTTCTAGGTTTGGCATGATAATTTTGGTTCCAAAGACTTGGGAGGCTGATGGATCAGTGTTTGTCCCTCCTTGGTGTCCCCCTAAGGTGTTCAAATGGATAAACTTGTTTGTCCTTTGTAAAATTTGCTCAAATCGAGCAAAATGCACAAATCTGCCTTGCCAGGACAGTTTACAGCAAGGCACATTGCCATTGTCATATCTCATGGCTTAAGTGGAGTTTCATGGAGTTCTTGACCATTTTGGAAAGCCCTCATATGATACAACATATGTGTGATCATAGTTTGTCTTGATAATTTTTGGATCCAAGTGAAAAATCCCCCTACTTTTGGAAAAAAAGCAAGACATATTCTGACTTAGTGAAAATTTCACTGTGTGTTGGAAAAAGTGACATTTCATGTTTTCAGCCATTTTGATCACTCCATAACTCAAAATCCATGATGAATTGGAATGAGGTGTAGTTGACACTTTTAAAGTATGCCATGAGAGCTACAAATCCATCTTTGGATCAGCCAAAATGGTTGCTTGGATCTCAAGTTATGATCCTTGGAAGTTGGTACCCTAGCCACTTTGTTCCATAACTTAGAAAATTTCTAATTTTTTTTATGGTTACCCTTTTTACAAGTTATCCCACTTTTCTTGATTTTTCTTGATGAATGATGATTCCAATCACACATTAACATCATTTTAGGGTCAAAGAACCATAATTTTGAAAAATCTCAAAAAGTCAAAGTTGACTTTTATGCACAGTTGACTTTTTGTCAGATGAACTCCAAATTGTGCGATCCTTTATGAAATCAAGTCCTTGACCTAAATCAAACTTGATGGACATGTTCCATGGGTGTTATAGGGTGTATAGAATCATGCCCCAAGGTTTGGGAGCATGCCTGGGTCAAAAGTCAAAGGAACAGTTGGCTTTTCCCATGAAACCCTAATTGTGGTTCTGATGAATTTGAAACTTATTGATCAAGCTTGTTGGATCAATACATTGTTGCAAATGGATCAATGTGGTTTATTAGAGACCCTCAAATCATGTCTTGAGGCATGGGCTCATGTTTTGTCCCAAAAGTCAACTTAGGGGTGAATTAGGTCAAGAAACCATAATTCCTGATTTTTTATGAATGCGTCTGTAGCAAGCGATTTTGGGATGTGGTTGCAAAGCACTACCACTCTTTGGTATCTACAACTCGATTCATTTTTTATCCTATTGAAGCTGATGAAGGAAGGGAAATAGATGTCTCAAATTAACCCTGTTTGCAAACTGAGGTTAAACAGTCAAAACTGTTGGTTTACAGATGCTACAAAGATTCGGGGTCTCTATTAGGTTTATTTTTTTAAAAGTAGTGTTCGGTTGATTGGTGGGAGGTTAAGATGTTAGGACGGATGTATGAAATTATGGGATTTTGGGTTTATCTTTAGTGTGCTCGCTAAGATTTTTCTTTCAATCTTATGCCTACGTATTCCTGTTTTACCCGAAATAGGGAAATCAGAGCGATCGTAGTTCATCCTATTCTATGGGAGGAAATGGGTGTTTTGGTGTCTTGTTCAAAGCCTAAGACGTGAAGCGAAAGGTGATATATATCTTGTTCAAAGCCCAAGATATGAAGCTAAAGGTGTTGTCTTTAGAGAGAATTTGTCATCTCTAAAGAGGTTTGTTTGTCACAACTGTTGGGTGACTGGTTTATCAAGGAGGATTACTTTAACTGGGATATGTGAATCCAGCAATGCCATAATTTCCTTTATGGGGGATTTTTAACCTGAAGGAGAAGACTTTAACTCAGTGTAGAGCAATGTTATCTTTCCTTAGGAATTTCTCATGCTAAAAGAGGGATAGTGGCATGGATGTAGACGATCCAGAGGCTTACCGCTTACAGTGATTAGATGAAGAGGAAGGAGTTATTGATGTTTGTGTACTATGAACGAGGCACAGCTTTGATGCTAAAAGGTTGATTGGATCAACCAGTGGTTTTCTTATACAAAGCCTAAGAGGAGGCTATTGGCCCAACAAGAGGGAATTTTTATGTGTCTCGTACGAAGCCCGAGAGAGAGGCTAAAAAATTTGACTCAACAAAAGAGTCTTTTGTATCTCGTATAAAGCCCGAGATGGAGGCTAAAAATGGTGATTGACTCGACGAGGGATTCTCTTAGTATCTCGTATAAAGCCCGAGATGGAGGCTAAAAGTGTTAGCTCCGCTAGGGAGAATCATTGTACAAAGCCCAAGAGGAGGCTATGGTGACTGTTTCAGTTGAGTGACAGGTCCAATATTCTGATTATAGAGAAAATCAGTTCTTATATGAGTAATGTTGGCACTCAGGGATATTTCCTATTCTTTAAGGAAGTGGGAAAATCCGAAGGGTATTGAGATTGTCCGAGTCTACGGGTTTTCCTATTTTTGAAGGGAGCTTGAGAATGTCTTGGATACTCAAGGAAATTAGACTGTCCAAGTCTAGAGTTTCATCTTTTGTACTATGCTTTGAGAAACGGTAGTAGACTCTTAGAAAGACAGCTCTATTAAGATGACTGATTTCTGTTCCGATACCTCTAGGAGGTCGTCGGGACAATTTGTAAGAAGCCCAAGAGGAGGCTGGAAACTTTTAAGAAGCCTATATGTCCTTGTATGAAGCCCAAGAAGAGGCTATCATTCCCGGAGGAAGAATCATTATACGAAGCCTAAGAGGAGGCAGTGAATACTTCTAAGAAGTCGACGGGTCCTTGTACAAAGCCCAAGAGAAGGCGGGGATGCTTTTAGGAAGCCTGTGGGTCCTCAAACCCCGAGAAATTCAAGACAGGCTATTCACGAGGAATAGATCAAGCCAGGAAAGTTCAAGAATTTGGAAGAAACTCAAGAGATGCCATTCACGGAGAAAAGATCATCTCTGGGGAGTAGAGTTTCTTGACAAGTGCTTTTAAGAAGCCTGTGGGTCCCCAAACCCCGAGAAGTTCAAGACAGGCTATTCACAGAGAATAGATCAAGCCAGGAAAGTTCGAGAATTTGGAAGAAACTCAAGAGATGCAATTCACGGAGAAGAGATCATCTCTGGGGAATAGAGTTTCTTTGACAACTTCTAAAGGTGACAGTCTATGAAAGGGTTCACAGAGAATGCTGCCTTTCATATCTCCATATTGTTTAACCCCAAGAGGAGGGAAGACTGTGTCTAGTAATCCTATGGGGATCTAGTTTAGACTATTTCTAAGAGTGATCAACGGGCTTAATGCTAGACGTAGTTGTCGGGGAAACTCTAAATATCTATACTATTATTACACAGTTTATATGAGTTTATGAAAGAAAACTTACAGCGAAACAGCCCTACAATACAGTAATATGTATATGAAAGCGGTAAATGAAAGCGTGTAAACACTTACTCGGTTGTAGAGCTTCCATGTTGTTTGGTTAGTTGTTCAACAAAGAAAGAATGAAAAACAACAGTATATTCAAAATCAATGGAGAAAGTGCTTTGAAAAAGAAAGATTTTGGGACTTACAGCTCAAGGAGAGACCCAGGGTTTTATCAGTGATCGCACTGTTGAATTTGTACAGAGGGACTTATACGAGTGACTGAGGCCCAAAGAATGGTTTTTTGTACAAAGGGATTGGGTCTTACACTCTATTAGAGGCCCAAAAAGTCTTAAAGAAAAGAAATGGGTCTTACTACTCGAGGGTAGGCCGAAGATTTGTTTTTCAACGGATGATGATCGCGTTGAACTTTTTTGAAATACAACGGGACTTATACAATAAGTGAGGCCCAAATTAGGTTTGTATTTACAAAGGATTGGGTCTTACACTCTATTAGAGGCCCAAATTTGTTTGAAAATGATTTGTTTGAGTGAAAATCAAAGAAACCTTATTTTATTCTTTAAAAGTAAATATTTAAAGAAAATCAATGAAAAATACCAAATAGGTTTGAATAAACCACTTGTGATTTTTGTTTAAGGTTTGAAAAATGAGGTATAAATCACAAGAGATATTAAAACTCATTTGGTCTTGATTTTTCAAGATGAATATTCATTTTAAAATGTTTAAAAACAAATAAAAATGAATTTATTCACAAAAATACTAATTATATTAAATAAATAATATAAACTTAATTTTTTTTGTGGAATAAATTATTTCAACATTTTTTTGATTTTTTGCAAAAAGAACCAATAAAAAATAATTAAAATTGAAAGAGTTATTAATTTTCCAATTAATTAATAAAACATGAAAATATTGGAAAAAATGGCAAAATGTGAAAAAACACAAAATGGCATGGGTGGGGTTTGAACCCAACACCTCAAGGTTACAAGGCGCGCGCCTTACCACTGGAGTACTGATACATCCAATGTTTGAAACAAAACAACAAATATACAAGACATGACTTGGTTTTAGGCCTGGCCCAAGGCAAGATTTGGCAAGTTTTGGCTCAGAAACGTGAAGGTCATAACTTTCTCAATTCTTAATGGTTTGAGACAAAATTTATATGCATCTGGACCAGAATTTTACAAGGAATCCAATGGTGGTGGTAGTTTTTTCAGATCACACTCCCTCCTCAAAACCCGGTAGTGGTTTTGAAAATGACCTATAATTGCATTTTCTATGCTACAACTTGGTACAGGCATGGATTACATGGTGAATTAGATCAAACACAACATATACAACATGTATGAGATGTATATGATCAGTGGACTTCAAAGCATTGCATGATTCAAAGATTCCAAGTTGTGAGGCTTACCTCTTTTTTGAGATTTTGGAGCTTTTGTACAATCTGTCAAGCCTCTTGTTCCAGAAATGATTTGATGCTTTAGACACACTCAAATGATTGGAATTGACTGGTACCTGCAAAAACACAAACAATCCCTATCTTGCAAAAGGGGTTAAAAGTGACCAAAATAGCAACTCTCTCAAATGGTGTTCCAGATGGGGGAACCATTTGGGACAGATCAAGGATGATATTTGGAGTGTGTTTGAGGTTTTATCTGGTTTGGAAAGTGACTGAATCAAGACATGGCTTGGAAAATGCACAAAAGGCCTATTTTGAGGTTTTGAGAGGTGACTTTGTGATTTTGTGATTACAGGTCACTTGTGATAGTTTGCACAGCTTACATATAATATATATGAGGTGTGTGTGTGTGATTGATTGTGATGGAAAAGCTCTCAAGCTCAAAAACTCAAAGTTGCCTTGCTAAAGAAGACATTTTTGCCAAGAGAAAGAGGTTTTGAGGAAAGCATCTGTTTGATGGCTTTGGTGTACTCAAACTGAGCACAAATGAGCTCTATTTATAGTAGAGCAAGTTTGTTTTGGGATCAATAGTGAATGGCAACTGCAACAGAGGTTTGTTCAATGTTGGCCAATGGAAATCCAAGTCTCCTCTAGCCATTGACTAGAGGTTAGGGCACATGGCTGTGGTTCCCTTGGTCTTGGATAAGTATTGACTGAATTCAGTTGAGAATGGCTCAGTCCATGCCACCTTGATGCTTCCATTGAATGCTCCAATCCTAAATTGGAGTCTTGTCCCTATTTTGGCAATTCTAGGTTCAACATGTTATTTCTTGTTCCAAAGACTTTGGAGGCTTGGCTTAGTGATTCTCCCCTTTAGATTCAATTCTCAGAGGTGTCCAAGTGGATTGGAGTGTTTGGATTTGCACAATTTTGGAAAATCGAGCAAAAGTGGAAAATCTGTCTTGCCTTGACAGATTTCAACGAGGCGACTTGCCAATGTTACATCTCATGGCTCAAATTGAATTTGGTAATGTTCATGGCCATTTTGGAAAGCCCTTATATGATACAACAACTGTTTGATCATATTTGGTTTTGATACCTTTTGGATCCAACTGAAAAATCCCCCTACATTTGGAAAAAAGTAAGGCAAATTCTGACTTAGTGAAAATTTCACTAAGTGTTGGAACAAAGTGACTTTTCTTGATTTTGATCACCCCATAACTCAAAATCCATGAGGAATTTGGACATAGGTCATTATGAAGCTTTTGTAGAGGGAAATGAGATCTACAAATCAAGCTTTGGATGGGAGAAAATGGCTTTGTGGTTTAGGAGTTATGATCCTCCAATGTTGGTACGCTAGCCAATTTATTTTTAACTTAGAAAAATTTCTAAGTTTTTATGGTTACCCCTTTTACAAGTTATCCAACTTTTCTTGATATTTCTTGATGAATGATGATTCAAATCATAAATTAAAATCATTTTAGGGTTAAAAATCCATTTTAGTGAAAAATCTCAAAAAGTCAAAGTTGACTTTTGTGCACAGTTGACTTTTTATCCGATGAATTTCAAACTGTGCAATTCTTTAGGAAATCATGTCCTTGACCTAAATCAAACTTGATGGACATGTTCCAGGGGTGTCATAGGGTATATTGCTGCATGTAATAGGGCTTGGGAGCATGCCCTGGTCAAAAGTCAAAGTTACAGTTGACTTTTCTCGCGAAACCCTAATTGTGGCTCTGATGAAGTTGAGACTTGTTGCTCAAGCTTCTTGGATCAATCCATTATTGCAAATGGATCAATGTGATGTATTTGAGACCCTCAAATCCCTTCTTGAGGTCTTGGCTCATGTTTTGTCCCAAAAGTCAACTTAGGGGTGAATTAGGTCAAGAAACCCTAATTCCTGATTTTTGATGAATGCATCCCCTGAGGTCAAATTGACTTGATGCCTGGGCCCATGAGGTTCCATGGAGTATTTTAGGATTTGTTATGAATCATTGGCTCATGCCTAGAGGAAAATTTCCCACTGGAGGCCCTGGTCGACCAAACCCTAATTTGGTGACACTGGCGATCTTGAAGCTTGATCCACCTAGAAGGGAGCAACCTTGTGCTTAATCCTTGAAGTGGGAGTCCTCTTGATCCTTAGTATATACTTGAGAGGTTTAGACAAGTTGAGGATCATGTCATTCCTTGATTGATCCTTTGTCTAAAAGCTCAGAGAGGGCTTGAAACCCTAATTTTGATTGTAGTGGATGCTCACCCATCTTTGGGAAGACTAATGAAGTATGATGGTTCATCCATATTATGATGATTATTTTCACAATGATGGGAAATCTTAGTGGTCAAAAATTGGTGTATGACAGATGCCTGTAGCGAGTGATTTTGGACGCGGTTCTTAAGCGCTGGTCGCTCTCTGCGGTTGAGCTTAAACTACAGGTCGATTCATTTTTCATCCTATTGTGAGCTAAATAAGGAAGGGAAATAGATGTCTCCAATTAACCCTGCTTGCATACTGAGTTTAAACAGCGGTCTGTTAGGTTACGAATGCTATCAATGTGGGGGGCCTTTGTACTGGTTATTTGTATTTTCGCCTATACTGGTTTTTATCTAGACAGAAGTTTTCTGGCGGGGAACAAGGATTAGGATGTTAGGACTGATGCTTTTTGATAGATACGTGAGAGTATGGGATTTTGGGTTTTTGTTTAGTGTGTTCGCTAAGATTTTTCTTTCAATCTTATGCCTACGTATTCCCGTTTACCGAAACAGGGAAATCAGAGCGTTCGTAGTTCCTCCTATTCTATGGGAGGAAATAGGTGTTTTGGTGTCTTGTTCAAAGCCCAAGACGTGAAGCGAAAGGTAGTTTGTATCTTGTTCAAAGCCCAAGATGTGAAGCTGAAAAGTCTATTTGTATCTTGTTCAAAGCCCAAAACGTGAAGCTAAAAGGTATTGACTTTAGAGAGAATTTGTCATCTCTAAAGAGGGGGTTGTATGTCACAACTGTTGGGTGACTGGTTATAAAGAAGGATTACTTTAATCGGGATACGCGGATCAGGCAATGCCATAATTTCCTTTATAGGGGATTTTTACCTGAAGGGGAAGACTTAAACTCAGTGTAGAGCAATGCCATCTTTCCTTAGGAATTTTTCATGCTAAAAGAAGGACAGTGGCATGGATGTAGATGATCCAGAGGCTTGCCGCTTACAGCAATTAGATGAAGGGGAAAGAGTTGTTGACGTTTGTGTACTGTGAACGAGGCATAACTTTGATGCTAAAAGGTTGATTGGATCAACCAGTGGTTTTCTTATACAAAGCCTAAGAGGAGGCTAATATGTGTCTCGTACAAAGCCCGAGGGAGAGGCTAAAAGTTTTTTACCCGACGATGGAGTCTTTTGGTATCTCATATAAAGCCCGAGATGGAGGCTATTTGACTCAACAAGAGAGTTTTTTGTATCTCGTACGAAGCCCAAGATGGAGGCGAAAGGGATGATTGACTCAACGAGGGAGTCTCTTATGTGTCTCGTACAAAGCCCGAGAGAGAGGCTAAACGTTATTTGACTCCACTGGGGAGAATCTTGGTATCTCGTACGAAGCCCGAGATGGAGGCTAAACGTTTGCTTCGCTGGGAAGAATCATTGTACAAAGCCCAAGAGGAGGCTATTGTGACTGTTTCAGTTAAGTGACAAGTCCAGTATACTGATTTTGAAAGAGAAAATTAGTTCTTATATGAGCAACACTGTACTCAAGGATTTGATTCAAGGATCCGGGTTATTCCTATTCTTTAAGGAAGCGGGAAATCCGAAGGGTATTGAGACTGTCCGAGTCTGCGGGTTTCCTTCCTATTTAACAAAGGGGTCACTTGAGAATGTCTTTGAGACTCAAGGAGATTAGACCGTCCAAGTCTAGCGTTTTATCTTTTGTACTATGCTTCGAGAAACAGTAGTAGACTCTATGAAAGGACTGTTCTATGAAGAAGACTAGGTTCTGTTCCTATACCTCTAGGAGGTCGTCGGGATAATTTGTACGAAGCCCAAGAGGAGGCTGGAAACTTTTAAGAAGCCGAGAGGTCCTTGTACGAAGCCCAAGAGGAGGCTATCATTCCCGGAGGAAGAGATCATTATACGAAGCCTAAGAGGAGGCTGTGAATACTTCTAAGAAGCTGTAGGGTCCTTGTACTAAGCCCAAGAGGAGGCTGGGTTGCTTTTAGGAAGCCTGTGGGTCCTTGTACGATGCCCAAGAGGAGGCCGATGCTTTTAAGAAGCCGATGGGTCCCCAAACCCCGAGAAATTCAAGGCAATGCTATTCACCGAGAATAGATCAAAGTCAGGAAAGTTTGAGAATTTGGAAGAAACTCAAAGATGCCATTCATGGAGAATACATTCATCTTGGGGAGTAGAGTTTCTTGACAATTCCTAATGAGGACAGCCGAAGAGAAGGCTGTATCTGGTGATCCTATTGGGGATCTAGTTGTCTATTTCTACGAATAAACGAAACGGCGTCACCTAGTTCTAGACGTAGTTGCCAGGGAAACTCGAAATATCTATACTATTATTACACAGTTGATATGAGTTTATGAAAGAAGATTTACAATGAAACAGCCCCACAATACAGTTATATGTATATGAATGCGGTAAATGAAAGCGTATAAACACTTACTCGGTTGTAAAGCTTCCATGCTGTTTGGTTAGTTGTTCAACAAAGAAAGATTGAAAACAATAGTATATTCAAAATCAAAGGAGAAAGTGCTTTGAAAAAGAAAGATTTGGGGCTTACAGCTCAAGGAGAGGCCCAGGGTTTTATCAGCGAGCGCACTGTTTGAATTTGTACAGAGGGACTTATACAAGTGACTGAGGCCCAAACAAGGTTTTCTGTACAAAGGGATTCGGTCTTACACTCTAATAGAGGCCCAAAAAGTTTTAAAGAAAAAGAGTGGGGCTTATAACACGAGGGTAGGCCCAGATAATTTGTCGTTTAAAATGGCGATCGCGCCGTAGTTTTCTTCTAACGCAGAGGGACTTATACGATAAGTGAGGCCCAAAATGTTTTGGTTAAAAGGGGGTTGGGTCTTACACTCTATTAGAGGCCCAAAAGTATTTTGAATGGGTCTTATAGCTCAAGGAGAGGCCCAGCATTATTTTTAAAAGGAGATGATCGCGCCATTTGTTTTTGACGGTATCGAGACTTATACAATACACTGAGGCCAAAAAATGATTTGGTCAAAAAAGGATTGGGTCTTACACTCTATTAGAGGCCCAAGAAGTGTTTGACAATGATTTGTTTGAGTGAAAAATCAAAGAAACCCTAATTTTATTCTTTAAAAGTAAATATTTAAAGAAAATCAATGAAAAATACCAAATAGGTTTGAATAAACCACTTCTGATTTTTGTTTAAGGTTTGAAAAATGAGGTATAAATCACAAGAGATATTAAAACTCATTTGGTCTTGATTTGTCAAGATGAATATTCATTTTAAAATGCTTAAAAACAAATAAAAATGAATTTATTCACAAAAATACTAATTATATTAAATAAATAATATAAACCCAATTTTTTTGTGGAATAAAATATTTCAACATTTTTGTGAATTTTTTCAAAAAGAACCAATCAAAAATAATTAAAATTGAAAGAGTTATTAATTTCCCAAATAATTAACAAAACATGAAAATAGTTGGAAAAATAGCAAAAATGTGAAAAATCACAAAATGGCATGGGTGGGATTTGAACCCATGACCTCAAGCATACAAGGCACGCGCTTTACCACTAGGGTGGTGATACATCCATTGTTTGAAATGAAACAACAAATATACAAGGTATGACTTGGTTTTGGCTTGCCCAAGGCAAGTTTTGGCTCAAAAACGTGAAGGTCATAACTTTCTCAATTCTTAATGGTTTGAGACAAAATTTATATGTATCTGGGCCAGAATTTCATAAGGAATCCAATGGTGGTGGTGGTTTTTTCAGATCACACTCCCTCCTCAAAACCCGATAGTGGTTTTGAAAATGACCTATAATTGCATTTTCTATGCTACACTTTGATACAGGCATGAATTACATGATCAATTGGCACAAACACAACACATATGACATATATAATAGATGCATACTTAGTGGACTTCAAATGCACACATGTTTTGGTGAGTGCAAGTTGAGAGGCTTACCCTTCTTTGGGATTTTGGAGTTTTCTCTGCAATCTACCAAACCTCTTACTCCAGATATGATTTTATCCCTTGAACCACCACAAATGATCCCTTGGATGCTTTTAGGATGGTTGGAATCAGCTGATACCTACAAAAACACAAACAGTCCCTTTCTTGCAAAAGGGGTCAAAAGTGACCAAAATAACAACTCTCTCAAATGGTGTTCCAGATGGGGGGAACCATTTGGGATAGTTCAAGGATGATATTTGGAGTGTGTTTGAGGTTTTATCTGGTTTGAAAAGTGACTGAATCAAGACATGGCTTGAAAAATGCAAAAAAAGCTTATTTTGAGGTTTTGAGAGGTGACTTTGTGATTTTGTGATTACAGTTCACTTGTGATAGTTTGCACAGCTTACATATGATATATATGAGGTGTGTGTGTGATTGATTGTGATGGAATTGCTCTCTAGCTCAAAAACTCAAAGTTACTTGCTTTGGAAGGCAAATTTGAGGTGAAAGAAGAGGTTTTGAGGAAAGCATCTGTTTGATGGCTTTGGTGTACTCAAACTGAACACAATTGAGCTCTATTTATAGTGGAGCAAGTTTGTTTTGGGATCCATAGTGAATGGCAACTGCAGCAGAGGTTTGGCCAATATTGGCCAATGGAAATGCAAGTCTCCTCTAGCCATTGACTAGAGGTTAGGGCACAGGGTTGTGGTTCCCTTGGTCTTGGATAAGTCTTGACTGAATTCAGTTGAGAATGGCTCAGTCCATGCCACCTTGATGCTTCCATTGAATGCCTCATTCCAAAATTGAAGTCTTGTCCCTATTTTGGCCATTCTAGGTTCAACATGCTTTTTCTTGTTCCAAGGACTTTGGAGGCTTGGCTCAGTGATTGTCCCCTTTAGATTCAATCCTCATATGTGTCCAAGTGGATAGGAGCATTTGAATTTGGCTGATTTTGGAAAATTGAGCAAAAATGCAAATTCTGCCTTGCCTTGACAGATTTCAACAAGGCAACTTCCCAATGTCATAACTCACAGTCCAAATGGAATTTGGCAATGTTCTTGGCCATTTTGGAAAGCCCTTACATGATACAACAACTGTTTGAACATATTTGGTTTTGATCTCTTTTGAATCCAAGTGAAAAATCCCCCTACATTTGGCAAAGAGTGAAGACAGATTTGGACTTACTGAAAATCTGACTAAGTGTTGGAAAAAGTGACATTTTCAATTTTCAACCATTTTGATCACTCCATAATTCAAAATCCTTAATAAGTTGGACTTAGGTATAGTTGAAGTTTTTGTAGAGGGTAATGAGGGCTACAAATCCATCTTTGGATGAGGAAAAATGGCCTTGTGGTTTAGGAGTTATGGTCCTCCAAAGTTGGTACCCTTGTCACTTTATTTTTAACTTAGAAAAATTTCTAAGTTTTTATGGTTACCCCTTTTACAAGTTATCCCACTTTTCTTGATTTTTCTTGATGAATGATGATTAAAATCACACATTAACATCATTTTAGGGTTAAAAATCCAATTTGGTGAAAAATCTCAAAAAGTCAAAGTTGACTTTTGTGCACAGTTGACTTTTTATCAGATGAATTCCAAACTGTGCAATTCTTCAGGAAATCATGTCCTTGACCTAAATCAAACTTAATGGGCATGTTCCAAGGGTGTCATAGGGTATATTGAGGTATCTCCTAGTGTTTGGGAGCATGTCCTGGTCAAAAGTCAAAGTTACAGTTGACTTTTTTTTTAAAACCCTAATTGTGGTGCAAATGAAATTGAGACTTGTTGCTCAAGCTTCTTGGATTAATCCATTGTTCCAAATGGATCAATATAGTTCATTAGAGACCCTCAAACCATCTCTTGAGGTCTTGGCTCATGATTTGTCCCAAAAGTTAACTTAGGGGTGAATTAGGTCAAGAAACCCTAATTCTTGATTTTTGATGTATGCATCCCCTGAGGTCAAATTGACTTGATGGTTGGGTCCATAAGGTTCCATGGAGTATATTAGGTTGTATTTTGGATCCTTGGCTCATGCCCAGAGTAAAATTTCCCTTTGGAGGCCCTGATCGACCAAAACCCTAATTTGGTGACACTGGCGATCTTAAGGCTTGATCCACCTAGAAGGGAGCAGCTTTGTGCTTAATCGTTGAAGTGGGAGTCCTCTTGATCCCTTGTGGATGTTGAGAGGTTGGACCAGTTGAAGATCATGTCATTCTTTGATTGATCCTTTGTCTAAGCACTCAGAGAGGGCTCGAAACCCTAATTTTGATTGTAGTAAATGCTCAACAACCCTTGAGGTTTTTTTTTGATGAGGCATGATGGTTCATCCATATTGTGATGATGATTTGCACAATGATGGGAAATCTTAGTGGTCAAAATTTGGGGTATGACAGATGCCCCTATTTAATCTTCTTGCACCCGAAGGTGTGAATGACGAAGGTATTCGGGCATTCGGGGTGCAAGAGGATTAAATATCAGAATACCCAAAATTTTGATGGTGGTTATGAATGGTAGCTTACGCATTCATCTTCTTTTGCTGAGCAATGATGCTTAGAAAAGGTAAACTTCCCCTCGATCCTGGTCTTCAGCCAAGGAACTGGTCTCAGTTTTCTTTTGTCAACTTCCCCCTCGTTCTTGGTTTCCTACCAAGGAACTGGTCTCAATTGCTGAAACAAACTTCCCCTCGATCCTGGTTTCCTACCAAGGAACTGGTCTTAGTTTTTGAAATAAACTTCCCCTCGTTCCTGGTTTCCTACCAAGGAACTGGTCTTAGTTTTCTGATTCAAACTTCCCCTCGATCCTGGTTTCCTACCAAGGAACTGGTCTTAGTTTTCTTTTGTCAATAAGCTTTATTGGCAAGGGACGCTATTCGTAGCTGTTTTCCTCAAACTTCTCGCCGAATTTTCCTGGGGAGATGCCATTTGAGTAGAAAATGTTTTGATGTCAGACTTGCTGGGGAACCCAGTCGTCTGAGTTGTAGAGTTGCACAAACTTCTCTGTTGGAGTCGCCATTTGTTTCTACTGGGGAAAGTGAGTCTCTTGAGAGACTGTTTCCACTTGGGGTCTTACATCATACTTTTTTCGGGATCTTCCCGGAGAAATTCCATATGATGTGATCCAATTTTGAGGTGCCGATGACCTTTTCATCAGCGATCTTTTCGGAGCGAAACTGACATGCTGCCGAATCTCCGATTGCGAGGCTTTCTCTGTGGATTTTCCTTAATCCGGGAAAGCAAGGATATCATCTTCAATGGCAAAGAGTGATGTTTATTGAACGTTCTTTGGTCTTTCAGAGGTTCAAGTTATCAAAGTGGTCGAGTGCCGACTCTAATCCAGAGATACACTGTAAGCGAGATTGTCCAAACATAGCATTTCCTGGCGAGGCAAGAACTGACAACTCGATTGAGAGGACTGTTATCACTAGGGGACAAGACCGACTAGAGTGATGGTGATGCAATATGAAATGTGAATGAAAATCAATAATACATGATGTATGTATGTGCTGACAAAACTAACGCGACACACAAACTAAAAGATGAATGTGACTGGATACTCGGCCATCGTGGGGCGAAGAAGTACCGTTCGTTCAGAATAGCAATTCCACCTTGCTTAGGAGAGATAGTCCCTGTTGGGAGCTATGTTGGTCGGGCTTAGGAGATGAGAACTCGGCCGACGTGTGTCAGACGAAACAAGGTCTCTGACACAGTTGATCCCTTCATTTAGGCGTACTAGGCCTAGAAGGAGTACTTTAATTCTGCACTTTGAGGTTCGAACACCTTTGGAGACACGATCGATGTTCTTTTGATGTTCAACAGTCTAAAGAAATTGCCGACTTTATTTTAAAAGCAGAAAAATTTTTAACAAGTAAATTCATTTTGTTTTATTTCAAGAATCGTTAATCATGTTAACAACGTCGTTCTGTAAAGCTAAAACAAATGAGAATTACAAATAAAAGCACAAAGGCTCAAATTTTATTGATAGGATGGAAATCAGCCAAGCGCGTGATTCCAAAGAGTAATTACAAAGTTAGAAAATGGTAATTTACAGGGAAAAGGGCTATGTTGAAACATAACGACCACTATCCTTCTACCAACTTTGAATTCTGGGCATCCTGAGCTTCTGTCAAAGATGACCTTGACTGGAGTTTTCTGACAGATGATGTAACTGTTGCTGAGGGACTTGCCTCTGTTGAACATAGTTACTTGCCATTATCCCTAATTTTTGCCTGGATTGTACTATGAGATTTCCAACCCACCGGGATGATTTTTTCATGTCTCTAATTTTTGCCTGGACCGCCCTTTCGGGTTTTCAATCCACCGAGACGTTTTTTTATTTTATTTTTTTAGTTTAGGCGAAGTATTTCTTGACTACATCAACATTTGTGGGGTAGGCAAATTCCTCTCCTTCCATGGTTGCAAGTCTCAAGGCGCCGCCTGAGAAAGCTTTCGTGACCACATAGGGGCCATCATAATTCGGAGTCCACTTGCCCCGAGAATCAGTGAGAAAAGATTGTATCTTCTTGAGCACGAGGTCTCCTTTCCTGAAGATGCGAGGTCGGACCTTTTTTTCAAACGCCCTCTTAATTCTCTGTTGATACAGCTGACCATGGCATAGTGCCGTGATTCGCTTATCCTCGATCAGATTCAATTCGTCATGTCGACTTTGACACCATTCAGCTTCTGTAAGCTTAGCTTCCATCAATACTCGGATTGATGGGATCTCTACTTCTATGGGAAGCACTGCCTCCATGCCATATACTAGAGAGAAAGGGGTTGTCCCTGTTGAAGTGCGGACAGATGTGCGATAACCGTGAAGAGCAAAGGGTAGCATCTCGTGCCAGTCTTTATAGGTTACAACCAACTTTTGAACAATCTTCTTGATGTTCTTATTGGCCGCTTCTACCGCTCCGTTCATCTTGGGTCGGTAGGGAGATGATTTATGGTGTTCAATCTTGAACTCTGCACACAACTCTTTCATCATCTTATTGTTCAATTTAGATCCATTATCAGTAATGATCTGGCTTGGAACACCATAACGGCAGATGATATTATTTTTGATAAATCGGACCACCACTTGTCGGGTTACATTAGCGTATGACGCTGCTTTGACCCACTTGGTGAAATAGTAAATGGCTACCAGGATGAACCGATGTCCGTTTGAAGCCTTGGGCTCAATCATGCCAATCATGTCGATTCCCCATATCGAGAATGGCCATGGGGAAGAGAGAACTTTGAGATGTGATGGCGGCACATGAATTTTGTCAGAGTATATCTGACACTTGTGACACCTCCTCATGTACATGTAGTAGTCGGATTCCATTGTCAACCAATAGTACCATGCTCTCAGAATTTTTCTCGCCATTGTGTGTCCGTTGGCATGAGTGCCAAAGGACCCTTCGTGAATTTCTTTCATAAGCATGTCTGCTTCTGGTCTGTCGACGCATCGGAGCAAATCCATGTCAAAATTTCTCTTATAAAGAGTGTCACCGCTCAGGAAGAAGTTTCCAGCCAATCTTCGGAAGGTCTTTCTATCTTTTCTTAGTGCCCCAGGTGGGTACTCTTGTTTCTGAAGGAAGCATTTGATATCGTGATACCAAGGTTTGTCGTCTATGACTACTTCAATCGTGAAGATGTAGGCGGGCCTTTCAAGGCGCATTATGTCGATCTTAGGTATGTCATTCCATTGACCTACACTAATCATGGAAGAGATAATGGCTAATGCATCAGCCATGTGATTCTCCTCACGAGGGATGTGATGAAACTCAACTCTGTTGAAGAAAGGTAACAACCTTCTTGCATAGTCTTTGTAAGGAATCAATCCTGATTGGTATGTGTTCAAATCTCCTTTTATCTGATTGATAACCAAGGTTGAGTCGCTGTATAAGTCCAAATTTTTTATCCTTAAATCAATCGCTTCCTCGAGACCCATAATACAAGCTTCGTATTCGGCCTCGTTGTTCGTACATTTGAACGTAAGTCTGGCAGTGAAAGGAATGTGGGTACCCTGAGGGGTAACAATGATTTCCCTAATTTGGTTTCCATAATGATTGACTGCTCCGTCAAAGATAAGTCCCCATTGGGAACCTGGTTCTGGCCCTTCACTGGGTAGCGGTTCATCGCAATCTTTCATTTTTAGATACATGACATCTTCGTCTGGGAAGTCAAACCCGACTGATTCTTGATCGTCAATCGGTTGATGGGCCAAATGATCGGCTAAAATACTTCCCTTAACGGCTTTCTGAGCGTGGTACTCTATGTCATATTCTGATAACAGCATCTGCCAACGGGCAATCCTTCCTGTAAGAGCAGGTTTTTTGAAAACGTATTTGATTGGATCCATTTCGGAGACCAACCAAGTAGTATGATGAATCAGGTATTGGCGAAGACATCTGGCTGCCCAAGCCAAAGCACAGCAAGTTTTCTCGAGCATCGTGTACCGAGTTTCACAGTCGGTGAATTTCTTGCTTAGATAGTAAATGACAGACTCTTTCCATTTAGTTTCGTCTTGTTGGCCAAGTACACATCCCATTGAGTCCTCCAGAACTGTGAGGTAGATGATTAGTGGTCTTCCTTCCACTGGAGGTGATAGAATCGGAGGATTCAACAGATATTCCTTAATACTGTCGAAGGCAGTTTGGCAATCTTCTGACCAAACGCAATCCTGGTTCTTTTTGAGTAATTTGAGAATCGGCGCACATGTCGCGGTCATAAGGAATATGAATCTGGAGATGTAGTTCAAACGTCCCAGGAATCCTCTGACTTGTTTTTCAGTTTTCGGAGAAGGCATTTCTTGAATGGCCATGACCTTGTCAGGATCAACCTCAATTCCTTTCTGGTTGACGATGAACACTAGTAGTTTCCCTGAACGGACACCGAAGGTGCACTTGTTGGGATTCAAGCGGAGCTTGAATTTTCTTAGACGTTCGAACAATTTGGACAGATGTTTAACGTGCTCACTCTCTGTTTTTGATTTTGCAATCATATCATCGACATACACCTCGATTTCCTTGTGTATCATGTCATGAAAGAGAGTAGTCATGGCCCTTTGATAGGTTGCCCCGGCGTTCTTCAAACCGAATGGCATTACCTTATAACAAAAGGTACCCCATGGGGTAATGAACGAAGTTTTCTCCATATCTTTCGGCGCCATTCTGATTTGGTTATAGCCCGAGAATCCATCCATGAAGGAGAATACTTTGAACTTTGTTGTACTATCAACCAGCATGTCAATGTGTGGTAAAGGAAAGTCGTCCTTTGGACTTGCCTTGTTCATATCTCTGTAATCAACACACATTCTGACCTTTCCGTCCTTTTTGGGAACGGGTACAATGTTGGCTAACCATTGAGGATATTCTGATGTGGCAAGGAAACCCGCGTCAATCTGTTTCTGTAACCCCTCTTTGATTTTGATGGCCATGTCCGGGTGAGTACGTCTCAACCTTTGTTTTACTGGCGGACATTCCGATCTTAACGGTAAGTGATGTTCCACGATGCTGGTATCCAACTCTGGCATATCCTGATAGGACCAAGCGAACACATCGGGGAATTCTTTGAGAAGCTTTATCAAACCCTCTCTGGCAGTTGGACTGAGTAGTGCTCCAATCCTAATTTCTTTTCTCTCTTGCTCTGAAGCTAAGTTTACCATCTCCAACGGTTCTTTGTGAGGTTAAATGGACCTTTCCTCTTGTCTGAGTAGTCGGTAGATCTCTTCTGGAATTTCATTGTCATTTTCTTCTTCAGCTTCGAATATCGGGAACTCAAAGTTGGACGAAGGCATCGGATCGTATGTTTCAACTGGGTTTAAAATAAGCAATCTGCATGATGTGATGATTCGTGTTTAGAAGAGATAGAGGAAAATGCAAGTGTGTGCAGTGTATTTTTTTTATTACTGCTTGTTTTTATTATAATTGTTTTTTAGGATTACCATTTTCTGAAAAAGCAAAAAGAGAAAACAACAATTAATGCGGAAATTATATAACGACGTTATTTTATTAATGAACAAGTTGAATCTTGAAACTTCAGCCCTATAGAACAAAACTTTGTCGCTTCGGGCAAAGCGAAGAGGGAAATTTTACAGAAAGCGAGCCCTTATCAAAACATTCGTTTCACCTGGGCAGGGTGAAAGGTTAAAAGATGGCAATTACTTTGATTGATGAACGATCTTCAGAACCTCGACGGCAACCCATTGGCGGTGAACTCCTCGATGAATCACAAAGTCTGGCATCTTCCTTGATTTGTCTTCAGAAATGACGTTGATTTCTGGTGGAGCAGGATCATTGGAATCTGTCTCCCAGGCAGAATTGTCGTAGGAGAATTCCTCTGTTGCATTTTGCATAGCATTTGTGCTCTTAGCTGTATCTCCCCATCCAGTTGGCTGGATATCTTCGAACCTGATACGAGAGCTTTCAGGAGCTGTGTACTTGACCATATAGTCGTATTTTCCACTTGGTTCCCCCAGAGTGTCCCAAACTTCTTTGGAACTGGAGGAGTCATCCCTCTCGATGACGTTGACCTCGAGAAAAGTAAAGTTGATGAATTCAAGTCCTGCAAACGTTGCAAATTCATCTTCATGTTGAGTAGTTTCTGAATGACCTGAGTGTTGATCCCATGACATGGTGGGGACACAGGTATTCTGTTCAGTGACGGTCAGCTGAGTTTCATTGTTCGGTTGACTTTCTTGCCCCAAGTTTCCTGGGTAAGGCTGCCACATTGGCAGACCATCCAATGGGCCATAGTAGTTGAAGTCAAAGTTGTCTTTCATCGGAGTGTCTTCCTCTAATGAATTTGGCGGAGCGCGGCATCCTTCTGGATCACAATCCCCGTATATCATCTCGACGTCTGACCTGGGTATAAATCTCAAACTCTCTGTAGGAAAGCAAAAAGGAGTTTTCATTTCGTCCTGAGACATATAATCGTCCTTGTTAAGATAGGACTTCCACTCTTCCTCTGTGTCAGAGGGATCTTCCTCGTTGATAGCATGGACTGCTTGAGACAATGGATGAAGGAAACCTCCACTGTGGAAGAAGTTTTGAGGGGATGAAGACTTCCATCGCTGGCAGCTGTCTGGGTACAGGTTGCAGAAAAACCAAGACCCTTCTTTATTTTATTGTCAATAGGAATGACAAGCTGTCCCCATCCGATTGTATCGGTACTCTCGACCGCTTTAATAACATCATTGTATGAAGAAATCAAAGTTCCTCCTTTGAAATGATTGTCCTTGCTCACCAACAGTGCTTGGAACTGCGTTCCAATAATCTCCTCGGGTTCTACACAAGTAGATGATGATAGGTTACTCACAAGCAAGGCTTGTTCTCCACAGACCGTGACAAGTTGATCGTTCTGAATGAACTTTAGCTTTTGGTGGAGGGTTTAAGTAACCGCCCCAGCCTGGTGTATCCAATGTCTTCCTAATAAATAACTGTATGTTGCCCGGATGTCCATGACCTGGTAAGTGACTTGGAAAGTGTGAGGACCAATAGTTATGGGAAGATCAACTTCGCCGATAACTGTTTTTCTGGATCCGTTGAATGCTTTGACGACGACCTCGTTGATTCTCATCGGAGGGCCTTTGAATGATAATTACATCAAAGTAGACTTCAACATAACATTCAGGGCTGACCCTGTGTCTACCAGTATGCTGGCTAAAGCATCGTCCTGGCAGTTAACTGCGATATTGAGCGCCATGTTATGACGGCGACCCTCTTCGGGTAATTCCTCATCACTAAATCCCAAATTATTGCAGGAAGTGATGTTAAAGACAATACTATCAAACTGTCTGATTGTTACATCCTGCTCCACAAAGGCTAGCTCCAAGACTTTCTGTAGAGCCTCTCTGTGGGCTTCTGAACTGAGTAACAGTGATAATACCGAGATCTTTGAAGGAGTTTGCAACAGTTGATCAACAATGGTATTCACTCCTTTGGATGAGCTTCAGCATCTCATCATTATTTTTTGAAAGGTCGGGATTACTGGATTGACCGACTGGTGGATCGGGAGCTTCCGTCTGAAGTTCCTTTTCTTTGTTAACTTCCCCAACCCCTCGGTTGAATATCCTACCACTCCGTGTTACTCGACTGATGTCTGCAATGTTCACGAAGGAGGGTAATGGAATTTCCTTTCCATTTTCAATGGTTGTTGCACCGTATTTGTAAGGGATAGGCTTAGTTGATTCATACGGTAGTGGTCTCGGTAGATAGATGACTATGGGAACTTTCTGAATTTTCTGACCATCATAAGTGATCTCGATCCATTCCCAGTTGGGAACTTTAGAGTCGTCAAGTAGAGGGATGATGGCAAAAAAATCCCTGGTCCTGTGATGACCAGAGATTGTGACAACATTCTCAACTTGATCGGCCAGGTAATTCGGCGACCAGTTGGTGGGTCCAGAACTCGGATATGGACGAATTTCTCCACGATCCACCTGACCCTGAAGAGCTGCTCGCACAAGGTAGCACCCTTGGTTACTTTCCGAACAGACGCTACAACTGTCATAGTTGTGTGGTGGCACCTGGCCACGCCCACTTTGAATACAATGTAACCTCACTAGGTTAGCTTCCACTGAGCGGACATCCTGACTCTGACGCCGAGTAGGATTCCTGTTACTGATACTAATTTGCTGAGTATCTTCATCTATATAAATTGGCATCCACCAATGATTTAACAAGTGCTGGAGTGCCTCCTCGACAAGGGTACAACCTCGATCGTTTTCGCAACCCGCCTTACAGCTGTGATAATTATGTGATACCAGGAATCCGAGTCAGACCTGCTCAGCATGTAACTCTATCAGGTTGGTATTCATCACGCGAATGTTAAAGATCTGAACCATGTTGATCTAATAGAGGTTCCTATCATGGTAGTCTTGGATCCATCCAAGATCCATCTGACGCTGGAGGGCCTCTTGTATGAAAGAGCATCCCTGTTTGTTTACTGAGCAAGTCAGACAGGAACTGTAATTGTGCCGCGGCAGATTATGATACTAGCTTTGCCTTGAGTGCATTTCCACCAAGTTGGCAATCATCACACGGATGTCGTGGTTTTGAATGACATTGGAATTTGTGTAAACCATGTTAACTCCACGAACTCGGTGCTCTTGGATCCATCCGAAATCCATCTGTTCCTGTAGAGCTGCTTGCACTACAGAACATCCTTGGTTGTCTTTAGAGAAGATATCACACTGGTGATAATTATGAGGTGGCACATAGCCATATCCACTCTGTCTACAATGTATCTTGACCAGATTGGTTTTCAACAAGAGTACATCGTGAATTTGATAGACATTGTTAATCTCTTCCTCTATCAAATTGACTGCAGCCTTCTCATGTTGAGGCAGCGGGTTCGTAAGAACATTGGGATTTGTATCTTTGAAGGATACGACCCCGCTCCTAACAAGTTTTTGCACGTCGGACTTGAAATTGAGGCAATTCTCTATGTTATGCCCCGAACCTCCTTGATGATAAGGGCAAGTTTGATCCACCTTAAACCAAAAAGGCGAATTTTTCGGTACTGTAAGAGGGGACTTAGTCTGAATGTGACCCTTGGCTAGCAGTAATGGAAACAGCTCCGCGTACGTCACGGGTATAGGATCAAATCCTGGTGGCCGTGTTGTACGGTTGTTGTTGTATTGGGGACGAGCCTGCTGAAGAGGCTGTTGTGTCCTTTGCTAATCAGGTTGGCTCTGTGCAACCTGAGGTTGATACGTAGGAATAGGCACAGGATTGATAGCAGGAGTCACAGCTGCTGCTGGTTGATAACGTCGCCTTTGCTTTCCGAGAGAGATATTCCCAATATCTTGCTCTTTTTTATTAGGGAGAGCACTATCGTATTTTTTAGTACCGCTCGTCGATCCAGTGTCTTTTACCAAACGTCCTTCTCGGACGGCTTCCTCAAGACGTACGCCCATGCCCACCATTTCGGTTAAATCACTGGGTGCACTGGCAACCATTCGGTCATAGTAAAATGAGCTTAAGGTCTTTAAGAAGATCTTTGTCATCTCTTTTTCCTCAAGAGGTGGACAAATTTGAGCGGCAATTTCACGCCATCTTTGAGCATACTCCTTAAAGGTTTCCTTGTCCTTTTGCGACATCGATCTGAGTTGATCTCTATCGGGTGCCATGTCCAAATTGTATTTGTATTGTTGGACGAAGGCAGTACCAAGATCTCTGAATGTACTGATCGTAGTACGGTTTAAACCCATGTACCATTTTAATGCGGCACCAGTTAAACTATCCTGGAAGTAATGAATCAGTAGGTCCTGATTCTCCGTCTGAGCTGACATTCGCCGAGCGTACATCACCAGATGGCTTTGGGGGCAAGAGTTACCCTTGTACTTTTCAAAGTCGGGCACTTGAAATTTGTGTGGGACTTTCACATTGGGGACCAAGCAGAGGTCTGCGGCGTCCTTTCCAAATAAATCCTGACCGCAAATGGCTTGCAGTTCTTTCTGCATTTCCAGGAACTGTTCCTGGAATTCATCCATTCTATCGACAGTGTTGGTGGAATCTGTCCTTCCGGGACAGTGTGCACCACAGGGGGTGGTACCGTTACTACGACAGCAAATCTTGGCGTTTCCCAAAGTTTGTAACCTTCAGGAGTCTTCAGTATGCCCCTGGCATCTTTGCTTTCCCGAAGTTTGTAACCTTCAGTCCCAACGGCTTCTGTTGTGATTCCCTGATCTTCAGTGATCGGCGGAACATATCCTTCTGGGATATAGTTAACAGGCATGCCCCAAGGACGATCTTTTGGCATTTGATACCTAGGATCATACTTCTCCACTATGGCCGTTGAGGTGATTTCTGAGATCGCAGTTCTTTGTAGCTGAGCCTCTGCCATGGCTTGCATGTCATTACGAAGCTTTCTCATATCCTCTCTCAGAGCGTCGATCTCTTCTTTCAACTCTCTGTTTTCTTCCTCAAGATCATCCATCTTTTTCTGGCGATTGGCCCGAGTATTATGCGAATGAGACAGTTTGACTCTAGAACCGAGACACAAATGTGAGATTCGTAGATAAGAAGAATACGTGATGTGAGAATGATGAATGCAATGATTATATTAATTATTTTTTGGTTTAATCAAAATAAACTTCGACAATTAGATTGCAAATATCAAACGGTGGGGAAACCCCTTTTTATTGAATTTAAAGGATTACAGAAATGGAAATACAGTAGATTACAAGGTGCAGAAATAGAAACCTAAGCTAATGGGTCCCGAGTTCTCTCTGAAGAGAAATCGGGTGCTGACTCTGGTATTTTCCTTTTCTTTGACCGGGGCTCTTGGGCCGTTGTCGGGTTGCCATTCCTTTGCCAGGTGAAAGGAGTGAGCAAATTCCTTTGGTCATCTTGATTCTCTACAGCATTTTGCTCCAAAATCTCAATCAGAGCATCTTTTTCTTTCAGTAATTGCTGTATTTTGATGCACTCTATGTCGAGGGTGCGGTACTTGTTCTTCCAAGACCTTCTCTCCCGTTGAACTTTGTTGAGAGTAATCTGAAGCTTTTCTGTTTCCGTCATGAAGTACATGACAGACTCCCTCGACGGAAGAATTTTGTAACGAGGATAAGGCATTTTTAGCTTGAGAGCTCTAGTTTGTACCCAATGGAGATAAGGCTCCACCGAGACACAGTCCAGTTTTCCCAGAGACTATCGTCCTTTCTTATGAGAATGCTTCCAGACTTGCACTATTTTCATCTTTAGCGCTCTGTCGTTTTCTCCTTCTTTGAAGAAAAGACCTTCCAGATGAACACCCAGTGGGACGTGTCTCATCGGGTATCTAAATTGACGGCGAACCAATACCGGATGGTAGTTGATTCCTCCCTTAGTTCGTATGAGGGGTACGTTGGGGAAGTTTCCGCAACGGTCAATGATCCTGATTCCCTCATAAATCCTATTACACCAATCTATATCAGAGTTGGTGAGGGACATGATCTTCTGCGACCAACGTAAGGCACTCTTGCAATCCCAAAAAGTAGCAGACTTAGGCAAGTGGGAGATAAACCATTTGTAAAGCAAAGGTACACAGCATGTGATCTCCCCTCCGCTGTACAAATTTCCCAAGGGTACAGAATGATACGTATCTGCGAGCAAAGTCGGCACAGGATTTCCAATGAGAAAAATTTTAATGGAGTTGATATCGACGAATTTATTGATGTTGGGAAACAAAAATAACCCGTAGGTGAGCAAGACAAAGACGCTTTCAAAAGCAGTCATGTTTCCTATACTGGCAAAATACAGGGCTTTCTTTGTCATGAACTGGGCTGGCAAACCTTGGATGCCACCCTTAGTGGTTATGTGAGTCCTGACCTCAGACTCATCCAAATAAATTGCTCTTGCAATGGTCTGATTCTTTGGAATTTCTTCCAGTCCAGAAAATGGAGCTCGATCAGTGATATGTAAATCAATCAGATGAGAGTATTCCTCCAGCGTTGGTGCTAGCTGGTAATCTGGGAATGTGAAACAATGATAAACCGGATCGTAAAAATGAATGAGCGCATCCATGATTCCCTCAATCACATGGACTCTTAACAGTGGTAGCAGACCTCCGTGTTTGGCTCTGAAAGCCTCAGGGTTAGTGATCATCTTTGCTAACCTTCTCAAATCCTCTAGTTTTGGAACCTTGAAGGTGTACGTATGAGTTTTCCTTCTACCGAAATCCATTAGCGTAATCCTTTTCTCTGATATGTCCAATCACAGTCTTAGTTTAATTTGAAAAACAGAGAGACTAGAAGAGAAGTTTTTTGAATGTTTTAATGTTTTTTAAATGAATGCATGAATGCAGCACACAAAAACATAGAAAAAACATGGGGTCAAAGGGTCTTTGTCATGAAGTCAAGGCTCTACCCATCACCAAAGGTTTATACTAGGGTGATTTTTGTACTTGTACTCATTATCATCAGCTCCTCCTAGGAAAGCAAAACAACAAGCGGATCGCCAGCGAGTTGTAGTGCAATCTTAGAGTAAGTACCATTCACCGAGAATAGATCACTAGCCTCAAATGAGGGTAGTATAGCGTAACAACTATTTCCGATAGTTTCCGCACTACGAAAGGGTTTGGCTCCTCAGCTTCTCAGACTTAACAACCGGCCCATTGTCTAGGTGAGAGAATGGGTTGCGTTGGTCAGCCTCCACTGAGGTTGATGGTCGACCTCGTCGCCATCACTTATCTTAAGTGTATACTCGATCTTTCCACATGCGGCATCACACGCATTCCCATTAGCAGAAAAATAAACACGTATAGCAATTAGGAAAAGCAGTATATATATTTGTCCTAAACATCCTAGACCTTTAAAGCTATGAATCCTAAATTCCTGACATAAATGGGTTCCCCGGCAGAAGCCCCAATCTGTGGTTTTCACATAAGTGAAGAGAAGGAAGACCGTGCCTAGATCTAACTTTGAAAGGCCCCACGGTGGGCGCCATTTTTCTGTTGGCGGCCACCGCCATGAAAAATGAATTACCCAAGGTTTAAATTGTAACGAAGAAAGAACCGGCCGCACGGTGGGCGCCATTTTTCTGTAGCGAGCGATTTTGGACGCGGTTCTTAAGCGCTGGTCGCTCTCTGCGGTTGAGCTTAAACTACAGGTCGATTCATTTTTTATCCTATTGTGAGCTGAATAAGGAAGGGAAATAGATGTCTCCAATTAACCCTGCTTGCATACTGAGTTTAAACAGCGGTCTGTTAGGTTACGAATGCTATCAATGTGGGGGCCTTTGTACTGGTTATTTGTATTTTCGCCAATACTTGTTTTTATCTAGACAGAAGTTTTCTGGCGGGGAACAAGGATTAGGATGTTAGGACTGATGCTTTTTGATAGATACGTGAGAGTATGGGATTTTGGGTTTTTGTTTAGTGTGCTCGCTAAGATTTTTCTTTCAATCTTATGCCTACGTATTCCCGTTTACCGAAACAGGGAAATCAGAGCGTTCGTAGTTCCTCCTATTCTATGGGAGGAAATGGGTGTTTTGGTGTCTTGTTCAAATCCCAAGACGTGAAGCGAAAGGTAGTCTGTATCTTGTTTAAAGCCCAAGATGTGAAGCTGAAAAGTCAATTTGTATCTTGTTCAAAGCCCAAGATGTGAAGCTAAAAGGTATTGACTTTAGAGAGAATTTGTCATCTCTAAAGAGAGGGTTGTATGTCACAATTGTTGGGTGACTGGTTATAAAGGAGGATTACTTTAACCGGGATACGCGGATCCGGCAATGCCATAATTTCCTTTATATGGGATTTTCACCTGAAGGAGAAGACTTTAACTCAGTGTAGACCAATGCCATCTTTCCTTAGGAATTTTTCATGCTAAAAGAAGGACAGTGGCATGGATGTAGATGATCCAGAGGCTTGCCGCTTACAGCAATTAGATGAAGGGGAAAGAGTTGTTGACGTTTGTGTACTGTGAACGAGGCATAACTTTGATGCTAAAAGGTTGATTGGATCAACCGGTGGTTTTCTTATACAAAGCCTAAGAGGAGGCGAATATGTGTCTCGTACAAAGCCCGAGAGAGAGGCTAAAAGGTTTTGACCTGACGATGGAGTCTTTTGGTATCTCGTATAAAGCCCGAGATGGAGGCTATTTGACTCAACAAGAGAGTTTTTTGTATCTCGTACGAAGCCCGAGATGGAGGCGTAAGGGATGATTGAATCAACGAGGGAGTCTCTTATGTGTCTCGTACAAAGCCCAGGAGAGAGGCTAAACTTTATTTGACTCCACTGGGGAGAATCTTGGTATCTCGTACGAAGCCCGAGATGGAGGCTAACTGTTTGCTTCGCTGGGAAGAATCACTGTACAAAGCCCAAGAGGTGGCTATTGTGACTGTTTCAGTTAAGTGACAGGTCCAGTATACTGATTTTGAAAGAGAAAATCAGTTCTTGTATGAGCAACACTGTACTCAAGGATTTGATTCAAGGTTCCGGGTTATTCCTGTTCTTTAAGGAAGTGAGAAATCCGAAGGGTATTGAGACTGTCCGAGTCTGCGGGTTTCCTTCCTATTTAACGAAGGGGTCACTTGAGAAGGTCTTTGAGACTCAAGGACATTAGACCGTCTAAGTCTAGGGTTTTATCTTTTGTACTATGCTTCGAGAAACAGTAGTAGACTCTATGAAAGGACTGTTCTATGAAGATTACTAGGTTCTGTTCCTATACCTCTAGGAGGTCGTTGGGACAATTTGTACGAAGCCCAAGAGGAGGCTGGAAACTTTTAAGAAGCCGAGAGGTCCTTGTACGAAGCCCAAGAGGAGGCTATCATTCCCGGAGGAAGAGATCATTATACGAAGCCTAAGAGGAGGCTGTGAATACTTCTAAGAAGCTGTAGGGTCCTTGTACTAAGCCCAAGAGGAGGCTGGGTTGCTTTTAGGAAGCCTGTGGGTCCTTGTACGATGCCCAAGAGGAGGCCGATGCTTTTAAGAAGCCGATGGGTCCCCAAACCCCGAGAAATTCAAGGCAATGCTATTCACCGAGAATAGATCAAAGTCAGGAAAGTTTGAGAATTTGGAAGAAACTCAAAGATGCCATTCACGGAGAATACATTCATCTTGGGGAGTAGAGTTTCTTGACAATTCCTAATGAGGACAGCCGAAGAGAAGACTGTATCTGGTGATCCTATTGGGGATCTAGTTGTATATTTCTACGAATAAATGAAACGGCGTCACCTAGTTCTAGACGTAGTTGCCGGGGAAACTCGAAATATCTATACTATTATTACACAGTTGATATGAGTTTATGAAAGAAGACTTACAGTGAAACAGCCCCACAATACAGTTATATGTATATGAATGCGGTAAATGAAAGCGTATAAACACTTACTCGGTTGTGGAGCTTCCATGCTGTTTGGTTAGTTTTTCAACAAAGAAAGATTGAAAACAACAGTATATTCAAAATCAAAGGAGAAAGTTCTTTGAAAAAGAAAGATTTGGGGCTTACAGCTCAAGGAGAGGCCCAGGGTTTTATCAGTGAGCGCACTGTTTGAATCTGTATAGAGGGACTTATACAAGTGACTGAGGCCCAAAAAAGGTTTTCTGTACAAAGGGATTGGGTCTTACACTCTAATAGAGGCCCAAAAAGTTTTAAAGAAAAAGAGTGAGGCTTATAACACGAGGGTAGACCCAGATGATTTTTCGTTTAAAATGGCGATCGCGACGAGGTTTTCTTTTAACGCAGAGGGACTTATACGATAAGTGAGGCCCAAAATGTTTTGGTTAAAAGGGGGTTGGGTCTTACACTCTATTAGAGGCCCAAAAGTGTTTTGAATGGGTCTTATAGCTCAAGGAGAGGCCCAGGATTATTTTTAAAAGGCGACGATCGCGCCATTTGTTTTTGACGGTATCGGGACTTATACCATACACTGAGGCCCAAAAATGATTTGGTCAAAAAAGGATTGGGTCTTACACTCTATTAGAGGCCCAAGAAGTGTTTGACAATGATTTGTTTGAGTGAAAAATCAAAGAAACCCTAATTTTATTCTTTAAAAGTAAATATTTAAAGAAAATCAATGAAAAATACCAAATAGGTTTGAATAAACCACTTGTGATTTTTGTTTAAGGTTTGAAAAATGAGGTATAAATCACAAGAGATATTAAAACTCATTTGGTCTTGATTTGTCAAGATGAATATTCATTTTAAAATGCTTAAAAACAAATAAAAATGAATTTATTCACAAAAATACTAATTATATTAAATAAATAATATAAACTCAATTTTTTTGTGGAATAAAATATGTCAACATTTTTGTGATTTTTTTGCAAAAAGAACCAATAAAAAATAATTAAAATTGAAAGAGTTATTAATTTCCCAAATAATTAACAAAACATGAAAATAGTTGGAAAAATAGCAAAAATGTGAAAAATCACAAAATGGCATGGGTGGGGTTTGAACCCACGACCTCAAGCATACAAGGCGCGCGCTTTACCACTAGGGTGGTGATACATCCATTGTTTGAAATGAAACAACAAATATACAAGGTATGACTTGGTTTTGGCTCAAAAACGTGAAGGTCATAACTTTCTCAATTCTTAATGGTTTGAGACAAAATTTATATGTATCTGGGCCAGAATTTCACAAGGAATCCAATGGTGGTGTTGGATTTTTCAGATCACACTCCCTCCTCAAAACCCGATAGTGGTTTTAAAAATGACCTATAATTGCATTTTCTATGCTACGCTTTGATACAGGCATGAATTACATGATCAATTGGCACAAACACAACACATATGACATATATAATAGATGCATACTCAGTGGACTTCAAATGCACACATGTTTTGGTGAGTGCAAGTTGAGAGGCTTACCCTTCTTTGGGATTTTGGAGTTTTCTCTGCAATCTACCAACCCTCTTGCTCCAAATATGATTTTATGCCTTGAACCACCTCAAATGATCCCTTGTATGCTTTTAGGATGGTTGGAATCAGCTGGTACCTGCAAAAACACAAACAGTCCCTTTCTTGCAAAAGGGGTCAAAAGTGACCAAAATAGCAACTCTCTCAAATGGTGTTCCAGATGGGGGGAACCATTTGGGACAGTTCAAGGATGATATTTGGAGTGTGTTTGAGGTTTTATCTGGTTTGGAAAGTGACTGAATCAAGACATGGCTTGAAAAATGCAAAAAAAAGCCTATTTTGAGGTTTTGAGAGGTGACTTTGTGATTTTGTGATTACAGGTCACTTGTGATAGTTTGCACAGCTTACATATGATATATATAAGGTGCCTGTGTGATTGATTGTGATGGAATTGATCTCTAGCTCAAAAACTCAAAGTTACTTGCTTTGGAAGGCAAATTTGAGGCGAAAGAAGAGGAATTGAGGAAGGCACAATTGAGCTCTGTTTATAGTGGAGCAAGTTTGTTTTGGGATCCACAGTGAATGGCAACTGCAGCAGAGATTTGGCCAATGTTGGCCAATGGAAATGCAAGTCTCCTCTAGCCATTGACTAGAGGTTAGGGCACAGGGATGTGGTTCCCTTGGTCTTGGATAAGTCTTGACTAAATTCAGTTGAGAATGGCTCAGTCCATGCCACCTTGATGCTTCCATTGAATGCCTCATTCCAAAATTGAAGTCTTGTCCCTATTTTGGCCATTCTAGGTTCAACATGCTTTTTCTTGTTCCAAGGACTTTGGAGGCTTGGCTCAGTGATTGTCCCCTTTAGACTCAATCCTCTGAGGTGTCCAAGTGGATAGGAGCATTTTAATTTGGATGATTTTGGAAAATCGAGCAAAAATGCAAATTCTGCCCTGCCTTGACAGATTTCAACAAGGCAACTTCCCAATGTCATAACTCACAGTCCAAATGGAATTTGGTAATGTTCTTGGCCATTTTGGAAAGCCCTTACATGATACAACAACTGTTTGAACATATTTGGTTTTGATCTCTTTCGAATCCAAGTGAAAAATCCCCCTACATTTGGAAAAAAGTGAAGACAGATTTGGACTTACTGAAAATTTGACTAAGTGTTGGAAAAAGTGACATTTTCAATTTTTAGCCATTTTGATCACTCCATAATTCAAAATCCTTAATGAATTGGACTTAGGACTAGTTGAAGTTTTTCTAGAGGGTAATGAGGGCTACAAATCCATCTTTGGATGAGGAAAAATGGCCTTGTGGTTTAGGAGTTATGGTCCTCCAAAGTTGGTACCCTTGTCACTTTATTTTTAACTTAGAAAAATTTCTAAGTTTTTATGGTTACCCCTTTTAGAAGTTATCCCACTTTTCTTGATTTTTCTTGATGAATGATGATTTAAATCACACATTAACATCATTTTAGGGTTAAAAATCCAATTTGGTGAAAAATCTCAAAAAGTCAAAGTTGACTTTTGTGCATAGTTGACTTTTTATCAGATGAATTCCAAACTGTGCAATTCTTTAGGAAATCATGTCCTTGACCTAAATCAAACTTGATGGACATGTTCCAAGGGTGTCATAGGTTATATTGAGGTATGTCCTAGGGTTTGGGAGCATGTCCTGGTCAAAAGTCAAAGTTACAGTTGACTTTTTCTTTAAAACCCTAATTGTGGTGCAGATGAAATTGAGACTTGTTGCTCAAGCTTCTTGGATTAATCCATTGTTCCAAATGGATCAATATAGTTCATTAGAGAGCCTCAAACCCTCTCTTGAGGTCTTGGCTCATGATTTGTCCCAAAAGTCAACTTAGGGGTGAATTAGGTCAAGAAACCCTAATTCCTGATTTTTAATGTATGCATCCCCTGAGGTCAAATTGACTTGATGGTTGGGTCCATGAGGTTCCATGGAGTATATTAGGTTGTGTTTTGGATCCTTGGCTCATGCCCAGAGGAAAATTTCCCTTTGGAGGCCCTAATCGACCAAAACCCTAATTTGGTGACACTGGCGATCTTAAGGCTTTACCCACCTAGAAGGGAGCAGCTTTGTGCTTAATCCTTGAATTGGGAGTCCTCTTGATCCCTTGTGGATGTTGAGAGGTTGGACCAGTTGAAGATCATGTAATTCTTTGATTGATCCTTTGTCTAAGCACTCAGAGAGGGCTCGAAACCCTAATTTTGATTGTAGTAAATGCTCAACAACCCTTGAGGTTTTTTTTTATGAGGCATGATGGTTCATCCATATTGTGATGATGATTTGGACAATGATGGGAAATCTTAGTGGTCAAAATTTGGGGTATGACAATGCCCCTATTTAATCTTCTTGGACCCGAAGGTGTGAATGACGAAGGTATTCGGGCATTCGGGGTGCAAGAGGATTAAATATCGGAATACCCGAAATTTTGATGGTGATCCTAAATTGTAGCTTACGCATTCATCCTCTTTTGTTAAGCAATGATGCTTAGAAAAGGTAAACTTCCCCTCGATCCTGGTCTTCAGCCAAGGATCTGGTCTAAGTTTTCGAATATAAACTTCCCCTCGATCTTGGTTTCCTACCAAGGAACTACTCTAAGTTTCTTAGGTAAACTTCCCCTCGATCCTGGTTTCTTACCAAGGAACTGGTCTTAGTTTCCGAAGTAAACTTCCCCTCGATCCTGGTTTCCTACCAAGGAACTGGTCTAAGTTTGTGAAGTAAACTTCCCCTCGATCCTGGTTTCCTACCAAGGAACTGGTCTTAGTTTCTTTTGTCAATAAACTTTATTGACAAGGGACGCTATGCGTAGCGGCTTTCCTCAAGCTTCTTGCTGAATTTTCCCGGGGGGATGCCATTTGACGGAAAAACTCTGATGTCAGACTCGCTGGGAGGACCCAGTCGTCTGAGTTGTAGAGGTGTACAAACTTCTCTGTTGGAGATGCCATTTGTTGACTCTATTTGGGGAATGCGAGTCCCTTGAGAGACTGCTTTCGCTTGGGGATATTGCATCATACTTTTCTCGGGATCTTCCCGGAGAAACGCCATATGATGGGATCCAATTTTGAGGTACCGATGACCTTTTCATCAGCGCTCTTTTTCGGAGAAAAACTGTCGTATCACCGAATCTTTGATTATGAGGCTTTCTCTCGGGACTTTCCTTAATCCGGGAAAGCAAGGATATCATCTTCAATGGCGAAGAGTGATGTTGACTGAAGGCTATCTGATGTTTCAGAGGTTCAAGTTATCAAAGTGGTCGAGGAGCCAACTTTATTCCAGAAGTAAACTGGAGGAGCGAGATCATTCAGACGCCACGCTTCGTGACGAGACATGAACTGATAACTCGATTGAGAGGACTATTATCACTACGGGACAAGACCGACTAGAGTGATAGTGATGCAATATGAAATGTGAATGCAAATCAATAATTCATGATATATGTATGTTTATGCTGACAAAACTGACGCGACATACCAACTAAAAGATGAACATGACTGGATACTCGGCCATCGCGGGGCGAAGAAGTACCGCTGGTTCAAGATAGCAATTCTACCTTGCTTAGGAGAAGTAGTCCTCGCGGGGAACTACCGTTGATCGGGCTTAGGAGATGAGAACTCGGCCGAAGATGTCAGATGGAATAGTCGCATCTGACACTATTGATCCTTCATTCAGGCGCACTGGCGTAGAAGGAGTACTTTGATTCTGCACTTTGAAGTTCGCTTACTTCTGGAGAAGCGGTTGATACTCTTTTGATGTTTAACAGTCAAAAGAAATTGCCATCTTTATTTTAAAGCAGAAAAAGTTTTACAAGTAAATTCATTTTTGTTAAAAAACATCCTTCTGTAAAGCTAAAACAAATAAGAATTACAAACAAAAGCACAAGGGCTCAAATTTTATTGATAAGATGGAGATCAGCCAAACGCGTGATTCCAAAGAGTATTTACAAAGCTAGAAAATGGTAATTTACAGGGAAAAGGGCTACGTTGAAACATATCGACCACTATCCTTCTACTAACTTTGAATTCGGGACATCCCGAGCTTCTGTCGAAGATGACCTTGACTAGAGTTTTCCTCCGATGGATGGTGTAACTGCTGCTGCTGAGGGACTTGCCTCTGTTGAACATAGTTACTTGCCAATATCCCTAATTTTTTCCTGGATTGTACTTTGATGTTTCCAATCCACCGGGATGATTTTTTTATTTTTTTTTATTTTGTCTCTAACTTTTGCCTGGACCGCCCTTTCGGGTTTTCAATCCACCGAGACATTTTTTTTTTAGTTTAGGCGAAGTATTTCTTGACTACATCAACATTCGTGGGGTAGGCAAATTCTTCTCCGTCCATGGTTGCAAGTCTCAAGGCGCCGCATGAGAAAGCTTTCGTGACCACGTAGGGGCCATCATAGTTCGGAGTCCACTTGCCCGAGAATCAGTGAGAAATGATTGTATCTTTTTGAGCACAAGGTCTCCTTTCCTGAAGATGCGAGGTCGGACCTTTTTGTCGAACGCCTTCTTCATTCTCTGTTGATACAACTGCCCATGGCATAGTTCCGTGATTCATTTTTCTTCGATCAGATTCAATTTGTCGTGTCGACTTTGACACCATTCAGCTTCGGTGAGCTTTGCTTCCATCAATACTCGGATTGATGGGATCTCTACTTCTATGGGAAGCACTGCCTCCATGCCATACACTAGAGAGAAAGGGGTTGCCCCTGTTGAAGTGCGGACATATGTTTGATAACCGTGAAGAGCAAAGGGTAGCATCTCGTGCCAGTCTTTGTATGTTACAACCATCTTTTGAACGATCTTCTTGATGTTCTTGTTAGCCGCTTCTACCGCTCCGTTCATCTTAGGTCGGTAGGGAGATGAGTTATGGTGTTCGATCTTGAACTCTGCACACAACTCTTTCATTATCTTATTGTTCAAGTTAGATCCATTATCAGTAATGATCTAGCTCGGAACACCATAACGGCAGATGATATTGTTTTTGATAAATTGGACCACCACTTGTCGGGTTACATTAGCGTAAGACGCTGCTTTGACCCACTTGGTGAAGTAATCAATGGCTACAAGGATGAACTGATGTCCGTTTGAAGCTTTAGGTTCGATCATGCCGATCATATCGATTCCCCTTATGGAGAAAGGCCATGGGGAAGAAAGAATTTTGAGATGTGTTGGTGGTACATGAATTTTGTTGGAGTATATCTGACACTTGTGACACCTCCTCATGTACTTGTAGCAGTCAGATTCCATGGTTAACAAATAGTACCCTGCTTTTAGGATTTTTCTCGCCATTGTGTGTCTGTTGGCATGAGTGCCAAACGATCCTTCATGAATTTCTTTCATCAGCGTGTCTGCTTCTGGTCTGTCGACGCATCGAAGCAAAACCATGTCGAAGTTTCTCTTATAGAGAGTATCACCGCGCAAGAAGAAACTACCTGCTAGCCTTTTGAGGGTCTTTCTATCCTTTCTGAATGCCCCAGGAGGGTACTCTTGTTTTTGAAGGAAGCATTTGATATCGTGATACCAAGGTTTGTCGTCTATGACTGCTTCAATTGTGAAGACATAAGCGGGCCGTTCTAGGCGCATTATGTCGATCTTAGGTATGTCAGCCCATTGACCTACACTAATTATGGAA
This sequence comes from Lathyrus tuberosus, assembly GCA_022829125.1. Lineage (NCBI taxonomy): Eukaryota > Viridiplantae > Streptophyta > Magnoliopsida > Fabales > Fabaceae > Lathyrus > Lathyrus tuberosus. The sequence continues at coordinate 848,223 of JALAZF010000532.1, read as the reverse complement.
GAGAGAGTGGCTAATGCATCATCCATATGATTCTCCTCACGAGGGATGTGATGAAACTCAACTCTGTTGAAGAATGGTAACAACCTTCTCGCGTAATCTTTGTAAGGAATCAGTCCTGATTGGTATGTGTTCCAATATCCTTTAATCTGATTGATAACCAGGGCTGAGTCGCCATATACGTCCAAGTTCTTGATCCTCAAATCAATCGCTTCCTCGAGACCCATAATACAAGCTTCGTATTTGGCCTCGTTGTTCGTACATTTGAACATAAGTCTGGAAGTGAAAGAAATATGGGTACCCTGAGGGGTAACAATTATTGTCCCAATTCCATTTCCGTAATGATTAACTGCTCCGTCAAAGATAAGTCCCCACTGGGAACCTGGTTCTGGCCTTTCACTGGGTAGTGGTTCATCACAATATTTCATTTTTAAATACATGACATCTTCGTCTGGGAAGTCAAACCCGATTGATTCTTGATCGTCAATCGGTTGATGAGCCAAATGATCGGCTAAAATACTTCCTTTAACGAATTTCTGAGCGTGGTACTCTATGTCATATTCTGATAACAACATCTGCCAACGGGAAATCTTTCCAGTGAGAGCAGGTTTTTCGAAAACGTACTTGATTGGATCCATTTCGGAGACCAACCAAGTAGTGTGATGAATCATGTACTGGCGCAGACGTTTGACTGCCCAAGCCAAAGCACAGCAAGTTTTCCTGAGCATCGTGTACCAAGTTTCACAGTCGGTGAAATTCTTGCTTAGATAGTAAATAGCAGACTCTTTCCGTTTGGTTTCGTCTTGTTGGCCAAGTACACACCCCATTGAGTCTTCCAAGACTGTGAGGTAGATCATCAGTGGTCTTCCTTCCACTAGAGGTGATAGAATCGGAGGATTCAACAGATATTCCTTAATACTGTCAAAGGCGATTTGACAATCTTCTGTCCAAACGCAATCCTGGTTCTTTTTTAGTAATTTGAAAATTGGCGCACAGGTCACGGTCATAAGGAATATGAATCTGGAGATGTAGTTCAAACGTCCCAGGTATCCTTTGACTTGTTTTTCAGTTTTCGGAGAAGGCATTTCTTGAATGGCCTTGACCTTGTCAGGATCAACCTCAATTCCTTTCAGGCTGACGATGAACCCTAAAAGTTTTCCTGAGCGAACACCGAAGGTGCACTTGTTGGGATTCAAGCGGAGTTTGTACTTTCTCAACCGCTCGAATAGCTTTGACAGGTGGGTCACATGCTCCTCTTCTATCTTAGATTTCACAATCATATCATCGACATACACTTCGATTTCCTTGTGTATCATGTCATGAAACAGAGTAGTCATGGCCTTTTGATAGGTTGCCCCGACGTTCTTTAAGCCGAACGACATCACCTTGTAACAAAAGGTACCCCATGGGGTAATGAACGAAATTTTCTCCATGTCTTTCGGCGCCATTTTAATCTGATTATAGCCCGAGAATCCATCCATGAAGGAGAAGACTGTGAACTTTGTTGTACTATCAACCAGCATGTCAATGTGTGGTAAAGGAAAGTCGTCCTTTGGATTAGCCTTATTCAGATCTCTGTAATCAACACACATTCTGACTTTTTCGTCCTTTTTCGGAACAGGTACGATGTTGGCTAACCATTGAGGATATTCTGACGTGGCGAGGAAACCCGTGTCAATCTGTTTCTGTACCTCCTCTTTGATTTTGATGGCCATGTCCGGGTGAGTGCATCTCAACCTCTGCTTTACTGGCGGACATTCCGATTTCAACGGTAAATGATGTTCTAAGATACTGGTATCCAACCCTGGCATGTCCTGATAGGACCAAGCGAATACATCGGGGAATTCTTCGAGAAGCTTTATCAACCTCTCTTTGGCAGTTGGACTGAGAAGTGCCCCAATCCTGATTTCTTTTCTCTCCTTTTCTGAACTGAAGTTGACCGTTTCCAACGGCTCTTTGTGAGGCTCAATGGACCTTTCCTCTTGTCTGAGTAATCGGGAGATCTCTTTTGGAATTTCGTTGTCAACTTCTTCTTCAGCCCCAAATACCGGGAACTCAAAGTTGGGAGAAGGCATCGGATCGTATGTTTCAACGGGGTTTAAAACAAGCAATCTACATGACGTGATGATTTGTGTTTAGAAGAGATAGAGAAAATGCAAGTGTGTGCAGTGTATTTTTTTTATTACTACTTGTTTTTATTATTGAATTGTTTTTTAGGATTACCATTTTCTGAGAAAAAGCAAAAAGAGAAAACAATAATTAATGCTGAAATTACGGAACGACGTTATTTTATTAATGAACAAGTCAATCCTTGAAACTACAACCCTATAAAACAAAACTCTATCGCTTTGGGCGAAGCGAAGAGGGATATTTACAGAAAGCGAGCCCTATCAAAACATCCGTTTCACCTGGGGAGGGTGAAAGGTTAAAGATGGCAATTACTTTGATTGGCGAATGACCTTCGGAACATCGACAGCAACCCATTGGCGGTGAACTCCTCGATGAATCACAAAGTCTGGCACCTTCCTTGATTTGTCTTCAGAAATGACGCTGATTTCTGGTGGAGCAGGATCATTGGAATCTGTCTCCCAGGCAGAATTGTCGTAGGAGAATTCCTCTGTTGTATTTTGCATAGCATTGGTGCTCTCAGCTGTATCTCCGCATCCAGTTGGCTGGATATCTTCAAGCTTGATATGAGAGCTTTCGGGAGCGGTGTACTTGACTATATAGTCGTATTTTCCACTCGGTTGTCCCAAGGTGTCCCACACTTCTTTCGAACTGGAGGAGTCATCCCTCTCGATGACGTTGACCTCGGGAAAAGCATAGTTGATGAATTCAAGTCCTGAAAACGTTGTGAATTCATCTTCATGTTGAGTAGTTTCAGAATGACCTGAGTGTTGATCCCATGACATGGTGGGGACACAAGTATTCTGTTTAATGATGCTCAGCTGAGTTTCATTACTCGGCTGACTTTCTGGCCCCAGGTCTCCTGGGTAAGGTTGCCACATTGGAAAGCCTTCCGTCGGCCCATAGTAGTCGTGGTCAAAGTTGTCTTTCATCAGAGTGTCCTCCTCTACTAAATTTGGTGGAGCACGGCATCCTTCCGGATCACAAGCTCCGTATATCATTTCGACGTCTGACCGTGGTATAACTCTCGAACTCTGTGCGGGATAGCAAAATGGCGTAGGCACCTCTTCCTGAGACATATAACTGTCCTTGTTAAGATAGGACTTCCATTCCTCATCTGTGTCGGAGGGATCCTCCTCATTGATAGCATGAACTACTTGAGACACTGGGTGAAGGAAACCTCCACTTTGGAAGAAATTTTGAATGGGATGAAGACTTTCATCGTTAGCAGCTGTCCGGGTACAAGTTGCAGAAAAACCAAAACCCTTCTTTGTTGTATTGCTAGTAGGAATGACAAGCTGTCCCCATCCTGTCGTATCAGTACTCTCGACCGCTTTAATAGCATCTTTGTATGAGGAAATCGAAGTTCCTCCACCGGATTGTTCGTCCTTGTGTAGCGAAAGCGCTTGGAACTGGGTTCTGATTATCCCTTCTGGTTCCACATCAGTGGATGATAATAAATTACTGACGAGCAAGGCCTGTTCCCCACAGACTGTGATGAGTTAGCCGTTCTGGATGAACTTTAACTTTTGGTGGAGGGTCAAGGTGACCGCTCCAGCCTGATGTATCCAAGGTCTTCCTAATAAACAACTGTACATTTCCCGGATGTCCATGACCTAGAAGGTGACTTGGAAAGTGTGAGGACCGATAGTTATGGGAAGGTCAACTTCGCCGATAACCATTTTTCTGGATCCGTCGAACGCTTTGACGACGACCTCGCTGGTTCTCATCAGAGGGCCTTTGAATGATAATTGAGTTAAAGTGGACTTTGGCATAACATTTAGGGCTAACCCTGTGTCTACCAACACGCTGGCTAAAGCATCGTCCTGGCATTTGACTGTGATATTGAGCGCCATGTTATGACGGCGACCCTCTTCAGGTAATTCCTCATCACTAAATCCCAAATTATTGCAAGAAGTGATGTTAGAGACAATACCATCGAACTGTCTGATTGTTACATCATGTTCCACAAAGGCTTGCTCCAAGACTTTCTGTAGAGCCTCCCTGTGCGCTTCTGAACTGAGTAACAGTGATAATACCGAGATCTTTGAAGGAGTCTGTAATAGCTGATCAACAATGTTGTATTTACTCCTTTGGATGAGCTTTAGCATCTCATCATTGTTTTTCGAAAGGTCGGGATTACTGGATTGACCGACTGGTGGATCTGGAGCTTCTGTTTGAAGTTCCTTTTCTTTGGTAGACTCTCCAACTCCTCTGTTGAAGATTCTACCACTCCGTGTTACACGACTAATGGCAAAAACATTCCTGGTCCTCTGATGATCAGAGATGACGACAACGTCCTCAATTGGATTGGCAAGGTAGTTCGGCGACCAATTGATGGGTCTAGAACCTGGATATGGGCGAATCTCTCCATGATCCACCTGCCCCTGGAGAGCTGCTCGCACAAGGTAGCACCCTTGGTTGCTTTCCAAACAGACTCCACAACGTTCATAAGTGTGTGGTGGCACCTGGCCACGCCCACTTTGAATACAATGTAACCTCACTAGGTTAGCTTCCACGAGTCGGACATCCTGACTTTGACGCCGAGTGGGGTTTCTGTTATTGATACTAATTTGCTGAGTATCCTCATCCATGTAGATTGGCATCCACCTTAACAAGTGCTGAAGTGCCTCCTGGACAAGGGCACATCCCTGATCGTTTTCGCAACCCGCTTTACAGCTGTGATAATTATGTGAGATCAAGAATCTGAGCCGGACATGCTCAGCATGCAATTCTACCAAGTTGGTATTCATCAAGCGAATATCGAAGATTTGGACCATATTGATTTGATAGGGATTCTTATCATGGTAGTCCTGGATCCATCCAAGATCCATCTGATGCTGGAGGGCCTCCTGTATGAAAGAGCATCCCTGTTTGTTTACCGAGCAAGTTAGACAAGAACTGTAATCGTGCCATGGCAGATTATGATACTGGCTTTGCCTTGAGTGCATTGCCACCAAGTTGGCATTCATCACACGGATGTCATGGTTCTGAATGACGTTGGAATTCGTGTAAACGATGTTAACTCCACGAACTCGGTGCTCTTGGATCCACCCGAGATCCATCTGTTTCTGCAGAGCGGCTTGCACCACAAAACTTCCTTGATTGTTTTTAGAGCAGACATCACACTGATGATAATTATGAGGTGGCACATGGCCATATCCACTCTGTCTACAATGCATCTTGACCAGATTGGTCCTTAACAAGAGTACATCATGAATTTGATAGACATTATTAAATTCTTTCGCAATCAGGTTGACTACAGCTTTCTCGTGTTGAGGCAGCGGGTTCGTAAGAACATTGGAATTCATATCTTTGAAAGATAAGAGCCCGCTCCTAACAAGCTTTTGCACGTCGGATTTGAAATTGAGACAATTCTCTATGTTATGCCCTGGACCTCTTTGATGATAAGGGCATATCTGATCCACCTTAAACCAAAAAGCTGGATTTTCTGGTACTGTAAGAGGAGACTTAGTCTGGATGTTCCCCTTAGCCAGTAGTAACGGAAATAGTTCTCAGTACAACACGGGTATAGGATCAAACCCTGGTGGCCGCGTTGTAAGGTTGTTACTGTATGGAGGACGAGCCTGCTGAAGAGGTTGTTGTGTCCTTTGCTTATTAGGTTGGCTCTGCGCAACCTGAGTGAAATTCTGGTACCAGACGTGTGATGTTAAGGTGCGATGTCACAACAACACACTCTGCAATAATGGACAGAATACACAACAGGAAAACACAAGGAATTGTTCACCCAGTTCAGTCTAACTACCTACGTCTGGGGGCTACCAAGCCAGGGATGAAATTCACTACTTGTAGATATAATTTACAGACTCAACACACCAGTTGACAATCTCCTAAACTTATACTCTACTAGTGACTTTCTACCTAAGAAACCACTTAGATATGAGAACACTACTCAATCCCCTAAAACACTCAAAGAACAACCTCTTTGAGATCCCTTGATCTTGCTTCCTAGCTTCGATCAATCAACAACTCTCTATTGCTTCACAGCTTCTAGAGAGGACAGAAAATTCAACACCTATTCAACCTAGAATAGTGTGATTACAAGTACTCTAAACAAACCCTAGACTCTAAGCCTCCAGCTTTTGATCTTCAATCTGTTTTCTGTACCTTCTTCCTTGGTCTTGTGCGCTTTATATAGCTCCTTGAATTTGGATTGGATTTGTCACAATATTTGATCAGATTTGTTAATTAAAAACTGAATCTTTTAAAACAGATTTTATCCCCAAAATCTTTTTAAATCTTCCACCTTTTAATTCTCCAACAAACCCGCAATCAAATCTCCCATGTAATAGAAAATATCTAGCCCAAGATATTCTCATCCAACGAGTCAACACTCTCCACAATTCCAGCTAATACGCGACCCTAATAGCAACAAGCCCATGCTGTCATTAGCTTCAGTTCTGCAGGTCTGATGTTACAACATCACCTATGTGACATCAGACATCCACTTCAGCTACTAGCAACCTTAACACAGCCCAGTGTTAAGTGCAATGTTATGACATCAAGCCCATGACATCAAACATAATTAACCTTCACAACTTAGTATAGCCCAGTACTAAGACTCAATGCTGCAACATCAACACCATGACATCAGCATTGAACACCTTGTTATTTTACCAAAATTCCAGCCAATCCAGGAACTTACAATCTCCCCCTTTGGCTAATTTTGGCTAAAACAATCTCTGCATCTTCAAAGACTTCAGCAGCGGAATATCTTCAATATTTTGACACATTAACTTGCAGCAGTTTGACACTCTTCATATAGTCTTCATTACTTGATCTGCTGCAGCACCATTTTCATTATTGACAACAGCCAATTGGTGCTCCCCCTCAGAAACTTGAACCAGCATCACAGCTGTTCAGTAGCTCACAATGTGCAGCACTTCTCCCCCTTGATGTATGCTTGGCTGCACTCTCCAAATGCTATGATATCAAATGCCATGATATCTTCACTAGCAGCTCAGTCTAAACTCCCCCTCAATAACTGCACTTCTGCATCACAACTAGCAGCTCTCCTTGTCATTTTGACTGACTATTTCTCCCCCATTTTAGCCACAATTGGACAAACCTCAACAAGTAAGTCCTATGACACCCTGTACAAAACCATACTTCTTCTGTCATGATTAACAAATGCTCTAGATTCATTTTGGTACCACTGTCCCTTTTTCCACAGACAGTCATTCCCTATCATAACCTTCATCTTCAGACTTCCTGATCAACTTCAGTCTTCTCTACATTCTCCATCCAAGGCAAACCTTCTACTTCATCATTCTCCCGTATGACTATGCAGATGCTCCTTAGATATAATGTAAGCACTAAGCTTCAGATCCAGAACAAAGACATCCTTCACCAAGGATACTCTTGACACTCTTGACACCAGGGTATTACATATGCTCCACTACTGGATTTACTATCAGCAAAATAATCCAAACTCAACACTGTGTCACAAACTCCACAAATTCTCAGCTTACTTAAAAACTTTACTGAGATCCAGTCTCTTCAAGAGATAATGATCAGATCATATCTCAATACCTCTACCGTTACATCCACCAGTAGTTATTGATACTAATGAAGTCTTCAAAATCAGTATTCATGCTAAACTTCACATTCTAATCCACATAATCAGAAACACTTCTTCCACATGTCCAATCTTAATCATCATCCAGATATAACTACCAGCAAACATGATGTTACAACATCTTTTAGGACATCAGCTTCAACATCCAAAGGACTCATAGCACAAGAAAGTCCTTCAAGAAGCTCTAAAAAAAAACACAGTCAGAACAGCTTATTCAGGTTAACATATACCCCTGAATACCATAAGTTCCCACACCCTCTCTGAACCATATCTATACCAAATTCTTTTTCCAGAACATACTTCCACCATATTATGAAAAGCACAGGAATGTTATCTAGTATGGCCTTTTGAATTTTCTCAGAAGTTCTAACAACAACGACTTCCTTCATTTGAGAGATATCTTGGACATTATCATCAGACTTATCTCTGATCTTCCTACTTCTGGAAGAGATGAACACTTTACTCCTGGATTTTGTAGTACCATCCACATAGATCTTCTGCTTATCAGTTCTCATCTTTGGAGGTGACTCAATAGCTTTCCTCTTCCTTGATTTTAGTCGTTTAGCAACCCCAGGAACCACTTTTGCAATTAGTTCATCATCATACTTCTTTATTTTAAGGCTAGAAGTACCTTTCTTGACTTGAGATGTTTTAACATCAGCTCTAACATCTTCATCTTCCAACCTAAGGATTGTCAACTTGTGAAATTTTTCTTCTGAACTATAGGAGTCATTAGTCAGGTTGTCATCTTTCTTGGCCTTACAAGTATTTAGCTCCCAACACTTCTTAAGGTCACAGCTTTTGATCCTTCCATCAGCATTGTTGACTCCTTCATCTTGCTCACATAACTGACTACTCAAGTTGGCTTTTAACACATCATCCAACTTAGGAGTAACAGCACCATAAGTCATTAACCCAGATTGACTTTTCACCATACTTTCACACTTGATGTCACCATCTGATGTTACAGCATCATCACTAGATAAGCTGTCCACTTGAGGTATCCACTGATAGCAATTATCTTTGGATCTTACTCCCTTCATCACTACCTCATTCTGCTCATCAGCTACCACACATTCATCTTTGGTGTAGCTTACCTTGTAACCTTCATCACAAAGTTGACTTATGCTAATTAAGTTAGCACTCAAGCCTTGAACAAGGAGCACATTATCAAGAGTAAGACCATCATGATTCTTCACTCTTCCAACTCCTTTTACTACTCCTTTTTCACCATTGCCAAAAATAACATCATTTGCATGGCAAGGATTGAACTCTGCCAACTGCTTTTTGGATCCAGTCATGTGCTTTGAACATCCACTGTCAAAGTACCATGCCTCCATAGCAAAATGTCCATCTGATGTGTGAGCCAATAGACATGTGACCTGAGCTTTAGGAACCCATTGTTTTACTACTTTGGGCCTATCCTCCCTCCATCTGTTTTGAGGCTGAGGGTATCCATGCAGCTTGTAGCAAGAGTACTGCATATGTCCAAACCTTCCACAGTAATAACATCTCACCCTTTCATCTCTGAATCTTCTGCCATGATGAGATTGCTTAGGCTGCCATCCATAATGTGGTCTCCTCCTGCCATAACTAGCCTGCCTTTTATTATGCTGATATCTTCTTCCATAAGAAGGTTGAGAATGCTGTTTTCTGGATTGTCTCCCATGATGGTGGGACTTTCTCCTTCCATAATGAGACACAGCATTAGTGTAACCATACCCCTGATGTTGAGACACCTGATGAGACACTTGCTATTTGAACTGAGGATGCTGTCTTCTAGGCTGTCTCCCATGGTGATGAGGCTTCCTTCTTCCATAATTATACGGCACAGCATTGTCGAGGCCAGGTCCATACCAGTGTTCCTGATGTTGAGACATCGGATGTGACCTGGTCTGCTTGACCCTTGCAGCTTCCATGCTCCTATGATATTGAGGGGGCATATTATGGCTTGCTCCTTGTGGCTGCTTTCTCTTCTGATTATGACCAATCTTCTTCTCAATCTTCTTAGGTTGTGAAACATCGGCTTCCTTGGGAGTAAGATTTTGCCTCTTTGGCTGATGTTGAGGCACAGTTTGTGACTCTTCCTTCTTTAGACCTGAAGTACTTGCTTCTGAGGTACCTTTGTCTTCGGCCACATATCCTATCCCAGCTTTGTTTCCAGCAACCTGTTCTGACTGGAGTATCTTGTCAAGAGTGGATGTACCATTGTTTAGCATCCTAACAGATTTTGTCATCTGATCAAGTTGAGATCTCACTAGAACAACTTCATATTCCAGATCGGATTCTTCATTCTCAAGTTGAGCAATCTGTTCCTTGTGGCACTTGTTTTCTTGACAAATCTCAGCACTTTTAAAACACAACTCTCTGTAGGTTGAAGCTAGCTCATCATAGGTGACTTCTCCATCACTATCATCATCAGATTCAACAATTCCTGTCAAAGTTGTAACATGCTTTGCTGACTCACTTTCATCTTTGCTATCAGTGTCAGACCAGGAAATTGTCAAGCCTTTATTCTGCTTCTTCAAGAATGTGGGACACTCTTTCTTGACATGTCCATACCCTTCACATTCAAAGCACTGAATACCTTTATCTTGGACAATCTTCTCTTCATCTTTCTCTTTTGACTTGCTGATGTCAGAGGAGATGTTCTTGGCATTAGGCCTGTAGTTATAGTTCATCTTCTTGAACACTTTGTTGAATTGCCTTCCCAACATAACTATAGCCTGAGGCAGATCCTCCTGGGACTCATCATCTTTAGCTGCTGCAGGAGTGGAGACTAAGGCTATACTCTTGGGCTTCTTTTCTGGTTCTTCCTCATTCAGCCCAAGTTCAAATGTTTGAAGAGATCCAATAAGCTCATCAACTCTCATCTTGCTGATGTCTTGAGATTCTTCAATGGTTGTTACCTTCATCTTATACTTCTTAGGGAGGGACCTAAGAATCTTTCTTACCAGCTTCTCTTCTGTCATCTTCTCACCAAGAGCACTGGATGCATTTGACAGCTCAAGAACACTCATGTGGAAGTCATGAATAGTCTCATCTTCCTTCATCTTCAAGCTTTCAAACTTACATGTTAAAAGCTGAAGTCTTGACATCTTCACTCTAGATGTACCTTCATGAGTAGCCTTCAAAATATCCCAAGCAGCCTTAGCAGTTTCACATGAGTTGATCAGCCTGAATATGTTCTTGTCAACCCCATTGAAGATAGCATTTAGGGCTTTTGAATTCCCAAGGGCAAGCTCATCTTCTTCCTTGGTCCATTCTTCTTCAGGCTTAGGCTTTGAGGTGCCTTCTTTATCCTTGCCAGCCTCATCTTTCTCACAAACCTCTGGAGCTTTCCACTCTTTAATGACAGCCTTCCAAGCTCTGCTGTCTAATGACTTTAAAAAAGTAGTCATTCTAGGCTTCCAATACTCATAGTTTGAGCCATCCAAGATAGGGGGTCTGTTGACGAATCCTCCAACCTCATTGTCCATCTTTCAGCAGAAAGTAACTTCCCTAGATCTCACCCAGAGACAGACAAGATGCCTGCTCTGATACCAATTGAAATTCTGGTACCAGACGTGTGATGTTAAGGTGCGATGTCACAACATCACACTCTGCAATAATGGACAGAATACGCAACAGGAAAACACAAGGAATTGTTCACCCAGTTCGGTCTAACTACCTACGTCTGGGGGCTACCAAGCCAGGGATGAAATTCACTACTTGTAGATATAATTTACAGACTCAACACACCAGTTGACAATCTCCTAAACTTATACTCTACTAGTGACTTTCTACCTAAGAAACCACTTAGATATGAGAACACTACTCAATCCCCTAAAACACTCAAAGAACAACCTCTTTGAGATCCCTTGATCTTGCTTCCTAGCTTGGATTAATCAACAACTCTCTATTGCTTCACAGCTTCTAGAGAGGACAGAAAATTCAACACCTATTCAACCTAGAATAGTGTGATTACAAGTACTCTAAACAAACCCTAGACTCTAAGCCTCCAGCTTTTGATCTTCAATTTGTTTTCTGTACCTTCTTCCTTGGTCTTGTGCGCTTTATATAGCTCCTTGAATTTGGATTGGATTTGTCACAATATTTGATCAGATTTGTTAATTAAAAACTGAATCTTTTAAAACAGATTTTATCCCCCAAAATCTTTTTAAATCTTCCACCTTTTAATTCTCCAACAAACCTGCAATCAAATCTCCCATGTAACAAAAAATATCTAGCCCAAGATATTCTCATCCAACGAGTCAACACTCTCCACAATTCCAGCTAATACGCGACCCTAATAACAACAAACCCATGCTGTTATTAGCTTCAGTTCTGCAGGTCTGATGTTACAACATCACCTATGTGACATCAGACATCCACTTCAGCTACTAGCAACCTTAACACAGCCCAGTGTTAAGTGCAATGTTATGACATCAAGCCCATGACATCAAACATAGTTAACCTTCACAACTTAGTACAGCCCAGTACTAAGACTCAATGCTGCAACATCAACACCATGACATCAGCATTGAACACCTTGTTGTTTAACCAAAATTCCATCCAATCCAGGAACTTACACTGAGGTTGATACGTAGGAATAGGCGCAGGATTGATAGCAGGAGTCACAGCTGCTACTGGTTGATAACGTTGCCTTTGCTTTCCGAGAGAGATATTCCCAATATCTTGCTCTTTCTTCTTAGGGAGAGCACTACCGTATCATTTTGTACTACTCTATGATCCAGCGTCTTTTATCAAATGTCCTTCTCGGACGGCTTCCTCATGACGAACTCCCATGCCCACCATCTCGGTGAAATCACTGGGTGCACTGGCAACCATTCTATCATAGTAAAATGAGCTTAAGGTCTTTAAGAAGATCTTTGTCATCTCTTTTTCCTCAAGAGGTGGACAAATCTGAGCGACAATTTCGCGCCATCTCTGAGCGTACTCCTTAAAGGTTTCCTTATCCTTTTGTGACATTGATCTGAGTTGATCTCTGTCTGGTGCCATGTCCAAGTTATATTTGTATTGTTGGACAAAGGCAGTACCAAGATCTCTGAACGTACTGATCGTAGTACGGTTTAAACCCATGTACCATTTGAGTACGGCACCGGTTAAACTATCCTGAAAGTAGTGAATCTGTAAGTCTTGATTCTCCGTCTGAGTTGACATTTGTCGAGCGTACATCACCAGATGGCCCTAAGGGCAAGAGTTACCCTTGTATTTTTCAAAGTCGGGCACTTGAAATTTGTGCGGAACTTTCACATTGGGGACCAGACAGAGGTCTGCGGCGTCCTTTCCAAATAGATCCTGACCGCGGATGGCTTGCAGTTCTTTCTGCATTTCCAGGAACTGTTCCTGGAATTCATCCATTCTATCGAACATAGTTTCCTTCTTACCAGAAGGTATTGGTGGAACCTGTCCTTCCGGGACAGTGTTCACCACAAGGGGTGGTACCGTGACTACGGAAGTGAATCTTGGCATTTCCCGAAGTTTGTAACCTTCAGGAGTCTTCAGTATGCCCCTGGCATCTTCGATTTCCCGAAGTTTGTAACCTTCAGGCCCAACGGCTTCTGTTGTGATTCCCTGATCTTCAGTGATCCGCGGAACATATCCTTCTGGGATATAGTTAACAGGCATGCCCCAAGGACGATCTTTCGGCATTTGATACCTAGGATCATACTTCTCCACTATGGGCGTTGAGGTGATCTCTGAGATCAGAGTCCTTTGTAGCTGAGTTTCTGCCATGGCTTGCATGTCGTTATGAAGCTTTCTCATATCCTCTCTCAAAGCGTCGATCTCTTCTTTCAACTCTCTGTTTTCTTCCTCAGGATCATCCATCTTTTTCTGACGATTGGCCTGATTATTATACGAATGAGACAGTTTGACTCTAGAACCGAGACACAAATGTGAGATTCGTAGGTAAGAAGAATTCGCGATGTGAGAATGATGAATGCAATGATTATATTAATTGTTTTTTTGGTTTAATCAAAATAAACTTCGACAATTAGATTGCAAATATCAAACAGTGGGGAAACCCCTTTTTATTGAAATTCAAAGGATTGCAGAAATGTAAATACAGTAGATTACAAGGTGCAGAAACATAAACCTAAGCTAAGGGGTCCTGAGTCCTCTCCGAAGAGAAACCGGGTGTTGATTCTGGTACTTTCCTTTTCTTTGACCGGGGCTCTTGGGCCGTTGTCGGATTGTCATTCCTTTGCCAGGTGAAAGGAGTGAGCAAATTCCTTTGGTTGTCTTGATTATCCACAGCATGTTGCTCTAAAATCTCGATCAGAGCATTCTTTTTTTTCAGTAGTTGCTGTATTTTGATGCACTCTATGTTGAGGGTGCGGTACTTGTTCTTCCAAGACCTCCTTTCCTTTTGAACTTTGTTGAGATTTACCTGAAGCTTTTCCGTTTCTGTCATGAAATACATGACAGACTCCCTCGGTGGAAGAACTCCGTGACGAGGATACGGTATTTTTAGCTTGAGAGCTCTAGTTTGTACCCAGTGGAGGTAAGGCTCCACCGAAACACAGTCTGATTTTCCTAGAGACTCTCGTCCTTTCTTATGAACATGTTTCCAAGCGTGCACTATTTCCGTCTTTAGTGCTCTGTCATTTTCTCCTTCCTTGAAGAAAAGACCTTCCAGATGAGCATTAAGTGGGACATGCCTCATCGGTTATCCGAATTGACGATGAACCAATACCGGATGGTAGTTGATTCCTCCTTTAGTTCCTATGAGGGGTACGTTGGGGAAGTTTCCACAACGTTCAATGATCCTGATCCCATCATAAAACCTATTACACCAATCAATGTCAGAGTTGGTAAGAGACATGATCTTCTCCGACCAATGTAAGGCACTCTTATGATCCCAAAATGAAGCAGACTTGGGCAAGTGAGAGATAAACCATTTATAAAGCAGAGGTACACAGCATGTGATCTCCCCTCCACTGTACAAATTTCCCAAGTGTACAGAATGATACGCATCTGCGAGCAAAGTCGGCACAAGGTTTCCAATGAGAAAAACCTTAATGGAGTTGATATCTACAAAGTTATTGATGTTGGGAAACAAAAACAACCCGTAGGCGAGTAAGACAAAGATGCTTTCAAAAGCAATCATGTTCCCGATACTGGCGAAGTACAGGGTTTTCTTTGTTAGGAACTGGGCTGGAAAACCTTGTATGCCACCCTTAGTGGTCATGTGAGTCCTGACCTCAGACTCGTCCAAATGAATTGCTTTTGCAATGGTCTGATTCTTTGGAATTTCTTCCAGTCCAAAAAATGGAGCTTGATCTGTAATGTGTAGATCAATCAGATGAGAATATTCCTCCGGCGTTGGTGCGAGCTGGTAATTCGGGAATGTGAAACAATGATAAACTGGATTGTAGAATTGAATGAGTGCATCCATGATTCCCTCAATCACATGGACTCTTAGCAGCAATAGCAAACCTCCGTACTTGGCTCTGAAAGCCTCAGGGTTTGTGATCATCCTTGCTAACCTTCCCAAATCCTCTAGTTTTGGAACCTTTAAGGTGTACTTATGAGTTCTCCTTTTACCGAAATCCATTAGCGTAATCCTTTTCTCTGATATTTGCAATCACAGTCTTAGTTTAATTTGAAAAATAGAGAGACTAGAAGAGAAATTTTTTGATGTTTTAAAGTTTTTTTTAGATGAATGCATGAATGCAGCACACAAAAACATAGAAAAAACATGGGGTCAAAGGGTCGTTGTCATGAAGTCAAGGCTCTACCCATCCCCAAAGGTTTATAATAGGGGTGATTTTTGTACCTGTACTCAAAATCATCAGCTCCTCCCAGGATAACAAATAGCAAGCGGATCGTCAGCGAGCCGTATGAAATCTTAGAGTAAATTCTATTCACCGAGAATAGATCATCAGCCTCAAATGAGGGTAGTATAGCATGACAACTATTTTCGATAGTTTCCGCACTACAAAAGGGTTGGCTCATCAGCTTCTCAAACATCACAATCGGCCCATTGCCTATGAGAGGGAATGGGTTGCATTGGTCAACCTCCACTGAGGTTGATGGTCGACCTCGTCACCATCACTTATCTTAAGTGTATACTCAATCTTTCCACATGCGGCATCACACGCATTCCCATTTGCAGAAAAATAAACAGGTATAGCAATTAGGAAAAGAAGTATATATATATTCGTCCTAAAGTCCAAGACTTTAAAGAGCTATGAACCCTATGTCCCTGACAAAAAATGGCTCCCCGGCAGAGTCACCATTTTGTGGTTTCTTTCCTATTTAAAGGTTTTTTGACCTACGATCCTAGTGAAGTCAACAAAGAGTCCTATCCCAGAAAGAAAGAAAGACCGGCCCCACGGTGGGCGCCACTTTTAAAGTTTCCACCAAATAGATGGGAAGAGAACAAGATCTCGCTACAAAGGTGAGATAGATCCTAATGACAGTCCCCAGTGGAGTCGCCATTTTTCTGTAGCGAGCGATTTTTGGATGTGGTTGCGAAGCACTACCGCTCTTTGGTATCTGCAGCTAGATTGATTTTTTATCTTATTGAAGCTGATGAAGGAAGGGAAATAGATGTCTCAAATTAACTCTGCTTGCAAACTGAGGTTAAACAGTCAAAACTGTTGGTTTACAGATGCTACAAAGATTCGGGGTCTCTATTAGGTTTATTTTTTTTAAGGTAGTGTTCGGTCGATTGGTGGGAGGTTAAGATGTTAGGATGGATGTGTGAAAGTATGGGATTTTGGGTTTTTGTTTAGTGTGCTCTCTAAGAGTTTTCTTTCATCTTATGCCTACGTATTCCCGTTTTACCCGAAACAGGGAAATCAGAGCGATCGTAGTTCCTCCTATTCTATGGGAGGAAATGGGTGTTTTGGTGTCTTGTTCAAAGCCCAAGACGTGAAGCGAAAGGTGATATATATCTTGTTCAAAGCCTAAGATGTGAAGATGAAAAAGTCTATTTGTATCTTGTTCAAAGCCCAAGATATGAAGCTAAAGGTGTTGTCTTTAGAGAGAATTTGTCATCTCT
The DNA here is from genome assembly GCA_022829125.1 of Lathyrus tuberosus. Lineage (NCBI taxonomy): Eukaryota > Viridiplantae > Streptophyta > Magnoliopsida > Fabales > Fabaceae > Lathyrus > Lathyrus tuberosus. The sequence continues at coordinate 831,487 of JALAZF010000532.1, read as the reverse complement.
AAAGAGGTCTGTTTGTCACAACTGTTGGGTGACTGGTTTATAAAGGAGGATTACTCAGTGTATCCATCAATGCCATAATTTCCTTTATGGGGGATTTTTAACCTGAAGGAGAAGACTTTAACTCAGTGTAGAGCAATGCTATCTTTCCTTAGGTATTTCTCATGCTAAAAGAGGGACAGTGGCATGGATATAGATGATCCAGAGGCTTGTCGCTTACAGTGATTAGATGAAGGGGAAGGAGTTGTTGATGTTTGTGTACTGTGAACGAGGCACAACTTTGATGCTAAAAGGTTGATTGGATCAACCAGTGGTTTTCTTATACAAAGCCTAAGAGGAGGCTAGTGGCCCAACAAAAGGGAGTTTTTATGTGTCTCGTACGAAGCCCGAGAGAGAGGCTAAACGATTTGACTAAACAAAAGAGTCTTTTGTATCTCGTATAAAGCCTGAGATGGAGGCTAAAAATGGTGATTGACTCAACGAGGGAGTCTCTTAGTATCTCGTATAAAGCCCGAGATGGAGGCTAAAAGTGTTAGCTCCGCTGGGGAGAATCATTGTACAAAGCCCAAGAGGAGGCTATGGTGACTATTTCAGTTGAGTGATAGGTCTAGTATGCTGATTAAAGAGAAAATTAGTTCTTATATAAGTAATGTTGGCACTCAGGGATTTTGATTCGAGGATCAGGGATATTTCCTGTTCTTTAAGGAAGTGGGAAAATCCGAAGGGTATTGAGACTGTCCGAGTCTACGGGTTTTCCTATTTTTGAAGGGAGCTTGAGAATGTCTTGGAGACTCAAGGAAATTAGACTGTCCAAGTCTAGAGTTTCATCTTTTGTACTATGCTTTGAGAAACAGTAGTAGACTCTTAGAAAGACAGCTCTATTAAGATGACTGATTTCTGTTCCTATACCTCTAGGAGGTCGTCGGGACAATTTGTACGAAGCCCAAGAGGAGGCTGGAAACTTTTAAGAAGCCGATAGGTCCTTGTATGAAGCCCAAGAAGAGGCTATCATTCCTGGAGGAAGAATCATTATACGAAGCCTAAGAGGAGGCTGTGAATACTTCTAAGAAGCCGACGGGTCCTTGTACAAAGCCCAAGAGGAGGCGGGGATGCTTTTAGGAAGCCTGTGGGTCCTCAAACCCCGAGAAATTCAAGACAGGCTATTCACGAGGAATAGATCAAGCCAGGAAAGTTCGAGAATTTGGAAGAAACTCAAGAGATGCCATTCACGGAGAAAAGATCATATCTGGGTAGTAGAGTTTCTTGACAAGTACTTTTAAGAAGCCTGTGGGTCCCCAAACCCCGAGAAGTTCAAGACAGGCTATTCATAGAGAATAGATCAAGCCAGGAAAGTTCGAGAATTTAGAAGAAACTCAAGAGATACAATTCACAGAGAAGAGATCATCTCTAGGGAATAGAGTTTCTTTGACAACTTCTAATGGTGACAGTCTATGAAAGGGTTCACCGAGAATGCTGCCTTTCATATCTCCATATTGTTTAACCCCAAGAGGAGGGAAGACTGTGTCTGGTAATCCTATGGGGATCTAGTTTAGACTATTTCTAAGAGTGATCAACGGGCTTAATGCTAGACGTAGTTGTCGGGGAAACTCTAAATATCTATGCTATTATTACACAGTTGATATGAGTTTATGAAAGAAGACTTACAGCGAAACAGCCCCACAATACAGTTATATGTATATGAAAGCCGTAAATGAAAGCGTGTAAACACTTACTCGGTTGTAGAGCTTCCATGTTGTTTGCTTAGTTGCTCAACAAAGAAAGATTGAAAAACAACGGTATATTTAAAATCAAAGGAGAAAGTGCTTTGAAAAAGAAAGATTTTGGGGCTTACAGCTCAAGGAGAGACCCAGGGTTTTATCAGTGATCGCACTGTTGAATTTGTACAGAGGGACTTATACGAGTGACTGAGGCCCAAAGAATGGTTTTTTGTACAAAGGGATTAGGTCTTACACTCTATTAGAGGCCCAAAAAGTCTTAAAGAAAAGAAATGGGTCTTACTACTCGAGGGTAGGCCAAAGATTTGTTTTTCCACAGATAATGATCGTGTCAAACTTTTTTAAAATACAACGGGACTTATACAATAAGTGAGGCCCAAATTAGGTTTGTATTTATAAATGATTGGATCTTACACTCTATTAGAGGCCCAAATTTGTTTGAAAATGATTTGTTTGAGTGAAAATCAAAGAAACCCTAATTTTATTCTTTAAAAGTAAATATTTAAAGAAAATCAATGAAAAATACCAAATAGGTTTGAATAAACCACTTGTGATTTTTGTTTAAGGTTTGAAAAATGAGGTATAAATCACAAGAGATGTTAAAACTCATTTGGTCTTGATTTTTCAAGATGAATATTCATTTTAAAATGTTTAAAAACAAATAAAAATGAATTTATTCACAAAAATACTAATTATATTAAATAAATAATATAAACTTAAATTTATTTTGTGTAATAAAATATTTCAATATTTTTGTGATTTTTTACAAAAAGAACCAATAAAAAATAATTAAAATTGAAAGAGTTATTAATTTTCCAATTAATTAATAAAACATGAAAATATAGGAAAAATGGCAAAATGTGAAAAAACACAAAATGGCATGGGTGGGGTTTGAACCCAAGACCTCAAGGTTACAAGGCGCGCGCCTTACCACTGGGGTGGTGATACATCCATTGATTGAAACAAAACAACAAATATACAAGGCATGACTTGGTTTTAGGCCTGGTGTCGCTCCCGGGATTTTCATCCAAGTACAAACGTGAAAGTGGCACCGGAACAGAGTTGCCAGCAATGTGTATTTATCCCAAGAGAGGGAAAGGAAACACTGCGTAAACCTGAGGGGAAAGGAAAGAGCATGGTCTTGCGACCAAGAGAACTGGGTTCGGGAGTCGGTTACGCGTGAGGAAGGTATTAGCACCCCCACGCGTCCATCGTACCCGATGGGATCCATGCTTTCTTGTCTCAATCAAAGGGTGTCGTCGTCTGGAGCTCCGCTGCTACTGGAAAGGAAAAGGAAAGGAGAGAGAAAGAGAAACAAATGTAGGGAAAATAAAAGAAGTGCTCGCATGGGCCCTACGCCACTGCCTACATATCTCATCGGGAACGTGAGAATCAGAGCGACGTAGTTCCCCTCACTAAGGGAAAAGTTGTTTGTGTTTTTTAGTGGAAATGTCAGAGTGCGCGTTCCAGCAGTTAGGTGTTGCAGCTCGCTGTTGGGAGACTTAGGCGTTACCTGTTTGCGGTAGAACGGACTTGACGAGTCCTTAAGGAATGAGTGAAGAGATGAGAAAAGAAATTGTTTGTTTGTTTTGTCTTTTAAAAAAGAAGTGTTTTAATTGTTTTGTGTTTTGTAACTCGTATTGTATTTAAGTCCCTCATGTAAGATCGAATGCCTCGTATATCGACCCAAGACGGGACGTATGCTAAACATTCTAAGAAAGTGAGAGAAGACCCCACACTTCCTTGTTCCCACATGAAAGGCCTAAATACAATAGGTGTTATGCCTTTATTAAGTGTTTTTTACCTTTATTATAAGATGAGAGAAGAGACTCAAATGGAGGAGAAAGGTAAAAACTAAGGGGAGACTAAGACACACCCTAGTGTTAGCATACTTGGAGATCCTATGGTTAATGTGGCTTAACAAACCTACTTCTAAAAAAGAGGCGAAGAACATAAGAAGCAACTTACTTCCAAGATGGAAGTTATGTTAATCTTAAAGAGGGATGAAGAAAATTAAGCAAGCAAAGAAGCAATTAATCAGGAATTAATCAGAAAGTAATCAAGATAATCCAAATTAGAATCAAAATGCTAAGTAAAAAAACAATATTAAATTCTAACAAGAAAAATTAATTTGTCTAATTCTAAAATTAAATCTAAAGAAAACTAATCCTAAAATTAATTCTAGAATTAAAACTAATATTAAAATCTAAAAGGAAATTCTAATTTCTAATTAAAATCTAGTTATAAACTAATCTAATTAAAGTTCTAAATTCTAACCAAAATCTAATTAAACCAAGATTAATTCTAAAGTCAAGATGATTGTCTAGTTGTTATCTAATTAAGAAAAATGGAATTAAGTTTGAAAACAAAACCCAAATTGAATTAAAAAAAGGGTGCAGTCAGAAAACAGGAAGCGTAGAATGTAAACCGAGTGTGCATGGGTTTTCAAGCCCAATGGTTTGTTGTCCAGAGGGGGTGCGAATGGAATGGGGTCTGTGGAAAGAAAAACAATTGGGCCTAGAGACGCGGTCCAAGCTTAACATTGCTGAAAGAGAGAGTAAAACCTAATAAAACTATGCACCTCTCTCTTTCTCTCTCAGTCTTCTCCTTGTTCACGTTCAACACATCGCCGAAAAAACAACATTGCGCCGCCGCAGACAACTCGTCCTGTCCATCTTCATCATGCCATCAACTTTCCCTCATCCTCTCAACAAATGCACCGCCACAATACCTTCTCACTCACCAATCTTGCTTCTCCTACTCCATCCATTTCCATCTCAACACACACCTTCCTCGCCGGTAACACACGAAAAACCTCATCTTCGTCTCCCTCCGTCTCACTTCCATTCTACTTCCTCTTCGTCACCAATTTCACCGCCGACCTCAGCGTTCTTCTTCTCCTTCTGTCCGAACAAAACAATCCCGCCGTCGTTCTCTCCGTTTGCCGTAAGCCACCGCCATCCCTCTTCCTACACCGTGCCAACAACTTGATGTTTCTTTCACCTCCGTTCAAATCAACGACGACGGAATACTCCTCACTTCTAACCTCGGCTTTGCTCTGTTTTTCCACAACACATCGCCGTGAAATTACTTGAACTAGGGATTACAAATCGCAATCGACGAGCTTCCGTAAACAAATTATCATTAATACTAGAACAAAGCGATTACACATTCAAAATTCAGAGCAAGGTTGCGCGACAATAACGACGAACGAAGAGGTATCGGACAGATTAGAGCTTACCTACCCGAGAAATGTCTGGTGCTTCTTCGACCGCGATGTATGCGTCTTCTTCAACTTTCAACTTTGAATTGTGTTCTCAGTTTCTCTTCTTTTTCTCCGGATCTTCCTTCTCTTCTTTGATCTATGAATCCGCGGTGTGTGCTTCCTTGTTTCTGCACTGTGATTATTGCATCTTCTTGTTCTTTCTGCTTGCTTCAATTCTGTTGAATTTATTGTTGTTAAATTCTTGAATGCGTGAAGTTATTGTGTTGTTGAAAGGTTATGGAAACTTGATCTTTGCAACTGTTGATGATGAGCTACAGAATTTGAGCTGAAGCTTGGGGATAATGGTGTGATTTGCAGCTTCAGGAAATGTGAAGATTGGAGTTGAATTAAGACGGTTACGTTGGTGGACAATGGAGGAGACTGATGAAAAATTGGAGAGGTTTGAAGGATTTTTGAAGCTGATGATTTGTGAGTTTTTTTATCCCTCCCCTTGTAAAATGGTCGTGCCTCAGTTATATAGTAGCAGAAGCTTGAGAAACGTTAGTTACAGAAGCAATTAATTAGAGCCTTTGATTCGAGAGTTTGTTACAGGAAATGGAGAGTTGAGATTGAATCTGGTTAGAGGAAATGTTAGTGATATCTGATTTTCTTATGATTTGTAATTTTCCTTTACTTTCGATGCTCTTGTATCTTCTCTTCAACTTTCTACTGCTGCGCTCTTTATCCCTGTTTTCTCTTTTTCTGACTATAGTAATAAGAGGCTGTACCACAATATGCATGGTATAACGGTTTTTTTTCCTTGAGGAGAATGGTTTTAATGAATTTAAAAAAAAAGAGTTTGATTAGAGTTAGAATTATGGTTTGTGAATGAATATCAAAAATGGTAAAAGTGGATATTAACCTTTAGAAGTGGATATGGGTTGAGAACATGGATATCCAAACATGGTTATGGGTTCTTTTTTATGTGAATGATTTAGAATATGGATTTTTCTATATGGATTTAAAATGGATAGAAAAGAAAGTGGTTATCTAGATGGATAGGTGGACCGAAACTTTGATAGGAAATGGGTTTAAAAAGGATATTAAAATGAAATGGATATGGACCAAAAAATGGTTTTCGATATTTGAATATGGATATTTAGGAAATGGACTCTTGCAATGGATTAATCAAAGAAAATGGTTTAAGAAAAGGTTATAAAAAAGATAGATTTACAAAATGGATATTGGATATTGATTTTGGGAATAATGAAAAATGATATTAAATGAGTATGGGTTAGAAAGTGATTTAAAACGAATATCAAAATAGTTACGGGTTAGAAAAAAAGAGTTGTGTCCCAAATTCCAAGCAAGTCACATGATCACATTCAATCCACATCCAACTTTAGATCCAAAGTGACTAGGAAAACCTCAGATCAGGAAGATTACAACGAGGAGAATTCAACCTCTTGCTTCAACTTAATCGGGAATAGAAACCAACTGAATCCCTTATGAATAAGGACAAGAAAATCCTTTGATCCCATGTCTTAGAAGACCAATGCAATGATATGACTATGAGTTATGACCTAAATGAGATGCAAATGAAAGAGAAACAAAATCCAGAAAAAGGTAGGGAAAATTTTGGGGTACTACAGCTGCCCCTATTCAATCAACTTGGACCTGAAAGGATGATAGCAACTGCTTTCAGACATTCAAGGTACAAGGTGATTAAATACAAAAAGAACTGCAAAATTTGCACTCTGTGGAAAATAAGAAAAGGGATATAAACCCAACCAAATGAACACTGCTTGGATAAAACTCTGGTGGGAATAACACTGAAGGGATGTCTTTTTGAACGACGGCAGACGACCACTGGCTTGCCACACTACGGGTGGACTTGGAAAACATCTTTTTGAACGATGCCAGACGACTACTGGCTTGCCACACTGCGGGTGGACTTTCTCCAATCTACGGTTGGACTTGCAGCTAATTTGCCACCCTTGGATGGGCTTTTGCCAATCTACGGTTGGACTTAGCTGATTTGCCACCCTTGGATGGACTTTTTCCAATCTGCGGTTGGACTTTGCTGCTTTGCCACCCTAAGATGGACTTTTGCCAATCTGCGGTTAGACTTTGCTTTGTCTTTCGAATAAAATCGGACAAATACCGACGGGCCACGCTGCGGGTGGACCATTGAAAGATGCCTTTTTGGATGAAGTCAGTTGACTTACTGATTGTCCGCACTGCGGGTGGACTTTTGCAAAAATTCAACACCGGATTACGCTCTGCATACATATCAGACATCCCTGCTGACTCTGTTGAGGAACAATGATCAATGATTTGACTTGGGAGACTCCTGAAAGGATGGTATCTCTGTTGGAGAATGATTGAATAATCTGTTTGTTGCGAATCGTCACACTTGCCAAGAATAAATTGGTCTCTGAGATATGGAGAATGATGACTCTGCCAGGAATTACTACATCTGACTGGGAACGAATTCTAGTCATAGCAACTTCGCTGGGGATGAGAGTTTTCTGACTTGGCTGGGGATAAGAGGGTAGACCATCAACTCTGAGGTTGATGAAAAAAAGGTATTCGCTCTGAGATTGAGAAAATTTGAAGTAAACAATAACACTGAGGTTGAGGAAAAGGTAGACATCAACTCTGAGGTCAGAAGAAAGATATACGTCAACTCTGAGGTTGGAGACATGCCACAATACGTCTACTCTGAGGTCGGGGACGAAAGGCGTCAACTAGGAGTTTTGGGAAGGAAAGGACGTTCTTCAACTCTGAGGTTGAGAAGAGGTACACGACAACTTTGAAGTTGGTAAAGAAAAGGATATTCATCAACTCTGAGGTCGAGAAAAGAACCAAGACAACTTTGAAGTTGGTAAAGGGAACATCCACAACAACTTTGAAGTTGGTGAAAAGAGGCGTCAACCCTGAGGTTGGGGAAGAATAAGCATTTACATCACCTCTGAGGTCGAGAAAAGGTATATAACAACTTTGAAGTTGGGGAAGAAAAGGATATTCATCAACTCTGAGGTCGAGAAAAGGTACACGACAACTTTGAAGTTGGGGAAGAAAAGGATATTCATCAACTCTGAGGTCGAGAAAAGGTACACGAGAACTTTGAAGTTGGTAAAGAAAAGGATATTCATCAACTCTGAGGTTGAGAAAAGGTACACGACAACTTTGAAGTTGGTAAAGAAAAAGATATTCATCAACTTTGAGGTTGAGAAAAGGTACACGACAACTTTGAAGTTGGGGAAGAAAAGGATATTCATCAACTCTGAGGTTGAGAAAAGGAGGTGCGACAATTCTGAGGTTGGAGAAGGGAGGCGTCAATTATGAGATTGGGAGCAAAAGAAGGTACGACAACTCTGAGGTTGGGGACGAAAGGCTTCAACTCTGAGGTTGGAGAGAAGATATACAACAACTTTGAAGTTGGTAAAAAAAGGCTTCAACTCTGAGGTTGGAGAAGGAATGTACGACAAATTTGAAGTTGGTATAAAGGGCGTCAACTCTGAGGTTAGAGAAAAAAAAGGGGGTACGACAACTCTGAGGTTGGAGAAAGGCGACGACTCTGAGGTTGGAAAAGAAAAGGGCGTCAACTCTGAGGTTGGACAAAACAGGCGTCAACTCTGAGGTTGGGGAAAATAGGCGTCAACTCGGAGGTTGGGGATCACGGCTTTAATTGAGGGTTGATCTGGGCTTTCACACAAAGTACCAAATCTGGCTTATGTTCCACATGCATATTTGAATTTTCTTTCTATGGCGTAATGCTCCATACGAAATGGAAATGCTACGCGTTTTGAGGATGCAATGCAATGATGATTACTATATGCAAGAATGAGAGGACACTCCACCGGGGAATGCGCAGGATGAAACAAGCAAACCTCACTGAGGAAGGGATCACCAATATCTGACCTCCAGTGGGGAGATAACCAACTGTACCACCATTAACCACTGGTGATGCAAACTCTGTCGAGGAACAGCAAGCTAAATAGCAAACTCTGTTGGGGAGATGCCAATAAAGATTGGACTTTGAACCGCTGAGAATGCCAATAACCATTAGACTTTGACTTGCGGGGAAATACCAAATCTGACTGTTGAGGAAGAGAATACTCTAACTTCTCACCGTCTTCGAACTGCTTGAAGATATTCCATCATCTTACCCTGCTGAGAATGAGGAATCCACCTACACTGCTGGGGGTAAGGAATCTTCATAAGGAACCCCTTTTGACGTGAGAACGATTTTCTGCTTGGGGAAGAATATCAATTCCAACACCTTCCTGGAAAGATACCTTCAGGCTCCTTACTGGGGAAGAGACTTAGTACTTCAAGTTTCCGCCGATCGACTGCATACCAATTGTCAAGAGTGAACAACGGTTCCTTTAATTCTCGACTTGCCCCAGACTACAGGGTCTACTGCGAGAACTCATCTCAAGAGGATTTTATAGAAGACCGAGCGTTCACACTGCCCTAGGGTCTTCAAACTCTTGGAGAGATTCATCGGATCTCGACGTAACTGCCCTAGACTGTATGATCTGTGAAGGAATTTGCCCCGAGAGGACTTGTACTGACTTGAAATACCCTGCCTCAGCATTTTGAACCTTGAAGAGGTGCTTCTGATTAACCGTCTTCTGGAGAGGATAACTTCTCATGCTCCGGAGGTGGCCTGCCTCGACATGAGCTTTGAAGTGACTTTTCCCCTAACCGGACTGTTCTTCGAATGAACGCCCCAGAATAACTGAACTTCAGAGAGATTTCTCGACGTGACTTCCCCTGATCTCCGAATGAATGCCCTAGAATAACTGAACTTCAGAGAGATTTCTCGACGTGACTGCCCCAGATTTGCTACATCTCATCACGACTTACTGGGGCGAGCCCACGGCACTGAGTCTCTTGGCAACATGCCCCTTGATATGACTGTCCTTCAGAATTTTCAAGCATCCCAACTCGGCAGGATCAAGCTTCTCGACTGACGTTCATTGTGTAAGCGTCATTGATGCTTAGGCACATGTATACAAGCAGAACAAGTTTATTATGAGAATGATAATTCTAATGTAACAAACATGTTAACCTTGAAGTTTATTGAAAATATGTCGCCAAACCTTGTGAACGATTCACTAGCTACGACATTGATTTTTGAATGGAAAACAATACGCACATGCAATACCAACAAAAATCTTATTAGCACAACTCATGGGAGTCAGGAACGCTATCTCGTTGAAGTACGCCTTCAGAATAAACCCTGTTTCAATTAGTACTTTTGAGGGTTGTAATGTGGCCTGGTTCGTGGTTTCAGAAAAAAGGCTTTATGGTTCAAAATTTTGTTTGTACCCACCCATTCTCCTTGATGTTCTCCAGTCCTACATTCAGTTAATTTGGCACAAGCGCTCATCTCCCAAAAGGATTTTTGTGAGGATCGATTGTTAAGGAAACCATGAGGTTTTCGAAATGACAGTCATCCTTTTTATGCCTTTGGTGTTTTACGGTCACACGACTTTGTTCTTCATCGAGGAGTTTTCTTTTGATCATTTTGTTTTTCGCCTATTTTGCTTCTTTATTTCCCTGATTTTGCCTGGACTGATTCTTTTTGAATTTTTCGATCTTGAAGTCCAGCGGGATGCCCTAACTTTTGCCTAAGTCACTTGTTTTCAAGCTTTGACTTAGCGGGCTTTCTTTCTCTTTTTTTTTTCTTTGATTCTCTTTTTTCTTTCTTTTTTTTTTGAACAAATCGTGTGACACTAGTTGTCTGACTTGTTTGAAAGGGTTATGACTGCCTCACTCCTTGATTGTTGATGGATAACCATTGTGGTTTCACATCTTTTGGCCTCCTGATATGTGAGGAAAGAAAGTTAATGGATCCTCAGATGCACACTCCTTTTGAAATTTGAACGCTCGGCCAAATTACTGACAACTACCCTGCCCCTAGGTTAGATGTGAGGGTTTTTTTGAATGAAAAGAAACTCCTACTTCAAGGCTCAAAGGGGTTGACGAGGGTCTATCTCCCTTATATCTCCGGTGTTTGGGGATTTGAAGCAATGCCTGTACATCCTCAACAGGGTTTTATACAAAAGCATACAACCAAAGATTTTGCGTTTTTACCTCATCATCCTCCCTCCAAGAGTTTAAGCAAGAAAATTGGTATTGCAATGCGCATAAACATTATATAAATGAATAAAAATGAATTACTTCAAGAAAAAATATATTCATTGCATTAAAACATCATTCAGAACACAAAGAAGTTTTTTAGGCATACAATGCTTTAACAAGAAATGAAAAACTACAAATGAAAATGCAGTAAAGAAGTTGAAGATTGCCTTCGCTGAGGAGGCTTGATTCTGTCTGGACATCCTTGTAAACTGAGTGCTCACTTGAGACAGGAGGCTTCAACTAATGTACATATCATCTTCAGTGAATGCAATGATCTCTGAGTCTACCAGGTCTTGCACCTTGTGCTTGAACACGTTGCAATTTTTAATGGAATGACCCGGTGTATCTGAGTGATACTCGCATCTAGCATCCAGATCATAATCAGGAGGAATGAGGTCAGGGACAGGCTTGGCATCCCTTAGTTCAACCAGAGAACTCTCAAGTAGACGGGCAAGAACATCACTGTGAGGAATAGGGAGCGGATCGAACCTTCTCGCAGGCCTCCGTGATCTTTGTTGTCTCTGTTGCTGAGGAGTATAAGGTCGCTGATACTGAACAGGTTGTTGAACAACAGGAGGAATATACACAGCACTAGTTTCTCCTTCCTTTCCCTTGGAGGACCCAACATAAGGTTTCTTTGCATCTTCACCAGCAATTCGAATCTTTCCCGTCTTAATGCCATTTTCGACTCTTTCTCCTGCCAATACAAGACCTGAAAATCCAGCTGACAAACATCCAACCAATTTCTCATAATAATGCCCCTGATGCGTATCCATGAACATATCAGCGAGCTCTCTTTCCAACATCGGAGGTTGAACTTGGGAAGCCAATTCACGCCACCTCTGGGCGTACTCTTTGAAGCTTTCATTTTGTCTCTGAGAAAGACCCTACAATTGTATTCTATTGGGCGCCATGTCTGTGTTGTATTAGTAGTTCTTGATGAAAGCTTCTGCCAAATCTCTCCAGCTCTTAATATGCGTTCTCTCCAAGCTCATATACCAGTCTAAAGATGCCCCAGTTAAGCTGTCCTAAAAGAAATGCATCAGCAGCTTCTCGTCATCTGTATAGGCAGACATTTTGCTAGAATATGTCCTGATGTGAAGTTGAGGGCAGGTGCTTCCGTTGTATTTTTCGAAAGTAGGCGCCTTGAACTTCGGAGGAACCTTCACACCTGGGACCAACCCTAAGTCATACATGTCCATACCCAAATCATTATGGCCTTTAATAGCCTTCAATCTCTCTTCGAGCATACAAAGCTTCTTGTCCGCCTCAGTAGGGAAATTCATCTCAGCATCGTAAAATTGTTCTTCCTGATTATCCACCTTATGACGAGGAACATGAATCCAAGCAGCATTTCCTCTGGATTGACTCATAGGAGAGGGTGGAGGAAGATCAACACGTGGAGGATTCACAACTCTGCCCGGAGTATTACCAACAACATTCCCATTACCAGCCTCTGGGATAACAACAGCAGTCCTTTGAATAACTGCCCTTAGTTCCTCTTGTTGTTGAGCCATGCCCTGCATCATCTCAAGGCATTGGGCCATACGAGTCTGGAATTCCGACAACTCTGCTCACATCTGATCCATGATCCTCCTCTGATTGCTTCAAGTTGCGTAGTGGTGAGAAGTCAAGCTTGCAGTTCTGGAGACAATACCAAGGCAGAATAAGAATCCCCTATCTGAATACCTGTTATGCATATGAGTATGAGCATGCAAAATGTCATGCAATGCAAATGCAAAGACACGGGATCAAGGTATCCATAAATCCTAAATAGATGCTGTGTTGTTGACTGAATAAGTTCATGAGTCTGTTCTGAAGAGAATACCTAAATGCCAGAATACCAGAATAACCAGAATACCAGAATACTAGGCTGATAAGTCTATACTGATAGGAAAACCAAAGTACCAGGTAGGATGAATGTCAAGGTTACCTGCAATCCTGTAAACAACCAGCCCCTCTCACATGTGGGTACTAAGATCCTCAGTATCCCGGGCTCTCAGGTCGAGAAATGATGATACGTTCACCATTTCTGGTTTGGCATCATCATTAATCGAGGAGGCCTCAACTGATTCTCCAAAGCGAAAGGTCCTCAGCTTCTGGCACTGAGGTCGAGAAGCAATAGTACATTCATCCCTCGGGGTACAGTACTATCGCCAATCGAGGAGTGCCTCCACTGATTCTCTTTCAAAAGGGATATCCTATAGCGAGTTCCCAGCATTGGGTCCTCAGATCAAGAATGTGCAATGGGTTTGCCACAGAACGTGGTCTTCCACTGTCACATCTCGGGAGGAGTGCCGAGACTGAGTCCTCGAGAATGGTCACTAGAGTCGACAGCTCTCTAGATTAACACCCTAACATGCGCAAGACACACACGTCAGAATGCGTCCCAAGATAGCCTCGTCTGGTTGTGAATTTCATGAAAACCCAACGCACTCCAGACGGCACGTAGGTCCCACTACTCTCCACTATAATCCTAGGGTGTACTCAAGCCTGTGTAATGGGCTTATCTCTCAGAAATCCCATCCCGCCAAATAGAAAACCAGTCCAGCACAACAGTAATAATATGATATGTAATTCTAAAATGCAGTAAATATAGTAAAGTAAATAAACAGCAAAATAAAGCACGACAGTAAACACCCAATGAAGGAAAGAAAAATAACAAACAAGCATTAGGATTAACTCACTTAGGGATGGACCAGCAAGAGGTCAATCTGTCCCCAGCAGAGTCGCCAGCTGTCGCTCCCGGGATTTTCATCCAAATACAAACGCGAAAGTGGCACCGAAACAGAGTCGCCAACAATGTGTATTTATCCCCAGAGAGGGAAAGGAATCACTGTGTAAACCGGAGGGGAAAGGAAAGAGCATGGTCTTGCAACCAAAAGAACTGGGTTCGGGAGTCGGTTATGCGTGAGGAAGGTATTAGCACCCCCACGCGTCCATCGTACCCGATGGGATCCGCGCTTGCTTGTCTCGATCAAAGGGTGTCGTCGTCTGGAGCTCCACTGCTACTGGAAAGGAAAAGGAAAGGAGAGAGAAAGAGAAACAAATGTAGGGAAAATAAAAGAAGTGCTCACATGGGCCCTACCCCACTGCCTACGTATCTCATCGGGAACATGAGAATCAGAGCGACGTAATTCCCCTCACTAAGGGAAAAGTTGTTTGTGTTTTTTTAGTGGAAACGTTAGAGTGCACGTTCCAGCAGTTAGGTGTTGCAGCTCACTGTTGGGAGACTTAGGCGTTACCTGTTTGCGGTAGAACGGACTTGACGAGTCCTTAAGGAATGAGTGAAGAGATGAGAAAAGAAATTGTTTGTTTGTTTTGTCTTTTAAGAAAGAAGTGTTTTGATTGTTTTGTGTTTTGTAATTCGTATTGTATTTAATCCCTCATGTAAGATCGAATGCCTCGCATATCGACCCAAGACGGGACGTATGCTAAACATTCTAAGAAAGTGAGAGAAGACCCCACACTTCCTTGTTCCCACATGAAAGGCCTAAATACAATAGGTGTTATGCCTTTATTAAGTGTTTTTTACCTTTATTATAAGATGAGAGAAGAGACTCAAATGGAGGAGAAAGGTAAATACTAAGGGGAGACTAAGACACACCCTAGTGTTAGCATACTTGGAGATGCTATGGTTAATGTGGCTTAACAAACCTACTTCTAAAAAAGAGGCGAAGAACATAAGAAGCAAATTACTTCCAAGATGGAAGTTAAGTTGATCTTAAAGAGGGATGAAGAAAATTAAGCAAGCAAAGAAGCAATTAATCAGGAATTAATCAGAAAGTAATCAAGATAATCCAAATTAGAATCAAAATGCTAAGTAAAAAAACAAGATTAAATTCTAACAAGAAAAGTTAATTTGTCTAATTCTAAAATTAAATCTAAAGAAAACTAATCCTAAAATTAATTCTAGAATTAAAACTAATATTAAAATCTAAAAGGAAATTCTAATTTCTAATTAAAATCTAGTTATAAACTAATCTAATTAAAGTTCTAAATTCTAACCAAAATCTAATTAAACCAAGATTAATTCTAAAGTCAAGATGATTGTCTAGTTGTTATCTAATTAAGAAAAATGGAATTAAGTTTGAAAACAAAACCAAAATTGAATTAAAAAAAGGGTGCAGTCAGAAAACAGGAAGCGTAGAATGTAAACCGGGTGTGCATGGGTTTTCAAGCCCAATGGTTTGTTGTCCAGAGGGAGTGCGAATGGAATGGGGTCTGTGGAAAGAAAAACAATTGGGCCTAAAGACCCGGTCCAGGCTAAACATTGATAAAAGAGCGTGTAAAACCTAATAAAACTATGCGCCTCTCTCTTTCTCTCTCAGTCTTCTCCTTGTTCACGTTAAACACATCGCTGGAAAAACAACATTGCGCCGCCGCAGACAACTCATCTTGTCCATCTTCATCATGCCATTAACTTTCCCTCATCCTCTCAACAAATGCACCGTCGCAATACCTTCTCCCTCACCAATCTTGCTTCTCCTACTCCATCCACTTCCGTCTCAACACACACCTTCCTCGCCGGTAACACACGAAAAACTTCATCTCCATCTCCCTCCGTCTCACTTCCATTCTACTTCCTCTTCGTCACCAATTTCACCGCCGACCTCAGCGTTCTTCTTCTCCTTCTTTCCAAACAAAACAATCCCGCCGCCGTTCTCTCCGTTTTCCGTAAGCCACCGCCATCCCTCTTCCTACACCGTGCCAACAACTTGATGTTTCTTTCACCTCCGTTCAAATCAACGACGACAGAATACTCCTCACTTCTAACCTCTGCTTCGCTCTCTTTTTCCACAACACATTGCAGTGAAATTACTCGAGCTAGGGATTACAAATTGCAATCGACGAGCTTCCGTAAAAAAATTATCATTAATACCAGAACAAAGCAATTACACATTCAAAATTCAGAGCAAGGTTGCGCGACAATAACGACGAATGAAGAGGTATCGGACAGATTAGAGCTTACCTACCAGAGAAATTTCAGGTGCTTCTTCGACCGCGAGGTATGCATCTTCTTTAACTTTCGACTTTAAATTGTGTTCTCAGTTTCTCTTCTTTTTCTCCGGATCTTCCTTCTCTTCTTCGATCTGCGAATCTGCGGTGTGTGCTTCCCTGTTTCTGCACTGTGATTATTGTATCTTCTTCTTCTTTCTGCTTGCTTCAATTCTTTTGAATTTATTGTTGTTAAATTCTTGAATGCGTGAAGTTATTGTGTTGTTGAAAGGTTATGGAAACTTGATCTTTGCAACTGTTGATGATGAGCTGCAGAATTTGAGCTGAAGCTTGGGGATAATGGTGTGATTTGCAGCTTCAGGAAAAGTGAAGATTGGAGTTGAATTGAGACGGTTACGTTGGTGGAGAATGGAGGAGACTGATGAAAAATTGGAGAGGTTTGAAGGATTTTTGAAGCTGATGATTTGTGAGTCTTTTTATCCCTCCCCTTGCAAAATGTCCGTGCCTCAGTTATATAGTAGTAGAAGCTTGAGAAACGTTAGTTACAAAAGCAATTAATTAGAGCCTTTGATTCGAGAGTTTGTTATAGGAAATGGAGAGTTGAGATTGAATCTGGTTAGAGGAAATGTAAGTGATATCTGATTCTCTTATGATTTGTAATTTTCCTTCACTTTCGATGCTATTGTATCTTCTCTTCAACTTTCTACTGTTGCGCTCTTTATCCTTGTTTTCTCTTTTTCTGACTATAGTAATAAGAGGTTGTACCACAATATGCATGGTATAACAGTTTTTTTCCTTGAGGAGAATGGTTTTAATAAATTTAAGAAATAAGAGTTTGATTAGAGTTATAATTATGGTTTGTGAATGAATATCAAAAATGGTAAAAGTGGATATTAACCTTTAGAAGTGGATATGGGTTGAGAACATGGATATCCAAACATGGTTATGGGTTCTTTTTTATGTGAATGATTTAGAATATAGATTTTTTTATATGGATTTAAAATGGATATAAAAGAAAGTGGTTATCTAGATGGATAGGTGGACCGAAACTTTGATAGGAAATGGGTTTAAAAAGGATATTAAAATGAAATGGATATGGACCAAAAAATGGTTTTGGATATTTGAATATGGATATTTAGGAAATGGACTCTTGCAATGGATTAATCAAAGAAAATGGTTTAAGAAAAGGTTATAAAAAAATAGATTTACAAAATGGATATTGGATATTGACTTTGGGATTAATGAAAAATGATATTAAGTGAGTATGGGTTAGAAAGTGATTTAAAACGAATATCAAAATAGTTACGGGTTAGAAAAAAGGAGTTGTGTCCCAAATTCCAAGCAAGTCACATGATCACATTCAATCCACATCCAACTTTAGATCCAAAGTGACTAGGAAAACCTCAGATCAGGAAGATTACAACGAGGAGAATTCAACCTCTTGCTCCAACTTAACCAGGAATAGAAACCAACTTAATCCCTTATGAATAAGGCCAAGAAAATCCTTTGATCCCATGTCTTAGAAGACCAATGCAATGATATGACTATGAGTTATGACCTAAATCAGATGCAAATGAAAGAGAAACAAAAGCCAGAAAAAGGTAGGGCAAATTTTGGGGTACTACACCTGGCCCAAGGCAAGATTTGGCAAGTTTTGGCTCAGAAACGTGAAGGTCATAACTTTCTCAATTCTTAATGGTTTGAGACAAAATTTATATGCATCTGGACCAGAATTTCACAAGGAATCCAATGGTGGTGGTAGTTTTTTCAGATCACACTCCCTCCTTAAAACCCGATAGTGGTTTTGAAAATGACCTATAATTGCATTTTCTATGCTACAACTTGGTACAGACATGGATTACATGGTGAATTAGCTCAAACACAACATATACAACATGTATGAGATGTATATGATCAGTGGACTTCAAAGCATTGCATGATTCAAAGATTCCAAGTTGTGAGGCTTACCTCTCTTTTGAGATTTTGGAGCTTTTGTGCAATCTGTCAAGTCTCTTGTTCCAGAAATGATTTGATGCTTTATACACACTCAAATGATCCCTTAGAAACTTTTAGGATGATTGGAATTGATTGGTACCTGCAAAAACACAAACAGTCCCTTTCTTGGAAAAGGGGTTAAAAGTGACCAAAATAGCAACTCTCTCAAATGGTGTTCCAGATGGGGGGAAATATTTGGGATAGTTCAAGGATGATATTTGGAGTGTGTTTGAGGTTTTATCTGGTTTGGAAAGTGACTGAATCAAGACATAGCTTGAAAAATGCACAAAAGGCCTATTTTGAGGTTTTGAGAGGTGACTTTGTGATTTTGTGATTACAGGTCACTTGTGATAGTTTGCACAACTTACATATGATATATATGAGGTGTGTGTGTGATTGATTGGGATGGAAAAGCTCTCAAGCTCAAAAACTAAAAGTTGCCTTCTTAAAGAAGGCATTTTTGCCAAGTGAAAGAGGTTTTGAGGAAAGCATCTGTTTGATGGCTTTGGTGTACTCAAACTGAGCACAAATGAGCTCTATTTATAGTAGAGCAAGTTTGTTTTGGGATCAATAGTGAATACCAACTGCGCAGAGGTTTGTTCAATGTTGGCCAATGGAAATCCAAGTCTCCTCTAGCCATTGACTAGAGGTTAGGGCACATGGCTGTGGTTCCCTTAGTCTTGGATAAGTCTTGACTGAATTCAGTTGAGAATGGCTCAGTCCATGCCACCTTGATGCTTCCATTGAATGCTCCAATCCTAAATTGGAGTCTTGTCCCTATTTTGGCAATTCTAGGTTCAACATGCTATTTCTTGTTCCAAAAACTTTGGAGGCTTGGCTCAATGATTGTCCCCTTTAGATTCAATCCTCAGAGGTGTCCAAGTGGATAGGAGTGTTTGGATTTGCACAATTTTGGCAAATCGAGCAAAAGTGCAAAATCTGTCTTGCCTTAACAGATTTCAACGAGGCAACTTGCCAATGTTATATCTCATGGCTCAAATTGAATTTGGTAATGTTCTTGGCCATTTTGGAAATCCCTTATATGATACAACAACTGTTTGATCATATTTGGTTTTGATACCTTTTGGATCCAAGAGAAAAATCCCCCTACATTTGGAAAAAAGTAAGGCAAATTCTGACTTAGTGAAATTTTCACTAAGTGTTGGAACAAAGTGACTTTTCTTGATGAGGAATTTGGACATAGGTCAGTATGAATCTTTTGTAGAGGGAAATGAGATCTACAAATCAAGCTTTGGATGGGAGAAAATGACTTTGTTGTTTTGGAGTTATGATCCTCCAAAGTTGGTACCCTAGCCAATTTATTTTTAACTTAGAAAAATTTCTAAGTTTTTATGGTTACCCCTTTTACAAGTTATCCAACTTTTCTTGATATTTCTTGATGAATGATGATTCAAATCATACATTAAAATCATTTTAGGGTTATAAATCCATTTTAGTGAAAAATCTCAAAAAGTCAAAGTTGACTTTTGTGCACAGTTGTCTTTTTATCCGATGAATTCCAAACTGTGCAATTCTTCAGGAAATCATGTCCTTGACCTAAATCAAACTTGATGGACATGTTCCATGGGTGTCATAGGATATATTGATGCATGTAATAGGGCTTGGGAGCATGTCCTAGTCAAAAGTCAAAGTTATAGTTGACTTTTCTCGCGAAACCCTAATTGTGGCTCTGATGAAGTTGAGACTTGTTGCTCAAGCTTCTTGGATCAATCCATTGTTTCAAATGGATCAATGTGATGTATTTGAGACCCTCAAATCCATTCTTGAGGTCTTGGCTCATGTTTTGTCCCAAAAGTCAACTTAGGGGTGAATTAGGTCAAGAAACCCTAATTCCTGATTTTTGATGAATGCATCCCCTGAGGTCAAATTGACTTGATGCCTGGGCCCATGAGGTTCCATGGAGTATTTTAGGATATGTTTTGAAACATTGGCTCATGCCCAGAGGAAAATTCCGCATCTGGATGCCCTAGTCGACCAAACCCTAATTTGGTGACACTGGTGATCTTAAAGCTTGATCCACCTAGAAGGGAGCAACCTTGTGCTTAATCCTTGAAGTGGGAGTCCTCTTGATCCTTAGTATATACTTGAGAGGTTTAGACAAGTTGAGGATCATGTCATTCCTTGATTGATCCTTTGTCTAAAAGCTCAGAGAGGGCTTGAAACCCTAATTTTGATTGTAGTGGATGTTCACCCATCTTTGGGGAAACTAATGAAGTATGATGGTTCATCCATATTGTGATGATGATTTTCACAATGATGGGAAATCTTAGTGGTCAAAATTTGGGGTATGACAGCATCCCCTGAGGCAAAGTTAACTTGATGATTGGGTTCATGACCGAATTAGGACTGTAGAAATCCCTCTTGTGAGTACTGTGAAGTTAAGGAGTTGAGAAAGTATATATGGCACGAGGGAAGAAGAGTTAAAACTAGGGACATCGGGAAAATGTGAAAACTTACGTATGACCCGAACACCCTAGGTTCCATGGAGTAAGGTAACGAGTCCAACATGTACAGTTGTGCTGTAGTACTTGGATTTGAGAAGTAACCCCTGCTTAATTCATAGTGATAGTCCGACATGATTGAAGTGAATCGTATGTAGAAGGTTGATTGAGAAAAGAAGTTAAGGCACCAAAAATAAAATAATAATAAAAAAATGAATAATGACGATAAAGACAACTGTCTCTCTAAGTTGGGTAACCCTCACTCGGTCACTTAGCCTAACGGCGCTTGATTCACAATTGTTAAACGCCAATGTGCATAAAAAAAAAAGAGAAAAATGCCTAGAGAATTCTTGATCAATCTTTTACATGTGAGAAAATAAGATCGAAATGCCTTAATCCGAGTATCCGAATTAAAGGGGGAAAAAACCAAAGAAAAGACTTAAGCCCAAAGCATAGTTAGAGAGGTTGCCGAAAAGGGGATTTAGGTTCGTGGTACACCACGGTGAGTATTCTTGTAATATCTTTGTGATCAGATGATTACCGGGAGAACTAGGACTAACTGATCGGAACAAAGGCTCACGTATGAGTATCGACCCACCTTAGTGTCATAAGTATTCATTCGAGGATGCACCGTTTGATCTAAAATGTGTTTATGCAAGCTTATTGCTTGAGGTCAAGCAATAGTCTAAGTTTGGGGGAGTTTGATCGGTGATTTTCTATGTTTTATTTTACCGTATTGTTAGTCAAGTATTTCATGTTTTTGGTTATGTTTTAATTATGTTTACCGTAATTTATGCTTGGTATTGTTATTTGTGTGTTTTCAGGTACAAGGGAGTAGACAAGCTGAAACCGAAAGAAAAAAAACTTTAAAGATCAAAGAAAAGAACCCATGAAGCAATTTCCTGCTACGGCCATCCGTAGCACCTGCTACGGGCCGTAGCAGGAAGGGCCCTAAGAGGGGAAAAATGAAGCAAGAGGCAATGATAAGGGGTGTCCCTAATTTGTATCTGAACACGAATGATTTCTTTATTGCAATAATAGTTGTTTTTCATTGTTAATTAATCTATTTGTTGTTTGTAATGCTTTCTCATTAGGAAAAGCTGAGATTGTTATATGATTATGAGTTAGGGTTGACCACCGTTCATAATGCTTACAATAGATTATCATACAGTAGATAATTCCCAGGGCTAGGGTTACCCTGTATGAACCTAATTATTCTTAATAATACATTGTTTAACTCTATCGATGCATTTCTACGGACATAGAGATTAGGGGTAATGGTTAAGAGTTTTCTCTCTAAGGACTTAGGAGAAACTAATCTAATGAATTGGTATTAAAGATTTGAACTTGTGTTGCAATATCGAGTCAGCAGTGTTACAGGGACAAATTATACACCTTCCCTAGCATATTTTCATCATCTGTTCTCTTTCAAATATTTACTTTTCTTGCTATCACAATTTACTTTACCAAAAATATTTCCTACCCCGAAAAAGGGTTTTGTTTACTTAAACAAGTATTAGAACTATATATTCATACGCAGTCCTCGAGTTTGATACTTGGGACTTTCCCTATTATTACTACATCGGCGAAAATAGTACACTTGCTATTTTTTCGATCAGCTAACAGCGGAGAGTGGAAGTGTTGAAAGTGCGAGATGGAGGGAGAAGAGTTGTGAAGACGATAAGGGTGAAGGTTACGGAGGAAAATGAATCGGAGGTAGATGGGTGGATTGTGTGAGGATGACGAGTGTTGGTGCTATTGCGGTGGTGGAGTGCAGAGAAAACGACGCTGGGTTTTTGTGGATAGTGGTGATCGTGGAAAAAGGAGTGTAGGAGAAGGAGAGGTGATTTCAGATTGGAAAGGGTAGTTGCAGGTGATAGTTTTAAAACGAGGGTGCGAAGAAGAATAGGAAATGAGTCCTCTCGGTTTTCGTTTTTCTTTTTCACGATCAACTTTTTCTTTTTACAAATTGTTTCTTTTACTTTTATAAGGGAGAGGTGGCATAGGTCATGAGTGAGCTCTCCCCCTCCCCACGTCAGAGTGAGGATAGAAAGTTCAAAAGGGAGTGATGCATTTGGATTCTTACCTAATAGTAAAACCGTTTATTTCTCATTATTGTTGACACGTGTCCTAGGAGATAGGGACTTATTCATATTTTTCTTCTCCAAATCCCACCTGATCCGCCTTGGCTACTAGCATCATGTGAAAGGGATCTTTTTTTTTTTCATTAATTTTATTATTATTATTATTATTATTATTATTAAAACAAAATTGCCATTACATAAAGACAATGTGTCATTCTAAGATTGGATAAGGTGACAAAAAATTTCAAAAACTAACCGATTAAAGATGGACAGGTGTAACCTAATTAGATGAATAAAATATTTATTTTATGATTTTATTAACTAAACAAAATAACATAAAATGCTAATTTGTGATTGTATAATGAGAAAAAGTGAGGATAATGCATGTGGGCCTTTAATTAAATTTAAATCTAACGATGCATATTAAATCAAAGAAGCACACTTAATTTAAAATGGTTAAACTGCCCCTTATAGAAGCTTTAATTAATTTAAATAAAATTAAATTAATTAAAAACTACTAAAATTCCCAACTTATTAAATAAACATGATAAAAATAAAATATAAGCATGGAAAATTCTAATTAATTATTTTGAATATTTTGATAAAAATATAAAAATAAATCAGATGAAAATGAATAAAATCGGGCGACAAAGTACCCGAAAAATTAAATCGGCAGCACCAAAATGATTAGCGCGGAATAAACAACATTGAAAAATACAGCGTTTGGTCAAATTTAAAAATTCATCGGCATCGATAAAAAGGCTCAGACTGATCAAAAAGTGACTGAAAAGTTGTCAGAAAATAAGGAGAGTGCGCCAAATTAAAATTTGTGAATAGTAGATCAATATTACTGACGTCTGCAAGTTTAAATTCAAAACCTTTTATTCACTGATTTTTGCATATTTGGGAAACAATTCTACCAGTCTGTCTGTATATTCGAGGTTTTACTCTGGCTGATCATTTTAGGGATTATTCATGGTAAAAGTATGTTATGCTATGCAGGCGATTCAAAAAATGAAAATAAAATCGAATGCGAAAATTAGAAAAAGGGTAGGACAAATTCGGGGTATAATAACTGGATCTGGACACACTATTAACTCATAGTCAAAGGCAGTAAATAGGATAATACCGACTCATAGATGACAATACTGACTCATAGATGACGATATAAAAATAGGTAATAGCGACTCATAGATGACAGTATACTACCAACTCATAGACGAAACTAGTGACATGATATGAATTAATAATAAGCTTCCCATAAATTCCATTCTTCCACCTGGAACGGGGATGAGCTGCTTCTTTAACCAAATTCCACTTGGAAAGGGTAACAAACTTCCCATAAATTCCATTCTTCCACTTGGAACGGGGATGAGCTGCTTCTTTAACCAAATTCCACATGGAAAGGGTAACAAACTTCCCATGACTTTCGGTTTTTAACCTGGAACGGGTCTCAATTTCTTCTTTGATCAAGTATTCCATTTGGAAAGGGTAACAAACTTCCCATGACTTCCGGTCTTCAACCTAAAATGGGTCTCAGTTTCTTCTTTAACCAAGTATTCCACTTGGAAAGGGTAACAAACTTCCCATGACTTCCGGTCTTCAACGTGGAACAGATCTTAGTTTCTTCTTTAACCAAGTATTCCACTTGGAAATGGTAACAAACAAGCTTTCTTCGACTTTCAGTCTTAAACTCAAAGCAGTCTTCACTTGCTAGAGATGTATGTCTTAATTCTCATCGGGGATCGCAGCAGGCTTCTCAAATTAAGAGACACCCACCTGTTAGAAAATGAATCATTGTTAACCTTGATTTGTTGAGTCACAACAAGCTTCTTTGTCGGCGAATGACTAAAGAGATTTCCACTTGCTGCGGATTGATATGCCAGGAAAAAATAAGCTTCTCAAATAAAGAGAATATCACTTGCTATTGAACAAAATGTTGGGGGAATTAGAATATTCATCTATTGAACAAGTCTTACCTGTTGAGGAAAATAGGATCGAAAGGGTGTAAAACACGCCTTCTTCGTCATCTATGTTTCCATCCATGAAAAGTCAAAAAAATTGTTGCAGGGGACCAAAGTTCAATACAAGAACGAACTGGAGAGAAACGGTCAAACAGGATTCTACCCCACAAGGAATGAATTCAACTGAGGATTTGTTCCATCTGACAATGAGCTGGTGAGGAAAAACTGAAACACAATTCTTCCTAAAGGCACAATCTCAGTGGAGAAATAGAAGATAAAATTTCTTTTTAAGGGGAGAGCACCACTAGGAAAGTGGATTTAGAGACACAAAGGATACGTGAATGAGCATGAATCTGCATTCAGCTATGCATGAATGCTTTATGAATGTTAAAATGTATGCAATGTTATGCTTATGCTGACAAAACAAATACACTGAACAAATTGGGATACCAAAATAATCAACAAACTGGATACTCGACCAAATCTCAAATAAGTGGAGACTCTGCCACATAGCTTGTCTTCTGCAACATATTCCAGGTCAAAAGATCCTTCGCTAGGGAAACTTGAAACAAAAATCTTTGGGAATCAACAACTCTCTGATGGTGTAGAAAACTCTTGCTGGCTTTCTTATGGAGAACCCAAATCAACATTGCAACAACAAAATTGGCTGGAGGAAATCAGCTATCTGACAACAAATCCATTGGAGAAAACAAAATTATCAAACCAAGGATATGCACAAGGCAATCCACATGAACGACTATACAGGGGGAATCTGAGTTCCTCACTTCGAGACTCGATCAATCTCGAAGAATCGCCGACGTTCCTTTTAGTTTATTCAAAAGTCAAAGGCAAACGTTTTGTAATTTTCAAAAGCATATTTATTATTAAACCTTTGTTTCAAAAATTATCATTGAAAATAAATGACATTTTGTAAAAGAAATAAATATATAAGAATTGAAATAAATTGCCGAAAAAAATAGGATTTTATTGATAGAATGGTAGTCCACAAAAGGCGTAACCCCATGGATCATTACAAAGTTTTGAAACTGGTAAATGGAAAGGCTAAATTGAAATACAAAGACCACTATTCTCCCTAACAACTTTGAATTCCTGTACTCTAGCTTTCGTTGAGAGTGACAGAACTGAGACTTCCTGATCGATGATGTTGCTGCTTCAAGTGATCAAGTCTTGCCTGATGCAGTTACTTGCCATGAAATCCCTAACTTTTCCCTAAATTGCCCCTTTCGGTTTTCAATCTACCGGGATGAATTATTTCTATTTAGGTATCTAATTTTTTCTTGGACCTCCATTTCAGGTTTTCAGTCCACCGAAATGCTCATTTTTGTCCAAGTCGCCCTTTCCAGTTTTCAACTTAGTGAGATGTTCTTTTAATTATTTAGGCGAAGTATTTCTTGATTGCATCGGCATTCACCGGACGGGGAAGCTCCTCACCATCATTAGTTAAAAACTAATACACCTATAGAGAAGGCTTTCTTGACAACATATGAGCCTTCATAATTGGGAGCCCACTTGACTCGGGAATCATTGTGGATAGGCAAGAACTTTTTGAGCACGAGGTCACCTTCTCTAAATTCACGCTTGTCGTACCCCAAATTTTGACAGGCATTCATATATTTTCTAATGCCATTTTATTTTGAATAAATAAAATGCCACAATTGGTAAGAGAATATGTGTAAGGCTTTTTTCCAGGTTTGAATCTCACATTTCCCAGTTGTGGCTTTTTTCCCTTTTATTTGTTTCTAACTTTATTTTTATTTTTTATCTTATTCAAAAATTAAAAATTGTATTTTTTATTATCTAAATCTAATTTTCGTTTTTCTATTTTAGGCATTTTTTTAAATATCATTTTTCATTAAAATCATGATTTTATCTAGTTTTTGTAATGCTCTGTATAATATATACCTAGAATAATACAATACAAGCATTTTATTTGGTACTGACACCATCATAAGTGCCTAATGGCGTAATTCACATACTTGACCATTCTAAAACATAATACAACTATGGTACAAGCTATGGAAATTAGCCAAAAAAATAAAATAAAACTAAGATCAATATACATTATTCCTCATTGTACAAGAACAATAAAATACACAGCGGAATAAGTTTAACTAAGCTTCTCATGAAACATCCCAGCATCGCTCCACTTGTAAATCAAACCTACAGACCACACCTGAAATATAGCAACTATAGTGGGGTGAGATACATCAAATCTCAGTGAGTTCCCTATCCTATAGATCATCTCGGCTGTACAAGGTTCTATCAATCCTAACTCAAGTCAAGGGGAAGGGAAATGACTTTGAGTTCACAATCTCACACTATATGGAAACATGGATCCTCCCGTCCGCTTCTACTTCTAGAAGTCGACCCGAGTCATGGATCCTTGTAACCTACTTGACATACGAATGTATTCGGGTTCTACGGGCCATTAAC
The DNA here is from genome assembly GCA_022829125.1 of Lathyrus tuberosus. Classification (NCBI taxonomy): domain Eukaryota; kingdom Viridiplantae; phylum Streptophyta; class Magnoliopsida; order Fabales; family Fabaceae; genus Lathyrus; species Lathyrus tuberosus. The sequence continues at coordinate 804,472 of JALAZF010000532.1, read as the reverse complement.
CGTTATGAACCGTCACTTCACACGGACCATTAACCGTCACAAGCATACGCTCCATGGGCGCCATTTGTACAGCACGGGGAATCAAACCTGCCAAGTAGTTGTGCATCCATTTCAGAGGAGCTCGAGACTCATGAAACTGCACTCAAGATAACCGGTTACGATTACGTGATCACACACAAACAAACATGATTGTATTCGACAATCATAAGGCCACATTCGCCTTTTCTCATAATCACAAAAGTTCACACATGTTCCATACTAGTGTTTACTCTCTCCTAGACCATTACTCGTCACGAATGCACCTTTCTACATCAAGTGCCCGAGCATCGCCATCTAGGTTATCTACTCCAGGCCAGAACTCGCCAATGAATGTACGAGCGTCGCCATCCAGAGTTTCTATCAATTTCTAATCACAACCTAGAATCATATCATTAGGTTTGGGGTAAGTTTTCTCACTCTTCCTAATTCATTTTAACATGCATATTCTCTCATTCACAGTTCACAATTAAATAGACATGGTATAACACAATGTACACAAGTAAAACATTTAACACAACATATCACATAAAATTATTTCATCAATCCATGGCATACAACCATGTTTCTACCTCACCATCTCATAGAGCATAAAATTAGCTTTCCAACGCTTTCGACCGTGCGTCAATCGGAGTTACGGATCAAAAGTTATGGCGAAAATACGAAAAATAATGTTTTGCTGTCCCAAGTAAATTCGCCTGGCGAATCAGACTCGCCACCTACTCGCCTGGCAAATCTGGACGAACCAGAATTCTCCCAAAACAGGTTTGGGACCCAAAAATGATCCAAACCTTCAACCCACATGATATTAATGCATCCAAATACCCAAAACAACATGTTAGAACACATTTAGACACACATTTCATCAATCTATCCGTTAGATTTCATTGATTTAACAAAATTACTCATTTTATCCAAATCTAACCTAACTCTAAAACCTCCAGAAATTTACTCTAAAGTCTCTATCTAGAACCCACCTGATGATCGAAGAGGAGTTTGAAGAAGATGATGATGATCCATGAGCTTTTCCCAAGCTTTCCCTCTTTCTCTTCTTCTTTCTCTCTTCCTTCTCTTCTTCCTCTTTTCTTCTTCTTCCTTTTCTTTCTATCTTTTCTAACAATATATATATATATATATATATATATATATGTATAATATTATATTATATAATATAATCCAACAGGGTAAAATATCTCCAATTGATATTTTGTCGTCTCAACCAATTGATCAATTATCAGAGTTACCAAAAATTACTTTCTTGAATTAGTAAATATTAATCCGTCTCCATAATAAAATAATTGATCTCTTAAGAGTTCTCCAGTTGCTCTATTGATCCCAAATATCAATACTTAAAGTACTTAGAGGATTCCATTAATCCAATTACCCAAAGATAGAGCACATAGATACTCATCTGATCTCATCTGATATCAAAATGAGCATTTAAATAATATGGGGTATTACACTCTCCCCCCCTTAAATTCAAATTCACCCCCGAATTTCCTCTACTCAACAACAATTGCAACTTATACCCCTGTCTTAGATCCACACTTAACTTTACGTCCGTCCAAATTTCTGACGTATTCCAATTCTAACTTGGCTTCACAGACCAAAAATCCGTATTTTCACAATTTATCAAACTTCGTGTCCTTAGTTATACTTGTAATACCCCAAATTTTGACCAGTAAGATTTCCCATAATTGTGCAAATCATCATCACAATATGGGGGAACCATCTTATTTCATCAGTCTCCCGAAAGATGGGTGAGCATCCACTACAATCAAAATTAGGGTTTCAAGCCCTCTCAGAGCCTTAGACAAAGGGTCAATCAAGGAATGACATGATCATCAACTTGTCTAAACCTCTCAAACATACACAAAGGATCAAAAAGGACTCCCACTCCAAGGATTAAGCACAAAGCTGCTCCCTTCTAGGTGGATCAAGCCTCAAGATCGACAGTGTCACCAAATTAAGGTTTTGGTCGACCAGGGCCTCCAGATGGAAAATTTTCATCTGGGCACAAGCCAATGATCCAAAACACAACATAATATACTCCATGGAACCTCATGGACCCAATCATCAAGTCAATTTTGCCTTAGGGGTTGCATTCATCAAAAATCAGGAATTAGGGTTTCTTGACCTAATTCACCCCTAAGTTGACTTTTAGGGAAAATCATGAGCCAAGACCTCAAGAGAGGGTTTGAGGGTCTCTAATGAACTATATTGATCCATTTGGAACAATGGATTAATCCAAGAAGCTTGAGCAACAAGTCTCAATTTCATCTGCACCACAATTAGGGTTTTAAGGAAAAAGTCAACTGTAACTTTGACTTTTGACCAAGACATGCTCCCAAACCCTAGGACATACCTCAATATACCCTATGACACCTATGGAACATGTCCATCAAGTTTGATTTGGGTCAAGGACATGATTTCCTGAAGAATTTCACAGTTTGGAATTCATCTGATAAAAAGTCAACTGTGCACAAAAGTCAACTTTGACTTTTTGAGATTTTTCACCAAAATGGATTTTTAACCCTAAAATGATGTTAATGTGTGATTTGAATCATCATTCATCAATAAAAATCAAGAAAAGTTGGATAACTTGTAAAAGGGGTAACCATAAAAACTTAGAAAATTTTGTAAGTTAAAAATAAAGTGGCTAGGGTACCAACTTTGGAGGATCATAACTCCTAAACCACAAAGCCATTTTTCCTCATCCAAAGATGGATTTGTAGCCCTCATTACCCTCTACAAAAACTTCAAATAGAGCTAAGTCCAATTCATTAAGGATTTTGAGTTATGGAGTGATCAAAATGGCTGAAAAATGAAAATGTCACTTTTTCCAACACTTAGTGAAATTTTCACTAAGTCCAAATCTGTCTTCATTTTTTTCCAAATGTAGGGGGATTTTTCACTTGGATTCAAAAGAGATCAAAACCAAACATGTTCAAACAGTTGTTGTATCATGTAAGGGCTTTCCAAAATGGCCAAGAACATTACCAAATTCCATTTGGGCTATGAGTTATGACATTGTCAAGTTGCCTTGTTGAAATCTGTCAAGGCAAGGCAGAATTTGCAATTTTGCTCGATTTGCCAAAATTGTGCAAATCCAAACACTCCTATCCACTTGGACACATCTGAGGATTGAATCTCAAGGGGACAATCACTGAGCCAAGCCTCCAAAGTCTTTGGAACAAGAAATAGCATGTTGAACCTAGAATTGCTAAAATAGGGACAAGACTCCAAATTTGGATTGGAGCATTCAATGGAAGCATCAAGGTGGCATGGACTAAGCCATTTTCATTTGAATTCAGTCAAGACTTATCCAAGACCAAGGGAACCAGTAGCCTGTGCCCTAACCTCTAGTCAATGGCTAGAGGAGACTTGAACTTCCATTGGCCAACATTGAACAAACCTACTCAGCAGTTGCCATTCACTATTCCTTGCAAAAAAACTTGCTCTACTATAAATAGAGCTCAATTGTGATTAGTTTAAGTACACCAAAGGCCTACAACACTTGCCTTTCTCAAAATCTCTTTCTCTTGGCAAAAATGCCTTTCTTAGCAAGGTAGCTATCGGGTTTTGAGCTAGAGGGAAATTCCACTCAAACCAATCACTCACACACCTCACATACATCACATATGAGCTGATCAAACACTTAAACAACAACTGGAACACTGATTTCTCAGAATCACCAGTCAATTGCTCAAGGTTTTAACCAAAATGCAGTTGAGATGCCATGAAGTGATCCAGCTAGTTTCAATCAAGTCCAAGCATTCAAACACACTCCATAGGGTGTAGGGAAGCTGTTCAGATCATCACCACTCATCTGTAACACCTCCAAATCAAAAATCACATTGCACTTATTGTCACGGCCAAGAGGTAAGCATAAACTTGGTCATCTCTCAATCTATGCATATTTCCTCGCACAATAATTTTGCCAAATGTTCATAATCATGCATGGAATGTTTCCCCTCAATAAATTACATTGTTTGAATCGTGTGTGAAATTTCTGAGCCTTCATGCAAAAATTAGGGTTCTTGAGGTTTCTCTTTGATTTCTTGTTTTATGTTTAATTTAAATGAAATTAATTGACATAGACATGATCGTGAGGTTGAGACGAGCATAATGATATGTGGATTACATGATATGATTAAGTATTCAGTGAGATTGGATAGAAAATGCAAATCTGGGCAAAACTGAAGAACGCGCGTGTTCTTCAGCTGTTCTTGGCGCCATTTCTCTCAAATTCAAATATTTGAATTTTGTGATTTTATTTAATTGATTCAAAAATTAATTTCTCTCTGAGTTTTAATGATTTTGAGTTGATTCTTTTTTTAATAATTCACAAAAATGTTAAAATATTTTATTTTCCCAAAAAATCCCAAAAATATTATATATTTTATATAATTGATATTTTTGCAAAGAATTAATATTTTAATTGTTTTTGACATTTTAAATATTTTTTTCTACATTGATTTTGCAATTTTTAATGCCTTCTAATTATTTTGTAGGTCAATACTTAATTTTTGAAGCATTAATCCAAGATCACAATTTGTTTTCCATATGTAAAACAATTTTGATCATTTTAATTGAATTTTAATTCAATTAAATACATTTTTGAAAACAAATTAGGGTTTTTGGATTAATTCAACCCTCATAAATCTTTTCTTTAAACTTTTTGGGCCTCTATTAGAGTGTAAGACCCAACCCCCTTGTACAGAAAACTTTTTGGGCCTCATTCGTTGTATAAGTCCCTCTGTACATTTTTAAATAATTGGCGCGATCGTCGCCTTTTCAAAATAAACCTGGGCCTACCCTTGAGTTGTAAGACCCATTTATTTTCTTAAAACTCACATGGGCCTCTATTAGAGTGTAAGACCCAATCCCCTTTTAATCAAAACATTTTGGGCCTCACTTATTGTATAAGTCCCTTCGCGTTAAAAGAAAATCTTGGCGCGATCGCCATTTTCAAACTAAAAATCAACTAGGCCTACCCTCGAGAGTGTAAGACCCATCCCTTTGTACAAAAATAAATTTTTGGGCCTCAGTCACTTGTATAAGTCCCTCTGTACAAATTCAAACAGTGCGCTCACTGATAAAACCCTAGGCCTCTCCTTGAGCTGTAAGCCCCAAATCTTTCTTTTTCAAAGCACTTTCTCCTTTGATTTTGAATATTCTATTGTTTTCAATCTTTCTTTGTTGAACAACTAACCAAACAGCATGGAAGCTCTACAACCGAGTAAGTGGTTATTGCTTTCATTTACCGCTTTCATATACATATAACTGTATTGTGGGGTTGTTTCACTGTAAGTCTTCTTTCATAAACTCATATCAACTGTGTAATAATAGTATAGATATTTAGAGTTTCCCCGGGAACTACGTCTAGCATTAAGCCCGTTGATCACTCTTAGAAATAATCAATACTAGATCCCCATAGGATTACCAGACACAGTCTTCCCTCCTCTTGGGGTTAAACAATATGGAGACATGAAAGGCAGCATTCTCTGTGAACCCTTTCATAGGCTGTCACTCATAGAAGTTGTCAAAGAAACTCTATTCCCCAGGGATGATCTTTTCTCCGTGAATGGCATCTCTTGAGTTTCTTCCAAATTCTCGAACTTTCCTGGCTTGATCTATTCTCGGTGAATGACATGTCTTAAACTTCTCGGGGTTTGGGGACCCACAGGCTTCATAAAAGCACTTGTCAAGAAGCTCTACTCCCCAGAGATGATCTTTTCTCCGTGAATGGCATCTCTTGAGATTCTTCCAAATTCTCGAACTTTCCTGACTTGATCTATTCCTTGTGAGTAGCTTGCCTTGAATTTCTCGGGGTTTAGGGACCCATCGGCTTCTTAAAAGCATCGGCCTCCTCTTGGGCATCATACAAGGACCCACAGGCTTCCTAAAAGCAACCCCACCTCCTCTTGGGCTTAGTACAAGGACCCGCCGGCTTCTTATAAGTATTCACAGCCTCCTCTTAGGCTTCGTATAATGATCTCTTCCTCCGGGAATGATAGCCTTCTCTTGGGCTTCGTACAAGGGCCGACCGGCTTCTTAAAAGTTTCCAGCCTCCTCTTGGGCTTCGTACAAATTGTCCCGACGACCTCCTAGAGGTATAGGAACAGAACTTAATCATCTGCATAGAGCAGTCTTTCCAAGAGTCTACTACTGTTTCTCAAAACATAGTACAAAAGATAAAACTCTAGACACGGACAGTCTAATATCCTTGAGTCTCAAAGGCATTCTCAAGTGACCCCTTCGTTAAATAGGAAGGAAACCCGTAGACTCGGACAGTCTCGATACCCTTCAGATTAACCGCTTCCTTAAAGAAAAGGAATAACCCGAATCCTTGAATCAAATCCTTGAGTACAGTGTTGCTCATATAAGAACTGATTTTCTCTTTCAAAATCAGTATACTGAACCTGTCACTCAATTGAAACAGTCACCATAGCCTCCTCTTGGGCTTTGTACAATGATTCTCCCCAACAGAGTCAAACAACGTTTAGCCTCTCTCTCGGGCTTTGTACGAGACACATAAGGGACTCCCTCGTTGAGTCAATCACCCCTTTTGCCTCCATATCGGGCTTTATACGAGATACAAAAAGGTTCTTATTAAGCCAAACGAACAATAGCCTTCATCTCGGGCTTCATACGAGATACCCAAAAGACTCCATCGTCGAGTCAAAACCTTTTAGACTCTCTCTCGGGCTTTGTACGAGACACATATACGCCTCCTCTTAGGCTTTGTATAAGAAAACCACTAGTTAATCCAATTAACCTTTTAGCATCAAAGTTGTGCCTCGTTCACAGTACACAAACATCAACAACTCCTTTTCCCCCATCTAATCGCTGTAAGCAGCAAGCCTCTGGATCATCTACATCCATGCCACTGTCCCTCTTTTAGCATGAGAAATTCCTAAGGAAAGATATCATTGCTCTACACTGAGTTAAAGTCTTTTCCTTCAGGTTAAAACCCCCTCTAAAGGAAATTATGGCATTGCTAGGATTTGCGTATCCCGGTTAAAGTAATTCTCCTTTGCAGTCAGTCACCCAACAGTTGTGACAAACAGACCTCTTTAGAGATGACAAATTCTCTCTAAAGTCAACACCCTTTTAGCTTCATATCTTGGGCTTTGAACAAGATACAAATACCTCCAGCTTCACATCTTGGGCTTTGAACAAGATACAAACCACCTTTCGCTTCACGTCTTGGGCTTTGAACAAGACACCAAAAACAACCATTTCCTCCCATAGAATAGGAGGAACTACGAACGTTCTGATTTCCCTGTTTCGGTAAACGAGAATACGTAGGCATAAGATTGAAAGAAAAAAATCTTAGCGAGCACACTAAACAAAAAAACCCAAAATCCCATACTCTCATGTATCTATCAAAAACATCAGTCCTAACATCCTAATCCTTGTTCACCGCCAGAAAATTCCAGAAAGAGAGAAAACAGTATTACCGAAAATACAAATAACCAGTACAAAGGCCCCCCCACATTGATAGCATTCGTAACCTAACAGGCCGCTGTTTAAACTCAGTATACAAAGCAGGGTTAATTGGAGACATCAATTTCCCTTCCTTATTCAGCTCACAATAGGATAAAAAATGAATCGACCTGTAGTAAACTCAACCGCAGAGAGCGACCAGCGCTTAAGAACCGCGTCCAAAATTGCTCGCTACAGAAAAATGGCGCCCACCGTGGGGCCCTGTTAACCTTTTTTCCTCTTCACTTAAGTGAAAACCACTGATTGGGGCTTCCGCCGGGGAACCCATTTCTGTCAGGAACTTAGGATTCATAGCTTTAAAGGTCTAGTATGTTTAGGACAAATATATATACTGCTTTTCCTAATTGCTATACGTGTTTATTTTTCTGCTAATGGGAATGCGTGTGATGCCGCATGTGGAAAGATTGAGTATACACTTAAGATAAGTGATGGCGACGAGGTCGACCATCAACCTCAGTAGAGGCTTACCAATGCAACCTATTATCTTACCTAGACAATGGGCTGATTGTGATGTCTGAGAAGCTGAGGAGCCAAACCCTTTTGTAGTGCGGAAACTATCGGAAATAGTTGTTACACGATACTACCCTCATTTGAGGCTGGTGATCTATTCTCGGTGAATGGCACTTACTCTAAGATTGCTCTACAACTCGCTGGCGATTCGCTTGTTGTTTTGCTTTCCTAGGAGGAGCTGATGATAATGAGTACAGGTACAAAAATCACCTTAGTATAAACCTTTGGGGATGGGTAAAGCCTTGACTTCATGACAACGACCCTTTGACCCCATGTTTTTTCTATGTTTTTGTGTGTTGCATTCATGCATTCATTTAAAAAACATTAAAACATTCAAAAAAATTTCTCTTCTAGTCTCTCTGTTTTTCAAAATAAACTAAGATTGTGATTGCAAATATTAGAGAAAGGGATTGCACTAATGGATTTCGGTAGAAGGAGAACTCATACGTATACCTTCAAGGTTCCGAAGTTAGAGGATTTGAGAAGGTTAGCAAAGATGATCACTAACCCTGAGGTTTTCAGAGCCAAGCACGGTGGTTTGCTACCACTGCTAAGAGTCCATGTGATTGAGGGAATCATGGATGCGCTCATTCAGTTTTACGATCCAGTTTATCACTGTTTCACATTCCCGGATTACCAGCTCGCACCAACGCTGGAGGAGTATTCTCATCTGGTCGATTTACACATTACAGATCGAGCTCCATTTTCTGGACTGGAAGAAATTCCAAAGGATCAGACCATAACAAGAGCAATTCATTTGGACGAGTCTGAGGTCAAGACTCACATGACCACTAAGCGTGGCATCCAAGGTTTTCCAGCCCAGTTCTTGACAAAGAAAGCCCTGTATTTTGCCAGTATAGGAAATGTAACTGCTTTTGAAAGCATCTTTGTCTTGCTCACCTACAGGTTATTTTTGTTTCCCAACATCAATAACTTTGTAGATATCAACTCCATTAAGGTTTTTCTCATTGGAAACCCTGTGCCGACTTTGCTCGCAGATGCGTATCATTCTGTACACTTAGGAAATTTGTACAGTGGTGGGAAGATCACATGTTGTGTACCTCTGCTTTATAAATGGTTTATCTCTCACTTGCCCAAGTCTGCTACTTTTTGGGATTGCAAGAGTGCCTTACGTTGGTCGCAGGAGATCATGTCTCTTACCAACACTGATATAGATTGGTGTAATAGGATCTATGATGGAATTCGAATCATTGATCGTTGTGGAAACTTCCCCAACGTACCCCTCATAGGAACTAAAGGAGGAATCAACTATCATCCGGTGTTGGTTCGCCATCAGTTTGGATACCCGATGAGACACGTCCCACGAGGTGTTCATCTAGAAGGTCTTTTCTTCAAGGAAGGAGAAAATGACAGAGCACTAAAGATGGAAATAGTGCACGCTTGGAAACACGTTCATAAGAAAGGACGAGAGTCTCTGGGAAAACCAAACTGTGTCTCGGTGGAGCCTTATCTCCATTGGGAACAAACTAGAGCTCTCAAGCTAAAAATGCCTTATCCTCGTTACGGAATTCTTCCGCCAAAGGAATATGTCATGTACTTCATGACGGAAACTGAAAAGCTTCAGGTTACTCTTAACAAAGTTCAAAAGGAGAGAACGTCTTGGAATAACAAGTACCGCACCCTCGACGTAGAGTGCATCAAAATACAGCAATTACTGAAAGAAAAAGATGCTCTGATTGAAATTTCGGAGCAACATGCTGTAGAGAATCAAGACGACCAAAGGAATTTGCTCACTCCTTTCACCTGGCAAAGGAATGACAACCCGATAACGGCCCAAGAGCCCCGGTCAAAGAAAAGAAAAGTACCAGAATCAACACCCGATTTCTCTTCAGAGAGGACTCATGACCCATTAGCTTAGGTTTCTGTTTCTGCACCTTGTAATCTACTGTATTTCCATTTCTGTAATCCTTTGAATTCAATAAAAAGGGGTTTCCCCACTGTTTGATATTTGCAATCTAATTGTCGAAGTTTATTTTGATTAAACAAAAAAAAAAACAATTAATATAATCATTGCATTCATCATTCTCACGTAACATATTCTTCTTACATACGAATCTCACGTTTGTGTCTCGGTTCTAGAGTCAAAATGTCTCATTCGTACAATACTCGGGCCAATCGTCAGAAAAGGATGGATGATCTTGAGGAAGAAAACAGAGAGTTGAAAGAAGAGATCGACGCTCTGAGAGAGGATATGAGAAAGCTTCGTAACGGTATGCAAGCCATGGCAGAAGCTCAGCTACAAAGAACTGTGATCTCAGAGATCACCTCAACGCCCATCGTGGAGAAGTATGATTCTAGGTATCAAATGCCGAAAGATCGTCCTTGGGGCATGCCTGTTAACTATATCCCGGAAGGATATGTTCTGCCGATCGCTGAAGATCATGGAATCACAACAGAAGCCGCTGGGCCTGAAGGTTACAAACTTTGGGAAAGCGAAGATGCCAGGGGCATACTAAAGACTCCTGAAGGTTACAAACTTCGGGAAACGCCAAGATTTACTGCCGTAGTCACGGTACCACCCCCTGTGGTGCACACTATCCAGGAAGGACAGATTCCACCAATACCTGCTGGTAAAAAGGAAACTATGTTCGATAGAATGGATGAATTCCAGGTTCCTGGAAATGCAGAAGGAGCTGCAATCCATTCGCGGTCAGGATTTATTTGGAAAGGACGCCGCGGACCTCTGCTTGGTCCCCAATGTGAAAGTTCCGCACAAATTTCAAGTGCTCGACTTTGAAAAGTACAAGGGTAACTCTTGCCCTCAAAGCCATCTGGTGATGTACGCTCGGCGGATGTCAGCTCAGACGGAGAATCAGGACCTACTGATTCACTACTTCCAGGATAGTTTAACCGGTGCCGCATTAAAATTATACATGGGTTTAAACCGTACTACGATCAGTACATTCAGAGATCTTGGCATTGCCTTCGTCCAACAATACAAATACAATTTGGACATGGCACCCGACAGAGATCAACTCAGATCAACGTCACAAAAGGACAAGGAAACCTTTAAGGAGTATGCTCAAAGGTGGCGTGAAATTGCCGCTCAAATTTGTCCGCCTCTTGAGGAAAAAGAGATGACAAAGATCTTCTTAAAGACCTTAAGCTCATTTTACTATGACCGAATGGTTTCCAGTGCACCCAGTGATTTCACCGAAATGGTGGGTATGGGCGTACTTCTTGAGGAAGCCGTCTGAGAAGGACGTTTGGTAAAAGACGCTGGATCGACGAGCGGTACTAAAAAATACGGTAGTGCTCTCCCTAAGAAAAAAGAGCAAGATATTGGGAATATCTCTCTCAGAAAGCAAAGGCGACGTTATCAACCAGTAGCAGCTGTAACTCCTGCTATCAGCCCTGCGCCTATTCCTACGTATCAACCTCAGGTTGCGCAGAACCAACCAGATCAGCAAAGGACACAACAGCCTCTTCAGCAGGCTCGTCCTCAATACAACAACAACCGTACAACACGGCCACCAGGATTTGATCCTATACCCATGACGTACGCAGAACTGTTTCCATTACTGCTAGCCAAGGGGCACATTCAGACTAAATCTCCTCTGGCAGTACCGGAAAATCCGCCTTTTTGGTTTAAGGTGGATCAAACTTGCCCTTACCATCAAGGAGGATCAGGGCATAACATTGAGACTTGTCTTAATTTCAAATCTGATGTGCAAAAACTTGTTAGGAGCGGGGTCTTATCTTTCGAGGATACGAATCCCAATGTTCTTACGAACCCGCTGCCTCAACATGAGAAGGCTGCAGTCAATCTGATTGAGAAAGAGACTAACAACGTCTATCAAATTCATGATGTACTCTTGTTAAAGACCAATCTGGTCAAGATGCATTGTAGACAGAGTGGATATGGCCATGTGCCACCTCATAACTATCACCAGTGTGATATCTGCTCTAAAGACAACCAGGGATGTTCTGTGGTGCAAGCAGCTCTACAGGAACAAATGGATCTCGGATGGATCCAAGAGCACCGAGTTCGTGGAGTTAACATGGTCTACACGAATTCTAACATCATTCAGAACCACGACATCTGTGCAATGAATGTCAACTTGGTGGCGATGCACTCAAGGCAAAGCCAGTATCATAATCTGCTGCGGCACGATTACAATTCCTGTCTGACTTGCTCGGTAAACAAACAGGGATGCTCTTTCATACAAGAGTCCCTCCAACGTCAGATGGATCTTGGATGGATCCAAGACTACCATGATAGGAACCCTTATCAGATCAACATGGTTCAGATCTTTGATATTCGTGTGATGAATACCAACCTGGTAGAGTTACATGCTGAACAGATCCGACTCGGATTCCTGGTATCACATCATTATCACAGCTGTAAAGCGGGTTGCAAAAACGATCAAGGTTGTACCCTTGTCCAGGAGGCACTTCAGCACTTGTTAAATCACTGGTGGATGCCAATTTACATGAATAAAGATACTCAGCAAATTAGTGTCAGCAACAAGAATCCTACTCGGCGTCAGAGTCAGGATGTCCGATCAGTGGAAGCTAACCTAGTGAGGTTACATTATATTCAAAGTGGGCTTGGCCAGGTGCCACCACACAATTATGACCGTTGTAGCGTCTGTTCGGAAAGTAACCAAGGATGCTACCTTGTGCGAGCAGCTCTTCAGGGACAGGTGGATCGTGGAGAGATGCGTCCATATCCAAGTTCTGGACCTATCAACTGGACGCCAAACTACCTTGCCAATCAAATTGAAGATGTTGTCACAATCTCTGGTCATCATAGGACCAGGGACGTTTGTGCCATCATCCCTCTATTGGATGAATCTAAGGTTCCCAACCGAGAACGGATCGAGATTACTTATGATGGTCAGAAAAATCAGAAGGTTCCCATAGTCATCTATTTGCGGGGACCATTACCGTATGAATCAACTAAGGTTATCCCTTACAAATACGGTGCAACAACAATTGAGAATGGAAAAGAAATTCCGTTACCCTCCGTCGTGAATATTACAGACATCAGTTGAGTAACACGGAGTGGTAGAATCTTCAACCAAGGGGTTGGGGAACTTAACAAAGAAAAGGAACTTCAGACGGAAACTCCCGATCCACCATTCGGTCAATCTAGTAATCCCGACCTTTCGGAAAATGATGATGAGATGCTGAAGCTCATCCAAAGGAGTGAATACAACATTGTTGATCAACTGTTACAAACTCCTTCAAAGATCTCAGTATTATCATTGTTACTCAGTTCATAAGCGCATAGGGAGGCTCTACAGAAAGTCTTGGAGCAAGCCTTTGTGGAACAAGATGTAACAATCAGACAGTTCGATAGCATTGTCTCTAACATCACTTCCTGCAACAATTTGGGATTTAGTGATGAGGAATTACCTGAAGAGGGTCGTCTTCATAACATGGCACTCAATATCACAGTTAACTGCCAGGACGATGCTTTAGCCAGCGTATTGGTAGACACAGGGTCAGCCCTGAATGTTATGCCGAAGTCCACTTTGATGCAATTATCATTCAAAGTCCCTCTGATGAGAATCAACGAGGTTGTCGTCAAAGCATTCGACGGATCCAGAAAAATGGTTATCGGCGAAGTTGATCTTCCCATAACTATCGGTCCGCATACTTTCCAAGTCACTTTCCAGGTCATGGACATCTGGGCAACATACAGTTGTTTATTAGGAAGACCTTTGATACACCAGGCTGGAGCGGTTACATCAACCCTCCACCAAAAGCTAAAGTTCGTCAAGAACGATCAACTTGTCACAGTTTGTGGGGAACACGCCTTGCTTGTGAGTAACATGTCATCATCTACTTGTGTAGAACCCGAGGAGGTTATTGGAACTCAGTTCCAAGCACTATCGGTGAGCAAGAACAATCAGTTCAAAGAAGGAACTTCCATTTCTTCATACAACGATGCTATCAAAGCGATTGAGAGTACCGATACTGTAATGCCCTATATAATTTATATCTAGAATAATACCATACAAGCATTTTATTTGGTACTGACACATCAAAAGTGCCTAATGACATAGTTCACATACTTGTCCATTTCTAAAACATAAATACAACACATGGCACAAGTCATGGAAACTAGCCAAAAATAATAAAAACTAAGAATAATATACAATATCCTCAATTGTATACAACAAAAGAATACACAGCGGAAAAACTAATACTGAGCTTCTCTTGAAACATCTCAGCATTTCTCCACTTGTAAATCAACCTGCAATTCGAACCTGAAATATAGCAACTATAGTGGGGTGAGATACATCAAATCTCAGTGAGTTCCCTATCTTAAAGTCCTCTCGGCTTCACAAGGTTCTAAACAACCTAACTCAGGTCAAAGGGGAAAAGGGAGTGACCATGAGTACACACACACAGTAACCACAATGGTGAGCCTGTAAACTCACACTAGTACCGAAGTACCTCTTGAGCCTGTAAACTCAAGGATTCACAAAGTACCGAAGTACCTCTTGAGCCTGTAAACTCAAGGATTCACAAAGTACCGAAGTACCTCTTGAGCCTGTAAACTCAAGGATTCACATATCAATAACCAATACCAAGGTATCCCCTTTTCCCGTACCCTTCTACGTCTAGAAGGCGATCCGAGTCATGGATCCTTGTAGCTACTTGGCATACAATTGGATTCGGGATCACCGGTCCGTACACCGTGATCCGTCACTTCTCACGGCCCGTACACCGTCACAAGTCTCTTTACCCGTAGGCTCCAATTGTACTTAACACGGGACTCAAACCTGCCAAGTAGTTGTGTATAATGTTCAGAGGAGGTGCTCGAGTCTCATGAACTACACCGCACAAACAGTGGTTATTGATAAACGAAAACACACGCCTCGGCCTTTCATGCACGAGCGTTGCCACACAGATTATCTACCACAATCCTAGTTACAACCTAGAATTAAACCATTTTGTTTTGGGGTAAAGTTTCCTCACTCTTCCTAATTCATATTTTATCATGCATATTCTTTCAACCAAGTTTAACATCAATTAGGCAAAGCATATTACAATTTCACATTTGAAATACATATAATAATTTCATCACAAAATATACAAAAGCATATTACCATTGCATAATGGAGTCACATATAATGATTCATCACATAAAAAACCTCACTCTCATCCCGTAGGATATTTACACGGCTTTCCAACGACTATACTTTTGCCTCGATCGGATTCACGATCCAAAAGATATGGATTCACCATATATCATACTATTGTTTTCACACATACATAAATTTTCCATAGCATATAACTATGTTTTTACCTCACCATCTCATAGAGCATAAAATTATCTTTCCAACGCTTCCGACCGTGCGTCAATCCGAGTTACGGTTCTCAAGTTACGACGAAAACCCAAAAAAAAATAATGTTTTGCTGTCCCAGGCAAATTCGCCTGGCCACTTCAGAATTCGCCTGGCCAATCCTCCTTCGCCAGCACTTCGCCTGGCGAGACAGTGGCGAAACCCAATTCGCCTGGCCACTTCAGAATTCGCCTGGCCAATCGCACCAGAACCAGAATTCTCCCCTTACGGGTTCCATGGCCCAAATGCTCCAAATTCACCATTTCTCATCCCAAAACAGTTCCAAACAGCATAAACAAGTATCAATAATGTTCATATGCATAGTGTGATCATTCAACACAATTTATATCGATTTTTAACCGTTAGATTTCATTGATTTCAAATTTGTTCATTTTCTCAAAACCTAACTTAACTCTAGAAACTCAAAAAATCTACAACTAAAGTTTCTATCTAGAACCCACCTGATAATCGAAGAGGAGGTTGAAGAAGATACTGATGATCCATGGCTGCTCTTATTCATCTTCTCCATTTCTCTCTTTCTCTTCCTTTCCTCTTCTTTCTCTTTCTCTTCTTCTTCTTCTTCTATGTTTTTTTTCTTTTTTTCTTTTTCCTTTCCAACAATATATATATATATAATACTATATTATATAATATAAATCCAACCGGGCAAAATATCTCCAATTGATATTTTGTCGTCTCAACCCAAATGATCAATTATCAGAGTTACCAAAAATTACATTCCTGAATTAAA
Organism: Lathyrus tuberosus; assembly: GCA_022829125.1. Classification (NCBI taxonomy): domain Eukaryota; kingdom Viridiplantae; phylum Streptophyta; class Magnoliopsida; order Fabales; family Fabaceae; genus Lathyrus; species Lathyrus tuberosus. The sequence goes on along the minus strand of JALAZF010000532.1, from coordinate 788,341 downwards.
ATAATTAATCCGTCTCTTTAATAAATTAATTGATCTCTTCAAAGTTCATTAGTTGCTCTATTGATCCTAAATGTCAATACTTAAAGTTCTTAGAGGATTCCATTAATCCAATTATCCAAAGATAGAGCACATAGATATTCATCTGATATCTAATTGAGCATTTAAATAATATGGGGTATTACATTCTCCCCCCCTTAAATTGAAATTCGCCCCCGAATATCCTCTATTAGAAAACAACTGCAACTTGTATAACTGACTTAGATCCACACTTAAATTTACTTCTGTTCAAATTTCTGACGTATTCCCATTCCAAGTCAACTTCACAGACCAAGATCTTATTTTCACAATTTATCAGACTTCATGACCCTAGTCATACTCTTACTCCAACATTGGGTTAACTTCTAACTTTGCTTCTCCTCAAAATTATTTGTTCCTTCATATTGAAACACTTAGTCATATCTTGCCTTCGGAAGAAATATACCATTCTATACTCTTCTACTAAGTCACAACCCAAAACCATAATATCTTATCTCAAATTAGGATAACAAATACTCATCAAATCCCTTAACATTCAAACCACTTCACCATTAGTCAAACGACTCAATTACCAATTCCATCTAGCCTGATGTTGTACACTATACTCATTCAATCCGATATTTCATCTCTTTCGTATCACACCAAAGGGTAACACACTTAGAACAAAATCTTCTTACTGCCATCCTTGCATTGAACATCTGGTATTGTTTAGACACTGACAGTTGCCAAGTAGACAGGAATGTCATTTCTATCCTTACAAGTAACAATCATTCTAATCCCCAGTAGTCTGACTAAGCTCTTTCACCTGTCACCTCCCACTGCGCAACCCAAATTCTAACAGTAGAGCACCACGGTTTCTTAATCACTATTAAGTAGATAACAGTCCACGGAGAACACACTTATCCACTAGGATCCTTAATAATCAACGATACAAGACTTACTGACGTCCTATAGTAGAACAATTTCTTTACCAACACACAATATCTTAACCTCTGTCCAATATTCCCCAGACGATACAAGTACAGGAGTTACACTGCTCCAAATTCATTCAAAACTCGAATAATTCATCCAAAAGTAGTTTAACAATTTCTGTTTCTAGTTGCCACATCCCATATCAATTATTCTTACGGTTTTCCGATTTACTCAAAGTTCCTTGCTGATTCGAGATCTTAACCAATCCCATGTAACACCATTACAAATCTTCATTCATACCCGAATCACCACCCTTCAAAACTTTAACCACTCAAAGCACAAACGTGAGTCTTCATATTACTCACCAATTTATGTACAACACTCCACATACACACACACTTTCAAAGTCCATACTACACTTCTCAGTTAAGTCAACTCTTCTCATTCATTCCATTTCATAAACGATTCCAAGTTACATACTTAACTTCGGAACGTCCCATTCTTACTAGTACTTGGAAAGAAAATTTTTCAAATTCCTTCTCTGGTTAGAACACAACTGCACACAATTGATACCACTTCACGGGGTCTAAATCCAAAACTATGAACTCACGGAAGCTAACAGTTACCAACTTTGACCAACCGTTCGTTCCTTACTAACACCATAAATTACATTACCGAAAAGGTCTTTTCGAGATCAACACTTCGAGAGTATCTTCCAACTTCTCCCTGAAGACCTTCAACAGTAATACACTTAAGACTTTCTCCTACTCAACACAATTTACAAGATTATTCCCCAAAGTTAGACTTCTTCGTCGTCTAAATAAATGGTCAATTACGCAACACCTTCCAGAAGTTCCAATTTCAAAACACAATTCCTCTTTTATTTACTTATAGTCCTGTTTTCCATTCACACAACACTCTACATCCGGGGCAACACAAGGTAACAAAATGCGGATGATGGTTCCTAAGGGATTTCACAATTTACACACCTGTTAATCGATTAACCATCTGAGCTAATCGGTTAACTCTTCAAAATTCATTGCAAAACACCACCCTTGCACATGTTAATCGGTTAACACTGCTGCAGAATCAAAAAAATCAGTTTTCCTCTTAATTCAAAGCCATCCATACTCAACCATCCATCCGATTTGTTCTAACTTGAAATATCCTTCTCAACTCGTGGCTCCTTAACTTGTGTAACATTCACTAACCATGATTCACTCAAGATACAACCGACAAAGTCGACGACACACTCTAACCAAGTGACAAGGAAAATTTCCAAACTCTGTGCAGTCACCCTACAATTTCAACGAAACAGTTCACTCTCTGTTGATACAACAACACTAGCAGAAAGTCAATAATGACGACATTCTAGGGTTTTAGCCACAACTCTTACTCGATTCGTCCATAAGCAAAACCCAACACACAACCATTGTAAGATACCATAAAAAAAGATGAACATCTCATATCAAGCATACCATCTTGTCCTCTCACTTGTAATTCCTTGGAGAAATTAAAACAACAAAGTTCTTAGTTCAACAAAAGGTAGATTCCGAATATTCCGATTATTCACAACTACAGAAGTTCTCTATACTTGAAAATAGATCGGGGCAATGCATCCTCTTGAAGAACCTTTCCATACAACGTACACACTAATCAGAATTTATTACCCTTCACTATCCATTGGAAACTTCACTTACCAAATCACTTAAGGGAAGATTCGCAACCGACAATTCTCATCAACTATTTACAAACCCATTCCGGTATAAATCGTTCCATGGTTTACACTTAGTCCATAATAAATCTTAGTTTGCTTCTTGTTGTTTACCGCACACTTACTTCCTAAAATACAATACTCACTGCTTCACAAGGTACGTCCCTTCACACTTGTCTCAAGAATAAGAATCCATCATGTACTCTTGTGACCAAGGTGCTACCACTACGCCCGTTCTTAATACCAAGGTGTAACTTTCTCATAACTATACTGTTAATACTGTTTATTCCACATAATCGAATAAAATCCACCTCATAAATAATAATTTCACTTTCCACAGCATAGAACACTTTCATAGCTTCATATCGATATAAAGAACGCTTAAATCGGACACCCGAGCCAAAAGATATGAAGTTTTGAAGAAAGGAAAAATTATTCAAAAACTGCCAGATTCGCCTGGCGATTAAGAATTTCGCCTGGCGAATCCCCCTTCGCCAGCACTTCGCCCGGCGAACATGCGGCGAATCCTCATTCCATAAAATCCCAAAAGTTCCAGTAGCTACACAAGTTCTGTTTCTTCATTTTCGCCTGGCGACTAAGTAATTCGCCTGGCGAATTCCTCTTCGCCAGCTCTTCGCCTGGCGAACCAATGGCGAGACCCCATTCGCCTGGCGATTTCCTGATTCGCCTGGCGAATCACACCAGAAGCAGAATTTTCTGCTGTGTTTTCCATGGTCTCCGCACTATAAGGTCCAACTTTTCCAAACCAAAACACTTTCAAATTCCAAATTGGTCTCTCATCGAATACAAAAATCCTGATGTACTATCTCGAACTTAATCTCTTTACATAACTGAATATACCCAATTTATCTCCTACTCTTTATCCGGCGTATACTTATTCCACTTGAAGCACGTCAACACATCTGGGTGTTCCTCCTCACACTTCTCTACTACTTTAGGTTCCCATAAAAGCTGAACTTCCTTAACTCTCAACTTTTAACCAGTCAGAAGATATTGTTCCGAACGCATTCCTTAAGGTACTCTCGTCCATTCAAGATACTATAACGACCTTAAAAACTGAAACACTAAAACTTATCTCACTTCCGGACCTTACGTCACACGTTCCACAAAACAACTTTCTTTTCCACGGAATGAGATTACTCGAAATCCTCATCCGTACTAGTGGTCAATCCAGCTCTACTAGTAACTTTACATATTTCTTGATACCTTAACCAATCGTCCAACAGAGATCCTTAACTTTCGAACTCCATCCGTTCCAAAGGATTACTTAAACCACACATTACTCTTTAAGTCCATGCTACCCAAGCACAACTTCTACTAAAACCTCCACTGAGCCGACCAAAACTCCTCACTAATAACTCTTGGCTTGAACCTGCTCTCACAGCATTAGTTCCGATAACACTACAGAGTCCTCGTGGTCGCTCAACCATGATTCTACCTATCACATACATAGTATTAGGTTGATCAGGCCCAACACTACATAGTATGATATTAAGTTTCATGATGGCAAGACACACTTAAGAGGCAGGAATAGATTTACTTATGATGTTTCATGGCTAGGTCGAGGATACGACCTGCTCTGATACCAACTGTAATGCCCTGTATAATTTATATCTAGAATAATACCATACAAGCATTTTATTTGGTACTGACACATCAAAAGTGCCTAATGACATAGTTCACATACTTGTCCATTTCTAAAACATAAATACAACACATGGCACAAGTCATGGAAACTAGCCAAAAATAATAAAAACTAAGAATAATATACAATATCCTCAATTGTATACAACAAAAGAATACACAGCGGAAAAACTAATACTGAGCTTCTCTTGAAACATCTCAGCATTTCTCCACTTGTAAATCAACCTGCAATTCGAACCTGAAATATAGCAACTATAGTGGGGTGAGATACATCAAATCTCAGTGAGTTCCCTATCTTAAAGTCCTCTCGGCTTCACAAGGTTCTAAACAACCTAACTCAGGTCAAAGGGGAAAAGGGAGTGACCATGAGTACACACACACAGTAACCACAATGGTGAGCCTGTAAACTCACACTAGTACCGAAGTACCTCTTGAGCCTGTAAACTCAAGGATTCACAAAGTACCGAAGTACCTCTTGAGCCTGTAAACTCAAGGATTCACAAAGTACCGAAGTACCTCTTGAGCCTGTAAACTCAAGGATTCACATATCAATAACCAATACCAAGGTATCCCTTTTTCCCGTACCCTTCTACGTCTAGAAGGCGATCCGAGTCATGGATCCTTGTAGCTACTTGGCATAAAATTGGATTCGGGATCACCGGTCCGTACACCGTGATCCGTCACTTCTCACGGCCCGTACACCGTCACAAGTCTCTTTACCCGTAGGCTCCAATTGTACTTAACACGGGACTCAAACCTGCCAAGTAGTTGTGTATAATGTTCAGAGGAGGTGCTCGAGTCTCATGAACTACACCGCACAAACAGTGGTTATTGATAAACAAAAACACACGCCTCAGCCTTTCATGCACGAGCGTTGCCACACAGATTCTCTACCACAATCCTAGTTACAACCTAGAATTAAACCATTTTGTTTTGGGGTAAAGTTTCCTCACTCTTCCTAATTCATATTTTATCATGCATATTCTTTCAACCAAGTTTAACATCAATTAGGCAAAGCATATTACAATTTCACATTTGAAATACATATAATAATTTCATCACAAAATATACAAAAGCATATTACCATTGCATAATGGAGTCACATATAATGATTCATCACATAAAAAACCTCACTCTCATCCCGTAGGATATTTACACGGCTTTCCAACGACTATACTTTTGCCTCGATCGGATTCACGATCCAAAAGATATGGATTCACCATATATCATACTATTGTTTTCACACATACATAAATTTTCCATAGCATATAACTATGTTTTTACCTCACCATCTCATAGAGCATAAAATTATCTTTCCAACGCTTCCGACCGTGCGTCAATCCGAGTTACGGTTCTCAAGTTACGACGAAAACCCGAAAAAAAATAATGTTTTGCTGTCCCAGGCAAATTCGCCTGGCCACTTCAGAATTCGCCTGGCCAATCCTCCTTCGCCAGCACTTCGCCTGGCGAGACAGTGGCGAAACCCAATTCGCCTGGCCACTTCAGAATTCGCCTGGCCAATCGCACCAGAACCAGAATTCTCCCCTTACGGGTTCCATGGCCCAAATGCTCCAAATTCACCATTTCTCATCCCAAAACAGTTCCAAACAGCATAAACAAGTATCAATAATGTTCATATGCATAGTGTGATCATTCAACACAATTTATATCGATTTTTAACCGTTAGATTTCATTGATTTCAAATTTGTTCATTTCTCAAAACCTAACTTAACTCTAGAAACTCAAGAAATCTACAACTAAAGTTTCTATCTAGAACCCACCTGATAATCGAAGAGGAGGTTGAAGAAGATACTGATGATCCATGGCTGCTCTTATTCATCTTCTCCATTTCTCTCTTTCTCTTCCTTTCCTCTTCTTTCTCTTTCTCTTCTTCTTATTCTTCTATGTTTTTTTTCTTTTTTTCTTTTTCCTTTCCAACAATATATATATATATATAATACTATATTATATAATATAAATCGAACCGGGCAAAATATCTCCAATTGATATTTTGTCGTCTCAACCCAAATGATCAATTATCAGAGTTACCAAAAATTACATTCCTAAATTAAAATAATTAATCCGTCTCCTTAATAAATTAATTGATCTCTTCAAAGTTCATTAGTTGCTCTATTGATCCGAAATGTCAATACTTAAAGTTCTTAGAGGATTCCATTAATCCAATTATCCAAAGATAGAGCACATAGATATTCATCTGATATCCAATTGAGCATTTAAATAATATGGGGTATTACAGATACGACATGATGGGGACAGCTTGTCATTCCTATTGACAATAAAACAAAGAAGGGTCTTGGTTTTTCTGCAACCTGTACCCAGACTGCTGCCAACGACGAAAGTCTTCATCCCCTTCAAAACTTCTTCCACAGTGGAGGTTTCCTTCACCCAGTGTCTCAGACAGTTCATGCTATCAATGAGGAAGATCCCTCTGACACAAATGAAGAATGGAAGTCCTACCTCAACGAGGACAGTTATATGTCTCAGGAAGAGATGCCTACGGCATTTTGCTATCCCGCACAGAGTCTGAGATTTATACCACGGTCAAACGTCGAAAGGATGTCGTGCTCCACCAAATTCATTAGAGGAGGACACTCTGATGAAAGAAAAATTTGACTACAACTACTATGACCCAATGGATGGTCTGCCAATGTGGAAACCTTATCCAGGAAACTTGGCGCCAGAGAGTCAGCCGAACAATGAAAATCAGCTGACTGTCATTTAACAGAATACCTGTGTCCCCACCATGTCATGGGATCAACACTCAGGTCATCCTGAAGCTACTCAACATGAAGATGAATTCACAATGTTCACAGGACTTGAATTCATCAACTATGCTTTTCCTGAGGTCAACGTCATCGAAAGGGATAACTCCTCTAGTTCCAAAGAAGTTTGGGACACTCTGGGAGAACCAAGTGGAAAATACGACTATATGGTCAAGTACACTGCTCCCAAAAGCTCTCGCATCAGGCTCGAAGACATCCAGTCTACTGGATGGGGAGATGTACCTGAGAGCACGAATACTATGCAAAATACAACGGAGGAATTCTCCTACGACAATTCTGCCTGGGAGACAGATTCCAATGATCCTGCTCCACCAGAAATCAACGTTATTTCTGAAGACAAATCAAGGAAGGTGCCAGACTTTGTGATTCACCGTGGAGTTCGCCGCCAATGGGTTGCCGTCGAGGTTCCGAGGGTCGTTCATCAGTCAAAGTAATTGTCGTCTTTTAACCTTTCACCCCGCCCAGGTGAAACGGATGTTTTGATAGGGCTCGCTTTCTGTAAATTTTCCCTCTTCGCTTTGCCCAAAGCGACTGAGTTTTGTTTTATAGGGCTGTAGTTTCAAGAATCGACTTGTTCATTAATAAAATAACGTCGTTCTGTAATTTCCGCATTTATTGTTGTTTTCTCTTTTTGCTTTTTTCAGAAAATGGTAATCCTAAAAAACAATTAACATAAAAACAAGCAGTAAAATAAAACACTGCACACACTTGCATTTTCTCTATCTCTTCTAAACACGAATCATCACGTCATGCAGATTGCTTGTTTTACACCCCGTTGAAACATACGATCCAATGCCTTCTCCCAACTTTGAGTTCCCGGTATTCGAGGTTGAAGAAGAAAATGACGACAAAATTCCTGAAGAGATCTCCCGACTACTCAGACAAGAGGAAAGGTCCATTGAACCTCACAAAGAACCGTTGGAAACAGTAAACTTAGGTTCAGAGCAGGAGAGAAAAGAAATCAGGATTGGGGCACTGCTCGGTCCAAATGCCAGAGAGGGTTTGATAAAGCTTCTCAAAGAATTCCCCGATGTATTCGCTTGGTCCTATCAGGATATGCCAGGGTTGGATACAAGCATCGTGGAACACACTTACCATTAAAATTGGAATGTCCGCTGGTAAAGCAAAGGTTGAGACGCACTCACCCGGACATGGCCATCAAAATCAAAGAGGAGGTACAGAAACTGTAACGCCCACATATATAATTCATGCATCAAATCATATATTATACATGAGTTTCACTTTTGGTACTGAAATATAATAAGTCCTAGTTAACACATTATATACATAAATGCCTCTAATACAAAACACTAAAAGTCTAAGGCATTACATATACAAGATGTTCCAAAATGATAAAAACTAAGAACTAGATCAATACAATGATCTCAAAACATATACGCCATAGCGGAAGCCATGCCATCACAAAACCACGATCCGTAAGGAAAGTCAAATAACCTTGTCCTTACCCTTCGCCAAACCTGCAGAACCTGTGATGTAAACAACAACAGTGGGGTGAGATACATCAAATCTCAGTGAGCTCCCTATCTTAAAGTCCTCTCGGCTTTACAAGGTTCTAATAAACCTAACTCATGTCAAAGGGGAAAGGGAAATAACCATGAGTACTCACACACAAGTAATCCACAACGGTGAGCCTGTAAACTCACACTAGTACCGAAGTACCTGTTGAGCCTGTTAACTCAAGGATTCACAAAGTACCGAAGTACCTCTTGAGCCTGTTAACTCAAGGATTCACAAATAATAACCATACCAAGGTATCCCCTTTTCCCGTCCGCTTCTACGTCTAGAAGACGACCCGAGTCATGGATCCCCGAAATCACTTGGCATACGAAATGGATTCGGGAACAACAGCCTGTTAGCCGTGAACCGTCACTTCTCATGGCCTGTTAGCCATCTCAAGTCTCTACCCAATGTATAGGTTTCATTCGTACTATACGCGGGAATCAAACCTGCCAAGTAATGGTGCATATGTTTCAGAGGAGCTCGAGACTCATGAAACGCACTATCAGAAAATAACTCTTTACGAAACACAATACACACGCCCCGGCCTTACATGCACGAGCGTTGTCACAATTCCAACACGCACGCCCAACATTGTTCAGGGAAATTCCTCACTCTACTTAATTCATATTTTAACATGCATACATTGTTCACAACAATTACACACATTTAACATATAATAGTCGACAAAACGACATAATTCCAACAATCCCGATATAATTAAATCGGCCGACAATCTTAAAACCAATGTAATAAGAAAGTACATTTCATTACCTTTCCAACGATACCAGAATTATTCCAATCCGAGTTACGGACAAAAAGTTGCAGCATTGGAAACAATTGATCGGGAAAATTTCACAACAGCAGAATTTCTGCATTTCTCCTGGCCATACGCGTATTGGCACATCCCATATGCGTATTGCCTAAAATTCTCGCCCATCCATACGCGTATTGACCAAGTCCATACGCGTATGAGCAGAGGGGGTTTTCCTTGAAAATTTCCTTTTAAAAATTCCATACGCGTATCATCAATCCATACGCGTAAGGCCCTGTCCCCATACGCGTATCACCCTTCTATACGCATATGAGCAGAGACGTTTTCCTTTGAAAAATTACGTTTTTAAAACCATTACGTGTATTGCCCATGCCGTGCGCGTAATGCCCTGCCCCATACGCGTATCACCTCAACCAATACGCGTATGAGCAGCGGAAATTCTGCAGAATTTCTGCAGAATTTTTCTGCTACGTGATTATCCAATTTCAACCCAAGAATCCATTTTTCTCAACCCAAAAGCATTGAAACAGGTTACAGATACAACAAGCAGTATAATACACTATCACATATTGAATTTCAGCAGTTAGATTTGGGATTTTCATGCAAATTTACTCAATTTCCACAATTTCAACCTAACTCTAAATTCAACACAAACTCTACTCTAAAGAGTCTAACTAGAACCCACCTGGATTACTAGACGAGGAGATTGATACTGAGATGATTAGACGAAGAACAGATGAACGGATGATGATTCTTGAGTTTTTTGAGAAATCTTCTTCTCCTTTTCCTTTTCCTTCCTCTTTTCCTTTCTTTTCTTTCCTTCACTTTTTCTTTCTCTAAGTTTCTCTACTTTTACCAAATAAGGAAAATGAAAAGAAAATAGATAGTAAAGAAAACTATCATTTTTAGTAACACTACTAAATATCCAAATTAGCTCAAAAGCTTCAATTAATAAAAACTCAAAGTTAAATACTATTATATTAATCAACTCTGAGTTCGCCAGTTTACTCTATTTATTTTATCAAATAATTGCTCAGAGTACTCCGGAACCCAGTTGATCATAATAATATTAACTAGAGCGTTTATAAATTTACGGGGTATTACAGAAACAGATTGACGCGAGTTTCCTCGCTACATCAGAATATCCTTAATGGTTAGCCAACATTGTACCCGTTCCCAAAAAGGACGGAAAGGTCATAATGTGTGTCGACTACAGGGATCTGAACAAGGCTAGTCCAAAGGACGACTTTCCTTTACCACACATTGACATGCTGGTAGACAGTACAGCAAAGTTCAAAGTCTTCTCCTTCATGGATGGATTCTCGGGCTATAACCAGATTAAAATGGCGCCGAAAGACATGGAGAAAACTTCGTTCATTACCCCATGGGGTACCTTTTGTTACAAGGTAATGCCGTTTGGTTTGAAGAACGCCGGGGCAACCTATCAAAGGGCTATGACTACTCTGTTTCATGACATGATACACAAGGAAATTGAGGTATATGTTGATGATATGATTGCAAAATCAAAAACAGAGAGTGAGCACGTTGAACATCTGTCAAAATTGTTCAAACGTTTAAGAAAATTCAAGCTCCGCTTGAATCCCAATAAGTGCACCTTCGGTGTCCGTTCAGGGAAACTACTAAGGTTCATCGTCAGCCAGAAAGGAATTGAGGTTGATCCTGAAAATGTCAAGGCCATTCGAGAAATGTCTTCTCCAAAAACTGAAAAACAAGTCAGGGGATTCCTGGGACGTTTGAACTACATCTCCAGATTCATATTCCTTATGACCGCGACATGCGCGCCGATTTTCAAGTTACTCAAAAAGAACCAAGATTATGTTTGGTCAGAGGACTGCCAAACCGCCTTCGACAGTATCAAGGAATATTTGTTGAATCCTCTGATTCTATCACCTCCAGTGGAAGGAAGACCACTGATCATTTACCTCATAGTTCTAGAGGACTCAATGGGATGTGTACTTGGCCAACAAGACGAAACCAAAAGGAAAGAGTCTGCCATTTACTATCTAAGCAAGAAATTCACCGACTGTGAAACTCTGTACACGATGCTTGAGAAAACTTATTGTGCTTTGGCTTGGGCAGCCAAACGTCTTCGCCAATACATGATTCGTCATACTACTTGGTTGGTCTCCGAAATGGATCCAATCAAGTACGTTTTCGAAAAACCTGCTCTCACGGGAAGAATCGCCCGTTGGCAGATGTTGTTATCAGAATATGACATAGAGTACCACGCTCAGAAAGCCGTTAAAGGAAGTATTTTAGCCGATCATTTGGCTCATCAACCGATTGACGATCAAGAATCAATTGGGCTCGACTTCCCCGATGAAGATGTCATGTATTTGAAAATGAAAGATTGCGATGAACCGCTACCCAGTGAAGGGCCAGAACCAGGTTCCCAGTGGGGACTTATCTTTGACGGAGCAGTTAATCATTACAGAAATTGAATTGGGGCAATCATTGTTACCCCTCAGGGTACCCACATTCCTTTCACCGCTCGACTTACGTTCAAATGTACGAACAACGAGGCCGAATACGAAGCATGTATCATGGGTCTCGAAGAAGCAATTGATTTAAGGATCAAAAACTTGGACGTATATGGCGACTCAGCTCTGGTTATCAATCAGATAAAAGAAGATTGGAACACATACCAATCAGGATTGATTCCTTACAAAGACTACGCAAGAAGGTTGCTACCTTTCTCCAACAGAGTCGAGTTTCATCATATCCCTCGTGAGGAGAATCACATGGCTGATGCATTAGCCACTATCTCTTCCATGATTAGTGTAGGTCAATGGAATAACATACCTAAGATTGACATTATGAGCCTAGAACGACCCGCTTACATCTTCACGATTGAAGCAGTCATAGATGACAGACCTTGATATCACGATATCAAATGCTTCCTCTAGAAACAAGAGTACCCACCTGGGGCACTAAGGAAAGACGGGAAAACCCTCAGAAGGCTGGCAGGTAGTTTCTTTCTGAGCGGTGATACACTCTATAAGAGAAATTTTGACATGGTCTTATTTTGATGCGTCGACAGACCAGAAGCAGACATACTTATGAAAGAAATTCATGAAGGATCCTTTGGCACTCATGCCAACGGACACACAATGGCGAGAAAAATTCTAAGAGCAGGGTACTATTAGTTGACAATGGAATCCGACTGCTACAAGTACATGAGGAGGTGTCACAAATGTCAGATATACTCCGACAAAATTCATGTACCGCCATCACATCTCAAAGTTCTCTCTTCCCCATGGCCTTTTTCCATATGGGGAATCTACATGATTGGTATGATTGAGCCCAAGGCTTCAAACGGACATCGGTTCATCCTGGTGGCCATTGATTACTTCACCAAGTGGGTCGAAGCAGCGTCGTACGCTAATGTAACCCGACAAGTGGTGGTCCGATTTATCAAAAACAATATCATCTACCGTTATGGTGTTCCAAGCGAGATCATTACTGATAATGGATCTAACTTGAACAACAAGATGATGAAAGAGTTGTGTGCAGAATTCAAGATTGAACACCATAACTCATCTCCCTACCGACCAAAGATGAATGGAGTGGTAGAAGCGGCTAACAAGAATATCAAGAGGATTGTTTAAAAGATGGTTGTAACCTACAAAGACTGGCACGAGATGCTACCCTTTGCTCTTCATGGTTATCGCACATCTGTCCACACTTCAACAGGGGCTACCCCTTTCTCTCTAGTGTATGGCATGGAAGCAGTGCTCCCCATAGAAGTAGAGATCCCGTGAATCCGAGTATTGATGGAAGCTAAGCTTACAGAAGCTGAATGGTGTCAATGTCGACACGACGAATTGAATCTGATCGAGGAGAAGCGAATCATGGAACTATGCCATGGTCAGCTGCATCAATAGATAATGAAAAAGGCGTTCGACAAAAAGGTTTGACCCCGCATCTTTAGGAAATGAGACCTCGTGCTCAAGAAGATACAATCATTTCTCACTGATTCCCGGGGCAAGTGGACTCCGAATTATGACGGCCCCTATGTGATCACGAAAGCTTTCTCAGGCGGCGCCTTGAGACTTGCAACCATGGATGGAGAGGAATTTTCCTACCCCACGAATGTTGATGTAGTCAAGAAATACTTCGCCTAAAAAAAAAAAAAAAGTCTCGGTGGATTGAAAACCCGAAAGGGGGGTCCAGGCAAAAGTTAGAGACAAAGTGAAAAAAATCATCCCGGTGGATTGGAAACATCACAGTACAATCCATGCAAAAATTAGGGATAAAGGCAAGTAACTATGTTCAACAGAGGCGAATCCCTCAGCAGCGGCAGTTACATCATCTGTCAGAAAACTCCGGTAAAGGTCATCTTCGACAGAAGCTCAGGATGCCCCGAATTCAAAGTTGGTAGAAGGATAATGGTCGTTATGTTTAAACGTAGCCCTTTTCCCTCTTAAATTACCATTTTCTAACTTTGTAAATACTCTTTGGAATCACGCGCTTGGCTGATCTCCATCTTATCAATAAAATTTGAGCCCTTGTGCTTTTGGTTGTAATTCTTATTTGTTTTAGCTTTACAGAACGACGTTTTTAATATGATTAGCGATTCTTGAAATAAAACAGAAATGAATTTACTTATTAAAACTTTTTCTGCTTTTTAATAAAGACGGCAATTTCTTTTGACTGTTGAACATCAAAAGAACATCAACCGCTTCTCCAGAAGTAAGCAAACTTCAAAGTGCAGAATCAAAGTACTTCTTCTACGCCAGTACGCCTGAATGAAGGGATCAACTGTGTCAGAGACCTTGTTTCGTCTGACACACCACGGCAGAGTTCTCATCTCCTAAGCCCGACCAACATAGCTCCCAACAGGGATTATCTCTCCTAAGAAAGGTGGAATTGCTATCTTGAACCAGCGATATTTCTACACGCCCCGCGATGGCCGAGTATTCAGTCGTGTTCACCTGTCAGTTTGTATGTCGCATCAGTTTTGTCAGCATATACATACATACATCATGCATTATTGATTTGCATTCACATTTCATATTGCATCGCTATCACTCTAGTCGGTCTTGTCCCCTAGTGATAAACAGTTCTCTCAATCAAGTTGTCAGTCCTTGCCTCGTCAAGAAGTACTGTGTTTGAACAACCTCGCTTCCAGTTTATTCCTTGAAGGAAGTTGGCCCTCGACCACTTTGATAACTTGAACCTCTGAAAGACCAGAGGAACCTTCAGTCGACATCACTCTTCGCCATTGAAGATGATATCCTTGCTTTCCCGGATTAAGGAAAATCCACAGAGAAAGCCTTGTAATCAGAGATTCGGCAGCATGCCAATTTCGCTCCGAAAAGATTGCTGATGAAAAGGTCATCGGCACCTCAAAATTGGACTCCATCATATGGCATTTCTCCGGGAAGATCCTGAGAAAAGTATGATGTAAGAACCCAAGCGACAACAGTCTCCCAAGAGACCTGCTTTCCCCCAGTAGAAACAAATGGCGTCTCCAACAGAGAAGTTTGTGCAACTCTACAACTCAGACGACTGGGTCCCCCAGCGAGTCTGACATCAAAACTTTTTCCGTCAAATGGCATCTCCCCAGGAAAATTCGGCGAGAAGTTTGAGGAAACCCGCTACACATAGCGTCCCTTGTCAATAAAGTTTATTGAAAAAAGAAACTGAGACCAATTCCTTGGTAGGAAACCAGGATCGAGGGGAAGTTGACAAAAGAAACTGAGACCAGTTCCTTCGTAGGAAACCAGGATCGAGGGGAAGTTGACCAAAGAAACTAAGACCAGTTCCTTGGTAGGAAACCAGGATCGAGGAGAAGTTGACAAAAGAAACTGAGACCAGTTCCTTGGCTGAAGACCAGGATCGAGGGGAAGTTTACCTTTTCTAAGCATCATTGCTTAGCTAAAGAAGATGAATGCGTAAGCTACCATTCATAACCACCATCAAAATTTCGGGTATTCCGATATTTAATCCTCTTGTACCCCGAATGCCCGAATACCTGCGTCATTCACACCCTCGGGTCCAAGAAGATTAAATAGGGGCATCTGTCATACCCCAAATTTTGACCACTAAGATTTCCCATCATTGTGCAAATCATCATCACAATATCGGGGAACCATCTTATTTCATCAGTCTCCCCAAAGATGGGTCAGCATCCACTACAATCAAAATTAGGGTTTCAAGCCCTCTCAGAGCCTTAGACAAAGGGTCAATCAAGGAATGACATGATCTTCAACTTGTCTAAACCTCTCAAACATACACAAAGGATCAAAAAGGACTCCCACTCCAAGGATTAAGCACAAAGCTGCTCCCTTCTAGGTGGATTAAGCCTCAAGATCGACAGTGTCACCAAATTAGGGTTTTGGTCGACCAGGGCCTCCAGATGGAAAATTTTCATCTGGGCACAAGCCAATGATCCAAAACACAACCTAATATACTCCATGGAACCTCATGGACCCAATCATCAAGTCAATTTTGCCTTAGGGGTTGCATTCATCAAAAATCAAGAATTAGGGTTTCTTGACCTAATTCACCCCTAAGTTGACTTTTAGGGCAAATCATGAGCCAAGACCTCAAGAGAGGGTTTGAGGGTCTCTAATGAACTATATTGATCCATTTGGAACAATGGATTAATCCAAGAAGCTTGAGCAACAAGTCTCAATTTCATCTGCACCACAATTAGGATTTTAAGGAAAAAGTCAACTGTAACTTTGACTTTTGACCAAGACATGCTCCCAAACCCTAGGACATACCTCAATATACCCTATGACACCCATGGAACATGTCCATCAAGTTTGATTTGGGTCAAGGACATGATTTCCTGAAGAATTGCACAGTTTGGAATTCATCTGATAAAAAGTCAACTGTGCACAAAAGTTAACTTTGACTTTTTGAGATTTTTCACCAAAATGCATTTTTAACCCTAAAATGATGTTAATGTGTGATTTGAATCATCATTAATAAAGAAAAATCAATAAAAGTTGGATAACTTGTAAAAGGGGTAACCATAAAAACTTAGAAAATTTTCGAAGTTAAAAATAAAGTGGCTAGGGTACCAACTTTGGAGGATCATAACTCCTAAACCACAAAGCCATTTTTCCTCATCCAAAGATGGATTTGTAGCCCTCATTACCCTCTACAAAACTTCAACTAGACCTAAGTCCAATTCATTAAGGATTTTGAGTTATGGAGTGATCAAAATGGCTGAAAAATGAAAATGTCACTTTTTCCGACACTTAGTGAAATTTTCACTAAGTCCAAATCTGTCTTCATTTTTTTCCAAATGTAGGGGGATTTTTCACTTGGATTCAAAAGAGATCAAAACCAAACATGTTCAAACAGTTGTTGTATCATGTAAGGGCTTTCCAAAATGGCCAAGAACATTACCAAATTCCATTTGGGCTATGAGTTATGACATTGTCAAGTTGCCTTGTTGAAATCTGTCAAGGCAAGGCAGAATTTGTAATTTTGCTCGATTTTCCAAAATTGTGCAAATCCAAACACTCCTATCCACTTGGACACATCTGAGGATTGAATCTCAAGGGGACAATCACTGAGCCAAGCCTCCAAAGTCTTTGGAACAAGAAATAGCATGTTGAACCTAGAATTGCCAAAATAGGGACGAGACTCCAAATTTGGATTGGAGCATTCAATGGAAGCATCAAGGTGGCATGGACTGAGCCATTTTCATTTGAATTCAGTCAAGACTTATCCAAGACCAAGGGAACTAGCAGCCTGTGCCCTAACCTCTAGTCAATGGCTAGAGGAGACTTGAACTTCCATTGGCCAACATTGAACAAACCTACTCAGCAGTTGTCATTCACTATTCCTTACAAAACAAACTTGCTCTACTATAAATAGAGCTCAATTGTGATCAGTTTAAGTACACCAAAGGCCTACAACACTTGCCTTTCTCAAAATCTCTTTCTCTTGGCAAAAATGCCTTTCTTAGCAAGGTAACTATCGGGTTTTGAGCTAGAGGGCAATTCCACTCAAACCAATCACTCACACACCTCACATACATCACATATGAGCTGATCAAACACTTAAACAACAACTGGAACACTGATTTCTCAGAATCACCAGTCAATTGCTCAAGGTTTTAACCAAAATGCAGTTGAGATGCCATGAAGTGATCCAGCCAATTTAAATCAAGTCCAAGCATTCAAACACACTCCATAGGGTGTAGGGAAGCTGTTCAGATCATCACCACTCATCTGTAACACCTCCAAATCAAAAATCACATTGCACTTGCTGTCACGGCCTAGAGGTAAGCATAAACTTGGTCATCTCTCAATCTATGCATATTTCCTCGCACAATAATTTTGTCAAATGTTCATAATCATGCATGGAATGTTTCCCCTCAATAAATTACATTGTTTGAATCGTGTGTGAAATTTCTGAGCCTTCATGCAAAAATTAGGGTTCTTGAGGTTTCTCTTGGATTTCTTGTTTTATGTTTAATTTAAATGAAATTAATTGACATAGACATGATCGTGAGGTTGAGAAGAGCATAATGATACGTGGGTTACATGATATGATTAAGTATTCAGTGAGATTGGATAGAAAATGCAAATCTGGGCAAAACTGAAGAACGTGTGTGTTCTTCAGCTGTTCTTGGCGCCATTTCTCTCAAATTCAAATATTTGAATTTTGTGATTTTATTTAATTGATTCAAAAATTAATTTCTCTCTGAGTTTTAATGATTTTGAGTTGATTCTTTTTTTAATAATTCACAAAAATGTTAAAATATTTTATTTTCCCAAAAAATCCCAAAAATATTATTTATTTTACATAATTGATATTTTTGCAAAGAATTAATATTTTAATTGTTTTTTACATTTTAAATATTTTTTCTACATTGATTTTGCAATTTTTAATGCCTTCTAATTATTTTGTAGGTCAATACTTAATTTTTGAAGCATTAATCCAAGATCACAATTTTTTTTCCATATGTAAAACAATTTTGATCATTTTAATTGAATTTTTATTCAATTAAATACATTTTTGAAAACAAATTAGGGTTTTTGGGAACCCTTTCATAGACTGTCACTCATAGAAGTTGTCAAAGAAACTCTATTCCCCAGGGATGATCTTTTCTCCGTGAATGGCATCTCTTGAGTTTCTTCCAAATTCTCGAACTTTCCTGGCTTGATCTATTCTCGGTGAATGGCATGTCTTGAACTTCTCGGGGTTTGGGGACCCACAGGCTTCTTAAAAGCACTTGTCATGAAGCTCTACTCCCCAGAGATGATATTTTCTCCGTGAATGGCATCTCTTAAGTTTCTTCCAAATTCTCAAACTTTCCTGACTTGATCTATTCCTTCTGAATAGCTTGCCTTGAATTTCTCAGGGTTTGGGGACCCATCGGCTTCTTAAAAGCATCGGCCTCCTCTTGAGCTTCATACAAGGATCCACAGGCTTCCTAAATGCAATCCCGCCTCCTCTTGGGCTTAGTACAAGGACCCGTCGGCTTCTTAGAAGTATTCACAGCCTCCTCTTAGGCTTCGTATAATGATCTCTTCCTCCGGGAATGATAGCCTTTTCTTGGGCTTCGTACAAGGACCGATCGGCTTCTTAAAAGTTTCCAGCCTCCTCTTGGGCTTCGTACAAATTGTCCCGACGACCTCCTAGAGGTATAGGAACAGAACTTAATCATCTGCATAGAGCAGTCTTTCCAAGAGTCTACTACTGTTTCTCAAAACATAGTACAAAAGATGAAACTCTAGGCACGGACAGTCTAATATCCTTGAGTCTCAAAGACATTCTCAAGTGACCCCTTCGTTAAATAGGAAGGAACCCCGTAGACTCGGACAGTCTCGATACCCTTCGGATTACCCGCTTCCTTAAAGAACAGGAATAACCCGGATCCTTGAATCAAATCCTTGAGTACAGTGTTGCTCATATAAGAACTGATTTTCTCTTTCAAAAACAGTATATTGAACCTGTCACTTAACTGAAACAGTCACCATAGCCTCCTCTTGGGCTTTGTACAATGATTCTCCCCAACGGAGTGAAACAACGTTTAGCCTCTCTCTCGGGCTTTGTACGAGACACATAAGGGACTCCCTCGTTGAGTCAATCACCCCTTTCGCCTCCATCTCGGGCTTTATACGAGATACAAAAAGGTTCTTATTAAGCCAAACGAACAATAGCCTCCATCTCGGGCTTCATACGAGATACCCAAAAGACTCCATCGTCGAGTCAAAACCTTTTAGCCTCTCTCTCGGGATTTATATGAGACACATAGCAGCCTCCTATTAGGCTTTGTATAAGAAAACCACTGGTTAATCCAATTAACCTTTTAGCATCAAAGTTGTGCCTCGTTCACAGTACACAAACATCAACAACTCCTTTTCCCCCATCTAATCGCTGTAAGCGGCAAGCCTCTGGATCATCTACATCCATGCCACTGTCCCTCTTTTAGCATGAGAAATTCCTAAGGAAAGATAGCATTGCTCTACACTGAGTTAAAGTCTTCTCCTTCAGGTTAAAACTCCCTCTAAAGGAAATTATGGCATTACTAGGATCCGCGTATCCCGGTTAAAGTAATCCTCCTTTACAGTCAGTCACCTAATAGTTGTGACAAACAGACCTCTTTAGAGATGACAAATTCTCTCTAAAGTCAACACCCTTTTAGCTTTATATCTTGGGCTTTGAACAAGATACAAATACCTCCAGCTTCACATCTTGGGCTTTGAACAAGATACAAACCACCTTTCGCTTCACGTCTTGGGCTTTGAACAAGACACCAAAAACAACCATTTCCTCCCATAGAATAGGAGGAACTACGAATGCTCTGATTTCCCTGTTTCGGTAAACGGGAATACGTAGGCATAAGATTGAAAGAAAAAAATCTTAGTGAGCACACTAAACAAAAAACCCAAAATCTCATACTCTCATGTATCTATCAAAAACATCAATCCTAACATCCTAATCCTTGTTCCCCGCCAAAAAATCCCAGAAAGAGAGAAAACAGTATTGGCGAAAATACAAATAACCAGTACAAATGCCCCCCCACATTGATAGCATTCGTAACCTAACAGACCGCTGTTTAAACTCAGTATGCAAAGCAGGGTTAATTGGAGACATCTATTTCCCTTCCTTATTCAGCTCACAATAGGATAAAAAATGAATCGACCTGTAGTAAACTCAACCGCAGAGAGCGACCAGCGCTTAAGAACCGCGTCCAAAATCGCTCGCTACAATACTCTTATTACAATATTGATTTAACTCCCAACTTGCTTTTTCCATAATTCATCTGTTGATCCATCCAAAACACTTGGTCGCATCTTACTTCGGAAAGAATGTACCATTCTACATCCCTCTACTGAGTCACAAACCAAACCGTAATATCTTATCTTGATTCAGGATAACAAACACTCATCAAATTCTTTAACATTCAAACCACTTCACAATTAGTCAAACAACTTCTTTTACCAGTTCCATCTGGTCTGATGTTGTACACTATACTCATTCAATCCGATATTTCCCTTATTTCGTATCACGCCAAAGGTAACACACTCAAAACAAAATCTCCTTATTTCCATACTTCCAAGCAACAATCCTTTTAAATTCTTATTATCCTGGCTTAATTCCTTCGCTGTCACCTTTCACTGCGCAATCCAAATCCAAACAGTGGAACACCACAAATCCTCAAGCACCACAAAGTAGATAACAGTCAGTGGAGGAACACACTTGTCCTCTTGGATCCTTACTAACCAATGATACAAGAACTTACTGACGTCCTAGTAGAACAATTTCCTCACCGACACACAATATTATAACATCCGTCCAACACTCTCCAGACGATAGAGGTGCAGGAGTTACACTGTTACTATCCTAACCATACAACACCAAATCCATTCAAAACTCGAAATAATTCATCCAAAAGTAGTTTAACAACTTCCGTTTCTGATTACCACATTCCAAATCGATTCCTCTTACGGATTTTTCTGACTTACTCAAAAATTCCTTGTTGACACGAGATCTCAACCAATATTACATAACACCATCACGATACTTCAATCATACGCGAGTCACCACTTATCAACTTAACCTGTCCAAAGTTTAACACCCCAATTCCCATCGCGAATAAATAATACATAAATAAAATCAGAGTAACTAAAAATTTATTTTTCTGACAGGAACAGGAATGCCATATTTAAAGAAAGAATACGCAATCCCTGCTCATAAATTTGATACATAGCATAAAATAAAATACCCTCAAAGGGGAAACTTTTTCCATAATAAAGGAAATATGAATTATGGAATAAAGCGGAAAGATCCATAACCGACTTGTTTTACAAAATAAATCATTTTAGAACCTCAACTATATACACAAAAGTACTACAAAATACATTCAACAAATATATATATATATATATATATATATATATATATATATATATATATATATATATAATCGTTCCCCGACTCCCGTGCTACGTATCAGAGCAGACACCAAGACCGACAACAGAACGGAGGACTAATCTTCATAAAAAGACCTCCAGCAACTCTAATCTGCAATGCTTCATAGAGCATTAAAAAACAGCATAGGGGTGAGAAATAACAACTAAAATCAAGATTGCATAATAATATAAAAATACATAACAATTCACATGCATAGCTATCCTCACCACAAACACCACATACTAATACATATAACATACCACATATAGGTAACATATATCTATTAATCCAACAATATAGCATATATCAAGTATCCAATATACTCACATATTTGCACATAAGGCATACCAAGTCATAGCATTTAGAAACACATCACACATCACATAGCACATGTCTACGCATAAAACATATTATCCACAACCAATGCATTTATCACATATGCACAGCAAATTACCAATGCTATCACAATCTCAACACATAACAAATCAATGCACAATTTCCACACATAATCAATCAAATCATGATTTTCCACACATAATGCATCCATTCACAATTCTGACACATAATCAATCAAATCATGATTTTCCACACATAATGCATCCATTCACAATTCTCACACATAATCATTCAAATCATGATTTTCCACACATAATGCATCCATGATTTATGCAAATACACAGAGACCGACACAACGACTTTATGCAAATGCCATGCGGTACGGACTTCCAATGTTTCTCATCACTAGTTCACTCAGGAACTCTGCTGGAACCATCGCTCGTTACTGAGGATCTCTCAAGTAACACCCCGTCGGGCAAACGATGTTCCCCGTCGCTTTAGGTCCTCTTGGTATAAGGCGCACGACGTTTATGGATTGCTTTAGGTCCTCTTATTTTTAAGGTGCACGATCCAATCAGATTGCTTTAGGTCCTCTTATTTTTAAGGCGCACAATTCGATCGGTCACACCCCACATGGGCACACGATCGTCTATAACCATCGCTTTAGGTCCTCTTATTTTTAAGGCGCACGATATATCAAATCTCTTTAGGTCCTCTTATTTTTGAGGCGCACGATGTTATAGCAGATTCCCTCTGGAATCAATCCGTCACAACAATGCATATCATGATGCTTGGCATACAATGACTCATGACATTTAATATGCACACATATACACATCCATAATCATGCATATATCAACAATTACCATACATCGCATTCTCTTGCCGTAAGGCCACCAATCATCATCACAATATGTATTCCATGCAATTTCATCACACAACAGTACACAAGTCATACAATATCCACACCAACAACATATTGCACATACACATCAAGTTCACACAATTAAAACCGCAAAAGTCGACAAAACATCACTTTTTCTAATATCATACATCCATCACCAATGCTTATCAATCATGCACAACATTTCATCACGTATACTCATGCCATATAATAGCACACAAGCTATACGTTACATATCAAAAGCATATAGCATGATATCACATCATTCGCACACCAATACGACGGTAAAAATCTGACAAACCAACACTTTTACAAAACCACGACTTAAATAAATCATCTACTGACCTCCAACTCATTTTTAATAGAAAGAATATTTCATTAGCTTTCCAACGCTTCAAACGGGGACCAAAACGGACTTACGGTTCAAAAGTTATGGCTAAAATACGAAAATACTGTTTTTGCTGTCCCAGACAAATTCGCCTGGCGAATCCCTGGCGAAACAGACTCGCCACCAACTCGCCTGGCGAATCTGGACGAACCAGAATTTCTCCAAAATGTATTTGGGACCCGAAAATGATCCAAATCTTCAACCCACATGATAGTATTACACCCAATGACCCAAAATAACATGTTAGAACACGTTTAGGCATGCATTTCATCAATTCATCCGTGAAAACATCAATTTCTATCAATTGCTCACAAATTCAACCAAATAGAAAAACATATATTTTTCACCCAAACATTCAAACAAAACATACATATACATATACAAGCATGATATAATCGAAACTTCTCACCCTTACCCGATTAATCGAAGTCCAAGCATTGATTTTGATGATTTTCCTCTTCTCCCTCTTTTTCTTCTCTTCCTCTTCTTTTCTCATTTTTTTCTTCTTTCTCTCCTTTTCTCTCTATTTCTTTCTATTTTCTTATAATAACAAATATCTAACCCCCAAAAAGACCAAAATACCCCTCAGTTCAAATATCTCCCAACCGCTCTCAAAATGCGATAAAACATAAACATACCGATGAAATATATTTCGGGAAATAAAAGTTGAAAATAAATAATACATTAATGCAAATATTTTATCTATCTGAGAAATTAACCAATTAGCAGGTAAAATAAAATAAATTCACACATTTCACAAAATTCAAATAAATGAAATAAATAAATAGAATTAAACAAATCGGGGCGTTACAATTCTCCCCCACTTAGACATTTTCGTCCTCGAAAATATACTGAGACGAACAACTCCGGATACGACTCTCGCATCCGACCAACAAACTAACATGCCCACAAAAGGCACCCCACGAATAACACAACTGACAAACCACCTCGCTAGCAACAACCACTACAACAACACGAAACGACGACCACTACAACGACAAGATGCAAAGCCCATACAATGCACTTGACGACCAACTCACGACTCAAGGAATACCCAAGTTATGAACACACACAGGTTCACTCTTGAACCGAAACACAACAAGAACACAAGCTCCACGACACAACATCGATTCAACAACCTCTACATAACCACGATACCAACATCCTTGTCACACAACCATATTACAACAATGCTACCCTTCACCAATCGAACATATGACCAAAACACCCAACTACATATTAGTACCTGATTAATATTGAAACCTTCCACTTATCACTTCCATTTTGAAATGTCCAATGGTCTCATCACTCCTACACATTTCCAATATTCAACTTATGAACTCTTACAAGTCCCACACGCAAATACAAATTGTACCACACCACGCATCCGCTGCGTACTCTGATTACTCGTAACCATCAAAACTACCAATCTCGCGTCTAAAGTCTAAATCTTCCTGATATTCACCAAAAATCACTGTTCACTATTAATATTCCCAACCTCACACTCTCCTGTGTTATCTCACACACCAGACCCAAGTCTCAGAATTGCTCAAATCATTCTAATTCTCTGACCATCAAAACAGACTTACATAAAAAATTTCGGCTTAACTCCTCAGGCACAACCTTAGCTTTTCCCGAAGGATAATCCAAGCCAAATTCATAACTCGTTACGAATCCTAACCATCCTCGTTGTCTCATACTCTATTCCTTCAGACCAAACAAGTACTCAATATTCTTGTGATTACTAAACACTTCGAACCTAGAACCATAAAGATAATACCTCCAAATACTCCAACACAATACAACCGCAACCAATTCAAAATCCAAAATAGTATAGATCATTCTATGAATTCTCAATTGTCGTAAAGCATAAGCCACGACTTTACCCTCTTGCATTAACACCTTGACTAAACTCATCAAAGACACATCTCAATACCTCACAAACGGTTTATTAGGATCACACAAAATCAAAACTGGAGCCGTAGACAACTTCTACTTCAGCCCACCAAAATGTACTCACAACGAACATCCAAAAAAAACGACTCACCCTTTGCAAGTCAGCTGAGATAATAGAAGTACAAACTTAGCAAAGTCTTCCATAGCCTTCTGTAACAATCAACTGAGCCCAAAAGTTTCTAATCTCCTTAGCCGACTTCGGAACCTCTCATTGTAAAACCGCATCTACTTCCGATGGATCCATAACAATACCATCATCGAAAATAACATATCCAAGAAAACTAACCTTTTCAATCAAAATTCTCACTTGAATAACTTCGCATAAAACTTCGTCTCTTTTCAACACTTGCAATTCAATTCTCAAACACTCTACCTGTTCTTCCTCCGAGTTTATAACAGATTTGAATATCCTCAATCAAAACCACCACAAACTTATCCAATTAAATATGGAAGATATGATTCATATACTCCACAAACATTACAGACGCATTACTAACACCAAGCAACATCACCGTACGTTGTAATGCCCAACCAAATTCCAAAAGATATAAGTTCTCAAAGCTTTTGCAAAACCTTTTACTGGGTAACTGGCTACTCACACACAAGCTTAACCGAGTAATTAACAGCCTATTCCGATGATAACAACATAACCAGTCACATCAAATCGATCAAAGCCTCAACTCACACAATTCACCACTCTTATCAAACATTCCATACACTTGCAACTCCACTCAAACTCAACCAAACCATTCCAGTCATCTGCTCATGAAAGTGGACACTTGTTCTCAATCGTTACCTTATTCAACTACCAGTAATCCATACACAATTTCTTCTCTTAACAGTCCAAATTCCATAAATCCCCACGTGTAGCAACAACTATCCCAAAAGAACTCTCAAATATTACATCCACACTTAAGGTTTTCTCAAAATTTCCAGTAATGCTCTAAAATTCTAAAGACACCAAACCTCACCAGAACTCTAAGTTTTACTTCTCATAGTCTCAATACTAATACCATCATACACATCATACTTGTTATTCCATTCAATCATCATTCCCTTTTGTTACTAACAAAGCTGGAGCTCTCTAAGACAACATCTTAATGTTCCATCCAAAAACACATCCGAAACCATGCACAACTGACGGCCCAACACTGTGACTTCCTGCCAATTTCCAGAACACTATCATCACAGACAAAACAAACATCTTAGTCCTATCTACTAATAGTTTTCTACTTACTTAGCAGATCCAAACCTCAAATCTTCACCGTCGTCAAATTTGAGTTCACACTCTACTCTCTGAGAACAACCATTAACGATACCCAATCGTCCTCTCTCAATAACTTCCCAACTTGACCAATATACCAAAGCCTCTAATCCACCTTAAAAACAATAATTTCACCTTCCATAGCATAGAACACTTCCATAGCTTCATATCGATATAAAGAACGCTTAAATCGAACACCCGAGTCAAAAGATATGAATTTTTTGAAGGAAAGTCAATTATTGGAAAATAGCCAGATCCGCCTGGCGAGTAAGAATTTCGCCTGGCGAATACCTCTTTGCCAGCCCTTCGCCTGGCGAACCAGCGGCGAAACTTGTTTTTTCTGAAAACCCAAACTTCCAGTAGCCAACACATTTCTGTCTCTCCGTTTTCACCTGGCGACTTACGATTTCGCCTGGCGAATCTCCCTTCGCCAGCACCTCGCGTGGAGAACTATTGGCGAGACCTAATCCGCCTGGCGAATTCCCAATTTACCTGGCGAATCGCACCAGAACCAGAATTTTCTGCTGAATTTCCATGGTTTCCACACCTCAAAATCCAACTTTTCCAACCAACTCATATTCAAATTCCAAACAATTCATTACACACACTATCAAAGTCGGAAAGACCCGTCTATTCCATCCAACATAATTCCCTTCTGCTATCAACAAGAGATTAAGGGTGATCAGTTCCTTAATTTGTCAATAGACAGCCGATAATCATGATGAGGCATAAACCATCTTGACCAAACTATAATAGCATTCCTTACATCCTGCGCACAAAACTACCTAAGGCACAAATCCTTAGTTGACAAAAACCTTACCTCTGCCTTCCTTCCAGAATCGGGAACAACGCTGTCCAAACCACACTTACAATCTTGTAATCAACGGCACACTGAGCCCACGCTCCACAACCGAAGCAACTTGGAGAAGTTCCAGCTTCTCCCCCACTTATCTCAATCTCACACCTGAAGATAAAGGATTACCAAAAACCAGAAAGCACTGACAGTGTTTCACACACATATCACGTACTAAGAGATAAACAACAACGACACTATTCAACTATCATACCAACTGACTCAACAACTTGGCCAGACGGACCGACCTGCTCTGATACCACTAATGTAACACCCCAATTCCCATCGCGATTATATAATACATAAATAAAATCAGAGTAACTAAAAATTTATTTTTTACATAGCATAAAATAAAATACCCTCAAAGGGGAAACTTTTTCCATAATAAAGGAAATGTCAATTATGGAATAAAGCGGAAAGATCCATAACCGACTTGTTTTACAAAATAAATCTTTTTAGAACCTCAACTATATACACAAAAGTACTACAAAATACATTCAACAAATATATATAATCGTTCCCCGACTCCCGTGCTACGTATCAGAGCAGACACCAAGACCGACAACAGAACGGAGGACTAGTCTTCACAAAAAGACCTCCAGCAACTCTAATCTACAATGCCTCATAGAGCATTAAAAAATAGCAGAAGGGTGAGAAATAACAACTAAAATCAAGATTGCATAATAATATGCAAATACATAACAATTCACATGCATAGCTATCCTCACCACAAACACCACATACTAATACATATAACATACCACATATACGTAACATATATCTATTAATCCAACAATATAGCATATATTAAGTATCCAATATACTCATATATTTGCACATAAGGCATACCAAGTCATAGCATTTAGAAACACATCACACATCACATAGCATATGTCTACGCATAAAACATATTATCCACAACCAATGCATTTATCACATATGCACATCAAATTACCAATGCTATCACAATCTCAACACATAACAAATCAATGCACAATTTCCACACATAATCAATCAAATCATGATTTTCCACACATAATGCATCCATTCACAATTCTCACACATAATCAATGAAATTATGATTTTCCACACATAATGCATCCATTCACAATTCTCACACATAATCAATCAAATCATGATTTTCCACACATAATGCATCCATGATTTATGCAAATGCACAGAGACCGACACAACGACTCTATGCAAATGCCATGCGGTACGGACTTCCAATGTTTCTCATCACTAGTTCACTCAGGAACTCTGCCGGAACCATCACTCGTTACTGAGGATCTCTCAAGTAACACCCCATCGGGCAAACGATGTTCCCCGTCGCTTTAGGTCCTCTTGCTATAAGGCGCACGACGTTTATGGATTGCTTTAGGTCCTCTTATTTTTAAGGCGCACGATCCAATCAGATCACTTTAGGTCCTCTTATTTTTAAGGCACACAATCCGATCGCTCACACCCCACATGGGCACACGATCGTCTATAACCATCGCTTTAGGTCCTCTTATTTTTAAGGCACACGATATATCAAATCTCTTTAGGTCCTCTTATTTTTAAGGCGCACGATGTTATAGCAGATTCCCTCTGGAATCAATCCGTCACTCAGGACGTCACAACAATGCATATCATGATGCTTGGCATACAATGACTCATGACATTTAATATGCACACATATACACATCCATAATCATGCATATATCAACAATTACCATACATCGCATTCTCTTGCCGTAAGGCCACCAATCATCATCACAATATGTATTCCATGCAATTTCATCACACAACAGTACACAAGTCATACAATATCCACACCAACAGCATATTGCACATACACATCAAGTTCACACAATTAAAACCGCAAAAGTTGACAAAATAACACTTTTTCTAATATCATACATCCATCACCAATGCTTATCAATCATGCACAACATTTCATCACATATACTCATGCCATATAACAACACACAAGCTATACGTTACATATTAAAAGCATATAGCATGATAACACATCATTCGCACACTAATACGACGGTAAAAATATGACAAACCAACACTTTTTCAAAACCACGACTTAAATAAATAATCTACTGACCTCCAACTCATTTTTAATAGAAAGAATATTTCATTAGCTTTCCAACGCTTCGAATGGGGACCAAAATGGACTTACGGTTCAAAAGTTATGGCTAAAATACGAAAATACTGTTTTTGTTGTCCCAGACAAATTCGCCTAGCGAATCTCTAGCGAAACGGACTCGCCACCAACTTGCCTGGCGAATCTGGACGAACCAGAATTTCTCCAAAACGTATTTGGGACCCGAAAATGATCCAAATCTTCAACCCACATGATAGTATTACACCCAATGACCCAAAATAACATGTTAGAACACGTTTAGGCATGCATTTCATCAATTCATCCGTGAAAACATCATTTTCTATCAAATGCTCACAAATTCAACCAAATAGAAAAACATATATTTTTCACCCAAACATTCAAACAAAACATACATATACATATACAAGCATGATATAATCGAAACTTCTCACCCTTACCCGATTAATCGAAGTCCAACCATTGATTTTGATGATTTTCCTCTTCTCCCTCTTTTTCTTCTCTTCCTCTTCTTTTCTCTTTTTTTTCTTCTTTCTCTCATTTTCTCTCTATTTCTTTCTATTTTCTTATAATAAAAAATATATAACCCCCAAAAAGACCAAAATACCCCTCAGTTCAAATATCTCCCAAACGCTCTCAAAATGCTATAAAACATAAACATACCGATGAAATATATTTCGGGAAATAAAAGTTGAAAAGAAATAATAAATTAATGCAAATATTTTATCTATCTTAGAAATTAACCAATTAGCAGGTAAAATAAAATAAATTCACACATTTCACAAAATTCAAATAAATGAAATAAATAAATTGAATTAAACAAATCGGGGCGTTACACAAAGCACAGTTGTGAGTTTCCATATTACTCACCAATTCACGTACAACACTCCACATACACACACTTCTCGGTTGAATCAACTCTTCTCATTCGTTCCATTTCATAAACGATTCCAAGTTACATACTTAACTTTGGAACGTCCAAGTCTTACTCGTACTTGGAAAGCTAACTTTCAAATCTCATTCTCTTTGAAAAACCCCACCGAACACAACTGGTACCACTTTCACGGGGTCTAAATCCAAAACCAAGGACTCACGGAAGATAACAATTACTAACTCCGGCCAACCGTTCGTTCCTTAATAACACCGTAAATTAAATTACCAAAACGATCTTTACAAGATCAGAGAATATTTTCCAACTTCGCCCTCAAGTCCTTCAACAGTAATACACTTAAGACTTTCTCATACTCAACACAATTCACAAGATTATTTCTCCAAAAGTCAAACTCCCTCTCGTCTAAACAAAGAGTCAACTATGCGACACCTTTCCAAAAGTCACGTGTTCAAAACACAATTTTGTCTTTCATTTACTTATAGTCCCGTTTACATTCGCACAATACTCTCAACTCGTAACAACATAAGGTAACAAAATACAGATGGCGGTTCTTAAGAGATTCCAGAGTTTACCCACACGTTAATCGATTACCCCTCTGAGGTTAATCGGTTAACTCCTCAAGTTCAGCGCTAAATACCATCCTTGCACATGTCAATCGGTTAACCACATAGCGTTAATCGGTTAACACTGCCATAGAAGCCGAAAAAAACAATTCTTATAACTCACAAGTCATCACCACTCAAACCACCAATCCAATTTGTTCTAACTTGAAATATCATTCTCAACTTGTGGCTCCTTAACTTGTGTAACATTCAATAACCTGATCCATTCAAGAAAAAACCGACAAAGTCAACGACACACTCCAACCAAGTGACAAAGCAAAATTCCAAATTTGACGCGGTCACACGACAAAACATTGGCGGGTTAGTTCATTCTCTATTCAACATCTGCACTAGTGGGAAGCAAAATAATGACGACCTTCTAATGTTTTAGCCACATCTCTTACTCGATTCGTCCATACGCAAAACATAACACACAACCATGGTACGATACAACAAAAGCGATGGACATCTCATATCAAGCATACCACCTTGTCCTCTCACTGGTAATTCCTTGGAGAAGTTAAAACAACAACGTTCTTAGTTTAACAAAAGGTAGATCCCGAATATTCCGATTATTCACAAATACAGAAATTTCTCTATACTCGAAAATAAATCGGGGCAATGCATCCTCTTGAAGAACCTTTCCATCACTTCGCACACGCTAATCGGGATTCCTTGCCCTTCTCTATCCATTACACATTACACTTACACCAAATTAATCAACGAAAGATTCGCAACCGTCCCCTCTCATCAACTATTTATAAAACTTCGCTGGTGTAATCGTTCCATGATTTACACTTAGTCCGTAATAAACCCTAATTCGCTTCTCGCTATTTTACCGTAATCCTACTTCTTAGGATACAATACTCGCCGTTCCACCAGGTATGTTTCAAGGGTAAGAATCCATCACGTACTTTTGTGACCAAGGTGCTACCACTACGCTCGTTCTTAATACTAAGGTATGACTCTCTCATAAAAATATTGTTAATACCGTTTATTCCACATAATCGAATAAAATCCACCTCATAACAATATTTTCACTTTCCACAGCATAGAACACTTTCATAGCTTCATATCGATATAAGGAACACTTAAATCGGACACCCGAGTCAAAAGATCTGAATTTCTGAAGAAAGGAAAATTATTGGAATAGCCAGATTCGCGTGGCAATTAATAATTTCGCCTGGCGAGTCCCCCTTCGCCAGCACTTTGCCCCGCGAACATGCGGCGAATCCTCATTCTATAAAACCCCAAAAGTTCCAGTAGCTACACAAGTTCTGTTTCTTCATTTTCGCCTGGAGACTAAGTAATTTGCCTGGCGAATTCCTCTTCGCCAGCACTTCGCCTGGCGAACCCGCGGCGAGACCCCATTCGCCTGGCGATTTCCTGACTCGCCTGGCGAATCACACCAGAAGCAGAATTTTCTGCTGCGTTTTTAATGGTCCCACACCTCAAAATCCAACTTTTCCAAACCAAAACATTTTCAATTTCCAAATTGGTCTCTAATCGAATACAGAAAATCCCGATGTAATATCTCGAACATAATCTCTCTTCATAACCGAAGATACACAATTTATCTCCTAGTCTTCATCCGGCGTATACTTATTTCACTTGAAGCATGTAAACATATCCTTGTGTTCCTCCTCACACTTCTATACTACTTTAGGTTCCCACAAAAGTCGAACTTCCTTAACTCTCAACTTTTGCCAGTTGGAAGACATTGTTCCCAACACCCTCCTTAAAGTACTCTCGTCCATTTAAGATACCATAACAACCTTAGAAACTAAAGCACCAAAACTTATCTCACTTCCGGACCTTACGCCACGCGTTCCACAAAACAACCTTTCTTTTTCACGGAATGAGATTACTTGAAATCCTTATCCATATCAGTGGCCAATCCAGCTCTACTAGCGACTTTACATATTCCTTAATACCTTATCAAAACGTCCGATAGAGATCCTTAACTCTCGGACTCCATCCATTCCTAAGGATTACTTGAACAACACGCTACTCTTTAATTTCCAAGCTACCCAAGCACAACTTCTACCAAAACCTTACTGAGCTGACCAAAACTCCTCACAACTGACTCTTGGCTCGAGCCTTCCCTCACAACACCAGTTCCGACAACACTACGTAGTCCTCGTGGTCGCTCAACCATGATTTTACCTATCACATACATAGTATTAGGTTGATCAGGCCCAACACTACATAGTATGATATTAAGTTTCATGATGGAAAGACACACTTAATAGGCAGGAATAGATTTACTTATGATGTTTCAAGGCTAGGTCGAGAATACGACCTGCTTTGATACCAATTGTAATGCCCTGTATAATATATACCTAGAATAATACAATACAAGCATTTTATTTGGTACTGACACCATCATAAGTGCCTAATGGCGTAATTCACATACTTGACCATTCTAAAACATAATACAACTATGGTACAAGCTATGGAAATTAGCCAAAAAAATAAAATAAAACTAAGATCAATATACATTATTCCTCATTGTACAAGAACAATAAAATACACAGCGGAATAAGCTTAACTAAGCTTCTCTTGAAACATCCTAGCATCGCTCCACTTGTAAATCAAACCTGCAGACCACACCTGAAATATAGCAACTATAGTGGGGTGAGATACATCAAATCTCAGTGAGTTCCCTATCCTATAGATCCTCTCGGCTGTACAAGGTTCTATCAATCCTAACTCAAGTCTAGGGGAAGGGAAATGACTTTGAGTTCACAATCTCACACTAAATGGAAATATGTCA
This sequence comes from Lathyrus tuberosus, assembly GCA_022829125.1. Lineage (NCBI taxonomy): Eukaryota > Viridiplantae > Streptophyta > Magnoliopsida > Fabales > Fabaceae > Lathyrus > Lathyrus tuberosus. Next base: position 754,419 of record JALAZF010000532.1, on the reverse strand, counting down.
TGAGTTCATCAACTCAAAATCTCACTAATCGATAACCATACCAAGGCATCGCCTGTTCCCGTCCGCTTCTACGTCTAGAAATCGACCCGAGTCATGGATCCTTGTAACCTACTTGACATACGAATGGATTCGGGTTCTACGGGCCATTAACCGTTATGAACCGTCACTTCACACGGGCCATTAACCGTCACAAGCATACGCTCCATGGGCGCCATTCGTACAGCACGGGGAATCAAACCTGCCAAGTAGTTGTAAATCCATTTCAGAGGAGCTCGAGACTCATGAAACTGCACTCAAGATAACCGGTTACAATTACATGATCACACACAAACAAACATGATTGTATTCGACAATCATAAGGCCACATTCGCCTTTTCTCATAATCACAATAGTTCACACATGTTCCATACTAGTGTTTACTCTCTCCTAGATCATTACTCATCACGGATGCACCTTTCTACATCAAGTGCCCGAGCATCGCCATCTAGGTTATCTACTCCAGGCCAGAACTCGCCAATGAATGTACGAGCGTCGCCATACAGAGTTTCTATCAATTTCTAATCATAACCTAGAATCATATCATTAGGTTTGGGGTATGTTTTCTCATTCTTCCTAATTCATTTTAACATTCATATTCTCTCATTCACAGTTCACAATTAAATAGACATGGTATAACACAATGTACACAAGTAAAACATTTAACACAACATATCACATAAAATTATTTCATCAATCCATGGCATACAACCATGTTTCTACCTCACCATCTCATAGAGCATAAAATTAGCTTTCCAATGCTTCCGACCGTGCGTCAATCGGAGTTACAGATCAAACGTTATGGCGAAAATATGAAAAATAATGTTTTGATGTCCCAGGTAAATTCGCCTGGCGAATCAGACTCCCCTGGCGAATCTGGACGAACCAGAATTCTCCCAAAACGGGTTTGGGACCCAAAAATGATCCAAACTTTCAACCCACATGATATTAATGCATCCAAATACCTAAAACAACATGTTAGAACACATTTAGACACACATTTCATCAATCTATCTGTTAGATTTCATTGATTTAACAAAATTACTCATTTTATTCAAATCTAACCTAACTCTAAAACCTCCAGAAATTTACTCTAAAGTCTCTATCTAGAACCCACCTGATGATCGAAGAGGAGTTTGAAGAAGATGATGATGATCCATGAGCTTTTCCCAAGCTTTCCCTCTTTCTCTTCTTCTTTCTCTCTTCCTTCTCTTCTTCCTCTTTTCTTCTTCTTCCTTTTCTTTCTATCTTTTCTAACAAAATATATATATATATATATATATATATATATAATACTATTATTATATAATATAATCCAACAGGGTAAAATATCTCCAATTGATATTTTGTCGTCTCAACTAATTGATCAATTATCAGAGTTACCAAAAATTACTTTCTTGAATTAGTAAATATTAATCCGTCTCCTTAATAAAATAATTGATCTCTTAAGAGTTCTCTAGTTGCTCTATTGAACCCAAATGTCAATACTTAAAGTACTTAGAGGATTCCATTAATCCAATTACCCAAAGATAGAGCACATAGATACTCATCTGATCTCATCTGATATCAAAATGAGCATTTAAATAATATGGGGTATTACAGTTTTAGTCCAAAAAATCAAAAAATAAAATTTTTTAAATCTGATTTGCTATTTTTAGCACTTTTTTATATCTTGATGATCAAGCAATGAACTTGGACCTTTTTTCTTATGATATTCATCACACAAAAAATTTGATTTGATTTTAAATTGGACACAATTTAATTTTTTTTCTTCCTATTTTGTAAACCTAGTTATTAGTATAAATAGGGTCCTTTTCAACACTAATTGGCAGACAAATTAGAACAAATTAGGGAGAATTACAGAGACACTCTCATAGATAATTACACGGAGTCCTAATTTTTTAATTTGTTTTCCACGTTTTTTTCTTTTACTTTATGTTTTTTCGAACCATATGATGATTAGTTGATGGTTTATATTTTCTGTCTCCAAATTGTAATTTAGATTATTTATACAATATTTTTTCTAATAATTTTTAATTTACAACTTTTGGAAATGATATCCACTATCGCTTTTTCTCAATACACACCACAACTACAAAATTCATTCCAAAATATTTTCATTACTACAAAAAAGCGCGTAAATTGTGGCGCTTAATTTAAGAAAATTGCGGTGGTTTGAACCGACGTAATTTATAATTATGACGTTTTTGAAAACACCGTAATTTTGGCTGCCGCAAGGAAAATAACGGCGGTTAAAAATTAAACACTGTGCAAACCGCCGTATTTTACATTGTTTAAAGTGGCGGTTGTTTTTTGAAACTAATGCCGGTGACAATCGTCGTATTGTTCACAAAATAAACAAATATCTTCTCATTTTACGTCGGTTTAAACTGTCGTAATATACTAAAGATTACGTCATTTTAAACTGTCCTAATTCATGTATTATATGAGCTTAAACACCACTATATAAACCGCCACATATTTCAAATTAATTTGAAAAAATTCTCTTTATTATATGCTAAAATTAATTTAAATTTTTTATCACAATTTAAGAATAACATTAAGAATAAATTAAAATATCAATAAAAAATTTACATTTGTGCAAAAAAAAATAAAAAGAAACATTTTAAAAGCCCCAAAATATATATATATATATATATATATATATATATATATATATATATATATATAAACATAAAGAAAATGAATATATTTTATCTCCTTTTTACTTTCATTTTCAACACAATTATAGAGATAAAAAAATAGTACTACAGCTAACTAGTTTATCCTAATATTCAGAATCAAGAGACATATGTCACTATATATTAATGGCGTGAAAGTAGGATTGGAAAGCTCCATTCAATACTACACACCAGAATGAGACCTTAAAAACACAACTAACATGCCAATCATAATGAGTTCTTAAAATTTTGTTTAACCTATAACTCGTGCATGAAGTATAAAATAATGCTATTAAATTACAGTACTACACACAAGAAGTTTTACATATAGCATATATATCTATTTGACAAACACAAAATCAAAGACTGTTGTTTTTTTTTTGTATAAATTCAATAGTCATAGACAAAAATAGGAGAACCAATGACTATTGATTTTTGTATGAGGCTGCTAAACAAATGTAGATTGTAAAATAAATCTTAATCATCTCATCCCTAAATTGTAAACAGACAAATTGTTTAAATTTTTCAAAATTAGATAGAAACTTTAAAAGTTTGATATAGGTATCACAATCTATTCTTGAAATATTATAACATAAAATGGGAAAAGTATCATATGTCTAGTATACTTAAGCTATTCTCAAAAAAACAAGTGATAGAACATAAAAGTGCCATAACAATCATATGTCCTTTGAAGGACTCTGATGATTTTCTTCATGTGTATTGCTTGCATCTGATGATCTTCTTATGTCACAAGGTGATGAAGGTTCATTCCCTGCTTCAGAAGCCTACAAAAAACATAACAATTATTATATTAAAACTAATCACTATAGAAATATAGAATTGTTAAATGGGATATATCATCAAATGGGAAAAGTATCGAAAAGTATCAAAAATATAGAAAAAAGAGAACAAATGTGAGATAAGCAACAAATAAGCAACAAAATCATCAACAGTAGATCGAATCGGAACCGTAATAAACAGATAAGCAACAAAAATTATTCTCAGCAGCAGTAATGACTTTATGCAATTATTTACATAGCTTATGATGCTATAACTACCACTTAAACCATAATTGATGTACATGAAAATTTAATGTATGAAAAAAGAAGCTCACATCATCACAAATTACTATTGTTAACATTGATAGGAATTGGAACAAAAAAATGCAGAGTATAAAACCACACATCCCACCAATATGATGCTAACAGGAGGTTATACTTTCATATCTGCGAAACCGAATCGAAAACTAATGCAACAGATACACACAGACCAGAATCAAATTTAAACCAACAGCGAGCAATGACAATATCAGTGTAGTGAAATCAAATAGAAAAGGAACGCTACAACATTAATCAAACCGGAACAGAGTGACACACTAATGTCGTCATGAAATCGATTCGCAAAGTAGCAGCAACTTGGAATCGCAAGACTAAAACACACACTGAAATTAAAACAAATTGTGTCTATTACTCCAACAGCAGACCATTCATCCTAAATGAGCTTAGATTTTGACATTTCATCACAACATTCACCCACATAATTAACGGCAACAGCACGCTAACATAGCAACAGCAACAATTTATCAGTTAGAGTAAACTGAAGATCAAAACGGAAGCGAAACGAAACGAAACAAAAATACATGAACGAGCCTAAACCGAATAGCGATAGATTTAGTCATGCTGTAACAATCAAGTTTCACAAATAAACTATTCCACAGATAAAGTTCTATGGCTGGAAGTCAAATGTAGATTTCAAAACAAGAGAACTTCAATAGCAGCATATTATATTACAGCATCATATCCAGCAAAATATGCAACAAAAATCATCACGATATCGAAACAAATTTACACTGAATCATATTTGGAGTTTGCAAGATTTGTAAACCATGCACAAATTAATACTAATAAACAAAACTTAATACTATTCTAGAGAATTATCAGGAAGCAAAGCTGATAAGGATAGAACCATATTGCACAAATTCTGCACATAACACAATTTGTTCACTCTCAATGCTTGGATTATTTCAATAAATTTATTCATCACAGTTAAATATAACAAACTGATTGCAGAGTACTCTCTTGATTGCAGAGTACTCACTTTAATACTACTATCTTTCAATTTGAAACATTTTGTTGGATTTCTCTATGTATTATGTATTCTTGTGACAAATCTATTTTTATTGATGAACCATGAAATAATAACATGAGTATTTTGTCTAAGCAAAGAGAGGACTTACTTTGAATAATTTAAATGAGGAGCCTTAAGAAATATGTCAGCAAATAGATGCAAAATTATACAAAATATGTCATAACACACTTGACTATGGACTAATACATATTAACTTATCATGAACGGTGATTGTAGGAGTATAATTTAAGATTTGATCAATGAAAAGGAATGTAATTTTCTATATATTGTTTTAATTTTAATTGCTTACATTCAAATGATCATTGGAATATACATGTGTTTAATGTATCTATTCTGTTAAGATACTTTTGATGTGATGTAACTTTTACAGAGCTGTCACATTAATTGTTAGAGAGCAGTCTCTATTTTGTTAAGGTGTTTCTACACGTGCTATAATTATCACAGAACTTCTACAATTAACTGTTAGAGTTAGTTAGATCCCTTTGCAGATCGTTAGACAGTCAATTATGATTGTGTAAGAACAGAGCAAACAGAGATTGATATCCAATTTCTCCCCTAATGTTTTTCAACACTCACCCTCATTTTCTTGCTATTATGGTATCAATAGCCTTCTCTTTCAAACCCTTTCATACAACATAGGAAAAACCTTCCTCGTACCTGCATCAGCACCAATTACCTTATCTCATTCCATCATTGTTTAGTTTAAATGACAAGAGTTTCCCTGTCTGGAAGCAACAGATGGATGCAGAAATTAAGGATCATCATCTGCATTTTGTTCCTTTAATTCAGAGAACCCACATCAGCTTGAATTATAGTCTAGAGAACATCATGAACTTAAGTCAACGTATCTTCACTGGTTTTTTCTTAGAAATTAGGCTTGAAAAGTGAGGAGCAGTAAAGCCTTATAAGCAATGCACGACTAAGCCCTCGTACTAAACAGAACACACTAAGGTGTCGTACCACTGCAACAAAGGCTGACAAACTAGCAGAGTAATAGACTGCATTGCTAGGTAGCACTAAAGAGAAACTCTATCTCAGATAGGACAAAATGTCAAATGTTGGATTCTGTTTTATATATGCAGTAGTCATTTCTATTTTATAATTTTATTTTCAGGGTTTCTTAGTCTCTGTTCTATCATGTACCATGTGTTTGTTGCTAAACTTGTTTGATCTTTTGGACTATTTGCCTTGTGTATAAAACATTTTTAGTTTGCAAGTTGTCATTTATGCCTTTGTAAATGAAAATTGATATTTAATATTTTTCCCTTGAAAATATAGAAATTGAAATTTCAGAATAAATATCCTTATAATAGCATATCTGTGTTCCCTATCCCTATAATAGCATATACATATTACCATCCTATAATAACTAAAGAACTTCAAATGAGCTAAAACAAAACTAGACGAAATCACATAAATAACAACAGATAAAGACAAAAAAAGCTATAAAATTAACTACATTGATTTTAAACTAGAAATCTAAAACTTAAGATTTAATAAAAATAATTAAATAATTGATATACCTGTTGTGTTTGATTTGCAAGTACGGCAGCCAACTCTGCAGGGAGTGTACCACCTTCTTTCACACTAATGTAGCCAACAATTGCTTCCAATAGAGCAGTCACAGATGCAAGTCTTTGTTCCACCAATGAAGAGCTACCACTTGAAGTACTACCACTTGAAGAACCAAAATCCATACCATTAATTCTTGTAGTGGTATGTTTAAAAGCAGTGGTAGGAACCACTCCCATGCCCATTGCTCGAACACGACCAGGATGCTCTCTTCCTAATACCTTTCCAACAACATCATTTGAAGATATTTAACAAGAAGCCTCGGGGTTTTGATTTAAATGTGACTCAATCTTTTCCTACATAAAATACAAATAACCAATGACTATCACTCATTTACAAATATTATAAAACAATGAACATAAAATTCAAATATATTTGGAAATATAAATTATTAATTTACCCCTATCTCCTTAGCTTTTTCATTCACATAGCTTCCATCTCTTTTTTTGTGGGTCATATTCCACATTAGACCTCGACCAATAGTCTTACCAATCTCAATAGTCTAAAAAATTAAAATGCAATGTCATTATGAATCAATCTAATATTCAAAAAATCAGTTTATATAAATATAGTCTAAAAATAGAATAATTAACATAAAAAAATTATTTATATAAAGAAAATGTTAAACATACTAGCTCATGTCTCCTCCTTGCCAAAGACTTAGCACCACACGTATGAGAAAAGAGTTGTTTCTTCCTTATTTCTTGGTTTCTCTTACAAAGATCCTAAAAGTGAAAACTTATTACTTAACATAACAAAAATATTATATATAAAAAAACTTATTCAATATACAAGGATAAATGAATATAGTGTACCATCGTTTCTGGTTTTGAGCGATACTCAACAAATAATGCCCTGTAATACCCCGTATTATTTAAATGCTCAATTGGATATCAGATGAGTATCTAGGTGCTCTATCTTTGGATAATTGGATTAATGGAATCCTCTAAGAACTCTAAGTATTGACATTTGGGATCAATAGAGCAACTAATGAACTCTGAAGAGATCAATTATTTATTAAAGAGACGGATTAATAATTTACTAATTCAAGAAAGTAATTTTGGTAACTTTGATAATTGATCAATTGGGTTGAGACGACAAAATATCAATTGGAGATATTTTGCCCGGTTGGATTTATATTATATAATATTAGTATTATATATATATATATATATATATATATATATATATATATATATATATATATATATATATATATATATATGAAAAGAGAAAGAAAAGAAAAAGATAGAAAGGGAGAAGAAAATAGTAAGAAGAAGGAAGGAAGAGAAGGAGAAGAGGAAAATGGAAAAGAAGGAAAAGCTTGGATCATCGATTCATCATCTTCGTCAAACTCCTCTTCGGATTTCAGGTGGGTTCTAGATAGAAACTCTAAGTTCTAGAAATCAATGATTTGAACTTAGGTTAGAGTTGAGAGAAAATGATTAATCGGATAAATCAATGGAATCTAACGGATAAAATGAGTTATAAACTGTGTTGTATGATCAATACGTGTGTAGAATCATCTATTTATGCTTGTTTGTGCATTGGGTGGTGTTTGGAGTGGGTTTTGGACCCCAAAGGCCCATTTGTGACGCTACTGAGATTTCTGGGTTTCGCATGGTTCGCCTAGCGAACCTGGGGCGAAGCGCAGCGAACGGATTTTCGAGGGTTCGCCTAGCGAACCCGCCAGCGAAGGTCAGCGAATGTTCGCCAGAGACGTTCGCCTAGCGAACTTTGTGTGTTTTCAGTTCTGTTTGGTTCTGACTTGCTTCGCTGAGTTGTTCACGAAGCGAAGGGCGAGGCGAAGGTTCGCTAGAGAGTTCGCGAAGCAAACTTTATGTCTGTTTTGGTTCTGTTTGTTCATTCGCCAGGGGCTTCGCCTAGCGAAGGCTGGAGCGAATGCTCGCTGGGTGTTCGCCTAGCGAATGGGACAGTTGGTGCAGTTTTGTTTCCTTCATAACTTTTGATCCGTAACTCGGATCAGGACGTTCTTGGTGTCATTAGAAAGCTATGACGACCCTCTATCCGATAAAAAGTGAAAATATTGGGTATGATGTGGGATTTTATATTTAAGTGGAAATGATGGAAACCATGATATGTGATGTGTGTGAATCCATATCTTTTGGATCGTAACTCCAATCGAGGCATGGTAATAGTCGTTGTAAAGCTATGGAAATATCCTACGCTATGAAAGTGAAAAATAATGGCTTTGATACCCGATTTAATGAATCGGAGGGAACCCGAAAGGGGTGTTTTATGTGTTATGCTATTATATGTGTTACTTGTAATATTTGTGCTTTTACCATGTTTATCTAATTGTGAATTGTGAATGAAAGAATATGCATGTTAAAATGAATTAGGAAGAGTGAGCAAACTTACCCCATAACATAGTGATATAATTCTAGGGTGCGACTAGGAATGATGAATAATCTAGATGGCGATGCTCGTGCATTCGATGTAGATGTGCATCTTTGCCGAGTAATGGTCTAGAGGAGAGTGAGACACTAGTATGGAACATGTGTGTGAACCTTGTGTTCTTTGTGTAAGGCATTATAGCCTTGTGATTGTCGAATACAATCGTTTTGTTGTATCTGATCATGTAATCGTAACCGGTTTATCTTGTGAGTGTGTTTCATGGGTCTCGAGCTCCTCTGAAACAGATGCACAACTACTTGGCAGGTTTGATTCCCCGTGCTGTACGAATGGCGCCCATGGAGCGTAGGCTTGTGACGGTATAAGGCCCGTGAGAAGTGACGGTTCATAACGGTATAAGGCCCGTAGAGCCCGAATCCATTCGTATGTCAAGTAGATTGCAAGGATCCATGACCCGGATCGACTCTAGACGTAGAAGAGGCCGGGAATAGGGGATACCTTGGCGTGGTTATAGATTAGTGATACTTGTGGGTTGATAAACTCATGGCATGTTTCCATATAGTGTGAGAATTGAATTGTGAACTCAAGGGTCCTTTCCCTTCCCCCGGACTTGAGTTAGGATCGTTAGAACCTTGTAAAGCCGAGAGGACTTTAAGATAGGGAACTCACTGAGATTTGATGTATCTCACCCCACTATAGTTGCTATATTTCAGGTTCGGATTGCAGGTTGATTTACAAGTGGAGCTATGCTTGGATGTTTCAAGAGAAGCTTAGTTAAGCTTATTTCCGCTGTGTATTTTATTGTTCTTGTACAATGAGGAATATTGTATATTGATCTTAGTTTTATTTTATTTTTTGGCTAATTTCCATAGCTTGTGCCATAGTTGTATTATGTTTTAGAAATGGACAAGTATGTGAATTATGTCATTAGGCACTTTTGATGTGTCAGTACCAAATAAAAACACTTGTATGGTATTATTCTAGATGAATATTATACAGGGCGTTACAGTTGGTATCAAAGCAGGTCGTGTCCTCGACCTAGCCTTGAAACATCATAAGTAAATCTATTCCTGCCTCTTAAGTGTGTCTTGCCATCATGAAACTTAATATCATACTATGTAGTATTGGGCCTGATCAACCTAATACTATGTATGTGATAAGTAGAATCATGGTTGAGCGACCACGAGGACTCCGTAGTGTTGTCGGAACTTGTGCTGTGAGAGTATGCTCAAGCCAAGAGTTAGTAGTGAGGAGTTTTGGTCAGCTCAGTTAAAGGTTTAGTAGAAGTTATGCTTGGGTAGCATGGAATTAAGGAGTGGAGTGTTGCTCAAGCAATCCCTTGGAATGGATGGAGTCCGAAAGTTAAGGATCTCTATTGGACGATTGGTTAAGGTATCAAGGAATATGTAAAGTTACTAGTAGAGCTGGATTGACCACTGATATGGATAAGGATTTCAAGTAATCTCATTCCGTGGAAAAGAAAGTTGTTTTGTGGAACGTGTGACGTAAGGTCCGGAAGTGAGAACTAAGGATGTTCGGCCTTATGGAAATCTAAGGTAGTATAGAAGTGTGTGAAAGGACACAAGGATGTGTTTACATGCTTCAAGTGAAACAAGTATGCGTCGGGCAGAGAGCATGAGATAAATTGGGTAGCATGATCGAAATATGTGCAGAATCCTCTGTTGTTAATTGTCATGAAGTTTGGTTGGATTTGGTTAAGAATCAAAAGATTTATTTTTCTGAAAATCGCAGTACGCGCTCAGCGCGCAGGAGCCCGCTCAGCGCGGTGTTGAATTCCTACAACTCCACCAGGCAGAAGCTTACGCGCTCAGCGGGCAAGGGGGTGCGCTCAGCGCGACCTGGGAGTTGAAATTTTATACTTTTTAGGAAAAAAAATTCATATCTTTATACTCGGGTGTCCGGTTTAAGCGTTCTTTATATCAATATGAAGCTATGAAAGTGTTCTATGCTGTAGAAAGTGAAAATATTGTTTATGAGGCAGATTTTATTCGATTCTGTGGAATAAACGGTATTAACAGTATGATTATGAGGAAGTTACACCTTGGTCACAAGAGTACATGATGGATTCTTATTCTTGAGACAAGTATGAAGGGACGTACTTTGTGGAACAATGAATATTGTATTTTAGGAAGTAAGTATGCTGTAAACAACGAGAAGCAAACCAAGATTTATTATGGACTAAGTGTAAATCATGGAATGATTTATACCAGAATGGTTGTGTGTTGGGTTTTGCTTATGGACGAATCAAGTATGAGTTGTGGCTTAAACCTTAGAATGTCGTCACCATTGGCTTTCATCGAGTGTAGTTGTATGAGTAGATAATAAACTATCTCGCCGAATATTTTTCGTGTGACCACGACAGAATTTGGAATTTTTCCTTGTCACTTGGTTGGAGTGTGTCATCGACTTTATCGGTTTTATCTTGAGTGAATCATGGTTAGTGAATGATACACAAGTTAAAGAGCCACAAGTTGAGAATGATATTTCAGCTTAGAACAAATCGGATGGATGGTTTGGGTAAGTTATGAAATCTCTTGAGAACCATCATCTGTGTTTTGTTACCTTATGTTGCTCCGATTGGAGAGCGTTGTGTGAATGGAAAACAGGACTATAAGTAAATAAAAGAGGAATTGTGTTTTGAAATTGGAACTTCTGGAAGGTGTTGCGTAATTAGTCATTTGTTTAGACGACGAGGGAGTTTGACTTTTGGAGAAATAATCTTGTAAATTGTGTTGAGTAGGAGAAAGTCTTAAGTGTACTACTATTGAAAGACTTGAGGGCAAAGTTGGAAGATACTCTCGAAGTGTTGATCTCGAAAAGACCTTTTCGGTAATTTAGTTTATGGTGTTAGTAAGGAATGAACGGTTGGTCAAAGTTGGTAATTGTTAATTTCCGTGAGTTCATAGTTTTGGATTTAGACCCCGTGAAAGTGGTATCAGTTGTGTTCTAACCAGAGAAGGAATTTGTAGGTTATCTTCCCAAGTACTAGTAAGAATTGGACGTTCCGAAGTTAAGTATGTAACTTGGAATCGTTTATGAAATGGAACGAATGAGAAGAGTTGATTCAACCGAGAAGTGTGTGTATGTGGAGTGTTGTACGCGAATTGGTGAGTAATATGGAAACTCACAATTGTGCTTTGGACAGGTTAAGTCGATAAGTGGTGACTCGCGTATGATTGGAGTATCGTGATGTTGTTACGTGTTATAGGTTGAGATCTCGTGTCAGCAAGGAACCTGAAGTAAGTTAGAAACCGTGAAAAGAATCGTTTTGGAAAGTAGTAATCGGAACCAGAGATTGTTAAGCTATTTTGGATGAATTATTAGTTGAGATTAGAATGGATTTGGAGTCGTACATGTTGTGGTGGTAACAGTGTAACTCTTGCATCTTTATCGTCTAGAGAGTGTGGGACGGATGTTAAGATATTGTGTATTGGTAAAGAAATTGTTCTACTATAGGACGTCAGTAAGTTTTGTACCGTTGATTATTAAGGATCCCAGTGGATAAGTGTGTTCTCCGTGGACTGTTAGCTACTTGATAGTGATTGAGAAACCGTGGTGTTCTACTATTAGAATTTGGGTTGCGCAGTGGGAGGTTACAGGTGAAAGAGCTTAGTCAGACTACTGGGGATTAGAATGATTGTTACTTGTAAAGATAGAAATGACATTCCTGTCTACTTGACAACTGTCAGTGTCCAAACAATACCAGATGTTCAATGCACGGATGGAAGTAAGAAGATTTTGTTCTGAGTGTGTTGCCCTTTGGTGTGATACGAAAGAGATAAAATATCGGATTGAATGAGTATAGTGTATAACATCAGGCTAGATGGAATTGGTAATTGAGTCGTTTGATTAATGGTGAAGTGGTTCTGAATGTTGAAAGATTTACGGGAGAATAGTTGTCGAAAATTGTATGAAGTTAAGGAATCACTGACCTACATTGCAAAGAGGTGATGAGTGGTGGTTGTTCTAAACCAAGATAAGGTGTTATGATTTTGTTTGTGACTCAGTAGAGGAATGTAGAATGGTACATTCTTTTCGTAGTAAGATGCGACCAAGTGTTTTACTAAGAAACAACAGATGAATTGAGAAAACGCAAGTTGAAAGCTAACCCAATATTGGAATAAGAGTATGAATAAGAACGTGAAGTTTGATCATTCGTGGAATTAAGAATTTGGTCTGTGGAGTCAAGTTGGAATCGGATTATGTCAGGAATTTTAACTACGTAAAGATTGAGTGTGAACCTAAGACCAGGATATAATTGGTGGTTATTGCCGAATAGAGGAAATTCGGGGGCGAATTTCAATTTAAGGGGGGGAGAGTGTAATACCCCGTATTATTTAAATGCTCAATTGGATATCAGATGAGTATCTACGTGCTCTATCTTTGGATAATTGGATTAATGGAATCCTCTAAGAACTCTAAGTATTGACATTTGGGATCAATAGAGCAACTAATGAACTCTGAAGAGATCAATTATTTATTAAAGAGACGGATTAATAATTTACTAATTCAAGAAAGTAATTTTGGTAACTTTGATAATTGATCAATTGGGTTGAGACGACAAAATATCAATTGGAGATATTTTGCCCGGTTGGATTTATATTATATAATATTAGTATTATATATATATATATATATATATGAAAAGAGAAAGAAAAGAAAAAGATAGAAAGGGAGAAGAAAATAGTAAGAAGAAGGAAGGAAGAGAAGGAGAAGAGGAAAATGGAAAAGAAGGAAAAGCTTGGATCATCGATTCATCATCTTCGTCAAACTCCTCTTCGGATTTCAGGTGGGTTCTAGATAGAAACTCTAAGTTCTAGAAATCAATGATTTGAACTTAGGTTAGAGTTGAGAGAAAATGATTAATCGGATAAATCAATGGAATCTAACGGATAAAATGAGTTATAAACTGTGTTGTATGATCAATACGTGTGTAGAATCATCTATTTATGCTTGTTTGTGCATTGGGTGGTGTTTGGAGTGGGTTTTGGACCCCAAAGGCCCATTTGTGACGCTACTGAGATTTCTGGGTTTCGCATGGTTCGCCTAGCGAACCTGGGGCGAAGCGCAGCGAACGGATTTTCGAGGGTTCGCCTAGCGAACCCGCCAGCGAAGGTCAGCGAATGTTCGCCAGAGACGTTCGCCTAGCGAACTTTGTGTGTTTTCAGTTCTGTTTGGTTCTGACTTGCTTCGCTGAGTTGTTCGCGAAGCGAAGGGCGAAGCGAAGGTTCGCTAGAGAGTTCGCGAAGCAAACTTTATGTCTGTTTTGGTTCTGTTTGTTCATTCGCCAGGGGCTTCGCCTAGCGAAGGCTGGAGCGAATGCTCGCTGGGTGTTCGCCTAGCGAATGGGACAGTTGGTGCAGTTTTGTTTCCTTCATAACTTTTGATCCGTAACTCGGATCGGGACGTTCTTGGTGTCATTAGAAAGCTATGACGACCCTCTTATATTTAAGTGGAAATGATGGAAACCATGATATGTGATGTGTGTGAATCCATATCTTTTGGATCGTAACTCCAATCGAGGCATGGTAATAGTCGTTGTAAAGCTATGGAAATATCCTACGCTATGAAAGTGAAAAATAATGGCTTTGATACCCGATTTAATGAATCGGAGGGAACCCGAAAGGGGTGTTTTATGTGTTATGCTATTATATGTGTTACTTGTAATATTTGTGCTTTTACCATGTTTATCTAATTGTGAATTGTGAATGAAAGAATATGCATGTTAAAATGAATTAGGAAGAGTGAGCAAACTTACCCCATAACATAGTGATATAATTCTAGGGTGCGACTAGGAATGATGAATAATCTAGATGGCGATGCTCGTGCATTCGATGTAGATGTGCATCTTTGCCGAGTAATGGTCTAGAGGAGAGTGAGACACTAGTATGGAACATGTGTGTGAACCTTGTGTTCTTTGTGTAAGGCATTATAGCCTTGTGATTGTCGAATACAATCGTTTTGTTGTATCTGATCATGTAATCGTAACCGGTTTATCTTGTGAGTGTGTTTCATGGGTCTCGAGCTCCTCTGAAACAGATGCACAACTACTTGGCAGGTTTGATTCCCCGTGCTGTACGAATGGCGCCCATGGAGCGTAGGCTTGTGACGGTATAAGGCCCGTGAGAAGTGACGGTTCATAACGGTATAAGGCCCGTAGAACCCGAATCCATTCGTATGTCAAGTAGATTGCAAGGATCCATGACCCGGATCGACTCTAGACGTAGAAGAGGCCAGGAATAGGGGATACCTTGGCGTGGTTATAGATTAGTGATACTTGTGGGTTGATAAACTCATGGCATGTTTCCATATAGTGTGAGAATTGAATTGTGAACTCAAGGGTCCTTTCCCTTCCCCCGGACTTGAGTTAGGATCGTTAGAACCTTGTAAAGCCGAGAAGACTTTAAGATAGGGAACTCACTGAGATTTGATGTATCTCACCCCACTATAGTTGCTATATTTCAGGTTCGGATTGCAGGTTGATTTACAAGTGGAGCTATGCTTGGATGTTTCTAGAGAAGCTTAGTTAAGCTTATTTCCGCTGTGTATTTTATTGTTCTTGTACAATGAGGAATATTGTATATTGTTCTTAGTTTTATTTTATTTTTTGGCTAATTTCCATAGCTTGTGCCATAGTTGTATTATGTTTTAGAAATGGACAAGTATGTGAATTATGTCATTAGGCACTTTTGATGTGTCAGTACCAAATAAAAACACTTGTATGGTATTATTCTAGATGAATATTATACAGGGCGTTACATGCCCAATGGTCCAAAGGAACATCATCAGGTCTATTTTTGATAATTTCAGTTTTGCTCAAAAGTGGGTTATATTTAGCTTTCCAAAGATTAACCCTATATTCCTTCCACTTTTTTACAATCGAAGCCTCAATATACCTTTTAGCTAAATCTTCATGTACTTTAAAACAAAATCAAGGCTTCAAAATAAAAAGAATGTTAGTCACATACAATATTACATATGCAAACTCTCAATAAATATGTGTCATACCCCAAATTTTGACCACTAAGATTCTCCATCATTGTGCAAATCATCAGCACAATATGGATGTACCTTTGTGCCTCATTAATCTCCTCAAGGGTTGTTGAGCACTCACTACAATCAAACTTAGGGTTTCAAGCCCTCTCAGAGCTCTTAGAAAAAGGATCAATCAAGGAATGACATGATCTTCAACTTTTCTAAGCCTCTCAAACATCCACTAGGGATCAAGAGGACTCCCACATCAAGAATCAGGCACAAGGTTGCAGCATTCCAAGTGGATTAAGCCTCAAGATCGCCAGTGTAACCAAATTAGGGTTTTGGTCGACCAAGGCCTCTAGATGGAGATTTTCCTCAGGGCATGAGCCAATGCTTCAAAGCACAACCTAAGATGCTCCAAGGGACATCATGAACCCAATCATCAAGTCAATTTAGCCTCAAGGGATGCATTCATAAAAAATCAAGAATTAGGGTTTCTTGACCTAATTCACCCCTAAGTTGACTTTTGGGACAAAACATGAGCCAAGACCTCAAGAGAGGATTTGAGGGTCTCTAACAAACTACATTGATCCATTTGCAACAATGGATTAATCCAAGAAGCTTGATCAACAAGTTTCAAATTCATCAGAACTACAACTAGGGTTTCACGGGGAAAGTCAACTGTGTCTTTGACTTTTGACCCAGGCATGCTCACAAACATTGGGACATGATTCAATACACCATATAACACCCATGAACATGTCCATCAAGTTTTATTTAGGTCAAGGACTTGATTTCATAGAGGATCGCACAATTTGGAGTTCATCTTACAAAAAGTCAACTGTGCTCAAAAGTCAACTTTGACTTTTTGAGATTTTTCACAATTATGGTTCTTTGACCCTAAAATGATGTTAATGTATGATTGGAATCATCATTCATCAAGAAAAATCAAGAAAAGTGGGATAACTTGTAAAAGGGGTAACCATAAAAAAATTAGAAATTTTTTAAGTTATGGAACAAAGTGGCTAGGGTACCAACTTTGGAGGATCGTATCTCCTAAACCACGAGGCCATTTTTCCCCATTCAAAGCTGGATTTGTAGCTCTCCTGGCCCTCTACAAAAGCTTCAACTACCACTCATTCCAATTCCCCATGGATTTCAAGTTATGGAATGGCCAAATCACAAAAAGTGAAAATGTCACTTTTTTCCAACACTTAGTGAAATTTTCATTAAGTCAGAATCTGTTTCACTTTTTCCAAAATGTAGGGGCATTTTTCACTTGGATCCAAAAAGTATCAAAACCAACTATGATCACACATATGTTGTATCATATAAGAGTTTTCCAAAATGGCCATGAACTCCATAAAATTCCACTTGAGCCATGAGATATGACCATGCCAATATTCCTTGCTGTAAACTGTCTTGGCAATGCAGATTTGTGCATTTTGCTCGATTTGCCAAATTTGTGCAACTGGAAAACATGTATATCCATCTGAACACCTCAGTGAGGGACCAAGGAGGGACAAACATTAATCCCAAGCCTCCCAAGTCTTTGGAACCAAAAGTAGCATGCCAAACCTAAAATGCCTAAAAGAGGGACAAGACTCCAATTTTGTTTTGGAGCATTCAATGGATGCACCAAGGTGGCATGGACTGAGCCTCTTCCAACTGAATTCAGTCAAGACTTATCCAAGACCAAGGGAACCAGCAGCCTGTGCCCTAACCTCTTGTCAATGGCTAGAGGAGACTTGGATTCCCATTGATCAACATTGGCCAAACCTCTGCAGTAGTTGCCATTCACTATTGCTGGAAAAACAAACTTGTTGCACTATAAATAGAGCTCAATTGTGATCACTTTGAGTACACCAAAGCCATCAAACAGATGCTTTCCTCAAAATCACCTTCTCACTTCCAAATTTTCCTTCCAAAGCAAGTCACTATCGGGTTTTGAGTATGAGAGCTATTCCAACCAAACCAATGACACACGCACACCTCAAAAACATCATATAGAAGTGATCCAGACACTCACATAACATCTGGTACACCAAAATCACAAATTCACCAGCCAACTGCTCAAGCTTTTAGCAGATTGCAGTTGAGGTGCCAAATCAAGTTCCAGCTCAATTCAATCCACTCCAAGCATCCAGAAACACTCCATAGCACCTAGGGAAGCTATCCATATCCTTGGAACCAAGCTGTAACATCTCTAACACAAAACACGATCACCAGCTGCAAGAGGTAAGCATGAGCTCTTCTAACTCTATGATCCATGCATTTTTTGCTGCACAATAATTTGGCCATATGTTCAGAATCATGCATAGAGTGTTTACCCTCAATCAATTGCTTTGTTTGAATCGTGTATGGAATTTCTGAACCTTCATGCAAATTTTAGGGTTCTTGAGGTTTCTCTTTGATTTCTTATTCCATGCTTAAAATAAATGAAATTAAAGACCATAGACATGATCTTGAGGTGAAAACGAGTAGATTGATATGTAGATTGCATGATATCATCAAGTATTCAGTGAGATTGGATAGAAAACGCAAATCTGCAGAAACAGAGGATGACGCGTGTTCTTGCCATGATCTTGGCGCCATTTTTGAATATTTGAATATTTGAATGTTGTGATTTAATTTAATTGATTCAAAAATTAATTTCTCTCTGAGTTTTAATGATTTTGAGTTGATTATTTTTTTAATAATTCACAAAAATGTAAAAATATTTTATTTTGCCAAAAATTCCCAAAAATATTATTTATTTCTTATATTTGATATTTTTGCAAAGAATTAATGTTTTATTTGTTTTTAACATTTGAAATATTTGTTCCTTCTTGATTTTCCAAACTTAATTGATTTCCAATCATTTTGTGGATATAAACATGAGTTTTCAAACATTGATCCAAGATCACAACTTGTTTTTATACATGTTTGATAATTTTGGCCATTTTAATTAAGTTTTTATTTAATTAAAATACATTTTGAAATTAATTTAGGGTTTTGATCTTAATCACCCTAAGCAAATCATTTTTCAAACACTTTGGGCCTCTAATAGAGTGTAAGACCTAACCCCCTTTTAGAAACCAAATGATTTGGGCCTCAGATATTGTATAAGACCCACTGTGTTTTCAAAAACCTCGGCGCGATCGCCGTTGACCAAACAAATAACCTTGGGCCTCTCCTTGAGTTGTAAGCCCCACCACTTGTACAAAGACAACTTTTTGGGCCTCTAATAGAGTGTAAGACTCAATCCCCTTTTAACCAAAACCATTTTGGGCCTCAGATATTGTATAAGACCCACTGTGTTTTCAAAAACCTCGGCGCGGTCGCCGCTTTCAAACTAATAATCCTTGGGCCTCTCCTCGAGCTGTAAGTCCCATCCCTTGTACAAAAATAAATCTTTGGGCCTCTAGTAGAGTGTAAGGCCCATCCCCCTATACATAAAACCTTTTTGGGCCTCAGTCACTCGTATAAGTCCCTGTACAAATTCAAAACAGCGGTGCAATCACTAATAAAACCTTGGGCCTCTCCTTGAGTTGTAAGCCCCAACAATCTTTTTAAAGCACTTTCTCCTTTGATTTTGAATTCAAATATATGTTGTCATCAAAACTTTCTTTAATTTCTTTGTGGAACAACTAACCCAACAGCATGGAAGCTCTACAACCGAGTAAGTATTTACCCGCTTTTAATTACCGCTTTCATATATATATATAAACTGTATTGTAGGGCTGCTTCACTATAAGTCTTCTTTCACATCCTTTATATACTTGTCAAATATCCACTG
This sequence comes from Lathyrus tuberosus, assembly GCA_022829125.1. Classification (NCBI taxonomy): domain Eukaryota; kingdom Viridiplantae; phylum Streptophyta; class Magnoliopsida; order Fabales; family Fabaceae; genus Lathyrus; species Lathyrus tuberosus. Next base: position 734,832 of record JALAZF010000532.1, on the reverse strand, counting down.
TGTAATACTAGTATAATTATTTAGAGTTTTCCCCGGCAACTACGTCTATCACTAGGTAAAGCCTTGTTGGTCACTCTTAAATACAAACAAAACTAGATCCCCCTAGGATTTCCAGATACAGTCTTCCCTCCTCTTGGGGTTAAACAATATAGAGACGTGAAAGGCAGCATTCTCGGTGAACCCTTTCTCAGACTGTCACCCTTAGAAATTGTCAAAAAAACTCTAACTCTCCATAAATGATCTTTTCTCCGTGAATGGCATCTCTTGAGTTTCTTCCAAATTCTCGAACTTTCTTGGCTTGATCTATTCTCGGTGAATAGCATGTCTTGAACTTCTCGGGGTTTGGGGACCCACAGGCTTCCTAAAAGCATCCTCGCCTCCTCTTGGGCGTGGTACAAGGACCCGTCGGCTTCTTTGAAGTTCTCATGGCTTCTCTTGGGCTTAGCACAAGGACTCAGAGACCTCTACAGGTATAGGAACAAAACTTAGTCATCAATTTGCTAGAGCCGTCTTTCTGAGTCAAGTGTCCGACCAATTAATGGGTGGACCTTTATCCCTTAACATACAAACCTTCTCTTGGGCATCATAAAAAGATCTTTCACTATCTGAGAATCTATTTCTCAAAACACCAGTAGACTTGGACAGTCTCAATGCCCTTGGGAATTCCCATTTCCTTAAAGAACACGAAATAACCCTAATCCTCTGATCAATACTAAGGTACAACCTTACCTATAATCTTTCTCTTTATAAGAACTGATTTTCTCTTATATTCAACACACTGGGTCTGCCACTCAACTAAAACAGTCACCAGCATTGTTAGTCTCCTCTTAGGCTTTGTATAATGATCCTTCCTCAGCGAAGTGAGCCTCCTCTTGGGATCTGTACAAATGATTCTCCCCAGTGGAGCTAATCTTTTGATACTCTCTTGTTGAGTCAACCACTTTTAGCCTCTATCTTGGGCTTCATACAAGACACATATAAAACACTCTCTTATTGAGTATAAATGACTCTCTTGTTGAGTAAACCGCCTTTTACCCTCAATCTCGGGCTTTGTACGAGATAGAGAAACGCTTTCTTGATGAGTATAAAGGACTCTCTTGTTGAGTCAATCACCTTTTAGCCTCAATCTCGGGCTTTGTACGAGATAGAAAATCACTCTCTTGTTGAGTATAAAGGACTCTCTTGTTGAGTCAACCCCTTTTAGCCTCCGTCTTGGGCTTCGTACAAGACATCTAAAATCACTCTCTAGTTGAGTATAAAAGACTCTCTTGTTGAGTCAAATTCCCTTTTAGCCTCCGTCTTGGGCTTCGTATAAGACATATAAAATCACTCTCTTGTTGAGTATAAAAGACTCTCTTGTTGAGTCAAATTCCCTTTTAGCCTCAGTCTTGGGCTTCGTACAAGACATATAAATCACTCTCTTGTTAAGTATAAAAGACTCTCTTGTTGAGTCAAATCTCCTTTTAGCCTCAATCTCGGGTTTCGTACGAGATAGGAAAAACACTCTCTTGTTGAGTATAAAAGACTCTCTTGTTGAGTCAACCTTTCTTAGCCTCCGTCTTGGGCTTTATACAGGATAGATAAAAGCACTCTCTTGTTGAGTCAAACCATTCCAGCCTCCATCTTGGGCTTTATACAAGATACGTTCTCCCCAACGGAGTCAAAATCCCTTTTAGCCTCAGTCTTGGGCGTTGTACAAGACAGACAGATTCTAGCCTCCTCTTAGGCTTTGTATAAAGAAAACCCCGGTTGAGTCAATCAACCTTTTAGCATCAAAGTTGTGCCTTGCTCACAACATACAAACATCAACAACTCCTCCTTATAGATGACAAATTCTCTCTCAGTCAAACCCTTCAGCTTCACATCTTGGGCTTTGAACAAGATACATACCACCTTTAGCTTCACGTCTTGGGCTTTGAACAAGACACCAAAAGCAACCTTTTTTCTCCCATAGAATAGGAGGAACTACGATCGCTCTGATTTCCCTATTTCGGGAATATGTAGGCATAAGATTACAAAAATCTTAGCGAGCATACCAATCAAAAACCCAAAATCCCATACCTTCATACACCAATCGAAAAGCATCAGTCCTAACATCCTACCAATAGCCTAGACACTGTTCTTCTTAACAAAATAACGTAAGAGAGACCCACAATCTTAATAGCATCTGTAAACCAACAGTCATCTGTTTAAAATCAGTATGCAAACAGGGTTAATTGGAGACATCTATTTCCCTTCCTTCATCAGCTTTAATAGGATAAAAAATGAATCGAACTGTAGTACCCCAAAGCAATAGTGCTTCGCAACCACGCAAAAATTCGCGCTACAAAAGAATGGCGACTTCACTAGGGACAAGACGAGATCTTGTGCTCTTCCCATCTCTAAGGTAGAAAACCTTAAGTTCTCAAAGTGTCATAGAAATGGCGACTCTGCTGGGGAGTCATTGTCTGTATAGAATCATAAGACTAGAGGTCTAGGATGATTAAGACAAATATATATACTGCTTTTCCTAATTGATATCTGTGTTTATTTTTCTGCTAATGGGATTGCGTGTGATGTCGCATGTGGAAAAATTGAGTATACACCTAAGATAGGTGATGGCAATGCGGGTAATCTTGCGGGGAGTGAATCCCAGATAAGAGTCCCCGAACAACCATCAAACTCAGTGGAGACTCCCTTTGCAGATACATTGCATATACGACTCTGGTTGTTGAAAGTAGTGTGGTCGTCTGGGTTATCTGAGAAGCTGAGGTTTTTAGTATACTTAAACCATTTTATAGTGCGGAAGCTATCGGAAATAGTTGTCACACGATACTACCCTCATTTGAGATCACTCTAGGATACATCAGCTTGTTGGCGATCCGCTTGTTGTTGTTATCCTAAGAGGGTTCAATGATTTTACAGACAGGTACAAAAAATCACCAGTATAAACCTTTGGGGGGGTAGAGCCTTGACTTCATGACACCGAACCTTTGACCCCATGTTTTTTCTATGTTTTTGTGTGTTGCATTTATACATTCATTTAAAAAACATTAAAACAAATAAAAATTCTCTTCTAGTCTCTCTTTTTCGAATTAAACTAAGACAATGATTGCAAATGTCAGATAAAAAGATTACGCTAATGGATTTCGGTAGAAGGAAAACTCATAAGTACACCTTCAAGGTTCCAAAACTAGAGGATTTAAGTGGATTGGCTAGGATGATAATAAACCCTGAGGCTTTCAGAGCCAAGTACGGAGGACTACTGTCTCTACTAAGGGTTCATATAAATGAAGGAATCCTGTCCACATTAATCCAGTTCTACGATCCGGTCTATCACTGTTTCACATTCCCGAATTATCAATTAGAACCAACACTAGAAGAATACTCTCACCTGACTGATCTTCACATTACTGATCAAGCTCCATTTTCTGGACTGGAAGAAATTCCAAAGGATCAAACCATTGCAAGGGCAATTTATTTGGACGAGTCAGAAGTCAGGACTCACATGACCACAAAAGGTGGAATCCAGGGTTTGCCAGCCCAGTTCTTGACAAAGAAAGCTCTATACTTTGCTAGTATAGGGAACGTGGCCGCTTTCGAGAGCACCTTTGTTTTTCTCACCTACGGGTTATTTTTGTTTCCCAACATTGATAACTTCGTAGATATCAACGCCATTAAGATTTTTCTGATTGGAAACCCTGTACTGACTTTGCTCGCAGATGCTTACCATTTGGTACGCTTAAGGAATTTGTATAGCGGAGGAATGATCACATGCTGTGTACCCCTGCTGTACAAATGGTTCACTTCCCACTTCCCCAAGTCTGCTGCATTTTGGGATCAAAAGAATACTTTACGTTGGTCGTAGAGAATCATGTCTCTTACAAACTCTGACATCGATTGGTACAATCGAATCTATGACGGGATCAGGATCATTGACCGTTGTGGAAATTTTCCAAATGTAACCCTTATAGGAACTAAGGGAGGAATCAATTATCATCCAATTTTAGTTTAGTCGTCAATTTGGATACCCGATGAGGCATATCCCGCGTAATGCTCATCTAGAAGGTCTTTTCTTCAAGGAAGGAGAAAATGACAGGGCACTAAAGACAGAAATAGTGTATTCCTGGAAACACATTCACAGGAAAGGAAGAGAGTCTCTAGGAAAACTAGACTGTGTCTCGGTGGAGCCTTATCTCCACTGGGTACAAACTAGAGCCCTCAAGATGAGGATGCCTTACCCTCGCCAGGAAGTTCTTCCATTAAGGGACTCTGCCCTTTATTTTATGTATGAGATGGAAAAACTTCAGGTTACTCTCAACAAGGTTCAGCAGGAGAGGAGGTCTTGGACGAACAAGTACCGTACTCTCAATGTGGAGTGTAAGAAAATACAGCAGCTGTTAAGAGAAAAAGTTGCTCTGATCGAGATTTTAGAGCAACATGTTGTAGAAAATAAGAATGACCAGAGGAATTTGCTCGCTCTTTTCACTTGGCAAAGGAATGACAACCTGACAACGGCTCAAGAACCCCGGTCAAAGAAAAGGAATATACCGGAACCAGCACCTGAACTCTCTTCAGAGAGGACTCGGGATCCATTAGCTTAGATTTCCTTTTACAGCAATTTGTAATCTACTATATTTCCATTTCCACAATCCTTTGAGTTCAATAAAATGGGGTTTCCCCGCTGTTTGATATTTGCAATCCAATTGTCAAATTTTACTTTGATTAAACAAAAATATACAATAATCATTGCATTCATCATTCTCACGTAGCGCACTCTTCTTCCCTGTGAATCTTACATTTGTGTCTCGATTCTAGAGTCAAACTGTCTCATTCGTACAATAATCGGGCCAATCGTCAGAAAAAGATGGATGATCTCGAGGAAGAGAACAGAGAGTTGAAAGAAGAGATCGACTGTCTAAAAGAGGATCTGAGAAAGCTTCATAACGACATGAAAGCTCTAGCAGAAGCTCAGATGCAACAACAAAGGACTGTGATCTCAGAGATCGCATCAACGCCCATAGTGGAAAAGTATGATCCTAAGTACAGAATTCCGAAAGATCGTCCCTGGGGCATGGCACTCAACTATATCCTGGAAGGATATATTCCACTGATCACTGATGATCCGGAAACTTCAGCAGGAGCCGCTGGGCCTGAAGATAATTTTGACATCGTCATTACTTATTTATTCATATCATTTATTTTTAATACTTGCAATTTTTAAATAAAAAGAGTATTTATATAAATATTAGACAATTTAAAGTTGTATATGTAACGCCCATATATATATACATACATCAAAGCATATATTATACATGAATAATACGTTTGGTACTGAAATGTACAAGTTCCTAGTAACACATTATACATATAAATGCCCCAAAGTCACCTAATACAACAACTATGGCATGTTATATATACAAGATGTTCCAAAAGGTAAAACTAAGAACTAGATCAACTAATGATCTCAAAATCTCCACAACGGAAGCCTCGCCACACAAAAGCTACGATCCGTAAGGAAAGTCAAACAACTTTGTCCTTACCCTTCGTCGAACCTGTAGTACCTGTGATGTAAACAACAACATGGGGTGAGATACATCAAATCTCAGTGAGTTATCTATCTTAAAGTCCTCTCGGGTTTACAGGGTTCTAACAATCCTAACTCAAGTCAAAAGGGAAGGGAAATGACTTTGAGTACACACACACTATATGGAAACATGTTATGAGTTCATCAACTCATACTATCACTAATCGGCAACCACACCAAGGCATCACTACGGGAAAAGAGGGAAAAGAGGGCGCTTTTTATGCCCTATAAAAGCGCTTAAAAGTGCTGTCTAAGCCTGCGCTGTCGTAGTTAAAGACGGCGCTTTTTTATTTATGAAAAAGCGCTCTCTAAAAAGGAACTTTAGACAGCGCTTATAAAAGCGTTGTCTAAAGTATACTTTTAAAATTTAAAATTTTTTTTTATTAACTTTAGAAAGCGCTTTTTCCTTCAAAAGCGCTCTCTAAAGGTGCTTTTAGACAGCGCTTTTGAAAGCGCTGTCTAATGTATACTGAAAATGATTTTTTTGTATACCTTTAGAGAGCGCTTTTCCCTAAAAGCGCTCTCTAAAGTGTACTTTAGAGAGCGCTTTTTCCTTTAAAGTGCCCTCTAAAGTATACCTATAATTTAAATTGGTTTTTTCTACGTATAAAAAATCCCATTTTAGCCATTTTTTTTATGCAGAAACCTGCATAGTTTCAAACAAGCATTTCTTATATAATTTCTTGCAACAACAGAATTCTTATACATTTCAAGAAATAGAATTCTTGCAACAACAGAATTCATATATACATTTCAATAAAATTAACATTCACAAGACTTACAACAGAATTCACAAAATTCTTGCAACAACAGAATTCATATATATACATTAACAGAATTCACAAAATTTACAACAGAATTCTTCTTGCAACAGAATTTTCTTATATTCACAAAACTAAAATTTACATTCACAAAACTATACATTCAAATAATTTTTTTTAGAAGAAAGAATTCGCACAATTCTTCCGTAATATAATTCAATTGTTTCTTTGTGTAAGAAGAACACGCCATATCTTCGAAATACTACATAACAAAACAAAATACGCATTATTTAGTTAAAAATAATAAATTATATGACATATCCGATATTAAAATCCTAAGTTATAAAACCATGCATACCCTAATAGGAATCTCCAATTGTTCCATTTGAATGATTTCTCTCATGAACCTCAAAACAAAGTACCCACAGTCTATGCCATTACGCTGACGAGGGCACTACACATAGACAAACAAATAAGAAATAATATATAGATGTTTTGTGTTATTAAGTAGCATCACTAATAAGCAATATTGTGAAAATTAATATACCTCCACTTTGACCCATGTAATATTGGTTTATCTAGCCCGTGCTACTCGAGTCTCTCTTTGTGCACGGTATAGTAGTATAGCTCTATAAAAGAAAAACGTAAGAACAATGTCACAGAAATAATTAGATATACAAATACACACGAATATTTTGAACAGTCTCACTTACGTGTCAACCACATCCTTCATATTCTGATATGTGGACCAATCAGTATCGAATGAATTAAGATAATAGACCACTTCTGTTATAGGATTAATGGCAACCAACAACCAGTGTCCACTGTAAAGTATAACAAAAGTTTAGATGGATAATTTATACGCAAAAGATACAAATTAAATATTAGAATGAAATTATAATGAAAATCTTACCCGTTTCCAGTATTATACGGTAAAAGAAATAGACATTCTGTGTGGCTGACCGTAAATCTCTCAAGTAAGTGGTCTCTTACTTCAATTGCATTCATACCAATTCTCGGTGCATTAACAAGGCTGCAAAAGAAGAAACGGAATTTGTTTGACAAATCCGTCCCCCGCATGAATTTTTCATACATGCACCTTAAATAAAAACATAATAAACATTAGACTATTATCATTGAAATGTGTAAATAAATTGTTCAACTAAATAAATAATAGATTGATTGGAGTACCAGATGTATGAATGCATAACACCGATGCCTAATTCAATATGATTGAAAACCTGCTCCATGTCCTCTTTTTCGATTATCTCGGAATGAGGAAAACCAAAAACACCTTCGTCCATGTTGATTTGACGAATAGCACCTTGCATCAAATCAGACATTTCCAAAAGTGTACCTAGACACGTCTGAAAGTGAGGTCTACTTTTTTCCTTCACGGTCCTTGTAGGCGATTTTTTCTTGCCGGTCTGTTGTGAAGGTTGAGCAATAACCTAACAATCATATAAGTTAGGTTAAGTAGAAAATCATGAATTCGGATAATAGAATAACACTTAAAAGCTACCTCTCTGTGTGATTCAACAGACTCATTTTGCAGCAAAACCCCTTTATTCTTTGCTGCGGGTTTTGTAGGAGTCTAACATTACCATGTAAAAATAAGTAAGTAATGGTTCAGAATGATTTTCATAATCGTTAAGAATTGACATTTGAATACTAAGAGATTCGTAATGGTTTTCAACATACCTCATCACCTATGCAAATGAGGTCTAACGGCCATGCAACAAACGAACCTATTGCATCCCGCAACAATGTAACCTCTGAAACCGAGTCTGGTATCGGTAGTAACGCATCCGTATCTCAAGCGATATCAACCGACACTTTCAGATAACCTTGTGGGAGCGGATGATGGTAAAGTAACACTCCCGCAAAGTTATGCACTTTTCCCTTGCCAACCATGCGATAAGTCGGAAACGACAAATACAGCTGGCAAGATGAAATGCCCTGAAGCAATGATAAATATGTAACTGTTAATATGTATAAAGGTCAAATAAAATAAATGTGTCAATTTAATTAAAATAAATATGTGCTAATTACCTCAGGAATTTTATTTGGAGAATTGATACTAGCTTTGTCACTAGCATCTTTCAAACCGGACCCGCGCCTTTCCAGCTCATATCTCTCTTTATCCTGCTGCAATGCTTGGACTTGCGCTTGTAGTGCCATCACAGTTTGCAGGATTTCTTGGGTGGTGGGATTTTTTTTCCTTGACTGCTTATACAAGGATGATGGAGTCACACCAAATCCTTTACCTCTCACCCGACCGGGATACTCAGGAACATTTAGTACTCGACTAAGAATGCTCCTGCAATCATCCTCACCTGCGGGTATGGATTTAGATAGATTCTCCTGAAATTGATCAAAAATTATTAGTGGGGATTAAAAATTAATTATAATTTAATAAAATTTCAATTAACTTTGAGACATAATGTTATACTTACACATTCTTCATAAACATGCTGAACATCTTCTGTAACAGCTCCACCCTTACCCACGCGAGCTTCCTTCCACAAAACATGGTCCGGAAGTGAGGATTCTTCACTTTTAGACTCTTCTAACTACACATTTAGTTAAATAATAAGTTCATCAATTATAACACAATAATACAATTAATAAAATCATAGCATAGCATTAATATATACTTACCAATTTTTGTTGTAATCGTGCATATCCCAAACGCCTTTTTCTGTATGGATATACGGGGTTTGATGCTCTTTCGTGATTAATGGCACTCAATTTCTGGATAAAAAATTTTAATTCATATCAAAACAAACTAATGAAACACATATATAATACAATCAATAGACATAACAAGACAACATTACATTGAATTCTTCGGTTTTCCGTTTGTCTACAAAAATGCCCCATTCTTGCGGTGTAATCACATCCGCATACAACGGTGGAAGTTCTGCTTCAACAAAATTTTTGTTCTCGTCCCTAAGATATTTATTTGATAATAAGGCTCTAAACCCCCTGTGTCTCTTTCCGGCCAATTGAAGACAATACTTTTGCCGGCTTTCTTCAATATTAAAGGACCTCTACGAAAAAACATACACATATAAACATAAAGTGTTTTAGTATAAGTAAATTAAAGACTTAATCGTCAACAAAAATCTAATAACATCAATCATATTTGGTAAGTACCTGTATCTCAGTCCATATCTTTTCTTTACCGGCATCCAACGATTTACTCCTCCAATTATCACTAGTTGGTTCTGTTCACTCCAATGTACATCAAATCTCATCCCTTTATCTCTAGCACGGATGATTCTCTTCATAATGGTTTTTCCTCTTTTTATTTCATGTTCTAGATTCGAAGCTTCAACCTGAGATTCCTGTGTATCTTGTGTCTCGTGGATGTCTTCCTGGTTATTAGACATTTTACCTGTAAGCAAGAAAAAAACAAAAAGTAAATGACAAATATAAACTCATAAATAATTAATACTTCACTGTTAATGAACAGGTTACAATTTCTAAGTCTAACAAGAAATTGACACTCCTTCCATTTTTAATTAACAGGTTACTTTCACTTCATTCTCAACCCTTATCTAATATTCCTTCCATTTTAATAAACACTGAAATTGTAATTGAAAACATCTAACAAGATTCTGAGTTGCTGAAAACATCATTAACAGGTTACTTTCACTTCATTCTCAACCCTTTATCTAATATTCCTTCCATTTTAATTATCATATATAGTTGTTTGTTACTATAAAATAAGTATCTAAATAAAAACATGGCTAAGTTGGTACACAAACATCATTAACAGGTTTACGGCCAGCAACAACGAACAACAGTAACAACGAACAACAGTAACAAAAACAAAAAACGATTTACGGCCAGCAGTAACAACGAACATCAACAAAAAACATGCAAGAACAACAGTAACAACGAACAATAGTAACAACGAACAACAGTAACATGCAAGAACAATTTACGGCCAGCAACAACGAACAACAGTAACAACGAACAACAGTAACAACGAACAATGCAAGAACGATTTACGGCCAGCAACAACGAACAACAGTAACAACGAACAACAGTAACAACGAACAACAGTAACATGCAAGAACGATTTACGGCCAGCAACAACGAACAATGTTAGAAGTAAGAACAACAACAACAATGTTAGAAGTAATGTACCTCTTCTTCGTCACGACGGCAGCAAAACGACGACAATGGCAAAGGGTTTCAACAGAGAAGAAAGAGAGCAAGCGTCGCGAGAAGAAAATGATTAGAAGCAGTTTCAGAAAATGAAATGAAATGTGTTTTATATTTTAATTAATAATGATCTTAGAGGGCGCTTTACTTAAAAAGCGCTTTCTAAGGTGAGGAGACTTAAATACCTTAGAGGGCGCTTTTCTTAAAGCGCTTTCTAAGGTTAAACTTTAGAGAGCGCTTTTCAAAAGCGCTCTCTAAAGGCTATTTTTAGAAGCCTTATAACAGCGCTTTGTCCTTAGAAGCGCTGTCTAAGGTTTACCTGAAAATGTCAAAAAATATAAAAATGAGTCTGGGGCGAGGGAGATTCGAACCCCAGACTCAAAGCATGGCAAACAAACACACAAACTTCCTTGACCAGCGGTACTATGCCCTCATCCATTATTTAGACTGACTCCATAAATATATAAAATAAGTTCACAACATATATATTTAAATATATTATTTGAATAATTTTAATTATAATTTAAAATAATTTAAATATATTAAATATAATTTGATATATTAATATAATTTAAAGTATATTTTAAATTATATGTTAATATAATTTATATATATTAAATATAATTTAAATAAGTTAAAATGTTTGTATTTAAAACATATATATTTAAATATATTATTGGAATAATTTTAAATATAATTTAAAATAAATTAAAATATAATTTAATATAGTTTAAATATATTAAATATAATTTGATATATTAATATAATTTAAAGTATATTTAATATTAAAATATTTTAAATTATATATTAATATAATTTATATATATTAAATATAATTTAATAAGTTAAAATGTTTGTATTTAAAACATATATATTTAAATATATTATTTGAATAATTTAAAATATAATTTAAAATAATTTAAAATATAATTTAAATATATTAAATATAATTTGATATATTAATATAATTTAAAGCATATTTTAAATTAATATATTCTAAATTATATGGTTAACTTTAGACAGCGCTTTTCAAAAGCGCTCTCTAAAGGCTATTTTTAGAAGCCTTATAACAATGCTTTGTCCTTAGAAGCGCTGTCTAAGGTTTACCTGAAAATGTCAAAAATAATAAAAATGAGTCTGGGGTGAGGGGGATTCGAACCCCAGACTCAAAGCATGACAAACAAACACACAAACCTCCTTGACCAGCGGTACGACGCCCTCATCCATTGTTTAGACTGACTCCATAGATATATAAAATAAGTTCACAACATATATATTTAAATATATTATTTGAATAATTTTAAATATAATTGTAAATAATTTAAATATATAAAATATAATTTGATATATTAATATAATTTAAAGTATATTTTAAATTATATGTTAATATAATTTATATATATTAAATATAATTTAAATAAGTTAAAATGTTTGTATTTAAAACATATATATTTAAATATATTATTTGAATAATTTTAAATATAATTTAAAATAGATTTAAATATAATTTAATATAATTTAAATATATTAAATATAATTTGATATATTAATATAATTTAAAGTATATTTAATATTAAAATATTTTAAATTATATATTAATATAATTTATATATATTAAATATAATTTAATAAGTTAAAATGTTTGTATTTAAAACATATATATTTAAATATATTATTTGAATAATTTTAAATATAATTCAAAATAAATTAAAATATAATTTAATATAATTTAAATATATTAAATATAATTTGATATATTAATATAATTTAAAGTATATTTAATATTAAAATATTTTAAATTATATATTAAAATAATTTATATATATTGAATATAATTTAATAAGTTAAAATGTTTGTATTTAAAACATATATATTTAAATATATTATTTGAATAATTTAAAATATAATTTAAAATAAATTTAAATATAATTTAAATATATTATATATAATTTGATATATTAATATAATTTAAAGCATATTTTAAATTAATATATTTTAAATTATATATTTATATAATTTATATATATTAAATATAATTTATAAAAGTTAAAATGTTTGTACTTAAAACATATATATTTAAATATATTATTTGAATAATTTAAAATATAAGTTAAAATAAATTAAAATATAATTTAATATAATTTAAATATATTAAATATAATTTGATATATTAATATAATTTAAAGTATATTTTAAATGAATATATTTTAAATTATATATTAATATAATTTATATATATTAAATATAATTTAAATAAGTTAAAATATATAATTTAAATATATTAAATATAATTTGAAATATTAATATAATTTAAAATTCGTTTCCATACATAAAGGGCGTGGGTTCGACCCCCCCTTTTGCCAAACAACAAATACAGCGTTGTCTCAGAAAATGTTTAGAATTGTTTTATATTTTAATTAGTAAATGACTTTAGAGGGCGCTTTTCCTTAGAAAGCGCTTTCTAAAGTGAAAAGAAATTGAGCCCTTAGAGCGCTTTCTGAAAGCGCTTTCTAAGGTCATACCTATAGCAGCGCTTTTTAAAAGCGCTCTCTAAAGGGATACCTATAGCAGCGCTTTTTGGAAATCGCTGTCTAAGGTGGCACTCTTTTACATTCTTTTACAGCGCTTTTGAAAAGCGCTTTCTAAAGCCTTTCTTTTAAGACGCTTTTTTTTAGCGAAATTTTTTTATTCTTTTTAGTAGCGCTTTTGCATAAAATCGCTGTCTTTTTGGTGCTGTCTAATCATATTTTTGGCGTAGTGCATCCTCTTTTCCCGTCCGCTTCTACGTCTAGAAGTCGACCCGAGTCATGGATCCTGGTAACCTACTTGACATCCGAATGGATTCGGGTTCTACGGGCCATTAACCGTTATGAACCGTCACTTCACACGAGCCATTAACCGTCACAAGCATACGCTCCCACAGCGCCATTCGTACTGCACGCGGGAATCAAACCTGCCAAGTAGTTGTGCACATGTTTCAGAGGAGCTCGAGACCCATGAAACGCACTCACAAGATAACCGGTTACGATAACGTGATCTCACACACAAACGTGATCGTATTCGACGATCACAAGGCCAGAACGGCTTATCACAACCACAAAGGTTAACACACATGTTCCATACCAGTGTTGATTCATTCTATGACATTAGTATCCGACACACGCCTCGGCACCGCACGCACGATCGTTGTCATTATGTCATTCCACACTTTCAGACATTGTTTATGGTAATAATCCTCACTCTACCTATTTCGTATTTTAACATGCATACATACTCAAACATGCTTAACAATAAGAGCATAGGCAAATAGTCATCAATCACATAATGGAAACACATAATTCAACATACCCCAAATTACACTAATTCACGGTTCCCTCTGATTATTTAATCGGGCATCAAAACCAATATTTTCCACTTCCATTATATAGAGTATTTTCGTAGCTTCACATCGATATAATGAACTCTTAAATTGAATAAACGAGTCAAAAGTTATGAAAGAAACAAGTTGGAGGATCTGCTATGTTCGCAATGCGAAGCAGCCAGCGAATGCTCGCTTTCTCATTCGCAGTGCGAAGCTCCCAGCGAATGCCTAAACCACATTGGGTTCGCTGCCCCCTTTGCAGTGCGAACGTCTGGCGAACCAAGGCAGAACTGAAATTGAGGTAAAGTTCGCATTGCGAACCTCTGGAGAACGTTCGCCCTCACCTTTGCCTTGCGAATAGCCAGCGAATGCTCGCTTTCCCCCTTTGCTAAAGGACTCGCAGTGTGAACCTGCGAAAAATGGGTTTTCCAGCAGTGTGAAAATAGAGCTTTGGGACCAAAATCCCATCCAAAACTTCACCCAACAGACAAACATGCATTAGCAGATGATTATACATGGTTAATGATTATACTACACAGTTTATGCCACATTTCAACCGTTAAATTCAAGGTTAATTCATTTTCTCACAATTCTAACCTAGATTCTAGACCTCAAGAAAATCTAAAACAAGGTTTCTATCTATAACCCACCTTGGATAGATGATGATGATGAAGATTGAAAGATGATTTGATGAAGAATGGATGATGGTTGATGATCTTGAGTTCTTGACCTTTTTCTTCTTCTTTCCTTTCCTTTCCTTTCCTTTCTCTCCAACTCTTTCTATCTTTTTCCTCCTCCTTGTCTAAGTGGAAAAAGGGTGGAAAAGAAATGATATAGTAAGATATCATTAATTTGTAACACTACTAATTGTCCAAAAAGTCTCTCGAACGCCAAAAGTTAAAACCTTAGATTCAGATAATATTAATTTAATCTTCTCTGAGCTCATCAGTTTACTCTAATTATTTTAAATAATAAATTCTCAGAGTAAACCGGAACCCAGTTGATCATATCAATATTATCCAGAGTAAAATAATTTACGGGGTATTAGATCCTCCCCCCCCCCCTTAAATAGAAATTCGCCCACAAATTTAAAATAATTACCTGAAAAGATGAGGATAAACGTCTCGCATCTCGGATTCTAGATCCCACGTTGCATCACCCGGATGCGTCTCATCCCACTGAACCTTAACCAGAGGAATCTCCTTATTCCTTAACACCTTAGTTTCTCTTCCCGTAATACGACTCGGCTGAGGCTCAAACGTTAAGTCTGATTCTATCTCAATAGTATCAGGTATAATTGGCTGAAGAGGATCTGGAACAAACTTTCGAAGCTGAGATACATGAAAAACATCGTGCATCTCTGACAGAGAAGGCGGTAAGACTAATCTGTAAGCTACTTCCCCAATTCTTTCTAGAATTTGATACGGTCCCACGTATCTCGGACTTAACTTCCGCGATTTAAATGGTCCTTTCAATCTCAATCTCGGAGTAACTTTCAAAAACACGTGATCACCCTCATCAAATTTCAAAGGCCTCCTACGGTTATCCGCATAGCTTTTCTGACGATCTTGTGCTTGTTTAACTTTATCACGGATCATCCTAATCTTTTCCGTAGTATCTTGGATAATCTTCGGTCCCAACATTCTATCCTCACCAACTTCTGCCCAGCACAATGGTGTCCTACACTTCCTTCCATACAATGCCTCATAAGGAGCCATACCAATACTTGCATGATAACTGTTATTATAAGAGAACTCGATCAACGGCAAAAGTTCTATCCAATTCCCTCCACTTCCAAGTACACAAGCTCTCAACATATCTTCCATGGTTTGTATTGTCCGTTCCGTCTGACCATCCGTTTGCAGATGATTCGACGTGCTCAAACACAACTTCGTTCCCATAGCTTGTTGAAAAGCTCCCCAAAATCTTGAAGTAAACTTTGGATCTCTATCCGAAACAATATTAGAAGGAATGCCATGCATTCTCACAATTTCCGAAATGAACAACCTTGCGAGATGACTCGACTTATAAGTAGTCTTTACGGCCAAGAAATGAGTAGATTTCGTCAACCGGTCTACAATTACCCAAATCGAATTATAACCGCCCTGCGCACGGGGTAATCCCACTGCGAAGTCCATCGAAATACTATCCCACTTCAACACCGAAATTTTTAAAGGTTGCAACAAGCCACCCGGTGTTTGGTGTTCAATCTTCACTAGTTGGCATATCGCACATTCCGACACATACACCGCAACATCCTTTTTCATCCCGGACCACCAATAGTCCCTCTTGAAATCTTGATACATCTTCGAAGCACCAGGATGTATAGTAAAAGCACCCTTATGCGCTTCTTCCAAAATCCTTCTTTTCACCATCGCATCATCCGGAACACAAATCCTTTGGTTAAATAAAATGATTCGTTGGTAGTTCGCACAAAACCTGGTTGACTTGAGTTAATAGGCTCAGGACTTACCTTTGTGTTAGTGTGAGTTAACAGACTCACGAGTTTGGATCCATATAGGGTGTATGAGTGCTCAAAGTCACTTACATTCCCTTTTGACTTGAGTTAGGCTTGTTAGAACCCTATAAAAGTTGAGAGGACTTATAAGATAGCGAACTCACTGAGATTTGATGTATCTCACCCCATGTTGTTGTTTACATCGCAGGTACTACAGGTTCGGTGAACAGTAAGGACAAAGTGGTTTGACTTTTCCTTACGGATTGTTGCTTTTGGGATGGCATGGCTTCCGCTATGGGGTTTATTTTGAGATCATTGTATTGATCTAGTTCTTAGTGTATTTTGGACATCTTGTATATGTTATGTCGTAGACTTTAGAACTTGTATTTTCGGAATTTGATGTATACAATGTGTTAACTAGGAACTTATGGTATTTCAGTACCAAATACTTGGATTCATGTATAATATATACGCTTTGATGTATGTTTTTATATATGGGTGTTACAAAAATGGTCCAAAGAAAAGTATATGGTAGAGACATTTTCTCTACCCTAAAATTTAATTTGAATTGTGCGTATTTTCAAAACAAAAAATAAAATTTAATCATAACATTACTAATATTCTTAAATCTTGTATTTTAATTAAAAAAATAACGATATGTGAAGATTAAACCAAAAGAGAATTAGCTTCACTATCGACTTTAAAATTTAAATGACCCAACCAAGAGTAATTTTGACATCGTCATTACTTATTTATTCATATCATTTATTTTTAATACTTGCAATTTTTAAATAAAAAGAGTATTTATATTAATAATAGACAATTTAAAGTTGTATATGTAACGCCCATATATATATACATACATCATAGCATATATTATACATGAATAATACGTTTGGTACTGAAATGTACAAGTTCCTAGTAACACATTATACATATAAATGCCCCAAAGTCACCTAATACAACAACTACGGCATGTTATATATACAAGATGTTCCAAAAGGTAAAACTAAGAACTAGATCAACTAATGATCTCAAAATCTCCACAACGGAAGCCTCGCCACACAAAAGTTATGATCCGTAAGGAAAGTAAAACAACTTTGTCCTTACCCTTCGCCGAACCTGTAGTACCTGTGATGTAAACAACAACATGGGGTGAGATACATCAAATCTCAATGAGTTATCTATCTTAAAGTCCTCTCGGCTTTACAGGATTCTAACAATCCTAACTCAAGTCAAAAGGGAAGGGAAATGACTTTGAGTACACACACACTATATGGAAACATGTTATGTGTTCATCAACTCATACTATCACTAATCGGTAACCACACCAAGGCTTCCCCTTTTCCTATCCGCTTCTACGTCTAGAAGTCAACCCGAGTCATGGATCCTAGTAACATACTTGACATCCAAATGGATTCGGGTTCTACGGGCCATTAACTGTTATGAACCGTCACTTCACACGGGCCATTAACCGTCACATTGCTTACGACATTGCTTACTATAATTCAAGATTTATATATATATATATATATATATATATATATATATATATATATATATATATATATATATATATATATATATATATATATACTAATATTGATTAAGGTCACACATAATTATTTAAAATTAAATTAAAAACCTATAATAACACTCTTTTGACTCTTACAATAATGACAATATTAATTAATCATTTAACATGTTTAAAATGTTGAATATTTTTAAATATTTTTCATTATAATATTTTTTTATTGTAAACTAATAAATATAATGTTAAATATTTAATTAAAATACTTAATATATTAATGTATACGGGACCCATTCTTTTTTTCCCTGCTACAGTGTGAGATCGATATTCCTTTTCTATTAGCCTTTAGGTAAAATTGTTCTATATTTTAAGCACGTTAAATGGTAGAATTGATAATTCTCTTAGAATAGTAAGAGTGTTAAAATTTTATGTAAAGATGTTACTATGAAGGCAGAATTCTGGCTCAAGAATAGAAAATGAAGTTGATAGGTAAAAATGCCACATCTGCATAACTTTAAAGCAACAATAAAACAATTGTCTTGTACTATATATTATAGATAGATAGATAATAAATATTGAACTTTTAGTTTAGAAACGAGCCTTCAATTTCAATAAATTATTGATTATTAAAATTATTTTGTTCAAAATTTTTTCTATTAGTTACTGATTATTAATTTAATATACATTGAATTAAGATAAATAAAATAGTTGAAAAGTAAGTTAACACATCTTCCAATTTTATAATTAAAAAATAAGTTGACTTCGTTTCTAAAATTTTTCAAGAAAAATAAAAGTTTTTATTGGTGTTTTATACTGTAATACCCCGTAAATTATTTTACTCTGGATAATATTGATATGATCAACTGGGTTCCGGTGTACTCTGAGAATTTATTACTTAAAATAATTAGAGTAAACTGATCAGCTCAGAGCAGATTAAATTAATATTATCTGACTCTGAGGTTTTAACTTTTGGCTTTTGAGAGACTTTTTGGACAATTAGTAGTGTTACAAATTAATGATATCTTACTATATCATTTCTTTTCCACCCTTTTTCCACTTAGACAAGGAGGAAGAAAATGATAGAAAGAGTTGGAGAGAAAGGAAAGGAAAGGAAAGGAAAGAAGAGGAAAAAGCTCAAGAACTCAAGGTCATCAACCATCATCCATTATTCATCAAATCATCTTCCAATCTTCATCATCATCATCTATCCAAGGTGGGTTATAGATATAAACCTTGTTTTAGATTTTCTTGAGGTCTAGAATCTAGGTTAGAATTGTGAGAAAATGAATAAATCTTGAATTTAACGGTTGAAATGCGGCATAAACTATGTAGTATAATCATTAGCCATGTATGATCATCTGTTAATGCATGTTTGTCTGTTGGGTGAAGTTTTGGATGGGATTTTGGTTCCAAAGCTATGTTTTCATGCTGTTGGAAAACCCAGTTTTCGCAGGTTCGCACTGCGAGTCCCCTAGAGAAGGAGAAAGCGAGCATTCGCTGGCTATTCGCAAGCCGAAGGTGAGGGCGAACGTTCGCCAGAGGTTCGCACTGCAAACTTTACCTTGTTTCAGTTCTGCCTTGGTTCGCCTTCACTTTCCCCTTCGCTAGGGGACTCGCAGTGCGAACCTGCAAAAACTGGGTTTTCTGGCAGCGTGAAAACAGAACTTTGGGACCAAAATCCCATCCAAAACTTCACCCATCAGACAAACATGCATTAACAGATGATCATACATGGCTAATGATTATACTACACAGTTTATGCCGCATTTCAACCGTTAAATTCAAGATTTATTAATTTTCTCACAATTCTAACCTAGATTCTAGACCTCAAGAAACGCACTCACAAGATAACCGGTTACGATTACGTTATCTCACACACAAACGTGATCGTATTCGACGATCACAAGGCCATAACGCCTTATCACAACCACAACGGTTAACACACATGTTCCATACTAGAGATGATTCATTCTATGACATTAGTATCCGACACACGCCTTGGCACCGCACGCGCAATCGTTGTCATTATGTCATTCCATACTTCCCGACATTGTTTACGGTAATAATCCTTACTCTACCTATTTCGTATTTTAACATGCATACATACTCAAACATGTTTAACAATAAGAGCATAGGCAAATAGTCATCAATCACATAATGGAAACACATAATTCAACATACCCCAAATTACACTAATTCACGGTTCCCTCTAATTATTTAATCATGCATCAAAACCAGTATTTTCCACTTCTATTATATAGAGTATTTTCGTAGCTTCGCATCGATATAAAGAACTCTTAAATCGGATAAACGAGTCAAAAGTTATGAAAGAAACAAGTTGGAGGATCTGCTATGTTCGCAATGCGAAGCAGCCAGCGAATACTCGCTTTCTCATTCGCAGTGTGAAGCTCCCAGCGAATGCCTAAACCACACTGGGTTTGCTGCCCCCTTCGCAGTGCGAACGTCTGGCGAACCAAGGCAGAACTGAAACAAGGTAAAGTTCAAAGTGCGAACCTCTGGCGAACATTCGCCCTCACCTTTGCCTTGCGAATAGCCAGCGAATGCTCGCTTTCCACTTCGCTAGGGGACTCACAGTGCAAATGTAATACCCCGTTAATTATTTTACTCTAGATAATATTGGTATGATCAACTGGGTTCCGGGTTACTCTGAGAACTTGTTGAATAAAATAATTAGAGTAAACTGATGAACTCAGAGCAAATCAAATTAATAATTATCTGACTCTGAGGTTTTAATTTTGGAGCTTTAGAGACTTTTGGACATTTAGTAGTATTACTAATTGAGGGGTATTCTTACTATATCTTTTCCTTTCCTTTATGTTAAAAAAGATATTAACATAACTTGGTTGGAAGAGGGAAAGAAGAGAGAAGTTAGAGAAGAAGAAACTCTTGAAGCTCATCACCACGGTACATCATCATCATCCTCTCTTCATCAATCATCTTCATCTTCATCTTACTAGAGGTGGGTTCTAGTTAGAACATTAGTTTTAGAGTTTTGGAAATGTTTGAGTTAGGTTAGAATTATTTGAAATCGATAATCTAACGATTAAAAATCGAGATAAATTGGGTTGTATGATCACTTTATGCTTATGAACATTAATTATGCTTGTGTGTGTTGTTTGGAATCGATTTGGGTTGAGAAATGGTGAATTTGTAGCTTTGGAACCATGGAACCCATAAGGGAAGAATTCTGGTTCTGGTGCAATTCTCCAGGCGAATCAGAATTCGCCAGGCGGATTAAGTCTCGCCACTGTCTCGCCAGGCGAAGTGCTGGCGTAAGGGATTCGCCAGGCGAAATCCAGATTCGCCGGGAGAATTTGAAGAGACAGAAATGTGTTAGCTACTGGAACTTTTAATTTTTATAAAATTGGGGATTTGCCACTAGATTCGCCAGGCAAAGTATTGGCAAAGGGAGATTCGCCAGGCGAGGTGCTGGCGAAGAGGGATTCGCCAGGCGAAATCCAGATTCTCCAGGAGAATCTGCCTGGGATCAAATAATTTTCTTTTCTTCAAAAATCTGTAACTTTTGACTCGTTTATCCGATTTAAGAGTTCTTTATATCGTTGTGAAGCTAAGAAAATATTCTATGCAATGGAGGTGAAAAATGTTAATTTTTTTCCCGATTAAATAAATCGGAGGGAACCGTGAATTGGCGTAATGTGTGATATGTGAATTATGTGTTCTATTATGCGATTTATGACTATATACCTATGCTCTTCTTGTTGAACATGTTTGAATATGTATGCATGTTAAATTAAGAAATAGGTAGAGTGAGGATTATTACTGTGAAACAATTGTAGGAAAGTGTGGAATGACAAAACGACGACGCTCGTACATAAGAGGCCGAGGCGTGCGCCTATTACCGAATGGTTGTATGTGAAATCACGAAATCGTAACCACTATTCTATTATGTGCCATTTCATGAGTAAAGAGCTCCTCTGTAATGAATGCACAATTTCTTGGTAGGTTTGATTCCCAATGTTATAGTACGAATGGAGTCTACAGGTTAAGAGACTTGTGACGGTGTGCGAGCCGTGTGAAGTGACGGATCACGGGTATGGGCCGATGATCCCGAATCCATTACGTATGCCAAAAAATTTACGAGGATCCATGACTCATTCCTACTTCTAGACGTAGAAGAGTGCGGGAGAAAGGGGATGCCTTGAACAGTTTAACGATAGTGATATATTTCGGGTTAACGAACTCGATAGAATCAAAAGATATGGTGTGTGTACTCAAAGTCACTTCCCTTCCCTTTTGACTTGAGTTAGGATATTAGAACCTTGTAAAGCCGAGAGGACTATAAGATAGCGAACTCACTGAGATTTGATGTATCTCACCCCACTGTTGTTGTTTACATCACAGGTTCTGCAGGTTCGGCGAAGGGTAAGGACAAGGTTATTTGACTTTCCTTACAGATTGTAGCTTTTGAGATGGCATGGCTTCCGCTATGGCATTTTTTTTTAGATCATTGTATTGATCTAGTTCTTAGTGTATTTTGGAATCTTGTATATGTTATGCCGTAGACTTTAGAACTTGGTATTTAGGGCATTTAATGTATACAATGTGTTAACTAGGAACTTGTATATTTCAGTACCAAGCGTATTATTCATGTATGATATATGCTTTGAAGTATGTATTTATATATGGGCATCATAGTTGGTATCAGAGCAGGTCGTATCCTCGACCTAGCCATGAAATAGTATAAGTATTTCTTTCCGTTTCATATGTGTTATGTCACTATTGGTCTTACGTGTTATATTTATCGTATTGAGCCTGATCAACTTAATCCTATCTGTATGACATTTAGGAAAATGGCTGACAGACGCAGAAACAACCGAGGTAGACTGAGAACTACTCCAGCAGGGACAAATCTGCCAGGGGACGAAGGGAATGCCCCTTTGTATCAATTCATGCAGCAGATGCAGCAACAACAAAATCAGTTTGTGTAACAAATGGTACTGTAAGTTCCTGGATTGGCTGGAATTTTGGTAAAACAACAAGGTGTTCAATGCTGATGTCATGGTGTTGATGTTGCAGCATTGAGTCTTAGTACTGGGTTGTACTAAGTTGTGAAGGTTAACTATGTTTGATGTCATGGGCTTGATGTCATAACATTGCACTTAACACTGGGCTGTGTTAAGGTTGCTAGTTGCTGAAGTGGATGTCTGATGTCACATAGGTGATGTTGTAACATCAGACCTGCAGAACTGAAGCTAATGACAGCATGGGCTTGTTGTTATTAGGGTCGCGTATTAGCTGGTATTGTGGAGAGTGTTGACTCATTGGATGAGAATATCTTGGGCTAGATATTTTCTGTTACATGGGAGATTTGATTGCAGGTTTGTTGGAGAATTAAAAGGTGGAAGATTTAAAAAGATTTTGGGGATAAAATCTGTTTTAAAAGATTCAGTTTTTAATTAACAAATCGGATCAAATATTGTGACAAATCCAATCCAAATTCAAGGAGCTATATAAAGCGCACAAGACCAAGGAAGAAGGTACAGAAAACAGATTGAAGATCAAGAGCTGGAGGCTTAGAGTCTAGGGTTTGTTTAGAGTACTTGTAATCACACTATTCTAGGTTTGAATAGGTGTTGAATTTTCTGTTCTCTCTAGAAGCTGTGAAGCAATAGAGAGTTGTTGATTGATCGAAGCTAGGAAGCAAGATCAAGGGATCTCAAAGAGGTTGTTCTTTGAGTGTTTTCGGGGATTGAGTAGTGTTCTCATATCTAAGTGGTTTCTTAGGTAGAAAGCCACTAGTAGAGTATAAGTTTAGGAGATTGTCAACTGGTGTGTTGAGTCTGTAAATTATATCTACAATTAGTGAATTTCATCCCTGGCTTGGTAGCCCCCAGACGTAGGTAGTTAGACCGAACTGGGTGAACAATTCCTGGTGTTTTCCTGTTGCTTATTCTGTCCATTATTGCAGAGTGTGTTGTTGTGACATCGCACCTTAACATCACACGTTTGGTACCAGAATTTCAATTGGTATCAAAGCAGGCATCCTGTCTGTCTCTGGGTGAGATTTAGGGAAGTTACTTTCTGGTGAAAGATGGACAAAGAGGTTGGAGGATTCGTCAACAGACCCCCTATCTTGGATGGCTCAAACTATGAGTATTGGAAGCCTAGAATGACTACCTTTTTAAAGTCATTAGACAGCAGAGCTTGGAAGGCTGTCATTAAAGAGTGGGAAGCTCCTGTTGTGTGTGAAAAAGATGATGCTGGCAAGGATAAAGAAGGCACCTCTAAGCGAAAGCCTGAAGAAGAATGGTCCAAGGAAGAAGATGAGCTTGCCCTTGGGAATTCAAAAGCCCTAAATGCTATCTTCAATGGGGTTGACAAGAACATATTCAGGCTGATCAACTCATGTGAAACTGCTATGGCTGCTTGGGATATTTTGAAGGCTACTCATGAAGGTACATCTAGAGTGAAGATGTCAAGACTTCAGCTTTTAACATCTAAGTTTGAAAGCTTGAAGATGAAGGAAGAGGAAACTATTCATGACTTCTACATGAGTGTTCTTGAGCTGTCAAATGCATCCAGTGCTCTTGGTGAGAATATGACAGAAGAGAAGCTGGTGAGAAAGATTCTTAGGTCCCTCCCTAAGAAGTATAAGATGAAGGTAACAGCCATTGAAGAATCTCAAGACATCTGCAAGATGAGAGTTGATGAGCTTATTAGATCTCTTCAAACATTTGAACTTGGACTGAATGAGGAAGAACCAGAAAAGAAGCCCAAGAGTATAGCCTTAGTCTCCACTCCTGCAGCAGCTAAAGATGATGAGTCCCAGGAGGATCTGCCTCAGGCTATAGTTATGTTGGAAAGGCAATTCAACAAAGTGTTCAAGAAGATGAACTATAACTACAGGCCTAATGTCAAGAACATCTCCTCTGACATCAGCAAGTCAAAAGAGAAAGATGAAGAGAAGACTGTCCAAGATAAAGGTGTTCAGTGCTTTGAATGTGAAGGGTATGGACATGTCAAGAAAGAGTGTCCCACATTCTTGAAGAAGCAGAATAAGGGCTTGACAATTTCCTGGTCTGACTCTGACAGTGAAAGTGAAAGTGAGTCAGCAAAGCATGTTACAGCTTTGACAGGAATTGTTGAATCTGATGATGATAGTGATGGAGAAGTCACTTATGATGAGCTAGCTTCAACCTACAGAGAGCTGTGTTTTAAAAGTGCTGAGATTTGTCAAGAGAACAAGTGTCACAAGGAACAGATTGCTCAGCTTGAGAATGAAAAAGCTGATCTGGAAAATGAAGTGGTGCTAGTAAGAGCTCATCTTGATCAAATGACCAAGTTTGTTAGGATGCTGAACAGTGGTACAGACACTCTTGACAAGATTCTTCAGACGGAAAGGATAGCTGGAGACAGGACTGGATTAGGATTTGTGGTTGAGGGAAAAGTATCTACTGAAGCAAGCACTTCAGGAACCAAAGTGGAGATGTCTCAACCATTGTCTCAACATCAGCCAAAGGTGCAGGATCCTACTCCTAAGAAAGATGATGTTTCACAACCTAAGAGGATTGAGAAGAAGACTGGTCCTTATCAGAAGATAAAACAGCCCCAAAGAGCTAGTCAGTATATGCCCCCACAATACCATAAGAGCATGCTAGCTGCTAGGTTCAAACAGGGCATGTCACATCAGATGTCTCAACATCAGGTCAACGGGTATAGTCATGGTTTTAGATTTAACAATGATGTGCCTTATGTCTACGGAAGAAGAAAGCCTCACCATCATGGGAGACAATCCAGAAAACAACATTCTTAGCCTTCTTATGTAAGAAGATATCAGCATAATAAAAGGCAGGTTAGTTATGGCAGGAGGAGACCACATTATGGATGGCAGCCTAAGCAATCTCATCATGGCAGAAGATTCAGAGATGAAAGGGTGAGATGTTATTACTGTGGAAGGTTTGGACATATGCAGTACTCTTGCTACAAGCTGCATGGATACCCTCAGCCTCAAAACAGATGGAGGGAGGATAGGCCCAAAGTTGTTAAACAATGGGTACCTAAGGAGAAGGTGAAGTGCTTATTGGCTCACATGGCTGACAAGGAGTTTAAAGAAGATACATGGTATTTTGACAGTGGGTGTTCCAAGCACATGTCTGGATGTAGATCCATGTTTGATGATCTTAGGCCTTGCCCCTCTCATGAGGTCATGTTTGGCAATGGAGGAAAAGGTAGTGTTGCAGGAGTTGGGAAAGTCCAAGGTGATGGTAGACCTGAACTTGACAATGTTATGTTTGTTAATGGCTTAAGTGCAAATTTGATCAGCATAAGCCAGTTGTGTGATGAAGGGTACAAGGTAAACTACACTAAGCATGAGTGTGTGGTTTTTGATGAGCATAATCAGATTGTTATGAAGGGTGCCAGAACCAAGTATAACTGCTATCAGTGGATTTCTCTTGAAGGAAATTCAACTATTGATGCTCAGGTTGATGTTATAACATCAGATTATGACATCAGGATGCTGAAAGGGCACTCAGAGTTAGTATGTTCTGATGTGAATTTTTTTAAAGGAAAGTATTTATGGAGGGAGAAAATTAGTAATTGGTCTTTAATAAATACAGAAAATCTGGCGCCATACCTCAGACCATCATTTTCTTTTGGAGCAACATCACGGTTTTTCAAAGTCCTGTTCTCACAACGGTTCATCTTCTTCGCCTTCAAGAATCAATCCTCACTCAATCGTACCCATCTCAAAGGATTCATGGCATCTCCGTCTAAGAAATCTGCGGGTCAAAGGTCGGCAAAAGGAATGGCTAGGGTTTTCACAGAAGAAGGGTTTGCAGAAGAAGCTTTGAATGTGGAACCCATCTCTGTGATGCTCCCAGAATCTGGTAAATCTAGACCTCCTAAACTTGTTTCTAAAAGGGCTGGGACTATCTTTAAAGATAATGAAACAAAGAGGATTGTTACTAGTGTTCTCTTTCGTGATAAGACAGTGCCTAGGTCATCCACGTCTCAAAATGTTGAGGAAAGGGTGGATGTTGACAAGAGCGTAGATCAGATTATTGACAAGATCCTTGATAAAGGTCTTCCTGTAAAAGGTATATCGAGACCACTGAGACAAATGCCTGCTGAAAAGGAGAAGGAGGACATGCAAAGTGCTGCAACGAATCTCCATAGACTTGCTATGTCTGTTGTTGAAGAGTCTGAAGTTAGTAAAGATGCTGATCAGAGAGAAGACATGGCTGAGGAAACAAATGTTGAAGAAAATGTTAGAACATCACCTGACCCTGCTTCTGGTGGTAAAGACAATGCTGATGCAATAAACGTAGTTGATTTATCAGATGATGAAGTAATAGCTAGGGCTGTTCCAAGCATTGCTAGGAGGTTGAAAACAAGGAAGGGAAAGGAGGTTGAACCCTCTCCTAAGGAGTCATCGGTTGATAAGAAGAAGAACATTGCTGTTGGACCAGCAAAATCTTGGAGTAAAGTGGAGATAAATCTTAGGAAGAGGAAGGCTGTGGAGCATTCTGAGTCAGACTATGATGTCGAAGATGATGTTCAGGACATCACGCCTGTCAGGAAAACTATTCTAAAGAGAATATCTGATAAGGTGCCTGAAGTTCCAATTGATAACATCTCCTTCCATTATGCCAGTAGTGCATCGATGTGGAAGTTTGTGTGTCAGAGAAGACTAGCCCTGGAAAGGGAACTGGGTAAGGAAGCCTTGGGTATGGAGGAAATTATAGAATTAATTAACACTGCTGGGCTAAAGAAGACTGTGACACAGCTTCCTAAATGTTACGAAGGGCTTGTCAAAGAGTTTGTTGTAAACATTCCTGTCGGCATTACTGATAAGAGAAGCACAGACTTCATGAAAGTCTTTGTTAGAGGGAAGGGTATTAATTTCTCTCCTAGTATCATCAACAGGTACCTAGGAAGAAATGATGGAGAATGCAGTGTTCTTGAGTCTACTGATAACGAGATTTGCAGGGAGATTACGGCAGGGCAAGTGAAGATTTGGCCTTTGAAAGGGAAGCTAAAAACTAGCAAGCTCAGCATCAAGTATGCCATCCTTCACAGGATTGGTGCAGCTAACTGGGTGCCAACCAACCATAAAACAACAATTGCGGTTGGTCTTGCAAAGTTTATCTATGCAATTGGAAAGAAAGTGAATTTTGACTTTGGAAGCTACATATTTAACCAAGTAGTTAAACATGCTGAAACCAATGCTGTCAAATTACCTATAGCGTTCCCTTCTTTGGTGTGTGGAATCATTATAGATCAGCAACCTGAGACTTTAACAAGCTCAGACATAGTTTGCCAGAGGAAGACAGCCGTGTCCCTTCACCCTAAATTGTTTTCTGGGAGTCATGTTCCAGATATTGTCATGACATCAAGTTCTGGAGGTAAGAATGTCACTACAAAAACAAAGCTGATTGAAGGACTGAAGGCAACCTGCAAGGACCTTGATATGGTTATCAGTACCAGCACTGTTAGGAAGATGAAGATTGAGCAGATGATCAAAGACTTGGAACAGGGAGAAGATGCTGGGAATGGTGACATTGAGGAGTCCAGGTCAGGTGAAGGTGATGAGGATGGTGAGAGTACCAGCTCGGATGAAGACTGATTTCCGTCTACTGTTTGTAGTGGTAGCTTTAATTTCTGTCTTTGTTTTGGCACTTGAGGTGCTTGGTTTGTAATTTGAATATTGTGCTGGTTTATGCACCTACTTTTTGTTCTATGATTTGTTTTGCCTGTTTCCTGACTGTGAGGCTAACAATGAGGGCTAGTTTAGGACTAACTTTATTGGGATAATTGTCTAATTATGGCTAAAAAGGGGGAGAGTTAAAAATTGCTATGAGGAAAAGAGTAGTTGCTGCTAAAAGAATAAAACTAAAAGGTGTTTAGTTGAAAAGTAATGATGCAGCTGTGGAGGGGGAGTATAGACAGCATAGTTGTGGAGCTGCTAGTGAAGAATTCATAGCAATTGGAGAGTGCAGCAAAGCAGACATCAAGGGGGAGATGTGCTGCACATTGTGAGCTACTGAACAGCTGTGATGCTGGTTCATGTTTTTGAGGGGGAGCACCAATTGGCTGTTGTCAATAATGAAGATGGTGCTGCAGCAGATTAAGTAATGAAGACTATATGAAGATTGTCAAACTGCTGCAAGTTGAAGTTTCAAAATATTGAAGATATTCCGCTGCTGAAGTCTCTGAAGATGCAGAGATTGTTTTAGCCAAAATTAGCCAAAGGGGGAGATTGTAAGTTCCTGGATTGGCTGGAAATTTGGTAAAACAACAAGGTGTTCAATGCTGATGTCATGGTGTTGATGTTGCAGCATTGAGTCTTAGTACTGGGCTGTACTAAGTTGTGAAGGTTAACTATGTTTGATGTCATGGGCTTGATGTCATAACATTGCACTTAACACTGGGCTGTGTTAAGGTTGCTAGTTGCTGAAGTGGATGTCTGATGTCACATAGGTGATGTTGTAACATCAGACCTGCAGAACTGAAGCTAATGACAGCATGGGCTTGTTGTTATTATGGTCGCGTATTAGCTGGAATTGTGGAGAGTGTTGACTCGTTGGATGAGAATATCTTGGGCTAGATATTTTCTGTTACATGGGAGATTTGATTGCAGGTTTGTTGGAGAATTAAAAGGTGGAAGATTTAAAAAGATTTTGGGGATAAAATCTGTTTTAAAAGATTCAGTTTTTAATTAACAAATCGGATCAAATATTGTGACAAATCCATTCCAAATTCAAGGAGCTATATAAAGCGCACAAGACCAAGGAAGAAGGTACAGAAAACAGATTGAAGATCAAGAGCTGGAGGCTTAGAGTCTACGGTTTGTTTAGAGTACTTGTAATCACACTATTCTAGGTTTGAATAGGTGTTGAATTTTCTGTCCTCTCTAGAAGCTGTGAAGCAATAGAGAGTTGTTGATTGATCGAAGCTAGGAAGCAAGATCAAGGGATCTCAAAGAGGTTGTTCTTTGAGTGTTTTCGGGGATTGAGTAGTGTTCTCATATCTAAGTGGTTTCTTAGGTAGAAAGTCACTAGTAGAGTATAAGTTTAGGAGATTGTCAACTGGTGTGTTGAGTCTGTAAATTATATCTACAAGTAGTGAATTTCATCCCTGGCTTAGTAGCTCCCAGACGTAGGTAGTTAGACCGAACTGGGTGAACAATTCCTGGTGTTTTCCTGTTGCTTATTCTGTCCATTATTGCAGAGTGTGTTGTTGTGACATCGCACCTTAACATCACACGTCTGGTACCAGAATTTCAGGTACAGCAAATGGCTGGTGGCTTGCATCCTCCAGTGGTTGTGCCGGAAGCTGCAGGGGGAACCTTTAGGGATTTCATTCGCATGAATCCTCCGGAGTTTCAGGGAGGGTTAGATCCAGTAAAGGCTCATGAATGGATATCCGGTATTGTGCGGATTTTCTTGATAGTTCAGTGTAGTGAGGAAAATAAGGTTGTTTTCACTTCTCACTTGTTGAAGGGTCCTGCCATGAGGTGGTGGGAGAGCGCTTCAGCCTTAATGACAATTCAAGAGGTACCGAAAGTATGGGAACAGTTTAAGATAACTTTTATGGAGAAGTATTTTCCTAGTTCCTTAAGGTCTCAGAAGGAATTGGAATTTCAACAATTAAGACAAGGTAACTTGACTGTGGCTTCTTATGCGGAAAAGTTCGAGGTTATGGATGCTTGTTCTAAACAAGCCATGTATGCTCCAGATGAGAGGTGGAAGATTTATCAGTTTCTGTTTGGTTTAAGGGCTGAAATTTCACATAGCGTGTCTCAAAGGAAATTTACTAGCTATGCTGAATTGTTACGACAGTGTTATGTGGCCGAGCATAGCTTAAAGAAGGTGCAAGCAGAAGGAGAGTTAAGTAGGGTGAATCAAAGTGATCGTGGGCGATCTAATCAATAGTTTAGACCGAGACAACAATCTTTCAAAGGGAAGCAAGTTCAGAGTTCTAAGACTAGTGCACCTCCGGTGTACCGTATTTGTGGAAGGATGCATTACGGTAGATGTCGCCTCGAAGGAGTGGAGTGTCATCGGTGGCATAAAGTGGGCCATTGGGCGAGAGATTGTCCTCAAAATAAAAATCAGACATAAGAAAGGAATACCGGCCGAGTGTATACCTTGGATGCAAGGAAGACAAAGGGTGATAACTCCTTGATTGCGGGTACGTGTTTTGTGAATGGAAATCCTTGCTTTGTTTTATTTGATTGTGGGGCAACGCATTCTTTTATGCCCACGCGATGCGTGAAGCGACTTGGGTTGCAAGCTGTTCCTTTGTTTCCTCCTATGGTGGTTACTACTGCCACGGATGAGATGGTCGAAACACCGTTAATGTGTGAAAATTGTGTATTATCGGTAAATGAAAGAGTTTTCCAGATTGATCTTATTTGTTTACCGTTTAAGAAAGTAGATGTTGTTTTGGGAATGAATTAGTTTTCTGCTAATTCGGTATTTATCGGGTGTGAAGAAAAGCTAATCATTATTCCATCTGCTGAGGCTACTCCAAAGGATGTTTTGACAACTATTTTAAAAGGTACGGTTGGAATGATAAATTTCTTGTTCGAGGAGGAAAAATCTGTTCTTTTGATTCTTACTAAGGAGGAGGGTAGTAACCGTCAAGTTTTGAGTATTTCGGTAGTTTGTGACTTTCCTGAAGTTTTCCCCGAGGATATCACTTCTCTTCCTCCGGAGAGGGAAGTGGAACTCTCTATTGACCTGATACCGAGAACGGCTCCAATATCCGTTTCTCCGTATCGGATGGCACCACTTGAATTAAGAGAATTAAAGGATCAATTGGAAGAGTTGATGGCTACGCATTTTGTTCGACCCAGTGTTTCGCCCTGGGGAGCTCCAGTGTTATTGGTAAAGAAGAAGGATGGTGGAATGCGGTTGTGTATTGATTACCGCAAGTTGAATAAGATCACCATCAAGAATAAATACCTGTTACCAAGGATAGATGATCTGTTAGATCAATTGAAAGGAGCCTGTGTGTTCTCGAAGATTGATTTACAGTCGGGTTATCATCAAATTCGAGTGAAGAGTTTAGACGTACCAAAGACTGCATTTAGAACCCGTTATGGTCATTATGAATTTTTGGTGATGCCTTTCGGTGTGACGAATGCTCCGGCAGTTTTCATGGATTATATGAATCGGATATTTCAACCTTATTTGGACCGATTTGTGGTGATTTTAATTGATGAAATTCTTATCTATTCTCGTGATCCTCAAGAACACGGAGAACACCTAAGAATCGTTTTATCCATCTTGCAAGAGAGGCAAATTTTTGCTAAGTTAAGTAAGTGTGAGTTTTGGATGTCGGAGGTTAATTTTCTGGGACATGTCATATCTCAAGGTGGTGTAGCAGTTGATCCATCAAAAGTCAAAGCAGTGAGAGACCGAAGAATGTGTCTGAAGTTAGAAGCTTCTTGGGACTAGCAAGTTATTATAGAAGGTTTATTAAAGGTTTTTCCCAACTGGCTTTGCCGATGACGAGACTTACTCGGAAGGATTATTCTTATGAATGGGATTCGGCTTGTGAGCAAAGTTTTATGAGCCTAAAAGAGAGATTGACGACCGCTCCTGTTTTGATTATTCCTGATCCTAGCAAGTCGTATGAGGTATATTGTGATGCGTCGAAGATGGGATTAGGGGGGGTGTTAATGCAAGATGGACATGTGGTGGCTTATGCTTCTAGACAGTTAAAAGTCCATGAAGAGAATTATCCAACGCATGACTTAGAACTTGCAGTCGTTGTATTTACCTTGAAGGTGTGGTGTCACTATTTGTATGGTGTACGTTTTGAGATGTTTAGTGACCACAAGAGCTCAAAGTACCTCTTCGATCAGAAGGAGTTGAACATGCGTCAGAGGAGATGGATGGAATATTTGAAGGATTACGACTTGGAGTTAAAATACCACCCGGGTAGAGCAAATAAAGTGGGGAATGCTTTAAGAAGGAAAGTGTTGCATAGTGCCGAATTGATGATGTTAGAGTATGCCTTAATGGGAAAGTTTAGAGATCTAAATCTTCAATTTAATTGGACTCCTAATTGTGTGATTTTGGGAAATTTGAATATCACTTCTACTCTTAGGGAAGAAATCCAACAAGAGCAAGGGTTAGACGAGAAGTTACAAGAAGTGTTATCGCAACCGGGTTTTGTGTGATCTACCGACGGAGTTATTGTATTTAACCAAAGGATTTGTGTTCCGGATAACACGGAGTTAAAAAGGAGGATTTTGGAAGAAGCGCATAAGGGTGCTTTTACTATACATCTGGGATCTTCAAAGATGTATCAAGATTTAAAGAGGGACTATTGGTGGTCCGAGATGAAAAGAGATATTGCGGTATATGTGTCGAAATGTGCGGTGTGCCAACAAGTGAAGATCTAGCACCAAAGACCGGTATGGAAATAGGATAGTATTTCGATGGACTTCGCGGTGGGATTACCCCGTGCGCAGGGTGGTTATGATTCGATTTGGGTGATTGTGGATCGGTTGACGAAGTCTGCTCATTTCTTGGCCGTAAAGACTACTTATAAGGCGAGTCATCTCGCAAGGTTGTTTATTTCGGAGATAGTGAGATTGCATGGTATTCCTACTAGTATTGTTTCAGATAGAGATCCAAAGTTTACTTCCAGATTTTGGAGATCTTATCAACAAGCCATGGGAGCGAAGTTGTGTTTGAGTACGTCGAATCATCCGCAAACAGATGGTCAGACGGAACGGATAATACAAACAATGGAAGACATGTTGAGAGCTTGTGTACTTGAAAGTGGAGGAAATTGGATAGAACTTTTTTCGTTGATTGAGTTCTCTTATAATAAAAGTTATCATGCAAGTATTGGTATGGCACCTTATGAGGCATTGTATGGAAGGAAGTGTAGGACCCCATTGTGCTGGGCAGAAGTTGGTGAGGATAGAATGTTGGGACCGGAGATTATCCAAGATACTACGTAAAAGATTAGGATGATCCGTGATAAAATTAAACAAGCACAAGATCTTCAGAAAAGTTATGCGGATAACCGTAGAAGGACTTTGGAGTTTGATGAGGGTGATCACGTGTTTTTGAAAGTTACTCCGAGATTGAGGTTGAATGGACCGTTCAAGTCACGGAAGTTAAGTCCGAGATATGTGGGACCGTATCAAATTTTTGAAAGAATTGGTGAAGTGGCTTACAGATTAGCCCTACCTCCGGGTCTGTCAGAGATGCACGGTGTTTTTCATGTATCTTAGCTTCGGAAGTTTGTTCCAGATCCTCTTCAGCCAATTTTACCTGCTATAATCGAGATAGAAGCAGATTTCACATTTGAGCCTAAACCGAGTCGTATCACAGGAAGAGAAACTAAGGTGTTAAGGAATAAATAGATTCCTCTTGTTAAGGTACAGTGGGATGAGACGCATCCGGGTGATGCAACGTGGGAGTTAGAATCCGAGATGCGAGAAGCTTATCCTCATCTGTTCAGGTACTTGTTTTAAATTCGTGGGCAAATTTCTATTTAAGGGGGGATGATGTAATACCCCGTGAATTATTTTACTCTAGATAATATTGGTATGATCAACTGGGTTCCAGGTTACTCTGAGAACTTGTTGGATAAAATAATTAGAGTAAACTGATGAACTCAGAGCAAATCAAATTAATAGTTATCTGACTCTGAGGTTTTAATTTTGGAGCTTTAGAGACTTTTGGACATTTAGTAGTATTACTAATTGAGGGGTATTCTTACTATATCTTTTCCTTTCCTTTATGTTACAAAAGATAGTAACATAACTTGGTTGGAAGAGGGAAAGAAGAGAGAAGTTAGAGAAGAAGAAACTCTTGAAGCTCATCACCACGGTTCATCATCATCATCCTCTCTTCATCAATCATCTTCATCTTCATCTTACTAGAGGTGGGTTCTAGTTAGAACATTAGTTTTAGAGTTTTGGAAATGTTTGAGTTAGGTTATAATTATTTGAAATCAATAATCTAACGGTTAAAAATCGAGATAAATTGGGTTGTATGATCACTCTATGCTTATGAACATTAATTATGCTTGTTTGTGCTATTTGGAATCGATTTGGGTTGAGAAATGGTGAATTTGTAGCTTTGGAACCATGGAACCCGTAAGGGAAGAATTATGGTTCTGGTGCGATTCGCCAGCCGAATCAAAATTCGCCAGGCAGAATAAGTCTCGCCACTGTCTCGCCAGGCGAAGTGCTGGCGGAAGGGATTCGCTAGGCAAAATCCAGATTCGCCAGGCGAATTAGAAGATACAGAAATGTGTTAGCTACTGGAACTTTTAATTTTTCTAAAATTGGGGATTCGCCACTAGATTCGCCAGGCGAAGTATTGGCGAAGGGAGATTCACCAGGCAAGGTGCTGGCGAAGGGGGATTCACCAGGCGAAATCCAGATTCGCCAGGCGAATCTTCCTGGGATCAAATAATTTTCTTTTCTTCAAAAATCTGTAACTTTTGACTCGTTTATCCGATTTAAGAGTTCTTTATATCGTTGTGAAGCTAAGAAAATATTCTATGCAATGGAGGTGAAAAATGTTAATTTTTTTCCCGATTATGTATGCATGTTAAAATACGAAATAGGTAGAGTGAGGATTATTATCGTGAAACAATTGTAGGAAAGTGTGGAATGACAAAACGACGACGCTCGTGCATAAGAGGCCGAGGCGTGCGTCTATTACCGAATGGTTGTATGTGAAATCACGAAATCGTAACCACTATTCTATTATGTGCCATTTCATGAGTAACGAGCTCCTCTGTAATGAATGCGTGATTTTTTGGTAGGTTTAATTCCCAATGTTATAGTACGAATGGAGCCTACGAGTAAAGAGACTTGTGACGGTGTGCGAGCCGTGTGAAGTGACGGATCACGGGTACGGGCCGATGATCCCAAATCCATTACGTATGCCAAGAAATCTACGAGGGTCCATGACTCGTTCCTACTTCTAGACGTAGAAGAGTGCGGGAGAAAGGGGATGCCTTGACCGGTTTAACAATAGTGATATATTTCGGGTTAACGAACTCGATAGAATCAAAACATATGGTGTGTGTACTCAAAGTCACTTCCCTTCCCTTTTGACTTGAGTTAGGATATTAGAACCTTGTAAAGCCGAGAGGACTATAAGATAACAAACTCACTGAGATTTGATGTATCTCACCCCACTGTTGTTGTTTACATCACAGGTTCTGCAGGTTCGGCGAAGGGTAAGGACAAGGTTACTTGACTTTACTTATGGATCGTAGCTTTTGAGATGGCATGGCTTCCGCTATGGCATTTTTTTTTTGAGATCATTGTATTGACCTAGTTCTTAGTGTATTTTGGACATCTTGTATATGTTATGCCGTAGACTTTAGAACTTTGTATTTAGGGCATTTAATGTATACAATGTGTTAACTAGGAACTTGTATATTTCAGTACCAAACGTATTATTCATGTATGATATATGCTTTGAAGTATTTATTTATATATGGACGTCACAGTGAACCTGCGAAAACTGGGTTTTCCAGCAGCGTGAAAACAGAGCTTTGGAACCAAAATCCCATCCAAAACTTCACCCAACAGACAAACATGCATTAACAGATGATCATACATGGCTAATGATTATACTACACAGTTTATGCCGCATTTCAACCGTTAAATTCAAGATTTATTCATTTTCTCACAATTCAAACCTAGATTCTAGACCTCAAGAAAATCTAAAACAAGGTTTCTATCTATAACCCACCTTGGATAGATGATGATGATGAAGATTGGAAGATGATTTGATGAAGAATGGATGATGGTTGATGACCTTGAGTTCTTGAGCTTTTTCCTCTTCTTTCCTTTCCTTTCCTTTCCTTTCTCTCCAACTCATTAATTTGTAACACTACTAATTGTCCAAAAAGTCTCCCAAACGCCAAAAGTTAAAACCTCATAGTCAGATAATATTAATTTAATCTGCTCTGAGCTCATCAGTTTACTCTAATTATTTTAAGTAATAAATTCTCAGAGTAAACCGGAACCCAGTTGATCATATCAATATTATCCAGAGTAAAATAATTTACGGGGTATTACAGTACAACACACCAATAAAAACTTTTATTTTTCTTGAAAAAGTTTAGTAACGAAGTTAACTTATTTTTTAATTATAAAATTGGAAGATGTGTTAACTTATTTTTCAACTATTTTATTTATTTTTATTCAATGTATATTAAATTAATAATCAGTAACTAATAGAAAAAGTTTTGAACAAAATTTAACATATATTAATTTTAATAATCAATAATTTATTGAAATTGAAGGCTCGTTTCTAAACTAAAAGTTCAATATTTATTATCTATCTATCTATAATATATAGTACAAGACAATTGTTTTATTGTTGCTTTAAAGTTATGCAGATGTGGCATTTTTACCTATCAACTTCATCTTCTATTCTTGAGCCAGAATTCTGCCTTCATAGTAACATCTTTACATAAAATTTTAACATTCTTACTATTCTAAGAGAATTATCAATTTTAACATTTAACATGCTTAAAATATAGAACAATTTTACCTAAAGGCTAATAGAAAAGGAATATCGATCTCACACTCTAGCAGGGAAAAAAAGAATGGGTCCCATATACATTAATATGTTAAGTATTTTAATTAAATATTTAACATTATATTTATTAGTTTACAATAAAAAAATATTATAATGAAAAATATTTAAAAATATTCAACATTTTAAACATGTTAAATGATTAATTAATATTGTCATTATTGTAAGAGTCAAAAGAGTGTTATTATAAGTTTTTAATTTAATTTTAAATAATTCTGAATGGCCTTAAACAATATTAGTATATATAAATATATATATATATATATATATATATATATATATATATATATATATATATATATATATTAATAAAAGTATTTTAAAAAGTAATAACAATAACGTAAAATATTAATTCATTTCATTTATTTAACATTTTTGAGTACTTTTTTTTAATAAAACTTTTTCAAGTACTTTTTACCTTCCATATGTTTCATTTAACTTGAATATATAATGATCATGTAAGTCATAAATCTCTCAAGATAAAAATATAAGGTGAAGTCTTAGACAATGGCTATGGTTTTCATCAATCGATCTTACCTTTGCTTGATTTTGTTTGTTGGCTTGATTTTGCTACCAGGTAATGAATAAAATTTGTTTTATTTTTATACATTAAATATAATAACCCAAATCATATATTCATTAAACAAAAATATCTAATTCAAATTTAATTAACCCTGCTTTTGGATGTAGAAATATCATGCAGTGAGAAAATTTTGGCAAGAATTTCAGTGCAAAATCCTTTGGGAAAACATTGTCTAGATGGTACGTGCGAATCTAATGAGAAATGTCGAGAAAAATGTGAAGAAGAAAACTATAAAAAAGGTGGTGCATGTGAGGGATTGCTTCACCGCAAAAGTTGTTGTAATGAATGAGGAGTTGTTATACCCTTAAATAAAACTAAATAAATATAATGTATGCCTTTATTTAATTTTTAATTTATAGTTGGCACTAATATAAATTATCCAAAGTTAAATAATTCGTTAAGCATGATTATTACAAGTAAATCTAAATTTAAAAATATATACCTGTCACCTATTTCCAGCAATGGATGAACGTTAAATGCTTGAAAATTTAAACGTGTATTTCATTTTGATTTCACATTTTAGAAAAAAAAATTTAATTTTATGTTTTATTCTTGAATAGTTTCGTTATAAAAAAAAAATCATAAAAAGGAAAAAAAAGAAATTTACGTTTGTTTGGAAGGCGATCCAATACAATCCTACAAAATTTAGACATGAACTCCTACTTTTTTAAATTAAAAGTTTAGTAAAATAATACTTCTATTATTTTATTATGTATATTATTATCATTTTAATTATTAGAGTGTAAGAAGGATGCATCCTTCATCCCTCTTTTTGATTTTTATTTTAATAACATGCATAAATATATTACTATTTATAATTTGTCTAATTTTATTATACTATATAAACCATTTAGAAATTTTACAAAGCATTACAAACACAAATTTTCACATTAAAATAATTTTATATTATATGTTAAAATAAATTTATCTTCCAAAACATTTAATATTTCCACAATTTGTATATTCTAAAGATAGATAATGTTACTTATTCTTTGTACATAAATATACCATTACAAATGAATTCAAAATTGACACTATTTTTGTCATCCTAGAAGTTGATTAATAGAAATTTCAAACATAAAATTTTATTTATTAATACTTTTCCTTATAAGTTAAATTTTTGAGATATATTTTTTAGGTTGTAATACGAAATTCACAGTTGCTTTAAGATATTAATCGAATTAAACTTTAAATTTTTAAATTTAGTTATTCAATTTGACAAAAATATTTTAAATTTTTCCCACATCCATCTATCAATAATATTTTTAATTTTAAGATATATATATATATATATATATATATATATATATATATATATATATATATATATATATATATATATATATATATATATATATATATATATATATATATTTTTTAACTTTTAAGAAACTAAACAATTGAATTTTTTTTCATTTATACAAAAGTAACATATAAAAGGCATGGCATAAGAAAACATAAAGAAATTAATTTTTTCAATTTTTTTTTAGATGAGGAACCTTGACGAGTCATACTTGATATTTATTTCTCTTGCAAATCGTGTACCTTGGCCACTCCATAATATCTCTTAAATGTTTCCAATCACGAATTCGCACTCTTACATATTATTGGCAATATTGAAATTGAATCATAGAGTTTGAAGTAATTCGAGACCACTTAATCATTCAATACATGCCCCACTTCAATCGCTATCAAAGAATAATTTAGAAAATGGTCCAAAGAAAAGTATATGGTAGAGACATTTTCTCTACCCTAAAATTTAATTTGAATTGTGCGTATTTTCAAAATAAAAAATAAAATTTAATCGTAACATTACTAATATTCTTAAATCTTGTATTTTAATTAAAAAAATAACGATATGTGAAGATTAAACCAAAAGAGAATTAGCTTCACTATCGACTTTAAAATTTAAATGACCCAACCAAGAGTAATTTTGATATCGTCATTACTTATTTATTCATATCATTTATTTTTAATACTTGCAATTTTTATATAAAAAGAGTATTTATATAAATAATAGACAATTTAAAGTTGTATAACACAGCAATAAAAACTTTTATTTTTCTTCAAAAATTTTAGTAACGAAGTTAACTTATTTTTTAATTATAAAATTGGAAGATGTGTTAACTATAACGCCCATATATATATATATATATATATATATATATATATATATATATATATATATATACATCAAAGCATATATTATACATGAATAATACGTTTGGTACTGAAATATACAAGTTCCTAGTAACACATTATACATATAAATGCCCCAAAGTCACCTAATACAACAACATGGCATATTATATTTACAAGATGTTCCAAAAGATAAAACTAAGAACTAGATCAACTAATGATCTCAAAATCTTCACAACGGAAGCCTTGCCACCCAAGAGCTACGATCCGTAAGGAAAAATCAAACAAATTTGTCCTTACCCTTCGCCGAACCTGTAGTACCTGTGATGTAAACAACAACATGGGGTGAGATACATCAAATCTTAGTGAGTTACCTATCTTAAAGTCCTCTCAGCTTGACAGGGTTCTAACAATCCTAACTCAAGTCAAAAGGGAAGGGAAATGACTTTGAGTACATACACACTATATGGAAACATGTTATGAGCTCATCAACTCAAACTATCACTAATCGGTAATCACACCAAGGCATCCCCTTTTCCCGTCCGCTTCTATGTCTAGAAGTCGACCCGAGTCATGGATCCTGGTAACCTACTTGACATACGAATGGATTCGGATTCTACGGGCCATTAACCGTTATGAACCGTCACTTCACACGGGCCATTAACCGTCACAAGCATACGCTTCCAGAGCGCAATTCGTACTGCACGCGGGAATCAAACCTGCCAAGTAGTTGTGCACATGTTTCAGAGGAGCTCGAGAACCATGAAATGCACTCACAAGATAACCGGTTACGATTACGTTATCTCATACACAAACGTGATCGTATTCGACGATCACAAGGCCATAACACCTTATCACAACCACAAAGGTTAACACACATGTTTCATACCAGTGATGATTCATTCTATGACATTAGTATCCGACACACGCCTCGGCACCGCACGCGCGATCATTTTCATTATGTCATTCCACACTTTCCGACATTGTTTACGGTAATAGTCCTCACTCTACCTATTTCGTATTTTAACATGCATACATACTCAAACATGTTTAACAATAACAGCATAGGCAAATAGTCATCAATCACATAATGGAAACACATAATTCAACATGCCCCAAATTACACTAATTCACGGTTCCCTCTGATTATTTAATCGGGCATCAAAACCAGTATTTTCCACTAGCCTTTATATAGAGTATTTTCGTAGCTTCGCATCGATATAAAGAACTCTTAAATCGGATAAACGAGTCAAAAGTTATGAAAGAAACGAGTTGGAGGATCTGCTATGTTTGCAATGCGAAGCAGCCAGCGAATGCTCGCTTTCTCATTCGCAGTGTGAAGCTCCCAGCGAATGCCTAAACCACACTGGGTTCGCTGCCCCCTTCGCAGTGCGAACGTCTGGCGAACCAAGGCAGAACTGAAACAAGGTAAAGTTTGCAGTGCGAACCTCTGGTGAACGTTCGCCCTCACCTTCGCCTTGCGAATAGCCAGCGAATGCTCGCTTTCCCCTTCGCTAGGGGACTCGCAGTGCGAACTTGCAAAAACTGGGTTTTCCAGCAGCGTGAAAACAGAGCTTTGGAACCAAAATCCCATCCAAAACTTCACCCAACAGACAAACATGCATTAACAGATGATCATACATGGCTAATGATTATACTACACAGTTTATGCCGCATTTCAACTGTTAAATTCAAGATTTATTCATTTTCTCACAATTCTAACCTAGATTCTAGACCTCAAGAAAATCTAAAACAAGGTTTCTATCTATAACCCACCTTGGATAGATGATGATGATGAAGATTGGAAGATGATTTGATGAACTGTAATGCCCTGTATAATATATACCTATAATAATACAATACAAGCATTTTATTTGGTACTGACACATCAAAAGTGCCTAATGACCTAGTTCACATGCTTGTCTATTTCTAAAACATAAATACAACACATGGCACAAGTCATGGAAACTAGCCAAAAATAAAAATCTAAGAATAATATACAATATCCTCAATTGTATACAGCAAAATGATACACAGCGGAAAATAAGCTTAACTAAGCTTCTCTTGAAACATTCAAGCATCGCTCCACTTGTAACTCAAACCTGTACTCAAAACCTAAAAATAATCAACAATAGTGGGGTGAGATATATCAAATCTTAGTGAGTTCCCTATCCTATAGATTCTCTCGGCTTTACAGGGTTCTATCAATCCTAACTCAAGTCAAGGGGAAGGGAAAATGACTTTGAGTTCACAACCTCACACTATATGGAAACATGTTCATGAGTTCATCAACTCACAATATCACTAATCGATAACCACACCAAGGCATCCCCTGTTCCCGTCGACTTCTACGTCTAGAAGTTGACCCGAGTCATGAATCCTGATAACCTACTTGACATACGAATGGATTCGGGTTCTATGGGCCATTAACCGTTATGAACCGTCACTTCACACGGGCCATTAACCGTCACAAGCATACGCTCCCAGAGCGCCATTCGTACTGCACGCGGGAATCAAACCTGCCAAGTAGTTGTGCACATGTTTTAGAGGAGCTCGAGACCCATGAAACGCACTCACAAGATAACCGGTTACGATTACGTGATCTCGCACACAAACGTGATTGCATTCGACAATCACAAGGCCAAAATTCCTTAAGGCCACATTCGCCTTTTCTCAAAGAACACAAAGGTTCACACACATGTTCCATACTAGTGTCTCACTCTCCTCTAGGCTAATCTCGTCACGGATGCACTCTCAACATCAGGTGCCCGAGCCTTGCCATCGAGGTTATCTACTCCAGGCCAGAACTCGTCAATGAATGCACGAGCATCGCCATCCAGAGCTTCTATCACAATTCTATTCACAACCTAGAATCATATCATTAGATTTGGGGTAAAGTTTCCTCACTCTTCCTAATTCATTTTAACATGCATATTCACTCATTCATTTTAGCAACAATATTAGATAGTTATGGCATAACACCAATATTACAAGTAAACACATATAATCACACATCATATACAACATCACTTTCGGTTCCCTCCGATTCATTTAATCGGGTATCGAAATAAATACTTTTCACTTTTATCCCGTAGGATATTTTCACAACTTCACATCGGCTATAACCATGCCTCGATCGGATTTACGATCCAAAATATATAGAATTTCATCATAACACAAAACATTGTTTCATTCATTTTCCACTAAATAATTAACCTGACATCATACTCAATATTTTCACTTTTTATTGGGTAGAGGATTTTCATAGCTTTCCAAAGGTACCAAGAACGTTAAAATCTGAATTTCGGTTCAGGAGTTATGAATTTTTAAAGAAAATAAATATTTGGAAAACTCCCAGGAGCGCCCGGCGCCACAAAATTCCGCCCGGCGGTGCCCCCTTCGCCTCTGCTTCGCCCGGCGGAGCAGCGGCGTCCAAAAACCCAACCAAACCTCAAAAGAGTCAGGAGCGTGACATGCTGCGCCTCATGGGCATCGCCTGGCAGAGTAGCGGCGCAACTCCTACGTCGCCCGGCGCTCAAAGCGCCGCCCGACGGTGCGTATCAGATGCAGAATTTTCTGCTGCATTTTAAGGGTTCCAACCGCCCCAAAATCCATTCTTTCCCAACCAAATCACTCCCAAACATCAAAACAAGTATCAACAATTAATCACATACATTATACGACTACTCTACGCAATTTATATCGAATTTCATCCGTTAGATTTCATTTTCTCTCAAATCTAACCTAAGTCCAAAACTTATATTTCTAGACTTAGAGTGTCTAACTAGAACCCACATGGTAATCTAAGAGGAGTTTGAAGAAGATGATGAATCGATGATCTAAGCTTTTCCTTCTTTTCCATTTTCCTCTTCTTCTTCTCTTCCTTTCTCTTCTTTCTCCTTTCTATCTTTTATATATATATATATATATATATATATATATATATATATATATATATAATCCAATATTATATAAT
The DNA here is from genome assembly GCA_022829125.1 of Lathyrus tuberosus. NCBI lineage: Eukaryota > Viridiplantae > Streptophyta > Magnoliopsida > Fabales > Fabaceae > Lathyrus > Lathyrus tuberosus. The sequence continues at coordinate 690,698 of JALAZF010000532.1, read as the reverse complement.
ATAATCCAATAGAGTAAAATATCTCCAATTGATATTTTGTCATCTCGACCAATTGATCAATTATTAGAGTTATCATAAAAGTCTCTCTTGAACTAATAATAAATTGATCTCTTCAGAGTTCATTAGTTGCTCTATTGATCCCAAATGTTGATACTTAAAGTACTTAGAGGATTCCCTAAATCCAATTAATCGAAGATAGAGCACATAGATGCTCATCTGATCTCATCTGATATCCAATTGAGCATTTAGATAATACGGGGTATTACACTCTTCCCCCCTTAAATTGAAATTCATCCCCGAATTTCCTCTACTCAACAAACATTGCAACTTGTATTCTTGTCTTCGATCCATGCTTAAATTTACTTCCGTTAACAATTCTGACGTATTCCAACTTGACTTCACAAATCAAAACCCTTGTTTTTTACAAATTATCAACACCACGTCCTTAGTCGTACCTTTATTCCAATATCGAGTTAATTTCTAACTTGCTTCTTCAATGATTCACCTGTTGTTTCATACTACAACACTTGGTCGTATTCTACCTTCGGAAAGAGTGTACCATTTCATACTCCTCTACTGAGTCACAATTAAACTGTAACACTTTCTCTTGGTTTAGGATAACAAACACTCATCACATCCTCGTCAGGTAATTCGGTGATTCCTTAACTTCGTGCAATTACCGACAACTGTCCTTTCGTAAGTCCTTCTACGTTCAGAACCACTTCACCATTAGTCAAATGACTCTTTACCAGGTCCCTCTGGTCAGATGTTGTACATGGTACTCATTTAAATCCAATATTCCATTTCTTTCGTGTCACACCCAAAAGGTAATACAATTAGAACGAAATCTTCTTACTTCCATACTTACAAGCAATAATCCTTCAAAATTCTTATCATTCTAACTTAACTCTTTCATACGTCCTTTCCACGGTGCAACTCCAATTTTTAACAATGGAATACCACCAATTGATAGCATTACCAAGTAGCTAACAGTTTACGGAGAGACACACTTATCCACTGGGGTCCTTACTAACCAACGGTACAAGGAGCTTACTAACGTATTATGGTAGAACAATTTGTTTTCCAACACACATATTATAACGTTGGTCCAACACTCTCCAGATTATAGAGACGCAAGGGTTACACTGCTACAACCATAACATTCACAACTCCAAATCCATTTTAAACTCGAAACAACTCATCCAAAATAGGTTAACCACCTCCAGTTCTGGTTACCACATTCCATAACAATTCTTCTTACGATTTCCGACTTACTCAAGGTTCCTTGTTGCTACGAGATCTCAACCAAATAACAACGTAACACCAACATAGAACTTCAATCATATACGAGTCACCACTTACCAAAACTTAAACCATCCAAGGCGAAATTGTGAGTTTCCACACTACTCACCAGTTCACAAATAACACTCCACAACCACACCCACACTTCTGAAGTCCATACTACACTTCTCAGTTGAATCAACTTCTCTCAATCGTTCTGTTCCCTAAACGATTCCAAGTTACATGTTTAACTTCGGAAAGTCCAATTTCACTCTTACTTGGAAGGATAACCTCCAAATTTCATTCTCTTGGTAAAACACAACTGCACACAATTGGTACCACTCTCACGGTCTAAATCCGATACCACGAACTCTCAGAAGATAACAAATACTAAACTCTAGCCAACCGTTCACACCTTACTACTACCATTAATACACACCGAAATATTCTTTACAAGAACAATACTTCATGCGTATTCTTTAACTTCGTCCTTAGGACTCTCAACAGTAATAATAACAATGCCCTAAGACTTTCTCCTACTCAACCCAGTTCATAAGATTATTTACTCGAAGTCAAATTCCTTTGTCATCTCAACAGATGATCGACTAAGTAACACTCGTCCACAAGTTCCAATTTCAAAACACAATTCCGTCTTTCATTTACTTACCATCCCGTTTTCCATTCACACAAAACTCTCCACTCGGGGCAACATACAGCAACAAAAATACGGATGATGGTTCTTAAGGGATTTCACAATTTACCCACACGTTAATCGATTAACCATCTGAGCTAATCGGTTAACCTCCTCAAAATTCAACGTAAACATCTTTCATGCACGTGTTACTCGGTTAACCCCATTGTGTTAATCGGTTAACACTGCGGTATAAGCTGAAAACCAACTCCTTTTAATTCAAAAGTCCTCCCTACTCAAAACCATCAATTCGGTTTGTTCTATCTGGGAATATCATTCTCAACTTGTGGCTCCTTAACTTGTGTAACATTCACTAACCATGATCCACTCAAGATAAAACCGACAAGGCCGACGACACACTCTAACCAAGTGACAGGGCAAAATTCCAAATTATGTCGTGGTCACACGACAAATCTTCGGCGGGATAGTTCATTCTCTATTCAGACAACTACACTAGATGAAAGTCACAAATGATGACATTCTAAGGCTTTAGCCACAACTCTTACTCGATTCGTCCATAAACAAAACCCAACACACAACCATCATACAGTACCACAAAATTAATGGACATCTTATATCGAGCATACCATCTTATTCCCTCACTTGAACTCTTTGGTGAGAAATAAGACCACAACGTTCTTAGTCCAACAAAAGGTAGATTCCAATTATTCTGATTAATCACAAATACAAAAGTTCTCTACACTTGAAAATAAATCGGGGCAATGTACCTCTTGAAGAAATTTTCCATCACTTCGTACACATTAATTGGAATTCCTTACCCTTCACTATCCATTACACATCCCACTTACACCAAATTACTTGATGGAAGATTTTCAACCAACAATACTCATTAACCATTTACAAAACCCTTATTGTATAAGCCATTCCATGATTTATACTTAGTCCGTAATAAGTCTTGTTTCATTTCTCGTTGTTTTACCATAATCTTGTTTCTCAAAATACAATACTCACTTTTCCACAAAGTACTTCTCTTCACACTTGTCTCAAGAATAAGAATCCATCACGTACACTTGCGATTATGGTGTTACTACTACGCTTGTTCTTAATACCAAAGTGTGACTTTTCATTCCACGTCATACTATTAGAGTTCTCACGGGTGAACCATCCATAATTAAACCTCCTTAACCATAGGTTCATCAATGCCTTAGAATTCCATTGCACACTCGTCCAAGATACGTTCCGTTGCCACTTCCTCTTAGCATACCATTAATACCATTTCCCATACTGCGTTTACTTTGCCTCCTTGGTAATCCTCTTAGGTCCAAATATAAAACCACCATACTTACAATTCCTCAAGTCCAAGGTCCTTACTCTGTTTCTTACACTACTACGAAAACCCCATTTAACGACGCCAGCTTTACCACGGTTTCGTATCCCACCGTTGTAACAGGATTAAAAATTTATAACGCCATATTAAGGAAGTGTAATCACGGATGGTTCGTCTACGTGAACCCTAGTAGTACGAGCTAAAATGAGAAAGTTACACCTTGGAATTAAGAACAAGTGTAGTAGTAGCACCGTGGTCACAAGTGTACGTAATGGATTCTTATTCTTGAGATAAATGTGAAGGGACGTACTTTGTGGAACAGTGAATATGATATTTTAAGAAGCAAGATTGCGGTAAATTGACTAAAAGCAAATCATGACTTATTACGGAATAAGTATAAATCACGAAACGGTTTATACCGGAGAGTTTTGTAGATAGTTAATGAGAATTGTCGGTTGCGAATCTTCCATTAAGTAATTTGGTAAGTGGGAGGTTCAATGGAAAGTGAAGAGAAAGAAATCCCGGTTAATGTGTACGAAGTGATGAAAAGGTTCTTCAAGCGGATGCACTACCCCGATTTATTTTCAAGTATAGAGAGAACTTCTGTATTTGTAAATAATCGGAATTTTCGAAATCTACCTTTTGTTGGACTAAGGACGTTGTTGTTTTAGTTCTCGCCAAGAAATTTAAATGAGAGGTACAAGGTTGGGTTCTCGACGTGTCATGCGTATATATTGATGTGGCTTGCTTAAATGCTATGATGTTATTTTTCCTTGCTTGTTCCCGTTCGTTCCGGTTGAACGTTCGGATGTGATGTGGTTGTGATGTGTGCTTGAATCGGAGTAGGCCTAAGTGACTAGGTGGTGAATCACTTGAGTTCCGGACTTGATTCGAGGAATACCGTTACGATGAGCTTGTGAGGGTCCACCAGGGCGTATTCTCCCACTCGGGGTTACTCATCTGCGTGATCGGTATGGTGAGGGTGTGGGGTGTGGCCTGTATAGGCAGGCAGATACTACTTCTGGATTCCTTGTACGTGGGTACGGGTCTGCATACTTGGTTGCTTGATCTGTTTATGTTTGTTGGGTACTTGTTGTTATCTCATTGGTGAGTCAAGGGACTACTAATGAGGGTATTACCCATTGTTGTGCGAATTGAGAACTGGTTTGCAAGGAAATGAAAGACGGATTTGTGTTTTGGAATTGGAACTTGTGGAAGGGTGTTACTTAGTCGATCATCTATTCAGGCGATGAGGGAGTTTGACTTTTTGGGAAGGTAATCTTGTGAATTGTGTTGAGTGTGAGAAATGTCTTAAGTGTATTGTTGTTGAAAACTTGAGGATGAAGTTAGAGAATACGCGCGAAGCAGTGATCTTGTAAAGATATTTAGGTGTGTATTGTTGGTGTTGTAAGGTATGATAGGTTGGTCAGAGTTTAGTGTTTACTATCTTCCGTGAGTCAATGGTATGGGATTTAGACCATGAGAGTGGTACCAGTTGTGCGCAGTTGAGTTTTACCCAGGGGAGGAAATTTGAAAGTTATATTTCTAAGTACGAGTAAGAATTTGACGTTCCAAAGTTAAGTATGTGACTTGGAATCGTTTATGAAACGGAACGAATGAGAAAAGTGGATTCAATTGAGAAACATGTTATGGACTTCGAAGGTGGGTGTGTGTAGGTGGAGTGTTGTACGTGAATGGGCGAGTAGTATGGAAACTCACAATTACGTTTTGGATGGTTTAAGTTTTGATAAGTGGTGATTCGCGTATGAATGAAGTTTCGTGATGGTGTTAAGTGTTATTGGTTAAGATCTCGAATCAACAAGAAAATCATGAGTAAGTCGGAAAACCGTAAGAATAATCGTTTTTGGGAAGGTAGTAACCAGAACCGGAGGTTGTTAAGTTATTTTGGTATGTATTTGGTTCGAGGTTAGAATGAATTTGGAGTTATATATGTTATGGTTGTAGCAGTGTAACTCTTGTGTCTTTATCGTCTGAAGAGTGTTGGACCGATGTTTGTATATTGTGAGTTGGCGAGGGAATTGTTCTACCATAGGACGTTAGTAAGTTTCTTGTGTCGTTGGTTAGTAAGGATTCCAGTGAATAAGTGTGATTCTTCACGGACTGTTAGCTACTAGGTAATGCTTAAGAATTGGTGGTATTTCACTGTTCGAATTTGAGTTACGCAGTGGAGGGTGACAAATGAAAGAGTTCAGTCGGATTAATAAGAATCAGAAGGATGGTTACTTATAAGAATAATAAAGAATTAAGGAGATCTTGTTTAAGTGTGTTACCTTTTGGAGTGACACGAAAGAAAGGAAATATCGGATGTAATGATTACAATGTTTAGTATCAGACCAGATGGAACTGGTAAAGAAGTCATTTGATTAGTTATGAAGTGGTTCGAATGTTAAAGGATTTATGAAAGAATAGTTGTCGGTAATTGTATGAAGTTAAGGAATCACTGAATTACATCGTGAAGATTTGTTGAGTGTTTGTTATCCTGAATCAAGATAAGATATTACGGTTTGGTTTGTGACTCAGTGGAGGAATGTAGAATGGTACATTCTTTCCAAGGTAAGATGCGACAAAGTGTTTTGTATGGAACAACAAATGAGTTATAGAAAAAGCAAGGTTAGAAGTTAACCCAATATTGGAATAAGAGTATAAGTAAGGAGACGAAGTTTGTTAATTTGGGAAAATAAGGATTTTGGTCTGTGAAGTTAAGTTGGAATTGGAATACGTCAGAAATTTGAATGGAAGAAAGGTTAAGTGTGAATCTAAGACCAGGATACAATTGGTGGTTATTGCCGAATAGAGGAAATTCGGGGTGAATTTCAATTTAAGGGGGGGAGAGTGTAATACCCCGTATTATCTAAATGCTCAATTGGATATCAGATGAGCAACTATGTGCTCTATCTTTGGTAAATTAGATTAATGGAATCATCTAAGTGCTTTATGTATTATCAATAGGGATCAATAGAGCAACTAATGAACTCTGAAGAGATCAATTTATTATTAGTTCAAGAAAGACTTTTAAGATAACTCTAATAATTGATCAATTTGGTTGAGATGACAAATTATTAATTGGAGATATTTTACCCTGTTGGAATTATATTATATAATATTGATTATGTATATATAAGAGAAAAGAAGTAGTAAGAAGAAGAAAAGAAGAAAACAGAGAAAGGAAGAGAAGAAGAAGGAAGAAGCTTGGATCATCACCATTGTTTATCATCTTTTTCAAACTCCTCTTCGATTATCAGGTGGGTTCTAGTTAGACGCTCTAAGTTCTAGAATTAGGGATTTAGAACTTAGGTTAGATTTGAGAGAAAATGATTAAACGGATAAATTGATGAAATCTAATGGATGAAATGTGATATAAAATGTGTGGAATACTTGTTGTAGGATTGGAACATGTTTAGGTATGATTTGGATGAATTTTGGTTAAAGGAATGTTGGATTTTGGCCCCAAAAGACCTGCTGTTACGCTGCTGGGAAACCCAGTTTTCGCTGGTTCCCAAAGCGAACTTATAGCGAAGAGGCAGGCGAAGGTTCGCCAGAGCTTCGTAGTGCAAATGGCAAGGTGAAGGTTCGCCAGGTGTTCGCAAAGCAAACTTTGTGCCCTTTTCTTTCTGACTTGATTCGCTAGAGCTTCGCACTGCGAAGGAGGAAAGCGAATGCTCGCTGGAGGTTCGCAGAGCGAACATGACAACTTTTCCTGTTTTGTTTCCTTCATAAGTTTTGATCCGTAACTCGGATCGGGATGTTCTTGGTGTCATTAGAAAGCTATGACGACCCTCTATCCGATAAAAAGTGAAAATATTGGGTATGATGTGCGTAGCGGCAAAATCGTGAGTGTAAGCTATTGATTAACTTAACTCGAAAAGCAAGAGTCGCCACCGCACTATTATTTTATCCAAAAAGGAAAGGAAAAAAGAGCGAACAAAACCTACACAATCTCTACAACAAGAACAAGTGAAGAGAGTCCGGGTAAGGGGGTTGGTTACGCAATGGGAAGGTGTTATCACCCAAAACGTCTATAGTACTCTATAGGAGCCCTTTGAAATATCTACCGCTTTTGGTCTGAAAAGGTTTGCTTGAAAAGTGATTGAGGAGATGAGAAGAGAAATTGTTTTTTAAGATTTTTGTGTTTGGAGAGACTCGTCGCCTCATGCCTACGTACCCACGATGTGCAATGTAGGATCAAAACCCCGTAGTTCATGGTACAAAGAATGAAAATTGTTTGTTTTGGTTGTTTTTAAATGTAAAGACAAGTCTTCATTTCTAAGCGAATAATTCCGCTTAAAGAAATGAATCATGTCTAAACTTATGAAAAAGTTAAAGGAAAAAGTGCACGAGGGCACAAAAGAGAGTAAGTGAGTTTGGTGTTTTTTAAGTCTTTTGAAAAAGGTGACAATATGCTTATGCAGTTTAGCATTTGATTAAGAAATGAAAGGAAGAAAGTAAAATCACTTGACAAAGTCAAGGTTTGTTTATGAAAGATGTGAAAGTTTGAAATCAAGAAGGTTTTGAAAAAGAGAGAGAGTTTTGAAAATTAAAGAATGGGGAGGAGAAGAAGAGACTATCCTAAAGCATAAAGTAAAAGCTAAGGAAGAGAATAGCCTAACCACACAAGTAAGCTTCCAAGTCTTCGAACCATAATTCCAAAGCAAAGGGAGGAATGTCCTAAGTTCTAAGTCCAAGGTTCCAAGAATTGCATTGGATGTCCAAGGTCTAAGTTCAAAACTCCATGTCCATTTGCATAGGATAGTAACCATAGTCCAAGATTAGAAGCACAAGTTTTTTTAGAGGTTTTAGCATTTATTAATGTTTTTAGTCCAAGTGGACAAAGAGAAAAAGGCATAAGCATAAACATGTGTCCAACGGACAAAGGAAAAATTGCGGAAGCATAAACATATGTCCAACGGACAAAGGAAAAATTGCGGAAGCATAAACATGATATGAAATGATAATAATGGAGAATAAAAGTAAAAGAGATAGGGTGCGAGAAGTAATTGTAAAGAAGTTAGTACAATAGTAATGTTAGTAAGTTAGTGATTAGTAGTTAAAGTTAGTGATCAATTATAATTGAATAATTGCACTTAGGTCAAGATTAATGAAAACTCATTAGAGGATTGATAAGACCAAAGCCTCCTAACAACAAGTTTCATAAGTTTTGAACTAAAAGACAAATAATCAACTATTTTTGATAGTTTTCCGAGGCGGGACAAATTTTGGTCTATGTTAATGATGACACTAAATTATACTGTATTTTCTACTCTGATTTCACATGCATATTAGTTGTTTTTCTATTATTTTTGCTTTGTTATTGTTATGTTTCCCTTTGTTTTCAGATTTTCAATAAAATCGAGGTCCCAGACGAGAAAGGGTGCAAAAGGAGCAAGAATTCAAGTTTGGCAGCATTTTACCCTTGTCGCTTCTCTTGTCGAGGACGCCCCAGGGTAGGCGACGACGTGTCCCATGATCTCCACTGCTCAACTGCCATGTTCCCACGACCTTTGCCATTTTCTTCTTGTCGCGGGCGCGGTAGGCCTATCACGGGCGCGACAAGGCAAAATCAGTTTCCCGCCCATTTTCAAGCCAAGGTCACTTTTGTCTTTGCACCATGCCAACTTTGCCTATAAATACTCTCAGGACTCGAATTTTAGGATCATCCAATCTTAGTTTACTTCATCCTAGGCATAAATTTCACTCTTGTAAAGCAGTAATCTTCTCACATCGAGGAGTTATTGCACTGTGTGTGATCGAGTTTGTAATCAAGTCTTGGAGTGTCTGTAATCAAGTTGGAGCACTTTGGTAGAAGTAATCCTGCCAGCATTTTATTTTCCGTGCATTGTACCAGATTTAAAGACTCCGCTTTGGAGCAGGTTTTATTTTAATCGCATTTACTTTCATCTATTTCTTGCACTTGCTTTATTTTGTTTATTTATTGTCTTGCCTTACTTTTCAAAACTTTACTTTTCAAAAGACTTAATTCCATACATGATAAGAATTAACATGACTGTTATAACTACCATGGTTGGCTAAGTTTTAGATAGGTAAGAATGTAAAGACCATAACCACCGTAATACGTCTATATGTTAACAGAAATACTTAAGGGCTGTTTTAATCTTTAACACAAGTTTTCTGTACTTAAAAGCAATGTTGGGTAAGATCGAAAGTCGTCCAACCATTTGTGAACTTGTTTAGTTCTCAACTGATCAAATACAGCGAAAGCGCTTTGCTCAGTTGAGTAGGGATTTTTAACACTTTAGAAAAGAGATTTTAAAACTATTTTCGGACGCGTTAATGGGATTAGAATCTGGTTCATTTTGAACCTCTTAGGTTTAGAGATTTCAGGTCAAAAATACTTTTCTGTTTAGTTTAGAATTTGCATTTCTTAAAAGTAAGTTTTCCACGCCTCTAACGCAATGCGCGCCTTTTTATAAGTGACAATAAAAGGGTTAGTTTAGAGGGTAAACTTGGTTCTGACTACGCGAAAGCGACAGTTCCTGTTAAATTGAATTCTTTTCTTAAAATAGAAGATATTGCCCGTAAGTAATTCTGTTGATGAATATAGAAATATTATCGGTTATGAGAATTACATTCAAGCCTATTGTTTTGTCTAAATTTTATTACCTCGTCATTTACTTTTATTTATTTTCCTCTGCATTAGTAAACCCCGAATTGAATTGCCTTAGATAAGCACTGTAACAAACGGAAATCGTTAGATCGACATTTGGTCCCTGTGGATACGATAACTTTTTATATTACTCTGACGCGATTCGTGCACTTGCGAATACAACGCATCAAGTTTTTGGCGCCGTTGCCGGGGACCAATTTCGCCGAATTTCAATTTCGTTTGTTATCACCGTAAAGACTAGGGCCGCACGAACTGGTCGATACGAAGATCTCGCAGCTCCAGTAGTGTAATAGATCCTTTAGTGGAACCAAAACGTTACGCTCGCGCACGACTTTGGCTTCGCCGAATTAAGCAAGCTATGGCCGAAGATCGTAACCAAAGACCCCTTAAGGAATTCGCTCAGCCTGCTGACGAAGAACCGAGCTCTAGTATAGTTAACCCTACCATACCTGCCAATAATTTTGAACTAAAACCGTCCCTATTACAACTAGTTCAACAAAACCAATTCGCAGGACTACCATCTGAAAACCCAAACCAACATCTAAAAGTCTTTATCCAGTTGTCAAACACCTTTAAGACCAATGGTGTTAGTCCTGAGGCGATTCGTTTAAGACTATTTCCCTTTTCCCTTAGAGACAAAGCCCTAACTTGGTTAGATTCCCTTCCAGCCAATTCTATAACAACATGGGAAGACCTTAGGAGAACATTTCTTGCTAGATACTTTCCCCTAAGCAAAACAGCCGTTCTCCGAAACCAAGTAACAAGATTTACCAAAAACCAAGGAGAATCACTATTTGAAGCTTGGGAGAGGTATAAAGACCTTCTAAGGGCTTGTCCACACCACGGTTTGGAGCAATGGTTGATTATACATACCTTTTACCACGGACTTCATTATAACACAAAGATGTCCATCGACGCTGCCACTGGCGGTGCCCTGATGAACAAACCCTATCCTGACGCTTGTGGTCTCATTGAAGATATGGCTCAAAACCATCATCAATGGGGAAACGAAAGAGCAACAGTGGAAAAGAAAGAAGCCCAAGGAGGTAAACATGAGGTAAGCTCTATAGACATGATGCAAGCCAAAATGGATGCTATGGCCCTCAAGATCGATCAAATGTACGCACAACCAACCGCTGCAGCAGCAGTAGTGTCGGATTACGAACTTTGTGGTACTAAAGGTCATCAATCAGCTGACTGCCATCTGTTAAACGAGACTAACCCATACCCAGTCAACTATGCCCAAGGAAACCCGTTCTCAAATACTTACAACCCTGGATGGAGAAATCACCCTAATTTTTCCTACAAAAACAATAACCCTACCCAAAACCAAGCACCTCCGAGATCAACCAACAATCAAGCACCTAGACAAAACCAACCTATGCAAGCAGTGCCACCTAAGCCAAATATTGATAAAGTGCTAAATGATTTTATGACAACACAAGCCCGGCAAAACAAAGAGTTCCTAAATCAGAATATCCATGTGAATGAGCTGCTTACCCAACTAGGAACCAAAATGGATCAAATGGCCACCCACAGCAAGATGCTTGAAACCCAGATCTCTCAGGTAGCCTTAAAGCAAGCACCCCAAACTACTCCTGGAGGACAATTTCCCGGACAACCTCAACAGAACCCTCGAGGGCAAGATAACGCTGTTACCTTACGAAGTGGAACTACTTATGAAGGGCCTAAAAACCTGACATTGAGTGACTCCGAAGTTTCCAAAAAGGATGCTACCCCCGAAGGTGAGGAACCCGTAGAGATTGAGAAACCAAAAGACAGAGATAAAGGAGAAGTTACGGACGAAGCTTCAACACCCCCTCAGCCATACAAACCACCAATTCCCTATCCACAAAGACTTAAACAAACTAAGATCAATGACCAATTCCAAAAGTTTGTTAAAGTTATAGAAAAACTCCATGTAGAGATTCCTTTTACAGAAGCCATCACCCAAATACCATCTTATACTAAGTTCCTGAAGGACATCCTCACCAATAAACGTAGACTTGACGATCCAAAACCAGTGGAGTGTAATTCCATTTCCGAGAACAAACTTGCCAAAAAGGACAAAGATCCGGGGAATTTCTCCATACCTTGTATTTTGGGGAATCATGTCATAGATAAAGCCTTTCTGGACTTAGGAGCCAGTGTAAGCCTAATGCCCCTTGCAGTTTGTGAACGATTAAAACTAGGAGATTTGCAACCTACTAAGATGTCTCTCCAATTAGCTGACAGATCTATAAAATACCCTGTAGGCGTATTAGAAGACATCCCAGTTAGAATAGGCAAGTTGTTCATTCCCACCGACTTCGTCGTAATGGACATCAAAGAAGATAAAGATATCCCAATCCTCCTAGGTAGACCCTTCCTATCAACTGCAGGAGCCATAATAGATGTCAAGAAAGGAAAATTGACTTTTGAGGTAGGTAACGAAAAAATAGAGTTTATCCTAGCAAAGTTTCTCGCGACACCAGTAATAGGAGATGCATGTTATGCAGTTGATGTTATTGATGAATGTGTCCATGAACTTAACCAGGAAGAGCCGATAGAAAGAATAAAACTACCTTCAACGCCCATTGAGAAAGATGATGACAGTATGGAACCCTATATAGATGACAGCCTTTTTGAATGTCTATCCTTAACTCCAGATCCTATACAAAGCCCCAGCAAACCAACCTTAGAATTAAAAGAATTACCCAAGAATCTAAGATATGAGTTTTTAGACAAAGAAATGGACAGACCAGTTATAGTCAGTGCCGTTCTGAACCAAAATGAAACAAACCAACTCTTAGATGTCTTGCGAAGATATCCCTCGGCACTAGGGTACAACATCTCAGATCTTAAAGGAATAAGTCCATCCGTGTGCATGCACCGGATTTCACTTGAGGAAGATGCTAAACCTTCGAGAGAACACCAAAGAAGGATTAACCCTATAATGAGTGAGGTAGTTAAGAAGGAAGTTCTTAAGTTGTTGGAAGCAGGGATAATATATCAGATCTCGGACAGTAAATGGGTAAGCCCTGTTCATGTAGTACCTAAAAAGGGAGGCATCACCGTGGTTCAAAACGAAAAAGGTGAGCACGTTACAAAACGGATAGAAGGAGGTTGGCGTATGTGCATAGATTACAGAAAATTAAACAAAGCCACTAGGAAAGACCATTTCCCATTACCTTTTATAGATCAGATGTTGGAACGTCTAGCTAGATATTCCTACTTCTGTTACCTCGACGGATATTCAGGTTTTTTCCAAATTCCTATACACCCTGATGACCAAGAGAAAACAACCTTCACATGCCCATATGGAACTTTTGCCTATAGACGTATGTCTTTCGGACTCTGTAATGCCCCAGCAACTTTTCAGCGTTGCATGATGTCAATCTTCGCTGATTATCTTGATGGAATTATGGAAGTATTCATGGACGATTTCTCAGTCTGTGGATTTGATTTCAATAACTGTCTAGTCAACCTTGAAAAGATCTTGAAGAGATGTGTCGAAGTAAACCTGGTATTAAATTGGGAGAAATGTCACTTCATGGTCACTGAAGGTATAGTTCTAGGACATATCGTTTCTGAAAAAGGCATTGAAGTTGATAAAGCTAAGATCGAGGTGATAGAGAATCTTAAACCACCCAAAACAATTAGAGAAGTTCAAAGTTTTCTCGGACATGCCGGATTTTACCGGCGTTTCATTAAAAACTTCTCTAAGATCACTAAACCTTTAACAGGTCTTCTGATGAAAGATGCCGAGTTCATTTTTGATGAAAAATGTAACGAAGCATTCAACCTTTTAAAACAAGCTTTAATCTCAGCACCCATTATGCAACCACCAGATTGGGCAAAACCTTTTGAAATCATGTGTGATGCTAGTGATTACGCTGTAGGAGCAGTGTTAGGACAAAGATCTGATAAGAAGTTACATGTGATTTACTACGCCAGTAGAACTCTAGATGCCGTTCAGCTAAACTATGCAACCACAGAAAAAGAACTCCTAGCCGTAGTTTTCGCCATAGACAAATTTAGATCCTATTTGGTGGGAGCCAAAATAATTGTTTACACTGATCATGCCGCCATCCGATACCTTTTGAATAAAAAGGATGCTAAACCTAGGTTACTCCGGTGGATACTTTTATTGCAAGAATTTGACCTTGATATCAGAGATAAGAAAGGCACTGAGAATGTAGTTGCCGATCACCTTTCCAGGCTTGAGTTCTTGAAACCTGATGTAGTACCCATAAATGATGACTTTGCTTATGACAGGTTAATCGCTAAGCTAGATGCCATTGGAGATGTAAGTTTAGAAACCCTAGAAGATTCTGAAAAATCCTTAGCGGTAAATAATGTACCTTGGTATGCAGATTTTGTTAACTATCTTGCTGCAGATATAATACCTCCTGACCTCAGTTATCAGCAGAAAAAGAAGTTCTTCAATGACGTTAAACATTTCTATTGGGATGAACCACTCCTTTTTAAGAGAGGCACTGACGGAATCTTTCGCCGGTGTGTTCCAGAGGAAGAAGTGCACCATATCATAGAACATTGTCACTCAGCACCTTATGGAGGACACACAAGCACATCTAAGACTCACACTAAAATCTTACAAGCTGGTCTTTATTGGCCAACTATATGGCGTGATGTCCATACATATATAACCAAGTGTGACCCGTGTCAACGCTCCAGAAACATCTCGAGGAGAAATGAAATGCCATTAAGAAACATTCAAGAAGTAGAACTTTTTGATGTTTGGGGAATCGACTTTATGGGACCTTTTCCATCATCCTTAGGAAATAAATATATTTTAGTCGCTGTCGATTACGTGTCCAAATGGATTGAAGCTATAGCTGCACCCACAAATGACACCCGAGTAGTGATTAAGATGTTCAAGCAGAATATACTCCCTAGATTCGGAGTTCCCAGACTGGTCATAAGTGATGGAGGATCACATTTTATATCTAGGATTTTTGACAAACTGTTGAGGAAGTATGGAGTTAAACATAGAGTAGCCACACCTTACCACCCGCAAACCAGTGGGCAAGTAGAAGTATCCAATAGAGAGATCAAGCATATCTTAGAAAAAACTGTCTCGATATCCATAAAGGACTGGTCACAGAAGCTTTCGGAAGCACTGTGGGCATACAGGACAACCTACAAGACTCCCATTGGAACAACCCCTTACCAACTAGTTTACGGAAAATCATGTCACTTACCCTTTGAATTGGAACACAAAGTATATTGGGCCATCAGAACCTTAAATTTCGATAATTTAGCAGCCGGTGAGAAACGCATCTTAGACATACATAAACTAGAAGAGCTCCGACAATCAGCCTATGAAAATGCCATCATATATAAAGAAAGAACCAAATCATGGCATGATAAGAAGATCATCAAGAAAGACTTCAACATAGGTGACCCTGTTCTTCTATACAATTCAAGACTGCGACTTTTTCCAGGTAAGCTTCGATCTAGATGGACGGGCCCGTTCGAAGTTTCCAAAGTCCTAAAATCCGGGGCAGTGGAAATTAAGAACAAATCTTGCAGTCCGTTCGTTGTAAATGGACAAAGGCTCAAGCATTATGAAGGAGGTGACATTCCAGCATACTACTCCAGGTTCACGTTGACAGACCCACCTATCCTCGCACCACGACCCTGCCCTGAGCCAGAGTACATTCCAGCTCCACCAGCTGACAGGACCACGATATGGTCAAATAATCATTCATTAGGTACTCCAGATATGCAGACCCAGATGGCGATGATGCGCCAGAAGATAGCAGATCTCCGACAGACTCTTGCTGACCTACACCTGAGGATGGAAGTGTCAGAGCTGACCCACGCTACTGAGTACGATGTGTTGTATGAAGACATGGCGGAGCTCCGTCGTGAGATAGCGAGACTCCGTGGAGATGACCAGACGTCTTGATTTCCATTTTCGTATTATTTACTATATTTCTTATGCATTGATTTACTTCCAGTATCACCCAGACATATTTCCTACTATTTGCATTTGATATATTTCCGAATTTATATTTGAGTTTTTTTATGTTTATATGCTAATATTTTCTTTCGTTTTATTTTTCTTTGACAAAATATATAAAAATTTTATTATGAAAAAAAAAAAAAAAAAATATATATATATATATATATATATATATATATATATATATATATATATATATATATATATATATATATGCTTGTGCAAAACTACATTTTTAGGACATATGGAATGCTAAAAAGACCCCCCGAGGCCAAAGGGAGGACAAAAGCCCATTCAAAAAGACATTGAGGCCCATCAGCGAATTTATTCACGTCACGCCCGCGACCCACCTGTCGCGCCCGCGACAGCGTCCCTGTAAATTCGGGACAGAACCTCCATTTCCACCATTTTTGAACCTCCAACCTCTTCAAACCCATTTTTTCCCTCCGAAAAATCCCTATAAAACCCCATTGAAACTCATATCTCTAGCATTCACCAATCATCTCTTAACTTTCCATTTCAATTTCCATCAACAAAAACCCATAAAAATCCAACCTTTATCATACCACTTTCTCCACTTTCTTCACCATCTTCATCAATGGAGTTTAATGGAATCATTCTTTGGGTAGGACAAGCTGGGAATAGGCAGAAGCGGCAACTTCAAAAGCTTCAGGATCGAGAAATTCTCTCGACGAGGTATGTCGACGATTCTTGTTTGCACGCTTTAGGGGTTCATCATAGCGTTTTCCAATTGTTAGACTTTGTAGGTTTAGGCACTGTTTTCACCACAAAAGAACCCACCTATGAGAGGATGACGGTTGAGTTTTTGAGTTCATTGGTTTATACCGTTCATCCCAACACTGCTAGCACAGTCGGTACAGTGCATTTTAGACTGTTTGCTGTTGAGTATGAGTACAGTATCGATGAACTAGCAGGTCTATTGGGATTCCCTCATGGGGAGGGCGCTATTTGTGAGGCTCCTTCAGATGCTGAATGGTCAGTCGGGATATTCGCCTTCTGGCGCAGGTTGTCAGATACTATTGTTGATTCTTTTAAGGGAATACTCGCCTCGACCATTCATAACCCGGCCATAAGAATTTTCAGATATCTTTTGGCATGCTCTATTTTTGGCCGGGAGAATCAAAACAAAGTTAATAGCAAAGAACTTTTGTTCTTGCAAGGATGCCTCACAGATGTAAGAATCAATCCGGTTCCATTTATGATCGCCCACATGTGCTTAACGGTAAATAAGGGTGGACCGATAGTTTTTGGCGGATTGATTACGTCTATTGCTCGGGCACTAAATTTAAATAATGAGATAGCTACTTTGGAACCACTGCCCCCTCGCACAATTAATTTAAAATTTCGGAAAGACATGAAATTGTGCCGATCAAGGAGGGTTGGTGGTTATGAGTTGATGATTCACGGGGTAGCCATCGAATCAATTGTTATGCCGTGTAGTAGACGTACAGATGTACGATTCGAGAGGAACTGGATCTATGACCTTACTGCCCCACCTTTTCTAGGTCCAATTCCTCCTAATGACCATGACAATGAGGGGCCCGACACAGATGATGAGTATGACCATAGAGAGCGTGTGTCCCCCCTCGTCCTACACAATCACACACCGCACCATCTGCTTCTAACACTTTTGCAGGAGCTGCTCCCGGATTTTATATTACGGAGGAGATGTGGCGAGACCATATGGCTAGAGAAGCACGGCATGAAGACCTGCTCTCTTCCATTCAGCAACAGATGGTGGACCAAATGAGCTTTATGCAAGAATCGCGGCGGAGAGCAGACCAATCTTATGAGACCATCTCCCGTACTCTGCTTGCGATCACCAATGAGCAGTCCCGTCAACAGCAATATAATCATCAGCACTTTCAGCTTATGGAGGCCACTCAGGGTTCCATCTTAGGTAACCTTCGTGAGGTGAAAGCTGCTCAGGCAGAATTGCAGGCTAGGATGGACCAGCGAGACCGTCACCGTAGTAGATCCCGTCGTTCCGAGCATCCAGCACAGGGCGGCGAGGGCACCAGCGGTCCTCACTAGTTTTGCCAGGTTCCTTTCTCCTTAGCTTACTTCGAAACATTGGGGACAATGTTCGATTTAAGTGTGGGAGGAGATTTTATCATTTTTATTTCCGTCATTTTAGTAGTTTATTTTTATTTCCCTTCAGTTATTTACTTTTGTTTCTGTTTTAGAAAATGCATGTGTTTGAAGAGTCATTAGTATAAGTATTTTTTTGGTTCACCTTCATTTTTTCCCACATTTTTAGCCCCACAAAAAAAAAATAATAATAATAATAATAATCAAATTTTTTCTAGAAAAAGTGTTGTTCTGAAAAATTTTTGGGCTTTAAGACAGGTTCGGGTTAGGATGCGGTGACTTGGGAGAACCTTTGAAACATCAGTATCGTCCTTACACCATGAACTTCATAAATATAAGAATCACACCTGAAACCCCATGTACCATGGCCCTAATTTCATTTCAAAATCATCCTTAATAGTTTATTTCAGCAATCAGCTCCGGCCTAAACATGTTCTAAGTAGGAGACCGACGAATATAAGTGACTGATTTGAGTGCATATTCAAAAAAAAAAAAGAAAAAAAAGAAAAAAAGAAGAAAAATAAAAAAAAAAGTAATAAGATGTTTAACTTGCTCATTTCAGTTGGTTCAGAGGTATCTGGCACTGAACTCGGTAGGGCGGATTACAGTCCGATCCCCCACAACTGTACTTGAGAAGAATAAAAGGATTTTACACAGTTCCCTGTGCCAGAAATCCGGTATGAAAAGATCAGAATCACTAACAGGTCACTCTACCATGAAGCATGTGCGGAAAACGGGCTTAATGTGATTGCGCTTGAATGAAAAGGACTCAAAAGAGATGGAAAAGGAAGGCCTAAGTATTGTGGGATATAATGGGTTGATTAGTATAGGAGCGAAGTTTATGTCCGTATTTGCGGATTAGTGTCATCACGATGCCCTTGGTTCACTCAGTTAGTACCGACCACTGCATCCAGACTCGGACTTAGAAGCCCTTTTCGCCCAAAAATCATCGATCGACACTGATTTTTATGTGAGCTTTAAATGTTTTGCTTGAGGACAAGCAAAGGTCTAAGTGTGGGAGAATTTGATGACACTAAATTATACTGTATTTTTGACTCTGATTTCACATGCATATTAGTTGCTTTTCTATTATTTTTGCTTTGTTATTGTTATGTTTCCCTTTGTTTTCAGATTTTTAATAAAATCGAGGTCCCAGACGAGAAAGGGTGCAAAAGGAGCAAGAATTCAAGTTTGGCAGCATTTTACCCTTGTCGCTTCTCTTGTCGTGGACGCCCCAGGGTAGGCGACGACGTGTCCCATGATCTCCACTGCTCAACTGCCACGTTCCCACGACCTTTGCCATTTTCTTCTTGTCGCGGGCTCGACAAGGCAAAATCAGTTTCCCGCCCATTTTCAAGCCAAGGTCACTTTTGTCTTTGCACCATGCTAACTTTGCCTATAAATACTCTCAGGACTCGAATTTTAGGATCATCCAATCTTAGTTTACTTCATCCTAGGCATAAATTTCACTCTTGTAAAGCAGTAATCTTCTCACATCGAGGAGTTATTGCACTGTGTGTGATCGAGTTTGTAATCAAGTCTTGGAGTGTCTGTAATCAAGTTGGAGCACTTTGGTAGAAGTAATCCTGCCAGCATTTTATTTTCCGTGCATTGTACCAGATTTAAAGACTTTGCTTTGGAGCAGGTTTTATTTTAATCGCATTTACTTTCATCTATTTCTTGCACTTGCTTTATTTTGTTTATTTATTGTCTTGCCTTACTTTTCAAAACTTTACTTTTCAAAAGACTTAATTCCATACATGATAAGAATTAACATGACTGTTATAACTACCATGGTTGGCTAAGTTTTAGATAGGTAAGAATGTAAAGACCATAACCACCATAATACGTCTATATGTTAACAGAAATACTTAAGGGCTGTTTTAATCTTTAACACAAGTTTTCTGTACTTAAAAGCAATGTTGGGTAAGATCGAAAGCCGTCCAACCATTTGTGAACTTGTTTAGTTCTCAACTGATCAAATACAGCGAAAGCGCTTTGCTCAGTTGAGTAGGGATTTTTAACACTTTAGAAAAGAGATTTTAAAACTATTTTCGGACGCGTTAATGGGATTAGAATCTGGTTCATTTTGAACCTCTTAGGTTTAGAGATTTCAGGTCAAAAATACTTTTCTATTTAGTTTAGAATTTGCATTTCTTAAAAGTAAGTTTTCCACGACTCTAACGCAATGCGCGCCTTTTTATAAGTGACAATAAAGGGGTTAGTTTAGAGGGTAAACTTGGTTCTGACTACACGAAAGCGACAGTTCCTGTTAAATTGAATTCTTTTATTAAAATAGAAGATATTGCCCGTAAGTAATTCTGTTGATGAATATAGAAATATTATCGGTTATGAGAATTACATTCAAGCCTATTGTTTTGTCTGAATTTTATTACCTCGTCATTTACTTTTATTTATTTTCCTCTGCATTAGTAAACCCCGAATTGAACTGCCTTAGATAAGCACTGTAACAAACGGAAATCGTTAGATCGACATTTGGTCCCTGTGGATACGATAACTTTTTATATTACTCTGACGCGATTCGTGCACTTGCGAATACAACGCATCAGTTAAGCGCACGCCGAGTAATTTGTTCGAGCAATTACCCTACGAATAAGGCCGACCATGAAATGTATGTGTTAATGCACGCGAGATAAACGATATAGGGATCGTTATCCTAAAGCGGCGCCACACGAAAAGAAAAGGTGGAAATGATCTCGTCTCGATCGAAATTCAACAAAGAAATTTCACGATCACTTCAACTTTCATCGATCAAAAAGAAAATAGATGAAGAAAAGTGGATCTAAAAATTATGATCCACACAACCAATTAAAATGAAATAAAAATGAGAAAATCAAGATAAAATAAAATAAAAAAACAAGAATTAAAGGATAATCCATGATAGAAAATTTTTTTTAAGACTTTTCTTCAAGAAACTTTTATAACAAAATTCTAAAACCATAATTTAAAAAAATAAAATCCAAATAAAAAAAAAACTTAAAAAAAATATAACCAAAATGGAATTATATTTTTTTAAGAAAAATAAAAGAAAGTGAAGGAGGTATGAATTGGAAATGTGGTGGTGGTAGTGTAAAATGAGGCGCATGGCTTTAGGCCCAATGCTACATATTTTTTGTTTAAAAAAATAAAAAAAGAAGACTACAAAAGTAAGTAAAAAAAAATCAGAAAAGAAAAAGGAAATCAAATTGTATCTTCTTCTTCATCTTCCAACGTACACTATTCACCACCACCATAGCCAACACTCAAAACTCCACTAAATCGGAAGCGGCGGGACACAAAATTGTGACGGAATTGATCGGAAACGAAAGCTCTACGCAATGGTATAATCGGTTTCAAGAATCGTTACCGACGGATACGACTCGAAATTACCAAAAAAGCTTCAATCTACCTTCAAAGTGGTGAGTAAGTAGCAAATGATCTTCCTCCTTCTTCTTCGACTGATTATGGCTTGAATTTGTTGTCGATTGTGTTGAAATGTGAAATGGAATTGTTGCGGATTTGTTGATATTGATGGTGTATGTGCGCTGTGGTTGTTGATGTTTGTGTTGAAATGTGGTTGTTGAATGAATTGGTTTATTGAATGAAATTGGTGAAGGAAAATTGAAGAAGTGATAGATTGGAATTGAAGAAAACTAATTGAAGCTTGGTTTATTGGAGATTATGAAAAATTGTTGAAGGAAGGTTGATGAATTTGGAAGGTGAAGGTTGAGTATGGATTTTGGCAGAATTTTTGGGGCTGTTCAAGCTTGGATTATTGAGTGAATGAAGGTGGTATTTATTGAAAAGATGGAAGTGAGGTTTGTGATTTGAACTTGAATTTTGTTGCCGTTTTCAATTTATTTTTCTGCGTTTTGGACTCGGCTTGCTTGCTTCTTCGCGCGATGCCGTTTGTGTGCTGTTCTGTGCATTTTGCTCTCTCCCTGATGCCGTTTTATTTTCACTTGCGGGAGTGTTTTCTCATGCTGTCGTTTTGGAGTATCTTCAGTGCGTTTCAATTTAGCATCCTTTTGTGCGATGCGTATCAGCTCACGTCACTTTGTAATCACGCTGAAAGTCTCTTTTGCTTATTTTCCTTGCTGTTTTGGACTCGGCTTGCTCACGTGTTGTGTGGCTTGTAGTTTCACTTGGATTTCTAGCTGCAGTATGTGAAGATGGCTGGGACGGCGTGAGCTTTTGAACCAGCTTTTTTTGAAGTATCTCTCAATGTAAGCTTCATATGGTAGTTGCTGATGTAGCAATTGGCAGTTTGGTTTATTTCATCATGGGCTTTTGTTTGTGAAAGAAAAGAGAAAAAAAAAGGAAGTGGGCTTGCCTTAAGTCTGGTTCTTCTTTGGCCCAAATATCTAGCAAAATATGATTAAGAATGGTTTTAAAAATTTAGAATAAAAAAGGATAGTTTTGAATAAGATGGATAATGGAATTTGGATTTGAAAAATTGGATGTTGGAGAGAAAGTGGGTCATGGATTTTTAAATGGACATTTGGTTTAGAAAGAATGGACAAAAATGTGGATATAATGGATATTTGAAAAAAAATGGGTTTTAGAAATATGGGTAATGGAGAGTGACATGGGTATTTGGATATGAAATATGGATAAAAAAAATGGATAATCGCAAAATGGAAATGGATAACAAATCTTTACTTTTAACCCACGACCAAATCTTGACTTTTTCTACAAGCCTTTGATAAAAAGGTGCCACACAACAAACCACAACTGAAACAACGGCCATCTGAATCTGTCTGAACCCAAAACTCATATGAACCACTGCCTGATAAATTGAAGAATCTCAACACAAGACATCTTGCTTTTGAACAAACACCTGTGACTTGAAATCACTTCATTGTCTTTGACAAACCTGCACAACACACAGAAAGAGAAACTGCAACAATTTTTGGTATTTTGGTCAGAGGTTAGATGAACATATAATAAAGCAAATAAGAAGTATACAGATGCTCAGGAGAAACAAAGTTTGTGATCTTGTTTGTGGTATAAGATGCAAAATGAGGTGAGTGAAATCTTAGGGGTAAAAATTAGGGTCTTACAGCTGCCCCTATTTAAGTTTCTTCAATCAAGAGATATGAAAGTTGAAAACTTCATCTCGACAAGATTGAAGATACTTAAATACAGAAAGCCAAATTTTTAGCCATAAGATGTCACAAGTTGATATGAATGCAAAGAATGAAACAGACCGCGGGGAAGCTTGAAACAAAGGGTATAAGGTAGATTGAAGGAGATGACGCGTAAAGACACGTCGGGGAACACAAGCTATTTCTGGAGATCTGTCAAGGTGACAAGGAGTATCCATCAATAGTTGGAAAGAGAGGGAAAAGACCATGGGAAGACAAGTAGTGACATCCAAGAATAGCATTGGATGGAAACTACAAACGAGACAAAAGGTATGTCAAAAGATGTCCAAGAATGGCATTGGACAACAACAAGGAAGTTTCTGGTAAAAACAGCAGCATCATCCAGCAATAGTATTGGATGGAGGTGAAAAACGCTCTATTAGGGAAGATATCCAAGAATGGCATTGGATAAAGGCACTGCAACATTCAAGAATGGCATTGAATGAGGCAACAACAAGCATCAGAGACATCCAAGAATAGCATTAGATTCAGCTGAGGAAAAGATATCCAAGAATGGCATTGGACTTAGCTGGGGAAAAGGTGTCCAAGAATGGCATTGGACTCTGTTGAGGAAATCATATCCAAGAATGGCATTGGACAGAAGAAATCACAACATCCAAGAATGGCATTGAATGTAGTGAGAAAAGTTCTAGAAAATATATCAGAATTATCCAAGAATGGCATTGGATAAAAGGTTCACAATATCCAAGCATGGCATTGAATAAAGTGAGCAAGGACCTTCAGGAATGGCACTGAAAGGTAAAGATAAACTCATTAAGGAATGGCACTGAATGAACAGATACAACTTTTAGGAATGGCACTGAAAGGTACAGATAAACTCATTCAGGAATGACACTGAATGAACAGATACAACTTTCAGGAATGGCATTGAAAGGTAACGGTAAATCACTTCATTCAAGAATGGAATTGAATGACAGTGAAAAAGAAATCCAGGAATAGCACTGAATGCAAAGGAGAAAACTCATCCAGGAATGGCACTGAATGAACAGGTAAAACTTTCAGGAATGCCACTGAAAGTAAAGGTAAAAACTCATCCAGGAATGGCACTGAATGAACAGGTAAAACTTTCAGGAATGGCACTGAAAGTAAAGGTAAAAACTCATCCAGGAATGGAACTGAATGAACAGGTAAAACTTTTAGGAATGGCATTGAAAGATAAAGGTGAATCACTACATTCAAGAATGGCATTGAATGACACTGAAAAATACATCCAGGAATAGCACTGAATGCAAAGGAGAAAACTCATTCAGGAATGGCACTGAATAAACAGGTAAAACTTTCAGGAATGGCACTGAAAGATATCCAAGCAGATCTGTTGGGGATTATAGAGGAGAGAAAAGACTTCCAGGAATAGCACTGGGAGAAACAAGGGGAACAAGGTATCCAGGAATGGCACTGGAGATCAAAAGAGACAGACATCCAGGAATGGCACTGGAGTGAAAGAATACAAAGATCCAGGAAAACAAGACATCCAGGAATAGCACTGGGTGAAAAGACAGGTAAACGACAACATTCAGGAATGGCACTGAATGAAAAGGCAGGTAAAAGTTTTGGTAGGTGCCAAGTAAGTTGGACTTTAGTCACAAGGTAAGATGCTGAAAGCAACAGGACCACGGAAAAATGCATATGAGCACGAAACACACTTCGAGCTATGAAAATGTTTCTATGCAATGATATGTAAATGATTTATGTATGCGATGCAGATGATAGAGACAACTGAGATAAACTCTTTTGTGAGGGTAGAAAGGAACTCTGATTCCTCAACACAGGGAACACTGGCCACTCTGCTTGGATAGAAGATGTTGAGCACATCTCTGTCACACTTATGAATTGTATCGGGCTGATGGTCTTTTGAGGAAAGACATCTTGAGGATTCTTGAAGAAGATTGCCCCAGATTGATTAACTGATGAAAATAGACTGATCATAGCTTCAGTTTGATTAGTGCAGGGGAAAAATGAACTGATCATGGCTTCAATTCTTGAAATGATTGTTGAGGATAAACTGATCATGGCTTCAGTTGTTGGGGATGAATGAACTGATCATGGCTTCAGTTCTTGAGATGATTGTTGAGAAGGCTAAACTCAGTATGAATCTTGAAAGAGATCTTCTGGTTAACCAAATCTTGAGCATAACTTGTACTGAGCAACAAATCTTGAATTGATTCACAACAGACTCTGAAAGTAATGTGCCCCTGATAGGATCACTGACCAAGTTTCTCAACTGTTTGAAAATTCCTTAATGAGGAAAGCTTTCCTGCAAATAGAATTATTCAAACAGACATGGTAATTTTAATGCAAAGCTCATGCAATTTTGAAATCAAAAATCATTTTTGGAATGATATTATTGATGTAAAGCAAATTAATCACTTGTCAAAACACGGAGGTTTAGACATGCAAAGTGAGAGAGAAAGCAAAGGTAACGCAACAAAGCAAATGATTGGCAACAAACATAGGAGTTAGATTACGCAACCTTGCTGTAGTATGCTTTCAAAAGAAACCTGGCTTCAATTAGATCTTTTGAATGTTGTAACGTGGTCTGGTTCACGGTTTTTGAAACAAAGGATATAGGCTCAAAGTTTATTTGTACCCAACCCATTCTTCGTGATGACCTCTAGTCCTATGCTCAGTTAATTCAAACTATGCATTCAGGTTCCAGGAGATTTTGGAATTGCAACACTGTTATGATGATGGTTCAAGGGCCAAGGTATTTTTGAGATGACAGTCACTCTTTTTTACAACATTTTGTTGTTTTTGATGAGGACCTCAGTCAAGTTGTTTTGTCTTTGAGGATTTTGGTAACCTCTTGATTTTTCTTTTGTTATCCCTAACTTTTGCCTGAACTGGGTCATTTGGGTTTACAGTCAGCGGGATGCCCCAATTTTTGCCTAAGTCTCCTTCATAGGTTTTGACTTAGCGGGCTTTTCTTTTGATTTTTTTCCATCATTTTTTTAAAGGTAGGGACAGCCTGGCTTAATGATTACGGTGAACCATCATTGGCTTTTGACTTGAAAGACATCTTCGACACTTCTTTGATGTGTGCGATGGAAAGTTTGTTATTGCAATGATTCTCTTGTGTTTAAATACACATTCAAATTAACTGAGAACTACCCATCCCTAGGTTAAAATTGCGGGTTTTTTCGTACAGAAATAAACTCCAACTTCTAGGCTCGAAGGGGTTGACAAGGGATTAATTTCCTTATTTCTCCAGTGTTTGGGAGTTGAAACAATGCCTGTACATCCTCAGCCAAGTTTTAAATTGAAAGCATACAATCCAGTAATTTTAGGTATTTCGCTTTCATCATCCTCCCTCCAATCTTTGCATAAACAAAAGCTTGATAAAGAAATTGAACAGGAGATATATTTTTTTGTGAAAATGAAAGCATAAAGATGCACACAGTGGATATAAATGAATTTGAATCAAACATTGCATTGCTCATTTCATTGATAATAATGGAGCATAAAAGTAAAAGAGATAGGGTGCGAGAAGTAATTGTAAAGAAGTTAGTACAATAGTAATGTTAGTAAGTTAGTGATTAGTAGTTAAAGTTAGTGATCAATTATAATTGAATAATTGCACTTAGGTCAAGATTAATGAAAACTCATTAGAGGATTGATAAGACCAAAGCCTCCTAACAACAAGTTTCATAAGTTTTGAACCAAAAGACAAATAATCAACTATTTTTGATAGTTTTCCGAGGCGGGACAAATTTTGGTCTATGTTAAGCGCACGCCGAGTAATTTGTTCGAGCAATTACCCTACGAATGAGGCCGACCATGAAATGTATGTGTTAATGCACGCGAGATAAACGATATAGGGATCGTTATCCTAAAGCGGTGCCACACGAAAATAAAAGGTGGAAATGATCTCGTCTCGATCGAAATTCAACAAAGAAATTTCACGATCACTTCGACTTTCATCGATCAAAAAGAAAATAGATGAAGAAAAGTGGATCTAAAAATTATGATCCACACAACCAATTAAAATGAAATAAAAATGAGAAAATCAAGATAAAATTAAAAAAACAAGATTTAAAGGATAATCCAAGATAGAAAAATTTTTTTAAGACTTTTCTTCAAGAAACTTTTATAACAAAATTCTAAAACCAGAATTTTAAAAAATAAAATCCAAATAAAAAAAAAACTTAAAAAAATAGAACCAAAATGGAATTATATTTTTTTAAGAAAAATAAAAGAAAGTGAAGGAGGTATGAATTGGAAATGTGGTGGTGGTAGTGTAAAATGAGGCGCATGGCTTTAGGCCCAATACTACATATTTTTTGTTTAAAAAAATAAAAAAAGAAGACTACAAAAGTAAGTAAAAAAAATCAGAAAAGAAAAAGGAAATCAAATTGTATCTTCTTCTTCACCTTCCAACGTACTCCCTCCGTCCCAAAATATAAGAGAAAAAATCAAAATCACACTTATTAAGAAAAGTTAAATCATAATAATTTGACTAAGATTTTGTTGAAATAAATTGTTTTGAAAGATGTAAAAACAATTCTGATTGGTTGTTGGTTATAGAAAAGATGAGAGAGAAATCAAATT
This sequence comes from Lathyrus tuberosus, assembly GCA_022829125.1. NCBI lineage: Eukaryota > Viridiplantae > Streptophyta > Magnoliopsida > Fabales > Fabaceae > Lathyrus > Lathyrus tuberosus. The sequence continues at coordinate 662,999 of JALAZF010000532.1, read as the reverse complement.
AAATGCAATTTGCATTTAATTTTACCTTGAAAAAGATGAAAGTTGATTTTTTTCTCTTATATTTTGGGACAAGAAAAATGCATTTTTTTCTCATATATTTTGGGACGGAGGGAGTACACTATTCACCACCACCATAGCCAACACTCAAAACTCCACTAAATCGGAAGCGGCGGGACACAAAATTGTGACGGAATTGATCAGAAACGAAAGCTCTACGCAATGGTATAATCGGTTTCAAGAATCATTACCGACGGATACGACTCGAAATTACCGAAAAAGCTTCAATCTACCTTCAAAGTGGTGAGTAAGTAGCAAATGATCTTCCTCCTTCTTCTTCCACTGATTATGGCTTGAATTTGTTGTCGATTGTGTTGAAATGTGAAATGGAATTGTTGCGGATTTGTTGATATTGATGGTGTATGTGCGCTGTGGTTGTTGATGTTTGTGTTGAAATGTGGTTGTTGAATGAATTGGTTTATTGAATGAAATTGGTGAAGGAAAATTGAAGAAGTGATAGATTGGAATTGAAGAAAACTAATTGAAGCTTGGTTTATTGGAGATTATGAAAAATTGTTGAAGGAAGGTTGATGAATTTGGAAGGTGAAGGTTGAGTATGGATTTTGGCAGAATTTTTGGGGCTGTCCAAGCTTGGATTATTGAGTGAATGAAGGTGGTATTTATAGAAAAGTTGGAAGTAAGGTTTGTGATTTGAACTTGAATTTTGTTGCCGTTTTCAATTTATTTTTCTGCGTTTTGGACTCGGCTTGCTTGCTTCTTCGCGCGATGCCGTTTGTGTGCTGTTCTGTGCGTTTTGCTCTCTCCCTGATGCCGTTTTATTTTCACTTGTGGGAGTGTTTTCTCATGATGTCGTTTTGGAGTATCTTCAGTGCGTTTCAATTTAGCATCATTTTGTGCGATGCGTATCAGCTCACGTCACTTTGCAATCACGCTGAAAGTCTCTTTTGCTTATTTTCCTTGCCGTTTTGGACTCGGCTTGCTCACGTGTTGTGTGGCTTGTAGTTTCGCTTGAATTTCTAGCTGCAGTATGTGGAGATGGCTGGGACGACGTGAGCTTTTGAACCAGCTTTTTTTGAAGTGTCTCTCAATGTAAGCTTCATGTGGTAGTCGCTGATGTAGCAATTGGCAGTTTGGTTTATTTCATCATGGGCTTTTGTTTGTGAAAGAAAAGAGAAAAAAAAGGAAGTGGGCTTGCCTTAAGTCTGGTTCTTCTTTGGCCCAAATATCTAGCAAAATATGATTAAGAATGGTTTTAAAAATTTAGAATAAAAAAGGATAGTTTTGAATAAGATGGATAATGGAATTTGGATTTGAAAAATTGGATGTTGGAGAGAAAGTGGGTCATGAATTTTTAAATGGACATTTGGTTTAGAAAGAATGGACAAAAATGTGGATATAATGGATATTTGAAAAAAAATGGGTTTTAGAAATATGGGTAATGGAGAGTGACATGGGTATTTGGATATGAAATATGGATAAAAAAATGGATAATCGCAAAATGGAAATGGATAACAAATCTTTACTTTTAACCCACGACCAAATCTTGACTTTTTCTACAAGCCTTTGATAAAAAGGTGCCACACAACAAACCACAACTGAAACAACGGCCATCTGAATCTGTCTGAACCCAAAACTCATATGAACCACTGCCTGATAAATTGAAGAATCTCAGCACAAGACATCTTGCTTTTGAACAAACACCTGTGACTTGAAATCACTTCATTGTCTTTGACAAACCTGCACAACACAGAAAGAGAAACTGCAATAATTTTTGGTATTTTGGTCAGAGGTTAGATGAACAAATAATAAAGCAAATAAGAAGTATACAGATGCTCAGGAGAAACAAAGTTTGTGATCTTGTTTGTGGTATAAGATGCAAAATGAGGTGAGTGAAATCTTAGGGGTAAAAATTAGGGTCTTACAATGTGTGATAAATTATGTAGTGGAAATGAAGGAAAGTAATGTTTTGTGAAATGTTGGAATTGACATCTTTTGGATCATAAGTCCGATTGCGGCGTAGGGATAGCCGTTAGAAAGCCGTGGAAATATCCTATGGGATAAGAGTGAGAATATTGATTTTTGATACCCGATTAAATGAATCGGAGGAAACCCGAAAATGATGTTTTATGTGATTGAATCATTATGTGTGATTCTATTATACAAATATAATATGCTTTCGTATAACTTGTGATTGAATTATTATATGTGATTCAAATGTGCAATTGTATTATGCTTTGCCTAATATTGATGTTAAACCTGATTGAAAATAAATGCATGTTAAAATATGAAAGAGAAAGAGTGAGGAAACTTTACCCCACAACAACATGATAGTGGAACCTAGTAATGAACTAGGAAATTGTTAAATAACTTAATGACAACGCTCGTGCAAGAGAGGCCGAGGCGTTTGTATGACGACGCTCGTGCAAGAGAGGCCGAGGCATGCGTCTATTACCGAATGGTATAGAATGAGTGAAACACTAGTATGGAACACGTGTATTTTTTATGTTTTATTGAGAAAGGCATGAGAGGCCTAAAGGCTAACATGGCCTTGTGATTGTCGAATACAATCACGTTGTGTATTTGATTACGTAATCGTAACCATTTCTTTTGATTTGCCCTTGAGAGGCCTTCATGAGTCTCGAGCTCCTCTGAAGTGCAGGCATTAATACTTGGCAGGTTTGATTCCCAATGTTATAATACGATGGAACCTATGGGTAGAGACTTGTGATGGCATTAGAGGCCATGTGAAGTGACGAATTAAGGAGATAATGCATCCCTTAATTCCGAATCCATTCGTATGCCAAGTATCTACAAGGATCCAGGACTCGGTTCGACTTCTAGATGTAGAAGCGGACGAGAAAGAGGGATGCCTTGGTACGGTTATCGATTAGTGATAAACTTTTGAGTTAATGGACTCAATAACGTGTTTCCATATAGTGTGAGTTTGTGAGATTGTGAACTCAAAGTCTTTTCCCTTTCCCTTGACTTGAGTTAGGATTGATAGAATCTTGTAAAGCCGAGAGGACCTATAAGATAGGGAACTCACTGAGATTTGATGTATCTCACCCCACTATAGTTGTTATTTTTTAGGTGTGGTTTGCAGGTTTGATTTACAAGTAGAAGCTATGCTTGGATGTTTCAAGAGAAGCTTAGTTGAGCTTATTTCCGCTGTGTAATCTTTTGTTGTATACAATTGAGGATATTGTATATTATTGTTAGATTTTATTTTTGGCTAGATTCCATGACTTGTGCCATAGTTTGTATTATGTTTTAAATGGACAAGTATGTAAATTACGCCATTAGGCACTTATAATGGTGTCAGTACCAAATAAAATGCGTGTATTGTATTATTCTAGATATATATTATATAGGGTGTTACAGGTTAGATCCGGTAAAGGCTCATGAATGGATATTCGGCATAGACGGATTTTCTTGATAGTTCAGTGCAGTGAGGAAAATAAAGTGGTCTTCGCTTCTCACTTGTTAAAGGGTCCTGCCATGAGGTGGTGGGAGAGCACTTCAGCCTTAATGAAAATTCAAAAGGTACCGAAGGTATGGGAGCAGTTTAAGATAAATTTTATGGAGAAGTATTTCCCAAGTTCCTTAAGGTCTCAGAAGGAATTCGAGTTTCAACAGTTAAGACAAGGCAACTTGACCGTGGCTTCTTATGCAGAAAAGTTCGAGGTTATGGATGCTTATTCTAGGCAAGCCATGTATGCTCCTGACGAGAGATGGAAGATCGATCAATTTCTGTTTGGTTTGAGGGCTGAAATTTCACATAGCGTGTCTCAGGGGGAATTCACTAACTATGCTGAATTGTTAAGGCAGTGTTATGTGGTGGAGCATAGCTGAAAGAATTTGCAAGTAGAAAGAGAATTGAGTATGCCGAATCAAGGTGATCGTGGAAGATCGAATCAATAAATTAGACCGAGAGAACAAACTTTTAAGGGAAAGTAGGTTCAGAGTTCTAAGACTAGTGCACCTCCTGTGTGCCGTACTTGTGGAAAGATGCATTTCGGTAGATGTCGCTTCGAAGGAGTGGAGTGTCATCGGTGTCATAAAGTGGGCCATTGGGCGAGAGATTGTCCTCAGGGTAGGAATCAGGCACAAGGGAGGAATACCGGCCGAGTATATACCTCGGATGCGAGGAAACCAAAGGGTGACAACTCTTTGATTGCTGGTACGTGTTTTGTGAATAGAAATCCTTGCTTTGTTTTATTTGATTGTGGAGCCACACACTCTATTGTATCGATGCAATATGTAAAGCGGCTTGGGTTGCAAGCGGTTCCGTTGTCTCCACCCATGGGGGTTACTACTGCCATGGATGAGATGGTGGAAACGCCTTTAATGTGTGAAAATTGTGTTTTATCTGTGGATGGAAGAGTTGTCCAAATTGATCTGATTTGTTTACCGCTTAAGAAAATGGATGTGCTTTTGGGAATGGATTGACTTTCAGCTAATTCGGTATTTATCGGGTGTGAAGAAAAGCTAATCATTATTCCATCCGATGAGGCTACTCCAAGGGATGTGTTAACTACTATTTTGGAAGGTACGGTTAGAATGATTAATTTCTTGTTTGAAAAGGAAAAGTCGGTTCTTTTGGTTCTTACTAAGGAGGAGAGTAACAACCTTCAGGTGTTGAGTATTCCGGTAGTCTGTGAATTTCCCCAAGTTTTCCCCGAGGATATCACTTCTCTTCCTCCGAAGAGGGAAGTGGAATTCTCTATTGACCTGATACCGGGAACGACCCCAATATCCGTTTCTCTGTATTGGATGGCACCACTTGAATTAAGAGAATTAAAGAATCAATTGGAAGAATTGATGGCTAAGCATTTTGTTCGACCAAGTGTTTCGCCCAGGGGAGCTCCAGTGTTATTGGTAAAGAAAAAGGATGGTGGAATGCGGTTGTGTATCGATTACCGTCAGTTGAATAAGGTCACCATCAAGAATAAATACCCATTACCAAGGATAGACGATCTGTTAGATCAATTGAAAGGAGCCTGTGTGTTCTCGAAGATTGATTTACGGTCGGGTTATCATCAGATTCGTGTGAAGAGTTCAGATGTACCGAAGACTGTGTTTAGAACCTGTTATGGTCATTATGAATTTTTGGTGATGCCTTTCGGTGTGACGAATGCTCCGGAAGTTTTCATGGATTATATGAATCGGATATTTCAACCTTATTTGGACCAATTTGTGGTGATTTTTATTGCTGACATTCTTGTCTATTCTCGTGATCCTCAAGAGCACGGGGAACACCTAAGAATCGTTTTATCCATCTTACAAGAGAGGAAACTTTTTGCTAAGTTAGGTAAGTGTGAGTTTTGGATGTCGGAGGTTAACTTTCTTGGTCATGTCATATCTCAGGGAGGTGTAGCGGTTGATCCATCAAAAGTTGAAGCAGTGATTAATTGGGAGAGACCGAAGAATGTTTCTGAAGTTAGAAGTTTCTTAGGATTGGCAGGGTATTACAGAAGGTTTATCAAAGGCTTTTCTCAACTGGCTTTACCAATGACGAAACTTACTCGAAAGGATTGTTTGTACGAGTGGGATTCGGCTTGTGAAAGAAGTTTTATGAGTTTGAAGGAAAGATTGACGACTGCTCCTGTTTTGGTTATTCCTGATCCTAACAAGTCGTATGAGGTATATTGTGATGCATCGAAGAAGGGATTAGGAGGTGTGTTAATGCAAGATGGACATGTGGTGGCTTATGCTTCTCGACAGTTGAAGGTCCATGAAGAGAATTATCCAACGCATGATTTAGAATTGGCGGCAGTTGTATTTACTTTGAAAGTGTGGCGTCACTATTTGTATGGTGTACATTTTGAGATGTTTAGCGACCACAAGAGCTTAAAGTACCTCTTTGATCAGAAAGAGTTGAACATGCGTCAAAGGAGGTGGATGGAGTATTTGAAGTATTATGACTTGGAGCTAAAATACCATCTGGGTAAAGCAAATAAAGTGGCGGATGCATTTAGCAGGAAGGAGTTGTATAATGCCGAGTTGATGATGCTAGAGTATACTTTATTGGAAAAATTTCGAGATCTAAATCTTCAATTTGTTTGGACTCCTAATGGTGTGATTATGGGAAATTTGAATATCAATTCTACTCTTAGGGAAGAAATCCAACAAGGACAAGGGTTAGATGAGAATTTACCAGAAGTGTTAGTGCAACCGGGTTTTGTGTGAGCTACCGACGGAATTATTTTGTTTAACCAAAAGATTTGTGTTCCGGATAACACGGAGTTAAAAAGGAGGATTTTGGAAGAAGCGCATAAGGGTTCTTTTACTATACATCCGGGGTCTTCAAAGATGTATCAAGATTTAAAGAGGGACTATTGGTGGTCCGGGATGAAAAAGGATATTGCGGTGTATGTGTCGGAATGTGCAGTGTGCCAACAAGTGAAGATCGAACACCAAAGAATGGGTGGCTTGTTGCAACCTTTAGAAATTCCGGTATGGAAATGGGATAGTATTTCTATAGACTTCGCTGTTGGACTACCCCGTACTCAGATGGTTATGATTCGATTTGGGTAATTGTGGATCAGTTAACGAAATCTGCGCATTTCTTAGCTGTGAAGACTACCTACAAGGCGAGTCATCTCGCAAGGTTGTTCATTTCAGAGATAGTGAGATTGCATGGTATTCCCACTAGTATCGTTTCGGATAGAGATCCCAAGTTTACTTCAAGATTTTGGAGAGCTTTTCAACAAGCTATGGGAACGAAGTTGTGTTTGAGTACGTCGAATCATCCGCAAATGAATGGTTAGACGGAACGGATAATACAAACAATGGAAGATATGTTGAGAGCTTGTGTACTTGAAAGTGGAGGAAATTGGATAGAACTTTTGCCATTGATTTAATTCTCTTATAATAACAGTTATCATGCAAGTGTTGGTATGGCACCTTATGAGGCATTGTATGGAAGGAAGTGTAGGACACCATTGTGCTGGGCAGAAGTTGGTGAAGATAGAATGTTGGGACCCAAGATTATTCACGAAACTACGGAGAAGATTAGGATGATCCGTGATAAGGTCAAACAAGCACAAGATCGTCAGAAGAGTTATGCGGATAACAGTAGAAGACCTTTAGAATTTGAAGAAGGCGATCACGTGTTTTTGAACGTTACTCCGAGATTGCGGTTGAAAGGACCATTTCGGTCACGGAAGTTAAGTCCGAGGTACGTGGGACCGTATCAAATATTAGAAAGAATTGGTGAAGTAGCTTACAGATTGGCCTTACCGCCTTCTCTGTCAGAGATGCACGACGTTTTTCATGTATCTCAGCTTCGGAAGTTTGTCCCAGATCCTTTTCAGCCAATTTTACCTGATACGATCGAGATAGAAGCAGATTTGACGTTTGACCCGAAACCGAGTTGTATCATAGGAAGAGAAACTAAGGTGTTAAGGAATAAAGAGATTCCTGTTGTTAAGGTCCAGTGGGATGAGACGCATCCGGGCGATGCAACTTGGGAATTGGAATCGGAGATGCGAGAAGTGTATCCTCATCTTTTCAGGTAATTGTTTTAAATTCGTGGGTGAATTTCTATTTAAGGGGGGGAGGATGTAATACCCCGTAAATTATTTTACTCTGGATAATATTATTATGATCAACTAGGTTCCGGTTTACTCTGAGAATTATTTGGAGGAAATAATTGGAGTAAACTGATGAGCTCAGAGCAGATCAAGTTAATATTATCTGACTCTGAGGTTTTAACTTTTGGCGTTTGGGAGACTTTTTGGATAATTAGTAGTGTTACTATTTAATGATATTTGTTATATCATTTCCTTTCCACCCTTTTTCCACAATGGAAGCAAAGGAAGAAAAAGATAGAAAGAAGAGGAAATGAGGGAAAAGGAGGAGAAAATTTCCAAAGAGCTCAAGATCAAGAATCATCATCCACTCTTCACCAAATCATCTCATCTTCTTCATCATCATCCTCTATTCAAAATGGGTTCAAGATAGATGCCCTAGTTGTAGAAATTCATGAATTTTAGAGTTAGGTTGAGATTGTGAGAAAACGTTTAATCTTGCTAAAATCATGACTCTAACAGATGAAATGCAATATAAATGTTGTTTAATGCTTGTTGTTATGATTATACTGTGTTTTGATTGTTATGTTAAGGGTTGGATGTGTTTTGGATGGTAAAATTATTGATTTTGGATGAGCAACAGCGCTGTTGGGAAGTTTGGGTTTTCCGGGGTTCGCCTAGCGAACTTGGGGTGAGTCACAGCGAACAAACTTTCGAGGGTTCGCCTAGCAAACCCGGAATCGATGGTCAGCGAATGTTCGCCAACGACGTTCGCCTAGCGAACTTTGTGCCTTTTCAGTTCTGGTTTCTTCTGCCTTGTTTCATCCAGAGGTTCGCGAAGTAAAGGGAAAGGTGAATGTTTGCCAAGGTGTTCGCGAAGCGAACTTTGGGTCTGTTCCGTTCTGTTTGTTGATTCGCCTGGAGCTTCTCCTAGCGAAGGCGGAAGCGAACGCTCGCTGGGAGGTTCGCCTAGCGAACATGAAAGTTTGTGCAGTTTTGTTTCCTTCATAACTTGTGATCCGTAACTCAGATCGGGACGTTCTTGGAAATTAGGGGTATGATGTAGGACAAATTATTTAGAGGCAAGTGAATGAAAGTAATGATATGTGATATGTTGTTTATGTGATTGTAGTATGCAATTGACTTATGTTTTACCTATTTCCTTTTTGTTGTTAAGCATGTTTGAGAATGTATGCATGTTAAAATGTGAAATAGGTAGAGTGAGGAATATTACCATTGAATTATGTTAGAACCCAGTAACGGCTAGGAAATTGTGGAATAACATAACAACGACGCTCGTGCAAGAGAGGCCGAGGCATGCGTCTATTACCGAATGGTTGTATGTGAACTCACGAAATCGTGGCCACTATTCTATTATGTGCCATTTCATGAGTAACGAGCTCCTCTGTAATGAATGCACAATTTCTTGGTAGGTTTGATTCCCAATGTTATAGTAAGAATGGAGCCTATGGGTAAAGAGACTTGTGATGGTGTACGGGCCGTGTGAAGTGACGATTTAAGGCGATAATATGTCCCTTATTTCCGAATCCATTTCGTATGCCAAGAAATCTACGAGGGTCCATGACTCGTTCCTACTTCTAGACGTCGAAGATGGCGGGAGAAAGGGGATGCCTTGACAGGGTTAACGATAGTGATACACTTCCGGGTTAAGGAACTCAATAGCGTGGATACATATAGTGTGTGTGAGTACTCAAAGTCACTTCCCTTCCCTTTGACTTGAGTTAGGTATGTTAGAACCTTGTAAAGCCGAGAGGACTATAAGATAGCGAACTCACTGAGATTTTATGTATCTCACCCCACGTTGTTGTTTACATCACAGGTACTACAGGTTCGGCGAAGGGTAAGGACAAAGGGGTTTGACTTTTCCTTACGGATCGTAGCTTTTGGCATGGCTTCCGCTATGGCGTTTATTTTGAGATCATTGTATTGATCTAGTTCTTAGTGTATTTTGGGACATCTTGTATATGTTATGCCGTAGACTTTAGAACTTTGTATTTAGGGCATTTAATGTATACAATGTGTTACCTAGGAACTTATGGTATTTCAGTACCAAATACTTGGATTCATGTATAATATATATGCTTTGATGTATGTTGTTATATATGGGTGTTACAACGCTCGTGCATTCATTGACGAGTTCTGGCCTAGAGTAGATAACTGAATGACAACGCTCGTACAGAAGAGGTCGAGGCGTGTGTCCATTTCTGAATGATATAGAAAAGAGTGAAACACTAGTATGGAACACATGTGATTGTTATGTTTTATTGTAAAAGACAAGATAGGCCTAAAGGCTAGTGTGGCCTAGAATTGTTGTATACAATGATGGTTGTATGTGAAATCACGTAATCGTAACCATTTTCTTTTGATTGCCCTTGAGAGGCCTTCATGAGTCTCGAGCTCCTCTGAAGTGCAGACATGATTACTTGGCAGGTTTGATTCCCGTGTGTAGTACGAATGGAGCCTACGGGTAAAGAGACTTGTGACGGTGTTTGGGCCGTGTGAAGTGACGATTTAAGGTGATAATATGTCCCGTATTTCCGAATCTATTTCGTATGCCAAGTAACTACGAGGATCCATGACTCGGGTCGACTTCTAGACGTAGCAACGGACGGGAAAAGGGGATGCCTTGGTACGGTTATCGATTAGTGTTACTTTTGAGTTAACGGACTCGTAACGTGTTTCCATATAGTGTAAGATTGTGAGATTGTGAACTCAAGGTCATTTCCCTTCCCCTTTGACTTGAGTTAGGATTGATAGGACCCTGTAAAGCCGAGGGAATCTATAAGATAGGGAACTCGCTGAGATTTGATGTATCTCACCCCACTATTGTTGATTATTTTCAGGAGGTATTTGCAGGTTTGATTTTACAAGTGGAGCTATGCTTAGATGTTTCAAGAGAAACTTAGTTTTTTTATTTCCGCTGTGTATCATTCTTGTACAATGAGGAATATTGTACCCTATTCTTAAATTTTTATTATTTTGGATAGTTCCATGTCTTGTGCCATATATTGTATTTATGTTTTATGAAATGGACAAGTATGTGAATTATGCCAATAGGCACTTATGATGGTGTTAGTACCAAATAAAACACCTGTATGATATTATTCTAGATAAATAGTATACAGGGCCTTACAATTGTTTTATTGTTGCTTTAAAGTTATGCAGATGTGGCATTTTTACCTATCAACTTCATCTTCTATTCTTGAGCCAGAATTCTGCCTTCATAATAACATCTTTACATAAAATTTTAACATTCTTACTATTCTAAGAGAATTATGAATTTTAACATTTAACGTGCTTAAAATATAGAACAAATTTACCTAAAGGCTAATAGAAAAGGAATATCGATCTCACACTCTAGCAGGGAAAATAAGAATGGGTCCCATATACATTAATATATTGAGTATTTTAATTAAATATTTAACATTATATTTATTAGTTTACAATAAAAAAATATTATAATTAAAAATATTTAAAACTATTCAACATTTTAAACATGTTAAATGATTAATTAATATTGTCATTATTGTAAGAGTCAAAAGAGTGTTATTATAGGTGTAAGATATTAATTTTAAATAATTCTGAATGACCTTAAACATATATATATATATATATATATATATATATATATATATATATATATTAATAAAAGTATTTTAAAAAGTAATAACAATAACGTAAGATATTAATTCATTTCATTTATTTAACTTTTTTGAGTACTTTTTTTTAATAAAACTTTTTCAAGTACTTTTTACCTTCCATATGTTTCATTTAACTTGAATATATAATGATCATGTAAGTCATAAATCTCTCAAGATAAAAATATAAGGTGAAGTCTTAGACAATGGCTATGGTTTTCATCAATCGATCTTACATTTGCTTGATTTTGTTTGTTGGCTTGATTTTGCTGCCAGGTAATGAATAAAATTTGTTTTATTTTTATACATCAAATATAATAACCCAAATCATATATTCATTAAACAAAAATATCTAATTCAAATTTAATTAGCCCTGCTTTTGGTTGTAGAAATATCATGCAGTGAGAAAATTTTGGCGAGAATTCCAGTGCAAAATCCTTTGGGAAAACATTGTCTAGATGGTACGTGCGAATCTAATGAGAAATGTCGAGAAAAATGTGAAGAAGAAAACTATAAAAAAGGTGGTGCATGTGAGGGATTGGTTCACCACAAATGTTGTTGTAATGAATGAGGAGTTGTTATACCCTTAAATAAAACAAAATAAATATAATGTATGCCTTTATTTAATTTTTAATTTATAGTTTGTACTAATATAAATTATCCAAAGTTAAATAATTTGTTAAACATGATTATTAAAAGTAAATTAAAATTTAAAAATATATACCTGTCACCTATTTCCAACAATGGATGAACGTTAAATGCTTGAAAATTTAAACGTGTATATTTCATTTTGATTTCACATTTTAGAAAAAAAATTTAATTTTATGTTTTATTCTTGAATAGTTTTGTTATAAAAAAATTCATAAAAAGGAAAAAAAAGAATTTTAAGTTTGTTTGGAAGGCGATCCAATACAGTCCTACAAAATTTAGACATGAACTCCTACTTTTTTAAATTAAAAGTTTAGTAAAATAATACTTCTATTATTTTATTATGTATATTATTATCATTTTAATTATTAGTGGGTAAGAAGGATGCATCCTTCATCCCTCTTTTTTATTTTTATTTTAATAACATGCATAAATATATTACTATTTATAATTTGTCTAATTTGATTATACTATATAAACCATTTAGAAATTTTACAAAGCATTACAAACACAAATTTTCACATTTAAATAATTTTATATTATATGTTAAAATAAATTTAGTTTCCAAAACTTTTAATATTTCCACAATTTGTATAATCTAAAGATAGATAATGTTACTTATTCTTTGTACTTAAATATACCATTACAAATGAATTCAAAATTGACTCTATTTATGTCATCCTAGAAGTTGATTAATAAAAATTTCAAACATAAAATTTGATTTATTAATATTTTTTCTTATAATTTAAATTTTTGAGATATATTTTCTTTAGGTTGTAATACGAAATTCACAGTTGCTTTAAGATAATAATCGAATTAAACTTTAAATTTTTAAATTTAGTTATTCAATTTGACAAAAATATTTTCAATTTTTCCCACATCCATCTATCAATAATATTTTTAATTTTAAGATATATATATATATATATATTTTAACTTTTAAGAAACTAAACAATTGAATTTTTTTTCATTTATACAAAAGTAACATATAAAAGGCATGGCATAAGAAAACATAAAGAAATTAATTTTTTCAATTTTTTTTAGATGAGGAACCTTGACGAGTCATACTTGATATTTATTTCTCTTGCAAATCGTGTACTATAATATCCCGTATTATCTAACTGCTCAATAGGATATCAGAGTAGTTTCTATGTGCTCTACCTTTGGTAAATTGGATTGAAGGAATCCTCTAAGTGTTTTAAGTGTAGTCAATTGGGATCACTAGAGCAACTGGAGAACTCTGAAGAGATCAATTATTTTATTAAGGAGAGGGATTAATAGTTATTAGTTCAAGAGAGTTTATTAAGGTAACTCTAATAATTGATCAATTGGTTTGAAATGACAAAATATCAAGTGGAGATATTTTACCCTGTTGGATTATATTATATAATATTGGTTTATATATATATATATATATATATATATATATATATATATATATATATATATATATAATATTGGTTTATATATATATATATATATATATATATATATATATATATATATATATATATATAATATTGGTTTATATATATATATATATATATATATATATATATATATATATATATATATATATATATATATATATTTGGAAAGAGAAAGAAGAAGAGAAGAGAAAGAGGAGAAAAATGAAGGAGAGAAACTCAAGGATCATCATCATCTTCTCCAAACTCCTCTTAGATTATCAGGTGGGTTCTATTTAGACACTCTAAATTCTAGAAATAGATGTTTGGAACTTAGGTTAGAAATTGAGAGAAAATGATAAATTGTTGAATCAATGGAATTTAACAGATAAAATAAGTTATAAACTGCGGTGTATGATCAGTATTTGTGTAGAATCATCTATTAATGCTTGTTTTTGCATTGGGTGGTGTTTGGAATGGGTTTTGGACCTCAAAGGACCAGCTGTTACGCTTCTGAGTTTTCTGGGTTTCGCGCGGTTCGCCTAGCGAACCTGGGGCGAAGGGGAAAGTGAATGGTTTCGAGGGTTCGCCTAGCGAACCCGGCAGCGAAGGTCAGCGAATGTTCGCCAACGATGTTCGCCTAGCGAACTTTGTATCTTTTCAGTTCTGTTTGGTTCTGCCTTGGTTCGCCCAGAGGTTCGCGAAGCGAAGGGCAAGGCGAAGGTTCGCCAAGGAGTTCTCCTAGCGAACTTTGTGTCTATTCTGGCCTGGTTGTTGTTTCGCCTGGAGCTTCTCCTAGCGAAGGCGGTAGCGAAGGCGGTAGCGAACGCTCGCTGGGAGGTTCGCCTAGTGAACATGACAGTTTGTGCAGTTTTGTTTCCTTCCTAACTTTTGATCTGTAACTCGGATCGGGGCGTTCTTGGTGTCATTAGAAAGCTATGACGTGGGATAAATTATTTAGTGGGAAATGAAGGAAAATAATGTTTTGTGAAATGTTGGAATTGACATCTTTTGGATCATAAGTCTGATTTCGGCGTAGGGATAGTCGTTAGAAAGCCGTTGAAATATCCTATGGGATAAGAGTGAGAATATTGATTTTTGATACCCGGTTAAATGAATCGGAGGAAAACCGGAATGATGCTTTATGTGATAAAATCATTATGTGTGATTCTATTATATAAATGTAGTATGCTTTTGTGTAACTTGTGATTGGATTATTATATGTGATTCAAATGTTCAATGGTGATATGCTTGGCCTATTATTGATGTTTAATTTGATTGAAAGAAATATGCATATTTAAAATATGAATTAGGAAGAGTGAGAAACTTTACCCCAAAACAAATGGCATAGTTAAGATTGTTATAATTCTAGGTTGTGAATAGAATTGTGGAAAACTCTGAATGGTGACGCTCGTGCATTCATTGATGAGTTCTGGCCTAGAGTAGATAACTTAATGACAACACTCGTGCATGAGAGGCCGAGGTGTGTGTCCCTTACCGTATGGTATAGAAATGAGTGAAACACTAGTATGGAACATGTGAATTGTTATGGTTATTGTTAAAGGCATGAGAGGCCTAAAGGCTAGTGTGGCCTGGTGATTATCGAATACAATCACATTTGTGTACATGAAATCACGTAATCGTAACCATTTTTCTTTTGAGTTTCCCTTGAGAGGCCTTCATGAGTCTCGAGCTCCTCTGAAGTGCAGGCGGAATTATTTAGCAGGTTTGATTCCAATGTTATAGTACGAATGGAACCTACGGGTAGAGACTTGTGATGGCATGAGAGGCCATGTGAAGTGACGATTTAAGGTGATAATATGTCCCTTATTTCCGAATCCATTTCGTATGCCAAGTAACTACAAGGATCCAGGACTCGGGTCGACTTCTAGACGTAGAAGCAGACGAGCAAGAGGGATACCTTGGTACGATTATCGATTAGTGATATTGTGAGTTGATGAACTCATGACATGTTTCCATATAGTGTGAGGTTGTGAGATTGTGTACTCAAGGTTTTTTTTCCCTTCCCCTTGACTTGAGTTAGGATTGATAGGACCTTGTAAAGCCGAGAGGACCTATAAGATAGGGAACTCACTGAGATTTTATGAATCTCACCCCACTATAGTTGTTATATTTCAGGTACTTGCAGGTTTGATTTACTAGTGGAGCTATGCTTGGATGTTTCAAAAGAAGCTTAGTGGAGCTTGTTCCGCTGTGTATTTGTTGTATACAATTGAGGATATTGTATATCAATCTTAGATTTTATATTTTTGGCTAATTTCCATATCTTGTACCATAGATTGTATTATGTTTTAGAATGGTCAAGTATGTGAATTACGCCATTAGGCACTTATGATGGTGTCAGTACCAAATAAAATGCTTGTATTGTATTATTCTAGATATATATTATACAGGGCATTACATGTACCTTGGCCACTCCATAATATCTCTTAAATGTTTCCAATCACGAATTCACACTCTTACAGATTATTGGCAATATTGAAATTGAATCATAGAGTTTGAAGTAATTCGAGACCACTTAATCATTCAATACATGCCCCAATTCAATCGCTATCAAAGAATAATTTAGAAAATGGTCCAAAGAAAAGTATTGACACCACTTCATACCTAGAATAATACAATAAAAGCATTTTAATTTGATATTGACACCATCATAAGTGCCTAATGCCATAATTCACATACTTGACCAATTTTAATACAAATACAAACTATGGTACAAGCTATGGAAATTAGCCAAAAAATATTAAAACTAAGATCAATATAAAATATCCTCAATTGTATACAACAGATACACAGCGGAAAATAAGCTCAACTAAGCTTCTCTTGAAACATCCAAGAATAGCTCCACTTATTAATCAACCTGCAAAATACCTCCTGAAAATAATCAACAATAGTGGGGTGAGATACATCAAATCTCAGTGAGTTCCCTATCTTATGGATTCTCTCGGCTTTACAGGGTTCTAACAATCCTAACTCAAGTCAAGGGGAAGGGAAATGACTTTGAGTTCACAATCTCAAACTATATGGAAACATGTCATGAGTCTGTTAACTGATAAATATGTTTTGAGCTTGTTAACTCAAGAATCTCACTAATCGATAACCTGTACCAAGGCATCCCCTTTTCCCGTCCACGTCTACGTCTAGAAGTTGACCCGAGTCATGGATCCTTGTAGTTACTTGACGTACGAAATGGATTCGGGAACATCGGTCTGTTAACCGTGATCCATCACTTCTCATGGCCTGTTAACCATCGCAAGTCTCTTTACCATATAGGCTCCATTCGTACTACACGCGGGAATCAAAACTGCCAAGTAATTGGGCCATGTTTCAGAGGAGCTCGAGACCCATGAAACACACTCACATGAAATGGTTACGATTACGTGGTCGTACACACAAATGTGATTGTATTCGACAATCACAAGGCCACATTCGCCTTAAGGCCTCTTTTGCCTTTTCTCATGAAACACAAAGGTTTCCACATGTTCCATACTAGTGTTTCACTCTTTCCTAGACCAATCTCGTCACGAATGTACCTTCCTATATCAGGTGCCCGAGCCTTGCCATCTAGGTTATCTACTCCAGGCCAAAACTCAACAATGAATGCACGAGCGTCGCCATCCAGAGTTTCTATCACAATTCTATTTACAACCTAGAATTATAACATTCCTAACTATGCCATTTGTTTTGGGGTAAAGTTTCCTCACTCTTCTTAATTCGTATTTTAAGCATGCATATTCTCTCGATCATGTTTAACAACAATTAATTACACATAGCATAATACAATTTGCATAATCAAATCACATATAATAAATCACTCATAAGTCACATAACTCTTGGTTTCCCTCCGATAATTTAATCGGGTATTAAATCAATATTAGTCCCTTTTATCCCGTAGGATATTTACACAGTTTTCCGTTGGCTATAACCAAGCCTCGATCGGATTCACGATCCAAAAGATATGGATTTTCAACATAATTGTACCACTTTTGGATTTCCTTCGATTATTTAATCGGGCAATTAAAACCAACATTTTTCACCTTCATCATATATATTATTTTCACAGCTTTCTATCGGTACCAAGAACATTTAAATCGGATAAACGGGTCAAAAGTTATGGAATTTAAAAGAAAATAAAACATTTGAAAAAGTCCCAGGAGTGCCCGGCGCTCCAGGCATCACCCGGCCCTGCCCCCTTCGCCTCTACTTCGCCTGGCGAAGCAGGGGCGTAAGATCCATGGCAAAAATCCCAAAGTTACAGAATCAAAACCTGCTACGCCTCTTGGCTGTCGTCCGGTCGCCCGACGCTTCAGGCTTCGCCCGGCGGTT
The DNA here is from genome assembly GCA_022829125.1 of Lathyrus tuberosus. NCBI lineage: Eukaryota > Viridiplantae > Streptophyta > Magnoliopsida > Fabales > Fabaceae > Lathyrus > Lathyrus tuberosus. The sequence goes on along the minus strand of JALAZF010000532.1, from coordinate 645,389 downwards.
CGTATCCGAACCAGAAAAATACTATTCAGTTTTAGGGTTCCAAGAGCTCCAAAATCCACCCTTTCCACACCAGATCACTTCCAAACATCAAAACAAGTATTATCAATTGATCACATGCATATTACGACTACATTACGCAATTTATATCGAATTTCATCCGTTAGATTTCATTGATTTATCCGTTTAATGATTTTCTCTCAAATCTAACCTAATTTATAAATCCTTAATTCTAGAACTTAGAGTTTCTAACTAGAACCTACCTGGTCATCGAAGAGGAGTTTGAAGAAGAGGATGATCCAATGCTCCAACTTTCTCTTCTTCTATTATTTTTCTCCATTTCCTCTTTTCTTCTTTCTTCTTCTCCTTACTATCTTTTTCTTTCTCTTTTTCTAACAATATATATATATATAATACCAATATTATATAATATAAACCAGTAGAGTAAAATATCTCCATTTGATATTTTGTCGTCTCAACCAATTGATCAATTTTTAGAGTTACCGTAAAAACCAATTCTTGAATTAAAGTAATTGATCTCTTCAGCGTTCATTAGTTGTTCTATTGATCCCAATTGATAATACTTAAAGTACTTAGAGGATCTCATTAATCCGATTTACCAAAGATAGAGCACATAGATACTCATCTGATCTCATCTGATATCCAATTGAGCATTAGATAATACGGGGTATTACACTCTCCCCCCCCCCCCCTTAAATTGAAATTCGCCCCCGAATTTCCTCTACTCGACAACAACTGCAATTTGTATAACTATCTTAGATCCATACTTAACTTTACTTCCGTTCAAATTTCTGATGTATTCCAATTCCAACTCAACTTCACAGACCAAAATCTTATTTTCACAAATTAACAAACTTCATGTCCTTAATTATACTCTTGTTCCAATATCGAGTCAACTGCTAACCTTGCTTTTTCCGTAATTCATCTATTGTTTCTTACAAAACACTTAGTCGCATCTATCTTCAGAAAGAATGCACCATTCTACCTTACTCTACTGAGTTACAAACAAAACCGCAACATCTTATCTTGGTTTAGGAGAACAGACACTCAACAAATCCTTTATCGTTCAAAACCACTTCATAGATTGTCTACAACTCCTTCTTTACATGTTCCCTCTGATCTGATGCTATACATGGTACTCATTAAATCCGATATTTCCTTTCTTTCGTGTCACACCAAAAGGTAACACAATTAGTACGAGATCTTCTTACTTTCGTACTTACAAGCAATAATCCTTCTAAATTCTTATTATTCTGACATAACTCTTTCATCTGTCACCTTCCACTGTGCAATCCAAATTCTAACGGTAGAACACCACAAATTCTTAAGTACTAGAAGTAGTTAACAGCCCACGAAGAACACACTTATCCACTTGGATCCTTACTAACCAACGGTACAAGAAACTTACTGACGTCTTAAGGTAAAATAATTTCTTTGCCAACACACAATATCTTAACATCGGTCCAACACTCTCCAGACGATAGAGGTACGGGAGTTACACTGCTACAACCATAACATATATAACTCCAATTTTCATTCCAAACTCGAAATAATACATCCAAAACAGCTAAACAATCTTCATTTCTAGTTACCACATTCCAAATCGATTCTTCTTACGGTTTCTGACTTACTTAAGATTCCTTGGTGACACGAGATTTCAATCAGTCATATGTAACACCATCACGAAACTACAAACATAAATCGTCCAAACACAATTGTGAGTTTTCATACCACTCACCAATTCACAAATAACACTCCACATACACACCCACACTTCCGAAGTCCATACCACACTTCTCAGTTAAATCTACTCCTCCCAATTGTTCCATTTCATAAACGATTCCAAGTTACATGCTTAACTTCTGAATGTCCAATCCTTACTCTTACTTGGAAGGATAACCTTCAAATTTCATCCTCTTGGTAAAACACAACTGCACACAACTAGTACCACTCTCACGGTCTAAATCTGATGCCATAAACTCCCGGAAGATAGCGATTACTCACTCTGACCAACCGCTCATATCTCAATAACACCAATTACGCACTGAACCATTCCTTGCGAGATCAATACTTCGTGAGTATTTCCCAACTTTGTCCCTAAGACTCTCAACGGTAAAGGTAACAATACACTTACGATTTTCCTACACTTAACATAGTTCACAAGATTACCTTTCCTAAACTCCCTTGTCGTCTAAACAAACGACCAATTACGCAACACCTTTCAGAAGTTTCGATTCCAAAACCCAAATCCTTCTCTGATTTACTTGCAATCCCGTTTTCCCTTAACACAACACTCTCCACTCGGAGCAACATAAGGTACCAAAATGCAGAAGATGGTTCCTAAGGGATTTCATAATTTACACACACGTTAATCGATTAACCATCTGAGCTAATCGGTTAACTCCTCAAAATTCAATGTAAAACACTATCCATGCAAGTGTTAATTGGTTAACACTTCCGCAGAAACTGGAAACCAGCTCCTTCTTAATTGAAGCCATCCCTACTCAAACCATCAATCCGATTTGTTCTAACTTGAAATATCATTTTCCAACTCGTGGCTCCTTAACTTGTATAACATTCACTAACCATGATCCACTCAGGTAAAACCGACAAAGTCAAAACATGCAGATGAAACACTCCAACCAAGTGACACGACAAAATTCCAAATTCTGAAACGGTCACTCTCAAAACTTCGGCGGGATAGTTCGTTTTCTACTCATACAACTATGCTAACGGGAAGTCAATAATGACGACATCTTAGGGTATTAGCCACACTCATAGTTGATGCGTTCCTAAGCAAAACCCAACACACAACCATCACACGGTACTACAAAAATGATGGACATCTCATAACATGCACACTACCTTGTCCTTCTCTATACATTACACATCACACTTACACCAAATTACTTAATGGAAAATTCGCAACCGACAACTCATCAACTACTTACAAAACCCTTCTGGTATAAATCGGTCAATGATTTACACTTAGTCCATAATAAGTCCTGATTTGCTTCTCGTTGTTTACCGTAATCTTACTTCTTAGGATACGATACTCAATGTTCCACAAAGTACGCTCCTTCACACTTGTCTCAAGAATAAGAATCCAACATGTACACTTGTGACCACGGTGCTACTACTACGCTTATTCTTAATTCCAATATGTAACTTCCTCATTTCACATCATACTAATAGGCTCCTCACAAGTGAATCATCCTTGATTACACTTCCTTAACTATAGGTTCATCAACACCTTAAAAACTCCATTGCACACTGGTCCAAAATACATTCTTTTGTCACTTTCCTCATAATATACTGTTGATACCATTCTACATCGCGTTTCCTTTGATATCCATGGTAATACTCTTAGGTCCAAATATAAATCCATCCTACTAAGATTTCCTTGAATCCAAGGTACTTACTCTGTTTCTTAATAAAAATATCTTCCAGTCCGTATCACTACACTTTCTATTACTGAACAAGGTCTAAACTTTCTCCGACACAATACCTTATATTGTTCCTTGGGTAAGTTAACAAATTTCAATTTCCAAATTGGTCTCGTACTAAATACCAAAAATCCCGATGTAATATCTCGAACTTAATCTCCCTACATAATGAATATACGTAATTCATCACCCATTCTTCGTCCGACACATACTTGTTTCACTTGAAGCATGTAAACACATCCTTGTGTTCACTCACACACTTCTCTACTACTTTAGGCTCCCTTAGAACCGAACTTCCTTAACTCTCAGCTTTTAACCAATTAGAAGATATTTTTCCGAACGCTTTCCTTAAGGTACTTTCATCCATTCAAGATACCACATCGACCTTAGAAATAAAACACCAATAATTATCTCACTTATGGACCTTATGTCACACATTCCATAAAACAACTTTTCTTTTCCACAGAATGAGATAGCTTAAATTTCTTATCCATATCCGTGGTCAATCCATCTCTACTAGCGATTTTACACATTCCTCAATACCTCAACCAATCGTCCAATAGAGATCCTTAACTTTCAGGTTCCAAAATTCCAAAGGATTTCTTGAACAACACACTACTCTTTAATTACATGCTACCCAAATCACAACCCCTACTAAGACCTCAACTGAGCTGACCAAAACACCACACTCCTAACTCTTGGCTTGAGCCTATTCTCACAACACAAGTTTCGACAACACTTCGGAGTCCCCGTGGTCGCTCAACCATGATTCTACCTATCACATACATAGTATTAGGTTGATCAGGCCCAACACTACATAGTATGATATTAAGTTTCATGCTGGCAAGACACACTTAAGAGGCAAGAAAAGATTTACTTATGATGTTTCAAGGCTAGGTCGAGGACACGACCAGCTCTGATACCAACCGTAATGCCCTGTATAATATATACCTAGAATAATACAATACAAGCATTTTTATTTGGTATTGACACCATCATAAGTGCCTAATGGCATAATTCACATACTTGAACAATTCTAATACAAATACAAACTATGGTACAAGCTATGGAAATTAGCCAAAAAAATATAAAAACTAAGATCAATATACAATATCCTCAATTATATACAAGAGATACACAGCGGAAAATAAGCTCAACTAAGCTTCTCTTGAAACATCCAAGCATAGCTCCACTTGTAAATCAACCTGCAAAATACCTCCTGAAAATAATCAACAATAGTGGGGTAAGATACATCAAATCTCAGTGAGTTCCCTATCTTATGGATTCTCTCGGCTTTACAGGGTTCTAACAATCCTAACTCAAGTCAAGGGGAAGGGAAATGACTTTTAGTTCACAATCTCACACTATATGGAAACATGTCATGTCTGTTAATTCATAAATATGTCCTGAGCCTGTTAACTCAAGAATCTCACTAATCGATAACGTGTACCAAGGCATCCCCTTTTCCCGTCCGCTTCTACGTCTAGAAGTCGACCCGAGTCATGGATCCTTGTAGTTACTTGACATAAGAAATGGATTCGGGAACATCGCCTGTTAACCGTGATACATCACTTCTCATGGCCTGTTAACCATCGCAAGTCTCTTTACCATATAGGCTCCATTCGTACTACACGCGGGAATCAAAACTGCCAAGTAATTGGGCCATGTTTCAGAGGAGCTCGAGACCCATGAAACACACTCACATGAAATGGCTACGATTATGTGATCATACACACAAATGTGATTGTATTTGACAATCACAAGGCCACATTCGCCTTAAGGCCTCTTTTGCCTTTTCTCATGAAACACAAAGGCTTCCACATGTTCCATACTAGTGTCTCACTCTTTCCTAGACCAATCTCGTCACGGATGTACCTTCTTACATCAGGTGCCCGAGCCTTGCCATCTAGGTTATCTACTCCAAGCCAAAACTCGTCAATGAATGCACGAGCGTCGCCATCCAGAGTTTCTATCACAATTCTATTTACAACCTAGAATTATAACATTCTTAACTATGCCATTTGTTTTGGGGTAAAGTTTCCTCACTCTTCTTAATTCGTATTTTAAGCATGCATATTCTCTCGATCATGTTTAACAACAATTAATTACACATAGCATAATACAATTTGCATAATCAAATCACATATAATAAATCAATCATAAGTCACATAACTCTTGGTTTCCCTCCGATCATTTAATCGGGTATCAAATCAATATTTCTCCCTCTTATCCCGTAGGATATTTACACAGCTTTGCATTGGCTATAACCATGCCTAGATCGGATTCACGATCCAAAAGATATGGATTTTCAACATAATTGTACCACTTTTGGATTTCCTCCAATTATTTAATCTTGCAATTAAATAAGACATTTTTCACCTTCATCATATGGATTATTTTCATAGCTTTCTATCGGTACCAAGAACATTTAAATCGGATAAACGGGTCAAAAGTTATGGAATTTAAAAGAAAAGAAAATATTTAAAAAAGTCCCAGGAGCGCCCGGTGCTCCAGGCATCGCCCGGCACTGCCCCCTTCGCCTGTACTTCGCCCGGCGAAGAAGGGGCATAAGACCCATGCCAAAAATCCCAAAGTTACATAATCTAATGGATGAAATTCGACATAAATTGCGTAGTGTAGTCGTAATATGTATGTGATCAATTGTTGATACTTGCTTTGATGTTTGGAAATGATTTGGTTTGGAAAGGGTGAATTTTGAGGCTCTGGAACCATGGAAAACACAGCAGAAAATTCTGCATCTGATGCGTACCGCTGGGCGGCATTTTGAGCGTCGGGCGATACAAGGCCTGCGCCGCTGCTCCGCCGGGCGAAAGACAAGAGGCGCAACTTGTTTTGATTCTGTAACTTTTGATTTTGGTGATTTGGGTCTTACGCCGCTTCTGTGTCGGGCGAAGCGCGGGCGAAGGGGGACACAGCCGGGCGAAATTTGGTACCACCTTGCGCTCCTGGGAATTTCCAATAATTTTGTTTTCTTTAAAAACTCATAAATTTTGATCCGTAACTCGGATCGAGACGTTCTTGGTACCGTTGGAAAGCTATGACAATCCTCTACCCAATAAAAAGTGAAAATTAGGGGTATGATGTTAGATTAGTTAATTAGTGACATTTGAATGATAACAATGTTATGTGATATGTTGAAATCCATATCTATTGGATCGTAAATCCGATCGAGGCGTATTTATAGCCGATGTAAAGCTGTAAAAATATCCTATGGGATAAAAGTGAAAAGTATTTACTTCGATACCCGATTAAATGGATAGGAGGGAACCTGAAAGTGATGTTTTATGTGATGTGTGATTATATGTGTTTACTTGTAATAATTGTGTTATGTCATGTTTATATAATTGTGAATTATGAAGAAAGAAAATATGCATGCTTAAAATGAATTAGGAAGAGTGAGGAAACTTTACCCCAAAAAAAATGGCATAGTTAAGATTGTTATAATTCTAGGTTGTGAATAGAATTGTGATAGAAACTCTGGATGGCGACGCTCGTGCATTCATTGACGAGTTCGGGCCTAGAGTAGATAACCTAGATGGCAAGGCTCGGGCACCTGATGTAAGAAGGTACATCCGTGATGAGATTGGCCTAGAGGAGAGTGAGACACAAGTATGGAACATGTGTGTGAACCTTTGTGTTCTTTGAGAAAAGGCGAATGTGGCCTTAAGGCATTGTGGCCTTGTGATTGTCGAATACATTCACGTTTTGTGTGAGATCACGTAATCGTAACCGGTTATCTTGTGAGTGCGTTTCATGGGTCTCGAGCTCCTCTGAAACATGTGCACAACTAGTTGGCAGGTTTAATTCCCGCGTACAGTACGAATTGCGCTCTGGGAGCGTATGCTTATGACGGTTAATGGCTCGTGTGAAGCGACAGTTCATAACGGTTAATGGCCCGTAGAACCCGAATCCATTCATATGTGAAGTAGGTTACGAGGATCCATGACTTGGGTCGACTTCTAGACGTAGAAGCGGATGGGAAAAGGGGATGCCTTGTGAGGTTATCGATTAGTGATATTTGTGAGTTGATGAACTCATGACATGTTTCCATATAGTGTGAGATTGTGTACTCAAGGTCATTTTTCCCTTCCCTTTGACTTGAGTTAGGATTTGGCTAGAACCTCGTAAAGGCGAGAGAATCCATAGGATAGGAAACTCACTAAGATTTGATGTATCTCACCCTGCTATAATTGCTATATTTTAGGTATTTGCAGGTTTGATTTACAAGTGGAGCTATGCTTGGATGTTTCAAGAGAAGCTTAGTTGAGCTTATTTTCGAGGTGTATTAATTTCTTGTACAATGAGGAATATTGTATAATGATCTTAGATTTTATATTTTGGCTAATTTTCATGTCTTGTACCATAGATTGTATTATGTTTTAGAATGGTCAAGTATGTGAATTATGCCATTAGGCACTTATGATGGTGTCAGTACCAAATAAAACACTTGTATGGTATTATTCTAGATAAATATTATACAGGGTGTTACATCCCTACAGCTTCAATGGATGTTGTGGAGTGTGTTGCAAGCTTTGGAACACTTTGAAAACTTCTGGATCAAGTTGGAGAACTCCAACTACATAATTGAGGCATAATGGCTTGGTTGAAGAGTGATTTTGAGCTAGGGGTGTTACAGTTGGTGTTTAAGTGTTTGGACACCTCAAATACATCATATGTGTTGAGTCTGAGCAATTGGAATGGATTGCTTAGGGCTGCAACTCAAAACCCGATGGTGGTTGCTCAAAAACAAAGAAAATTGGCACTTAAGAGAGAATGAGAGAAAGCAGTGCTATAAAGTGCTTTGGTGTGCCTTGAATGATCCCTTGGAATCTCTATTTATAGGTGATCAACTCTTGTCTTGGAGGAATAGTGAATGGCTACTGGATCAGATCACCTTCAAAGGGATTGGTTGGACATAAATGCCTCTTGCATTAGGTGTAACATGTAATACCCCGTATTATCTAATTGCTCAATTGGATATCAGAGGAGATCAGATGAGCATCTGTGTGCTCTATCTTTGATTAATTGGATTTATGGAATCCTCTAAGTACTTTAAGTATCGACATTTGGGATCGATAGAGCAACTAATGAACTCTGAAGAGATCAATTTATTATTAGTTCAAGATAGACTTTTATGATAACTCTAATAATTGATCAATTGGTTGAGATGACAAAATATCAATTGGAGATGTTTTACTCTATTGGATTATATTATATAATAATAGTATTATATATATATGTTAAGAAAAGGAAAAGAAAGAAAAAGAAGAAAAGAGGAAGTGGAAAGAAAGAAGAGAAAGTGAAGAAGAGAAGAAGAAGGGAGAAGAGAGAAACCCATGGATCATCATCATTACCATCTTCTTCAAACTCCTCTTCGATTATCAGTTAGGTTCTAGTTAGAAACTCTAAGTTCTAGAAATAGATGTTTGGAACTTAGGTTAGAATTTGAGAGAAAATGATAAATTGTTGAATTAATGAAATCTAACGGATAAAATGAGTTATAAACTGTGTTGTATGATCAATATGTGTATAGAATCATCTATTGATGCTTATTTGTGCATTGAGTAGTGTTTGGAATGGGTTTTGGACCCAAAGACCCCAGCTGTTACGCTGCTGAAATTCTGGGTTTCCGCAGGTTCGCACTGCGAATCCCTTAGCGAAGGGGAAATCGAACATTCGCTGGTTGTTCGCACGGCGAAGGTGAAGGTGAACATTCGCCAGAGATTCGCCAGAGGTTTGCATTGCGAACATTACCCGGTTTTGGTTCTACCACGGTTCGCCAGACGTTCACACTGCGAATGGGACAGCGAAATTAGTGTATTTAGGCATTCGCTGGGAGCTTCGCACTGCGAATGAGAAAGTGAGCATTCGCTGGATGCTTCGTATTGCGAACATAGCAGATCCTCCAACTTGTTTCCTTCATAACTTTTGATCTGTAACTCGGATCGGGACGTTCTTGGTGTCATTAGAAAGCTATGATGTGGGATAAATTATTTAGTGTAAAATGAAGGAAAGTAATGTTTCGTGGAATGTTGGAATTGACATCTTTTGGATCATAAGTCCGATTGTGGCGTAATTATAGCCGATGTAGAGCTGTGAAAATATCCTACGGGATAAGAGTGAGAAATATTAATTGATACCCGATTAAATGAATCGGAGGGAACCCGAAAGTGATGTTTTATGTGATGAATCATTATATGCGATTCTATTATACAATTGTAATATGCTTTGTATAACTTTTGATTGAATTATTATATGAAATTCTAAAATGTGCAATTGTAATATGCTTTGCCTAACTTGTTGTTAAACATGATTGAGAGAATATGCATACTTCAAATGAATTAGGTAGAGTGTGGAAACTTTACCCCATAACAACTTGATGGTGGCACCTAGTAATGGCTAGGAATTGATAGAAACTCTGTATGGAGACGCTCGTGCATTCGATGTAGAAAGGTGCATCCTTGGCGAGCTCTGGCCTAGAGTAGATAACCTAAATGGAGATGCTCGGGCACTTGATGTATAACGGTGCATCCGTGGCGAGTATTGGTCTAGGAGAGAGGGAACACTAGTATGGAACACGGGTACTTATTATGTTTAATTGATAAAGGCTAGTGTGGCCTAGAAATGTTGAATACAATTATGGTTGTATGTGAAATCACGAAATCGTAACCACTATTCTATTATGTGTCGTCTATTGAGTAACAAGCTCCTCTGGAATGATGCACGATTTCTTGGTAGGTTTGATTCCCAATGTTATAGTACGAATGGAGCCTACGGGTAAAGAGACTTGTGACGGTGTACGGGCCGTGTGAAGTGATGGATCACGGTGTATGGGTCGATGATCCCGAATCCATTTCGTATGCCAAGAATTCTACGAGGGTCCATGACTCGTTCCTACTTCTAGACGTAGAAGAGGTCGGGAGAGAGGGGATGCCTTGACACAGTTATCGATTAGTGATATACTTTTGAGTAATGAGCTCAATAACCTGTTTCCATATAGTGTAAGATTGTGAGATTGTGAGATTGTGTACTCAAGGTCTTTTCCCTTCCCCTTGACTTGAGTTAGGATTGATAGAACCTTGTAAAGCCGAAAGGACCTGTAAGATAGGGAACTCACTGAGATTTGATGTATCTCACCCCACTATAGTTGCTATATTTCAGGTACTTGCAGGTTCGATTTACAAGTGGAGCGATGCTTGGATGTTTCAAGAAAAGCTTAGTTAAGCTTATTTCCGCTGTGTATTCTTTTGTTGTATACAATTGAGGATATTGTATATCATTCTTAGTTTTATTGTTTTGGCTAGTTTCCATATCTTGTTCCATATGTTGTATTTATGTTTTAGAAATGGACAAGTATGTGAACTATGTCATTAGGCACTTTTGATGTGTCAGTACCAAATAAAATGCTTGTATTGTATTATTCTAGATATATATATATATATATATTATACAGGGCATTACATAACATCTGCTCCAAATAGATTAGCTATGCCTTGACTGAAATCATATTCCGCAGCCACTTTAATTGTTGTTTAATCAGAGAACTTGACTGAGGAGAGTAAGAATCTTGACAATGCACTATTCCACATTAATGCCCTTTGAATTCAAGGTAAAATGCGACAAAATGCATGAACTTCAAGTTGGAAGATTCCTTGGCTTTGTGACTCAGCTTTGTAGGTTGGATCAGATGCATTGTGATTGGTTTGAGTACATGTGGCATAATGATCCTTGGTTTTGATTCAGAAATCGTGTGTGGCAAGCAAACATGCAAATTGATATTTCCAAAACAGCTTGCAGCAACATGACTTTGGGCATGGATTTCTCTTGGCTCAAGTTGAATCAATTCATGCTGAGAGCCTCTTTGGATTCTTAGAAACATATGGAACAACATTGATGTTTACCTTTGGACTTGATTCAGCTTGCAACTATGTGAAAAGATCTCACAAGTTTTGGTGTTTTCAACAAAATCTTCCTTGGCCAGAATTTTTCTAAGTGTTAGAAAATGATGTATTTTCATGTTTTAGTCATTTTGGCCCAATCATAACTCAGAATCCATAATGAATTGGAGTGAGGTGTAGTTGAAGCTTTTGTAGAGTGTAATGAGAGCTACAAATCCCGCTTTGGATGGGGAAGAATGGCCTTGTGGTTTAGGAGTTATAATCCTCCAAAGTTGGTACCCTAGCCACTTTGTTCCATAACTTAGAAAAATTTCTATGTTTTTATGGTTACCCCTTTTACAAGTTATCCCACTTTTCTTGATTTTTCTTGATGAATGATGATTCCAATCATACATTAACATCATTTTAGGGTTAAAACCCCATTTTTAGGAAAAATCTCAAAAAGTCAAAGTTTGACTTTTGTGCACAGTTGACTTTTTGTTAGATGAATTCCAAACTGTGACATCCTCTATGAAATCAAGTCCTTGACCTAAATCAAACTTGATGGATTGATTTCATAGGTGTTATAGGGTCTATTGAATCATGTCCTAGGGTTAGGGAGCATGCCTGGGTCAAAAGTCAAAGCTACAGTTGACTTTTCCCACAAAACCCTAATTATGGTTCAGATGAAATTGAAACTTGTTGCTCAAGCTTCTTGGATCAATCCATTGTTGCAAATGGATCAATGTGGTGTATTAGAGACCCTTAACCCATGTCTTGAGGTCTTGGCTCATGTTTTGTCCCAAAAGTCAACTTAGGGGTGAATTAGGTCAAGAAACCCTAATTCTTGATTTTTTTTGTGAATGCATCCCCTGAGGCTAAATTGACTTGGTGATTCGGTTTATGATGTCCCTTGGAGCATTATAGGTTATGCTTTGAAGCATTGGCTCATGCCCAAAGGAGAATTCCCATCTGGAGGACCTGGTTGACCAAAACCCTAATTTGGTGACACTGGCGATCTCGAGGCTTAATCCACCTGGAAGGTAGCAACCTTGTGCTTGATTCTTAATGTGGGAGTCCTTTTGATCCATTGTAGATGTTTGAGAGGTTAAACAGGTTGAAGATCATGTCATTCCTTGATTGATCATTTGTCTAAGAGCTCTGAGAGAGCTTGAAACCCTAAGTTTGATTGTAGTGGATGCTCAACAATCCCTGAGGAGATTGATGAGGCATGTAAGTACATCCATATTATGATGATGATTTGCACAATGATGGGAAATCTTAGTGGTCAAAATTTGGGGTATGACAAATTAATGATATTGAATATTGATCTTAGATTTTAATTTTTTGGCTAGTTTCCATGACTTGTGCCAGATGTTGTATTTATGTTTTAAATGGTCAAGTATGTGAATTATGCCAATAGGCACTTATGATGGTGTCAGTACCAAATAAAACACTTGTATGGTATTATTCTAGATAAAGATTATACAGGGTGTTACATCTATCTTTGGATAATTGGATTAATGGAATCCTTTAAGTACTTTAAGTATTATCAATTGGGACCAATAAAGCAACTAGTGAACTCTGAAGAGATCAATTATTTTATTAAAGAGACAGATTAGTAATTATTAGTTCAAGAGAGGATTTTAAGATAACTCTAATAATTGATCAATTGGGTTGAGATGAAAAAATATCAATTGGAGATATTTTACCCTGTTGGATTATATTATATAATATTGGTTTATATATATATATATATATATATATATATATATATATATATATATATATATATATATATATATATATATATATATATATTTGTAAAGAGAAAGAAATAGAAAGTGGGTGAGAAGAAATAGAGAAAGAAGAAAAAGAAGAAAACGTGGAAAGGGAGAAGAAGAGAAAGAAGAGAAGGAAAAAGCTTGGATCTTCATCATCTCTTCATTAATTCATCATCTTCTTCAAACTCCTCTTCAATGCTAAGGTGGGTTCTAGATAAAAGCTTTAGTTGTAGAATTCTAGAGTTTCTAGAGTTAGGTTGGATTTTGAGAAAATGACAAATTTTGCTAAATCAAAGAATCTAACGGTTGTAATGCGTTATAAACTGAGTAGTATGATTGATATATATGTATAATCATCTATTGATACTTGTTTGTGTGTTTGATTATGTTGGATTGAGTTTGAATTGGATGAGTTGGTTGAAAACCTAAATTTTTTTCATATTTGATAATATTGTTATTAATTTTTTAATTATGGTGGATGGCCTTTTAATGGAGAAAATATCATAGTGTGTCAAATTCTGAGACCGTAGCTTTTTACATAATCGAAATCGGAGGTCCGGAAGGCATTTAACGGTTGAAAACTGAATTTCTAGCAAAATCTGCGCAATATGCGTCGACCTCCAGGATTTTGAGTTGACTCACAGTACCCTTGCGTCGATGCATGAGTCGACGCATGCAGACCCGAGCGCTACAGAATTTTTCCAACATGTCAGATTTTGTTTTCTTCGTAACTTTTGAACCGTAAGTCCGTTTTGGTCCCCGTTCGAAGCGTTGGAAAGCTAATTTTATGCTCTATGTGATGGTGAGGTAGAAACATAGTTATATGCTATGGATTGATAAGAAAAATATGGAAATGTAATGTATGTGTGAATATTACGGTCCTCGTTTCCACCAAAATTCAAGAATCGAGAATCCGATTGATATGAGACTTGAAGCCTTGGAAAGAGAATCCAATGTGCTATTAAATGGTGATGTTAGACCCTATTTAACCAAGGATGCTTGGGAGGGGATAGTAGTGGCTTGTATGCCTTAAAAATGTGTGTGAACTATTATGTGGTTATGTTTGACATGTTATGCTATCATGTGTGTTTTATGATTGATATTGTAATATGCTTGTCTAATATTGTTGTTAAGTATGATTGAGAGAATATGCATGTTAAAATGAATTAGGAAGAGTGAGGAAACTTTACACCAAAACAAATGGCATAGTTATGATTGTTATAATTCTAGGTTGTGAACAGAATTGTGATAGAAACTCTGGATGGCGACGCTCGTGCATTCATCGGCGAGTTCTGGCCTGGAGTAGAGAACTTAGATGGCAATGCTTATGCATCGATACTAGAAGAGTGTCTTTGATAAGTAGTTTTCAGTGGAGGATTGTAATTCCTCCGGTTTGTTATGTATCCCTTAATAAACACCGTGACCCGTGTTTAATCCTTTGGTGTGGGATGGCCGGGGAGAAGTATTTATTAAGTTAGTATCCCTTAATAAATACCGTGACCCGTGTCGAGATCCTCTGGTGTGGGATGGCCGAGGAGAAGTATTTATTAAGTAAGTAACTGTGACCCGTGTCGAGGGCCCTTGTGTGGGACGACCAGGGAGAAGTTACTTAGTGGTTGGTACCGTGACCCGTGTCGAGATCCTTGGGTGTAGGATGGCCGGGGAGAAGTACCATTGGTAGATAACCGTGACCCGTGTTTAATCTCCTTGTGCGGAATGGCCGGGGAGAAGTTATCTACGTTAAGGATCCGTGACCCATGTTTAATCCCTTTTAGCGGGATGGTCGGGGAGAAGATTCTTAACTAGTTGTTGTTTTGTGTATTGTACGATTGTTTCTCTAGTCATAAATATTTGAACTCAAGGTCTAGTTCCCTTCCCCTTGACTTGATTTAGGCTAAGATAAAACCTTGTAAAGCCGAGAGTGTAATACCCCGTATTTTAATTACTTTGGATAATATTAGTTGTGATCTACTGAGTTCCAGTGTACTCTGAGAAATTATCTACAAAGATAATTAGAGTAACGGTTGAGCTCAGAGAAAAACTAATTAATATTATCTGACTCTGAGATATTTAAGTATTTGGAACTTTAGAGACTTTTTGGGAAATTAGTAGTGTTACTAATTGATGATATCTTACTATATCATTTACTTTCCACTCTTTTTCCACTTAGAAACAAATAAAGGAAAAGATAGAAGAAGTTGGAGAGAAAGGAAAGGAAAGGAGAGGAAAAAGCTCAAGAACACAAGATCTTCAACCATCATCTATTCTTCATCAAATCATCTCCCAATCTTCATCATCATCATCTAATCAAGGTGGGTTCTAGATAGATACCTTAGTTGTAGAAATTCATGAGTTTTAGAGTTAGGTTGGAATTGTGAGGAAATGAGAAATTGTGCTAAAATCATGAATCTAACGGATGAAATGTAATATAAATGATTGTTGTTATAATTATACTGTGTTTTGATTGTTTTGTTAAGGGTTGGATGTGTTTTGGATGGAAAAACCATGGATTTTGGATGAAGAACAGCACTGTTGGGAAGTTGGGTTTTCCAGGCTTCGCCTAGTGAACCTGGGGCGAGTCCCAGCGAACGAACTTTCGAGGCAAACCCGACAGCGAAGGTTAGCGAAGGTTCGCCAACGACGTTCGTCTAGCAAACTTTGTGCCTTTTCAGTGCTGTTAGGTTCTGCCTTGCTTCGCCAGAGTGTTCGCGAAGCGAAGGGCGAGGCGAATGTTCGCCAGGGAGTTCGTGAAGCGAACTTTAGGTCTGTTTTTGCTCTGTTTGTTCATTCGCCAGGAGCTTCGCCTAGCGAAGACTGGAGCGAATGCTCGCTGGGAAGTTTGCCTAGCGAACATGGCAGATTTTTCCCATTTTGTTTCCTTCATAACTTTTTAACCGTGACTCCGATCGGGGTGTTCTTGGTACCGTCGGAGAGCTTTGAGAATAGTCTATCTCGTGGAAGTGAAAATTATTGGTGTTAGTGCCCGATTAAATAATCGGAGGAAAAACCAATAGTGGTACCATTATGTTGAATTATCATATGTGATTCTATTGTGCCAATGTGTTATGTTGTACTTACCCTACTGTTGTTTATCGTAATTGTGAGTGAATTTGCATGCTAAAATGAAATGAAATAGGGAGAGTGAGAATAATACCATTGAATTATGTTGGAACCTAGTAACGGCTAGGAAAGTGTCTAATACACTTGTGTTGGGTTTTGATCGCGTAATCGTAACCTTTTATCTTGCGGTGTAGTTTCATGAGACTCGAGCTCCTCCTCTGAAATGTATGCACAATTACTTTGCAGGTTTGATTCCCGCGTGTAGTACGAATGGAACCTATATGGTAAAGAGACTTGTGATGGTTAACAGGCCATGAGAAGTGACGGTTCACGGTTAACAGGCCGATGAACCCGAATCCGTTTTGTATGCCAAGTAACTACGAGGATCCATGACTCGGGTCGACTTCTAGACGTATAAGCGGACGAGAAAAGGGGATGCCTTGGAAAGGTTATCGATTAGCGAGATTCTTGAAGGAAAGATTGACGACCGCTCCTGTTTTGGTTATTTCTGATCCTAGCAAGTCGTATGAGGTATATTGTGATGCATCGAAGATGAGATTAGGAGGTGTGTTAATGCAAGATGGACATGTAGTGGCTTATGCTTCACGACAGTTGAAAGTCCATGAAGAGAATTATCCAACGCATGATTTAGAATTGGCGGCAGTTGTATTTACCTTGAAGGTGTGGCGTCACTATTTGTATGGTGTACGTTTTGATATGTTTAGCGACCACAAGAGCTTAAAGTACCTCTTTGATCAGAAAGAGTTGAACATGCGTCAAAGGAGGTGGATGGAGTATTTGAAGGATTATGATTTGGAGCTAAAGTACCATCCGTGTAAAGCAAATAAGGTGGCAGATGCATTGAATATAAAGGTTTTGTATAATGCCGAGTTGATGATGCTAGAGTATACTTTATTGGAAGGATTTCGAGATCTAAATCTTCAATTTGTTTGGACCCCTAATGGTGTGATTATGGGAAATTTGAATATCAATTCTACTCTTAGGGAAGAAATCCAACAAGAACAAGGGTTAGATGAGAAGTTACAAGAAGTGTTATTACAACCGGGTTTTGTGCGAGCTACCGATGGAATTATTTTATTTAACCAAAGGATTTGTGTTCTGGATAACACGGAGTTAAAAAGGAGGATTTTGGAAGAAGCGCATAAGGGTGCTTTTACTATACATCCGGGGTCTTCAAAGATGTATCAAGATCTAAAGGGGGACTATTGGTGGTCCGGGATGAAAAATGATATTGCGGTGTATGTGTCGGAATGTGCGGTGTACCAACAAGTGAAGATCGAACACCAAAGACTGGGTGGCTTGTTGCAACCTTTAGAAATTCCGGTATGGAAATGGTATAGTATTTCTATGGACTTCGCCGTTGGACTACCCCGTACTCAGGGTGGTTATGATTCGATTTGGGTAATTGTGGATCGATTAACGAAATCCGCGCATTTCTTAGCTGTGAAGACTACCTACAAGGCGAGTCATCTCGCAAGGTTATTCATTTCGGAGATAGTGAGATTGCATGGTATTCCCACTAGTATCGTTTCGGATAGAGATCCAAAGTTTACTTCGAGATTTTGGAGAGCTTTTCAACAAGCCATGGGAACGAAGTTGTGTTTGAGTACGTCGAATCATCCGCAAATGAATGGTCAGACGGAACGGACAATACAAACAATGAAAGACATGTTGAGAGCTTGTGTACTTGAAAGTGGAGGAAATTGGATAGAACTTTTGCCGTTGATTGAGTTCTCTTATAATAACAGTTATCATGCAAGTATTGGTATGGCACCTTATGAGGCATTGTATGGAAGGAAGTGTAGGACACCTTTGTGTTGAGCAGAAGTTGGTGAAGATAGGATGTTGGGACCCGAGATTATTCACGAAACTACGGAGAAGATTAGGATGATCCTTGGTAAGATCAAACAAGCACAAGATCGTCAGAAGAGTTATGCGGATAACCGTAGAAGACCTTTAGAATTTGAAGAAGGCGATCACGTGTTTTTGAAAGTTACTCCGAGATAGCGGTTGAGAGGACCGTTTTGGTCGCGGAAACTAAGTCTGAGATACGTGGGACCGTATTAGATATTGGAAAGAATTGGTGAAGTAGCTTACAGATTAGCCTTACCGTCTTCTCTGTCAGAGATGCACGACGTTTTTCATGTGTCTCAGCTTCGAAAATTTGTCCCAGATCATCTTCAGCCAATTTTACCAGATACAATTGAGATAGAAGCCGATTTGACGTTTGAGCCTCAACCAAGTCGTATCACAGGAAGAGAATCTAAATTGTTAAGGAATAAAGAGATCTCTCTTGTTAAGGTCTAGTGGGATGAGACGCATTCGGGTGATGTAACTTGGGAATTGGAATCGGAGATGCGAGAGGTATATCCTCATCTTTTCAGGTAATTGTTTTAAATTCGTGGGCGAATTTCTATTTAAGGGGGGAGGATGTAATACCCCGTATTTTAATTACATTGGATAATATTAGTTGTGATCTACTGAGTTCCAGTGTACTTTGAGAAATTATCTGTAAAGATAATTAGAGTAACAGTTGAGCTCAGAGAAAAACTAATTAATATTATCTGACTCTGAGATATTTAAGTATTTGGAACTTTAGAGACTTTTTGGGCAATTAGTAGTGTTACTAATTGATGATATCTTACTATATCATTTACTTTCCACTCTTTTTCCACTTAGAAACAAATAAAGGAAAAGATAGAAGAAGTTGGAGAGAAAGGAAAGGAAAGGAGAGGAAAAAGCTCAAGAACACAAGATCTTCGACCATCATCTATTCTTCATCAAATCATCTCCCAATCTTCATCATCATCATCTAATCAAGGTGGGTTCTAGATAGATACCTTAGTTGTAGAAATTCATGAGTTTTAGAGTTAGGTTGGAATTGTGAAAAAATGAGAAATTGTGCTAAAATCATTAATCTAACAGATGAAATGCAATATAAATGATTGTTGTGATGAATATACTGTGTTTTGATTGTTTTGTTAAGGGTTGGATGTGTTTTGGATGGAAAAACCATGGATTTTGGATGAAGAACAACGTTGTTGGGAAGTTGGGTTTTCCAGGCTTCGCCTAGCGAACCTGGGGCGAGTCCCAGCGAACGAACTTTCGAGGGTTCGCCAAGCGAACCCGGCAGCGAAGGTTAGTGATGGTTTTCCAACGACGTTCGCCTAGCGAACTTTGTGCCTTTTCAGTGCTGTTTGGTTCTGCCTTGCTTCGCCAGGGTGTTCACGAAGCGAAGGGCAAGGCGAATGTTCGCTAGGGAGTTCGCGAAGTGAACTTTAGGTCTGTTTTTGCTCTGTTTGTTCATTCGCCAGGAGCTTCGCCCAGCGAAGGCTGGAGCGAATGCTCGCTGGGAAGTTCGCCTAGCGAACATGGCATATTTTTCCCATTTTGTTTCCTTCATAACTTTTTAACCGTGACTCCGATCGGGGCGTTCTTGGTACTGTCGGAGAGCTTTGAGAATACTCTATCTCGTGGAAGTGAAAATTATTGGTGTTAGTGCCCGATTAAATAATCGGAGGAAAAACCAATAGTGGTACCATTATGTTGAATTATCATATGTGATTCTATTGTGCCAATGTGTTATGTTGTGCTTACCCTATTGTTGTTTATCGTAATTGTGACTGAATTTGCATGCTAAAATGAAATGAAATAGGGAGAGTGAGAATAATACCATTGAATTATGTTGGAACCTAGTAACGGCTAGGAAAGTGTCAAATACACTTGTGTTGGGTTTTGATCGCGTAATCGTAACCGTTTATCTTGCGGTGTAGTTTCATGAGACTCGAGCTCCTCCTATGAAACGTATGCACAATTATTTGGCAGGTTTGATTCCCGCGTGTAGTACGAATGGAACCTATATGGTAAAGAGACTTGTGATGGTTAACAGGCCATGAGAAGTGACGGTTCACGGTTAACAGACCGATGATCCCGAATCCATTTCGTATGCCAAGTAACTACGAGGATCCATGACTCGGGTCGACTTCTAGACGTAGAAGCGGACGAGAAAAGGGGATGCCTTGGAAAGGTTATCGATTAGCGAGATTCTTGAGTTAACAGGCTCAAGACTTACTTTGGTACTAGTGTGAGTTAACAGACTCACGAGTGCGGATCCATATAGGGTGTGTGAGTGCTCAAAGTCATTTCCCTTCCCTTTTGACTTGAATTAGGTTTGTTAGAACCTTGTAGAGCCGAGAGGACTATAAGATAGCGAACTCACTGAGATTTGATGTATCTCACCCCACGTTGTTGTTTACATCACAGGTGCTACAGGTTCGCCGATGGGTAAGGACAAAGTGCTTTGAATTTTCCTTACGGATCGTAGCTTTTGAGATGGCATGGCTTCCGCTATGGCGTTTTATTTTGAGATCATTGTATTGATCTAGTTCTTAGTGTATTTTGGGACATCTTGTATACGTTATGCCGTAGACTTTAGAACTTTGTTTTCAGGGCATTTAATGTATATAATGTGTTAACTAGGAACTTATGGTATTTCAGTACCAAATACTTAGATTCATGTATAATATATATGCTTTGAGGTATGTTGTTATATATGGGTGTTACAGAGAGAATCTATAAGATAAGGAACTCACTGAGATTTGATGTATTTCACTCCACTATCGTTGCTATATTACATGTATGGGTTGCAGGTTTGATTTACAAGTGGAGTTATGCTTCGATGTTTCAAGAGAAGCTTGGCTTCAGTTTTCCGCTGTGTATTATTTTTGTTGTATACAATTGAGGATATTGTATATTGATCTTAGATTTTATTTTTTTGGCTAGTTTCCATGACTTGTGCCATATGTTGTATTTATGTTTTTAAAATGGTCAAGTATGTGAATTATGCCAATAGACACTTATAACGGTGTCAGTACCAAATAAAACACTTGTATGTTATTATTCTAGATATATATTATACAGGGCGTTACATAGACACATTTTCTCTACCCTAAAATTTAATTTGAATTGTGCGTATTTTCAAAATAAAAAATAAAATTTAATCATAACATTACTAATATTCTTAAATCTTGTATTTTAATTAAAAAAATAACGATATGTGAAGATTAAACCAAAAAAGAATTAGCTTCACTATCGACTTTAAAATTTAAATGACCCAACCAAGAGTAATTTTAACATCGTCATTACTTATTTATTCATATCATTTATTTTTAATACTTGCAATTTTTAAATTAAAAGAGTATTTATATAAATAATAGACAATATAAAGTTGTATAACACACCAATAAAAACTTTTAATTTTCGTGAAAAATTTTAGTAACGAAGTTAACTTATTTTTTAATTTTAAAATTGGAAGATGTGTTAACTTACTTTTCAACTAATTTATTTATCTTAATTCAATGTACTTTAAATTAATAATCAGTAACTAATAGAAAAAGTTTTGAACAAAATTTAACATATATTAATTTTAATAACCAATAATTAATGGAAATTGAAGTCTCGTTTCTAAATTAAAAGTTCAATATTTATTATCTATCTATCTATAATATATAGTACAAGACAATGGATTTATTGTTGCTTTAAAGTTATGCAGATGTGACAGAATTCTGCCTTCATAAAAACATCTTTACATAAAATTTTAACATTCTTACTATTCTAAGAGAATTATCAATTTTAACATTTAACGTGCTTAAAATATCGAACAATTTGACCTAAAGGCTCCTAGAAAAGGAATATCGATCTCACACTCTAGCAGGGAAAATAAGAATGGGTCCCATATACATTAATATATTACGTATTTTAATTAAATATTTAACATTATATTTATTAGTTTACAATAAAAAAAATATTATAATTAAAAATATTTAAAAATATTCAACATTTTAAACATGTTAAATGATTAATTAATATTGTCATTATTGTAAGAGTCAAAAGAGTGTTATTATAGGTTTTTAATTTAATTTTAAATAAAAGTATATATATATATATATATATATATATATATATATATATATATATATATATATATATATATATATATATATTAATAAAAGTATTTTAAAAAGTAATAACAATAAAGTAAAATATTAATTCATTTCATTTATTTAACTTTTTTGAGTACTTTTTTTTTTATAAAACTTTTTTAAGTACTTTTTACCTTCCATATGTTTCATTTAACTTGAATATATAATGATCATGTAAGTCATAAATCTTTCAAAATAAAAATATAAGGTGAAGTCTTAGAAAATGGCTATGGTTTTCATCAATCGATCTTACCTTTGCTTGATTTTGTTTGTTGGCTTGATTTTGCTACCAGTTAATGAATAAAATTTGTTTTATTTTTATACATCAAATATAATAACCCAAATCATATATTCATTAAACAAAAATATCTAATTCAAATTTAATTAACCCTGCTTTTGGTTGTAGAAATATCATGCAGTGAGAAAATTTTGGCGAGAATTCCAGTGCAAAATCCTTTGGGAAAACATTGTCTAGATGGTACGTGCGAATCTAATGAGAAATGTCGTGAAAAATGTGAAGAAGAAAACTATAAAAAAGGTGGTGCATGTGAGGGATTGCTTCACCGCAAATGTTGTTGTAATAAATGAGGAGTTGTTATACCCTTAAATAAAACTAAATAAATATAATGTATGCCTTTATTTAATTTTTAATTTATATTTGCTACTAATATAAATTATCCAAAGTTAAATAATTCGTTAAGCATGATTATTACAAGTAAATCAAAATTTAAAAATATATACCTGTCACCTATTTCCAACAATGGATGAACGTTAAATACTTGAAAATTTAAACGTGTATATTTCATTTTGATTTCACATTTTAGAAAAAAATAATAATTTTATGTTTTATTCTCGAATAGTTTCATTATAAAAGAAATTCATAAAAAGGAAAAAAAAAAGAAATTAAAGTTTGTTTGGAAGGCGATCCAATACAATCCTACAAAATTTAGACGTGAACTCCTATCTTTTTAAATTAAAAGTTTAGTAAAATAATACTTCTATTATTTTATTATGTATATTATTATCATTTTAATTATTAGTGGGTAAGAAGGATGCATCCTTGATCCCTTTTTTTGATTTTTATTTTAATAACATGCATAAATATATTACTATTTATAATTTGTCTAATTTGATTATACTATATAAACCATTTAGAAACTTTACAAAGCATTACAAACACAAATTTTCACATTAAAATTATTTTATATTATATGTTAAAATAAATGCAGTTTCCAAAACTTTTAATATTTCCACAATTTGTATATTCTAAAGATAGATAATGTTACTTATTCTTTGTACTTAAATATACCATTACAAATGAATTCAAAATTGACACTATTTTTGTCATCCTAGAAGTTGATTAATAGAAATTTCAAACATAAAATTTGATTTATTAATATTTTTTCTTATAATTTAAATTTTTGAGATATATTTTTTAGGTTGTAATACGAAATTCACAGTTGCTTTAAGATAATAATCGAATTCAACTTTAAATTTTTAAATTTAGTTATTCAATTTGACAAAAATATTTTCAATTTTTCCAACATCCATCTATCAATAATATTTTTAATTTTAAGATATATATATATTTTTTAACTTTTAAGAAACAAAACAATTGAATTTTTTTTCATTTATACAAAAGTCACATATAAAAGGCATGGCATAAGAAAACATAAAGAATTTATTTTTTTCAATTTTTTTTAGATGAGGAACCTTGACGAGTCATACTTGATATTTATTTCTCTTGCAAATCGTGTACCTTGGCCACTCCATATGTAATGCCCTGTGTAATATTTATCTAGAATAATATAATACAAGCATTTTATTTGGTACTGACACCATCATAAGTGCCTAATGGCGTAATTCACATACTTGACCATTTCTAAAACATAAAAACAACCTATGGTACAAGATATGGAAATTAGCCAAAACGATAAAACTAAGATCAATATACAATATCCTCAATTGTATACAACAAATACACAGCGGAAATAAGCTTAACTAAGCTTCTCTTGAAACATCCAAGCATAGCTCCACTTGTAAATCAATCCTGCAAATACGTCTTGAAAATAATCAACAATAGTGGGGTGAGATAAATCAAATCTCAGTGAGTTCCCTATCTTATGGATTCTCTCGGCTTTACAAGGTTCTAACAATCCTAACTCAAGTCAAGGGGAAGGGAAATGACTTTGAGTACACAAATCTCACAATCTCACAGTATATGGACACATGTCATGAGTCTGTTAACTCAAAAAAATACGTCCTGAGCCTGTTAACTCAAGAATTTCACTAATCAATAACCTGTACCAAGGCATCCCCTTTTCCCGTCCCCTTCTACGTCTAGAAGTCGACCCGACTCATGGATCCTTGTAATTTACTTGGCATACAAAATGGATTCAGGAACATCGGCCTGTTAGCCGTGAACCGTCACTTCACATGGCCTGTTAACCATCACAAGTCTCTACCTTTAGGTTCCATTCGTACTACACATGGGAATCAAACCTGCCAAGTAATTATGCCTGCACTTCAGAGGAGCTCGAGACTCATGAAGGCCTCTCACGGGAAACTCAAAAGAAAAAGGTTTCGATTACGTGATCATATACACAAACGTGATTGTATTCGACAATCAAAGGCCACAATGCCTTAAGGCCTCTTTTGCCTTTTCACAAAACCACAATGGTTAATACACATGTTCCATACTAGTGTTCACTCGTTTCTATACCATCCGGAAATGGACACACGCCCCTCACGCACGAGCGTTGTCATTAAATTATCTACTCTAGGCCAGAACTCGTCAATGAATGCACGAACGTCGCCATCCAGAGTTTCTATCACAATTCTATTCACAGCCTAGAATTATACCATTTTGTTTTGGGGTAAAGTTTCCTCACTCTTCCTAATTCATATTTTTAAACATGCATATTTCTTTCATTCACAATTCACAATTAGATAGACATGGTATAATCACAAATATTACAAGTAACACATATAATGTAACATGTGACGCCCCCAAACTATACCCCCAAATAGCATGCAATTAAAGCACTAAAAGAAAATTCGAAAATTCGTCAGAGTACATTTGAATCACATCAACTGTCACAAAACGTACACATAACATGCAACACCTGCCCATAATGATATGCAACTGTGGGGTAGCAATCACACAGAGGAAACTTTGTTCCTTACACCCACTTTTCAGAAATTAGAATTAAAGCGAAAAATCTAAAATCTGATTAACATATATACATATACACATATAAACAGTTCGTCATACATCAGGTAGCATATGTACAACCAAAATATATCATCAGATGTACAAAATAATAGCACGCGGCCACCCTAACTACCCGGAGTCACATATCAGAGCCGACCGACCAAAACAATGAAGACGCAACGCTTCACAAAAAGTAATACCTCCAGCAGCTCTAATCTGCAACGCCTCATAGAGCGTTATAAAACAGCAGAAGGGTGAGAAAAACAACCATAATATAATTGAATAAAATTATATATATATACACAAAAATGTACAAGTAACACATTCTCACCACAACCACATATAACATAATACCGCACAATTCTCAAGCATCGAATACCATTACACACCACACATATACCATACAATCATCAATCACATTCACAAATTCACACACAATTAATTCATGATTTATGCAATGCACATAGACCGACACAACGACTCTATGCACATGCCATGCGGTACCGACTTCCAATGTCTCATGTCTCATCATCAATTCACTCAGGAACTATTGGAACCATCGCTCGTTACTGAGAATCTCAAGTAACTCCCCGTCGGGCCTACGATGTTCACCCGTCGCTTTAGGTCCTCAGGCAACGCCTCATATTTTCGAGGCATACGACGTTAAGGATTGCTTTAAGTCTCCAAAGGAGCCCACAATCGTCTATAACCACCGCTTTAGGTCCTCAGGCAGCGCCTCATATTTTCGAGGCACACGATGTTATAGCATATTACCCTCAGGAATTAAACCGTCACTCAGGACGTTCAACAATGCACACTATGATGCTTGGCATACAATGACTCATGACATTCACATTGCATCCCTACACACATTCATAATCATGCACATTTATCAAATACCACACATTAGCATTTTCTTGCCTTTCGGCCACAAAGCATCGTCACAACAGCACATAAGTCATCTCACGTACAAAACAACAACATACGGCATAATACACGTCAATTCCACACCATTAAAATGACAAAAATCGATAACCGACACTATTCACATTTCCCGACATAATTTAATCGGCTAACAATTCTCAAAACATCCTAATCATAAAGTACAACTCGATACCTTTCCAACGACACCAAGAATTCAAAAATCGGACAATCGGAACCAAAGTTACGGACAAAACCGAAAACACATTTTGAAAAATCACATTTTTGCAATTCTCCTGTTCATACGCGTACCACCACTATCCATACGCGTATTGACAGAACAAATTTCCTTCACAAAATCACGTTGCCAAAGACCATACGCGTATGCACCTCGCCCTTACGCGTATCACTAGAAGGCCGTGAAAACATGCATTTCATACGCGTAATGCCCCAAAAACAACACAATGTTACGCGTAACGCCTTGGCCCATACGCGTATTGGAAAGTCCCTTACGCGTATTGCCAGGACAAACCCAGAAAAATTCTGCAGAACATTTTTTGCGTTTTCCAAATCCAATCAACCAATTTTGCACCTAAAACTCAGAAAATGACCAATTTGAATTGCAATAACACACAACCAACATGTATAGACAATCTAAAACACCATCAGCACAAGTTTTGACACATTCAAATCAATTTCTAATCAATTATACCAAATATGGGTTTTACTCATTTTCTTCCAATTCAATCCAAAACAACCACAAACACACATACATAATCGTATATCATAGAATAATCGAGTTTCGCACCCTTACCCGATTTAATCGACTCTACAACTTGCTCTTGATGATTTTTCCACTCTTCTCCAATTTTCTCTCTTCTCCTCTTTTCTTCTCTTTTTCCTTCTTTCTTCTTTCTTTCTCTCTATTTTTCTTTCTTTCCCTTTTCTATTCTATTTTCTTTTCTTTCTTACTAACTTAACAATTATCTATGAAATGCCCAAAATACCCCCACACTCAAATATCTCGCAAACGTTCCCCAAAACGCGATAAAATATATTCACGACGAAAAATAACACATTTTCACATAAAATTCGGAAATAAAATAAAATAATAATAAAATAATCAAAAAGACTCAATAAAATAAAATTGGCAAAACTGGGGCGTTACAACTCTCCCCCACTTAGAAATTTTCGTCCTCGAAAATATTACCTGATGCAAACAACTCTGGATACGACTCCCGCATCCTACTCTCTAACTCCCACATCAAATTTCCCTCAGCAGCGCCTCTCCACGCCACTTTCACAAGTGCAATCTCTTTGCCCCTCAACCGCTTCACCTCGCGATCCAAAATACTAACCGGTAATGCCTCGACCGTAAGGTTATCTCTTACCTCAACCTCGTCCATCGGAATCACATGTGAAGGGTCCGGAACATACTTCCGAAGCTGTGAAACATGAAACACATCATGCAAATTCGACAGATTCGGCGGCAACGCCACACGATACGCCACAGCACCAACTCTCGCAGATATCTGGTAAGGACTAATAAATCGAGAAGTAAGCTTCTTAGATTTCAAAGCACGACCAACACCCGTTACCGGCGTAACTCTCAGAAATATGTGATCACCCTCTTGAAACTCAAGATCCTTCCGTCTCCGATCATGATAACTCTTTTGTCTATCCTGAGAAGCCTTCATTTTCTCACGAATAAACTTTACCTTTTCCGTCGTTTGTTGTACCAATTCCGGTCCAACCACCGAACTTTCACCTGTTTCGTGCCAACACAACGGCGTTCGACATCTTCGTCCATATAAGGCCTCAAAAGGTGCCATTCCGATACTAGAATGGAAACTGTTATTATACGTGAACTCAACCAAAGCAAGATAACTGTCCCACGTACCACCTTGTTCCAAAACACACGCTCTCAACAAATCCTCCAAAGACTGAATCGTTCTTTCGGTCTGACCATCCGTCTGCGGATGATAAGCCGAACTCAACCTCAATCTAGAACCCAAAGCCTTCTGTAAACTTTCCCAAAATCTCGATGTAAACCTAGGATCTCGATTAGAAACAATACTCAACGGAATCCCATGCAATTTCACCACCACACTGATATAGATCTCAGCTAACCGTTCCAAAGAAAAACTGATGTCAATCGGAATAAAATGCGCCGATTTAGTCAGCCTGTCAACAATCACCCAAATAGCATTATGCCCACGCTGAGTGTTCGGTAATCCCATCACAAAATCCATCGAAATGCTATCCCATTTCCACTCAGGAATATCCAACGGTTGCAACAAACCACTAGGTCTCAAATGTTCCACTTTCGATTTCTGACAAGTCAAACATGCATACACAAACTGAGCCACATCTCTTTTCAAACCAGACCACCAGAAAATCTTCTTCAAATCTTGGTACATCTTATTCGCACCCGGATGAATACTTAGGTTACTCCTGTGTCCTTCCTCCAAAATCATTCTTTTCAAATCCGCATCATCAGGAATGTAAATACGACCACGAAACCTCAAAACACCAAAATTATCCACCTTGAAATCCACATTCTCATTCCTCATCAAATCAACGAATTTCAAATCCAGCTTTTGTTTCTCACTAATCGACAAC
Organism: Lathyrus tuberosus; assembly: GCA_022829125.1. Classification (NCBI taxonomy): domain Eukaryota; kingdom Viridiplantae; phylum Streptophyta; class Magnoliopsida; order Fabales; family Fabaceae; genus Lathyrus; species Lathyrus tuberosus. The sequence goes on along the minus strand of JALAZF010000532.1, from coordinate 616,424 downwards.
AAAAATTCATTAGCAACTTTCAACATTCCAAGCCTTACACTAACCGAAGTCACTTCACATACCAAACTCAAGTCTCTAAACGACTCCAAAAGTTCCCACTCCTTAACCATCAATGCGGACATATGCAACGATTTACGGCTCAATGCATCGGCTACCACATTAGCTTTACCAGGATGGTAATTTAAGCCAAAGTCATAGTCTTTCAAGAATTCCAACCATCTCCGCTGCCTCATGCTCAACTCTTTCTGATCAAATAAATATTTCAAGCTTTTATGATCACTAAAGACCTCGAACCTTGCACCATAGAGATAGTGCCTCCAAATCTTCAATACAAAAACTACAGCCGCTAATTCAAGATCATGAGTAGGATAGTTTTTCTCATGAACTCTTAATTGCCTCGAAGCATAAGCTACGACCTTACCTTCCTGCATCAGAACACCACCCAAACCAATTAAAGAAGCATCACAGTACACAACAAACGGTTCATTAGGATCAGGTAAAATCAGAATAGGAGCTGTCGTCAATCTTCTCTTCAGCTCACAAAAACTTTCTTCACATTGAATATCCCAAATGAATGCTTTGCCCTTACAAGTCAACTGCGTCAAAGGAAGAGCTAGCTTAGAAAAACCTTCGATGAACCTCCGGTAATAACCAGCCAAACCCAAAAAGCTTCGAATTTCAGTAACGGATCTAGGAGCCTCCCATTGTAGAACTGCCTCCACTTTAGATGGATCCACCGCAATACCATTACCTGAAATTACGTGCCCAAGAAAACTCACCTCAGACAACCAGAATTCACACTTGGACAATTTGGCAAAAAGCTTCCTTTCCTTCAAAACCTGCAAAACAAGACGCAAATGCTCTGCATGTTCCTCACGAGACTTAGAATAGATTAAAATATCATCAATAAACACCACCACAAAACGATCCAAATGCTCGTGGAAAATACGATTCATGTATTCCATAAACACACCAGGCGCATTAGAAACCCCGAACGGCATCACTGAATATTCATAATGACCGTAGCGTGTTCTAAAGGCCGTCTTCTGAATATCCTCTTCTTTCACTCTTATTTGATGATAACCCGATCTCAAATCAATCTTACTAAATACACAAGCACCGACCAACTGATCCATCAGATCATCAATCCTTGGAAGCGGATACTTATTCTTAATCGTCACTTTGTTCAACTGGCGATAATCAATACATAATCGCATACTCCCATCTTTCTTTTTCACTAACAAAACTGGAGCACCCCAAGGAGAAACACTTGGCCTCACGAACCTCTTTTCCAACAACTCACTTAACAGCTTTTTCAACTCCACCAATTCAGACGCCGACATTCTATAAGGTGCCATAGAAACAGGTCTAGTACCAGGAACTAGATCTATCGAAAATTCCACCTCTCTCACCGGCGGCACATCTGAAATCTCATCAGGAAACACCTCAGGAATTCGCACACAACAGGAAACACATCAAGAGAAAATTGACTATCCACAGTCAATGAAGTAAACAACCCAAACAACTGAGATTCATCCGCTAAAAGTCTCTTCAACTCTTTGGTAGATAAGAAACTCGAGTCTTCGTCTTCCTCAAGAGAAGGAAACCTTACAAGCTTATGATAACAATCAATGTGCACCCGATTGAATTGCAACCAATTCATTCCCAACACCACATCTAAACCTTCCAATGGTAAACACACCAAATCCATCGCAAAGTCTTTACCATAAATGGCCAAAGGACAACTTAGACACACCAAAGAAGTAGTTACTGACCCCATCGCTGGAGTATCAATAACCATCTCACCATCCATCGAAGACAACCCAAGATTCAAACGTTCCGCGCACTCAGACGAAATAAATGAATGAGTCGCTCCAGTATCAATAATAGCAATTAAAGGCATATTATTAATAAAGCAAGTACCTCTTATTAGACGATCTGCACTTGAGGTCTGAGTTCCCGCCAATGAAAACACTTTGCCACTAGTCGGAGCTTTCTTCTGATTCGGACACTTCGAGCTAATGTGACCAGGTTCTCCACAGTTATAACACTTCACTACATTCTTCCTTTTACAATCAGCTGAAACATGTCCAATACCACCACAATTAGAACACTTAATCACATTCCTCCTACATTCATGTTGGCGATGACCCAATTCACCACATTTAAAACACCTAGGAGCATTAGACATACCCCCTCCACCTGACCTTCGATCAAAAGTTCCCCTTTATTTACGTTTATCAGTCGGTGACACATACGGACCACCACGGAACTGTTGTTTCCCTTTCCTGTCACTTACACTTTTATAGTGAGCAGAACGGGCCTTACTATCTTCATCATAAATCCTACAGCATTCCACCAAATCAGCAAACCTTCGAATCCTCTGATATCCAATAGCCTGCTTTATCTCAGGACGCAACCCACTTTCATACTTTACACACTTTGAAAATTCAGCTGTCGCTTCCACATAATGAGGATAAAACTGCACAAGTTCCACAAACTTAACAGTATACTCAACAACAGATAAATTACCTTGCTTTAGTTCCAAAAACTCAATCTCTTTCTTTCCTCGGACATCCTCGGGAAAATACTTCCTTAGAAACTCTCGGCTAAACACTTCCCAAGTAATCTCTTCTTCCTCCTCCTCAGCTTCCAACACCTGACGAGTACTGATCCACCAGTCGTCAGCCTCTTCGTGTAACATATGAGTGCCCAGCCTCACCTTATCATTATCGTCATCACAATCCATCACCCTGAAAATCCTCTCAATCTCTTTCAACCACAACTGCGCACCATCCGGATCATGTTTCCCTTTAAAGACCGGCGGCTTATTCTTTCTAAACTCATCATTTCCGGCAGCATTCGGTGCACCCTGTACAGCTCGTGCCATAGCCTCCATCGCCGCAGCCAAAGCAGCATCATTACGACCAGCCATATTCTGTTTGTCTAAACACAGAAACTATGGTTAAACAACAACTCGTCCAACCCAACTCGCCCAATATGCCAGACACAACAGACACAACAGACACCACAAACACAACTGACACGGACGTAGCTCTGATACCACTTAATGTGACGCCCCCAAACTATACCCCCAAATAGCATGCAATTAAAGCACTAAAAGAAAATTCGAAAATTCGTCAGAGTACATTTGAATTCGCGGCATAGAAAGGGAGGAATCACATCAACTGTCACAAAACGTACACATAACATGCAACACCTGCCCATAATGATATGCAACTGTGGGGTAGCAATCACACAGAGGAAACTTTGTTCCTTACACCCACTTTTCAGAAATTAGAATTAAAGCGAAAAATCTAAAATCTGATTAACATATATACATATACACATATAAACAGTTCGTCATACATCAGGTAGCATATGTACAACCAAAATATATCATCAGATGTACAAAATAATATCACGCGGCCACCCTAACTACCCGGAGTCACATATCAGAGCCGACCGACCAAAATAATGAAGACGCAACGCTTCACAAAAAGTAATACCTCCAGCAGCTCTAATCTACAACGCCTCATAGAGCGTTATAAAACAGCAGAAGGGTGAGAAAAACAACCATAATATAATTGAATAAAATTATATATATATATACACAAAAATGTACAAGTAACACATTCTCACCACAACCACATATAACATAATACCGCACAATTCTCAAGCATCGAATACCATTACACACCACACATATACCATACAATCATCAATCACATTCACAAATTCACACACAATTAATTCATGATTTATGCAATGCACATAGACCGACACAACGACTCTATGCACATGCCATGCGGTACCGACTTCCAATGTCTCATGTCTCATCATCAGTTCACTCAGGAACTATTGGTACCATCGCCCGTTACTGAGAATCTCAAGTAACTCCCCGTCGGGCCTACGATGTTCACCCGTCGCTTTAGGTCCTCAGGCAACGCCTCATATTTTCGAGGCACACGACGTTAAGGATTGCTTTAAGTCTCCAAAGGAGCCCACAATCGTCTATAACCACCGCTTTAGGTCCTCAGGCAACGCCTCATATTTTCGAGGCACACGATGTTATAGCATATTCCCCTCAGGAATTAAACTGTCACTCAGGACGTTCAACAATGCACACTATGATGCTTGGCATACAATGACTCATGACATTCACATTGCATCCCTACACACATTCATAATCATGCACATTTATCAAATACCACACATTAGCATTTTCTTGCCTTTCGGCCACAAAGCATCGTCACAACAGCACATAAGTCATCTCACGTACAAAACAACAACATACGGCATAATACACGTCAATTCCACACCATTAAAATGACAAAAATCGATAACCGACACTATTCACATTTCCCGACATAATTTAATCGGCTAACAATTCTCAAAACATCCTAATCATAAAGTACAACTCGATACCTTTCCAACGACACCAAGAATTCAAAAATCGGACAATCGGAACCAAAGTTACGGACAAAACCGAAAACACATTTTGAAAAATCACATTTTTGCAATTCTCCTGTTCATACGCGTACCACCACTATCCATACGCGTATTGACAGAACAAATTTCCTTCACAAAATCACGTTGCCAAAGACCATACGCGTATGCACCTCGCCCTTACGCGTATCACCAGAAGGCCGTGAAAACATGCATTTCATACGCGTAATGCCCCAAAAACAACACAATGTTACGCGTAACGCCTTGGCCCATACGCGTATTGGCAAGTCCCTTACGCGTATTGCCAGGACAAACCCAGAAAAATTCTGCAGAACATTTTCTGCGTTTTCCAAATCCAATCAACCAATTTTCACCTAAAACTCAGAAAATGACCAAGTTGAATTGTAATAACACACAACCAACATGTATAGACAATCTAAAACACCATCAGCACAAGTTTTGACACATTCAAATCAATTTCTAATCAATTATACCAAATATGGGTTTTACTCATTTTCTTCCAATTCAATCCAAAACAACCACAAACACACATACATAATCGTATACAATCATAGAATAATCGAGTTTCGCACCCTTACCCGATTTAATCGACTCTACAACTTGCTCTTGATGATTTTTCCACTCTTCTCCAATTTTCTCTCTTCTCCTCTTTTCTTCTCTTTTTCCTTCTTTCTTCTTTCTTTCTCTCTATTTTTCTTTCTTTCCCTTTTCTATTCTATTTTCTTTTCTTTCTTACTAACTTAACAATTATCTATGAAATGCCCAAAATACCCCCACACTCAAATATCTCGCAAACGTTCCCCAAAACGCGATAAAATATATTCACGACGAAAAATAACACATTTTCACATAAAATTCGGAAATAAAATAAAATAATAATAAAATAATAAAAAAGACTCAATAAAATAAAATTGGCAAAACTGGGGCGTTACATAACACCCATATATAACAACATACATCAAAGCATATATATTCTACATGAATCCAAGTATTTGGTACTGAAATACCATACGTTCCTAGTTAACACATTATATACATTAAATGCCCTAAATACAAAGTTCTAAAGTCTATGGCATAACATATACAAGATGTCCCAAAATACCCTAAGAACTAGATCAATACAATGATCTCAAAATAAAACGCCATAGCGGAAGCCATGCCATCTCAAGAGCTACGATCCGTAAGGAAAAGTCAAACCACTTTGTCTTTACCCTTCGCCGAACCTGTAGTACCTGTGATGTAAACAACAACGTGGGGTCAGATACATCAAATCTCAGTGAGTTCGCTATCTTATAGTCCTCTCGGCTCTACAAGGTTCTAACAAACCTAACTCAAGTCAAAAGGGAATGGGGATGACTTTGAGTACACACACACACTATATGGAACCATGTCATGAGTTCATCAACTCATACTATCACTAATCGATAACCATACCAAGGCATCCCCTATTCCCATCCGCTTCTATGTCTAGAAGTCGACCCGAGTCATGGATCCTTGTAACCTACTTGACATACAAATGGATTCGGGTTCTACGGGCCTTATACCATTATGAACCGTCACTTTACACGGGCCTTATACCGTCAGAAGCATTTACCCATCGGGCGCCATTCGTACAGCACGGGGAATCAAACCCGCCAAGTAGTTATGCATATGTTTCAGAGGAGCTCGAGACCCATGAAACGCAACTCAAAGAATCGGTTAAGATTACGTGATCACACTCACAAACATGATCATATTCGACGATCATAAGGCAGAACTCCCTTGTGAACATTCGCCTCGCCCTTTGCTTCACGAACAACTCAGCGAAGCAAGGCAGAACCAACCAGCACTGAAAAAGGCACAAAGTTCGCTAGGAGAACGTTGTTGGCGAACCTTCGCTAACCTTCACTGCCGGGTTCACTAGGAGAACCCTCGAAAGTTTGTTCACTGGGACTCGCCCCATGTTCGCTAGGCGAAGCCTGGAAAACCAAACTTCCCAACAGCGCTGTTCTTCATCAAAATCCATAGTTTTACCATTCAAAACGCCTCCAATCCTTAGCATAACAATCAAAACATAGTACAATTATAACAACAATCATTTATATTGCATTTCATCCGTTAGATTCATGATTTGGCAAGATTAATCATTTTCTCACAATCCTAACCTAGGTTCTAATACTCAAGAAAATCTAAACCAAAGGTTTCTATCTATAACCCACCTTGAATAGATGATGATGATGAAGATTGGAAGATGATTTGATGAAGAATGGATGATGATCTTGATCTTTCTCTCTTCCAAGTTTTATTCTCTTTTCCTTCCTTTCCTCTTCCTTCTCTCCAACTTCTTTCTATCTTTTCTTCCAAGTGTGGAAAAAGGGTGGAAAGGAATTGATATAGTAAGATATCATCAATTGTAATACTACTAATTGTCCAAAAAGTCTCTAAAGTTCCACATACTTAAATATCTCAGAGTCAGATAATATTAATTAGATTTTCTCTGAGCTCAACCGTTACTCTAATTATCTTTGCAGATAATTTCTCAAAGTACACTAGAACTCAGTAGATCACAACTAATATTATCTAGAGTAATTAAAATACGTTGTATTACATCCTCCCCCCCTTAAATAGAAATTCGCACACAAATTTAAAACAATTACCTGAAAAGATGAGGATAGACCTCCCGCATCTCCGATTCCAATTCCCAAGTTGCATCGCCCGGATGCGTCTCATCCCACTGGACCTTAACAAGAGGAATCTCTTTATTCCTTAACACTTTCGTTTCTCTTCCTGTGATACGACTCGGTTGAGGCTCAAACGTCAAATCGGCTTCTATCTCAATTGTATCTAGTAAAATTGGCTGAAGAGGATCTGGGACAAATTTTTGAAGCTGAGACACATGAAAAACATCGTGCATCTCTGACAGAGAAGGCGGTAAAGCCAATCTGTAAGCTACTTCACCAATTCTTTCCAAAATCTAATACGGTCCCACGTATCTTGGACTTAACTTCCACAACTTAAACGGTCCTTTCAATCTCAATCTCGGAGTAACTTCCAAAAACACATGGTCACCTTCTTCAAATTCTAAAGGTCTCCTTCGATTATCCGTATAACTCTTTTGGCGATCTTGCGCTTGTTTAACTTTCTCGCGGATCATTCGAATCTTTTCCGCAGTCTCTTGAATAATTCCGGTCCCAAAATTCGATCTTCACCAACCTCCGCCAAACACAAAGGTGTTCTACATTTTCTTCCATTGTTTGCATTGTTCGCTCAGTCTGACCATCCGTCTGAGGATGATGGGACGTGCTCAAACGCAACTTCGCACCCAATAGCTTGTTGAAAACTCTCCAAAATCTCGAAGTAAACTTTGGATCTCTATCCGAAACGATACTAGTGGGAATACCATGCAATCTCACTATCTCCGAAATGAACAACCTTGCGAGATGACTCGCCTTGTAGGTAGTCTTCACAGCTAAGAAATGCGCGGATTTCATTAATCGATCCACAATTACCCAAATCGAATCATAACCACCCTGAGTACGGGGTAGTCCAACGGCGAAGTCCATAGAAATACTATTCCATTTCCATACCGGAATTTCTAAAGGTTGCAACAAGCCACCCGGTCTTTGGTGTTCGATCTTCACTTGTTGGCACACCGCACATTCCGACACATACACCGCAATATCCTTTTTCATCACGGACCACCAATAGTCCCTCTTTAGATCTTGATACATCTTTGAAGACCCTGGATGTATTGTAAAAGAACCCTTATGCGCTTCTTCCAAAATCCTTCTTTTTAACTCCGTGTTATCCGGAACACAAATCCTTTCGTTAAACAAAATAATTTCGTCGGTAGCTCACACAAAACCTGGTTGTTCTAACACTTCTTGTAACTTCTCATCTAACCCTTGCTCTTGTTGGATTTCTTCCCTAAGAGTAGAATTGATATTCAAGTTTCCCATAGTCACACCATTAGGAGTCCAAACAAATTGAAGATTTAGATCTCGAAATTTTTCCAATAAAGTATACTCTAGCATCATCAACTCGGCATTATGCAACACCTTCCTGCTCAATGCATCCTCCACTTTATTTGCTTTGCACGTATGGTATTTTAACTCCAAATGATAATTCTTCAAATATTCCATCCACCTCCTTTGACGCATATTCAACTCTTTTTGATCAAAGAGGTACTTTAAGCTCTTGTGGTCGCTAAACATCTCAAAACGTACACCATACAAATAGTGACGCCACACTTTCAAAGTAAATACAACTGCCGCCAATTGTAAATCATGCGTTGGATAATTATCTTCATGGACTTTCAACTGTCGAGAAGCATAAGCCACTACATGTCCATCTTGCATTAACACACCTCCTAATCCCATCTTGGATGCATAACAATATACCTCATACGACTTGCTAGGATCAGGAATAACCAAAACAGGAGCGGTCGTCAATCTCTCTTTCAAGCTCAAAAAACTTTGCTCACAAGCCGAATCCCATTCATACGAATAATCCTTCCGAGTAACTCTCGTCATCGGTAAAGCCAGTTGGGAAAAACCTTTAATAAACCTTCTATAACAACCTGCTAACCCCAAGAAACTCCTAACTTCTGCAACGTTCTTCAGTCTCTCCCAATTAATCACTGCCTCAACTTTTGATGGATCAACCGCCACACCTCCTTGAGATATGACGTGACCAAGAAAATTAACCTTTGACATCCAAAATTCACACTTACTTAGCTTGGCAAAAATTTGTCTCTCTTGTAAGATGGATAAAACGATTCTTAGGTGTTCTCCGTGCTCTTGAGGATCACGAGAATAGATAAGAATGTCATCAATGAAAATCACCACAAATTGGTCCAAATAAGGTTGAAATATCCGATTTATATAATCCATGAAAACTGTCGGAGCATTCGTCACACCGAAAGGCATCACCAAAAATTCATAATGACCATAACGGGTTCTAAACGCAGTCTTTGGTACATCCGAACTCTTCACACGAATCTGATGATAACCCGACCGTAAATTAATCTTTGAGAACACACAGGCTCCTTTCAATTGATCTAACAAATCTTCTATCCTTGGTAATGGGTATTTATTCTTGATGGTGACCTTATTCAACTGACGGTAATCGATACACAACCGCATTCCACCATCCTTTTTCTTTACCAACAACATTGGAGCTCCCCAGGGCGAAACACTGGGTCGAACAAAATGCTTAGCCAACAAATCTTCCAATTGATCCTTTAATTCTCTTAGTTTAAGTGGTGCCATCCGATACGGAGAAACGGATATTGGAGCCGTTCCCGGTATCAGATAAATAGAGAATTCCACTTCCCGCTCCGGAGGTAGAGAAGTGATATCCTCAGGAAAAACTTCAGGAAACTTACAAACTACCGGAATACTAAAAACTTGATAGTTACTACTCTCTTCCTTATTAATAATTAAAAGAACGAATTTTTCCTCCTCAAACAAGAAATTAATCATTCCAACCGTACCTTCCAAAATAGTAATCAACACATCCTTCGGAGTAGCCTCCCCGGACGGAATAATAATTAGTTTCTCCTCACAACCGATAAATACCGAATTAGCAGGAAGTCAATCCATTCCCAGAACAACATCCACTGATAAAACACAATTTTTCACACATCAACGGTGTTTCAACAATCTCATCCACGGCAGTAGTAACCACCATGGGTGGAGACAGTGGAACCGCTTGCAACCCAAGTCGCTTGATACATTGTATCGATATAAAGGAGTGCGTTGTTCCACAATCAAATAAAACAAAACAAGGAAACCCATTAACAAACACGTACCAGCAATCCTAGAGTCAACTCCTTTCGCTTTCTTCCCTTGCGTCTGATTCCTATTCAGAGGACAATCCCTCGCCATATGTCCCACCTTCTGACATTGATAACACTTCACCCATTTGAAGCGACATCTGCCAAAATGCATCTTACCACACGTACGACACATAGGAGGTGCACTATTCCGAGAATCCTGGACTTGTTTCCTTTTGAAAACCTGCTACCTAGACCAAAACTGTTGGCTTGACCTCCCACACTCATTCTGATTCGACCTTCGTGAATCCCCTTCTGTCCGAACTTCCTTCAAACTGGTCTCTGCCACACAATATTGCCTCAACTGTCGGACTTCAAACTCTCTTCGGGTCCTTCAAGGACTAGGAAGGTACTTTTCCATAAAAATAGCCCTGAACTGCTCCCACACTTTAGATACACCTTACATAGTCATAAAAGCTAAAGCAATATCCCACCACCTCCTAGCAGGACCCCTCAAAGAGTGGGAAGCAAACACTACTTTGTTCTCCTCACTACAGTGAACTATCAGAAAGATTCTCTCCATACCAGCAACCCATTCATGAGCTTCCATAGGATTTAATCCCCCCTGAAACTCCGAAGGATTCATACGATTGAAATCCCTAAAGGTTCCCCTGCAGCTTCAGGAAGAACCACTGGAGGATACAGGCCACCAGCCATTTGCTGCACCACTTGTCGCATAAACTGATTCTGCTGTTGTTGCATCTGCTGCATAAACTAATACAGAGGAGCATTCTCATCGCCACCTGGCGGATTTCTCCCAGCTGGAGGGTTTGTGGGTCTACCACGATTGCTTCTGCGTCCGTCAACCATGTTCCTAAACGTCATATAGATAGGATTAAGTTGATCAGGCTCAATACCATACATATAACATTTAAGACCAAGGGTGACACTACGCATATGAAAAGGAAAGAATTACTTATAGTATTACATGGCTAGGTCGAGGATACGACTTACTTTGATACCAACTGTAACACCCATATATAACAACATACATCAAAGCATATATATTATACATGAATCTAAGTATTTGGTACTGAAATACCATACGTTCCTAGTTAACACATTATATACATTAAATGCCCTAAATACAAAGTTCTAAAGTCTACGGCGTAACATATACAAGATGTCCCAAAATACACTAAGAACTAGATCAATACAATGATCTCAAAAGCTACGATCCGTAAGGAAAAGTCAAACCACTTTGTCCTTACCCTTCGCCGAACCTGTAGTACCTGTGATGTAAACAACAACGTGGGGTGAGATACATCAAATCTCAGTGAGTTCGCTATCTTATAGTCCTCTCGGCTCTACAAGGTTCTTACAAACCTAACTCAAGTCAAAAGGGAAGGGGGATGACTTTGAGTACAAACACACTATATGGAACCATGTCATGAGTTCTTCAACTTATACTATCACTAATCGATAACCATAAAAAGGCATCCCCTGTTCCCGTCCGCTTCTACGTCTAGAAGTCGGCCCGAGTCATGGATCCTTGTAACCTACTTGACATACAAATGGATTTGGGTTCTACGGGCCTTATACCATTATGAACCGTCACTTTACACGGGCCTTATACCGTCAGAAGCATTCACCCCTCGGGCGCCATTTGTACAGCACGGGGAATTAAACCTGCCAAGTAGTCATGCATATGTTTCAGAGGAGCTCGAGACCCATGAAACGCAACTCAAAGAACCAGTTACGATTACGTGATCACACACACAAACGTGATCGTATTCGACGATCACAAGGCCATAACGCCTTATCACAACCACAAGGTTAACACACATGTTCCATACTAGTGTTTATTCATTCTATGTCATTCCACACTTTCCTACATTGTTTACGGTAATAATCCTCACTCTACCTATTTCGTATTTAGCATGCATACATACTCAAACATGTTCAACAATAAGAGCATAGTCAAATAGTCATCAATCACATAATGGAAAGACATAATTCAACGTACCCCAAATTACACTAATTCATGGTCCCCTCCCAATTTATTTATTCGGCATCAAAACCAGTATTTTCCACTTCCATTATCTAGAGTATTTTCGCAGCTTCACGTCGATATAAAGAACTCTTAAATCGGATAAACGAGTCAAAAGTTTTGAAAGAAACAAGTGAGAGGATCTGTCATGTTCGCTAGGCGAACTTCCCAGCGAGCATTCGCTCCAGCCTTCGCTAGGCGAAGCTCTAGGAGAATGAATAAACAGAACAAAAGCAGACCTAAAGTTCGCTTTGCGAACTCCCTTGTGAACATTCGCCTTGCCCTTCGCTTCGCGAACAACTCAGCGAAGCAAGGCAGAACCAACCAGCACTGAAAAGGCACAAAGTTCGCTAGGCGAACGTCGTTGGCGAACCTTCGCTAACCTTCGCTGTCGGGTTCGCTAGGCGAACACTCGAAAGTTTGTTCACTGGGACTCGCCCCAGGTTCGATAGGCGAAGCCTGGAAAACCCAACTTCCCAACAACGCTGTTCTTCATCAAAATCCATAGTTTTACCATTAAAAACGCCTCCAATCCTTAGCATAACAATCAAAACACAATACAATCATAACAACAATCATTTATATTGCATTTCATCCGTTAGATTCAAGATTTAGCAAGATTATTCATTTTCTCACAATTCTAACCTAGGTTCTAATACTCAAGAAAATCTAAACCACCAGTTTCTATCTATAACCCACCTTGAATAGATGATGATGATGAAGATTGGAAGATTATTTGATGAAGAATGGATGATGATCTTGATCTTTCTCTCTTCCAAGTTTTCTTCTCTTTTCCTTCCTTTCCTCTTCCTTCACTCCAACTTCTTTCTATCTTTTCTTCCAAGTGTGGAAAAAGGGTGGAAAGGAATTGATATAGTAATATATCATCAATTGTAATACTACTAATTGCCCAAAAAGTCTCTAAAGTTCCCAATACTTAAATATCTCAGAGTCAGATAATATTAATTAGATTTGCTCTGAGCTCAACCGTTACTCTAATTTTCTTTGCAGATAATTTCTCAGAGTACACTAGAACTCAGTAGATCACAACTAATATTATCCAGAGTAATTAAAATACTGGGTATTACATATAATAGCATAACACATAAAACACCCCTTTTGGGTTCTCTCCGATTCATTTAATTGGGCATCGAAATTAATACTTTTCACTTTTATCCCGTAGGATATTTCCACAGCTTTACATCGGCTATAAATATGTCTCGATCGGATTTACGATCCAAAAGATATGGATTTCAACATATCACATAACATTGTTACCATTCAAATGCCACATTATTGGGTAGAAGGTCGTTCCAACTTTCCAACGGTACCAAGAACGTCCTGATCCGAGTTACGGATCCAAAGTTATGAATTTTTTAAAACTAGCTTTCTTTTTGTTCCAGGTCACGCTAAGCGGGCCCCACCCGTGCTAAGCACGCTCCTCGCTGCCTGGAAAGGGTGAAAATTCTCCAGACCCCGCTAAGCGCGCAGACCCGCGCTAAGCAGGCACTACGATATGCAGAAAAATAAACCCTTTCCCTTTCCAACTCATTCCAATCAATACCAAACATCTTAACAATTATCAACAGATGATTCCACACATGTATTGATCATACTACACAATTTATAACACAAATCAACCATTAGATTTCATCGATTTGCAAAAGTACTCATTTTCCCCAAAATCCAACATAAGTTCAACATCAAGAAATTCTAGAACTTAAGGTATCTATCTAGAACCCACCTTAGCATTGAAGAGGAGTTTGAAGAAGATGATGAACAATGGTCCAAGCTTCTTCTTCTCTTTTCCCTTTCTTCCTCTCTTCTTTTCTCTTCTTTCTCTTTTCTTCTTCTTCTTCTTACTATCTTTCTTTTTCTTTCTTTCTTAACAAATATATATATATAAACTTATTATATAATATAATCCAATAGGGTAAATATCTCCAATTGATATTTTGTCATCTCAACCTAATTGATCAATTATTAGAGTTACCTTGAAATACTCTTTTAAAGTAAAATACCAACCTGTCTCTTTCATTAAATAATTGATCTCTTCAGAGTTCATCTGTTGCTCTATTGATCCCAAATGTCAATACTTAAAGTACTTAGAGAATTTCATTAATCCAATTATCCAAAGATAGAGCATATAAATACTCATCTGATCTCATCTGATGTCCAACTAAGAATTTAGATAATATGGGGTATTACACCATAATATCTCTTAAATGTTTCCAATCACGAATTCGCACTCTTACAGATTATTGTCAATATTGAAATTGAATCATAGAGTTTGAAGTAATCCGAGACCACTTAATCATTCAATACATGCCCCACTTCAATCGCTATCAAAGAATAATTTAGAAAATGGTCCAAATAAAAGTATATTGTAACGCCCATATATAAATACATACAACAAAGCATATATTATACATGGAAACCACGTTTGGTAGTGAAATACCAATATGTCCCTAGTAAACACATTATACATATACATGCCCAAAAAGCCTAATACAAAAAAACTATGGCATAAATATATATACAAGATGTTCCAAAGATAAATACTAAGAACTAGATCGACAGCGATCTCAAAAACTCCACAACGGAAGCTAAGCCACCAACAAAGTAAGGATAATCACACGGCTTTATCCTTACCCTTCGCGGAACCTGAAGTACCAGAAATATTCAACAATAGTGGGGTGAGATACATCAAATCTCTGTGAGTTCTCTATCTTATGGATTCTCTCGACTTTACAAGGTTCTAACCGAAACCTAACTCAAGTCGGGGGAAAAGGAACTAGACCTTGAGTTCAACCATTTCTGACTAGAGAAACCATCACAATAATACACAAAATGACAACTAGTTAAGGAGTCTTTCCCCGACCATCCCGCTCAAGGAGATTAAACACGGGTCACGGATCCTTAACGTAAATAACTTTCCCCGGCCATCCCGCTCAAGGAGATTAAACACGGGTCACGGTTATCTACAATTGGTACTTTCCACGGCCATCCCACACCAAAGGATCTCGACACGGGTCACTAATACTAACCACTAAGTAACTTTCCCCAGCCATCCCTCTTTAAAGAGATTAAACATGGGTCACGGTCACTTACAAATGTACTTTCCCCGGCCATCCCTCTTCAAAGAGATTAAACACGGGTCACGGTCACTTATAAATGTACTTTCCCCGGCCATCCCTCTTCAAAGAGATTAAACACGCGTCACGCTACCTACTTAATAAATACTTTCCCCGGCCATCCTACACCATAGGATTAAACATGTAATGCCCTGTATAATATATATCTAGAATAATACAATACAAGCATTGTATTTGGTACTGACACCATCATAAGTGCCTAATGGCGTAATTCACATACTTGCCCATTTCTAAAACATAAACACAATCTCCGGCACAAGACATGGAAACTGGCCAAAAATAAAATCGAAGAATAATATACAATATCCTCAATCGTATACAACAAAATCATACACAACGGAAATACTAAAGCCAAGCTTCTCTTGAAACATCCAAGCATCGCTCCACTTGTAAATCAAACCTGCAAACCACACCTGAAATATAGCAACTATAGTGGGGTGAGATACATCAAATCTCAGTGAGTTCCCTATCTTATAGATTCTCGGCTTTACAAGGTTCTACCAATCCTAACTCAAGTCAAGGGGAAGTGAAATGACTTTGAGTTCACAATCTCACAATATCACACTATATGGAAACATGTCATGAGTTTATCAACTTAAAAAATCACTAATCGACAACCACACCAAGGCATCCCCTTTTCCCGTCCGCTTCTACGTCTAGAAGTCGACCCGAGTCATGGATCATGGTAACCTACTTGACATACGAATGGATTCGGGTTCTACGGGCCATTAACCGTTATGAACCGTCACTTCACACGGGCCATTAACCGTCACAAGCATACGCTCCCCGAGCATCATTCGTACTCCACGCAGGAATCAAACCTGCCAAGTAGTTGTGCACATGTTTCAGAGGAGTTCGAGACCCATGAAACGCACTCACAAGATAACCGGTTACGATTACGTGATCTCACACACAACGTGATTGTATTCGACAATCACAAGGCCACAATGCCTTAAGGCCACAAACGCCTTTCACAAAGAACACAAGGTTCACACACATGTCCCATACTAGTGTTTCACTCTCTCCTAGACCAATCTCATCACGGATGCATCTTCCTACATCAGGTGCCCGAGCCTTGCCATCTAGGTTATCTACTCCAGGCCAGAACTCGTCAATGAATGCACGAGCGTCGCCATCCAGAGTTCATATCACAATTCTATTCACAACCTAGAATTATATCAATATTAACTATGCCATTTGTTTTGGGGTAAAGTTTCCTCACTCTTCCTAATTCATATTTTAAACATGCATTTTTCTTTCATTCACAATTTACAATTAGATAGACATGGTATAATCACAAATATTACAAGTAAACACATATAATAGCATAACATGTCAAACATTATCCACATAGTGGTTCTCACACATTTTAGGGCATACAAGCCACTACTATCCTCTACCAAGCATCCTTGGTTAAAACTCATGGTTTCTCATTACCATTCCTAGCACGTTACATAAAACGTCACTTTCAGTTCCCTCCGATTCATTTAATCGGGTATTGAACTTATTACCTTCACTTCCATCCCATAGGATATTCCCACAACGTTACATCGGCTGTAAATATGCCTCGATCGGATTTACGATTCAAAGGATACGGAATTTCAACATAACACATAACATTGTTATCATTCCAAATGCCACTAACGGTACCAAGAACGTCTCGATCCGAGTTACGGATCAAAAGTTATGGATTTCAGAAAAAATAGTTTTATTTTTGTTCCAGGTCATGCTAAGCGAGCTCCACCCCATGCTAAGCGCGTTACTCTCGGCCTGATGGAGGCGAGAATTCTCCAGACCGCGCTAAGCGCGCAGACCCGCGCTAAGTGCCCTCTGCGATATGCAGAAAAACAAACCCTTCAATAGTCCTTCCCAAAAATCACAATTTTCATCTCAAATCAGTTCCAAACAGCATAAGAAGTATCAACAAACGTTCATATGCATAGTGTGATCATTCAACACAGTTTATATCGACTTTTAACCGTTAAATCCATTGATTCCACATTTCTAACCTAAATCAAACATTTCCAAAAAACTCTAAAACTAAAGTTCTAACTAGAACCCACCTGATAATCGAAGAGGAGTTTGAAGAAGATGTTGAATCGATGAAGAGATGATGAAGATCCAAGCTCTTCTCCTTCCATGAGTTTTTTTTCTCTTCCTTTCTCTTTTCTCCTTCTTTCCCAACTTTCTTCTCTTTTCCTTTTCTTGCTATTCCTTCAAATATATATATATATATATATATATATATATATATATATATATATATATATATATATATATATATATATAATATAATCCAGTGGAGCAAAATATCTCCAATTGATATTTTGTCACCTCAACCCAATTGATCAATTATTAAAGTTATCTTAGAAAAATCCTTTATTGAAATAAAATAATTGATCTCCTCAGAGTTCAATAGTTGCTCTATTGATCCCAAATGTCAATACTTAAAATACATAGAGGATTCCATAAATCCAATTTACCAAAGATAGAGCACATAGATACTTATCTGATCTCATATGATATCCAATTGAGCATTTAAGTAATACGGGGTATTACAAAACCCGGGTCACTAATATTTATTAAGGAACACAAACCTAATAAATACTTTCCCCGGCCATCCCACACCAAAGGATTAAACACGGTCACTAATATTTATTACGGAACACACACTTAATAAATACTTTCCCCGACCATCCTACACCAGAGGATTAAACACGGGTCACTAATATTTATTACGGAACACACACTTAATAAATACTTTCCCCGGCCATCCTACACCAGAGGATTAAACACGAGTCACTAATATTTATTAAGGAACACGAACAAACCGGAGGAAATACGGCCCCCCTCTAACAACCACTTAACAAAGATACCCTTCTAGTATCGATGTAAGCATTGCCGCACAATTCTCTAAGTCATTCTGTTGTACTAAGGGTTCCTCACAAACTCACCTCTTGAAGCTTTTAAGATTTCAAACGTTCTATTTTTACATAATTCACACAATTCCGATTAATTCCCATAATCGACAAAAGTCCATCTCATAAATAATATTTTCACACTCCATGGCATAGAACTCTTTCATAGCTTCATATCGATATAAAAGAATGCTTAAATCGGACACCCGAGTCAAAAGATATGAATTTTAGAAAATATTTTTATAAATCAAACAGTGGTAACCGGATACTCACCACATGTTAACCGGTTACTTCAAGCCCCACTGTTCACTCAGAATCAAAATGAGAGTTAGAGACACATTTGGGTAACCGGTTACTCACCAGAGGGTAACCGGTTACTTGGTTCATTTTCTGCGTAAAAACCCCAAATTTACAAAGGGTAACCAGTTAACCACCACACGTTAACCGGTTACTCTGGGCTCAGAGGCAAAAATTCTTGTTTTAAATGATACATTTCCATTCCAATCTCAACCAAAACCATTTTAAACATACAACCAAGCATTAACAGATGATTATACATGCATAATGGTTGTTCTATACGATTTATCTCACATTTTATCCGTTAGATTTCATTGATTTGTAAAATTATTCATTTTCTCACAACACCAAAACCTAACTCTAAACTCAACAACTCTACCAGTAAAGCATCTAT
Source organism: Lathyrus tuberosus (assembly GCA_022829125.1). Classification (NCBI taxonomy): domain Eukaryota; kingdom Viridiplantae; phylum Streptophyta; class Magnoliopsida; order Fabales; family Fabaceae; genus Lathyrus; species Lathyrus tuberosus. The sequence goes on along the minus strand of JALAZF010000532.1, from coordinate 597,385 downwards.
CTAGAACCCACCAGATAACCGAAGAGGAGTTTGAAGAAGATGAGATTATTTGATGAACTTCTCTTCTTCTCTTCCTTCTCTTTTCTTCCTCTTCTACTTCTTCTTCTTCTTCTTCTTCTCTATCTCTTTTTTTTCTTTTTCTCTTCTAACAATATATATATATATATATATATATATATATATATATATATATATATATATATATATATATATATATATATATATTATATAATATAATCCAATAGAGTAAAATATCTCCAATTGATATTTTGCCGTCTCAACCAAATTGATCAATTATTAGAGTTACCTTAAAAATCCTTTCTTGAATTAAAATAATTGATCTCTTCAGAGTTCACCAGTTGCTCTATTGATCCCAATTGATAACACTTAAAGTACTTAGAGGATTCCATTAATCCAATTATCCAAAGGTAGAGCGCATAGATATTCATCTTATCTCATCGGATATCCAATTGAGTCTTTAAATAATATGGGGTATTACACTCTCCCCCCCCCCCCCCCTTAAATTAAAATTTGCCCTCGAATTTCCTCTATTTGACACTAACCACAACTTGTATCATTGTCTTAGTTCCATAATTGACTTTACTTCCGTTAAAGTTTCTGACATAATACAAATATCCAACTTGCCTTCACAGACCAAAGTTTGTATTTCCACAATTTATCAAACTTCGTGTCCTTAGTTATACTCTTGTTCCAATATTGGGTTAGCTTCAAACTTTATTTTTCCCCAAAATTCCTCCGTTGTTTCATACAAAGAGGCTTGGTCACATCCTACCTTCAGTCAGGATGTAACATTCCTTATTCCTCTATTGAGTCACAACCAAAAAGATAACATCTTATCTTGGTTTAGGATAACAGACACTCAACCAATCCTTTAACATTCAAAACCACTTCAAAATTAGTCAACGACTTCTTTACCAGTTCCATCTGGTCTGATGTTGTACAAGGTACTCATTAAATCCGATATTCCATTCCTTTCGTGTCATACCAAAAGGTAACACACTTAGAACGAGATCTTCTTATCCTCACACTTATAAGCAACAATCTTTCAAATCTCTAATTCTAACTAAACTCTTTCGTCTGTCACCTTCCACTTTGTAACCCAAGTCCTAACAGTGGAACACCACAGATTCTCAAGCATTAACACTTAGCTAACAGTCCACGGAGAAACACACTTATCCACTGGGATCCTTACTAACCAATGGCAAAGAAACTTACCGACGTCCTATGGTAGAACAATTTCTTTGCCAATACCAAAATATTATAACATCGGTCCAACACTCTCCAAACGACAGAGGTACATGGGTTATACTGTTACAACCATAACATATACAACTCCAATTCCATTCTAAACTCGAAATAATTCGTCCAAAGTAGATTAACAACTTTCGTTTCTAGTTACCACATTCTACAACAACTCTCCTTGCGGTTGTCCGACTCACTCAAGGTTTCTGGTTGATTTCGAGATCTCAATCAATCACATGTAACACCATTACGAAACTTCCAACATATACGAATCACCACTTACCAAAATTTAAACCATTCAAGCGAAAATGTGAGGTTTCACACTACTCACAAATTCACATACAACACTCCACACGTACACACACCCTCAACGGACATGCCACGCTCCCCAATTGAATCAACTTTTCTCATTTGTTCCTTTTCATAAACGATTCCAAGTTACCTGTTTAACTTCGGAATGTCTAATTCTTACTCGTACTTCGAAAGATAACTTTCAAATTCCTACTTCTGATTAAAGTACAACTGTACACATCTGGTACCACTCTCACTGTCTAAATCCGACGCCATGTACTCGCGGGAGATAGCAATTACTAACTCTGACCAACCATTCATACCTTACTAACACCATTATTACACACCGAAATATTCCTTGCAAGATCAATAATTTGTCCTTAAGGCTCTCAACAGTCATGATAACGATACACCTAAGACTTTCTCTCACTTAACACAGTTCACAAAAATATTCTCCCAAAAGTCAAGCTCCCTCGTCGTCTAAACCAATGGTCCACTATGTAACACCTTTCCAGAAGTTCCAATTTCAAAACACAATTCCATTCTTCATTTACTCGCAATCCCGTTTTCCATTCACACAATACTCTCCACTCTGAGCAATATATGGTAACAAAACACAGACGATGGTTCTTAAGGGATATCACAATTTACACACACGTTAATCGATTGATCGTATGAGCTAATCGGTTAACTTCTCAAAATTCAACATAAAACACCTTTCATGCACGTGTTAATCAGTTAACACTGCTGCAGATGCTGAAAAAATCAATTTCCTTTAATTCAAAAGCCATCCCAACTCAAACCATCAATCCGGCTTGCTCTCTCCCATAATATCATTCTCAACTCTTAACTTTTTAACTTATATAACCTTCACCAACCATGGTCACTCAAGGTAATATAGAACAAGGTTAAAACATTCAAACGACACACTCCAACCAAGTGACAAGGCAAAATTCCAAATTCTGATGCGGTCACACTACAAAACTGCGGCGGGATAGTTCATTTTCTTCTCAAATAACTACACTAGATGAAAGCCAATAATGACGACATTATAGGGTTTCGACCTCAACTCATACTTAATTCGTCCATAATCAAAACCCAACACACCACCATGTTCTCTCATTGAATTCTTGGCGAGAACTAAAACAACTACGTCCTTGGTTCAACAAAAGGTAGATTCTGAATATTTTGATTATTCACAAATAAAGAAGTTTCTCTATACTTGAAAATAGACCGGGGTAATGCACCCTCTTGAAGAACCTTTCCATCACTTAGCACACACTAACCGGGATTTCTTACCCTTCACTATCCATTACACATCACACTTACACCAAAATACCTAATGGAAGATTCAGAACCGACAATTCTCATCAAGTAGCTACCAAACCCTTTTGGTATAAATCGTTCCATGATTTACACTTAGTCCGCAATAAGTCCTGATTCGTTTCTCGTTGTTTTACCGCAATCTTACTTCTTAGGACACAATGCTCACTTTTCCACAAGGTACATCACTTCACAATTATCTCAAGAATAAGAATCCATCACGTACACTTGTGACCACGGTGCCACCACTATGCTCGTTTTTAATACCAAGGTGTAACTTCCTCAGTTCGGCTCGTACTACTAGGGTTCACGAGGGTGAATCATCTTTGATAACACTTTCTTACTTATAGGTTCATCAACACCTTAAAATCTATTCACTACGCCAAATAAAGGAAAAGACAGCGCTTTTTTTGGCCTTTAACCGCGCTTAAAAGTGCTACCTAAGGTGGCGCTGTAATGCCCATATATATATACATACATCAAAGCATATATTATACATGAATTTAAAGTTTGGTACTGAAATATACAAGTCGCTAGTAAACACATTATACATATATATGCCCAAAATCACCTAATACAAAAACTATGGCATAATATATATATATAAGATGTTCCAAAGATAAATACTAAGAACTAGATCGACGACGATCTCAAAAATCGACAACGGAAGCCTTGCCACTTCAAAAAGCCAAGATAGTAAGGAAAGTCAAACAACTTTGTCCTTACCCTTCGCGGAACCTGTAGTACCTGTGATGTAAACAACAACGTGGGGTGATATAAATCAAATCTCACTGAGTTCGCTATCTTAGTGTCCTCTCGGCTTTATAAGGTTCTAACAACCTAACTCAAGTCAAAGGGAAGGGAAGTGACTTTGAGTACTCACACACACTATATGTATCCACGCTATTGAGTTCATTAACCCGGAAGTGTATCACTATCGTTAACCCTGTCAAGGCATCCGCTTTCGTCTTCTACGTCTAGAAGTAGGAATGAGTCATGGACCCTCGTAGATTTCATGGCATACGAAATGGATTCGGAAATAAGGGACATATTATCGCCTTAAATCGTCACTTCACACGGCCCGTACACCGTCACAAGTCTCTTTACCCGTAGGCTCCATTTGTACTATAACATTGGGAATCAAACCTACCAAAAAATCGTGCATTCATTACAGAGGAGCTCGTTACTCATGAAATGGCACATAATAGAATAGTGGTTATGATTTCGTGATTTCACATATAACCATTCGGTAATAGACGCACGCCTCGGCCTCTCTTGCACGAGCGTCGTCGTTATGTTATTCCACAATTTCCTAGCCATTACTAGGTTCTAACATAGTTCATGACAATATTCCTCACTCTACATGTTTCATATTTTAACATGAATATACTCTCAAACATGCTTAATAACAAGGGAAATAGGTAAACACAAGTCAAATATATAATAAAACCACACAATTCAACATCTCACCAAGTTACCCAAATTTCGGTTCCCTCCGATTTATTTAATCGGGCATCAAAACTAGTATTTTCATTTCCATTAGATAGAGTATTACCATAGCTCTCTATCGGTACCAAGAACACTCAAATCAGATACACGAAACAAAAGTTATGGAAGAAACAAGGTGGACAAATCTGTCATGTTCGCTAGGCGAAGCACCCAGCGAGCGTTCGCTTCCGCCTTCGCTAGGCGAAGCTTCTAACGAGTACAAAACACAAAACAGAACTGAAACAACCTATAGTTCCCTAGGCGAACATCGTTGGCAAATGTTCGCTGACCTTCGTGGCCAGGTTCGCTAGGCGAACCCTCGAAAGCTGTTCGCTGGGCTTCGCCCCAGGTTCGCTCGGCGAACCCTGGAAAACCCGACTTCCCAACAGCGCTGTTGTTCATCCAAAATCAATATTTTCTCATCTAAACCACATCCAAACCTTAACATAACAATCAAAACACAGTATAATCATAACAACAAGTATTCTACAACATTTATATCACATTTCATCCATTAGAGTCATGATTTTATTAAGATTTCTTATTTCTCACAAAATAAAACCTAACTCTAAAACTCAAGAAATTCTATAACTAGAGCATCTATCTAGAACCCACCTTGAATAGAGGATGATGATGAAGATGAGATGATTTGATGAAGAATGGGTGAAGATCTTGATCTTCTCACTTCTAGGTTTTCTCTTCTCTTTTTCCTTCCTTTCTCCTTCTTTCTCTCCAACTTCTATCTATCTTTTTCTTTCTTTTGTTCTTATGTGGAAAAGGAATAAAAAAGAAATGATATAGTAAAATATCATTAATTTGTAACACTACTAATTATCCAAATAGTCTCTAAAGTTCAAATACTTAAATACCTCAGAGTCAGATAATATTAATTGGATTTGCTTTGAGCTCAACAGTTACTCTAATTATCATTGCAGATAATATCTCAGAGTACACTAGAACTCAGTTGATCACAACTAATATTATCCAGAGTGATTAAAATACGGGGTATTACATCCTCCCCCTTAAATAGAAATTCGTCCTCGAATTTTAAGCAATTACCTGAAAAGATGAGGATAAACTTCTCGCATCTCGGATTCTAGCTCCCAAGTTGCGTCACCCGGATGCGTCTCATCCCACTGAACCTTAACAAGAGGAAATTATTTATTTCTTAACACCTTGGTTTCTCTTCCTGTGATACGAATCGGTTGAGGCTCAAACGTTAAATCTGCTTCTATCTCAATCGTATCAGATAGAATTGGCTGAAGAGGATCTAGAACAAACTTTCGAAGCTGAGATACATGAAAAACATCGTGCATCTCTAATAGAGAAGGCGGTAAGGCTAATCTGTAAGCTACTTCACCAATTCTTTCTTAAATTTGATACAGTCCCATGTATCTCAGACTTAACTTCCGCGACTTAAACGGTCCTTTCAACCTCAATCTCGGAGTAACCTTTAAAAACACGTGATCCCCCTCATCAAACTCCAAAGGTCTTCTACGGTTATCCGCGTAACTCTTCTGATGATATTGTGCTTATTTAACTTAATCACGGATTATTCTAATATTTTTCGTAGTCTCTTGGATAATCTCAGGTCCCCAAATTCTATCTTCTCCAACTTCTGCCTAACACAATGGCGTCCTACACTTCCTTCATTACAATGCCTCATAAGGAGCCATACCAATACTTGCAAGATAACTGTTATTATAAGAGAACTCAATCAACGGTAAAAGTTCTATCCAATTTCCTCCACTTTCAAGTACACAAGCTCTTAACATATCTTCCATTGTTTGTATTGTCCGTTCCGTCTGACCATCCATTTGCAGATGATTCGACGTGCTCAAACATAACTTCATTCCCATAACTTGTTGAAAAGCTCTCCAAAATCCCGAAGTAAACTTTGGATCCCTATCCGAAACAATACTAGAGGGGATACCATACAATCTCACTACTTCCAAAATGAACAACCTTGTGAGATGACTCGCCTTGTAGGTAGTCTTCACAACTAAGAAATGCGTAGATTTCATCAACCGATCAACGATTACCCAAATATAATCATAACCACCTTGAGTGCGGGGTAATCCAACTGCAAAGTCCATAGAAATACTATCCCACTTCCATACTAGAATTTCTAAAGGTTGTAACAAGCCACCTGGTCTTTGGTGTTCAATCTTCACTTGTTGACATACCGCACATTCTGACACATACACCGCAATATCCTTTTTCATCCCGGACCACCAATATTCCTTCTTTAAATCTTGGTACATCTTCGAAGAACCAGGATGTATAGTAAAAGTACCCTTATGTGCTTCTTCCAAAATCCTTCTTTTCAACACTGTATCATCCAGAACATAAACTCTTTGGTTAAACATCATAATTCCATCCGTAGCGCGCACAAAACCCGGTTGAACTAACACTTCTTGTAACTTCTCATCCAACATTTGTCCTTGTTGGATTTCCTCTCTAAGAGTAGAATTGACATTTAAATTTTCCATAATCACACCATTAAGAGTCCAAACAAATTGATGGTTTAGATCCCTAAACTTTTCCAATAAGGTATACTCTAACATCATCAACTCGACATTATGCAACACTTTCCTACTCAGTATATCCGCTACCTTATTCGCTTTACCCGGATGGTATTTTAGTTCCAAATCATAATCCTTCAAATACTCCATCCATCTCCTTTGACGTATGTTCAACTCTTTCTGATCAAAAAGGTACTTCAAACTCTTGTGGTCGCTGAACATTTCGAAATGTACCCCATAAAAATAATGACGCCAAACCTTCAAAGTAAAAACAACTGCCGCCAATTCCAAATCATGTGTTGGATAATTCTCTTCATGAACTTTTAACTGTCGAGAAGCATAAGCCACTACATGACCATCCTGCATTAACACACCTCCTAATCCCATCTTTGATGCGTCACAAAATACCTCATACGACTTACTAGGATCAGGAATAATCAAAACAGGAGCGATCGTTAGTCTTTCTTTCAAACTCATAAAACTTCTTTCACAAGCCGAATCCCACTCATATGAACAATCCTTTCGAGTAAGTTTCGTCATTGGTAAAGCCAATTGAGAAAAGCCTTTGATGAACCTTCTGTAATAACCAGCCAATCCCAAGAAACTTCTAACTTCAGAAACATTCTTCGGTCTCTCCCAATTAATCACTGCTTCAACTTTTGATGGATCAACCACTACACCTCCCTGAGATATGACATGACCAAGGAAATTTACCTCCGACATCCAAAACTCACACTTACTTAGCTTAGCAAAAAGTTGCCTCTCTTGTAAGATGGATAAAACGATTCTTAGGTGTTCCCCGTGCTCTTGAGGATCACGAGAATAGATAAGAATGTCATCAATGAAAATCACCACAAATTTGTCCAAGTAAGGTTGAAATATCCGATTCATATAATCCATGAAAACTACTGGAGCATTCGTCACACCGAAAGGCATTACTAAGAATTCATAATGATCATAACGGGTTCTAAATGCAGTCTTCGGTACATCCGAACTCTTCACACGAATCTGATGATACCCCGACCGTAAATCAATCTTCGAGAACACACAGGCTCCCTTCAATTGATCTAACAGGTCGTCTATCCTTGGTAATGGGTATTTTTTCTTGATGGTGACATTATTCAACTGACGGTAATCGATACACAACCGTATTCCACCATCCTTCTTCTTCACCAACAACACCGGAGCTCCCCAGGGCGAAACACTGGGTTGAACAAAATGCTTAGCCATCATCTCTTCCAATTGATCCTTTAATTCTCTTAATTCAAGTGGTGTCATCCGATACGGAGAAATAGACATTGGAGCCCTTCCCGGTATCAGGTCAATAGAGAATTCCACTTCCCTCACCGGAGGAAGAGAAGTGACATCCTCGGGGAAAACTTCAGGAAACTCACAAACTATCGGAATACTTAAAACTTAAAAGTTGCTACTCTCCTCCTTAGTGAGAATCAAAAGAACAGATTTTTCCTCCTCAAACAAGAAATTTATCATTCCAACCGTACCTTCTAAAATAGTAGTCAACACATCCTTCGGGGTAGCTTCTACGGATGGAATAACGATTAGCTTCTCCTCACAACCGATAAATACCGAATTAGCGGAAAGCCAATCCATCCCCAAAACAACATCCACTTTCTTTAGCAGCAAACAAATCAGATCAATCTGAAAAACTCTTCCATCCACAGATAAAACACAATTTTCACACATTAACGGTGTTTCAACTATCTCATCCATGGCAGTAGTAACCACCATGGTTGGAGACAACGAAACCGCTTGCAACCCAAGCCGCTTTACACATTGCATCGATACAAAAGAGTGTGTAGCTCCACAATCAAATAACACAAAACAAGGATGTCCATTAACGAAACACGTACTAGCAATCAAAGAGTTGTCACCCTTTGCTTTCTTCGCATCCATCGTATATACTCGGCCTATATTCCTCTCTTGTGTCTGATTCCTACTCTGAGGAAATCTCTCGCCCAATGGCCCACTTTATGACACCGATGACACTCCACTCCTTCGAAGCGACATCTACCGAAATGCATCTTTCCACAAATACGGCACACCGAAGGTGCATTAGTCTTAGAACTCTAACCCTGCTTTCCCTTAAAAGTTTGCTGTCTCGGTCTAATTTGTTGATTCGATCTTCCACGATCACCTTCATTCAGCCTACTAAATTCTCCTTCCCCTTGCACCTTCTTCAAACTGTGTTCTACCACGTAGCACTACCTTAACAATTCGGCATAGCTAGTGAACTCTCTCTGAAAAATGCTGTAACACCCATATATAATAACATACATCAAAGCATATATATTATACATGAATCCAAGTATTTGGTACTGAAATACCATAAGTTCCTAGTTAACACATTATATACATTAAATGCCCTAAATACAGATTTCTAAAGTCTACGGCATAACATATACAAGATGTCCCGAAATACACTAAGAACTAGATCAAAACAATGATCTCAAAATAAAACACCATAGCGGAAGCCATGCCATCTCAAAAGCTACAATCCGTAAGGAAAAGTCAAACCACTTTATCCTTACCCTTCGCCGAACCTGAAGTACCTGTGATGTAAACAACAACGTGGGGTGAGATACATCAAATCTCAGTGAGTTATCTATCTTATATGTCCTCTCGGCTTTACAAGGTTCTAACAAGCCTAACTCAAGTTAAAAGGGAAGGGAAGTGACTTTGAGTACACACACACTATATGTTTCCATGCTATTGAGTTCATTAACCCGAAAGTGTATCACTATCGCTAACCCTGTCAAGGCATCCCCTTTCTCCCGACCTCTTCTACGACTAGAAGTAGGAACGAGTCATGGACCCTTGTAGATTTCTTGGCATACGAAATGGATTCGGAAATAAGGGACATATTATCGCCTTAAATCGTCACTTCACATGGCTCTTACACCGTCACAAGTCTCTTTACCCGTAGGCTCTATTCGTACTATAATATTGGGAATCAAACCTACCAAGAAATCGTGCATTCATTACAGAGGAGCTCGTTACTCATGAAATGGCACATAATAGAATAGTGGTTACGATTTCGTGATTCCACATACAACCATTCGGTAATAGACGCACGCCTCAGCCTCTTATGCATGAGCATCGTCGTAATTGTTATTCCACACTTTCCAAAAATTGTTTACGGTAATGTTCCTCACTCTACTTATTTCGTATTTTAACATGCATACATATTCAAACATGTTTCATAATAAGAGCATAGGCAAATAATCATCAATCGCATAACGAAAACACATAATTCAACATATCACAAATCACACTAGTTCACGGTTCTCTCTGATTTATTTAATCGGGCAATAAACAGATATTTCTCACCTGCATTAGTTAGAATATGTTCTTAGCTTCATAATGATACCAAGAATACTCACAACGGATAAACGAGTCAAAAGTTATGAAAGAAACAAGTGGGAGGATCTACTATGTTCGCAATGTGAAGCATCCAGCGAATGCTCGCTTCTCATTCGTAGTGCGAAGCTCCTAGCGAATGCCTAAATAAAATTGGGTTTGCTGTCTCATTCGCAGTGCGAACGTCTGGCGAACCGTGGCAGAACCCAAAACAAGGTAACGTTCGCAGTGCGAACCTCTGGCGAATGTTCGCCTTCACCTTCGCCGTGCGAACAGCCAGCGAGTGCACGATTTCCCCTTCGCTAGGGGATTCGCAGTGCGAATCTGGGAAAATGCAGAAATTCTGCAGCGTAACAGCTGAGTTCCCTTGGGTTCAAAACTACCCCAAAACATATCCAAACATCCCACAATCAAAAACAGATGATTCTGCACTCATATAACTTATACTACTCAATTTGTAACACATTTCAACCGTCAAATTTCATCGATTACCAATTTAAGCAATTTCTCATAAAACCTAACTTAAGCTAAAATCATCTCTAACTCTAGAACTTAAGTTTCTATCTATAACCCACCTTGAATAGATGAAGATGATGAAGATTGGAAGATGATTTGATGAAGATTTGATGATGTTCTTGATCTTTCCACTTCTAGGTTTTCTCTTCTTTTCTCTTTTCTTCACTTCTTCTTTCTTTCTTCCTTTTTTCTATCCTTTCCCAAATGAAGAGAAAAAGAGAAAAAGAAATGATATAGGAAACCCAATTAAATAGTAACACTACTAATTGTCCAAAAAGTCTCTAAAGTTCAAATACTTAAATATCTCAGAGTCAGATAATATTAATTGGATTTACTCTAAGTTCAACAGTTACTCTAATTATCTCTGCAGATAATTTCTCAGAGTACACTGGGACTCAGTTGATCACAACTAATATTATCCAGAGTAAAATAATTTACGGGGTATTACATCCTCCCCCCTCCCTTAAATAGAAATTCGCCCACGAATTTAAAACAATTACCTAAAAAGATGAGGATAGACCTCCCGCATCTCCGATTCCAATTCCCAAGTTGCATCGCCCGGATGCGTCTCATCCCACTAGACCTTAACAAGAGGAATCTCTTTATTCCTTAACACTTTAGTTTCTCTTCTTGTGATACGACTCGATTGAGGCTCAAATGTTAAATCTGCTTCTATCTCAATTGTATCTGGTAAAATTGGCTGAAGAGGATCTGGGACAAACTTCCGAAGCTGAGACACATGACAAATGTCGTGCATCTCTGACAGAGAAGGCGGTAAGGCTAATCTGTAAGCTACTTCACCAATTCTTTCCAAAATCTGATACGGTCCCACGTATCTCGGACTTAACTTCCGCGACTTAAATAGTCCTTTCAACCGCAATCTCGGATTAACCTTCAAAAATACATGATCACCCTCAACAAATTCCAAAGGTCTCCTACGGTTGTCCGCATAGCTTTTCTGACGATCTTGTGCTTGTTTGACCTTATCACGGATCATCCTAATTTTCTCCGTAGTTTCGTGAACAATCTCGGGTCCCAACATTCTATCTTCGCTAACCTTCGCCCAACACAATGGTGTCCTACACTTCCTTCCATATAATGCTTCATAAGGTGCCTTACCAATACTACACTTCCTTCCATATAATGCTTCATAAGGTGCCTTACCAATACTTGCCTGATAACTGTTATTATAAGAGAACTCAATCAACGACAAAAGTTCTATCCAATCTCCTCCACTTCCAAGCACATAAGCTCTCAACATATCTTCCATGGTTTGTATTGTCCCGTCTGACCATCTGTTTGCGGTGGATTCGACGTACTCAAACACAACTTCATTCCCATAGCTTGTTGAAAAGCTCTCCAAAATCTCGAAGTAAACTTTGGATCTCTATCCGAAACGATAGTAGTGGGAATACCATGCAACCTCACTATTTCTAAAATGAACAACTTTGCGAGATGACCCGCCTTATAAGTAGTCTCTACGGCCAAGAAATGAGCAGACTTCGTTAACCGATCTACAATTACCCAAATCGAATCATAACCACCCTGAGTACGGGGTAGTCCAACAGCGAAGTCCATAGAAATGCTATTCCATTTCCATACCAGAATTTCTAAAGGTTGCAACAAGCCACCCGACCTTTGGTGTTCAATCTTCACTTGTTGGCATACTGCACATTCCGACACGTATACCGCAACATCCTTTTTCATCCCGGAACACCAATAGTCTCTCTTTTGATCTTGGTACATCTTTGAAGACCCCGGATGTATAGTAAAAGCACCCTTATGCGCTTCTTCCAAAATCCTCCTTTTTAACTCCGTGTTATTCGGAACACAAATCCTTTGGTTAAACAAAATAATCCCATCGGTAGCTCGCACAAAACCCGGTTGAGTCAACATCTCTTGTAACTTCTCATCCAATCCCTGTCCTTGTCGGATTTCCTCTCTAAGAGTAGAGGTGACATTCAAATTCCCCATAATCACACAATTAGGAGTCCAATTAAATTGAAGATTTAGATCTCTAAACTTTTCCATTAAGGCATATTCTAACATCATCAAGTCGGCACTATGCAACACTTTCCTGCTTAAAGCATCTGCCACCTTATTCGCTTTACCCGGATGGTACTTCAGTTCCAAATCATAATCCTTCAAATACTCCATCCACCTCCTTTGACGCATGTTCAACTCTTTCTAGTAAAAAAGATACTTTAGATTCATGTGGTCACTGAACATCTCAAAACGTACACCATACAAATAGTGATGCCACACCTTCAAGGTAAATACAACGGCCGCCATTTCTAAATCATGCGTTGGATAGTTCTCTTCATGGACTTTCAACTGTCGAGAAACATAAGCCACCACATGTCCGTCTTGCATTAACACACCTCCTAACCCCATCTTCGATGCATCACAATATACTTCATACAACTTACTAGGATCAGGAATGACCAAAACAGGAGCGGTCGTCAATCTTTTCTTCAAACTCATAAAACTTCTTTCACAAGCCGAATCCCAAGAAACTTCTAACTTCAGAAGCATTCTTCGGTCTCTCCCAATTAATCACTGCTTCAACTTTTGATGGATCCACCGCCACACCTCCTTGAGATATGACGTGTCCAAGAAAATTAACCTCCGACATCCAAAACTCACACTTACTTAGCTTGGCAAAAAGTTGTCTCTCTTGTAAGATGGATAAAACGATTCTTAGGTGTTCTCCGTGCTCTTGAGGATCACGAGAATAGATAAGAATGTCATCAATGAAAATCACCACAAATTTGTCCAAATAAGGTTGAAATATCCGATTCATATAATCCATGAAAACTGCTGGAGCATTCGTCACACCGAAAGGCATTACTAGGAATTCATAATGACCATAACGGGTCCTAAACGCAGTTTTCGGTACATCCGAACTCTTCACCCGAATCTTATGATAACCCGGCCATAAATCAATCTTTGAGAACATGCAGGCTCCTTCCAATTGATCTAACAGATCGTCTATCCTTGGTAATGGGTATTTATTCTTAATGGTGACCTTATTCAACTGACGGTAATCAATACATAACCGCATTCAACCATCCTTCTTCTTTACCAACAATACTGGAGCTCCCCACGGTGAGACACTAAGTCTAACAAAATTCTTAGCCATAAGCTCCTCTAATTGTCCCTTTAATTTTCTTAACTCCAAAGGTGTCATCCGGTACGGAGAAACGGATATAGGAGCCGTTCCCGGTACCAGGTCAATAGAAAATTCCTTTTCTCTCACTGAAGGAAGAGAAGTGACATCTTCGGGGGAAAACTTCTGAAATCACACAGGCTACAGGCAATACACAAGACTTGAAGGTCGCTATTCCCTTAACTTCGGACCAAACACAATTTCACACATTGTATTGACACAAAGGAATGTGTTGCTCCACAACCAAATAAAACAAAACAAGGATGTCCGTTTACGAAACACGTACCTGCTATTAAAGAGTCGTCACTCTTCTTCCTCCTTGTATCAAAAGCGTGAACTCTTCTGGTATTCTTCCCTTGTGTCTAATTCCCATTCTGCGGGAAGTTTCTTGCTAAATGACCCACTTCATCACAATGATAACACGTAGAGGCTCCATCTCTACACTTCCCAAAATGATACTTGTTGCACAACCGGCACAAAGAAGGAGTATTATGTTTACTACTTTGCACTTGTTTCCCTTTGAAGGTTTGTCGCCTTGGCCTAAATGGTGGGCATGAGCTCTCATAACCATTCCGGTTCGACCTACGCGAATTCCCTCCTGTCTGAACACTCCTCAAATCGTTCTCCATCACATATCCTTGTCGTAACTCTTGGAATTCAAGTTCTCTTTGGATCCTTAAAGATCTAGAAAGGTACTTCTCCATAAAAGTAGCCTTGAATTATTCCCACACTTTAGGCACACCTTGCATAGTCATAAAAGCTAAAGCAACATCCCACCATCTCCTAGCAGGACCTCTCAGTGAGTGAGAAGCAAACACTACCTTGTTCTCCTCACTACAGTAAATCATCAGAAAGATTCTCTCCATTCCAGCAATCCAGTCATGAGCTTTCACAGGATCCAATCCGCCATGAAATTCTGGAGGATTCAGGCGGATGAAATCCCAAAAACTTCCACCTACCACATCTGGAACAACCACCTGAGGATGAAGACCTCCATTCATCCGTTACACCATCTGTTGCATGAATTGATTCTGTTGCTACTGCATCTCTTGCATAAACTGATACAAAGGAGCATTCCAATTGCCGCCTGGCGGATTCGTCCCAGCTGGAGGATTTGTGGGTCTACCACGATTGCTTCTGCGTCCGCCAACCATGTTTCTAAATGTCATATAAATAGGATTAAGTTGATCAGGCTCAATACCATACATATAACACTTAAGACCAACAGCGACACAACGCATATGAAACGGAAAGAAATTACTTATACTATTTCATGGCTAGGTCGAGGATACGACCAGATTTGATACCAACTGTAACATCCATATATAATAACATACATCAAAGCATATATATTATACATGAATCTAAGTATTTGGTACTGAAATACCATAAGTTCCTAGTTAACACATTATATACATTAAATGCCCTAAATACAAAGTTCTAAAGTCTATGGCATAACATATACAAGATGTCCCAAAATACACTAAGAACTAGATCAAAACAATGATCTCAAAATAAAACGCCATAGCGGAAGCCATGCCATCTCAAAAGCTACGATCCGTAAGGAAAAGTCAAACCACTTTATCCTTACCTTCGCCGAACCTGAAGTACCTGTGATGTAAATAACAACGTGGGGTGAGATACATCAAATCTCAGTGAGTTATCTATCTTATATGTCCTCTCGGCTTTACAAGGTTCTAACAAGCCTAACTCAAGTCAAAAGGGAAGGGAAGTGACTTTGAGTACACACACACTATATGTTTCCATGCTATTGAGTTCATTAACCCGAAAGTGTATCACTATCGCTAACCCTGTCAAGGCATCCCCTTTCTCCCACCCTCTTCTACGTCTAGAAGTAGGAACGAGTCATGGACCCTCGTAGATTTCTTGGCATACGAAATGGATTCGGAAATAAGGGACATATTATCGCCTTAAATCGTCACTTCACACGGCTCGTACACCGTCACAAGTCTCTTTACCCGTAGGCTCCATTCATACTATAACATTGGGAATCAAACTTACCAAGAAATCGTGCATTCATTACAGAGGAGCTCGTTACTCATGAAATGGCACATAATAGAATAGTGGTTACGATTTCGTGATTCCACATACAACCATTCGGTAATAGACGCACGCCTCAGCCTCTTATCCACGAGCGTCGTCGTAATTGTTATTCCACACTTTCCGACAATTGTTTACGGTAATGTTCCTCACTCTACTTATTTCGTATTTTAACATGCATACATATTCAAACATGTTTCATAATAAGAGCATAGGCCAATAATCATCAATCGCATAACGAAAACACATAATTAAACATATCACAAATAAAACTAGTTCATGGTTCTCTCTGATTTATTTAATCGGGCAATAAAAAGATATTTCTCACCTCCATTAGCTAGAATATGTTCCTAGCTTCACAACGATACGAAGAATACTCACAACGGATAAACGAGTCAAAAGTTATGAAAGAAACAAGTTGGAGGATCTGCTATGTTCCCAATGTGAAGCATCCAGTGAATGCTCGCTTCTCATTCGCAGTGCGAAGCGAATGCCTAAATAAAATTGTGTTCGCTGTCCCATTCGCAATGCAAACATCTGGCGAACCGTGACAGAACCCAAAACAAGGTAACGTTCGCAGTGCAAACCTCTGGCGAATGTTCGCCTTCACCTTCGCCGTGCGAACAACCAGCGAGTGCATGATTTCCCCTTCGCTAGGGGATTCACAGTGCGAATCTGGGAAATGCATAAATTCTGCAGCGTAACAGCTGAGTTCCCTTGGTGTAATACCCCGTATTATCTAAATGCTCAATTGGATATCAGATGAGATCAGATGAGCATCTATGTGCTATATCCTTGGTAAATTGGATTAATGGAACCCTCTAAGTACTTTAAGTATTATCAATTGGGATCAATAGAGCAACTATTGAACTCCGAAGAGATCAATTTATTATTAGTTCGAGAGAGACTTTTATGATAACCTAATAATTGGTCAATTGGTTGAGATGACAAAATATCAATTGGGGATATTTTACTCTATCGGATTATATTATATAATATTGGTATTATATATATATATATGTTTATTAAGAAAAGAGAAGGAAGGAAAGGAAAGAAGAGAAAGAAGAAGAACTTGGGAAGAAGAAATTCATGGATCATCAATTCATCATCTTCTTCAAACTCCTCTTCGTTTATCAGGTGGGTTCTAGATAGAAACTTAAGTCCTAGAATTAGAGATGATTTTAGCTTAAGTTAGGTTTTGTGAGAAATGGCTTAAATTGGTAATCGATGAAAGTTAACGGATAAAATGAGTTATAAATTGCGTAGTATAATCATTAGCCATGTATGATCACCTGTAAATGTATGTTTTGCATGTTGGTGAAGTTTTGGGATGAGAAATTGGTAACCTAGCTCTGTTTTCACGCTGCTGGAAAACCCATTTTTCCCAGATTCGCACTGCGAATCCCCCAGCGAAGGGGAAATCGTGCACTCGGTGGACGTTCGCATGGCGAATGTTCGCCAGACGTTCGCCAGTGGTTCGCACTGCGAACCTTAGTTTGTTTTGGTTCTGCCTCTATTTGCCAGACATTCGCACTGCGAATGGTGCAGCGAACAAGTGTTGGCTAGGCATTCACTGGCAGCTTCGCACTGCGAATGAGTAGCGAGCACTCGCTGACTTCTTCGCATTGCGAACATGACAGAACATCTAACTTGTTTCCTTCATAACTTTTGATCCGTAACTCGGATCGGGACATTCTTGGCGTCATTAGAAAGCTCGGATCGGCACTCGCTGGATGTCCTTGGGTATGATGTGGGATATTTTATTTAGTGGAAATGAAGGAAAGTAATGTTTTGCGGAATGTCGGAATTGACATCTTTTGGATCGTGAATCCGATCGAGGCATATTTATAGCCGATGTAAAGCTGTGGGAATATCCTATGGGATAAGAGTGAGAAATATTGGTTTCGATACTCGATTAAATGAGTCGGAGGGAAACCGAAAGTGATGTGTTATGTGATGGGTGATTATATGTATTTATTTATAATATTGTGATATGCCATATCTATTTAATATTATTTTTAAAATGAATGAGATAATATGCATGTTAATATGAATTAGGAAAAGTGAGGAAACTTGAACCCAAAATGAATGATATAATTCTAGGGTGTAATTAGAATTGTGATAGAAACTCTGGATGGCGACGCTCGTGCATTCATTGACGAGTTCTGGCCTAGAGTAGATAACGTAATGACAACGCTCGTGCAAGAGAGGACGAGGCGTGTGTCCATTGCCGAATGGTATAGAATTGAGTGAAACGCTAGTATGGAACATGTGTAATTGTTATATTTTTGAGAAAAGACGAATGTGGCCTTAAGGCATTGTGGCCTTGTGATTGTCGAATACTATCACGTTTGTGTGTGAGATCACGTAATCGTAACCTGTTATCTTGTGAGTGCGTTTCATGGGTCTCGAGCTCCTCTGAAACATGTGCACAACTACTTGGCAGGTTTGATTCCCGCGTGCAGTACGAATGGAGCTCTGGGAGCGTATGCTTGTGACGGTTTATGGCCCGTGTGAAGTGACGGTTCATAGCGGTTTATGGCCCGTAGAACCCGAATCCATTTGTATGTCAAGTAGGTTACCAGGATCCATGACTCGGGTCGACTTCTAGACGTAGAAGCGGACGGGAAAAGGTGATGCCTTGGTGTGGTTATCGATTAGTGATATTTTGAGTTGAAGAACTCATGACATGTTTCCATATAGTGTGAGTTTGTGAGGTTGCGCACTCAAGGTAATTTTTTCCCTTCCCCTTGACTTGAGTTAGGATTGATAGAACCTTGTAAAGCCGAGAGGACCTATAGGATAGGGAACTCACTGAGATTTGATGTATCTCACCCCACTATAGTTTCTATATTTCAGGTGCAGGTTTGGTTACAAGCGGAGCGATGCTCAGATGTTTCAAGAGAAGCTTAGTTAAGCTTATTCCGCTGTGTATTCTTTTATTGTATACAATTGAGGATATTGTATATCATTCTTAGTTCTATTATTTTAGCTAGTTTCCATGACTTGTGCCATGTGTTGTTTTTATGTTTTAGAAATGGACAAGTATGTGAACGATGCCGTTAGGCGCTTTTGATGTGTCAGTACCAAATAAAATGCTTGTATTGTATTATTCAAGATGTATATTATACAGGGCATTACACTTGGGTTCAAAACTACCCCAAAACATATCCAATCATCCCACAATCAAAAACAGATGATTCTGTACTCATATAGCTTATACTTCTCAGTTTGTAACACATTTCAACCGTTAAATTTCATCGATTACCAATTTAAACAATTTCTCATAAAACCTAACTTAAGCTAAAATCATCTCTAACTCTAGAACTTGAGTTTCTATCTATAACCCACCTTGAATAGATGAAGATGCTGAAGATTGGAAGATTATTTGATGAAGATTTGATGATGTTCTTGATCTTTCCACTTCTAGGTTTTCTCTTCTTTTCTCTTTTCTTCACTTCTTCTTTCTTTCTTCCTTTTTTCTATCCTTTCCCAAATGAAGAGAAAAAGAGAAAAAGAAATGATATAGGAAACCCAATTAGATAGTAACACTACTAATTATCCAAAAAGTCTCTAAAGTTCAAATACTTAAATATCTCAGAGTCAGATAATATTAATTGGATTTACTCTAAGTTCAACAGTTACTCTAATTATCTCTGCAGATAATTTCTCAGAGTACACTGGGACTCAGTTGATCACAACTAATATTATCTAGAGTAAAATAATTTACGGGGTATTACACACGCTATGCGAAATTTCAGCCCTCAAACCAAAAAGAAACTGATCAATCTTCCACCTCTCATCAGGAGCATACATGGCTTGCCTAGAATAAGCAGCCATAACCTCGAACTTTTCTGCATAAGAAGCCACAGTCAGGTTGCCTTGTCTCAACTGTTGAAACTCGAATTCCTTCTGAGACCTTAAGGAACTTGGAAAATACTTCTCCATAAAATTTATCTTAAACTGCTCCCATACCTTCGGTACCTCTTGAATTGTCATCAAGGCTGAGGCACTCTCCCACCACCTCATGGCAGGACCCTTTAACAAGTGAGAAGCAAAGACCACCTTATTTTCCTCACTGCACTGAACTATCAAGAAAATCTGCTCCATACCGGATATCCATTCATGAGCCTTTACCAGGTCTAACCCTCCCTGAAACTCCGTAGGATTCATACGAACGAAATCCTTAAAGGTTCCGTTCTGCAGATTCAGGAACAACCACTGGAGGATGCAGGCCACCAGCCATTTGCTGTACCATATGTTGCACAAACTGATTTTGTTGCTGCTACATTTGTTGCATGAATTGATATAAAGAGGCATTCCCCTCGTCACCTGGTGAATTTGTCCCTGTTGGAGTGGTTCTCGGTCTACCACGGTTGTTTCTGCGCCCATCCGCCATGTTCCTAAATGTCATACAGATAGGATTAAGTTGATCAGGCTCAATACCATAAATATAACACGTAAGACCAATGACGACACAACGCATATGAAACGGAAAGAAAAATACTTATACTATTTCATGGCTAGGTCGAGGATACGACCTGCTTTGATACCAACTGTAACGCCCATATATATATATATATATATATATATATATATATATATATATATATATATATACATACATCAAAGCATATATTATACATGAATTTCAAGTTTGGTACTGAAATGTACAAGTCCCTAGTAAACACATTATACATATATATGCCCAAAATCACCTAATACAAAAACGATGGCATAATATATATATATAAGATGTTCCAAAGATAAATACTAAGAACTAGATTGACGACGATCTCAAAAATCCACAACGGAAGCCTTGCCACTTCAAAAAGCCAAGATAGTAAGGAAAGTCAAACAACTTTGTCCTTACCCTTCGCAGAACCTGTAGTACCTGTGATGTAAACAACAATGTGGGGTGAGATACATCAAATCTCAGTGAGTTTGCTATCTTATAGTCCTCTCGGCTTTACAAGGTTCTAACAACCTAACTCAAGTCAAAGGGAAGGGAAGTGACTTTGAGTACTCACACACACTATATGTATCCACGCTATTGAGTTCGTTAACCCGAAAGTGTATCACTATTATTAACCCTGTCAAGGCATCCCCTTTCTCCCGCCCTCTTCTACGTCTAGAAGTAGGAACGAGTCATGGACCCTCGTAGATTTCTTGGCATACGAAATGGATTCGGAAATAAGGGACATATTATCGCCTTAAATCGTCACTTCACACGGCCCGTACACCGTCACAAGTCTCTTTACCCGTAGGCTCCATTCGTACTATAACATTGGGAATCAAACCTACCAAGAAACCGTGCATTCATTATAGAGGAGCTCGTTACTCATGAAATGGCACATAATAGAATAGTGGTTACAATTTTGTGATTTCACATACAACCATTCGGTAATAGACGCACGCCTCGGCCTCTCTTGCACGAGTGTCGTCGTTATGTTATTCCACAATTTCCTAGCCGTTACTAGGTTCTAACATAGTTCATGGAAATATTCCTCACTCTACCTATTCCATATTTTAACATGCATATACTCTCAAACATTCTTAACAACAAGGGAAATAGGTAAACACAAGTCAAATATATAATAAAACCACACAATTCAACATCTCACCAAGTTACCCCAATTTTGGTTCCCTCCGATTTATTTAATCGGGCATCAAAACTAGCATTTTCACTTCCATTAGATAGAGTATTACCATAGCTCTCTATTGGTACCAAGAACACTCAAATCGGATACACGAAACAAAAGTTATGGAAGAAACAAGGTGGACAAATCTGTCATGTTCGCTAGGCGAAGCTCCCAGCGAGCGTTAGGCGAACCAGGTTCGATAGGTGAACCCTCGAAAGCTTTTTGCTGGGCTTCGCCCCAGGTTCGCGGCCAGGTTCGTTAGGCGAACCCTCGAAAGCTGTTCGCTGGGCTTCGCCCCAGGTTCGCTAGGCGAACCCTGGAAAACCCAACTTCCCAGCAGCGCTGTTATTCATCCAAAATCAATATTTTCTCATCTAAACCACATTCAAACCTTAACATAACAATCAAAACACGGTATAATCATAACAACAAGTATTCTATAATATTTATATCACATTTCATCCGTTAGAGTCATGATTTTATTAAGATTTCTTATTTCTCACAAACTAAAACGTAACTCTAAAACTCAAGAAATTCTATAACTAGAGCATCTATCTAGAACCCACCTTGAATAGAGGATGATGATGAAGATGAGATGATTTGATGAAGAATGGATGAAGATCTTGATCTTCCCACTTCTAGGTTGTCTCTTGTCTTTTTCCTTTCTTTCTCCTTCTATCTCTCCAACTTTTTTCTATCTTTTTCTTTCTTTTGTTCTTATGTGGAAAAGGAATGGAAAAGAAATAATATAGTAAAATATCATTAATTTGTAACACTACTAATTATCCAAATAGTCTGTAAAGTTCAAATACTTAATAACCTCAGAGTCAGATAATATTAATTGGATTTGCTCTGAGATCAACAATTACTCTAATTATCTTTGCAGATAATTTCTCAGAGTACACTGGAACTCAGTTGATCACAACTAATATTATCCCGAGTGATTAAAATACGGGGTATTACAGGCGCTGCCGTAGGTAAATGCAACGCTTTTTTTATGAGAAAGCGCTGCTAAAGGCTTACTTTAGGAAGCGCTTTACCTAAAAAAACGCTTTCTATTGTCCCCCTTTAGACAGCGCTTTTGAAAGCGCTGTCTAATTTATTTTTTATTTTCACCTTTAGGCAGCGCTTTCTCAGGAAAAGCGCTTTCTATTTTCCCCCTTTAGACAGTGCTTTTGAAAGCGCTGTCTAATTTTTTTATTTATTTTCACTTTAAGGCAGCGCTTTTAATTGAAAGCGCTTCTTTTTTATTTTTTATTTTCACTATGGGCAGCGCTTTTTCTTAAAAGCGCTTTCTTTTCTTGACGTTTTTTTTAATGATTTTTTTAAAAATCACATTTTCCTTCTTTTTTATGCAGAAACGTGTAGAAACCTGTATATTTTCCTTCACACTTTAAGCCATTTCCATTAACCATTTCTAATCCTTATAAATCACATAAACCATTCTAATCCATTATTCACATTTTAGGCCATTTCCATTAACCATTTCCATAATTAAACCGTTCTAATCCATAAACCATTCACATAAACCATTTCCATAATTAAACCATTCTAATCCATAAACCATTACCATAAACCATTCACATAATTAAACTATTATAATCCATAAACCATTCACATAAACCATTCACATAATTAAATCATTCTAATACTTTAACTTCTAAAGATCTCCTAATATACAACAACTTCCAAAACTATACAATTACACTCCATAACTACACACCAACTTCCATACCTTATATGATTCTTTTCTCAATAAGGTATTCACACAATTTGTCCTTGATTTCTTCCAATTTATCTTTCGTGTAATGAGCACATGTGTATTCATCAAAGTACTACATAACAAAACACAATATGCATGATTTAGTTTAAAATAATAAATTATATGAAATATCCGATAAGTATTAAAATAAATCCTAAGTTATAAATCCATACCGTGATGGGAATCTCTAATCGATCCAAATGAAGGATTTCTCTCATAAACCTCAAAACGAAATAACCGCAGTCTATACCATTACACTGACGAGGACACTACACATAGAAAAACAAATAAGAATTAATATATAGTTGTCTTGTGTTATCAAGTAGCATCACTATTATAAGCAACATTGTGAAAATTAATATACCTCCACTAAGACCCACTTGCAAAAATCCTGACTTATCCATTCGTATGCCATTATTATTTTCAACCCACTTGCAACGAAATATAGGAATCTGAAAATTCTCATAATCAAACACGCAAATGTGTTCGATAACCCCAAAATATGACAAATTTGCAAATTTGGGGTTTAAGTCCTTCACACTTGAAATGTGCATTGCTTCAGCTACCACGACGACACCACTATTTTGCATAGTACTTTTATCATCTTGTTCTTTGGTATAAAATGTGTATCCATTAATTGCTTATGCGCTATAAGGAAACACAACCAAACTTGGACCATATGCTAAACATCTCAACCTTTCTATTATTGAAGCAGGATCTGAATAATACTTTGAATAAATATGATCCTTAAACCAATGTATGAAACTTCGATTGCGCTCTCGTACTATCCAATTCTCATTTCTATTTGGATTTAAACCTCAGAGAACATCCTTGTGCATTTCAACATACGACTCAACCTCGTTCTCATTGTACAGAACATACAAATGCACTTGATCCCGTTCGACCCTTGACACTGTCACAACTTCATTTCCAATTAACTTTTTTCCTTCTTTTTTTTCGACAATATGAGATTTGGGGAGTCCAATTGATTGTACATTGGACAAATATTCAGTACAAAACTCAATCGCTTCTTCAACAATGTATCGTTCGGCAATACAACCCTCTGGTCGACTTCGGTTTTTCACATACCCTTTTAATATTTTCATATAACGTTCAGTAGGGTACATCCATCTCATATAAGCTGGTCCACACAATTGTGTCTCTTTCACCAGATGAACAACTAGATGAACCATTATGTCAAAAAACGAGGGAGGAAAATACATTTCAAGATCACACAAAGTAATAACTATTTCTTTTTGCAATGCTGGTAAGATCGTAGGATCGATCACCTTACTGCAAATTGATTTGAAGAAAAAACACAATTTAGTTATTGCGCTTCTTACTTTTTCTGGAAGAATAGAATGTATACCTGTTGGTAGAATATGTTCCATTATAACATGGCAGTCATGCGTCTTTAAACTCTTTAACTTGAGGTCTTTCATAGACACAAGTCTTCTAATATCTGAAGAGTATCCTTCTGGAACTTTAACTTCACTTAGAAACTTACACAATACTTTTTTCTCCTTTCTAGATATAGTATACGCAGCAGGGGGTAAATATGTTCGTTTTCCTTTCTTCAAGGGTCCTAATTCAGTTCTTATCCCCATCGCTATCATGTCCTTTCTTGCTTTAAGGTCATCCTTAGACTTTCCTTGTATATTGAGTAACGCACCAATAACACTGTCAAATACGTTTTTTTCAATATGCATAATATCGAGAAAATGTCTTACATACAATGACTTCCAATATGGCAGTTCAAAAAAAATTGACCTCTTCTTCCACCCTCTCTTGACAAGTGTATGTGCAAAAGGCTTACCAAACTAAGTACTCACATCTTTCACCTTTTCAAAAATTTGATCACCTGTTAATATAGGTGGAGCTCTACCTTGTTCTGGCTCTCCATTGAATGCTTTTCTCAACCCACGGTAGTGATGATTAGAATTTAAGAATCTACGATGACCGAGAAAGACATTCTTCTGACCAAACTCCAATCGCGTCGAATCTGTTTTATCTTCACAAATAGGACACGCACATTGACCTTTTATCCTGTACCTGATAGATTTCTGTATGCTGGAAAATCATTAATTGTGCCAAACAACATTGCCCTCAAGTTGAAACTTTCTTTCCTATACCCATCATAAACCTCCACACCGTTCTCCCACAAAAATTTTAAATCTTCGGTTAAGGGAGCCAAGTATACGTCTATGTCATTCCCTGGTTGTCTAGGCCCAGAAATTAACATAGATAACATCATGTACTTATGCTTCATACATAGCCTTGGAGGTAGGTTATAAATCATAATGATCACAGGCCAAGTGCTATGTGAGATACTTTGAAGACCGTGTGGGTTCATTCCATCAGTAGATAATGCCAAGCGAAGGTTTCTTGCTTCTTTTCCAAATTCAGGATAATCATCATCAATTTTCATCCACTATGGTGAATTTGCCGGATGTCGAAACTTTCCATCAATAATTCTTTCATCTGCATGCCAAGTCAAGTGTCTTGAATCGGTCTCACTACGAAACATGCGTCTAAATCTCGGAATTATAGGAAAATACCATAAGACTTTTGCTGGAGACAACTTTTTCTTATATCGGATGACACCACATTTAAGACACTCATTTAACGATGCATACTCATTTCGAAACAAAACGCAATCGTTTGGACATGTATGTATCTTATCATAGCTCATGCCAATAGAGCACAACATCTTTTTGGCCTCATATGTTCGATTGGGAAGAACATTATCCTCTGGAAGCATATCTTTCATAAGGGCCAATAACTCTGTGAAACTTTTATTCGACCATCCATTGCTCGCCTTTAAGTTGTACAACTTTAATACCGCAGACAATCTTGTGAATTTAGCGCAACCATTATACAACGTTTTCTCTGCATCGCTTACCAACCTCTCAAACATTTTGGGAGAATCCTTAAGATCTTCTTCAAGATCTTCTGCAATCTCTTCGACTCGATCATACTCGTATGTATCTGTGCCATTGTCGTTTGAAGCATATATCATATTATCCCCCGGTTCAACATTCCCGTTAATTTTCTCACCATACAAATTCCAACATGTATAACTTTTATCAATTCCACGCCTCTTTAAATGCAATGCCACCTGAACCGCGTCAACCCGACTCCCAAAACAGCAACCCAAGCAAGGACATATCATTCGACTGGGGTCTTCGGCATGCGCAACAACAAACTTAACGAATTCCAATACCCCATTCTCGTACTCTTTTGACAATCAGCTTGAAGACATCCATTTCTTATCCATAGTTATACTAATTAAGCTAAACAAAAACAAAATAAAAAATATTTACCTGTAGGGAAATGATCCGACTTTCACACTTTGATCACAAGTAACCCCTATATATAGCAAATTCAATAAGTTAGTTCTCAATCATTGCAAGCAATGCTCACCCATCATAGCAGTTCATTCAAAGCAGTTCATTCAAATAGTTTTACTAATTAAGCTAAACAAAAATGTTAATTATTCACGCAACTATAGCAAAAGAACAACTAATTACCTGTAGAGAAGTAATCAAGTTCTGGACCCACACAATGTATGATTCCTCCAACTATCAGACTTTCACTCTGCACCTGTAAAACAATCATACTATCAATATCAATCCAACTTTTCACTTTTCAATGTCTCTTCAACAAGATATATCCTATGCCAAATTATAATAGTAATTTATTCAAGAATTCTACATAATATATATTGACTCAATCCTGTGCCTCAAAATTCTTCAATCTAAGCTGTGTTGTATTTTATATTTTCAAAAAATATCTCATTCCAATAAATATGCCATTAACTAATTTAGTTCTATGACTCATTACATCATTAAATAAATTATCAATTTCCTCGCCTATATCATTAAAGAGCTTTTGTAACTCACAACTCTTTGCAAATCTTTGGCTGCATTATGTCTTACTTTATCAACAACAACAAGGTGAGCAACAACATAATTAGTAACAACAAAAAAAACAGAGTAAACAAGTTCATTTATAACTACAACAACCCTAAACAACACAGAGTCAATACAACATGATTCAATACAACATGAGCAACATTCAAGAACCAACATTTCTTCGTTCAAAAACTCTCAAGAACCAACATTCAAGAACCTAAAATATGATGACAGTAACTCTCAAGAACCAACATTCAAGAAAATAGGCAAAACTTAAACTCTAACATCTCAAGAAAACCTAAAACGGTCGGAGAAGAATGCGTACCTGCACGATAACGGTCGGAGAAGAATACAGAATGCCTCTTCTTCATTTTCGTTTTCCACTTCTTCTTCTTCTTCGAACGAAAAATGAGTAGCAGACGGTCGATAATGGAAAAAATGCAGAGAGAACAGAAAAAAATGAGAGATAACGGTCGGAGAAAGGAGGAAGGAGAAAGGAAGAACAGTTGCGAGAGTGAAAATGATTAGAAAAATTAATTAGGGCCCTTCTGAAAATGTGGTGTTTTTTAATTTTTAATTAATAAATGACCTAAGACAACACTTTTGAAAAGTGCTTTCTTAGGTGCTATATTTAGCAGTGCTTTTTCCTTATAAGCGCTTTCAAATGTCGGGTCAATTTAAGGCCTTTAGCAGCGCTTTTTCAAAATCGCTTTCTAAGGTTAACATTTAGCAGTGCTTTTAGAAAGTGCTTTCTAAGGTTATACCTTTAGCAGCGCTTTTAGAAAGCACTTTCTAAGGTTATACCTTTAGCAACGCTTTTATTAAAGCGATTTCTCAGGTGGTGTCTATGTAAGGCCTTTAGCAGCACTTTTAGAAAGCGTTTTCTAAAGGTAGCCTTTAGCAGCACTTTTATTTAGCGAATTTTTTCCAAAACTTATAGCAGCGCTTTGTAATAAAAGCGCTGTATTTTTTGTGCTGCCAAAAGCAAATTTTGGCGTAGTGATTGCACACTCTTCCAAAAAATACATTTCGTTGTCACTTCCCCTTACATACCATTAATACCGGTTTCGACACTACATTTACTTCACCCTCTCGTAATCCCCTTGGGTCCAAACATAAAACCATCTTACTAAGGTTCCCTTTGATCCAAGGTACTTACTCTATTTCTTAACACAAAATTCTTCCAATCCTTATCACTACACTTTCTGTTACTAATGAAGCTCATTCTTTCTACAACACAATACCTTATATGGTTC
This sequence comes from Lathyrus tuberosus, assembly GCA_022829125.1. Classification (NCBI taxonomy): domain Eukaryota; kingdom Viridiplantae; phylum Streptophyta; class Magnoliopsida; order Fabales; family Fabaceae; genus Lathyrus; species Lathyrus tuberosus. The sequence continues at coordinate 568,797 of JALAZF010000532.1, read as the reverse complement.
CTTGGGTAATTTAACAATTCCAAATTGGTCTCTTATTGAAAACAAAGATCCTGGTGTATTATCCTAAACTTAATCTGTCTTCATAACTAACTACACGCAACTTATCTCTTACTCTTCGTTCGGCAAGTACTTATTTCACTTAAAGCATGTAAACACATCCTTGCGTTCCTTCACACACTTCTCCACTACTACTTTAGGTTCCCTTAAAAGCCGAACGTCCTTGACTCTCACTTTTAACCAATTGGAAGATATTGTTCCAAACACATTCCTTAAGGTACTCTCGTTTATTCAAGATACCGTAGCAACCTTAGAAACTGAAGCACCAAAGTTTATCTCACTTCCGGACCTTACGTCACACATTCCACCAAACAAACTTTCTTTTCCATTAAAAGAGATTACTTGTAATCCTTATCCACATCAGTGGTCAATCCAACTCTACTAGCGACTTTACATATGCCTCAATACCTTAGCCAATCTTCCGCTAGAGATTCTTAATTTTCTGACTCCATTCATTCCAAAGGATTGCTCGAACCTCACAACACTCTTGGATCACATGCTACCCAAAACACAACTTCTACTCAAACCTCAACTGGGCTGACCAAAACCCCGCACTACTAACTCTTGGCTTGAGCCTTCCCTTAAAGCACAAGTTCCGACAACACTTCGGAGTCCTCGTGGTCGCTCAACCATGATTCTACCTATCACACACATAGCATTAGGTTGATCAGGCCCAACACTACATAATACGATATTAAGTTTCATGATGGTAAGACACACTTAATGCTAGGAATAGATTTACTTATGATGTTTCAAGGCTAGGTCGAGGATACGACCTGCTCTGATACCAACAATAACACCCATATATAAATACATACAACAAAGCATATATTATACACGGAAACCACGGTTGGTACTAAAATACCAATAAGTCCCTAGTAAACACATTATACATATACATGCCCAAAAAGCCTAATACAAAAAAACTATGGCATAAATATATATACAAGATGTTCCAAAGATAAATACTAAGAACTAGATCGACAATGATCTCAAAAACTCCACAACAGAAGCTAAGTCACCAACCAAGTAAGGATAATCACACGGCTTTATCCTTACCCTTCGCGGAACCTGAAGTACCTGAAATATTCAACAATAGTGGGGTGAGATACATCAAATCTCAGTGAGTTCTCTATCTTATGGATTCTCTCGGCTTTACAAGGTTCTAACCGAAACCTAACTCAAGTCGGGGGAAAAGGAACTAGACCATGAGTTCAACCATTTTTTACTAGAGAAACCATCGCAACAATACACAAAACGACAACTAGTTAAGGAATCTTTCCCCAGCCATCCCGCTCAAGGAGATTAAACACGGGTCACAGATCCTTAATGTAAATAACTTTCCCCGGCCATCCCCCTCAAGGAGATTAAACACGGGTCATGGTTATCTACAATTGGTACTTTCCCCGGCCGTTCCACACCAAAGGATCTCGACACGGGTCACTAATACCAACCACTAAGTAACTTTCCCCAGCAATCCCTCTTCAAAGAGATTAAACACGGGTCACGGTCACTTACATATGTACTTTCCCCAGCCATCCCTCTTCAAAGAGATTAAACACGGGTCACAGTACCTACTTAATAAATACTTTCCCCGGTCATCCTACACCAGAGGATTAAACACGGGTCACTGATATTTATTAAGGAACACAAACCTAATAAATACTTTCCCCGGCCATCCCACACCAAAGGATTAAACACGGTCACTAATATTTATTACGGAACACACACTTAATAAATACTTTCCCCGGCCATCCTACACTAGAGGATTAAACACGGGTCACTAATATTTATTACGGAACACACACTTAATAAATACTTTCCCCGACCATCCTACACCAGAGGATTAAACACGGGTCACTAATATTTATTAAGGAACACGAACAAACCGAAGGAAATACGGCCCCCCTCTAACAACCACTTAACAAAGATACCCTTCTAGTATCGATGTAAGCATTACCGCACAATACTCTAAGTCATTCTATTGTACTAAGGGTTCCTCACTAACTCACCTCTTGAAGCTTTTAAGATTTCAAAAGTTCTATTTTTACATAATTCACAAAATTCTGATTAATTCCCATAATCGACAAAAATCCATCTCATAAATAATATTTTCACATTCCATGGTATAGAACTCTTTCATAGTTTCATATCGATATAAAGAATGCTTAAATCGGACACCCGAGTCAAAAGATATGAATTTTAGAAAATATTTTTATAAATCAAACAGTGGTAACCGGATACTCACCACATGTTAACCGGTTACTTCAAGCCCCACTGTTCACTCAGAATCAAAATGAGAGTTAGAGACACATTTGGGTAACCGGTTACTCACCAGAGGGTAACCAGTTACTTGGTTCATTTTCTGCGTAAAAACCCCAAATTTACAAAGGGTAACCGGTTAACCACCACACGTTAACCGGTTACTCTGGGCTAAAAGGCAAAAGTTCTTGTTTTAAATGATACATTTCCATTCCAATCTCAACCAAAACCATTTCAAACACACAACCAAGCATTAACAGATGATTATACATGCATAATGGTTGTTCTATATGATTTATCTCACATTTTATCCGTTAGATTTCATTGATTTGTAAAATTATTCATTTTCTCACAAAACCAAAACCTAACTCTAAACTCAACAACTCTACCACTAAAGCATCTATCTAGAACCCACCTGATAACCGAAGAGGAGTTTGAAGAAGATGAGATGATTTGATGAACTTCTCTTCTTCTCTTCCTTCTCTTTTCTTCCTCTTCTTCTTCTTCTTCTTCTTCTTCTTCTTCTCTATCTCTTTTTTTTCCTTTTCTCTTCTAACAAATATATATATATATATATATATATATATATATATATATATATATATATATATATATAACTTATTATATAATATAATCCAAAAGAGTAAAATATCTCCAATTGATATTTTGTCGTCTCAACCAAATTGATCAATTATTAGAGTTACCTTAAAAATCCTTTCTTGAATTAAAATAATTGATCTCTTCATAGTTCACCAGTTACCCTATTGATCCCAATTGATAACATTTAAAGTACTTAGAGGATTCCATTAATCCAATTATCCAAAGATAGAGCGCATAGATATTCATCTGATCTCATCGGATATCCAATTGAGTCTTTAAATAATATGGGGTATTACATATATGGTAGAGACATTTTCTCTACGCTAAAATTTAATTTGAATTGTGCGTATTTAAAAAACAAAAAAAAAATTTAATCATAACATTACTAATATTCTTAAATCTTGTATTTTAATAAAAAAAAATAACGATATGTGAAGATTAAACCAAAAGAGAATTAGCTTCACTATCGACTTTAAAATTTAAATGACCCAACCAAAAGTAATTTTGACATCGTCATTACTTATTTATTCATATCATTTATTTTTAATACTTGCAATTTTTAAATAAAAAGAGTATTTATATAAATAATAGACAATTTAAAGTTGTATGACACACCAATAAAAACTTTTATTTTTCTTGAAAAATTTTAGCAACAAAGTTAACTTATTTTTTAATTATAAAATTGGGAGATGTGTTAACTTACTTTTCAACTATTTTATTTATCTTAATTCAATGTATATTAATTTTAATAATCAATAATTAATTGAAATTGAAGGCTCGTTTCTAAACTAAAAGTTCAATATTTATTAATTTTCTATCTATAATATATAGTACAAGACAATTGATTTATTGTTGCTTTAAAGTTACGCAGATCTGGCATTTTTACCTATCAACTTCATCTTCTATTCTTGAGCCAGAATTCTGCCTTAATAGTAACATCTTTACATAAAATTTTAACATTCTTACTATTCTAAGAGAATTATCAATTTTAACATTTAACGTGCTTAAAATATAGAACAATTTTACCTAAAGGCTAATAGAAAAGGAATATCGATCTCACACTCTAGCAGGGAAAATAAGAATGGGTCTCATATACATTAATATATTAAGTATTTTAATTAAATATTTAACATTATATATATTAGTTTACAATAAAAAAATATTATAATTAAAAATATTTAAAAATATTCAACATTTTAAACATGTTACATGATTAATTAATATTGTCATTATTGTAAGAGTCAAAAGAGTGTTATTATAGGTTTTTAATTTAATTTTAAATTATTCTGAATGACCTTAAACAATACTAGTACACACACACACAAACATATATATATATATATATATATATATATATATATATATATATATATATATATATATATATATATATATACACTAATAAAAGTATTTTGAAAAGTAATAACAATATAATCCAATGTATAATATATATATAGAATAATACCATACAAGCATTTTATTTGGTACTGACACATCAAAAGTGCCTTATGGCATAGTTCACATACTTGTCCATTCATAAAACATAAAAACAACACATGGCACAAGTCATGGAAACTAGCCAAAAATAATAAAAACTAAGAATGATATACAATATCCTCAATTGTATACAACAAAAGAATACACAGCGGAATAAGCTTAACTAAGCTCCTCTTGAACGTCTCTGCATCGCTCCACTTGTAACCAAACTTGCACCTGAAATAAAGCAACTATAGTGGGGTGAGATACATCAAATCTCAGTGAGTTCCCTATCCTATAGATTCTCTCGGCTTTACAGGGTTCTATCAATCCTAACTCATGTCAAGGGGAAGGGAAAAGACCTTGAGTGCACAATCTCACCATCTCACACTATATGGAAACATGTTCATGAGTTCATCAACTCAAAAATATCACTAATCGGTAACCACACCAAGGCATCCCCTTTTCCCGTCCGCTTCTACATCTAGAAGTCGACCCGAGTCATGGATCCTGGTAACCCACTTGACATACAAATGGATTCGGGTTCTACGGGCCATTAACCGTTAAGAACTGTCACTTCACACGGGCCATTAACCGTCACAAGCATACGCTCCCAAAGCGCCATTCGTACTGCAGGCGGTAATCAAACCTGCCAAGTAGTTGTGCACATGTTTCAGAGGAGCTCGAGACCCATGAAACGCACTCACAAGATAACCGGTTACGATTACGTGATCGCACACACAAACGTGATTGTATTCGACAATCACAAGTTCACAATGCCATAAGGCCACATTCCCCTTTTCTCAAAGAACACAAGGTTCACACACATGTTCCGTACTAGTGTCTCACTCTCCTCTAGGCCAATCTCGTCACGGATGCACTCTCAACATCAGGTGCCCTAGCCTTGCCGTCGAGGTTATCTACTCCAGGCCAGAACTCGTTAATGAATGCACGAGCGTCGCCATCCATAGTTCCTATCACAATCCTATTCACAACCTAGAATCATATCATTAGGTTTGGGGTAAAGTTTCCTCACTCTTCCTAATTCGTTTTAACATGCATATTTCTTTCATTCACAATTCACAATTAGATAGACATGTTATAATCACAAATATTACAAGTATCACATATAATAAAATTACACATAAAACACCCCTTTTGGGTTCCCTCCGATGCATTTAATCGGGTACCGAATTCAATACTTTTCACTCTTATCCCGTAGGATACTTTAACAGCTTTACATCGACTATAATTATGCCTCGATCGGATTTATGGTCCAAAAGATATGGATTCCAACATAACCCAAAACATTGTTATCATTCAAATGCCACTAATTAATTAATCCGACATCATACCCCTAATTTTCACTTTCCAACGGTGTAAGGAAGGCTTAAATCGGAATTACGGTTAAAAATTTATGAATTTTAAAAAAAAAATATTTTTCATCAACTGACAGTGGTAATCGGTTAACCACATGGCGTAACTCCTCCAAATTCGGCACAAAATACCATCCTTGCATGTGTTAATCGGTTAACCACATGGCGTAACTCGGTTAACACTGCTGCAGAAGCTGAAAACCAATTCCTTTTAATTCAAAAGTCCTCCCTACTCAAAACCATCAATCCGGTTTGTTCTATCTTGGAATATCATTCTCAACTTGTGGCTCCTTAACTTTTGTAACATTCAGTAACCATGATCCACTCAAGATAAAACTGACAAGGTCGACGACACACTCCAACCAAGTGACAGGGCAAAATTCCAAATTCTGTCGCGGTCACACGACAAATCTTCGGCGGGATAGTTCATTCTCTATTCAAACAACTACACTAGATGAAAGTCACAAATGACGACATTCTAAGGCTTTAGCCAAAACTCTTACTCGATTTGTCCATAAGCAAAACCCAACACACAACCATCATACAGTACCACAAAATTAATGGACATCTCATATCAAGCATACCACCTTATTCCCTCATTTGAACTCCTTGGTGAGAAATAAGACCACAACGTTCTTAGTCCAACAAAAGGTAGATTCCAATTATTCCGATTATTCAGAAATACCAAAATTCTCTACACTTGAGAATAAATCGGGGCAATGCATCCTCTTGAAGAACTTTTCCATCACTTCGTACACATTAACTGGAATTCCTTACCCTTCACTATCCATTACACTTCCCACTTACACCAAATTACTTGATGGAAGATTTTCAACCGACAATACTCATTAACCACTTACAAAACCCTTATTGTATAAGCCATTCCACGATTTATACTTAGTCCGTAATAAGTCTTGTTTCGTTTCTCGTTGTTTTACCACAATCTTGTTTCAAGAATAAGAATTCATCACGTACACTTGCGATTATGGTGTTACTACTACGCTTGTTCTTAATACCAAAGTGTGACTTTTCATTCCACGTCATACTATTAGAGTTCTCACGGGCGAACCATCCGTAATTACACCTCCTTAACTATAGGTTCATCAATGCCTTAGAATTCCATTGCACACTCGCCCAAGATACGTTCCGTTGCCACTTCCTCTTAGCATACCATTAATACCGTTTCCCATACTGCGTTTACTTTGCCTCCTTGGTAATCCTCTTAGATCCAAATATAAAACCACCATACTTACAATTCCTTAAGTCCAAGGTCCTTACTCTGTTTCTTAATACAACTTATTCCAGTTCGTATCACTACACTTTCCATTATTAAATGAAGTTCATTCTCTCTCCTACATAATACCTTATAGGTTCCTTGGGTAATTTAACAAATTCCAAATTGGTCTCTTACCGACAATAAAAAGCTTAAAGTATTAAAATGAACTTGATCTCCCTTCATAACTGAAGATACGCAATTCATCTCATACTATTCGTCTGGCACACACTGATTTCACTTGAAGTATGTAACACATCCTTGTGTTCCTTCACACACTTCTCTACTACTTTGTCCTTGACCCTCAACTTTTAACCAGTCGGAAGATATTGTTCTGGACACCTCCTTAAGTTACTCTCGTCCATTCAAGATACCATAGCGACCTTAGAAAACTAAAACACCATTACCTATCTCACTTCCGGACCTTACTTCACACGTTCCACAAAACAACTTTTCTTTTCCACGGAATGAGATTACTTGAAATTCTTATCCACACTATGGTCAATCTAACTCCACTAGCGACTTTACATATTCCTTGATACCTTATCCAATCGTCCAATAGAGATCCTTTACTTTTTGGACTCCATCAATTCCAAAGGATTGCTTGAATAACGCATCACTCTTTAGTTCCATGCTACCCAAGCACAACTTCTACTAAAACCTCACTGAGCTGACCAAAATTCCTCACTTCTAACTCTTGGCTTGAGCCTACCCTCACAACCCAAGTTCCTACAACACTTCGGAGTCCTCGTGGTCGCTCAACCATGATTCTACCTATCACATACATAGTATTAGGTTGATAAGACCCAACACTACATAGTATGATATTAAGTTTCATGATGGCAAGACACACTCAAGAGGAAGGAATAGATTTACTTAGGATGTTTCAAGGCTAGGTCGAGGACACGACCTGCTCTGATGCCAACTATAATGCCCTGTATAATATATATCTAGAATAATACCATACAAGCATTTTATGTGGTACTGACACATCAAAAGTGCCTAATGGCATAGTTCACATACTTGTCCATTCATAAAACATAAATACAACACATGGCACAAGTCATGGAAACTAGCCAAAAATAATAAAAACTAAGAATGATATACAATATCCTCAATTGTATACAACAAAAGAATACACAGCGGAATAAGCTTAACTAAGCTCCTCTTGAACATCTCTGCATCGCTCCACTTGTAACCAAACCTGCACCTGAAATAAAGCAACTATAGTGGGGTGAGATACATCAAAAATCTCAGTGAGTTCCCTATCATATAGATTCTCTCGGCTTTACAGGGTTCTATCAATCCTAACTCAAGTCAAGGGGAAAGGAAAAGACCTTGAGTGCACAGTCTCACCATCTCACACTATATGGAAACATGTTCATGAGTTCATCAACTAAAAAATATCACTAATCGGTAACCACACCAAGGCATCCCCTTTTCCCGTCCGCTTCTACGTCTAGAAGTCGACGTGAGTCATAGATCCTGGTAACCTATTTGGCATACGAATGGATCCGGGTTCTACGGGCCATTAACCGTTATGAACTGTCACTTCACACGGGCCATTAACGTCACAAGCATACGCTCCCAGAGCTCCATTTGTACTGCACGCGGGAATCAAACCTGCCAAGTAGTTGTGCACATGTTTCAGAGGAGCTCGAGACCCATGAAACGCACTCACAAGATAATCGGTTACGATTACGTGATCGCACACACAAACGTGATTGTATTCGACAATCACAAGGCCACAATGCCATAAGGCCACATTCTCCTTTTCTCATAGAACACAAGGTTCACACACATGTTCCATACTAGTGTCTCACTCTCCTCTAGGCCAATCTCGTCACGGATGCACTCTCAACATCAGGTGCCCGAGCCTTGCCATCGAGGTTATCTACTCCAGGCCAGAACTCGTTAATGAATGCACGAGCGTCGCCATCCATAGTTTCTATCACAATTCTATTCACAACCTAGAATCATATCATTAGGTTTGGGGTAAAGTTTCCTCACTCTTCCTAATTCGTTTTAACATGCATATTTCTTTCATTCACAATTCACAATTAGATAGACATGTTATAATCACAAATATTACAAGTATCACATATAATAAAATTATACATAAAACACCCCTTTCGGGTTCCCTCCGATGCATTTAATCGGGTACCGAAATCAATACTTTTCACTCTTATCCCGTAGGATACTTTCACAGCTTTACATCGACTATAATTATGCCTCGATCGGATTTACGATCCAAAAGATATGGATTCCAACATAACCCAAAACATTGTTATCATTCAAATGCCACCAATTAATTAATCCGACATCATACCCCTAATTTTCACTTTCCAACGGTGTAAGGAACGTTTAAATCGGAATTACGGTTAAAAACTTATGAATTTTTAAAAAAAATATTTTTCATCAACTGACAGTGGTAATCGGTTAACCACATGGCGTAACTCCTCCAAATTCGGCACCAAATACCATCCTTGCATGTGTTAATCGGTTAACCACATGGCGTAACTCGGTTAACACTGTTGCAGAAGCTAAAAACCAATTCCTTTTAATTCAAAAGTCCTCCCTACTCAAAACCATCAATCCGGTTTGTTCTATCTTGGAATATCATTCTCAACTTGTGGCTCCTTAACTTGTGTAACATTCACTAACCATGATCCACTCAAGATAAAACTGACAAGGTCGACGACACACTCCAACCAAGTGACGGGGAAAAATTCCAAATTCTGTCGCGGTCACACGACAAATCTTCGGAGGGATAGTTCATTCTCTATTCAAACAACTGCACTAGATGAAAGTCACAAATGACGACATTCTAAGGCTTTAGCCTAAACTCTTACTCGATTTGTCCATAAGCAAAACCCAACACACAACCATCATACAATACCACAAAATTAATGGACATCTCATATCAAGCATACCACCTTATTCCCTCACTTGAACTCCTTGGTGAGAAATAAGACCACAACGTTCTTAGTCCAACAAAAGGTAGATTCCAATTATTCCGATTATTCAGAAATACCAAAATTCTCTACACTTGAGAATAAATCGGGGAAATGCATCCTCTTGAAGAACTTTTCCATCACTTCGTACACATTAACTGGAATTCCTTTCCCTTCACTATCCATTACACATCCCACTTACACCAAATTACTTGATGGAAGATTTTCAACCGACAATACTCATTAACCACTTACAAAACCCTTATTGTATAAGCCATTTCATGATTTATACTTAGTCTGTAATAAGTCTTGTTTTGTTTCTCGTTGTTTTACCACAATCTTGTTTCAAGAATAAGAATTCATCACGTACACTTGCGATTATGGTGTTACTACTACGCTTGTTCTTAATACCAAAGTGTGACTTTTCATTCCACGTCATACTATTAGAGTTCTCATGGGCGAACCATCTGTAATTACACCTCCTTAACTATAGGTTCATCAATGCCTTAGAATTCCATTTCACACTCGTCCAAGACACGTTCCGTTGCAACTTCCTCTTAGCATGCCGTTAATACCGTTTCCCATACTGCGTTTACTTTGCCTCCTTGGTAATCCTCTTAGGTCCAAATATAAAACCACCATACTTAAAATTCCTAAAGACCAAGGTCCTTACTCAGTTTCTTAATACAACTTATTCCAGTTCGTATCACTACACTTTCCATTATTAAATGAAGTTCATTCTATCTCCTACACAATACCTTATACGGTTCCTTGGGTAGTTTAACAAATTCCAAATTAGTCTCTTACCGACAATAGAAATCTTAACGTATTAAAATGAACTTGATCTCCCTTCATAACTGAAGATACACAATTCATCTCCTACTCTTCGTCTGGCACACACTTATTTCACTTGAAGTATGTAACACATCCTTGTGTTCCTTCACACACTTCTCTACTACTTTAGGTTCCCATGAAAGCCGAACGTCCTTGACCCTCAACTTTTAACCAGTCGGAAGATATTGTTCTGGACACCTCCTTAAGATACTCTCGTCCATTCAAGATACCATAGCGACCTTAGAAAACTGAAACACCATTACCTATCTCACTTCCGGACCTTACTTCACACGTTCCACAAAACAACTTTTCTTTTCCACGGAATGAGATTACTTGAAATTCTTATCCACACTAGTGGTCAATACAACTCCACTAGCGACTTTACATATTCCTTGATACCTTATCCAATCGTCCAATAGAGATCCTTTACTTTTTGGACTCCATCAATTCCAAAGGATTGCTTGAATAACACATCACTCTTTAGCTCCATGCTACCCAAGCACAACTTCTACTAAAACCTCACTAAGCTGAACAAAATTCCTCACTACTAACTCTTGGCTTGAGCCTACCCTCACAGCCCAAGTTCCTACAACACTTCGGAGTCCTCGTGGTCGCTCAACCATGATTCTACCTATCACATACATAGTATTAGGTTGATAAGACCCAACACTACTTAGTATGATATTAAGTTTCATGATGGCAAGACACACTTAAGAGGCAGGAATAGATTTACTTATGATGTTTCAAGGCTAGGTCGAGGACACGACCTGCTCTGATACCAAGTATAATGCCATGTATAATATATATCTAGAATAATACCATACAAGCATTTTATTTGGTACTGACACATCAAAAGTGCCTAATGGCATAGTTCACATACTTGTCCATTCATAAAACATAAATACAACACATGGCACAAGTCATGGAAACTAGCGAAAAATCATAAAAACCAAGAATGATATACAATATCCTCAATTGTATACAACAAAAGAATACACAGCGGAATAAGCTTAACTAAGCTCCGCTTGAACATCTCTGGATCGCTCCACTTGTAACCAAACCTGCACCTGAAATAAAGCAACTATAGTGGGGTGAGATACATCAAATCTCAGTGAGTTCCCTATCCTATAGATTCTCTCGGCTTTACAGGGTTCTATAAATCCTAACTCAAGTCAAGGGGAAGGGAAAAGACCTTGAGTGCACAATCTCACCATCTCACACTATATGGAAACACGTTCATGAGTTCATCAACTAAAAAATATCACTAATCGGTAACCACACCAAGGCATCCCCTTTTCACGTCCGCTTCTACGTCTAGAAGTCGACCCGAGTCATAGATCTTGGTAACCTACTTGACATACGAATGGATTCGGGTTCTACGAGCCATTAACCGTTATGAACCGTCACTTCACACGGGCCATTAACGTCACAAGCATACGCTCCCAGAGCTCCATTCGTACTGCACGCGGGAATCAAACCTGCCAAGTAGTTGTGCACATGTTTCAGAGGAGCTCGAGACCCATGAAACGCACTCACAAGATAATCGGTTATGATTACGTTATCGCACACCCAAACGTGATTGTATTCGACAATCACAAGGCCACATTCGCCTTTTCTCAAAGAACACAAGGTTCACACACATGTTTCATACTAGTGTCTCACTCTCCTCTAGGCCAATCTCGTTACGGATGCACTCTCAACATCAGGTACCCGAGCCTTGCCATCGAGGTTATCTACTCCAGGCCAGAACTCGTCAACGAATGCACGAGCGTCGCCATCCAGAGTTTCTATCACAATTATATTCACAACCTAGAATCATATCATTAGGTTTGGGATAAAGTTTCCTCACTCTTCCTAATTCGTTTTAACATGCATATTTCTTTCATTCACAATTCACAATAAGATAGACATGTTATAATCACAAATATTACAAGTATCACATATAATAAAATAATACATAAAACACCTCTTTCGGGTTCTTTCCGATGCATTTAATCGGGTACCGAAATCAATACTTTTCACTCCTATCCCGTAGAATACTTTCACAACTTTACATCGGCTATAATTATGCCTCGATCGAATTTACGATCCAAAAGATATGGATTCCAGCATAACCCAAAACATTGTTATCATTCAAATGCCACTAATTAATTAATCCAAAATCATACCCCTAATTTTCACTTTCCAGCGGTGTAAGGAACACTTAAATTGGAATTACGGTTAAAAATTTATGAATTTTTTTAAAAAATATTTTTCATCAACTGACAGTGGTAATCGGTAAACCACACGGCGTAACTCCTCTAAATTCGGCACAAAATACCATCCTTGCATGTGTTAATCGGTTAACCACATGGCGTAACTCGGTTAACACTGCTGCAGAAGCTGAAAACCAATTCCTTTTAATTCAAAAGTCCTCCCTACTCAAAACCATCAATCCGGTTTGTTCTATCTTGGAATATCATTCTCAACTTGTGGCTCCTTAACTTGTGTAACGTTCACTAACCATGATCCACTCAAGGTAAAACTGACAAGGTCGATGACACACTCCAACCAAGTGACAGGGCAAAATTCCAAATTCTGTCGCGGTCACACGACAAATCTTCGGTGGGATAGTTAATTCTCGATTCAAACAACTACACTAGATGAAAGTCACAAATGACGACATTCTAAGGCTTTATCCAAAACTCTTACTCGATTTGTCCATAAGCAAAACCCAACACACAACCATCATACAGTACCACAAAATTAATGGACATCTCATATCAAGCATACCACCTTATTCCCTCACTTGAACTCCTTGGTGAGAAATAAGACCACAACGTTCTTAGTCCAACAAAAGGTAGATTCCAATTATTCCGATTATTCATAAATACCAAAATTCTCTACACTTGAGAATAAATCGGGGCAATGCATCCTCTTGAAGAACTTTTCCATCACTTCGTACACATTAACTGGAATTCCTTACCCTTCACTATCCATTACACTTCCCACTTACACCAAATTATTTGATGGAAGATTTTCAACCGACAATACTCATTAACCACTTACAAAACCCTTATTGTATAAGCCATTCCATGATTTATACTTAGTCTGTAATAAGTCTTGTTTCGTTTCTCGTTGTTTTACCACAATCTTGTTTCAAGAACAAGAATTCATCACGTACACTTGCGATTATGGTGTTACTACTACGCTTGTTCTTAATACCAAAGTGTGACTTTTCATTCCACGTCATACTATTAGAGTTCTCACGGGCGAACCATCCGTAATTACACCTCCTTAACTATAGGTTCATCAATGCCTTAGAATTCTATTGCACACTCCTCCAAGATACGTTCCGTTGCCACTTCCTCTTAGCATACCGTTAAGACCGTTTCCCATACTGCGTTTACTTTGCCTCCTTGGTAATCCTCTTAGGTCCAAATATAAAACCACCATACTTACAATTCCTCAAGTCCAAGGTCCTTACTCTGTTTCTTAATACAACTTATTCCAGTTCGTATCACTACACTTTCCATTATTAAATGAAGTTTATTCTCTCTCCTATACAATACCTTATACGGTTCCTTGGGTAATTTAACAAATTCCAAATTGGTCTCTTACCAACAATAGAAAGCTTAAAGTATTAAAATGAACTTGATCTCCCTTCATAACTGAAGATACGCAATTCATCTCCTACTCTTCGTCTGGCACACACTTATTTCACTTGAAGTATGTAACACATCCTTGTGTTCCTTCACACACTTCTCTACTACTTTAGGTTCCCATAAAAGCTGAACGTCCTTGACCCTCAACTTTTAACCAATCGGAAGATATTGTTCTGGACACCTCCTTAAGGTACTCTCGTCCATTCAAGATACCATAGCGACCTTAGAAAACTGAAACACCATTACCTATCTCACTTCCGGACCTTACTTCACACGTTCCACAAAACAACTTTTCTTTTCCACGGAATGAGATTACTTGAAATTCTTCACCACACTAGTGGTCAATCCAACTCCACTAGCGACTTTACATATTCCTTGATAATTTATCCAATTGTCCAATAGAGATCCTTTACTTTTAGGACTCCATCAATTCCAAAGGATTACTTGAATAACGCATCACTCTTTAGTTCTATGCTACCCAAGCACAACTTCTACTAAAACCTCACTGAGCTGACCAAAATTCCTCACTACTAAGTTTTGGCTTAAGCCTACCCTCACAGCACAAGTTCCTATAACACTTCGGAGTCCTCGTGGTCGCTCAACCATGATTCTACCTATCACATACATAGTATTAGGTTGATAAGACCCAACACTACATAGTATGATATTAAGTTTCATGATGGCAAGACACACTTAAGAGGCAGGAATAGATTTACTTACGATGTTTCAAGGCTAGGTCGAGGACACGACCTGCTCTGATACCAACTATAATGCCCTGTATAATATATATCTAGAATAATACCATACAAGCATTTTATTTGGTAATGATACATCAAAAGTGCCTAATGGCATAGTTCACATACTTGTCCATTCATAAAACATAAATACAACACATGGCACAAGTCATGGAAACTAGCCAAAAATAATAAAAACTAAGAATGATATACAATATCCTCAATTGTATACAACAAAAGAATACACAACGGAATAAGCTTAACTAAGCTCCTCTTGAACATCTCTGCATCGCTCCACTTGTAACCAAACCTGAACCTGAAATTAGGCAACGATAGTAGGGTAAGATACATCAAATCTAAATGAGTTCCCTATCCTATAGATTCTCTCGGCTTTACAGGGTTCTATCAATCCTACCTCAAGTCAAGGGGAAGGGAAAAGACCTTGAGTGCACAATCTCACCATCTCACACTATATGGAAACATGTTCATGAGTTCATCAACTCAAAAATATCACTAATCGGTAACCACACCAAGCATCCCTTTTTCCTGTCCGCTTCTACGTCTAGAAGTTGATCCGGGTCATAGATCCTGGTAACCTACTTGACTTACGAATGGATTTGGGTTCTACGGGCCATTAACCGTTATAAACCGTCACTTCACACGGGCCATTAACGTCACAAGCATACGCTCCCAGAGCTCCATTCATAATGCACGCGGGAATCAAACCTGCCAAGTAGTTGTGCACATGTTTCAGAGGAGCTCGAGACCCATGAAACGCACTCACAAGATAACCGGTTACGATTACGTGATCCCACACACAAACGTGATTGTATTCGACAATCACAAGGCCACAATGCCTTAAGGCCACATTCGATTTTTCTCAAAGAACACAAGGTTCACACACATGTTCCATACTAGTGTCTTACTCTCCTCTAGGCCAATCTCATCACGGATGCACTCTCAACATCAGGTGCCCGAGCCTTGCCATCGAGGTTATCTACTCCAGGCCAGAACTCGTCAACGAGTGCACGAGCGTCGCCATCCAGAGTTTCTATCACAATTATATTCACAACCTAGAATCATATCATTAGGTTTGGGATAAAGTTTCCTCACTCTTCCTAATTCGTTTTAACATGCATATTTCTTTCAATCACAATTCACAATAAGATAGACATGTTATAATCACAAATATTAAAAGTATCACATTTAATAAAATAACACATAAAACACCCCTTTCGGGTTCCCTCCGATACATTTAATCGGGTACCGAAATCAATACTTTTCACTCTTATCCCGTAGAATACTTTCACAACTTTACATCGGCTATAATTATGCCTCGATCGGATTTACGATCCAAAAGTATGGATTCCAACATAACCCAAAACATTGTTATCATTCAAATGCCACAAATTAATTAATCCAACATCATACCCCTAATTTTTAGTTTCCAACGGTGTAAGGAACGCTTAAATCGGAATTACGGTTAAAAATTTATGAATTTTTTTAAAAAATATTTTTCATCAACTGACAGTGGTAATCTGTTAACCACATGGCGTAACTCTTCCAAATTTGGCACAAAATACCATCCTTGTATGTGTTAATCGATTAACCACATGGCATAACTCGGTTAACACTGCTGCAGAAGCTGAAAACCAATTCCTTTTAATTCAAAAGTCCTCCCTACTCAAAACCATCAATCCGGTTTGTTCTATCTTGGAATATCATTCTCAACTTCTGGCTCCTTAACTTGTGTAACATTCACTAACCATGATCCACTCAAGATAAATCAGACAAGGTCGATGACACACTCCAACCAAGTGACAGGGCAAAATTCCAAATTCTGTCGCGGTCACACGACAAATCTTTGGCGGGATAGTTCATTCTCTATTCAAACAACTACACTATTTGTCCATAAGCAAAACCCAACACACAACCATCATACAGTACCACAAAATTAATGCACATCTCATATCAAGCATACCACCTTATTCCCTCACTTGAACTCCTTGGTGAGAAATAAGACCACAACGTTCTTAGTCCAACAAAAGGTAGATTCCAATTATTCCGATTATTCAAAAATACCAAATTTCTCTACACTTGAGAATAAATCGGGGCAATGCATCCTCTTGAAGAACTTTTCCATCACTTCGTACACATTAACTGGAATTCCTTACCCTTCACTATCCATTACACATCCCACTTACACCAAATTACTTGATGGAAGATTTTCAACCGACAATACTCATTAACCACTTACAAAACCCTTATTGTATAAGCCATTCCATGATTTATACTTAGTCTGTAATAAGTCTTGTTTCGTTTCTCGTTGTTTTACCACAATTTTGTTTCAAGAATAAGAATTCATCAGGTACACTTGCGATTATGGTGTTACTACTACGCTTGTTCTTAATACCAAAGTGTGACTTTTCATTCCACGTCATACTATTAGAGTTCTCACGGGCGAACCATCCGTAATTACACCTCCTTAACTATAGGTTCATCAATGTCTTAGAATTCCATTGCACACTCGTCCAAGATACGTTCCGTTGCCACTTCCTCTTAGCATACCGTTAATACCGTTTCCCATACTACGTTTACTTTGCCTCCTTGGTAATCCTCTTTGGTCAAAATATAAAACCACCATACTTACAATTCCTCAAGTCCAAGTTCCTTACTCTGTTTCTTAATACAACTTATTCCAGTTCGTATCACTACACTTTCCATTGTTAAATGAAGTTCATTCTCTCTCCTACACAATATCTTATACGGTTCCTTGGGTAATTTAACAAATTCCAAATTGGTCTCTTACCGACAATAGAAAGCTTAAAGTATTAAAATGAACTTGATCTCCCTTCGTAACTGAAGATACGCAATTCATCTCCTACTCTTCGTCTGGCACACACTTATTTCACTTGAAGTATGTAACACATCCTTGTGTTCCTTCACACACTTCTCTACTACTTTAGGTTCCCATAAAAGCCGAACGTCCTTGACCCTCAACTTTTAACCAATCGGAAGATATTGTTCTGGACACCTCCTTAAGGTACTCTCGTCCATTCAAGATACCATAGCGACCTTAGAAAACTGAAACACCATTACCTATCTCACTTCCGGACCTTACTTCACACGTTCCACAAAACAATTTTTCTTTTCCACGGAATGAGATTACTTGAAATTCTTATCCATACTAGTGGTCAATCCAGCTCCACTAGCGACTTTACATATTCCTTGATACCTTATCCAATCGTCCAATAGAGATCCTTTACTATTTGGACTCCATCAATTCCAAAGGATTGCTTGAATAGCGCATCACTCTTTAGTTCCAAGCTACCATAGCACAACTTCTACTAAAACCCCACTGAGCTGACCAAAATTCCTCACTACTAACTCTTGGCTTGAGCCTACCCTCACAGCACAAGTTCCTACAACACTTTGGAGTCCTCGTGGTAGGTCAACCATGAATCTACCTATCACATACATAGTATTAGGTTGATCAAACCCAACACTACATAGTATGAAATTAAGTTTCATGATAGGAAGACACACTTAAGAGGCAGGAATAGATTTACGTATGATGTTTCAAGGCTAGGTCGAGGACACGACCTGCTCTGATACCAAGTATAATGCCCTGTATAATATATATCTAGAATAATACCTTACAAGCATTTTATTTGTTACTGACACAACAAAAGTGCCTAATGGCATAGTTCACATACTTGTCCATTCATAAAACATAAATTCATCACATGGCACAAGTCATGCTAGCCAAAAATAATAAAAACTAAGAATGATATACAATATCCTCAATTGTATACAAAAAAAGAATACACAGCGGAATAAGCTTAACTAAGCTCCTCTTGAACATCTCTGCATCGCTCCACTTGTAACCAAACCTGCACCTGAAATAAAGCAACTAAAGTGGGGTGAGATACATCAAATCTCAGCGAGTTCCCTATCCTATAGATTCTCTCAGCTTTACATGGTTCTATCAATCCTAACTCAAGTCAAGGGGAAGGGAAAAGACCTTGAGTGCACAATCTCACCATCTCACACTATATGGAAACATGTTCATGAGTTCATCAACTCAAAAATATCACTAATCGGTAACCACACCAAGGCATCCCCTTTTCCCGTCCGCTTCTACGTCTAGAAGTCGACCCGAGTCATAGCTCCTGGTAACCTACCTGACATACGAATGGATTCGGGTTCTACAGGTCATTAACCGTTATGAACCGTCACTTCACACGGGCCATTAACCGTCACAAGCATACGCTCCCAGAGCGCCATTCGTACTGCACGCGGGAGTCAAACCTGCCAAGTAGTTGTGCACATGTTTCAGAGGAGCTCGAGACCCATGAGACGCACTCACAAGATAACCGGTTACGATTACGTGATCGAACACGCAAACGTGATTATATTCGACAATCACAAGGCCACGATGCCTTAAGGCTACATTCGCCTTTTTTCAAAGAACACAAGGTTCACACACATGTTCCATACTAGTGTCTCAGTCTCTTCTAGGCCAATCTCGTCACGGATGCACTCTCAACATCAGGTGCCCGAGCCTTGCCATCGAGGTTATCTACTCCAGGCCAGAACTCGTCAACGAATGCACGAGCGTCACCATCCAGAGTTTCTATCATAATTCTATTCACAAACTAGAATCATATCATTAGGTTAGGGATAAAGTTTCCTCACTCTTCCTAATTCGTTTTAACATGCATATTTCTTTCATTCACAATTCACAATAAGATAGACATGTTATAATCACAAATATTACAAGTATCACATATAATAAAAATAACACATAAAACACCCCTTTCTAGTTCCCTCCGATGCATTTAATCGGGTACCGAAATCAATACTTTTCACTCTTATCCTGTAGAATACTTTCACAGCTTTACATCGGCTATAATTATGCCTCGATCGGATTTACGATCCAAAAGATATGGATTCCAACATAACCCAAAACATTGTTATCATTCAAATTCAACATCATTGTCTTATCTTTCCAACGGTATAAAGAACGTTAAAATCGGAATTACGGTTCGGAAGTTATGAATTTTTAAAGAAAAGAAATATTTGGAAAACTCACAGGAGCGCCCGGCGGTACCAATTTCGCCCGGCGGTGCCGCCTTCGCCTCTGCTTCACCCAGCAAAGCAGCGGCGTCCAAAAACCCAACCAAACCTCCAAATGAGTCAGGAGCGTGACATGCTGCGCCTCTTGGGCATCGCCCGGCTGAGCATCGACGCAACTCCTGCGTCGCCCGGTGCTCAAAGCGCCACCCGGCGGTGCGTATCAGATGCAGAATTTCTCGGCTGCGTTTTAGGGGTCCAAATGTCCCAAAATCCACCCTTTCCATACCAGATCATTTCCAAATCATAAAACGAGTATCATCAATTGATCACATATATTTTGTAACTACACTACATAATTTATATCGATTTTCGTCGGTTATATTTCGTTAATTTATCCGTTTAATCATTTTCTCTCAAAACTAACCTAAGTTCAAAACATAGATATCTAGAACTTAGAGTCTCTAACTAGAACCCACCTGGAAATCGAAGAGGAGTTTGAAGAAGACGATGATGATCCATGAGCTTCTCCTCAAGCTTTTCCCTCTTTCTCTTCTTCTTTCTCTCTTCCTTCTCTTCTTCTCTCCATTTCCTCTTTTTCTTTCTAACATATATATATATATATATATATATATATATAACCTTTATTATATAATATAATCCAATAGAGTAAAATATCTCCGATTGATATTTTATCGTCTCAACCCACTGATCAATTATTAGAGTTACCTTAAAATCCTTTCTCGAATTAAAATAATTGATCTCTTTCGAGTTCATCAGTTGCTCTATTAGTCCCAATTGATAATACTTAAAGTACTTAGAGGATCCCATTAATCTAATTGAGCATTTAAATAATATGGGGTATTACAAACAATAACGTAAAATATTAATTCATTTCATTTATTTAACTTTTTAGATTACTTTTTTTTAATAAAACTTTTTCAAGTACTTTTTACCTTCCATATGTTTCATTTAACTTGAATATATAATGATCATGTAAGTCATAAATCTCTCAAGATAAAAATATAAGGTGAAGTCTTAGAGAATGGCTATGGTTTTCATCAATCGATCTTACCTTTGCTTGATTTTGTTTGTTGGCTTGATTTTGCTGCCAGGTAATGAATAACATTTGTTTTATTTTTATACATCAAATATAATAACCCAAATCATATATTCATTAAACAAAAATATCAAATTCAAATTTAATTAACCCTGCTTTTGGTTGTAGAAATATCATGCAGTGAGAAAATTTTGGCAAGAATTCCAGTGCAAAATCCTTTGGGAAAACATTGTCTAGATGGTACGTGCGAATCTAATGAGAAATGTCGTGAAAAATGTGAAGAAGAAAACTATAAAAAAGGTGGTTCATGTGAGGGATTGTGTAACGCCCTGTATAATATTTATCTAAAATAATATCATACAAGTGTTTTATTTGGTACTGACACAATCATAAGTGCCTAATGGCGTAATTCATATACTTAACCATTTCTAATACATAAAACAATCTATGGTACAAGACATGGAAATTAGCCAAAACAATAAAAACTAAGATCATTATACAATATTCCTCATTGTACAAGAAAATAATACACAGCGGAAATAAACTCAACTAAACTTTGAAACATCCAAGCATAGCTCCACTTGTAAATCAAACCTGCAACCCACACCTGTAATATAACAACAATAGTTGGGTGAGATACATCAAATCTCAGTGAGTTCCCTATATTATAGATTCTCTCGGCTTTACAAGGTTCTAGCCAAATCCTAACTCAAGTCAAGGGGAAGGGAAATGACTTTGAGTACACAAATATCACACTATATGGAAACACGCTATTGAGCTCGTTACTCAAACATATTCACTTATCGTTAACCTTGTCAAGGCATCCCCATTCTCCCGCCCTCTTCTACGTCTAGAAGTAGGAACGAGTCATGGATCCTCGTAGATTTCTTGGCATACGAAATGGATTCGGAAATAAGGGACACATTATCACCTTAAATCGTCACTTCACACGGCCCGTACACCGTCACAAGTCTTTTTACCCGTAGGCTCCATTCGTACTATAACATTGGGAATCAAACCTACCAAGAAATCGTGCATTCATTATAGAGGAGCTCGTTACTAATGAAATGACACATAATAGAATAATGGTTACGATTTCGTGATTTCACATACAACCATAATTGTATTCAACATTTCTAGGCCACATTAGCCTTTAGGCCTCTTTTACCTTTCTCAAATAAACATAATAAGTACATGCGTTCCATACTAGTGTTTCACTCATTTCTATACCATTGGTAAATGGACACACGCCTCGGCATCTTCTGGACGAGCGTTGTCATCTGTTATTCATCAATCTCCTAGCTCATTACTAGGTTTCACTATCTTAACTATTCCCTTTTGTTTTGGGGTAAAATTTCCTCACTCTTCCTAATTCATATTTTAAACATGCATATTCTTTCAATCAGGTTTAACATTAACATTAGGCAAAGCATATTACAATTGCACATTATGAACTACATATAATAATTCCATCACAAGTTATACAAAAGCATATTACAATTGTATAATAGAATCACATATAATGATTCATCACATAAAACATCACTTTCGGGTTCCCTCCGATTCATTTAATCGGGTATCGAAATCAATACTTTTCACTTTTATCCCGTAGGATATTTTCACAGCTTTACATCGGCTATAAATATGCCTCGATCGGATTTACGATCCAAAAGATATGGATTTCAACATATCACATAACATTGTTATCATTCAAATGCCACTAATTAATTAATCAGACATCATACCCCTAATTTTCCCTTTTTATTGGGTAGAGGATTATCATAGCTTTCCAACGGTGTAAGGAACGCTTAAATCGGAATTACGGTTAAAAATTTATGAATTTTAAAAAAAAATATTTTTCATCAACTTACAGTGGTAATCGGTTACTCTAAATGGGTAATCGGTTACTCAAGCTGCACTGTTCATACAGAGGTTATTTGTGTAACGCCTATATATATACATACATCAAAGCATATATTATACATGAATTTCGAGTTTGGTACTGAAATATACAAGTCCCTAGTAAACACATTATACATATACATGCCCAAAATCACCTAGTACAAAACTATGGCATAATAAATGTATAAGATGTTCCAAAGATAAATACTAAGAACTAGATCAATACAATGATCTCAAAATAAAATGCCATAACGGAAGCCATGCCATCCCAAAAGCTACGATCCGTAAGGAAAAGTCAAACCACTTTATCCTTACCCT
This sequence comes from Lathyrus tuberosus, assembly GCA_022829125.1. NCBI lineage: Eukaryota > Viridiplantae > Streptophyta > Magnoliopsida > Fabales > Fabaceae > Lathyrus > Lathyrus tuberosus. The sequence continues at coordinate 545,231 of JALAZF010000532.1, read as the reverse complement.
TCGCCGAACCTGGAGTACCTGTGATGTAAACAACAACATGGGGTGAGATACATCAATCTCAGTGAGCTCCCTATCTTATAGGTCCTCTCGGCTGTACAAGGTTCTAATACACCTAACTCAAGTCAGAAGGGAAGCGAAGTGATTTTGAGTACTCACACACTATATGGAAACATGTCATGAGTTCATCAACTCACAATATCACTAATCGATAACCATGCCAAGGCATCCCCTATTCCCATCCTCTTCTACGTCTAGAAGTCGACCCGGGTCATGGATCCTTGCAATTTACTTGGCATACGAAATGGATTCGGGAACATCGGCCTGTTAGCCATGAACCGTCACTTCACATGGCCTGTTAACCATCACAAGTCTCTACCCTTAGGTTCCATTCGTACTACACACGTGAATCAAACCTGCCAAGTACCATGCCTTGTTTCAGAGGAGCTCGAGACTCATGAAACTGTAACTCAAAGAACCGGTTACGATTACGTGATCACCCACACAAAAGGGATCGTATTCGAAGATCACAAGGCCATAATTCCTTATCACAACCACAAGGTTACACACATGTTCCATACTAGTGTTTACTTATTCTTATGACATTCGTATCTGACACACGCCTCGGCACCACACGTACGATCGTTGTTAGACACACGCCTCGACACCGCACGCACGAGCGTTGTCATAATGTTATTCCACACTTTCCTAGTCGTTACTAGGTTCCAACATAATTCAATGGTAATATTCCTCACCCTACCTATTTCACATTTTAACATGCATACATTCTCAAGCATGCTTAACAACAAGAGAAAAATAGGTAAAACGTAAGCCAATTTCATAATAGGATCATATAAACAACATATCACATATCATTACTTTCCTTCATTTGCCTCTAAATAATTTGTCCTACATCATACCCCTAATTTCCAAGAACGTCCCGATCCGGGTTACAGATCAAAAGTTATGAAGGAAACAAAACTGCACAAACTGTCACGTTCGCTAGGCGAACCTCCCAGCGAGCATTCGCTTCAGCCTTCGCTAGGCAAAGCTCCAGGCGAATCAACAAACAGAATGAAACAGACATAAAGTTTGCTTCGCGAACTCCCTGGCGAACATTCGCCTTGGCCTTCGCTTCGCGAACACCTTGGCGAAACAAGGCAGAACCAACCAGCACCGAAAAGGCACAAAGTTCGCTAGGCGAACGTCGTTAGCAAACCTTCGCTGACCTTCGCTGCCGGGTTCGCTAGGCGAACCTTCGAAAGTTTGTTCGCTGCGACTCGCCCCAGGTTCGCTAGGCGAACCCTGGAAAACCCAACTTCCCCACAGCGCTCCTATTCATCCAAAATCAACAATTTCCCATCCAAAACACATCCAACCCTCTACATAACAATCAAAACACAGTATAATCATAACAACAAGCATTAACCAACATTTATATTGCATTTCATCCGTTAGATTCACGATTTTAGCACAATTATTCATTTTCTCACAATCTCAACCTAACTCTAAAACTCATGAATTTCTACAACTAAGGCATCTATCTAGAACCCACCTTGATTAGAAGATGATGATGAAGAAGATGAGATGGTTTGATGAAGAATGGGTGATGATCTTGATCTTTCTCACTTCTAGGTTTTCACTTCTCTTTTTCCTTCCTTTCTCCTTCTCTCTCTCCAACTTCTTTCTATCCTTTTCTTTCTTTTGTTCTAAGTGTGGAAAAAGAGTGGAAAAGAAATGATATAGTAAGACATCATCAATTGTAACGCTACTAATTGCCCAAAAAGTCTCTAAAGTTCCAATGCTTAAATATCTCAGAGTCAGATCATATTAATTTGATTTGCTTTGAGCTCAACCGTTACTCTAATTAACTTTGCAGATAATTTCTCAGAGTACACTGGAACTCAGTTGATCACAACTAATATTATCCAGAGTAATTAAAATACGAGGTATTACAATTTGAGAGTTAGAGACACATTTTGTAATCGGTTACCCTAAATGGGTAATCAGTTACTCAGTCAAAACTTGCGCATATTCTTATTTTTTTCACAGAGTAATCGGTTACTCTAATTGGGTAATCGGTTACTCTGCTGCAGAACATAATTTTCTGGGTTTTCATGTTTTCAAAATCATCCAAATTCATTCAATCATTCATAGAATTCATAGGAACATCAAAGTAAGCATATTAGGTTCAATATACACACAACCCGACTATCTTACCCGACTATTTTCATATTTTATCCATTAGAAACATTGATTTTATCGATTTTATCATTTTCTCTCAAATTCTAACCTAAGTTCTAAATCCTTAATTCTAGAACTTAGAGTTTCTAACTAGAACCCACCTGATAATCGAAGAGGAGGTTGAAGAAGATGATGAATCGAAGCTTCTTTCTTCTTCCCAAGTTTTTTCCTCTCTTATTTCTCTCTTTTTCTTTCTTCTCCTCTTCTCTTCTTCTTCTTTCTACTATTTTCCTTCTTTCTCTTAACAAATATATATATGAACATATTATATAATATAATCCAAAAAGGGTAAAACATCTCCATTTGATATTTTGTCGTCTCAACCAAATTGATCAGTTATTAGATTTACCTTAATATACTCTCTCGAACTAAAAATTAATGATTTGTCTCTTTGTTAAATAATTGATCTCTCCAGAGTTCACTAGTTGCTCTATTAATCCCAATTGACAATACTTAGAGTACTTATAGGATTCCGTTAATCCAATTAACCAAAGATAGAGCACAAAGGCACTAATCTGATCCCATCTGATATCCAATTGAGCATTTAGATAACACGGGGTATTACAGATTGCTTCACCGAAAATGTTGTTGTAATGAATGAGGAGTTGTTATACCCTTAAATAAAACTAAATAAATATAATGTATGCCTTTATTTAATTTTTAATTTATATTTTGTACTAATATAAATTATCCAAAGTTAAATAATTCGTTAAGCATGATTATCACAAGTAAATCAAAATTAAAAAATATATATTCCAACAATGGATGAACGTTAAATGCTTGAAAATTTAAACTTGTATATTTCATTTTGATTTCACATTTTAGAAAAAGAAATTTAATTTTATGTTTTATTCTCGAATAGTTTCGTTATAAAAGAAATTCATAAAAAATAAAAAAAAGAAATTTAAGTTTGTTTGGAAGGCGATCCAATACAATCCTACAAAATTTATACGTGAACTCCTATCTTTTTAAATTATAAGTTTAGTAAAATAATACTTCTATTATTTTAGTATGTATATTATTATCATTTTAATTATTAGTGGGTAAGAAGGATGCATCCTTCATCCCTCTTTTTGATTTTTATTTTAATAACATGCATAAATATATTACTATTTATAATTTGTCTAATTTGATTATACTATATAAACTTTTTAGAAATTTTACAAAGCATTACAAACACAAATTTTCACATTAAAATAATATTATATTATACGTTAAAATAAATTTAGTTTCCAAAACTTTTAGTATTTCCACAATGTGTATATTCTAAAGATAGATAATGTTACTTATTCTTTGTACTTAAATATACCATAACAAATGAATTCAAAATTGACACTATTTTTGTCATCCTAGAAGTTGATCAATAGAAATTTCAAACATAAAATTTTATTTATTAATATTTTTCCTTATAATTTAAATTTTTTAGATATATTTTTTAGGTTGTAATACGAAATTCACAGTTGCCTTAAGATAATAATCGAATTAAACTTTAAATTTTTAAATTTAGTTATTCAATTTGACAAAAATATTTTCAATTTTTCCAACATCCATCTATCAATAATATTTTTAATTTTAAGATATATATATATATATATATATATATATATATATATATATATATATATATATATATATATATATATTTATATATATATTTAACTTTTAAGAAACAAAACAATTGAATTTTTTTTCATTTATTCAAAAGTAACATATAAAAAGCATGCATAAGAAAACATAAAGAAATTAATTTTTTCAATTTTTTTTAGATGAGGAACCTTGACGTGTCATATTTGATATTTATTTCTCTTGCAAATCGTGTACTGTAAAACCCATACATAACACACGTACATCAAAGCATATATATTATACATGAATCCAAGTATTTGGTACTGAAATACCATAAGTTCCTAGTTAACACATTATATACATTAAATGCCCTAAATACAAAGTACTAAAGTCTACGGCATAACATATACAAGATGTCCCAAAATGCACTAAGAGCTAGATCAATACAATGATCTCAAAATAAAACGCCATAGCGGAAGCCATGCCATCTCAAAAGCTACGATCCGTAAGGAAAAGTCAAACCACTTTGTCCTTACCCTTCGCCGAACCTGTAGTACATGTGATGTAAACAACAACGTGGGGTGAGATACATCAAATCTCAGTGACTTCGCTATCTTATAGTCCTCTCGGCTCTACAAGGTTTTAATAATTCCTAACTCAAGTCAAAAGGGAAGGGAAATGACCTTGAGCACTCACACACCCTATATGGATCCGCACTCGTGAGTCTGTTAACTCACCCTAGTGTAAAAGTAAGTCTTGAGCCTGATAACTCAAAAATATCGCTAATCGATAATCTTTCCAAGGCATCCCCATTTCCCGTCCGCTTCTACGTCTAGAAGTCGACCCGAGTCATGGATCCTCGTAGTTACTTGGCATACGAAATGGATTCGGGATCATCGGCCTGTTAACCGTGAACCGTCACTTCTCATGGCCTGTTAACCATCACAAGTCTCTTTATCATATAGGTTCCATTCGTACTACACGCGGGAATCAAACCTGCCAAGTAATTGTGCATACGTTTCAGAGGAGGAGCTCGAGTCTCATGAAACTACACTGCAAGATAAACAGTTACGATTACGCGATCAAAACCTAACACGATTGTATTCGACACTTTCCTAGCCGTTACTAGGTTTCAACATAATTCAATGGTAATATTCTCACTCTACCTATTTCATTTCATTTTAGCATGCAGATTCACTCACAATTATGATACACAACGGTAGGGTAAGCACAGCATAACATATTGGCACAATAGAATCACATATGATAATTCAACATAATGGTACCACTCTTGGTTTTTCCTCCGATTATTTAATCGGGCACTAAAACTAATAATTTCCTCTTCCACTAGATAGAGTATTCTTAAAGCTCTCCATTGGTACCAAGAACGCCCCGATCGGAGTCACGGTTAAAAAGTTATGCAGGAAACAAAATTGGAAAATCTGCCATGTTCGCTAGGCGAACTTCCCTGCGAGCATTCGCCTCGCCCTTCACTTTGCGAACACCCTGGCGAAGCAAGGCAGAACCAAACAGCACTGAAAAGGCACAAAGTTCACTAAGCGAACGTCGTTGGCGAACCTTCGCTAACCTTCGCTACCGGGTTTGCTAGGCGAACCCTCGAAAGTTTGTTCGTTGGGACTCGCCCCAGGTTCGCTAGGCGAAGCCTGGAAAACCCAACTTCCCAACAGCGCTGTTCTTCATCCAAAATCCATTGTTTTTCTATCCAAAACACATCCAACCCTTAACAAAATAATCAAAACACAGTATAATCATAACAACAATCATTTATATTGCATTTCATCCGTTAGATTCATGATTTTAGCACAATTATTCATTTTCTCACAATTTCAACCTAACTCTAAAACTCATGAATTTCTACCACTAAGGTATCTATCTAGAACCCACCTTGACTAGATGATGATGATGAAGATTGGAAGATGATTTGATGAAGAATGGATGATGTTCTTGATCTTTCTCTCTTCTAGGTTTTTCTTCCCTTTTTCCTTCCTTTCTCCTTCTTTCTCTCCAACTTCTTTCTATCTTTTTCTTTCTTTTGCTCTTATGTGGAAAAGGAGTGGAAAAGAAATGATATAGTAAGACATCATCAATTGTAATACTACTAATTGCCCAAAAAGTCTCTAAAGTTCACAATACTTAAATATCTCAGAGTCAGATAATATTAATTAGATTTGCTCTGAGGTCAACCGTTACTCTAATTATCTTTGCAGATAATTTCTCAGAGTACACTGGAACTCAGTATATCACAACTAATATTATCCAGAGTAATTAAAATACGGGGTATTACATCCTCCCCCCCTTAAATAGAAATTCGCTCACGAATTTAAAACAATTACCTGAAAAGATGAGGATAGACCTCCCGCATCTTCGATTCCAATTCCCAAGTTGCATCGCTAGATGCGTCTCATCCCACTGGACCTTAACAAGAGGAATCTCTTTATGCCTTAACACCTTAGTTTCTCTTCCTGTGATACGACTCGGTTGAGGCTCAAACATTAAATCTGCTTCTATCTCAATTGTATCTGGTAAAATTGGCTTAATAGGATCTGGGACAAATTTTCGAAGATGAGACACATGAAAAATGTCGTGCATCTCCGACAGAGAAGGCGGTAAGGCCAATCTGTAAGCTACTTCACCAATTCTTTCCAAAATCTGATACGGTCCCACGTATCTCAGACTTAACCTCCGCGACCGAAACGGTCCTTTCAACCGCAATCTCGGAGTAACTTTCAAAAACACGTGATCGCCTTCTTCAAATTCTAAAGGTCTTCTATGGTTATCCGCATAACTCTTCTGACGATCTTGTGCTTGTTTGACCTTATCACGGATCATCCTAATCTTCTCCATAGTTTCATGAATAATCTCGGGTCCCAACATTCTATCTTCACCAACTTCTGCCCAACACAACGGTGTCCTACACTTCCTTCCATACAATGCCTCATAAGGTGCCATACCAATACTTGCATGATAACTGTTATTATAAGAGAACTCAATCAACGGTAAAAGTTCTATCCAATTTCCTCCACTTTCAAGTACACAAGCTCTCAACATATCTTCCATTGTTTGTATTGTCCATTCCATCTGACCATCCGTTTGCGGATGATTTGACGTACTCAAACACAACTTTATTCCCATAGCTTGTTGAAAAGCTCTCCAAAATCTCGAAGTAAACTTTGGATCTCTATCCGAAACGATATTAGTGTGAATACCATGCAATCTCACTATCTCCGAAATGAACAACTTTGCGAGATGACTTGCCTTGTAGGTAGTCTTCACAGCTAAGAAATGTGCGGATTTCGTTAAGCGATCCACAATTACCCAAATCGAATCATAACCACCCTGAGTACGGGGTAGTCTAACGGCGAAGTCCATAGAAATACTATTCCATTTCCATACCTGAATTTCTAATGGTTGCAACAAGCCACCCGGTCTTTGGTGTTCAATCTTTACTTGTTGGCACACCGCACATTCCGACACATACACCGCAATATCCTTTTTCATCCCGGACCACCAATTGTCCCTCTTTAAATCATGATACATCTTTAAAGACCCCGGATGTATAGTAAAAGCACCCTTATGCGCTTCTTCCAAAATCCTCCTATTTAACTCCGTGTTATCCGGAACACAAATCCTTTGGTTAAACAAAATAATTCCATCGGTAGCTCGCACAAAACCCGGTTGTACTAACACTTCTTGTAACTTCTCATCTAACCCTTTCTCTTGTTGGATTTCTTCCCTAAGAGTAGAATTGATATTCAAATTTCCCATAATCACACCATTAGGAGTCCAAACAAATTGAAGATTTAGATCTCGAAATTTTTCCAATAAAGTATACTCTAGCATCATCAACTCGGCATTATGCAACACCTTCCTACTCAATGCATCCGTCACATTATTCGCTTTACCCGGATGGTATTTTAGCTCCAAGTCATAATCCTTCAAATACTCCATCCACCTCCTTTGACGCATGTTCAATTCCTTCTGATCAAAGAGGTACTTTAAGCTCTTGTGGTCACTAAACATCTCAAAACGTACACCATACAAATAGTGATGCCACACCTTTAAGGTAAATACAACTGCCGCCAATTCTAAATCATGAGTTGGATAATTCTCTTCTTGGACTTTCAACTGTCGAGAAGCATAAGCCACCACATATCCCTCCTGCATTAACACACCTCCTAATCCCATCTTCGATGCATCACAAAATACCTCATATGACTTGTTAGGATCAGGAATAACCAAAACAGGAGCGGTCGTCAATCTCTCCTTCAAGCTCATAAAACTTTGCTCACAAGCCGAATCCCATTCATACGAATAATCCTTCCGAGTCAGTCTCGTCATCGGTAAAGCCAGTTGAGAAAAACCTTTAATAAACCTTCTATAATAACCTGCTAATCCCAAGAAGCTTCGAACTTCAGACACATTCTTCGGTCTCTCCCAATTAATCACTGCTTTAACTTTTGATGTATAAACCGCTACACCTCCCTGAGATATGACATGTCCAAGAAAATTAACCTCCGACATCCAAAACTCACACTTACTTAGCTTGGCAAAAAGTTGTATCTCTTGTAAGATAGATAAAATGATTCTTAGGTGTTCTCCATGCTCTTGAGGATCACGAGAATAGATAAGAATGTCATCAATGAAAATCACCACAAATTGGTCCAGATAAGGTTGAAATATCCAATTCATATAATCCATGAAAACTGCAGGAGCATTCGTCACACCGAAAGGCATCACCAAAAATTCATAATGACCATAACGGGTTCTAAACGCAGTCTTTGGTACATCTGAACTCTTCACACGAATCTGATGATAACCCGACCGTAAATCAATCTTCGAGAACACACAGGCTCCTTTCAATTGATCTAACAGATCGTCTATCCTTGGTAATGGGTATTTATTCTTGATGGTGACCTTATTCAATTGACGGTAATCGATACACAACCGCATTCCACCATCCTTTTTCTTTACCAACAACACTGGAGCTCCCCAGGGTGAAACACTTGGTCGAACAAAATTCTTAGCCATTAATTCTTCCAATTGACCCTTTAATTCTCTTAATTCAAGTGGTGCCATCCGATACGGAGAAACGGATATTGGAGTCGTTCCCGGTATCAGGTCAATAGAGAATTCCACTTCCCGCTCCGGAGGAAGAGAAGTGATATCCTCGGGGAAAACTTCAGGAAACTCACAAACTACCGGAATACTCAAAACTTGAAGGTTACTACTCTCCTCCTTATTAATAATCAAAAGAACGGATTTTACTCCTCAAACAAGAAATGTATCATTCCAACCGTACCTTCTAAAATAGTAGTCAACACATCCTTCGAGGTAACCTCTAAGGATGGAATAATGATTAGTTTTTCTTCACACTCGATAAATACCGAATTAGCTGAAAGCCAATCCATTCCCAGAACAACATCCACTTTCTTAAGCGGTAAGAAAATCAGATCAATCTGGAAAACTCTTCCATCCACAAATAAAACACAATTTTCACACATTAACAGTGTTTTGACCATCTCATCCATGGCAGTAGTAACCACCATGGGTGGAGACAACAGAACCGCTTGCAACCCAAGCCGCTTTACACATTGCATCGATACAAAAGGGTGTGTAGCTCCACAATCAAATAAAACAAAGCAAGGATTTCCATTCACAAAACACGTAGCAGCAATCAAAGAGTTGTCACCCTTGGCTTTCCTCGCATCCAAGGTATACACTCGCCCAATATTCTTCTCTTGTGTCTGATTCCTCCTCTGAGGACAATCCCTCGATACATGGCCCACCTTATTACATTGGTAGCACCTTATTCCCTCCAAACCGCACCTACCATGATGATTCTTTCCACAAGTACGGCATACCGGAGGTGCACTAGTCATGGAACTCTGAACTTGCTTCCCTTTGAAAGATTATTGCCTTGGCCTAAATGGTTGATTCGATCTCCCACGATCATTTTGATTCACCCTACTCAACTCTCCTTCTGCTTGCACTTTCTTTAAGCTATGCTCTGCCACATAACACTGTCATAACAATTCAGCATAGTTAGTGAATTCCCTCTGCGACACACTATGCAAAATTTTGGCCCTCAAACCAAAAAGAAACTGATCTATCTTCCACCTCTCATCCAGAGCATACATAACCTGCCTAGAATAAGCAGCCATAACCTCGAACTTTTCTGCATAAGAAGCCACTGTCAAGTTGCCTTGTCTCAACTGTTGAAACTCGAATTCCTTCTGAGACCTTAAGGAACTTGGAAAATACTTCTCCATAAAATTTATCTTAAACTTCTCCCATACTTTCGGTACCTCTTGAATTGTCATTAAGGCCGAAGCACTCTCCCACCACCTCATGGCATGACCCTTCAACAAGTGAGAAGCGAAAATCACCTTATTTTCCTCACTGCACTGAATTATCAAGAAAATCCGCTCCATACCGGATATCCATTCATGAGCCTTTACTGGATCTAACCCTCCCTGAAACTCCGGAGGATTCATACGAATAAAATCCCTAAAGGTTCCCCTTGTAGCTTCGGGAATAACCACTGGAGGATGCACGCCACCAGCCATTTGCTGTACCATTTGTTGCACAAACTGATTCTGTTGTTGCTGCATCTGCTGCATAAATTGATACAAATGGATATTCCCTTCGTCCCCTGGCGGATTTGTCCCTGTTGGAGTAGTTCTCGGTCTACCACGGTTGTTTCTGCGCCCGTCGGCCATGTTCCTAAATGTCATACAGATAGGATTAAGTTGATTAGGCTCAATACCATAAATATAACATGTAAGACCAATGGCGACACAACGCATATGAAACAGAAAGAAATACTTATACTATTTCATGGCTAGGTCAAGGATACGACCTACTCTGATACCAACTGTAAAACCCATACATAACACACATACATCAAAGCATATATATTATACATGAATCCAAGTATTTGGTACTGAAATACCATAAGTTCCTAGTTAACACATTATATACATTAAATGCCCTAAATACAAAGTTCTAAAGTCTACAGCATAACATATACAAGATGTCCCAAAATGCACTAAGAACTAGATCAATACAACGATCTCAAAATAAAACGCCATAGTGGAAGCCATGCCATCTCAAAAGCTACGATCCGTAAGGAAAAGTCAAACCACTTTGTCCTTACCCTTCGTCGAACCTGTAGTACCTGTGATGTAAACAACAACGTGGGATGAGATACATCAAATCTCAGTGGGTTCGCTATCTTATAGTCCTCTCGGCTCTACAAGGTTCTAATAATTCCTAACTCAAGTCAAAAGGGAAGGGAAATGCCCTTGAGCACTCACACACCCTATATGGATCCGCACTCGTGAGTCTGTTAACTCACCCTAGTACAAAAGTAAGTCCTGAGCCTGTTAACTCAAGAATCTTGCTAATCGATAACCTTTCCAAGGCATCCCCTTTTCCCGTCTGCTACTACGTCTAGAAGTCGACCCGAGTCATGGATCCTCGTAGTTACTTGGCATACGAAATGGATTCCGGATCATCGACCTGTTAACCGTGAACCGTCACTTCTCATGGCCTGTTAACCATCACAAGTCTCTTTACCATATAGGTTCCATTCGTACTACACGCGGGAATCAAACTTGCCAAGTAATTGTGCATTCGTTTCAGAGGAGGAGCTCGAGTCTCATGAAACTACACCGCAAGATAAACGGTTACGATTACGCGATCAAAACCCAACACGATTATATTCGACACTTTCCTAACCGTTACTAGGTTCCAACATAATTCAATGGTACTATTCTCACTCTACCTATTTCATTTCATTTTAGCATGCAGATTCACTCACAATTATGATACACAACAGTAGGGTAAGCACAGCATAACATATTGGCACAATAGAATCACATATGATAATTCAACATAATGGTACCACTCTTGGTTTTTCCTCCGATTATTTAATCGGGCACTAAAATTAATAATTTCCACTTCCAATAAATAGAGTATTCTCAAAGCTCTCCATCAGTACCAAGAACACCCCGATCGGAGTCACGGTTAAAAAGTTATGCAGGAAACAAAATGGGAAAATCTGTCATGTTCGCTAGGCGAACTTCCTAGCAAGCATTCGCTTCGCCCTTCGCTTCGCGAACACCATGCAGAAGCAAGGCAGAACCAAACAACACTAAAAAGGCACAAAGTTTGCTAAGCAAACGTCGTTGGTGAACCTTCGCTACCGGGTTCGCTAGGCGAACCCTCGAAAGTTTGTTCGCTGGGACTCGCCCCAGGTTCGCTAGGCGAAGCCTGGAAAACCCAACTTCGCAACAGCGTTGTTCTTCATCCAAAATCCATGGTTTTTCCTTCCAAAACACATCCAACCCTTATCAAAACAATCAAAACACAGTATAATCATAACAACAATCATTTATATTGCATTTCATCCGTTAGATTCATGATTTTAGCACAATTATTCATTTTCTCACAATTTCAACCCATGAATTTTTACCACTAAGGTATCTATCTAGAACCCACCTTGACTAGATGATGATGATGAAGATTGGAAGATGATTTGATGAAGAATGGATGATGTTCTTAATCTTTCTCTCTTCTAGGCTTTTCTTCCCCTTTTCCTTCCTTTCTCCTTCTTTCTCTCCAACTTCTTTCTATCTTTTTCTTTCTTTTGCTCTTATGTGAAAAAGGAGTGGAAAAGAAATGATATAGTAAGACATCATCAATTGTAATACTACTAATTGCCCAAAAAGTCTCTAAAGTTCACAATACTTAAATATCTCAGAGTCAGATAAAATTAATTAGATTTGCTCTGAGCTCAACCGTTACTCTAATTATCTTTGCAGATAATTTCTCAGAGTAAACTGGAACTCAGTAGATCACAACTAATATTATCCAGAGTAATTAAAATACGGGGTATTACATGTACCTTGGCCACTCCATAATATATCTTAAATGTTTCCAATCACGAATTCGCACTCTTACTGATTATTGGCAATATTGAAATTGAATCATAGAGTTTGAAGTAATTCGAGACCACTTGTAATACCCCATACTATTTAAATACTAAAGTGGATATCAGATGAGATCAAATGAGTATCTATGTGCTCTATCTTTGGTAAATTGGATTAATGGAATCCTCTAAGTGTTTTAAGTGTGGCCAATTGGGATCAATAGAGAAACTGATGAACTCTGAAGAGATCAATTATTTTAGATTCAAGAAAAGATTTTAAGGTAACTTTAATAACTGATCAATTGGTTGAGACGATAAAATATCAATTGGAGATATTTTACCTTGTTGGATTATATTATATAATCATAGTATTATATATATGTTAGAAAGAAAGGAAAAAGAAGAAAAAGATAGTAAGAGGAAAGAAGAAAAAAAGAGAAGGAAGACAAGGAAGAAGGGAAAAGAGAAAGAGAAGTTGGATCATCATCATCATTCATCATCTTCTTCAAACTCCTCTTCGATTACCAGGTGGGTTCTAGACATAGACTTTAGAGTATAATTTCTTGAGGTTTTAGGGTTAGGTTGGATTTTGGGAAAAATGGGTCTTTTTGCAAAAACAAAGAATCTAACGGTTGAAGTGTGTTATAAATTGCGTAGCATGATCAAAATATGTGTAGAATCATTTATTGATAATTGTTATGAAGTTTGGTTTGGTTTGTTTTGGTTGAAAATCTTAGGGTTTTGTGTAGAACCTATGCATTAATGTTGGATATCATGTTTTATGAAGTTTGTTGGATAAACCATGATAGAACCATGATAATATACCTCTATTGGTTGTTTGGGTAGGGTGTTGAGGATGAATTTGGAGGTTGGAAGTTGTTGTCAAAGGGTTTATTTTTCTGCATAACGCAGAGAGCGCTTAATGCGGTATGCCCGCTTAGAGAGGTCTGGAGAATTTTCACCCCTTCCAGGCAGCGAGGAGCGCGCTTAGAGCGGTTGGGACCCGCTTAGCGCGACCTGGAACAAAAGAAACTATTCTTTAAAAATCCTTAAATTTTTGATCCGTAACTCGGATTGAGACGTTCTTAGTATCATAGGAAAGCTATGACAATCCTTTACCCAATAAAAGGTGGAAATTAGGGGTATGATGTGGGATTAATTATTTAGTAGAAAATGAATGAAGTAATGTTTATTTTGATATGTTGAAATTCCATATCTTTTGGGTCGTAAATCCGATCGAGGCATAATTATAGTCGATGTAAAGCCGTGGAAATATCCTACGGGATAAAAGTGAAAATTAATGATTTTGATGCCCGATTAAATGAATCGGAGGGAACCCGAAATGGGTGTTTTATGTGGTGTGTTATTATATGTGTTTACTTGTAATATTTGTGTTATATCATATCTATCGATTGTGAATGAGAGAAATACATGTTTAAAATGAATTAGGAAGAGTGAGGAAACTTTATGTAACGCCCCAGTTTTGGTCTTTTACTTTAATTGAGTCGTTTTTTATTATTTTATTATTATATTATTTTATTTCTGACTTTTATGTGAAAATATGTTATTTTTCGTCGTGAATATATTTTATCGGGTTTTGGGAACGTTTGCGAGATATTTGAGTGTAAGGGTATTTTGGGCATTTGGGTGTATTTTGTTAAGTTAGTAAAGAAAAGAAAAATAGAAATAGAGAGAAAAATAGTAGAAGAGAAAGAAAGTAAGAAAAGAAGAAAAGAGAAGAAAAGAGGAGAAGAGAGAAAAGAGAGAAATTGGAGAAAAAGCTTGGGAAATCAAGAGAACAAGTTCAAGGAATCGATTAAATCGGGTAAGGGTGTGAAACTCGATTATCTTATTGTTGTGTATGATTATGTATGTGCAGTTGCCTGTTGTATTGTCTCGTTCGGTAGTTTTTCGGATATAGGTCGAAATCGTGTAATCGAGTAGAAATCGATGTTTTCACGGACGGAATTCGATATAATTTGTGTTGTATGATCTATGTATGTGTATGAGCCATTGCTAGTAATTGTTTTGCTGTTGGAAATGATTTGGGGAAGAAAATGGGAAAAATTGGAGGTATAGAACAATGTTCACGTAGCCGAATTTTTCTGCTTCTGGTGCAGAGCGCCGGGCGAAAGGCCCTAAGCGCCGGGCGATGCGTTCTTTTCGCCGGGCGGTTCGAGAGGCGCAGAGGTGCCAAGCTTCTGCCTCTTTGAATTATTTTGGGGGATTGGTATCGCCTGTGTTTCGCCGGGCGAAGCAGAGGCGAAGTGCGTTTCGCCGGGCGGTGAGCATGCTCCGCCGGGCGGTTGGTTGTTTTTGAAAACAATTTTCCTTTTTTTTGTTAAATCCATATCTTTCGAACTGTATTTCCGAATTGAGTGATATTTATATCGTTGGAAAGCTTATGAAATGTACTTTTGGATGATGATGATTTTGGAATTGTTAGCCGATTTAATTAGGTCGAAAAATCGAGAATAGTGTCGTTTTGTCGACTTTTGCTGTTATAATTGTGTGAATTGGATGTGTAAGGTACACCGTACTGTTAATATGAATGTTGTATGGATTGTGTGCTGTGTTGGGATAAGAATACTATGTGTCGATGATAATTTGTGGCCTAAGGGTAAGAAAATACTATGTGTGATATTTGATGATAAATGCATGATCATGAATGTGTGTATGTATGCAATGTGAATGTCATGAGTCATTGTATGCCAAGCATCATGAAATGTATTGTGGAAATGTCCTGAGTGGCGGTTTAATTCCTGAGGGAATTTGCTATAACATCGTGTGCCTCGAAAATATGAGGCGCTGCCTGAGGACCAAAAGCGATGGTTGTAGACGATCGTGTGCCCATGATGGGACTTAAAGCGATCCATAACGTCGTGTGCCTCAAAAATATGAGGCGATGCCTGAGGACCTAAAGCGACGGGTGAACATCGTAGGCCCGACGGGGTGTTACTTGAGATTCTCAGTAACGAGCGATGGTTCCAATAGTTCCTGAGTGAACTGGTGATGAGACATGAGAAACAATGGAAGTCGGTACCGCATGGCATGTGCATAGAGTCGTTGTGTCGGTCTCTGTGTATTTGCATAATCATGGATTAAATGTGTATGTTAATTGTGAATGTTCTAATGTGATGGAATATGTATAATTGTGTTGATGAGGAGTGTATTGTAGGTGATTGACGTGCATTGGTGATGAATACCTGATAATTGTACTGTGTTATGTTTTATTCGATTGTGGTGCATTGTGGTGAGAACTTTATACTTGTGTATTTTTGTGTTAATACATAATTTTACTCAACGGTATTATGATTGTTTTTCTCACTCTTCTGCTGTTTTATAACGCTCTATGAGGCGTTGCAGATTAGAGCTGCTGGAGGTATTCCTTTTTGTGAAGCGTTGCGTCTTCATTATTTTGGTCGGTCGGCTCTGATATGTGACTCCGGGTAGTTAGGGTGGCCGCGCGCTATTATTGTGTATATCTGATGATATATTTTGGTTGTACATATGCTACCTGATGTATGACAAACTGTTTATATGTGTATATGTATATATGTTAATCAGATTTTAGATTTTCCGCTTTAATTCTAATTTCTGAAAAGTGGGTGTAAGGAACAAAGTTTCCTCTGTATGATTGCTACCCCACAGTTGCATATCATTATGGGCAGGTGTTGCATGTTATGTGTATGTTTGGCTTCTTTGATGTGATTCTCCCTTTCTATGCCATGATGTTTCAAATATACTCTGATCAATTTTCGAATTTTCTTTTTACCGCTTTAATTGGGGGTATAGATTGGGGGCGTCACATTAAGTGGTATCAGAGCCAGTCCGTGTCAGTTGTGTTTGTTGTGTCGGTTGTGTCTGGCATATTGGGCGACTTGTGTTGAGCAGGTTGTTGTTTAACCATAGTTTCTGTTTTGGACGAACAGAATATGGCTGGTCGTAATGATGCTGCTTTGGCTGCAGCAATGGAAGCGATGGCACGAGCTGTGCAGGGTGCACCGAATGCTGCCGGAAATGATGAGTTTAGAAAGAATAAGCCGTCGGTCTTTAAAGGGAAACATGATCCGGAGGGTGCGCAGTTGTGGTTGAAAGAGATTGAGAGGATTTTTAGGGTAATGGATTGTGATGACGATGATGATAAGGTGAGGCTGGGCACTCATATGCTACACGAAGAGGCTGATGACTGGTGGGTCAGTACTCGTCAGGTGTTGGAAGCTGATGAGGAGGAAGAAGAAATCACTTGGGAGGTGTTTAGCCGAGAGTTTCTAAGGAAGTATTTTCCCGAGGATGTCCGAGGAAAGAAGGAGATTGAGTTTCTAGAGCTAAAACAAGGTAATATGTCGGTTATTGACTATACTGCTAAGTTTGTGGAACTTGTGCAGTTTTATCCTCACTATGTGGAAGCGACAGCTGAATTTTCAAAGTGTGTAAAGTATGAAAGTGACTTGCGTCCTGAGATAAAGCAGGCGATTGGTTATCAGAGGATTCGAAGGTTTGCTGATTTGGTTGAATGCTGTAGGATTTATGATGAGGACAGTAAGGCTCGTTCTGCTCATTATAAAAGTGTAAGTGACAGGAAAGGGAAGCAACAGTTCCGTGGTGGACCGTATGTGTCACCGGCTGATAAGGGTAAACAAAGGAGTACTTTTGATCGTAGGTCAGGTGGAGGTGGTATGTCTAATGCTCCGAGGTGTTTTAGATGTGGTGGATTGGGACATCGTCAGTCCGAGTGTAGGAAGAATTTGGATAAGTGTTCTAACTGTGGAGGTGAAGGACATGTTGTGGCTGATTGTAAAAGGAAGAATGTGGTGAAGTGTTATAACTGTGGGGAACCTGGTCATATTAGCTCGAAGTGTCCGAATCAGAAGAAAGCTCCGACTAGTGGGAAAGTGTTTTCATTGGCGGGAACTCAGACTTCAAGTGTTGATCGTCTGATAAGAGGTACTTGCTTTATTAATAACACGCCTTTAATTGCTATTATTGATACTGGAGCAACTCATTCGTTTATTTCGTCTGAGTGCGCAGAACGTTTGAATCTTGGGTTGTCTTCGATGGATGGTGAGATGGTTATTAATACTCCAGCGATGGGGACAGTAACTACTTCTTTAGTGTGTTTGAGTTGTCCTTTGACCATTTATGGTAAAGACTTTGCGATGGACTTGGTGTGTTTACCGTTGGAAGGTTTAGATGTGGTGTTGGGAATGAATTGGTTGCAATTTAATCGAGTTCATATAGATTGCTATCACAAGTTAGTAAGGTTTCCTTCTTGGGAAGATGATGAATTTGAGAGTTTCCTATCCACCAAAGAGTTGAAGAAACTTTTGGCGGATGAAGCTCAGTTGTTTGGATTATTTGCATCCTTGACTGTGGATAGTCAAGTTTCATTAGAGGTGTTTCCTGTGGTGTGTGAATTTCCTGAGGTGTTTCCTGATGATATTTCAGATGTGCCGCCAGAGAGAGAAGTTGAATTTTCTATTGATCTAGTTCCTGGTACTAGACCTGTATCTATGGCACCTTATCGAATGTCGACATCTGAATTGGTGGAGTTGAAAAGAAGTTAAGTGAGTTGTTGGAAAAGAGGTTCGTGAGGCCAAGTGTTTTTCCTTAGGGTGCTCCAGTTTTGTTAGTGAAAAAGAAGGATGGGAGTATGCGATTATGTATTGATTATCGCCAGTTGAACAAAGTGACGATTAAGAACAAATATCCGCTTCCAAGGGTTGATGATCTGATGGATCAGTTGGTTGGTGCTTGTGTATTTAGTAAGATCGATTTGAGATCGGGGTACCATCAGATAAGAGTGAAAGAAGAGGATATTCAGAAGACGGCCTTTAGAACACGTTACGGTCATTATGAATATTCAGTGATGCCGTTCGGGGTTTCTAATGCGCCTGGTGTGTTTATGGAATACATGAATCGGATTTTCCATGAGCATTTGGATCGTTTTGTGGTGGTGTTTATTGATGATATTTTAATTTATTCTAAGTCTCGGGAAGAACATGCAGAGCATTTGCGTATTGTTTTGCAGGTTTTGAAGGAAAGGAAGCTTTTTGCCAAATTGTCCAAGTGTGAATTCTGGTTGTCTGAGGTGAGTTTTCTTGGGCACGTAATTTCAGGTAATGGTATTGCAGTGGATCCATCTAAAGTGGAAGCAGTTCTACAATGGGAGGCTCCTAGATCCGTTACTGAAATTCGAAGCTTTCTAGGTTTGGCTGGTTATTATCGGAGGTTCATTGAAGGTTTTTCTAAGCTAGCTCTTCCTTTGACGCAGTTGACTTGTAAGGGCAAAGCATTCATTTGGGATATTCAATGTGAAGAAAGTTTTTGTGAGCTGAAGAGAAGATTGACGACAGCTCCTATTCTGATTTTGCCTGATCCTAATGAACCGTTTGTTGTGTATTGCGATGCTTCTTTAATTGGTTTGGGTGGTGTTTTGATGCAGGAAGGTAAGGTTATAGCTTATGCTTCAAGGCAATTAAGAGTTCATGAGAAAAACTATCCTACTCATGATCTTGAATTAGCGGCTGTAGTTTTTGTGTTGAAGATTTGGAGGCACTATCTCTATGGTGCAAGGTTCGAAGTCTTTAGTGATCATAAAAGCTTAAAATATTTATTTGATCAGAAAGAGTTGAACATGAGACAGCGGAGATGGTTAGAATTCTTGAAAGACTACGACTGTGCTTGAATTACCATCCTGGTAAAGCTAATGTGGTAGCCGATGCATTGAGCCGGAAATCGTTGCATATGTCCGCATTGATGGTGAAAGAGTGGGAACTTTTGGAGTCGTTTAGAGATTTGAGTTTGGTATGTGAAGTGACTTCGGTTAGTGTAAGGCTTGGAATGTTAAGGTTGCTAATGAATTTTTGTTGTCGGTTAGTGAGAAACAAAAGCTGGATTTGAAATTCGTTGATTTGATGAGGAATGAGAATGTGGATTTCAAGGTTGATAATTTTGGTGTTTTGAGATTCCGTGGTCGTATTTGTATACCTGATGATACAGAGTTGAAAAGAACAATTTGGAGGAAGGACACCGGAGTAATTTAAGTATACATCCGGGTGCGAATAAGATGTACCAAGATCTGAAGAAGATTTTCTGGTGGTCTGGTTTGAAAAGAGATGTGGCTCAATTTGTGTATGCATGTTTGACTTGTCAGAAATCGAAAGTGGAACATTTGAGACCTAGTGGTTTGTTGCAACCGTTGGATATTCCTGAGTGGAAATGGGATATCATTTCGATGGATTTTGCGACGGGATTACCGAACACTCAGCGTGGGCATAATGCTATTTGGGTGATTGTGGACAGGCTGACTAAATCGGCACATTTTATTCTGATTGACATCAGTTTTTCTTTGGAGAGGTTAGCGGAGATCTATATCAGTGTGGTTGTGAAATTGCATGGGATTCCATTGAGTATTATTTCTGATCGAGATCCTAGGTTTACATCGAGATTTTGGGAAAGTTTACAGAAGGCTTTGGGTTCTAAATTGAGGTTGAGTTCGGCTTATCATCCGCAGACAGATGGTCAGACCGAAAGAACTATTTAGTCGTTGGAGGATTTGTTGAGAGCGTGTGTTTTGGAACAAGGTGGTGCGTGGGACGGTTATCTTGCTTTGATTGAGTTCACGTATAATAACAGTTTCCATTCTAGTATTGGAATGGCACCTTTTGAGGCTTTATATAGGCGAAGATGTCGAACGCCGTTGTGTTGGCACGAAACTGGTGAGAGTTCTGTGGTTGGACCGGAATTGGTGCAACAGACGACGGAAAAGGTAAAGTTTATTCGTGAGAAAATGAAGGCTTCTCAGGATAGACAAAAGAGTTACCATGATCGGAGACGTAAGAATCTTGAGTTTCAAGAGGGTGATCACGTATTTCTGAGAGTTACGCCGGTAACGGGTGTTGGTCGTGCTTTGAAATCTAAGAAGCTTACTTCTCGATTTATTGGTCCTTACTAGATATCTGCGAGAGTCGGTGCTGTGGCGTATCGTGTGGCGTTACTGCCGAATCTGTCGAATTTGCATGACGTTTTTCATGTTTCACAGCTACGGAAGTATGTTCCGGACCCTTCACATGTGATTCCGATGGACGAGGTTGAGGTAAGAGATAACCTTACGATCGAGGCATTACCAGTTAGTATTTTGGATCGCGAGGTGAAGCAGTTGAGGGGCAAAGAGATTGCACTTGTGAAAGTGGCGTGGGGAGGCGCTGCTGAGGGTAATTTGACGTGGGAATTGGAGAGTCAGATGCGGGAGTCGTATCCAGAGTTGTTTGTTTCAGGTGAGATTTTCGAGGACGAAAATTTCTAAGTGGGGGAGAGTTGTAACGCCCCAGTTTTGGTCTTTTACTTTAATTGAGTCGTTTTTTATTATTTTATTATTATATTATTTTATTTCTGACTTTTATGTGAAAATATGTTATTTTTCGTCGTGAATATATTTTATCGGGTTTTGGGAACGTTTGCGAGATATTTGAGTGTAAGGGTATTTTGGGCATTTGGGTGTATTTTGTTAAGTTAGTAAAGAAAAGAAAAATAGAAATAGAGAGAAAAATAGTAGAAGAGAAAGAAAGTAAGAAAAGAAGAAAAGAGAAGAAAAGAGGAGAAGAGAGAAAAGAGAGAAATTGGAGAAAAAGCTTGGGAAATCAAGAGAACAAGTTCAAGGAATCGATTAAATCGGGTAAGGGTGTGAAACTCGATTATCTTATTGTTGTGTATGATTATGTATGTGCAGTTGCCTGTTGTATTTTCTCGTTCGGTAGTTTTTCGGATATAGGTCGAATCGTGTAATCGAATAGAAATCGATGTTTTCACGGACGGAATTCGATATAATTTGTGTTGTATGATCTATGTATGTGTATGAACCATTGCTAGTAATTGTTTTGCTGTTGGAAATGATTTGGGGAAGAAAATGGGAAAAATTGGAGGTATGGAACAGTGTTCACGCAGCAGAATTTTTCTGCTTCTGGTGCAGAGCGCCAGGCGAAAGGCCCTGAGCGTCGGGCGATGCGTTCTTTTCGCCGGGCGGTTCGAGAGGCGCAGAGGTGCCAAGCTTCTGCCTCTTTGAATTATTTTGGGGGATTGGTATCGCCTGTGTTTCGCCGGGCGAAGCAGAGGCGAAGTGCGTTTCGCCGGGCGGTGAGCATGCTCCGCCGGGCGGTTGGTTGTTTTTGAAAACAATTTTCCTTTTTTTTGTTAAATCCATATCTTTCGAACTGTATTTCCGAATTGAGTGATATTTATATCGTTGGAAAGCTTATGAAATGTACTTTTGGATGATGATGATTTTGGAATTGTTAGCCGATTTAATTAGGTCGAAAAATCGAGAATAGTGTCGTTTTGTCGACTTTTGCTGTTATAATTGTGTGAATTGGATGTGTAAGGTACACCGTACTGTTAATATGAATGTTGTATGGATTGTGTGCTGTGTTGGGATAAGAATACTATGTGTCGATGATAATTTGTGGCCTAAGGGTAAGAAAATACTATGTGTGATATTTGATGATAAATGCATGATCATGAATGTGTGTATGTATGCAATGTGAATGTCATGAGTCATTGTATGCCAAGCATCATGATATGTATTGTGGAAATGTCCTGAGTGGCGGTTTAATTCCTGAGGGAATTTGCTATAACATCGTGTGCCTCGAAAATATGAGGCGCTGCCTGAGGACCAAAAGCGATGGTTGTAGACGATCGTGTGCCCATGATGGGACTTAAAGCGATCCATAACGTCGTGTGCCTCAAAAATATGAGGCGATGCCTGAGGACCTAAAGCGACGGGTGAACATCGTAGGCCCGACGGGGTGTTACTTGAGATTCTCAGTAACGAGCGATGGTTCCAATAGTTCCTGAGTGAACTGGTGATGAGACATGAGAAACAATGGAAGTCAGTACCGCATGGCATGTGCATAGAGTCGTTGTGTCGGTCTCTGTGTATTTGCATAATCATGGATTAAATGTGTATGTTAATTGTGAATGTGCTAATGTGATGGAATATGTATAATTGTGTTGATGAGGAGTGTATTGTAGGTGATTGACGTGCATTGGTGATGAATACCTGATAATTGTACTGTGTTATGTTTTATTCGATTGTGGTGCATTGTGGTGAGAACTTTATACTTGTGTATTTTTGTGTTAATACATAATTTTACTCAACGGTATTATGATTGTTTTTCTCACCCTTCTGCTGTTTTATAACGCTCTATGAGGCGTTGCAGATTAGAGCTGCTGGAGGTATTCCTTTTTGTGAAGCGTTGCGTCTTCATTATTTTGGTCGGTCGGCTCTGATATGTGACTCCGGGTAGTTAGGGTGGCCGCGCGCTATTATTGTGTATATCTGATGATATATTTTGGTTGTACATATGCTACCTGATGTATGACAAACTGTTTATATGTGTATATGTATATATGTTAATCAGATTTTAGATTTTCCGCTTTAATTCTAATTTCTGAAAAGTGGGTGTAAGGAACAAAGTTTCCTCTGTATGATTGCTACCCCACAGTTGCATATCATTATGGGCAGGTGTTGCATGTTATGTGTATGTTTGGCTTCTTTGATGTGATTCTCCCTTTCTATGCCATGATGTTTCAAATATACTCTGATCAATTTTCGAATTTTCTTTTTACCGCTTTAATTGGGGGTATAGATTGGGGGCGTCACATTAAGTGGTATCAGAGCCAGTCCGTGTCAGTTGTGTTTGTTGTGTCGGTTGTGTCTGGCATATTGGGCGACTTGTGTTGAGCAGGTTGTTGTTTAACCATAGTTTCTGTTTTGGACGAACAGAATATGGCTGGTCGTAATGATGCTGCTTTGGCTGCAGCAATGGAAGCGATGGCACGAGCTGTGCAGGGTGCACCGAATGCTGCCGGAAATGATGAGTTTAGAAAGAATAAGCCGTCGGTCTTTAAAGGGAAACATGATCCGGAGGGTGCGCAGTTGTGGTTGAAAGAGATTGAGAGGATTTTTAGGGTAATGGATTGTGATGACGATGATGATAAGGTGAGGCTGGGCACTCATATGCTACACGAAGAGGCTGATGACTGGTGGGTCAGTACTCGTCAGGTGTTGGAAGCTGATGAGGAGGAAGAAGAAATCACTTGGGAGGTGTTTAGCCGAGAGTTTCTAAGGAAGTATTTTCCCGAGGATGTCCGAGGAAAGAAGGAGATTGAGTTTCTAGAGCTAAAACAAGGTAATATGTCGGTTATTGACTATACTGCTAAGTTTGTGGAACTTGTGCAGTTTTATCCTCACTATGTGGAAGCGACAGCTGAATTTTCAAAGTGTGTAAAGTATGAAAGTGACTTGCGTCCTGAGATAAAGCAGGCGATTGGTTATCAGAGGATTCGAAGGTTTGCTGATTTGGTTGAATGCTGTAGGATTTATGATGAGGACAGTAAGGGTCGTTCTGCTCATTATAAAAGTGTAAGTGACAGGAAAGGGAAGCAACAGTTCCGTGGTGGACCGTATGTGTCACCGGCTGTTAAGGGTAAACAAAGGGGTACTTTTGATCGTAGGTCAGGTGGAGGTGGTATGTCTAATGCTCCGAGGTGTTTTAGATGTGGTGGATTGGGACATCGTCAGTCCGAGTGTAGGAAGAATTTGGATAAGTGTTCTAACTGTGGAGGTGAAGGACATGTTGTGGCTGATTGTAAAAGGAAGAATGTGGTGAAGTGTTATAACTGTGGGGAACCTGGTCATATTAGCTCGAAGTGTCCGAATCAGAAGAAAGCTCCGACTAGTGGGAAAGTGTTTTCATTGGCGGGAACTCAGACTTCAAGTGTTGATCGTCTGATAAGAGGTACTTGCTTTATTAATAACACGCCTTTAATTGCTATTATTGATACTGGAGCAACTCATTCGTTTATTTCGTCTGAGTGCGCAGAACATTTGAATCTTGGGTTGTCTTCGATGGATGGTGAGATGGTTATTAATACTCCAGCGATGGGGACAGTAACTACTTCTTTAGTGTGTTTGAGTTGTCCTTTGACCATTTATGGTAAAGACTTTGCGATGGACTTGGTGTGTTTACCGTTGGAAGGTTTAGATGTGGTGTTGGGAATGAATTGGTTGCAATTTAATCGAGTTCATATAGATTGCTATCACAAGTTAGTAAGGTTTCCTTCTTGGGAAGATGATGAATTTGAGAGTTTCCTATCCACCAAAGAGTTGAAGAAACTTTTGGCGGATGAAGCTCAGTTGTTTGGATTATTTGCATCTTTGACTGTGGATAGTCAAGTTTCATTAGAGGTGTTTCCTGTGGTGTGTGAATTTCCTGAGGTGTTTCCTGATGATATTTCAGATGTGCCGCCAGAGAGAGAAGTTGAATTTTCTATTGATCTAGTTCCTGGTACTAGACCTGTATCTATGGCACCTTATCGAATGTCGGCATCTGAATTGGTGGAGTTGAAAAGAAGTTAAGTGAGTTGTTGGAAAAGAGGTTCGTGAGGCCAAGTGTTTTTCCTTGGGGTGCTCCAGTTTTGTTAGTGAAAAAGAAGGATGGGAGTATGCGATTATGTATTGATTATCGCCAGTTGAACAAAGTGACGATTAAGAACAAATATCCGCTTCCAAGGGTTGATGATCTGATGGATCAGTTGGTTGGTGCTTGTGTATTTAGTAAGATCGATTTGAGATCGGGGTACCATCAGATAAGAGTGAAAGAAGAGGATATTCAGAAGACGGCCTTTAGAACACGTTACGGTCATTATGAATATTCAGTGATGCCGTTCGGGGTTTCTAATGCGCCTGGTGTGTTTATGGAATACATGAATCGGATTTTCCATGAGCATTTGGATCGTTTTGTGGTGGTGTTTATTGATGATATTTTAATTTATTCTAAGTCTCGGGAAGAACATGCAGAGCATTTGCGTATTGTTTTGCAGGTTTTGAAGGAAAGGAAGCTTTTTGCCAAATTGTCCAAGTGTGAATTCTGGTTGTCTGAGGTGAGTTTTCTTGGGCACGTAATTTCAGGTAATGGTATTGCAGTGGATCCATCTAAAGTGGAAGCAGTTCTACAATGGGAGGCTCCTAGATCCGTTACTGAAATTCGAAGCTTTCTAGGTTTGGCTGGTTATTATCGGAGGTTCATTGAAGGTTTTTCTAAGCTAGCTCTTCCTTTGACGCAGTTGACTTGTAAGGGCAAAGCATTCATTTGGGATATTCAATGTGAAGAAAGTTTTTGTGAGCTGAAGAGAAGATTGACGACAGCTCCTATTCTGATTTTGCCTGATCCTAATGAACCGTTTGTTGTGTATTGCGATGCTTCTTTAATTGGTTTGGGTGGTGTTTTGATGCAGGAAGGTAAGGTTATAGCTTATGCTTCAAGGCAATTAAGAGTTCATGAGAAAAACTATCCTACTCATGATCTTGAATTAGCGGCTGTAGTTTTTGTGTTGAAGATTTGGAGGCACTATCTCTATGGTGCAAGGTTCGAAGTCTTTAGTGATCATAAAAGCTTAAAATATTTATTTGATCAGAAAGAGTTGAACATGAGACAGCGGAGATGGTTGGAATTCTTGAAAGACTACGACTGTGCTTGAATTACCATCCTGGTAAAGCTAATGTGGTAGCCGATGCATTGAGCCGGAAATCGTTGCATATGTCCGCATTGATGGTGAAAGAGTGGGAACTTTTGGAGTCGTTTAGAGATTTGAGTTTGGTATGTGAAGTGACTTCGGTTAGTGTAAGGCTTGGAATGTTAAGGTTGCTAATGAATTTTTGTTGTCGGTTAGTGAGAAACAAAAGCTGGATTTGAAATTCGTTGATTTGATGAGGAATGAGAATGTGGATTTCAAGGTTGATAATTTTGGTGTTTTGAGATTCCGTGGTCGTATTTGTATACCTGATGATACAGAGTTGAAAAGAACGATTTTGGAGGAAGGACACCGGAGTAATTTAAGTATACATCCGGGTGCGAATAAGATGTACCAAGATCTGAAGAAGATTTTCTGGTGGTCTGGTTTGAAAAGAGATGTGGCTCAATTTGTGTATGCATGTTTGACTTGTCAGAAATCGAAAGTGGAACATTTGAGACCTAGTGGTTTGTTGCAACCGTTGGATATTCCTGAGTGGAAATGGGATATCATTTCGATGGATTTTGCGACGGGATTACCGAACACTCAGCGTGGGCATAATGCTATTTGGGTGATTGTGGACAGGCTGACTAAATCGGCACATTTTATTCCGATTGACATCAGTTTTTCTTTGGAGAGGTTAGCGGAGATCTATATCAGTGTGGTTGTGAAATTGCATGGGATTCCATTGAGTATTATTTCTGATCGAGATCCTAGGTTTACATCGAGATTTTGGGAAAGTTTACAGAAGGCTTTGGGTTCTAAATTGAGGTTGAGTTCGGCTTATCATCCGCAGACAGATGGTCAGACCGAAAGAACTATTTAGTCGTTGGAGGATTTGTTGAGAGCGTGTGTTTTGGAACAAGGTGGTGCGTGGGACGGTTATCTTGCTTTGATTGAGTTCACGTATAATAACAGTTTCCATTCTAGTATTGGAATGGCACCTTTTGAGGCTTTATATAGGCGAAGATGTCGAACGCCGTTGTGTTGGCACGAAACTGGTGAGAGTTCTGTGGTTGGACCGGAATTGGTGCAACAGACGACGGAAAAGGTAAAGTTTATTCGTGAGAAAATGAAGGCTTCTCAGGATAGACAAAAGAGTTACCATGATCGGAGACGTAAGAATCTTGAGTTTCAAGAGGGTGATCACGTATTTCTGAGAGTTACGCCGGTAACGGGTGTTGGTCGTGCTTTGAAATCTAAGAAGCTTACTTCTCGATTTATTGGTCCTTACCAGATATCTGCGAGAGTCGGTGCTGTGGCGTATCGTGTGGCGTTACTGCCGAATCTGTCGAATTTGCATGACGTTTTTCATGTTTCACAGCTACGGAAGTATGTTCCGGACCCTTCACATGTGATTCCGATGGACGAGGTTGAGGTAAGAGATAACCTTACGATCGAGGCATTACCAGTTAGTATTTTGGATCGCGAGGTGAAGCAGTTGAGGGGCAAAGAGATTGCACTTGTGAAAGTGGCGTGGGGAGGCGCTGCTGAGGGTAATTTGACGTGGGAATTGGAGAGTCAGATGCGGGAGTCGTATCCAGAGTTGTTTGTTTCAGGTGAGATTTTCGAGGACGAAAATTTCTAAGTGGGGGAGAGTTGTAACGCCCCAGTTTTGGTCTTTTACTTTAATTGAGTCGTTTTTTATTATTTTATTATTATATTATTTTATTTCTGACTTTTATGTGAAAATATGTTATTTTTCGTCGTGAATATATTTTATCGGGTTTTGGGAACGTTTGCGAGATATTTGAGTGTAAGGGTATTTTGGGCATTTGGGTGTATTTTGTTAAGTTAGTAAAGAAAAGAAAAATAGAAATAGAGAGAAAAATAGTAGAAGAGAAAGAAAGTAAGAAAAGAAGAAAAGAGAAGAAAAGAGGAGAAGAGAGAAAAGAGAGAAATTGGAGAAAAAGCTTGGGAAATCAAGAGAACAAGTTCAAGGAATCGATTAAATCGGGTAAGGGTGTGAAACTCGATTATCTTATTGTTGTGTATGATTATGTATGTGCAGTTGCCTGTTGTATTTTCTCGTTCGGTAGTTTTTCGGATATAGGTCGAATCGTGTAATCGAATAGAAATCGATGTTTTCACGGACGGAATTCGATATAATTTGTGTTGTATGATCTATGTATGTGTATGAACCATTGCTAGTAATTGTTTTGCTGTTGGAAATGATTTGGGGAAGAAAATGGGAAAAATTGGAGGTATGGAATAGTGTTCACGCAGCAGAATTTTTCTGCTTCTGGTGCAGAGCGCCGGGCGAAAGGCCCTGAGCGCCGGGCGATGCGTTCTTTTCGCCGGGCGGTTCGAGAGGCGCAGAGGTGCCAAGCTTCTGCCTCTTTGAATTATTTTGGGGGATTGGTATCGCCTGTGTTTCGTCGGGCGAAGCAGAGGCGAAGTGCGTTTCGCCGGGCGGTGAGCATGCTCCGCCGGGCGGTTGGTTGTTTTTGAAAACAATTTTCCTTTTGTTTTTAAATCCATATCTTTCGAACCGTATTTCCGAATTGAGTGATATTTATATCTTTGGAAAGCTTATGAAATGTAATTTTGGATGATGATGATTTTGGAATTGTTAGCCGATTTAATTAGGTCGAAAAATCGAGAATAGTGTCGTTTTGTCGACTTTTGCTGTTATAATTGTGTGAATTGGATGTGTAAGGTACACCGTACTGTTAATATGAATGTTGTATGGATTGTGTGCTGTGTTGGGATAAGAATACTATGTGTCGATGATAATTTGTGGCCTAAGGGCAAGAAAATACTATGTGTGATATTTGATGATAAATGCATGATCATGAATGTGTGTATGTATGCAATGTGAATGTCATGAGTCATTGTATGCCAAGCATCATGATATGTATTGTGGAAACGTCCTGAGTGGCGGTTTAATTCCTGAGGGAATTTGCTATAACATCGTGTGCCTCGAAAATATGAGGCGCTGCCTGAGGACCTAAAGCGATGGTTGTAGACGACCGTGTGCCCATGATGGGACTAAAAGCGATCCATAACGTCGTGTGCCTCAAAAATATGAGGCGATGCCTGAGGACCTAAAGCGACGGGTGAACATCGTAGGCCCGACGGGGTGTTACTTGAGATTCTCAGTAACGAGCGATGGTTCCAATAGTTCCTGAGTGAACTGGTGATGAGACATGAGAAACAATGGAAGTCGGTACCGCATGGCATGTGCATAGAGTCGTTGTGTCGGTCTCTGTGTATTTGCATAATCATGGAGTAAATGTGTATGTTAATTGTGAATGTGCTAATGTGATGGAATATGTATAATTGTGTTGATGAGGAGTGTATTATGGGTGATTGACGTGCATTGGTGATGAATACCTGATAATTGTATTGTGTTATGTTTTATTCGATTGTGGTGCATTGTGGTGAGAACTTTATACTTGTGTATTTTTGTGTTAATACATAATTTTACTCAACGGTATTATGATTGTTTTTCTCACCCTTCTGCTGTTTTATAACGCTCTATGAGGCGTTGCATATTAGAGCTGCTGGAGGTATTCCTTTTTGTGAAGCGTTGCGTCTTCATTATTTTGGTCGATCGGCTCTGATATGTGACTCCGGGTAGTTAGGGTGGCCGCGCGCTATTATTGTGTATATCTGATGATATATTTTGGTTGTACATATGCTACCTGATGTATGACAAACTGTTTATATGTGTATATGTATATATGTTAATCAGATTTTAGATTTTCCGCTTTAATTCTAATTTCTGAAAAGTGGGTGTAAGGAACAAAGTTTCCTCTGTATGATTGCTACCCCACAGTTGCATATCATTATGGGCAGGTGTTGCATGTTATGTGTATGTTTGGCTTCTTTGATGTGATTCTCCCTTTCTATGCCATGATGTTTCAAATATACTCTGATCGATTTTCGAATTTTATTTTTACCGCTTTAATTGGGGGTATAGATTGGGGGCGTCACATTAAGTGGTATCAGAGCCAGTCCATGTCAGTTGTGTTTGTTGTGTCGGTTGTGTCTGGCATATTGGGCGAGTTGTGTTGAGCGGGTTGTTGTTTAACCATAGTTTCTGTGAAAAGACATGGTTTTGTGAAAAGACAAAAGAGGTCTTAAGGCGAGTGTGGCCTTGTGATTGT
Source organism: Lathyrus tuberosus (assembly GCA_022829125.1). Classification (NCBI taxonomy): domain Eukaryota; kingdom Viridiplantae; phylum Streptophyta; class Magnoliopsida; order Fabales; family Fabaceae; genus Lathyrus; species Lathyrus tuberosus. The sequence continues at coordinate 514,787 of JALAZF010000532.1, read as the reverse complement.
CGAATACAATCACGTTTGTATATGATCATGTAATCGTAACCATTTTATTTTGAGTTGCCCTTGAGAGGCATTCACGAGTCTCGAGCTCCTCTGATACGCAGGCATGATTACTTGGAAGGTTTGATTCCCAATGTTATAATACGAATGGAACCTACGGGTAGAGACTTGTGATGGTTAACAGGCCATGAGAAGTGACAGTTCACGGTTAACAGGTCGATGATCCCGAATCCATTTTGTATGCCAAGTAACTACATGGATCCATGACTCGGGTCGACTTCTAGACGTAGAAGCGGACGGGAAAAGGGGATGCCTTGGTAAGGTTATCGATTAGTGAGATTCTTGAGTTAACAGGCTCAGGACATATTCTATTCGTAAGGACTTATGAGTTAACAGACTCATGACATGTTTCCATATAGTGTGAGATTGTGAGATTGTGAGATTTTGAACTCAAGGTCATTTTCCCTTCCCTTTTTCCTTCCTTTCTCCTTCTTTCTCTCCAACTTCGTTCTATCTTTTTCTTTCTTTTGCTCTTATGTGAAAAAGGAGTGGAAAAGAAATGATATAGTAAGACATCATCAATTGTAATACTACTAATTGCCCAAAAAGTCTCTAAAGTTCACAATACTTAAATATCTCAGAGTCAGATAATATTAATTAGATTTGCTCTGAGCTCAACCGTTACTCTAATTATCTTTGCAGATAATTTCTCAGAGTAAACTGAAACTCAGTAGATCACAACTAATATTATCCAGAGTAATTAAAATACGGGGTATTATATGTACCTTGGCCACTCCATAATATATCTTAAATGTTTCCAATCACGAATTCGCACTCTTACAGATTATTGGCAATATTGAAATTGAATCATAGAGTTTGAAGTAATTTGAGACCACTTGTAATACCCCATACTATTTAAATACTCAAGTGGATATCAGATGAGATCAAATGAGTATCTATGTGCTCTATCTTTGGTAAATTGGATTAATGGAATCCTCTAAGTGTTTTAAGTGTGGCCAATTGGGATCAATAGAGAAACTGATGAACTCTGAAGAGATCAATTATTTTAGATTCAAGAAAAGATTTTAAGGTAACTTTAATAACTGATCAATTGGTTGAGACGATAAAATATCAATTGGAGATATTCTACCCTGTTGGATTATATTATATAATCATAGTATTTTATATATGTTAGAAAGAAAGGAAAAAGAAGAAGAAGATAGTAAGAGGAAAGAAGAAAAAAAGAGAAGGAAGACAAGGAAGAAGGGAAAAGAGAAAGAGAAGTTGGATCATCATCATCATTCATCATCTTCTTCAAACTCCTCTTCGATTACCAGGTGGGTTCTAGACATAGACTTTAGAGTATAATTTCTTGAGGTTTTAGGGTTAGGTTGGATTTTGGGAAAAATGGGTCTTTTTGCAAAATCAAAGAATCTAACGGTTGAAGTGTGTTATAAATTGCGTAGCATGATCAAAATATGTGTAGAATCATTTATTGATAATTGTTATGAAGTTTGGTTTGGTTTGTTTTGGTTGAAAATCTTAGGGTTTTGTGTAGAACCTATGCATTAATGTTGGATATCATGTTTTATGAAGTTTGTTGGATAAACCATGATAGAACCATGATAATATACCTCTATTGGTTGTTTGGGTAGGGTGTTGAGGATGAATTTGGAGGTTGGAAGTTGTTGTCAAAGGGTTTATTTTTCTGCATAACGCAGAGAGCGCTTAATGCGGTATGCCCGCTTAGAGAGGTCTGGAGAATTTTCACCCCTTCCAGGCAGCGAGGAGCGCGCTTAGCGCGGGTGGGACCCGCTTAGCGCGACCTGGAACAAAAGAAACTATTCTTTAAAAATCCTTAAATTTTTGATCTGTAACTCGGATTGAGATGTTCTTAGTATCATAGGAAAGCTATGACAATCCTTTACCCAATAAAAGGTGGAAATTAGGGGTATGATGTGGGATTAATTATTTAGTGGAAAATGAATGAAGTAATGTTTATTTTGATATGTTGAAATTCCATATCTTTTGGGTCGTAAATCCGATCGAGGCATAATTATAGCCGATGTAAAGTTGTGGAAATATCCTACGGGATAATAGTGAAAAGTATTGATTTCGATCCCCGATTAAATGAATCGGAGGGAACCTGAAAGGGGTGTTTTATGTGGTGTGTTATTATATGTGTTTACTTGTAATATTTGTGTTATGTCATATCTACCGATTGTGAATGAGAGAAATACATGTTTAAAATGAATTAGGAAGAGTGAGGAAACTTTACCCCAAAATAAATGGCATACATTAATGATAGTGGAACCTAGTAATGGCTAGGAAATTGATGAATAACTTAATGACAACGCTCGTGCAAAAGAGGCCGAGGCGTGTGTCCATTACCGAATGGTATAGAAAGAGTGAAACACTAGTATGGAACATGTGTGTAAACCATTCTGGTTTTGTGAAAAGACAAAAGAGGTCTTAAGGCGAGTGTGGCCTTGTGATTGTCGAATACAATCACGTTTGTATATGATCATGTAATCGTAACCATTTTCTTTTGAGTTGCCCTTGAGAGGCATTCACGAGTCTCGAGCTCCTCTGAAACGCAGGCATGATTACTTGGCAGGTTTGATTCCCAATGTTATAATACGAATGGAACCTACGGGTAGAGACTTGTGATGGTTAACAGGCCATGAGAAGTGACAGTTCACGGTTAACAGGTCGATGATCCCGAATCCATTTTGTATGCCAAGTAACTACATGGATCCATGACTCGGGTCGACTTCTAGACGTAGAAGCGGACGGGAAAAGGGGATGCCTTGGTAAGGTTATCGATTAGTGAGATTCTTGAGTTAACAGGCTCAGGACATATTCTATTCGTAAGGACTTATGAGTTAACAGACTCATGACATGTTTCCATATAGTGTGAGATTGTGAGATTGTGAGATTTTGAACTCAAGGTCATTTTCCCTTCCCTTTTTCCTTCCTTTCTCCTTCTTTCTCTCCAACTTCGTTCTATCTTTTTCTTTCTTTTGCTCTTATGTGAAAAAGGAGTGGAAAAGAAATGATATAGTAAGACATCATCAATTGTAATACTACTAATTGCCCAAAAAGTCTCTAAAGTTCACAATACTTAAATATCTCAGAGTCAGATAATATTAATTAGATTTGCTCTGAGCTCAACCGTTACTCTAATTATCTTTGCAGATAATTTCTCAGAGTAAACTGGAACTCAGTAGATCACAACTAATATTATCCAGAGTAATTAAAATACGGGGTATTATATGTACCTTGGCCACTCCATAATATATCTTAAATGTTTCCAATTACGAATTCGCACTCTTACAGATTATTGGCAATATTGAAATTGAATCATAGAGTTTGAAGTAATTCGAGACCACTTGTAATACCCCATACTATTTAAATACTCAAGTGGATATCAGATGAGATCAAATGAGTATCTATGTGCTCTATCTTTGGTAAATTGGATTAATGGAATCCTCTAAGTGTTTTAAGTGTGGCCAATTGGGATCAATAGAGAAACTGATGAACTCTGAAGAGATCAATTATTTTAGATTCAAGAAAAGATTTTAAGGTAACTTTAATAACTGATCAATTGGTTGAGACGATAAAATATCAATTGGAGATATTCTACCCTGTTGGATTATATTATATAATCATAGTATTTTATATATGTTAGAAAGAAAGGAAAAAGAAGAAGAAGATAGTAAGAGGAAAGAAGAAAAAAAGAGAAGGAAGACAAGGAAGAAGGGAAAAGAGAAAGAGAAGTTGGATCATCATCATCATTCATCATCTTCTTCAAACTCCTCTTCGATTACCAGGTGGGTTCTAGACATAGACTTTAGAGTATAATTTCTTGAGGTTTTAGGGTTAGGTTGGATTTTGGGAAAAATGGGTCTTTTTGCAAAATCAAAGAATCTAACGGTTGAAGTGTGTTATAAATTGCGTAGCATGATCAAAATATGTGTAGAATCATTTATTGATAATTGTTATGAAGTTTGGTTTGGTTTGTTTTGGTTGAAAATCTTAGGGTTTTGTGTAGAACCTATGCATTAATGTTGGATATCATGTTTTATGAAGTTTGTTGGATAAACCATGATAGAACCATGATAATATACCTCTATTGGTTGTTTGGGTAGGGTGTTGAGGATGAATTTGGAGGTTGGAAGTTGTTGTCAAAGGGTTTATTTTTCTGCATAACGCAGAGAGCGCTTAATGCGGTATGCCCGCTTAGAGAGGTCTGGAGAATTTTCACCCCTTCCAGGCAGCGAGGAGCGCGCTTAGCGCGGGTGGGACCCGCTTAGCGCGACCTGGAACAAAAGAAACTATTCTTTAAAAATCCTTAAATTTTTGATCTGTAACTCGGATTGAGATGTTCTTAGTATCATAGGAAAGCTATGACAATCCTTTACCCAATAAAAGGTGGAAATTAGGGGTATGATGTGGGATTAATTATTTAGTGGAAAATGAATGAAGTAATGTTTATTTTGATATGTTGAAATTCCATATCTTTTGGGTCGTAAATCCGATCGAGGCATAATTATAGCCGATGTAAAGTTGTGGAAATATCCTACGGGATAATAGTGAAAAGTATTGATTTCGATGCCCGATTAAATGAATCGGAGGGAACCCGAAAGGGGTGTTTTATGTGGTGTGTTATTATATGTGTTTACTTGTAATATTTGTGTTATGTCATATCTACCGATTGTGAATGAGAGAAATACATGTTTAAAATGAATTAGGAAGAGTGAGGAAACTTTACCCCAAAATAAATGGCATACATTAATGATAGTGGAACCTAGTAATGGCTAGGAAATTGATGAATAACTTAATGACAACGCTCGTGCAAAAGAGGCCGAGGCGTGTGTCCATTACCGAATGGTATAGAAAGAGTGAAACACTAGTATGGAACATGTGTGTAAACCATTCTGGTTTTGTGAAAAGACAAAAGAGGTCTTAAGGTGAGTGTGGCCTTGTGATTGTCGAATACAATCACGTTTGTATATGATCATGTAATCGTAACCATTTTCTTTTGAGTTGCCCTTGAGAGGCCTTCACAAGTCTCGAGCTCCTCTGAAACGCAGGCATGATTACTTGGCAGGTTTGATTCCCAATGTTATAATACGAATGGAACCTACGGGTAGAGACTTGTGATGGTTAACAGGCCATGAGAAGTGACAGTTCACGGTTAACAGGCCGATGATCCCGAATCCATTTTGTATGCCAAGTAACTACAAGGATCCATGACTCGGGTCGACTTCTAGACGTAGAAGCAGATGGGAAAAGTGAATGCTTTGGTAAGGTTATCGATTAGTGAGATTCTTGAGTTAACAGGCTCAGGACATATTCTATTCGTAAGGACTTATGAGTTAACAGACTCATGACATGTTTCCATATAGTGTGAGATTGTGAGATTGTGAGATTTTGAACTCAAGGTCATTTTCCCTTCCCTTTTTCCTTCCTTTCTCCTTCTTTCTCTCCAACTTCGTTCTATCTTTTTCTTTCTTTTGCTCTTATGTGAAAAAGGAGTGGAAAAGAAATGATACAGTAAGACATCATCAATTGTAATACTACTAATTGCCCAAAAAGTCTCTAAAGTTCACAATACTTAAATATCTCAGAGTCAGATAATATTAATTAGATTTGCTCTGAGCTCAACCGTTACTCTAATTATCTTTGCAGATAATTTCTCAGAGTAAACTGGAACTCAGTAGATCACAACTAATATTATCCAGAGTAATTAAAATACGGGGTATTACATGTACCTTGGCCACTCCATAATATATCTTAAATGTTTCCAATCACGAATTCGTACTCTTACAGATTATTGGCAATATTGAAATTGAATCATAGAGTTTGAAGTAATTCGAGACCACTTGTAATACCCCATACTATTTAAATACTCAAGTGGATATCAGATGAGATCAAATGAGTATCTATGTGCTCTATCTTTGGTAAATTGGATTAATGGAATCCTCTAAGTGTTTTAAGTGTGGCCAATTGGTATCAATAGAGAAACTGATGAACTCTGAAGAGATCAATTATTTTAGATTCAAGAAAAGATTTTAAGGTAACTTTAATAACTGATCAATTGGTTGAGACGATAAAATATCAGTTGGAGATATTTTACCCTGTTGGATTATATTATATAATCATAGTATTATATATATGTTAGAAAGAAAGGAAAAAGAAGAAAAAGATAGTAAGAGGAAAGAAGAAAAAAAGAGAAGGAAGACAAGGAAGAAGGGAAAAGAGAAAGAGAAGTTGGATCATCATCATCATTCATCATCTTCTTCAAACTCCTCTTCGATTACCAGGTGGGTTCTAGACATAGACTTTAGAGTATAATTTCTTGAGGTTTTAGGGTTAGGTTGGATTTTGGGAAAAATGGGTCTTTTTGCAAAATCAAAGAATCTAACGGTTGAAGTGTGTTATAAATTGCGTAGCATGATCAAAATATGTGTAGAATCATTTATTGATAATTGTTATGAAGTTTGGTTTGGTTTGTTTTGGTTGAAAATCTTAGGGTTTTGTGTAGAACCTATGCATTAATGTTGGATATCATGTTTTATGAAGTTTGTTGGATAAACCATGATAGAACCATGATAATATACCTCTATTGGTTGTTTGGGTAGGGTGTTGAGGATGAATTTGGAGGTTGGAAGTTGTTGTCAAAGGGTTTATTTTTCTGCATAACGCAGAGAGCGCTTAATGCGGTATGCCCGCTTAGAGAGGTCTGGAGAATTTTCACCCCTTCCAGGCAGCGAGGAGCGCGCTTAGCGCGGGTGGGACCCGCTTAGCGCGACCTGGAACAAAAGAAACTATTCTTTAAAAATACTTAAATTTTTGATCTGTAACTCGGATTGAGATGTTCTTAGTATCATAGGAAAGCTATGACAATCCTTTACCCAATAAAAGGTGGAAATTAGGGGTATGATGTGGGATTAATTATTTAGTGGAAAATGAATGAAGTAATGTTTATTTTGATATGTTGAAATTCCATATCTTTTGGGTCGTAAATCCGATCGAGGCATAATTATAGCCGATGTAAAGTTGTGGAAATATCCTACGGGATAATAGTGAAAAGTATTGATTTCGATGCCCGATTAAATGAATCGGAGGGAACCCGAAAGGGGTGTTTTATGTGGTGTGTTATTATATGTGTTTACTTGTAATATTTGTGTTATGTCATATCTACCGATTGTGAATGAGAGAAATACATGTTTAAAATGAATTAGGAAGAGTGAGGAAACTTTACCCCAAAATAAATGGCATACATTAATGATAGTGGAACCTAGTAATGGCTAGGAAATTGATGAATAACTTAATGACAACGCTCGTGCAAAAGAGGCCGAGGCGTGTGTCCATTACCGAATGGTATAGAAAGAGTGAAACACTAGTATGGAACATGTGTGTAAACCATTCTGGTTTTGTGAAAAGACAAAAGAGGTCTTAAGGTGAGTGTGGCCTTGTGATTGTCGAATACAATCACGTTTGTATATGATCATGTAATCGTAACCATTTTCTTTTGAGTTGCCCTTGAGAGGCCTTCACAAGTCTCGAGCTCCTCTGAAACGCAGGCATGATTACTTGGCAGGTTTGATTCCCAATGTTATAATACGAATGGAACCTACGGGTAGAGACTTGTGATGGTTAACAGGCCATGAGAAGTGACAGTTCACGGTCAACAGGCCGATGATCCCGAATCCATTTTGTATGCCAAGTAACTACAAGGATCCATGACTCGGGTCGACTTCTAGACGTAGAAGCAGATGGGAAAAGTGAATGCTTTGGTAAGGTTATCGATTAGTGAGATTCTTGAGTTAACAAGCTCAGGACATATTCTATTCGTAAGCACTTATGAGTTAACAGACTCATGACATGTTTCCATATAGTGTGAGATTGTGAGATTGTGAGATTTTGAACTCAAGGTCATTTTCCCTTCCCTTTTTCCTTCCTTTCTCCTTCTTTCTCTCCAACTTCGTTCTATCTTTTTCTTTCTTTTGCTCTTATGTGAAAAAGGAGTGGAAAAGAAATGATATAGTAAGACATCATCAATTGTAATACTACTAATTGCCCAAAAAGTCTCTAAAGTTCACAATACTTAAATATCTCAGAGTCAGATAAAATTAATTAGATTTGCTTTGAGCTCAACCGTTACTCTAATTATCTTTGCAGATAATTTCTCAGAGTAAATTGGAACTCAGTAGATCACAACTAATATTATCCAGAGTAATTAAAATACGGGGTATTACATGTACCTTGGCCACTCCATAATATATCTTAAATGTTTCCAATCACGAATTCGCACTCTTACAGATTATTGGCAATATTGAAATTGAATCATAGAGTTTGAAGTAATTCGAGACCACTTGTAATACCCCATACTATTTAAATACTCAAGTGGATATCAGATGAGATCAAATGAGTATCTATGTGCTCTATCTTTGGTAAATTGGATTAATGGAATCCTCTAAGTGTTTTAAGTGTGGCCAATTGGGATCAATAGAGAGACTGATGAACTCTGAAGAGATCAATTATTTTAGATTCAAGAAAAGATTTTAAGGTAACTTTAATAACTGATCAATTGGTTGAGACGATAAAATATCAATTGGAGATATTTTACCCTGTTGGATTATATTATATAATCATAGTATTATATATATGTTAGAAAGAAAGGAAAAAGAAGAAAAAGATAGTAAGAGGAAAGAAGAAAAAAAGAGAAGGAAGACAAGGAAGAAGGGAAAAGAGAAAGAGAAGTTGGATCATCATCATCATTCATCATCTTCTTCAAACTCCTCTTCGATTACCAGGTGGGTTCTAGACATAGACTTTAGAGTATAATTTCTTGAGGTTTTAGGGTTTGGTTGGATTTTGGGAAAAATGGGTCTTTTTGCAAAATCAAAGAATCTAACGGTTGAAGTGTGTTATAAATTGCGTAGCATGATCAAAATATGTGTAGAATCATTTATTGATAATTGTTATGAAGTTTGGTTTGGTTTGTTTTGGTTGAAAATCTTAGGGTTTTGTGTAGAACCTATGCATTAATGTTGGATATCATGTTTTATGAAGTTTGTTGGATAAACTATGATAGAACCATGATAATATACCTCTATTGGTTGTTTGGGTAGGGTGTTGAGGATGAATTTGGAGGTTGGAAGTTGTTGTAAAAGGGTTTATTTTTCTGCATAACGCAGAGAGCGCTTAATGCGGTATGCCCGCTTAGAGAGGTCTGGAGAATTTTCACCCCTTCCAGGCAGCGAGGAGCGCGCTTAGCGCGGGTGGGACCCGCTTAGCGCGACCTGGAACAAAAGAAACTATTCTTTAAAAATCCTTAAATTTTTGATCTGTAACTCGGATTGAGATGTTCTTAGTATCATAGGAAAGCTATGACAATCCTTTACCCAATAAAAGGTGGAAATTAGGGGTATGATGTGGGATTAATTATTTAGTGGAAAATGAATGAAGTAATGTTTATTTTGATATGTTGAAATTCCATATCTTTTGGGTCGTAAATCCGATCGAGGCATAATTATAGCCGATGTAAAGTTGTGGAAATATCCTACGGGATAATAGTGAAAAGTATTGATTTCGATGCCCGATTAAATGAATCGGAGGGAACCCGAAAGGGGTGTTTTATATGGTGTGTTATTATATGTGTTTACTTGTAATATTTGTGTTATGTCATATCTACTGATTGTGAATGAGAGAAATACATGTTTAAAATGAATTAGGAAGAGTGAGGAAACTTTACCCCAAAATAAATGGCATACATTAATGATAGTGGAACCTAGTAATGGCTAGGAAATTGATGAATAACTTAATGACAACGCTCGTGCAAAAGAGGCCGAGGCGTGTGTCCATTACCGAATGGTATAGAAAGAGTGAAACACTAGTATGGAACATGTGTGTAAACCATTGTGGTTTTGTGAAAAGACAAAAGAGGTCTTAAGGCGAGTGTGGCCTTGTGATTGTCGAATACAATCACATTTGTATATGATCATGTAATCGTAACCATTTTCTTTTGAGTTGCCCTTGAGAGGCCTTCACAAGTCTCGAGCTCCTCTGAAACGCAGGCATGATTACTTGGCAGGTTTGATTCCCAATGTTATAATACGAATGGAACCTACGGGTAGAGACTTGTGATGGTTAACAGGCCATGAGAAGTGACAGTTCACGGTTAACAGGCCGATGATCCCGAATCCATTTTGTATGCCAAGTAACTACAAGGATCCATGACTCGGGTCGACTTCTAGACGTAGAAGCAGATGGGAAAAGTGAATGCTTTGGTAAGGTTATCGATTAGTGAGATTCTTGAGTTAACAGGCTCAGGACATATTCTATTCGTAAGGACTTATGAGTTAACAGACTCATGACATGTTTCCATATAGTGTGAGATTGTGAGATTGTGAGATTTTGAACTCAAGGTCATTTTCCCTTCCCTTTTTCCTTCCTTTCTCCTTCTTTCTCTCCAACTTCGTTCTATCTTTTTCTTTGTTTTGCTCTTATGTGAAAAAGGAGTGGAAAAGAAATGATATAGTAAGACATCATCAATTGTAATACTACTAATTGCCCAAAAAGTCTCTAAAGTTCACAATAATTAAATAACTCAGAGTCAGATAATATTAATTAGATTTGCTCTGAGCTCAACCGTTACTCTAATTATCTTTGCAGATAATTTCTCAGAGTAAACTGGAACTCAGTAGACCACAACTAATATTATCCAGAGTAATTAAAATACGGGGTATTACATGTACCTTGGCCACTCCATAATATATCTTAAATGTTTCCAATCACGAATTCGCACTCTTATAGATTATTGGCAATATTGAAATTGAATCATAGAGTTTGAAGTAATTCGAGACCACTTGTAATACCCCATACTATTTAAATACTCAAGTGGATATCAGATGAGATCAAATGAGTATCTATGTGCTCTATCTTTGGTAAATTGGATTAATGGAATCCTCTAAGTGTTTTAAGTGTGGCCAATTGGGATCAATAGAGAAACTGATGAACTCTGAAGAGATCAATTATTTTAGATTCAAGAAAAGATTTTAAGGTAACTTTAATAACTGATCAATTGGTTGAGGCGATAAAATATCAATTGGAGATATTTTACCCTGTTGGATTATATTATATAATCATAGTATTATATATATGTTAGAAAGAAAGGAAAAAGAAGAAAAAGATAGTAAGAGGAAAGAAGAAAAAAAGAGAAGGAAGACAAGGAAGAAGGGAAAAGAGAAAGAGAAGTTGGATCATCATCATCATTCATCATCTTCTTCAAACTCCTCTTCGATTACCAGGTGGGTTCTAGACATAGACTTTAGAGTATAATTTCTTGAGGTTTTAGGGTTAGGTTGGATTTTGGGAAAAATGGGTCTTTTTGCAAAATCAAAGAATCTAACGGTTGAAGTGTGTTATAAATTGCGTAGCATGATCAAAATATGTGTAGAATCATTTATTGATAATTGTTATGAAGTTTGGTTTGGTTTGTTTTGGTTGAAAATCTTAGGGTTTTGTGTAGAACCTATGCATTAATGTTGGATATCATGTTTTATGAAGTTTGTTGGATAAACTATGATAGAACCATGATAATATACCTCTATTGGTTGTTTGGGTAGGGTGTTGAGGATGAATTTGGAGGTTGGAAGTTGTTGTCAAAGGGTTTATTTTTCTGCATAACGCAGAGAGCGCTTAATGCGGTATGCCCGCTTAGAGAGGTCTGGAGAATTTTCACCCCTTCCAGGCAGCGAGGAGCGCGCTTAGCGCGGGTGGGACCCGCTTAGCGCGACCTGGAACAAAAGAAACTATTCTTTAAAAATCCTTAAATTTTTGATCTGTAACTCGGATTGAGATGTTCTTAGTATCATAGGAAAGCTATGACAATCCTTTACCCAATAAAAGGTGGAAATTAGGGGTATGATGTGGGATTAATTATTTAGTGGAAAATGAATGAAGTAATGTTTATTTTGATATGTTGAAATTCCATATCTTTTGGGTCGTAAATCCGATCGAGGAATAATTATAGCCGATGTAAAGTTGTGGAAATATCCTACGGGATAATAGTGAAAAGTATTGATTTCGATGCCCGATTAAATGAATCGGAGGGAACCCGAAAGGGGTGTTTTATATGGTGTGTTATTATATGTGTTTACTTGTAATATTTGTGTTATGTCATATCTACCGATTGTGAATGAGAGAAATACATGTTTAAAATGAATTAGGAAGAGTGAGGAAACTTTACCCCAAAATAAATGGCATACATTAATGATAGTGGAACCTAGTAATGGCTAGGAAATTGATGAATAACTTAATGACAACGCTCGTGCAAAAGAGGCCGAGGCGTGTGTCCATTACCGAATGGTATAGAAAGAGTGAAACACTAGTATGGAACATGTGTGTAAACCATTGTGGTTTTGTGAAAAGACAAAAGAGGTCTTAAGGCGAGTGTGGCCTTGTGATTGTCGAATACAATCACGTTTGTATATGATCATGTAATCGTAACCATTTTCTTTTGAGTTGCCCTTGAGAGGCCTTCACAAGTCTCGAGCTCCTCTGAAACGCAGGCATGATTACTTGGCAGGTTTGATTCCCAATGTTATAATACGAATGGAACCTACGGGTAGAGACTTGTGATGGTTAACAGGCCATGAGAAGTGACAGTTCACGGTTAACACGCCGATGATCCCGAATCCATTTTGTATGCCAAGTAACTACAAGGATCCATGACTCGGGTCGACTTCTAGACGTAGAAGCAGATGGGAAAAGTGAATGCTTTGGTAAGGTTATCGATTAGTGAGATTCTTGAGTTAACAGGCTCAGGACATATTCTATTCGTAAGGACTTATGAGTTAACAGACTCATGACATGTTTCCATATAGTGTGAGATTGTGAGATTGTGAGATTTTGAACTCAAGGTCATTTTCCCTTCCCTTTTTCCTTCCTTTCTCCTTCTTTCTCTCCAACTTCGTTCTATCTTTTTCTTTGTTTTGCTCTTATGTGAAAAAGGAGTGGAAAAGAAATGATATAGTAAGACATCATCAATTGTAATACTACTAATTGCCCAAAAAGTCTCTAAAGTTCACAATAATTAAATAACTCAGAGTCAGATAATATTAATTAGATTTGCTCTGAGCTCAACCGTTACTCTAATTATCTTTGCAGATAATTTCTCAGAGTAAACTGGAACTCAGTAGACCACAACTAATATTATCCAGAGTAATTAAAATACGGGGTATTACATGTACCTTGGCCACTCCATAATATATCTTAAATGTTTCCAATCACGAATTCGCACTCTTATAGATTATTGGCAATATTGAAATTGAATCATAGAGTTTGAAGTAATTCGAGACCACTTGTAATACCCCATACTATTTAAATACTCAAGTGGATATCAGATGAGATCAAATGAGTATCTATGTGCTCTATCTTTGGTAAATTGGATTAATGGAATCCTCTAAGTGTTTTAAGTGTGGCCAATTGGGATCAATAGAGAAACTGATGAACTCTGAAGAGATCAATTATTTTAGATTCAAGAAAAGATTTTAAGGTAACTTTAATAACTGATCAATTGGTTGAGGCGATAAAATATCAATTGGAGATATTTTACCCTGTTGGATTATATTATATAATCATAGTATTATATATATGTTAGAAAGAAAGGAAAAAGAAGAAAAAGATAGTAAGAGGAAAGAAGAAAAAAAGAGAAGGAAGACAAGGAAGAAGGGAAAAGAGAAAGAGAAGTTGGATCATCATCATCATTCATCATCTTCTTCAAACTCCTCTTCGATTACCAGGTGGGTTCTAGACATAGACTTTAGAGTATAATTTCTTGAGGTTTTAGGGTTAGGTTGGATTTTGGGAAAAATGGGTCTTTTTGCAAAATCAAAGAATCTAACGGTTGAAGTGTGTTATAAATTGCGTAGCATGATCAAAATATGTGTAGAATCATTTATTGATAATTGTTATGAAGTTTGGTTTGGTTTGTTTTGGTTGAAAATCTTAGGGTTTTGTGTAGAACCTATGCATTAATGTTGGATATCATGTTTTATGAAGTTTGTTGGATAAACTATGATAGAACCATGATAATATACCTCTATTGGTTGTTTGGGTAGGGTGTTGAGGATGAATTTGGAGGTTGGAAGTTGTTGTCAAAGGGTTTATTTTTCTGCATAACGCAGAGAGCGCTTAATGCGGTATGCCCGCTTAGAGAGGTCTGGAGAATTTTCACCCCTTCCAGGCAGCGAGGAGCGCGCTTAGCGCGGGTGGGACCCGCTTAGCGCGACCTGGAACAAAAGAAACTATTCTTTAAAAATCCTTAAATTTTTGATCTGTAACTCGGATTGAGATGTTCTTAGTATCATAGGAAAGCTATGACAATCCTTTACCCAATAAAAGGTGGAAATTAGGGGTATGATGTGGGATTAATTATTTAGTGGAAAATGAATGAAGTAATGTTTATTTTGATATGTTGAAATTCCATATCTTTTGGGTCGTAAATCCGATCGAGGAATAATTATAGCCGATGTAAAGTTGTGGAAATATCCTACGGGATAATAGTGAAAAGTATTGATTTCGATGCCCGATTAAATGAATCGGAGGGAACCCGAAAGGGGTGTTTTATATGGTGTGTTATTATATGTGTTTACTTGTAATATTTGTGTTATGTCATATCTACCGATTGTGAATGAGAGAAATACATGTTTAAAATGAATTAGGAAGAGTGAGGAAACTTTACCCCAAAATAAATGGCATACATTAATGATAGTGGAACCTAGTAATGGCTAGGAAATTGATGAATAACTTAATGACAACGCTCGTGCAAAAGAGGCCGAGGCGTGTGTCCATTACCGAATGGTATAGAAAGAGTGAAACACTAGTATGGAACATGTGTGTAAACCATTGTGGTTTTGTGAAAAGACAAAAGAGGTCTTAAGGCGAGTGTGGCCTTGTGATTGTCGAATACAATCACGTTTGTATATGATCATGTAATCGTAACCATTTTCTTTTGAGTTGCCCTTGAGAGGCCTTCACAAGTCTCGAGCTCCTCTGAAACGCAGGCATGATTACTTGGCAGGTTTGATTCCCAATGTTATAATACGAATGGAACCTACGGGTAGAGACTTGTGATGGTTAACAGGCCATGAGAAGTGACAGTTCACGGTTAACACGCCGATGATCCCGAATCCATTTTGTATGCCAAGTAACTACAAGGATCCATGACTCGGGTCGACTTCTAGACGTAGAAGCAGATGGGAAAAGTGAATGCTTTGGTAAGGTTATCGATTAGTGAGATTCTTGAGTTAACAGGCTCAGGACATATTCTATTCGTAAGGACTTATGAGTTAACAGACTCATGACATGTTTCCATATAGTGTGAGATTGTGAGATTGTGAGATTTTGAACTCAAGGTCATTTTCCCTTCCCTTTTTCCTTCCTTTCTCCTTCTTTCTCTCCAACTTCGTTCTATCTTTTTCTTTGTTTTGCTCTTATGTGAAAAAGGAGTGGAAAAGAAATGATATAGTAAGACATCATCAATTGTAATACTACTAATTGCCCAAAAAGTCTCTAAAGTTCACAATAATTAAATAACTCAGAGTCAGATAATATTAATTAGATTTGCTCTGAGCTCAACCGTTACTCTAATTATCTTTGCAGATAATTTCTCAGAGTAAACTGGAACTCAGTAGACCACAACTAATATTATCCAGAGTAATTAAAATACGGGGTATTACATGTACCTTGGCCACTCCATAATATATCTTAAATGTTTCCAATCACGAATTCGCACTCTTATAGATTATTGGCAATATTGAAATTGAATCATAGAGTTTGAAGTAATTCGAGACCACTTGTAATACCCCATACTATTTAAATACTCAAGTGGATATCAGATGAGATCAAATGAGTATCTATGTGCTCTATCTTTGGTAAATTGGATTAATGGAATCCTCTAAGTGTTTTAAGTGTGGCCAATTGGGATCAATAGAGAAACTGATGAACTCTGAAGAGATCAATTATTTTAGATTCAAGAAAAGATTTTAAGGTAACTTTAATAACTGATCAATTGGTTGAGGCGATAAAATATCAATTGGAGATATTTTACCCTGTTGGATTATATTATATAATCATAGTATTATATATATGTTAGAAAGAAAGGAAAAAGAAGAAAAAGATAGTAAGAGGAAAGAAGAAAAAAAGAGAAGGAAGACAAGGAAGAAGGGAAAAGAGAAAGAGAAGTTGGATCATCATCATCATTCATCATCTTCTTCAAACTCCTCTTCGATTACCAGGTGGGTTCTAGACATAGACTTTAGAGTATAATTTCTTGAGGTTTTAGGGTTAGGTTGGATTTTGGGAAAAATGGGTCTTTTTGCAAAATCAAAGAATCTAACGGTTGAAGTGTGTTATAAATTGCGTAGCATGATCAAAATATGTGTAGAATCATTTATTGATAATTGTTATGAAGTTTGGTTTGGTTTGTTTTGGTTGAAAATCTTAGGGTTTTGTGTAGAACCTATGCATTAATGTTGGATATCATGTTTTATGAAGTTTGTTGGATAAACTATGATAGAACCATGATAATATACCTCTATTGGTTGTTTGGGTAGGGTGTTGAGGATGAATTTGGAGGTTGGAAGTTGTTGTCAAAGGGTTTATTTTTCTGCATAACGCAGAGAGCGCTTAATGCGGTATGCCCGCTTAGAGAGGTCTGGAGAATTTTCACCCCTTCCAGGCAGCGAGGAGCGCGCTTAGCGCGGGTGGGACCCGCTTAGCGCGACCTGGAACAAAAGAAACTATTCTTTAAAAATCCTTAAATTTTTGATCTGTAACTCGGATTGAGATGTTCTTAGTATCATAGGAAAGCTATGACAATCCTTTACCCAATAAAAGGTGGAAATTAGGGGTATGATGTGGGATTAATTATTTAGTGGAAAATGAATGAAGTAATGTTTATTTTGATATGTTGAAATTCCATATCTTTTGGGTCGTAAATCCGATCGAGGAATAATTATAGCCGATGTAAAGTTGTGGAAATATCCTACGGGATAATAGTGAAAAGTATTGATTTCGATGCCCGATTAAATGAATCGGAGGGAACCCGAAAGGGGTGTTTTATATGGTGTGTTATTATATGTGTTTACTTGTAATATTTGTGTTATGTCATATCTACCGATTGTGAATGAGAGAAATACATGTTTAAAATGAATTAGGAAGAGTGAGGAAACTTTACCCCAAAATAAATGGCATACATTAATGATAGTGGAACCTAGTAATGGCTAGGAAATTGATGAATAACTTAATGACAACGCTCGTGCAAAAGAGGCCGAGGCGTGTGTCCATTACCGAATGGTATAGAAAGAGTGAAACACTAGTATGGAACATGTGTGTAAACCATTGTGGTTTTGTGAAAAGACAAAAGAGGTCTTAAGGCGAGTGTGGCCTTGTGATTGTCGAATACAATCACGTTTGTATATGATCATGTAATCGTAACCATTTTCTTTTGAGTTGCCCTTGAGAGGCCTTCACAAGTCTCGAGCTCCTCTGAAACGCAGGCATGATTACTTGGCAGGTTTGATTCCCAATGTTATAATACGAATGGAACCTACGGGTAGAGACTTGTGATGGTTAACAGGCCATGAGAAGTGACAGTTCACGGTTAACACGCCGATGATCCCGAATCCATTTTGTATGCCAAGTAACTACAAGGATCCATGACTCGGGTCGACTTCTAGACGTAGAAGCAGATGGGAAAAGTGAATGCTTTGGTAAGGTTATCGATTAGTGAGATTCTTGAGTTAACAGGCTCAGGACATATTCTATTCGTAAGGACTTATGAGTTAACAGACTCATGACATGTTTCCATATAGTGTGAGATTGTGAGATTGTGAGATTTTGAACTCAAGGTCATTTTCCCTTCCCTTTTTCCTTCCTTTCTCCTTCTTTCTCTCCAACTTCGTTCTATCTTTTTCTTTGTTTTGCTCTTATGTGAAAAAGGAGTGGAAAAGAAATGATATAGTAAGACATCATCAATTGTAATACTACTAATTGCCCAAAAAGTCTCTAAAGTTCACAATAATTAAATAACTCAGAGTCAGATAATATTAATTAGATTTGCTCTGAGCTCAACCGTTACTCTAATTATCTTTGCAGATAATTTCTCAGAGTAAACTGGAACTCAGTAGACCACAACTAATATTATCCAGAGTAATTAAAATACGGGGTATTACATGTACCTTGGCCACTCCATAATATATCTTAAATGTTTCCAATCACGAATTCGCACTCTTATAGATTATTGGCAATATTGAAATTGAATCATAGAGTTTGAAGTAATTCGAGACCACTTGTAATACCCCATACTATTTAAATACTCAAGTGGATATCAGATGAGATCAAATGAGTATCTATGTGCTCTATCTTTGGTAAATTGGATTAATGGAATCCTCTAAGTGTTTTAAGTGTGGCCAATTGGGATCAATAGAGAAACTGATGAACTCTGAAGAGATCAATTATTTTAGATTCAAGAAAAGATTTTAAGGTAACTTTAATAACTGATCAATTGGTTGAGGCGATAAAATATCAATTGGAGATATTTTACCCTGTTGGATTATATTATATAATCATAGTATTATATATATGTTAGAAAGAAAGGAAAAAGAAGAAAAAGATAGTAAGAGGAAAGAAGAAAAAAAGAGAAGGAAGACAAGGAAGAAGGGAAAAGAGAAAGAGAAGTTGGATCATCATCATCATTCATCATCTTCTTCAAACTCCTCTTCGATTACCAGGTGGGTTCTAGACATAGACTTTAGAGTATAATTTCTTGAGGTTTTAGGGTTAGGTTGGATTTTGGGAAAAATGGGTCTTTTTGCAAAATCAAAGAATCTAACGGTTGAAGTGTGTTATAAATTGCGTAGCATGATCAAAATATGTGTAGAATCATTTATTGATAATTGTTATGAAGTTTGGTTTGGTTTGTTTTGGTTGAAAATCTTAGGGTTTTGTGTAGAACCTATGCATTAATGTTGGATATCATGTTTTATGAAGTTTGTTGGATAAACTATGATAGAACCATGATAATATACCTCTATTGGTTGTTTGGGTAGGGTGTTGAGGATGAATTTGGAGGTTGGAAGTTGTTGTCAAAGGGTTTATTTTTCTGCATAACGCAGAGAGCGCTTAATGCGGTATGCCCGCTTAGAGAGGTCTGGAGAATTTTCACCCCTTCCAGGCAGCGAGGAGCGCGCTTAGCGCGGGTGGGACCCGCTTAGCGCGACCTGGAACAAAAGAAACTATTCTTTAAAAATCCTTAAATTTTTGATCTGTAACTCGGATTGAGATGTTCTTAGTATCATAGGAAAGCTATGACAATCCTTTACCCAATAAAAGGTGGAAATTAGGGGTATGATGTGGGATTAATTATTTAGTGGAAAATGAATGAAGTAATGTTTATTTTGATATGTTGAAATTCCATATCTTTTGGGTCGTAAATCCGATCGAGGAATAATTATAGCCGATGTAAAGTTGTGGAAATATCCTACGGGATAATAGTGAAAAGTATTGATTTCGATGCCCGATTAAATGAATCGGAGGGAACCCGAAAGGGGTGTTTTATATGGTGTGTTATTATATGTGTTTACTTGTAATATTTGTGTTATGTCATATCTACCGATTGTGAATGAGAGAAATACATGTTTAAAATGAATTAGGAAGAGTGAGGAAACTTTACCCCAAAATAAATGGCATACATTAATGATAGTGGAACCT
Organism: Lathyrus tuberosus; assembly: GCA_022829125.1. Taxonomy (NCBI): domain Eukaryota; kingdom Viridiplantae; phylum Streptophyta; class Magnoliopsida; order Fabales; family Fabaceae; genus Lathyrus; species Lathyrus tuberosus. The sequence continues at coordinate 495,002 of JALAZF010000532.1, read as the reverse complement.
AGTAATGGCTAGGAAATTGATGAATAACTTAATGACAACGCTCGTGCAAAAGAGGCCGAGGCGTGTGTCCATTACCGAATGGTATAGAAAGAGTGAAACACTAGTATGGAACATGTGTGTAAACCATTGTGGTTTTGTGAAAAGACAAAAGAGGTCTTAAGGCGAGTGTGGCCTTGTGATTGTCGAATACAATCACGTTTGTATATGATCATGTAATCGTAACCATTTTCTTTTGAGTTGCCCTTGAGAGGCCTTCACAAGTCTCGAGCTCCTCTGAAACGCAGGCATGATTACTTGGCAGGTTTGATTCCCAATGTTATAATACGAATGGAACCTACGGGTAGAGACTTGTGATGGTTAACAGGCCATGAGAAGTGACAGTTCACGGTTAACACGCCGATGATCCCGAATCCATTTTGTATGCCAAGTAACTACAAGGATCCATGACTCGGGTCGACTTCTAGACGTAGAAGCAGATGGGAAAAGTGAATGCTTTGGTAAGGTTATCGATTAGTGAGATTCTTGAGTTAACAGGCTCAGGACATATTCTATTCGTAAGGACTTATGAGTTAACAGACTCATGACATGTTTCCATATAGTGTGAGATTGTGAGATTGTGAGATTTTGAACTCAAGGTCATTTTCCCTTCCCTTTTTCCTTCCTTTCTCCTTCTTTCTCTCCAACTTCGTTCTATCTTTTTCTTTGTTTTGCTCTTATGTGAAAAAGGAGTGGAAAAGAAATGATATAGTAAGACATCATCAATTGTAATACTACTAATTGCCCAAAAAGTCTCTAAAGTTCACAATAATTAAATAACTCAGAGTCAGATAATATTAATTAGATTTGCTCTGAGCTCAACCGTTACTCTAATTATCTTTGCAGATAATTTCTCAGAGTAAACTGGAACTCAGTAGACCACAACTAATATTATCCAGAGTAATTAAAATACGGGGTATTACATGTACCTTGGCCACTCCATAATATATCTTAAATGTTTCCAATCACGAATTCGCACTCTTATAGATTATTGGCATTATTGAAATTGAATCATAGAGTTTGAAGTAATTCGAGACCACTTGTAATACCCCATACTATTTAAATACTCAAGTGGATATCAGATGAGATCAAATGAGTATCTATGTGCTCTATCTTTGGTAAATTGGATTAATGGAATCCTCTAAGTGTTTTAAGTGTGGCCAATTGGGATCAATAGAGAAACTGATGAACTCTGAAGAGATCAATTATTTTAGATTCAAGAAAAGATTTTAAGGTAACTTTAATAACTGATCAATTGGTTGAGGCGATAAAATATCAATTGGAGATATTTTACCCTGTTGGATTATATTATATAATCATAGTATTATATATATGTTAGAAAGAAAGGAAAAAGAAGAAAAAGATAGTAAGAGGAAAGAAGAAAAAAAGAGAAGGAAGACAAGGAAGAAGGGAAAAGAGAAAGAGAAGTTGGATCATCATCATCATTCATCATCTTCTTCAAACTCCTCTTCGATTACCAGGTGGGTTCTAGACATAGACTTTAGAGTATAATTTCTTGAGGTTTTAGGGTTAGGTTGGATTTTGGGAAAAATGGGTCTTTTTGCAAAATCAAAGAATCTAACGGTTGAAGTGTGTTATAAATTGCGTAGCATGATCAAAATATGTGTAGAATCATTTATTGATAATTGTTATGAAGTTTGGTTTGGTTTGTTTTGGTTGAAAATCTTAGGGTTTTGTGTAGAACCTATGCATTAATGTTGGATATCATGTTTTATGAAGTTTGTTGGATAAACCATGATAGAACCATGATAATATACCTCTATTGGTTGTTTGGGTAGGGTGTTGAGGATGAATTTGGAGGTTGGAAGTTGTTGTCAAAGGGTTTATTTTTCTGCATAACGCAGAGAGCGCTTAATGCGGTATGCCCGCTTAGAGAGGTCTGGAGAATTTTCACCCCTTCCAGGCAGCGAGGAGCGCGCTTAGCGCGGGTGGGACCCGCTTAGCGCGACCTGGAACAAAAGAAACTATTCTTTAAAAATCCTTAAATTTTTGATCTGTAACTCGGATTGAGATGTTCTTAGTATCATAGGAAAGCTATGACAATCCTTTACCCAATAAAAGGTGGAAATTAGGGGTATGATGTGGGATTAATTATTTAGTGGAAAATGAATGAAGTAATGTTTATTTTGATATGTTGAAATTCCATATCTTTTGGGTCGTAAATCCGATCGAGGCATAATTATAGCCGATGTAAAGTTGTGGAAATATCCTACGGGATAATAGTGAAAAGTATTGATTTCGATGCCCGATTAAATGAATCGGAGGGAACCCGAAAGGGGTGTTTTATGTGGTGTGTTATTATATGTGTTTACTTGTAATATTTGTGTTATGTCATATCTACCGATTGTGAATGAGAGAAATACATGTTTAAAATGAATTAGGAAGAGTGAGGAAACTTTACCCCAAAATAAATGGCATACATTAATGATAGTGGAACCTAGTAATGGCTAGGAAATTGATGAATAACTTAATGACAACGCTCGTGCAAAAGAGGCCGAGGCGTGTGTCCATTACCGAATGTTATAGAAAGAGTGAAACACTAGTATGGAACATGTGTGTAAACCATTGTGGTTTTGTGAAAAGACAAAAGAGGTCTTAAGGCGAGTGTGGCCTTGTGATTGTCGAATACAATCACGTTTGTATATGATCATGTAATCGTAACCATTTTCTTTTGAGTTTCCCTTGAGAGGCCTTCACAAGTCTCGAGCTCCTCTGAAACGCAGGCATGATTACTTGGCAGGTTTGATTCCCAATGTTATAATACGAATGGAACCTACGGGTAGAGACTTGTGATGGTTAACAGGCCATGAGAAGTGACAGTTCACGGTTAACAGGCCGATGATCCCGAATCCATTTTGTATGCCAAGTAACTACAAGGATCCATGACTCGGGTCGACTTCTAGACGTAGAAGCAGATGGGAAAAGTGAATGCTTTGGTAAGGTTATCGATTAGTGAGATTCTTGAGTTAACAGGCTCAGGACATATTCTATTCGTAAGGACTTATGAGTTAACAGACTCATGACATGTTTCCATATAGTGTGAGATTGTGAGTTTGTGAGATTTTGAACTCAAGGTCATTTTCCCTTCCCTTTTTCCTTCCTTTCTCCTTCTTTCTCTCCAACTTCGTTCTATCTTTTTCTTTCTTTTGCTCTTATGTGAAAAAGGAGTGGAAAAGAAATGATATAGTAAGACATCATCAATTGTAATACTACTAATTGCCCAAAAAGTCTCTAAAGTTCACAATACTTAAATAACTCAGAGTCAGATAATATTAATTAGATTTGCTCTGAGCTCAACCGTTACTCTAATTATCTTTGCAGATAATTTCTCAGAGTAAACTGGAACTCAGTAGATCACAACTAATATTATCCAGAGTAATTAAAATACGGGGTATTACATGTACCTTGGCCACTCCATAATATATCTTAAATGTTTCCAATCACGAATTCGCACTCTTATAGATTATTGGCAATATTGAAATTGAATCATAGAGTTTGAAGTAATTCGAGACCACTTGTAATACCCCATACTATTTAAATACTCAAGTGGATATCAGATGAGATCAAATGAGTAGCTATGTGCTCTATCTTTGGTAAATTGGATTAATGGAGTCCTCTAAGTGTTTTAAGTGTGGCCAATTGGGATCAATAGAGAAACTGATGAACTCTGAAGAGATCAATTATTTTAGATTCAAGAAAAGATTTTAAGGTAACTTTAATAACTGATCAATTGGTTGAGGCGATAAAATATCAATTGGAGATATTTTACCCTGTTGGATTATATTATATAATCATAGTATTATATATATGTTAGAAAGAAAGGAAAAAGAAGAAAAAGATAGTAAGAGGAAAGAAGAAAAAAAGAGAAGGAAGACAAGGAAGAAGGGAAAAGAGAAAGAGAAGTTGGATCATCATCATCATTCATCATCTTCTTCAAACTCCTCTTCGATTACCAGGTGGGTTCTAGACATAGACTTTAGAGTATAATTTATTGAGGTTTTAGGGTTAGGTTGGATTTTGGGAAAAATGGGTCTTTTTGCAAAATCAAAGAATCTAACGGTTGAAGTGTGTTATAAATTGCGTAGCATGATCAAAATATGTGTAGAATCATTTATTGATAATTGTTATGAAGTTTGGTTTGGTTTGTTTTGGTTGAAAATCTTAGGGTTTTGTGTAGAACCTATGCATTAATGTTGGATATCATGTTTTATGAAGTTTGTTGGATAAACCATGATAGAACCATGATAATATACCTCTATTGGTTGTTTGGGTAGGGTGTTGAGGATGAATTTGGAGGTTGGAAGTTGTTGTCAAAGGGTTTATTTTTCTGCATAACGCAGAGAGCGCTTAATGCGGTATGCCCGCTTAGAGAGGTCTGGAGAATTTTCACCCCTTCCAGGCAGCGAGGAGCGCGCTTAGCGCGGGTGGGACCCGCTTAGCGCGACCTGGAACAAAAGAAACTATTCTTTAAAAATCCTTAAATTTTTGATCTGTAACTCGGATTGAGATGTTCTTAGTATCATAGGAAAGCTATGACAATCCTTTACCCAATAAAAGGTGGAAATTAGGGGTATGATATGGGATTAATTATTTAGTGGAAAATGAATGAATTAATGTTTATTTTGATATGTTGAAATTCCATACCTTTTGGGTCGTAAATCCGATCGAGGCATAATTATAGCCGATGTAAAGTTGTGGAAATATCCTACGGGATAATAGTGAAAAGTATTGATTTCGATGCCCGATTAAATGAATCGGAGGGAACCCGAAAGGGGTGTTTTATGTGGTGTGTTATTATATGTGTTTACTTGTAATATTTGTGTTATGTCATATCTACCGATTGTGAATGAGAGAAATACATGTTTAAAATGAATTAGGAAGAGTGAGGAAACTTTACCCCAAAATAAATGGCATACATTAATGATAGTGGAACCTAGTAATGGCTAGGAAATTGATGAATAACTTAATGACAACGCTCGTGCAAAAGAGGCCGAGGCGTGTTTCCATTACCGAATGGTATAGAAACACTAGTATGGAACATGTGTGTAAACCATTGTGGTTTTGTGAAAAGACAAAAGAGGTCTTAAGGCGAGTGTGGCCTTGTGATTGTCGAATACAATCACGTTTGTATATGATCATGTAATCGTAACCATTTTCTTTTGAGTTGCCCTTGAGAGGCCTTCACAAGTCTCGAGCTCCTCTGAAACGCAGGCATGATTACTTGGCAGGTTTGATTCCCAATGTTATAATACGAATGGAACCTACGGGTAGAGACTTGTGATGGTTAACAGGCCATGAGAAGTGACAGTTCATGGTTAACAGGCCGATGATCCCGAATCCATTTTGTATGCCAAGTAACTACAAGGATCCATGACTCGGGTCGACTTCTAGACGTAGAAGCAGATGGGAAAAGTGAATGCTTTGGTAAGGTTATCGATTAGTGAGATTCTTGAGTTAACAGGCTCAGGACATATTCTATTCGTAAGGACTTATGAGTTAACAGACTCATGACATGTTTCCATATATTGTGAGATTGTGAGATTGTGAGATTTTGAACTCAAGGTCATTTTCCCTTCCCTTTTTCCTTCCTTTCTCCTTCTTTCTCTCCAACTTCGTTCTATCTTTTTCTTTCTTTTGCTCTTATGTGAAAAAGGAGTGGAAAAGAAATGATATAGTAAGACATCATCAATTGTAATACTACTAATTGCCCAAAAAGTCTCTAAAGTTCACAATACTTAAATAACTCAGAGTCAGATAATATTAATTAGATTTGCTCTGAGCTCAACCGTTACTCTAATTATCTTTGCAGATAATTTCTCAGAGTAAACTGGAACTCAGTAGATCACAACTAATATTATCCAGAGTAATTAAAATACGGGGTATTACATGTACCTTGGCCACTCCATAATATATCTTAAATGTTTCCAATCACGAATTCGCACTCTTACAGATTATTGGCAATATTGAAATTGAATCATAGAGTTTGAAGTAATTCGAGACCACTTGTAATACCCCATACTATTTAAATACTCAAGTGGATATCAGATGAGATCAAATGAGTATCTATGTGCTCTATCTTTGGTAAATTGGATTAATGGAATCCTCTAAGTGTTTTAAGTGTGGCCAATTAGGATCAATAGAGAAACTGATGAACTCTGAAGAGATCAATTATTTTAGATTCAAGAAAAGATTTTAAGGTAAATTTAATAACTGATCAATTGGTTGAGGCGATAAAATATCAATTGGAGATATTTTACCCTGTTGGATTATATTATATAATCATAGTATTATATATATGTTAGAAAGAAAGGAAAAAGAAGAAAAAGATAGTAAGAGGAAAGAAGAAAAAAAGAGAAGGAAGACAAGGAAGAAAGGAAAAGAGAAAGAGAAGTTGGATCATCATCATCATTCATCATCTTCTTCAAACTCCTCTTCGATTACCAGGTGGGTTCTAGACATAGACTTTAGAGTATAATTTCTTGAGGTTTTAGGGTTAGGTTGGATTTTGGGAAAAATGGGTCTTTTTGCAAAATCAAAGAATCTAACGGTTGAAGTGTGTTATAAATTGCGTAGCATGATCAAAATATGTGTAGAATCATTTATTGATAATTGTTATGAAGTTTGGTTTGGTTTGTTTTGGTTGAAAATCTTAGGGTTTTGTGTAGAACCTATGCATTAATGTTGGATATCATGTTTTATGAAGTTTGTTGGATAAACCATGATAGAACCATGATAATATACCTCTATTGGTTGTTTGGGTAGGGTGTTGAGGATGAATTTGGAGGTTGGAAGTTGTTGTCAAAGGGTTTATTTTTCTGCATAACGCAGAGAGCGCTTAATGCGGTATGCCCGCTTAGAGAGGTCTGGAGAATTTTCACCCCTTCCAGGCAGCGAGGAGCGCGCTTAGCGCGGGTGGGACCCGCTTAGCGCGACCTGGAACAAAAGAAACTATTCTTTAAAAATCCTTAAATTTTTGATCTGTAACTCGGATTGAGATGTTCTTAGTATCATAGGAAAGCTATGACAATCCTTTACCCAATAAAAGGTGGAAATTAGGGGTATGATGTGGGATTAATTATTTAGTGGAAAATGAATGAAGTAATGTTTATTTTGATATGTTGAAATTCCATATCTTTTGGGTCGTAAATCCGATCGAGGCATAATTATAGCCGATGTAAAGTTGTGGAAATATCCTACGGGATAATAGTGAAAAGTATTGATTTCGATGCCCGATTAAATGAATCGGAGGGAACCCGAAAGGGGTGTTTTATGTGGTGTGTTATTATATGTGTTTACTTGTAATATTTGTGTTATGTCATATCTATCGATTGTGAATGAGAGAAATACATGTTTAAAATGATTAGGAAGAGTGAGGAAACTTTACCCCAAAATAAATGGCATACATTAATGATAGTGGAACCTAGTAATGGCTAGGAAATTGATGAATAACTTAATGACAACGCTCGTGCAAAAGAGGCCGAGGCGTGTGTCCATTACCGAATGGTATAGAAACACTAGTATGGAACATGTGTGTAAACCATTGTGGTTTTGTGAAAAGACAAAAGAGGTCTTAAGGCGAGTGTGGCCTTGTGATTGTCGAATACAATCACGTTTGTATATGATCATGTAATCGTAACCATTTTCTTTTGAGTTGCCCTTGAGAGGCCTTCACAAGTCTCGAGCTCCTCTGAAACGCAGGCATGATTACTTGGCAGGTTTGATTCCCAATGTTATAATACGAATGGAACCTACGGGTAGAGACTTGTGATGGTTAACAGGCCATGAGAAGTGACAGTTCATGGTTAACAGGCCGATGATCCCGAATCCATTTTGTATGCCAAGTAACTACAAGGATCCATGACTCGGGTCGACTTCTAGACGTAGAAGCAGATGGGAAAAGTGAATGCTTTGGTAAGGTTATCGATTAGTGAGATTCTTGAGTTAACAGGCTCAGGACATATTCTATTCGTAAGGACTTATGAGTTAACAGACTCATGACATGTTTCCATATAGTGTGAGATTGTGAGATTTTGAACTCAAGGTCAATTTCCCTTCCCTTTTTCCCTCCTTTCGGCTTCTTTCTCTCCAACTTCGTTCTATCTTTTTCTTTCTTTTGCTCTTATGTGAAAAAGGAGTGGAAAAGAAATGATATAGTAAGGCATCATCAATTGTAATACTACTAATTGCCCAAAAAGTCTCTAAAGTTCACAATACTTAAATATCTCAGAGTCAGATAAAATTAATTAGATTTGCTCTGAGCTCAACCGTTACTCTAATTATCTTTGCCGATAATTTCTCAGAGTAAACTGGAACTCAGTAGATCACAACTAATATTATCCAGAGTAATTAAAATACGGGGTATTACATGTACCTTGGCCACTCCATAATATATCTTAAATGTTTCCAATCACGAATTCGCACTCTTACAGATTATTGGCAATATTGAAATTGAATCATAGAGTTTGAAGTAATTCGAGACCACTTGTAATACCCCATACTATTTAAATACTCAAGTGGATATCAGATGAGATCAAATGAGTATCTATGTGCTCTATCTTTGGTAAATTGGATTAATGGAATCCTCTAAGTGTTTTAATTGTGGCCAATTGGGATCAATAGAGAGACTGATGAACTCTGAAGAGATCAATTATTTTAGATTCAAGAAAAGATTTTAAGGTAACTTTAATAACTGATCAATTGGTTGAGACGATAAAATATCAATTGGAGATATTTTACCCTGTTGGATTATATTATATAATCATAGTATTATATATATGTTAGAAAGAAAGGAAAAAGAAGAAAAAGATAGTAAGAGGAAAGAAGAAAAAAAGAGAAGGAAAACAAGGAAGAAGGGAAAAGAGAAAGAGAAGTTGGATCATCATCATCATTCATCATCTTCTTCAAACTCCTTTTCGATTACCAGGTGGGTTCTAGACATAGACTTTAGAGTATAATTTCTTGAGGTTTTAGGGTTAGGTTGGATTTTGGGAAAAATGGGTCTTTTTGCAAAATCAAAGAATCTAACGGTTGAAGTGTGTTATAAATTGCGTAGCATGATCAAAATATGTGTAGAATCATTTATTGATAATTGTTATGAAGTTTGGTTTGGTTTGTTTTGGTTGAAAATCTTAGGGTTTTGTGTAGAACCTATGCATTAATGTTGGATATCATGTTTTATGAAGTTTGTTGGATAAACCATGATAGAACCATGATAATATACCTCTATTGGTTGTTTGGGTAGGGTGTTGAGGATGAATTTGGAGGTTGGAAGTTGTTGTCAAAGGGTTTATTTTTCTGCATAACGCAGAGAGCGCTTAATGCGGTATGCCCGCTTAGAGAGGTCTGGAGAATTTTCACCCCTTCCAGGCAGCGAGGAGCGCGCTTAGCGCGGGTGGGACCCGCTTAGCGCGACCTGGAACAAAAGAAACTATTCTTTAAAAATCCTTAAATTTTTGATCTGTAACTCGGATTGAGATGTTCTTAGTATCATAGGAAAGCTATGACAATCCTTTACCCAATAAAAGGTGGAAATTAGGGGTATGATGTGGGATTAATTATTTAGTGGAAAATGAATGAAGTAATGTTTATTTTGATATGTTGAAATTCCATATCTTTTGGGTCGTAAATCCGATCGAGGCATAATTATAGCCGATGTAAAGTTGTGGAAATATCCTACGGGATAATAGTGAAAAGTATTGATTTCGATGCCCGATTAAATGAATCGGAGGGAACCCGAAAGGGGTGTTTTATGTGGTGTGTTATTATATGTGTTTACTTGTAATATTTGTGTTATGTCATATCTATCGATTGTGAATGAGAGAAATACATGTTTAAAATGATTAGGAAGAGTGAGGAAACTTTACCCCAAAATAAATGGCATACATTAATGATAGTGGAACCTAGTAATGGCTAGGAAATTGATGAATAACTTAATGACAACGCTCGTGCAAAAGAGGCCGAGGCGTGTGTCCATTACCGAATGGTATAGAAACACTAGTATGGAACATGTGTGTAAACCATTGTGGTTTTGTGAAAAGACAAAAGAGGTCTTAAGGCGAGTGTGGCCTTGTGATTGTCGAATACAATCACGTTTGTATATGATCATGTAATCGTAACCATTTTCTTTTGAGTTGCCCTTGAGAGGCCTTCACAAGTCTCGAGCTCCTCTGAAACGCAGGCATGATTACTTGGCAGGTTTGATTCCCAATGTTATAATACGAATGGAACCTACGGGTAGAGACTTGTGATGGTTAACAGGCCATGAGAAGTGACAGTTCATGGTTAACAGGCCGATGATCCCGAATCCATTTTGTATGCCAAGTAACTACAAGGATCCATGACTCGGGTCGACTTCTAGACGTAGAAGCAGATGGGAAAAGTGAATGCTTTGGTAAGGTTATCGATTAGTGAGATTCTTGAGTTAACAGGCTCAGGACATATTCTATTCGTAAGGACTTATGAGTTAACAGACTCATGACATGTTTCCATATATTGTGAGATTGTGAGATTGTGAGATTTTGAACTCAAGGTCATTTTCCCTTCCCTTTTTCCTTCCTTTCTCCTTCTTTCTCTCCAACTTCGTTCTATCTTTTTCTTTCTTTTGCTCTTATGTGAAAAAGGAGTGGAAAAGAAATGATATAGTAAGACATCATCAATTGTAATACTACTAATTGCCCAAAAAGTCTCTAAAGTTCACAATACTTAAATAACTCAGAGTCAGATAATATTAATTAGATTTGCTCTGAGCTCAACCGTTACTCTAATTATCTTTGCAGATAATTTCTCAGAGTAAACTGGAACTCAGTAGATCACAACTAATATTATCCAGAGTAATTAAAATACGGGGTATTACATGTACCTTGGCCACTCCATAATATATCTTAAATGTTTCCAATCACGAATTCGCACTCTTACAGATTATTGGCAATATTGAAATTGAATCATAGAGTTTGAAGTAATTCGAGACCACTTGTAATACCCCATACTATTTAAATACTCAAGTGGATATCAGATGAGATCAAATGAGTATCTATGTGCTCTATCTTTGGTAAATTGGATTAATGGAATCCTCTAAGTGTTTTAAGTGTGGCCAATTGGGATCAATAGAGAAACTGATGAACTCTGAAGAGATCAATTATTTTAGATTCAAGAAAAGATTTTAAGGTAAATTTAATAACTGATCAATTGGTTGAGGCGATAAAATATCAATTGGAGATATTTTACCCTGTTGGATTATATTATATAATCATAGTATTATATATATGTTAGAAAGAAAGGAAAAAGAAGAAAAAGATAGTAAGAGGAAAGAAGAAAAAAAGAGAAGGAAGACAAGGAAGAAAGGAAAAGAGAAAGAGAAGTTGGATCATCATCATTATTCATCATCTTCTTCAAACTCCTCTTCGATTACCAGGTGGGTTCTAGACATAGACTTTAGAGTATAATTTCTTGAGGTTTTAGGGTTAGGTTGGATTTTGGGAAAAATGGGTCTTTTTGCAAAATCAAAGAATCTAACGGTTGAAGTGTGTTATAAATTGCGTAGCATGATCAAAATATGTGTAGAATCATTTATTGATAATTGTTATGAAGTTTGGTTTGGTTTGTTTTGGTTGAAAATCTTAGGGTTTTGTATAGAACCTATGCATTAATGTTGGATATCATGTTTTATGAAGTTTGTTGGATAAACCATGATAGAACCATGATAATATACCTCTATTGGTTGTTTGGGTAGGGTGTTGAGGATGAATTTGGAGGTTGGAAGTTGTTGTCAAAGGGTTTATTTTTCTGCATAACGCAGAGAGCGCTTAATGCGGTATGCCCGCTTAGAGAGGTCTGGAGAATTTTCACCCCTTCCAGGCAGCGAGGAGCGCGCTTAGCGCGGGTGGGACCCGCTTAGCGCGACCTGGAACAAAAGAAACTATTCTTTAAAAATCCTTAAATTTTTGATCTGTAACTCGGATTGAGATGTTCTTAGTATCATAGGAAAGCTATGACAATCCTTTACCCAATAAAAGGTGGAAATTAGGGGTATGATGTGGGATTAATTATTTAGTGGAAAATGAATGAAGTAATGTTTATTTTGATATGTTGAAATTCCATATCTTTTGGGTCGTAAATCCGATCGAGGCATAATTATAGCCGATGTAAAGTTGTGGAAATATCCTACGGGATAATAGTGAAAAGTATTGATTTCGATGCCCGATTAAATGAATCGGAGGGAACCCGAAAGGGGTGTTTTATGTGGTGTGTTATTATATGTGTTTACTTGTAATATTTGTGTTATGTCATATCTATCGATTGTGAATGAGAGAAATACATGTTTAAAATGATTAGGAAGAGTGAGGAAACTTTACCCCAAAATAAATGGCATACATTAATGATAGTGGAACCTAGTAATGGCTAGGAAATTGATGAATAACTTAATGACAACGCTCGTGCAAAAGAGGCCGAGGCGTGTGTCCATTACCGAATGGTATAGAAACACTAGTATGGAACATGTGTGTAAACCATTGTGGTTTTGTGAAAAGACAAAAGAGGTCTTAAGGCAAGTGTGGCCTTGTGATTGTCGAATACAATCACGTTTGTATATGATCATGTAATCGTAACCATTTTCTTTTGAGTTGCCCTTGAGAGGCCTTCACAAGTCTCGAGCTCCTCTGAAACGCAGGCATGATTACTTGGCAGGTTTGATTCCCAATGTTATAATACGAATGGAACCTACGGGTAGAGACTTGTGATGGTTAACAGGCCATGAGAAGTGACAGTTCATGGTTAACAGGCCGATGATCCCGAATCCATTTTGTATGCCAAGTAACTACAAGGATCCATGACTCGGGTCGACTTCTAGACGTAGAAGCAGATGGGAAAAGTGAATGCTTTGGTAAGGTTATCGATTAGTGAGATTCTTGAGTTAACAGGCTCAGGACATATTCTATTCGTAAGGACTTATGAGTTAACAGACTCATGACATGTTTCCATATAGTGTGAGATTGTGAGATTTTGAACTCAAGGTCATTTTCCCTTCCCTTTTTCCCTCCTTTCGGCTTCTTTCTCTCCAACTTCGTTCTATCTTTTTCTTTCTTTTGCTCTTATGTGAAAAAGGAGTGGAAAAGAAATGATATAGTAAGGCATCATCAATTGTAATACTACTAATTGCCCAAAAAGTCTCTAAAGTTCACAATACTTAAATATCTCAGAGTCAGATAAAATTAATTAGATTTGCTCTGAGCTCAACCGTTACTCTAATTATCTTTGCCGATAATTTCTCAGAGTAAACTGGAACTCAGTAGATCGCAACTAATATTATCCAGAGTAATTAAAATACGGGGTATTACATGTACCTTGGCCACTCCATAATATATCTTAAATGTTTCCAATCACGAATTCGCACTCTTACAGATTATTGGCAATATTGAAATTGAATCATAGAGTTTGAAGTAATTCGAGACCACTTGTAATACCCCATACTATTTAAATACTCAAGTGGATATCAGATGAGATCAAATGAGTATCTATGTGCTCTATCTTTGGTAAATTGGATTAATGGAATCCTCTAAGTGTTTTAATTGTGGCCAATTGGGATCAATAGAGAGACTGATGAACTCTGAAGAGATCAATTATTTTAGATTCAAGAAAAGATTTTAAGGTAACTTTAATAACTGATCAATTGGTTGAGACGATAAAATATCAATTGGAGATATTTTACCCTGTTGGATTATATTATATAATCATAGTATTATATATATGTTAGAAAGAAAGGAAAAAGAAGAAAAAGATAGTAAGAGGAAAGAAGAAAAAAAGAGAAGGAAGACAAGGAAGAAGGGAAAAGAGAAAGAGAAGTTGGATCATCATCATCATTCATCATCTTCTTCAAACTCCTTTTCGATTACCAGGTGGGTTCTAGACATAGACTTTAGAGTATAATTTCTTGAGGTTTTAGGGTTAGGTTGGATTTTGGGAAAAATGGGTCTTTTTGCAAAATCAAAGAATCTAACGGTTGAAGTGTGTTATAAATTGCGTAGCATGATCAAAATATGTGTAGAATCATTTATTGATAATTGTTATGAAGTTTGGTTTGGTTTGTTTTGGTTGAAAATCTTAGGGTTTTGTGTAGAACCTATGCATTAATGTTGGATATCATGTTTTATGAAGTTTGTTGGATAAACCATGATAGAACCATGATAATATACCTCTATTGGTTGTTTGGGTAGGGTGTTGAGGATGAATTTGGAGGTTGGAAGTTGTTGTCAAAGGGTTTATTTTTCTGCATAACGCAGAGAGCGCTTAATGCGGTATGCCCGCTTAGAGAGGTCTGGAGAATTTTCACCCCTTCCAGGCAGCGAGGAGCGCGCTTAGCGCGGGTGGGACCCGCTTAGCGCGACCTGGAACAAAAGAAACTATTCTTTAAAAATCCTTAAATTTTTGATCTGTAACTCGGATTGAGATGTTCTTAGTATCATAGGAAAGCTATGACAATCCTTTACCCAATAAAAGGTGGAAATTAGGGGTATGATGTGGGATTAATTATTTAGTGGAAAATGAATGAAGTAATGTTTATTTTGATATGTTGAAATTCCATATCTTTTGGGTCGTAAATCCGATCGAGGCATAATTATAGCCGATGTAAAGTTGTGGAAATATCCTACGGGATAATAGTGAAAAGTATTGATTTCGATGCCCGATTAAATGAATCGGAGGGAACCCGAAAGGGGTGTTTTATGTGGTGTGTTATTATATGTGTTTACTTGTAATATTTGTGTTATGTCATATCTATCGATTGTGAATGAGAGAAATACATGTTTAAAATGATTAGGAAGAGTGAGGAAACTTTACCCCAAAATAAATGGCATACATTAATGATAGTGGAACCTAGTAATGGCTAGGAAATTGATGAATAACTTAATGACAACGCTCGTGCAAAAGAGGCCGAGGCGTGTGTCCATTACCGAATGGTATAGAAACACTAGTATGGAACATGTGTGTAAACCATTGTGGTTTTGTGAAAAGACAAAAGAGGTCTTAAGGCGAGTGTGGCCTTGTGATTGTCGAATACAATCACGTTTGTATATGATCATGTAATCGTAACCATTTTCTTTTGAGTTGCCCTTGAGAGGCCTTCACAAGTCTCGAGCTCCTCTGAAACGCAGGCATGATTACTTGGCAGGTTTGATTCCCAATGTTATAATACGAATGGAACCTACGGGTAGAGACTTGTGATGGTTAACAGGCCATGAGAAGTGACAGTTCATGGTTAACAGGCCGATGATCCCGAATCCATTTTGTATGCCAAGTAACTACAAGGATCCATGACTCGGGTCGACTTCTAGACGTAGAAGCAGATGGGAAAAGTGAATGCTTTGGTAAGGTTATCGATTAGTGAGATTCTTGAGTTAACAGGCTCAGGACATATTCTATTCGTAAGGACTTATGAGTTAACAGACTCATGACATGTTTCCATATAGTGTGAGATTGTGAGATTTTGAACTCAAGGTCATTTTCCCTTCCCTTTTTCCCTCCTTTCGGCTTCTTTCTCTCCAACTTCGTTCTATCTTTTTCTTTCTTTTGCTCTTATGTGAAAAAGGAGTGGAAAAGAAATGATATAGTAAGGCATCATCAATTGTAATACTACTAATTGCCCAAAAAGTCTCTAAAGTTCACAATACTTAAATATCTCAGAGTCAGATAAAATTAATTAGATTTGCTCTGAGCTCAACCGTTACTCTAATTATCTTTGCCGATAATTTCTCAGAGTAAACTGGAACTCAGTAGATCACAACTAATATTATCCAGAGTAATTAAAATACGGGGTATTACATGTACCTTGGCCACTCCATAATATATCTTAAATGTTTCCAATCACGAATTCGCACTCTTACAGATTATTGGCAATATTGAAATTGAATCATAGAGTTTGAAGTAATTCGAGACCACTTGTAATACCCCATACTATTTAAATACTCAAGTGGATATCAGATGAGATCAAATGAGTATCTATGTGCTCTATCTTTGGTAAATTGGATTAATGGAATCCTCTAAGTGTTTTAATTGTGGCCAATTGGGATCAATAGAGAGACTGATGAACTCTGAAGAGATCAATTATTTTAGATTCAAGAAAAGATTTTAAGGTAACTTTAATAACTGATGAATTGGTTGAGGCGATAAAATATCAATTGGAGATATTTTACCCTGTTGGATTATATTATATAATCATAGTATTATATATATGTTAGAAAGAAAGGAAAAAGAAGAAAAAGATAGTAAGAGGAAAGAAGAAAAAAAGAGAAGGAAGACAAGGAAGAAGGGAAAAGAGAAAGAGAAGTTGGATCATCATCATCATTCATCATCTTCTTCAAACTCCTTTTCGATTACCAGGTGGGTTCTAGACATAGACTTTAGAGTATAATTTCTTGAGGTTTTAGGGTTAGGTTGGATTTTGGGAAAAATGGGTCTTTTTGCAAAATCAAAGAATCTAACGGTTGAAGTGTGTTATAAATTGCGTAGCATGATCAAAATATGTGTAGAATCATTTATTGATAATTGTTATGAAGTTTGGTTTGGTTTGTTTTGGTTGAAAATCTTAGGGTTTTGTGTAGAACCTATGCATTAATGTTGGATATCATGTTTTATGAAGTTTGTTGGATAAACCATGATAGAACCATGATAATATACCTCTATTGGTTGTTTGGGTAGGGTGTTGAGGATGAATTTGGAGGTTGGAAGTTGTTGTCAAAGGGTTTATTTTTCTGCATAACGCAAAGAGCGCTTAATGCGGTATGCCCGCTTAGAGAGGTCTGGAGAATTTTCACCCCTTCCAGGCAGCGAGGAGCGCGCTTAGCGCGGGTGGGACCCGCTTAGCGCGACCTGGAACAAAAGAAACTATTCTTTAAAAATCCTTAAATTTTTGATCTGTAACTCGGATTGAGATGTTCTTAGTATCATAGGAAAGCTATGACAATCCTTTACCCAATAAAAGGTGGAAATTAGGGGTATGATGTGGGATTAATTATTTAGTGGAAAATGAATGAAGTAATGTTTATTTTGATATGTTGAAATTCCATATCTTTTGGGTCGTAAATCCGATCGAGGCATAATTATAGCCGATGTAAAGTTGTGGAAATATCCTACGGGATAATAGTGAAAAGTATTGATTTCGATGCCCGATTAAATGAATCGGAGGGAACCCGAAAGGGGTGTTTTATGTGGTGTGTTATTATATGTGTTTACTTGTAATATTTGTGTTATGTCATATCTATCGATTGTGAATGAGAGAAATACATGTTTAAAATGATTAGGAAGAGTGAGGAAACTTTACCCCAAAATAAATGGCATACATTAATGATAGTGGAACCTAGTAATGGCTAGGAAATTGATGAATAACTTAATGACAACGCTCGTGCAAAAGAGGCCGAGGCGTGTGTCCATTACCGAATGGTATAGAAACACTAGTATGGAACATGTGTGTAAACCATTGTGGTTTTGTGAAAAGACAAAAGAGGTCTTAAGGCGAGTGTGGCCTTGTGATTGTCGAATACAATCACGTTTGTATATGATCATGTAATCGTAACCATTTTCTTTTGAGTTGCCCTTGAGAGGCCTTCACAAGTCTCGAGCTCCTCTGAAACGCAGGCATGATTACTTGGCAGGTTTGATTCCCAATGTTATAATACGAATGGAACCTACGGGTAGAGACTTGTGATGGTTAACAGCCCATGAGAAGTGACAGTTCATGGTTAACAGGCCGATGATCCCGAATCCATTTTGTATGCCAAGTAACTACAAGGATCCATGACTCGGGTCGACTTCTAGACGTAGAAGCAGATGGGAAAAGTGAATGCTTTGGTAAGGTTATCGATTAGTGAGATTCTTGAGTTAACAGGCTCAGGACATATTCTATTCGTAAGGACTTATGAGTTAACAGACTCATGACATGTTTCCATATAGTGTGAGATTGTGAGATTTTGAACTCAAGGTCATTTTCCCTTCCCTTTTTCCCTCCTTTCGGCTTCTTTCTCTCCAACTTCGTTCTATCTTTTTCTTTCTTTTGCTCTTATGTGAAAAAGGAGTGGAAAAGAAATGATATAGTAAGGCATCATCAATTGTAATACTACTAATTGCCCAAAAAGTCTCTAAAGTTCACAATACTTAAATATCTCAGAGTCAGATAAAATTAATTAGATTTGCTCTGAGCTCAACCGTTACTCTAATTATCTTTGCCGATAATTTCTCAGAGTAAACTGGAACTCAGTAGATCACAACTAATATTATCCAGAGTAATTAAAATACGGGGTATTACATGTACCTTGGCCACTCCATAATATATCTTAAATGTTTCCAATCACGAATTCGCACTCTTACAGATTATTGGCAATATTGAAATTGAATCATAGAGTTTGAAGTAATTCGAGACCACTTGTAATACCCCATACTATTTAAATACTCAAGTGGATATCAGATGAGATCAAATGAGTATCTATGTGCTCTATCTTTGGTAAATTGGATTAATGGAATCCTCTAAGTGTTTTAATTGTGGCCAATTGGGATCAATAGAGAGACTGATGAACTCTGAAGAGATCAATTATTTTAGATTCAAGAAAAGATTTTAAGGTAACTTTAATAACTGATCAATTGGTTGAGACGATAAAATATCAATTGGAGATATTTTACCCTGTTGGATTATATTATATAATCATAGTATTATATATATGTTAGAAAGAAAGGAAAAAGAAGAAAAAGATAGTAAGAGGAAAGAAGAAAAAAAGAGAAGGAAGACAAGGAAGAAGGGAAAAGAGAAAGAGAAGTTGGATCATCATCATCATTCATCATCTTCTTCAAACTCCTTTTCGATTACCAGGTGGGTTCTAGACATAGACTTTAGAGTATAATTTCTTGAGGTTTTAGGGTTAGGTTGGATTTTGGGAAAAATGGGTCTTTTTGCAAAATCAAAGAATCTAACGGTTGAAGTGTGTTATAAATTGCGTAGCATGATCAAAATATGTGTAGAATCATTTATTGATAATTGTTATGAAGTTTGGTTTGGTTTGTTTTGGTTGAAAATCTTAGGGTTTTGTGTAGAACCTATGCATTAATGTTGGATATCATGTTTTATGAAGTTTGTTGGATAAACCATGATAGAACCATGATAATATACCTCTATTGGTTGTTTGGGTAGGGTGTTGAGGATGAATTTGGAGGTTGGAAGTTGTTGTCAAAGGGTTTATTTTTCTGCATAACGCAGAGAGCGCTTAATGCGGTATGCCCGCTTAGAGAGGTCTGGAGAATTTTCACCCCTTCCAGGCAGCGAGGAGCGCGCTTAGCGCGGGTGGGACCCGCTTAGCGCGACCTGGAACAAAAGAAACTATTCTTTAAAAATCCTTAAATTTTTGATCTGTAACTCGGATTGAGATGTTCTTAGTATCATAGGAAAGCTATGACAATCCTTTACCCAATAAAAGGTGGAAATTAGGGGTATGATGTGGGATTAATTATTTAGTGGAAAATGAATGAAGTAATGTTTATTTTGATATGTTGAAATTCCATATCTTTTGGGTCGTAAATCCGATCGAGGCATAATTATAGCCGATGTAAAGTTGTGGAAATATCCTACGGGATAATAGTGAAAAGTATTGATTTCGATGCCCGATTAAATGAATCGGAGGGAACCCGAAAGGGGTGTTTTATGTGGTGTGTTATTATATGTGTTTACTTGTAATATTTGTGTTATGTCATATCTATCGATTGTGAATGAGAGAAATACATGTTTAAAATGATTAGGAAGAGTGAGGAAACTTTACCCCAAAATAAATGGCATACATTAATGATAGTGGAACCTAGTAATGGCTAGGAAATTGATGAATAACTTAATGACAACGCTCGTGCAAAAGAGGCCGAGGCGTGTGTCCATTACCGAATGGTATAGAAACACTAGTATGGAACATGTGTGTAAACCATTGTGGTTTTGTGAAAAGACAAAAGAGGTCTTAAGGCGAGTGTGGCCTTGTGATTGTCGAATACAATCACGTTTGTATATGATCATGTAATCGTAACCATTTTCTTTTGAGTTTCCCTTGAGAGGCCTTCACAAGTCTCGAGCTCCTCTGAAACGCAGGCATGATTACTTGGCAGGTTTGATTCCCAATGTTATAATACGAATGGAACCTACGGGTAGAGACTTGTGATGGTTAACAGGCCATGAGAAGTGACAGTTCATGGTTAACAGGCCGATGATCCCGAATCCATTTTGTATGCCAAGTAACTACAAGGATCCATGACTCGGGTCGACTTCTAGACGTAGAAGCAGATGGGAAAAGTGAATGCTTTGGTAAGGTTATCGATTAGTGAGATTCTTGAGTTAACAGGCTCAGGACATATTCTATTCGTAAGGACTTATGAGTTAACAGACTCATGACATGTTTCCATATAGTGTGAGATTGTGAGATTTTGAACTCAAGGTCATTTTCCCTTCCCTTTTTCCCTCCTTTCGGCTTCTTTCTCTCCAACTTCGTTCTATCTTTTTCTTTCTTTTGCTCTTATGTGAAAAAGGAGTGGAAAAGAAATGATATAGTAAGGCATCATCAATTGTAATACTACTAATTGCCCAAAAAGTCTCTAAAGTTCACAATACTTAAATATCTCAGTGTCAGATAAAATTAATTAGATTTGCTCTGAGCTCAACCGTTACTCTAATTATCTTTGCAGATAATTTCTCAGAGTAAACTGGAACTCAGTAGATCACAACTAATATTATCCAGAGTAATTAAAATACGGGGTATTACATGTACCTTGGCCACTCCATAATATATCTTAAATGTTTCCAATCACGAATTCGCACTCTTACAGATTATTGGCAATATTGAAATTGAATCATAGAGTTTGAAGTAATTCGAGACCACTTGAAATACCCCATACTATTTAAATACTCAAGTGGATATCAGATGAGATCAAATGAGTATCGTTGTGCTCTATCTTTGGTAAATTGGATTAATGGAATCCTCTAAGTGTTTTAAGTGTGGCCAATTGGGATCAATAGAGAAACTGATGAACTCTGAAGAGATCAATTATTTTAGATTCAAGAAAAGATTTTAAGGTAACTTTAATAACTGATCAATTGGTTTAGACGATAAAATATCAATTGGAGATATTTTACCCTGTTGGATTATATTATATAATCATAGTATTATATATATGTTAGAAAGAAAGGAAAAAGAAGAAAAAGATAGTAAGAGGAAAGAAGAAAAAAAGAGAAGGAAGACAAGGAAGAAGGGAAAAGAGAAAGAGAAGTTGGATCATCATCATCATTCATCATCTTCTTCAAACTCCTCTTCGATTACCAGGTGGGTTCTAGACATAGACTTTAGAGTATAATTTCTTGAGGTTTTATGGTTAGGTTGGATTTTGGGAAAAATGGGTCTTTTTGCAAAATCAAAGAATCTAACGGTTGAAGTGTGTTATAAATTGCGTAGCATGATCAAAATGTAGAATCATTTATTGATAATTGGTATGAAGTTTGGTTTGGTTTGTTTTGGTTGAAAATCTTAGGGTTTTGTGTAGAACCTATGCATTAATGTTGGATATCATGTTTTATGAAGTTTGTTGGATAAACCATGATAGAACCATGATAATATACCTCTATTGGTTGTTTGGGTAGGGTGTTAAGGATGAGTTTGGAGGTTGGAAGTTGTTGTCAAAGGGTTTATTTTTCTGCATAACACAGAGCGCGCTTAACGCGGTATGCACACTTAGCGCGGTCTGGAGAATTTTCACCCCTCCAGACAGCGAGGAGTGCGCTTAGCGCGGGTGGGACCCGCTTAGCGCGACCTGGAACAAAAGAAACTATTATTTAAAAATCCATAAATTTTTGATCCGTAACTCGGATTGAGACGTTCTTGGTATCTTTGGAAAGCTATGACAATCCTCTACCCAATAAAAGGTGGAAATTAGGGGTATGGTGTGGGATTAATTATTTAGTGGAAAAATTAATGAAGTAATGTTTATTTTGATATGTTGAAATTCCATATCTTTTGGGTCGTAAATCCGATCGAGGCATAATTATAGCCGAAGTAAAGCTGTGGAAATATCCTACGGGATAAAAGTGAAAAGTATTGATTTCGATGCTCGATTAAATGAATCGGAGGGAACCCGAAAGGGGTGTTTTATGTGGTGTGTTATTATATGTGTTTACTTGTAATATTTGTGTTATGTCATATCTATCGATTGTGAATGAGAGAAATACATGTTTAAAATGAATTAGGAAGAGTGAGGAAACTTTACCCCAAAATAAATGGCATACATTAATGATAGTGGAACCTAGTAATGGCTAGGAAATTGATGAATAACTTAATGACAACGCTCGTGCAAAAGAGGCCGAGGCGTGTGTCCATTACCGAATGGTATAGAAAGAGTGAGACACTAGTATGGAACATGTGTGTAAACCATTGTGGTTTTATGAAAAGACAAAAGAGGTCTTAAGGCGAGTGTGGCCTTGTGATTGTCGAATAGAATCACGTCTGTATATGATCATGTAATCGTAACCATTTTCTTTTGAGTTGCCCTTGAGAGGCCTTCACGAGTCTCGAACTCCTCTGAAACGCAGGCATGATTACTTGGCAGGTTTGATTCCCAATGTTATAATACGAATGGAACCTACGGGTAGAGACTTATGATGGTTAACAGGCCATGAGAAGTGACAGTTCACGGTTAACAGGCCGATGATCCCGAATCCATTTTGTATGCCAAGTAACTACAAGGATCCATGACTCGGGTCGACTTCTAGACGTAGAAGCAGACGGGAAAAGGGAATGCTTTGGTAAGGTTATCGATTAGTGAGATTCTTGAGTTAACAGGCTCAGGACATATTCTATTCGTAAGGACTTATGAGTTAACAGACTCATGACATGTATCCATATAGTGTGAGATTGTGAGATTGTGAGATTTTGAACTCAAGGTCATTTTCCCTTCCCTTTTTCCTTCCTTTCTCCTTCTTTCTCTCCAACTTCGTTCTATCTTTTTCTTTCTTTTGCTCTTATGTGAAAAAGGAGTGGAAAAGAAATGATATAGTAAGACATCATCAATTGTAATACTACTAATTGCCCAAAAAGTCTCTAAAGTTCACAATACATAAATATCTCAGAGTCAGATAATATTAATTAGATTTGCTCTGAGCTCAACCGTTACTCTAATTATCTTTGCAGATAATTTCTCAGAGTAAACTGGAACTCAGTAGATCACAACTAATATTATCCTGAGTAATTAAAATACGGGGTATTACATGTACCTTGGCCACTCCATAATATATCTTAAATGTTTCCAATCACGAATTCGTACTCTTACAGATTATTGGCAATATTGAAATTAAATCATAGAGTTTCAAGTAATTCGAGACCACTTGTAATACCCCATACTATTTAAATACTCAAGTCGATATCAGATGAGATCAAATGAGTATCTATGTGCTCTATCTTTGGTAAATTGGATTAATGGAATCCTCTAAGTGTTTTAAGTGTGGCCAATTGGGATCAATAGAGAAACTGGTGAACCCTGAAGAGATCAATTATTTTAGATTCAAGAAAAGATTTTAAGGTAACTTTAATAACTGATCATTTGGTTGAGACGATAAAATATCAATTGGAGATATTTTACCCTGTTGGATTATATTATATAATAATAGTATTATATATAAGTTAGAAATAAAGGAAAAAGAAGAAAAAGATAGTAAGAGGAAAGAAGAAAAAAAGAGAAGGAAGAGAAGGAAGAAGGGAAAAGAGAAAGAGAAGTTGGATCATCATCATCATTCATCATCTTCTTCAAACTCCTCTTTGATTACCAGGTGGGTTCTAGATAGAGACTTTAGAGTATAATTTCTTGAGGTTTTAGATTTAGGTTGGATTTTGGGAAAAATGGGTCTTTTTGCAAAATCAAAGAATCTAACGGTTGAAGTGTGTTAAAAATTACGTAGCATGATCAAAATGTAGAATCATTTATTGATAATTGTTATGAAGTTTGGTTTGGTTTGTTTTGGTTGAAAATCTTAGGGTTTTGTGTAGAACCTATGCATTAATGTTGGATATCATGTTTTATGAAGTTTGTTGGATAAACCATGCTAGAACCATGATAATATACCTCTATTGGTTGTTTGGGTAGGGTGTTGTGGATGAATTTGGAGGTTGGAAGTTGTTGTCAAAGGGTTTATTTTTCTTCATAACACAGAGCGCGCTTAATGCGGTATTCCCGCTTAGCGCGGTCTGGAGAATTTTCACCCTTCCAGGCAGCGAGGAGCGCGCTTAGCGCGGGTGGGACCCGCTTAGCGCGACCTGGAACAAAAGAAACTATTCTTTAAAAATCCCTAAATTTTTTATCCGTAACTCGGATTGAGACGTTTTGGTATCATTGGAAAGCTATGACAATCCTCTACCCAATAAAAGGTGGAAATTAGGGGTATGATGTGGGATTAATTATTTAGTGGAAAATGAATGAAGTAATGTTTATTTTGATATGTTGAAATTCCATATCTTTTGGGTCGTAAATCCGATCGAGGCATAATTATAGCCGAAGTAAAGCTGTGGAAATATCCTACGGGATAAAAGTGAAAAGTATGGATTTCGATGCCCGATTAAATGAATCGGAGGGAACCCGAAAGGGGTGTTTTATGTGGTGTGTTATTATATGTGTTTACTTGTAATATTTGTGTTATGTCATATCTATCGATTGTGAATGAGAGAAATACATGTTTAAAATGAATTAGGAAGAGTGTAAAGACCATATACTAATACATGCATCAAATCACATATTATACATGAGTTTCACTTTTGGTACTGAAACATAATAAGTTCCTAGTTTACACATTATACACATAAATGCCTCTAATACAAATACACCTAAAAGTCTAAGGCATTACATATACAAGATGTTCCAAAATGATAAAAACTAAGAACTAGATCAAAACAATGATCTCAAAACATAACGCCATTGCGGAAGCCATGCCATCACAAAACTACGATCCGTAAGGAAAGTCAGATAACCTTGTCCTTACCCTTCGCCGAACCTGCAGAACCTGTGATGTAAACAACAACAGTGGGGTGAGATACATCAAATCTCAGTGAGTTCCCTATCTTAAAGTCCTCTCGGCTTTACAAGGTTCTAACAAAGTCCTAACTGATGTCCTAGGGGAAAGGGGAAGGACCATGAGTACACACACACAAGTAACCATCACAAAGTACCGGAGTACGTTCCGAGTCCGTACACTCAAGAACTCATATATCAATAACCAATACCAAGGTATCCCCTTTTCCCGTACCCTTCTACGTCTAGAAGGCGATCCGAGTCATGGATCCTTGTAGCTACTTGGCATACGATTGGATTCGGGATCACCGGTCCGTACACCGTGATCCGTCACTTCTCACGGCCTGTACACCGTCACAAGTCTCTTTACCCGTAGGCTCCAATCGTACTTAACACGGGACTCAAACCTGCCAAGTAGTTGTGTATAACGTTCAGAGGAGGTGCTCGAGTCTCATGAACTACACCGCACAACTATGGTTATTGATAAACAGAATGTACACGCCTCGGCCTTTCATGCACGAGCGTTGCCACACATGGAACATTCACACTTCGGACACAGTTTTGGTAATAATCCTCACCCTGCCTAGTCCATATTTTAACATGCATAAGTTGTCAATAATAATTACACACAACAAACAGATAAAAGTCGATAAAGTGACACTATTTCAGAAATCCCGACTTAATTAAATCGGCCGACAATCTTAAAACCAAAGTAATAAGAAAGTACATTTTATTATCTTTCCAACGATATCAAAATTGTTCCAATCCGAGTTACGTACAAAAAGTTACGGCATTGTAAACAATCGATCGGAAAAATAAATCACAACAGCAGAATTTCTGCAACTCTCCTGGCCGTACGCGTATTGGCACATCCCATACGCGTATTGCCCAAGTTTCTCGCTCAACCACACGCGTATTGCCCCAAGCGATACGCGTATTGCCCAAAATGCCCGGCTATCCATACGCGTATTGCCCAAAGCCGTACGCGTATGGGCAGAAACGTTTTTCCTTGAAAATTCCTTTTAAAAATTGCCGTACGCGTATTGCCCTTGCCGTACACGTAATGACAAGCCCCATACGCGTATTGACATGCTCCATACGCGTATGGGCAGAGAAAAATGCAGAAGTTCCTGCAGAATTTCTTCTGCTACGGGTTGATCCCAAAATCAACCCCAAATCCCATTTTTCATCAATCAAAATGCATCAAAACATGTTATAACATCACAACCAGCATAACATATAATCAAACATTGAATTTTAACAGTTAGATTCATGATTTTATACCAAAATACCCATTTTTCCCAATTTCCAATCTAACTCTAAACTCAAAATAATCCTACTCTAAAGAGTCTAATTAGAACCCACCTGGATTTCTAGACGAGGAGGTTGATACTGAGACGATTAAACGAAGAATAGATGAATTGATGATGATTCTTGAGCTTTTGGAAAATTTCTCTTCTTCCTCTTTCTTTTCCTTTCCTTCCTTCCCTTTTTCCTTTTCTTTCTTTCTCTTTTAGCTTTTGTTTGGTTTTTCAATGAAAAGAAAAGAAAATAGATAGTATAGAAACTATCATATTTAGTAACACTACCAAATGTCCAATTTAGCTCAAAAGCATCAATTAATAAAACTCAAAGTTAAACACTATTAAATTAATCAACTCTGAGTTCGCCAGTTTACTCTATTTACTTTACCAAATAATTACTCAGAGTACTCTGGAACCCAGTTGATCATAATAATATTAACTAGAGCGTTTATAAACTTACGGGGTATTACATCCTCCCCCCCTTAAATAGAAATTCTCCCTCAAATTTAGAACATTACCTGAACAGATGCGGATAAGAATCTCGCATTTCCGATTCTAGTTCCCAAGTAGCATCGCCCGGATGCGTCATATCCCATTGCACCTTAACAAGTGGAATATCTTTGTTCCTTAACACTTTTGTTTCTCTTCCCACAATACGACTCGGTTGTGGTTCAAAAGTCAAATCCGTTTCAATTTCCACTGATTCCGGTAAAATCGGCTGAAGAGGATCAGGAATGAACTTACGGAGCTGAGATACGTGAAAAACGTCATGCATCTCGGATAGAGAGGGTGGTAAGGCTAATCTATAAGCAACTTCACCAATCCTTTCTAAAATCTGATACGGTCCCACGTATCTCGGACTTAACATTCGCGACTTAAACGGTCCTTTCAATCTCAATCTCGGAGTAACTTTCAGAAATACATGGTCACCTTCCTCAAATTCCAAAGGTCTCCTACGATTGTCCGCATAACTCTTTTGACGATCTTGTGCTTGTTTAACTTTCTCACGGATCATTCGAATCTTTTCCGTAGTCTCTTGAATAATCTCGGGTCCCAAAATCCTATCTTCGCCAATTTCAGCCCAACACAAAGGTGTCCTACACTTCCTCCCATACAATGCTTCATACGGAGCCATACCGATGCTCGTATGGTAACTATTGTTATAGGAAAACTCAATTAACGGTAAAAGTTCTTTCCAATTCCCTCTACTCTCTAACACACAAGCTCTTAGCATATCCTCCATCGTTTGTATTGTTCGCTCAGTCTGACCATCTGTTTGAGGATGATTCGATGTGCTCAAACGCAAATTCGTACCCATCGCTTGTTGGAACACTTTCCAAAATCTCGAAGTAAACTTTGGATCTCTATCGGACACAATACTAGAAGGAATACCATGCAATCTCACAATCTCAGCAATAAACAACCTTGCAAGATGACTTGCCTTATAAGTAGTCTTTACGGCTAAGAAGTGTGCAGATTTCGTTAGTCGATCTACAATTACCCAAATAGAATCATACCCACCTTGGGTACGGGGTAAACCCACTGCAAAGTCCATAGAAATACTATCCCACTTCCAAACTGGAATATCCAAAGGTTGTAACAAACCGCCCGGTCTTTGGTGTTCAATCTTCACCTGTTGGCACACCGCACATTCTGACACATACCCCGCTATATCCTTTTTCATCCCAGACCACCAATAATCCTTCTTTAAATCCTGATACATCTTCGAAGAACCAGGATGTATCATAAAAGTACCTTTATGAGCTTCGTCTAAAATCTTCCTTTTCAATGTCTCATCCTTCGGAACACAAATCCGTTGATTAAACAAAACAATACCATCTGTCGCTCGCGTAAAGCCCGGTTGAAGTAACAACTCTTGTAACTCTTCCTCTAACAATTGTGCCTGTTGAATCTCAACTCTCAAAGTAGAATTGACATTCAAATTTCCCATAATCACACCATTCGGAGTCCACACAAATTGGAGATTAAGATCTCTAAACTTTTCCAATAATGAATACTCCAAAATCATCAATTCCGCACTATGAACCATTTTCTGACTTAAAGCATCCGCTACTTTATTCGCCTTTCCTGGATGATACTTCAATTCTAAGTCATAATCCTTTAAGTACTCCATCCACCTTCTTTGTCGCATATTCAACTCCTTTTGGTCAAACAAATACTTCAAACTTTTGTGGTCACTGAACATTTCAAAGCGTACACCATATAAATAATGACGCCACACCTTCAGTGCAAACACTACGGCAGCTAGTTCCAAATCATGAGTTGGATAATTCTTCTCATGAACTTTTAACTGTCGAGAAGCATAAGCTACCACTTGACCACCTTGCATCAGAACACCCCCTAATCCCCTCTTAGAAGCATCACAGAATACTTCATAAGAGTTGTTAGGATCAGGAATAATTAATACTGGAGCACTCGTCAAACTTTCCTTCAAATGCATAAAACTTTGTTCACAACCTGAATCCCACTCAAAAATAACATCCTTCCGAGTAAGTTTCGTCATTGGTAAGGCCAATTGAGAAAAGCCTTTAATAAACCTTCTATAGTAACCGGCCAATCCCAAGGAACTTTTGACTTCTGAAACATTTCTCGGTCTCTCCCAATTAATCACTGCTTCTACCTTCGATGGATCCACTGCCACACCACCTTGAGATATAACATGTCCAAGAAAATTAACTTCCGACATCCAAAACTCACACTTGCTCAACTTAGCAAACAATTGCTTCTCTTGCAATACCGATAAGACAATTCTCAGATGTTCTCCGTGATCTTGTGGAGTACGAGAATAAATAAGAATGTCGTCAATAAAGATTACCACAAATTGGTCCAAGTAAGCTTGAAATGTACGGTTCATGTAATCCATGAAAACAGCTGGAGCATTAGTCACACCGAAAGGCATTACTAAGAATTCATAATGACCATAACGTGTCCTAAATGCAGTCTTTGGCACATCGGAACTCTTCACTCGAATCTGATGATAACCCGACCGTAAATCAATCTTCGAGAACACACAGGCTCCTTTTAATTGATCTAACAAGTCGTCTATCCTTGGTAAGGGATACTTGTTCTTAATGGTGACTTTATTCAACTTACGATAATCAATGCACAACCGCATTCCCCCATCTTTCTTCTTTACCAACAACACTGGAGCTCCCCACGGTGAAACACTAGGCCTAACAAAATGCTTAGACATCAAGTCCTCTAATTGGTCCTTTAATTCTCTTAATTCAAGCGGTGCCATCCGATACGGAGAAACGGATATAGGAGCCGTTCCCGGTATCAGGTCAATAGAGAACTCAACTTCTCTCTCCGGAGGAAGAGAAGAAACATCCTCAGGAAACACTTCAGGAAATTCACACACTATTGGAATACTCAGAACTTGCTGTTCACTACTTCCTTCCTTAGTAAGAACCATTAAAACAGATTTCTCTTTCTCAAACAAGAAATTTACCATTCCCACCGTACCTTCTAAAATCGTTGATAATACATCTTTCGGAGTAGTCTCAGCAGATGGAATAATAATTAGCTTCTCCTCACAACCGATAAAAACCGAATTAGCTGAAAGCCAGTCCATTCCCAGAACAACATCCACTTTCTTAAGCGGCAGACAAATAAGATCAATCTGGAAGACTCTTTCGTTCACCGACAACACACAATTTTCACACATCAGGGGTGTTTCAACCATTTCATCCATGGCAGTAGTAACCACCATAGGAGGAAACAAAGGAATAGTTTGCAACCCCAGTCGCTTCACACATCTTAAAGACACAAAAGAATGTGTAGCCCCACAGTCAAATAAAACAAAACAAGGTTGACCATTAACAAAACACGTACCCGCAATCAAGGAATTATCACCCTTCGCTTTCCTTGCATCCAGAGTATATACTCGACCCGTAGTCATCCCTTGTGCCTGATTCCTACTCTGAGGACAATCTCTCGCTACATGACCCATCTTGTTACACTGATAACACCGTATCCCATCCGAATACCACCTACCAAAATGACTTCTCCCACACGTACGGCATACCGGAGGCACACTAGTTCTAGAGCCCTGTATTGGCTTCCCTTTGGAAGACTTTTGCCTTTGCCTAAACTGTTGATTCGACCTTCCACGGTCACTTTGAGTTACCCTGTTCGAATCCACCTCCATTTGTATCTTTTTCAAGCTATTTTCTGCCACATAACATTGTCTTAACATTTCAGCATAAGTAGCAAATTCCCGTTGAGACACGCTGTGTGAAATCTCAGCCCTTAACCCAAACAGAAACTGATCTATCTTCCACCTCTCATCAAGAGCATACATGGCCTGTCTAGAGTAGTCAGCCATGATCTCAAATTGTTCCGCATAAGAAGCCACTGATAAATTTCCCTGTCTCAACTGTTGGAACTCAAACTCCTTTTGAGACCTTAAAGAACTCGGAAAATATTTCTCCATAAAGATTACCTTAAATTGTTCCCACACTTTCGGCACCTCCTGAGTTGTCATGAAGGCTGAGGCGCTCTCCCACCACCTCATGGCAGGACCCTTCAACCAGTGAGAAGCAAAGACCACCTTATTCTCCTCACTGCAATGAACTATCTGAAAAATTCGTTCCATACCTGTTATCCATTCGTGTGCCTTCACCGGATCTAGCCCTCCTTGAAACTCCGGAGGATTCATACGAACAAATTCCCTGTATGTTCCTCCTGTAACTTCCAGAACAACCACTGGAGGATGCAGACCATTAGCCATTTGTTGCATCATTCCTTGCATGAACTGATTCTGCTGCTGCTGCATCTGTTGCATAAATTGGTACAAAGGGGCATTCCCTTCATCACCTTGTGGAACTGTCCCAGCTGGAGTAGTCCTTGGTCTTCCACGGTTGTTTCTGCATCTATCAGCCATGTTCCTGAATTCCATACAAATAGGGTTAAGTTGATTAGACTCAATACCATAAATATAACAGACAAGACCCATGGCGACACGCCGCATATGAAACGGAAAGAAAACTTATCCTATTTCATGGCTAGGTCGAGGATACGACCTGCTCTGATACCAACTGTAAAGACCATATACTAATACATGCATCAAATCACATATTATACATGAGTTTCACTTTTGGTACTGAAACATAATAAGTTCCTAGTTAACACATTATACACATAAATGCCTCTAATACAAATACACCTAAAAGTCTAAGGCATTACATATACAAGATGTTCCAAAATGATAAAAACTAAGAACTAGATCAAAACAATGATCTCAAAACATAACGCCATAGCAGAAGCCATGCCATCACAAAACTACGATCCGTAAGGAAAGTCAGATAACCTTGTCCTTACCCTTCGCCGAACCTGCAGAACCTGTGATGTAAACAACAACAGTGGGGTGAGATACATTAAATCTCAGTGAGTTCCCTATCTTAAAGTCCTCTCGGCTTTACAAGGTTATAACAAAGTCCTAACTCATGTCCAAGGGGAAAGGGGAAGGACCATGAGTACACACACACAAGTAACCATCACTGTGAGCCTGTAAACTCACACTAGTACCGAAGTACCTCTTGAGCCTGTAAACTCAAGGATTCACAAAGTACCAGAGTACGTTCTGAGTCCGTACACTCAAGAACTCACATATCAATAACCAATACTAAGGTATCCCCTTTTCCCGTACCCTTCTACGTCTAGAAGGCAATCCGAGTCATGGATCCTTGTAGCTACTTGGCATACGATTGGATTCTGGATCACCGGTCCGTACACCGTGATCCGTCACTTCTCACGGCCCGTACACCGTCACAAGTCTCTTTACCCGTAGGCTCCAATCGTACTTAACACGGGACTCAAACCTGCCAAGTAGTTGTGTATAACGTTCAGAGGAGGTGCTCGAGTCTCATGAACTACACCGCACAACTGTGGTTATTGATAAATAGAATGTACACGCCTCGGCCTTTCATGCACGAGCATTGCCACACATGGAACATTCACACTTCCGACACAGTTTTGGTAATAATCCTCACCCTGCCTAGTCCATATTTTAACATGCATAAGTTGTCAATAATAATTACACACAACTAACAGATAAAAGTCGATAAAGCGACACTATTTCAGAAATCCCGACTTAATTAAATCGGCCGACAATCTTAAAACCAAAGTAATAAGAAAGTACATTTTATTATCTTTCCAACGATATCAAAATTGTTCCAATCCGAGTTACGTACAAAAAGTTACGGCATTGTAAACAGTCGATCGGAAAAATAAATCACAACAGCAGAATTTCTGCAACTCTCCTGGCCGTACGCGTATTGGCATATCCCATACGCGTATTGCCCAAGTTTCTCGCTCAACCACACGCGTATTGCCCCAAGCGATACGCGTATTGCCCAAAATGCCCGGCCATCCATACGCGTATTGCCCAAAGCCGTACGCGTATGGGCAGAAACGTTTTTCCTTGAAAATTCCTTTTAAAAATTGTCGTACGCGTATTGCCCTTGCCGTACGCGTAATGACAAGCCCCATACGCGTATTGACATGCTCCATACGCGTATGGACAGAGAAAAATGCAGAAATTCCTGCAGAATTTCTTCTGCTACGGGTTGATCCCAAAATCAACCCCAAATCCCATTTTTCATCAATCAAAATGCATCAAAACATGTTATAACATCACAACCAGCATAACATATAATCAAACATTGAATTTTAACAGTTAGATTCATGATTTTATACCAAAATACCCATTTTTCCCAATTTCCAATCTAACTCTAAACTCAAAATAATCCTACTCTAAAGAGTCTAATTAGAACCCACCTGGATTTCTAGACGAGGTGGTTGATACTGAGACGATTAAACGAAGAACAGATGAATTAATGATGATTCTTGAGCTTTTGGAAAATTTCTCTTCTTCCTCTTTCTTTTCCTTTCCTTCCTTCCCTTTTTCCTTTTCTTTCTTTCTCTTTTAGCTTTTGTTTGGTTTTTCAATGAAAAGAAAAGAAAATAGATAGTATAGAAACTATCATATTTAGTAACACTACCAAATGTCCAATTTAGCTCAAAAGCATCAATTAATAAAACTCAAAGTTAAACACTATTAAATTAATCAACTCTGAGTTCGCCAATTTACTCTATTTACTTTACCAAATAATTACTCAGAGTACTCTGGAACCCAGTTGATCATAACAATATTAACTAGAGCGTTTATAAACTTACAGGGTATTACAAAGAGTGAGGAAACTTTACCCCAAAATAAATGGCATAGATTAATGATAGTGGAACCTAGTAATGGCTAGGTAATTGATGAATAACTTAATGACAACTCTCGTGCAAAAGAGGCCGAGGCGTGTGTCCATTACCGTATGGTATAGAAAGAGTGAAACACTAGTATGGAACATGTGTGTAAACCATTGTGGTTTTGTGAAATGGCAAAAGAGGTCTTAAGGCGAGTGTGGCCTTGTGATTGTCGAATACAATCACGTTTGTATATGATCATGTAATCGTAACCATTTTCTTTTGAGTTGCCCTTGAGAGGCCTTCACGAGTCTCGAGCTCCTCTGATACGCAGGCATGATTACTTGGCAGGTTTGATTCCCAATGTTATAATACGAATGGAACCTACGGGTAGAGACTTGTGATGGTTAACAGGCCATGAGAAGTGACAGTTCACGGTTAACAGGCCGATGATCCCGAATCCATTTTGTATGCCAAGTAACTACAAGGATCCATGACTCGGGTTAACTTCTAGACGTAGAAGCGGAGGGGAAAAGGGGATGCCTTGGTAAGGTTATCGATTAGTGAGATTCTTGAGTTAACAGGCTCAGGACATATTCTATTCGTAAGGACTTATGAGTTAACAGACTCATGACATGTTTCCATATAGTGTGAGATTGTGAGATTGTGAGATTTTGAACTCAAGGTCATTTTCCCTTCCCTTTTTCCTTCCTTTCTCCTTCTTTCTCTCCAACTTCGTTCTATCTTTTTCTTTCTTTTGCTCTTATGTGAAAAAGGAGTGGAAAAGAAATGATATAGTAAGACATCATCAATTGTAATACTACTAATTGCCCAAAAAGTCTCTAAAGTTCACAATACTTAAATATCTCGGAGTCAGATAATATTAATTAGATTTGCTCTGAGCTCAACCGTTACTCTAATTATCTTTGCAGATAATTTCTCAGAGCAAACTGGAACTCAGTAGATCACAACTAATATTATCCAGAGTAATTAAAATACGGGGTATTACATGTACCTTGGCCACTCCATAATATATCTCAAATGATTCCAATCACGAATTCGCACTCTTACAGATTATTGGCAATATTGAAATTGAATCATGGAGTGTCAAGTAATTCGAGACCACTTGTAATACCCCATACTATTTAAATACTCAAGTGGATGTCAGATGAGATCAAATGAGTATCTATGTGCTCTATCTTTGGTAAATTGGATTAATGGAATCCTCTAAGTGTTTTAAGTGTGGCCAATTGGGATCAATAGAGAAACTGATGAACGCTGAAGAGATCAATTATTTTAGATTCAAGAAAAGATTTTAAGGTAACTTTAATAACTGATCAATTGGTTGAGACGATAAAATATCAATTGGAGATATTTTACCCTGTTGGATTATATTATATAATAATAGTATTATATATATATGTTAGAAAGAAAGGAAAAAGAAGAAAAAGATAGTAAGAGGAAAGAAGATAAAATGAAAAGGAAGAGAAGGAAGAAGGGAAAAGAGCAAGAGAAGTTGGATCATCATCATCATTCATCATCTTCTTCAAACTCCTTTTCGATTACCAGGTGGGTTCTAGATAGAGACTTTAGAGTATAATTTCTTGAGGTTTTAGAGTTAGGTTGGATTTTGGGAAAAATGGGTCTTTTTGCAAAATCAAAGAATCTAACGGTTGAAGTGTGTTATAAATTGCGTAGCATGATCAAAATATGTGTAGAATCATTTATTGATAATTGTTATGAAGTTTGGTTTGGTTTGTTTTGGTTGAAAATATTAGGGTTTTGTGTAGAACCTATGCATTAATGTTGGATAACATGTTTTATGAAGTTTGTTGGATAAACCATGATAGAACCATGATAATATACCTCTATTGGTTGTTTCGGTAGGGTGTTGAGGATGAATTTGGAGGTTGGAAGTTGTTGTCAAAGGGTTTATTTTTCTGCATAACGCAGAGCGCGCTTAACGCGGTATGCCCGCTTAGCGCGGTCTCGAGAATTTTCACCCCTTCCAGGCAGCGAGGAGCGTGCTTAGTGCGGGTGGGACCCGCTTAGCGCGACCTGGAACAAAAGAAACTATTCTTTAAAAATCCATAAATTTTTGATCCGTAACTCAGATTGAGACGTTCTTGGCATCATTGGAAAGCTATGACAATCCTCTACCCAATAAAAGGTGGAAATTAGGGGTATGATGTGGGATTAATTATTTAGTGGAAAATGAATGAAGTAATGTTTATTTTGATATGTTGAAATTCCATATCTTTTGGGTCGTAAATCCGATCGAGGTATAATTATAGCCGATGTAAAGCTGTGGAAATATCCTACGGGATAAAAGTGAACAGTATTGATTTCGATGCCCGATTAAATGAATCGGAGGGAACCCGAAAAGGGTGTTTTACGTGGTGTGTTATTATATGTGTTTACTTGTAATATTTGTGTTATGTCATATCTATCGATTGTGAATGAGAGAAATACATGTTTAAAATGAATTGGGTAGAGTGAGGAAACTTTTCCCCAAAATAAATGGCATAGATTAATGATAGTGGAACCTAGTAATGGCTAGGAAATTGATGAATAACTTAATGACAACGCTCGTGCAAAAGAGGCCGAGGCGTGTGTCCATTACCGAATGGTATAGAAAGAGTGAAACACTAGTATGGAACATGTGTGTAAACCATTGTGGTTTTGTGAAATGGCAAAAGAGGTCTTAAGGCGAGTGTGGCCTTGTGATTGTCGAATACAATCACGTTTGTATATGATCATGTAATCGTAACCATTTTCTTTTGAGTTGCCCTTGAGAGGCCTTCACGAGTCTCGAGCTCCTCTGAAACGCATGCATGATTACTTGGCAGGTTTGATTCCCAATATTATAATACGAATGGAACGTACGGGTAAAGACTTGTGATGGTTAATAGGCCATGAGAAGTGACAGTTCACGGTTAACAGGCCGATGATCCCGAATCCATTTTGTATGCCAAGTAACTACAAGGATCCATGACTCGGGTCGACTTCTAGACGTAGAAGCGGACGGGAAAAGGGGATGCCTTGGTAAGGTTATCGATTAGTGAGATTCTTGAGTGAACAGGCTCAGGACATATTATATTCGTAAGGACTTATGAGTTAACAGACTCATGACATGTTTCCATATAGTGTGAGATTGTGAGATTGTGAGATTTTGAACTCAAGGTCATTTTCCCTTCCCTTTTTCCTTCCTTTCTCCTTCTTTCTCTCCAACTTCGTTCTATCTTTTTCTTTCTTTTGCTCTTATGTGAAAAAGGAGTGGAAAAGAAATGATATAGTAAGACATCATCAATTGTAACACTACTAATTGCCCAAAAAGTCTCTAAAGTTCACAATACTTAAATATCTCAGAGTCAGATAATATTAATTAGATTTGCTCTGAGCTCAACCGTTACTCTAATTATCTTTGCATATAATTTCTTAGAGTAAACTGGAACTCAGTAGACCACAACTAATATTATCCAGAGTAATTAAAATACGGGGTATTACATGTACCTTGGCCACTCCATAATATATCTCAAATGTTTCCAATCACGAATTCGTACTCTTACAGATTATTGGCAATATTGAAATTGAATCATAGAGTTTCAAGTAATTCGAGACCACTTGTAATACCCCATACTATTTAAATACTCAAGTGGATATCAGATGAGATCAAATGAGTATCTATGTGCTCTATCTTTGGTAAATTGGATTAATGGAATCCTCTAAGTGTTTTAAGTGTGGCCAATTGGGATCAATAGAGAAACTGATGAACTCTGAAGAGATCAATTATTTTAGATTCAAGAAAAGATTTTAAGGTAACTTTAATAACTGATCAATTGGTTGAGACGATAAAATATCAATTGGAGATATTTTACCCTGTTGGATTATATTATATAATAATAGTATTATATATATGTTAGAAAGAAAGGAAAAAGAAGAAAAAGATAGTAAGAGGAAAGAACAAAAAAAGAGAAGGAAGAGAAGGAAGAAGGGAAAAGAGAAAGAGAAGTTGGATCATCATCATCATTCATCATCTTCTTCAAACTCCTCTTCGATTACCAGGTGGGTTCTAGATAGAGACTTTAGAGTATAATTTCTTGAGGTTTTAGAGTTAGGTTAGATTTTGGGAAAAATGGGTCTTTTTGCAAAATCAAAGAATCTAACGGTTGAAGTGTGTTATAAATTGCGTAGCATGATCAAAATATGTGTAGAATCATTTATTGATAATTGTTATGAAGTTTGGTTTGGTTTGTTTTGGTTGAAAATCTTAGGGTTTTGTGTAGAACCTATGCATTAATGTTGGATATCATGTTTTATGAAGTTTGTTGGATAAACCATGATAGAACCATGATAATATACCTCTATTGGTTGTTTCGGTAGGGTGTTGAGGATGAATTTCGGTGGCGCTGAAAAAACAGAGTCGTCAGCCGTGTAAATTTATCCCAAGAGAGGGAAAGGGAACACCGCATAAACCTGAGGAAGAGGGAAAGGAATGGTCATCGCAACCATAACCTGGGTTCGGGAGTCGGTTACGCGAGGGGAAGGTGCTAGCACCCCACGCGTCCATCGTACTCGATGGGATCCACGCTTGTTGTCTATTCTAAGGGTGAGTTATCCTATCATCTAGGGCTGTACTAAAATGGAGAGGGAAAGACAAAAGACAGACACGGTAGGACGTCGACGTCCTAGGCCTACGTACCCCCTTTGTCCAATGGGGAATTCAGAGTCAACTTAGTTCGGACCAAGTTCTTTTTGTGTTTTTTATGAGCGACGTTAAGTTCGCGTCCGGCAGTTAAGGTCGAGGCCTGTTTGCGACTCAGACAGAAGGTAACGTGCCCTTTTTGAAAATAGCCTTTAGTTTGACAATCCCGAAGGACAAAAAGGTTTGAAGTTGGTTTGTGTTTTTTAGGACAGAAGTGGCTTAAGTTAGTTCCTAAGTTGCATTGTACCAAAGTCTAGGGCACAGGGGCGAATACTTAACGCATCGTCCCAAGACAGGACGCTCGCTAAGCACTCTAGAAAGATGAGAGGAAGCCCCTCATTTCTCATTCCCCACGCTTAAGGCTCGTGCGCAATACACCTTATTCTTATTAAGTGTTTTAAAGAAATTTGAGATGAGAAGAGAGAAGACACAAGGGTAACTCTAAAGGGAGACTATGAATCCTAAAGTCATCATGCATGGGTGACCTATGGTTAGTGAGGTTTGAAGACAACCTAAACCCTAAAGGAAGAAGATAGGAGAGAAAGAAAGGACAAGAGTGACCATGGATACTTATCCATACCCTTAAAGAACTTACCTTAGTCCCTGCATAAAAGGTTAGTGAGAAACAGACATAAATAATATCAAAGAAAATGAAAATTAAGCAACGGCAAACAATAATGATAATAATCCGAACATGAACTCAGAAGTTAAAGGACGCAACCCCAAAGCAAATGGCACAAGTGCCTTTCAAACAAGGACCTAGGCATGATCAGAAACACACACATAAGCAGATCTCAAGTGAAAATAAATCAAACAATTAGAGAAATAACTCCCAAAATTCCCAAATTAAACATCAATATTATTCAAACAGAGATGAACCAAATATCAAAAATCCCTGCAAAAAATCAAGATATTAGTCATTTAAATAATTAGGCAAAGTTCAGGTGGGAAGTAGGGTTCAATGTGCCAAAGGGAGGGACCAAAATGCAATATGCAATAATCTTAACAATGAAAGAAAAATGTTTTAATGCATTTTAGGATGTTAGTGAACAAATACAAAAAGAACAGCTCAAAAATATTTTACGGATGCAGAGAAATAAAATGAATAATTTTAAGTATGCATGATATGAGTGATGCAAAAAGAAATTGAATAAATAATTAGTTTAAATGATAAAAATAAAATAAAAATAAAAAATAAAATTTGTAAAAATTTTATAAAGTAATAAAGATGATGTATGAATTTTATGGGAATTTTAAAATGCAATTATGTAATTTTAATAATTAAAATATGAAAATGAAAAATTAAATGAAATAAAAAATGAAATAAGAAGTGGGGGGGTGCGTTAGTAAGGAAATGCAGTAGAAATTGAAGGTTGGGCCAGAGAGTGGGTGTGAGTAGCGAAGCCCGCCCATTAACTCATCAGAAAAATGAAAAAAATGAAAAATAGGTTACCGTGTACGTGCCATGTGTGACGCACGTGGTTATTTTAAATTGCTGGCATGTTAGCAGCCGTATGATTCATCAAACGATCCTAACGTGGTCAACTAAAATAAAAGTAATCAAAACCAAACAAAACAATTGGATGTGCACCGTAAGACCCGTGGGGTAATAACCATGGGATTACTAAATTAACTTCAGAAAAAAAATAAAAGAAATAAATATGTGGCACGCCATGGGCCGTTGGATGGTAGGATCGGACGGCTGGGAAGTCATCTTCCCCAAAATCCCACCGGCGACCTGCAACTTTTTCCGGCGACGGACTTAGGGTTCCGATCGTCACCTTGGAAGCACACCAACCTGCAGCTGCCCAGAAACTACAAACAAATACACTAATCCAACCAGTTTTTCATGAGGATTAAGATTATGCACTCCAAATTCAAAAATAACCAATATATATTGAAAAACGAAGAAGAATGCATTAGGGCATAAAACTTTAAATCCACATAACAAGCCATACATACATCCATATTAAAAAATAAATAGATCAGGATGATCACCATTCATCACACGTCAATATGCATATAAAAAAGGAGATTTTTATGATGGTCAAAAAACCTACCAACCTGAGATGGCTCCACACGTGCACTTGCTTTTGGCTGCGAATGGTGGTTGATTTGCACTCTATAGACTACCAAGAGAAGCTTTGTGGAAGAACTTTGAAGGAACTCCTTGTAAATTAAGAGATCCAAGGAATTCAAGAATTAGGGTTCACTTTCTTTTTCTCCAAAATATCACGTGTCACTCTCTCCAACCAGTGCATGGATGAGCTTATATAGATTAGGGTTTTCATCTGATGAGGAATTGGGCTTGGATAATTCCATGTTTAATGATTTTTTTGAATGATTTTGGAAAAACACATTATGTTAAGCACACCTCCTCCATGCATATATACTTGAGAATTCCATGATGGATCACTTTCATTTGGATTGCTAGTTACACCTCAATGGAACTTGGGCCATGAGAACAATTGGTTAATGAGTTTTAAAAAATTTGGGAATTTTGAACAATGGAGAATAAATGAAGAATAAACCATGGAATTACTTCATTCTTGGGCCCAAAATAATCCTCAAGGAATGTTCTTTGATATTAGAATGTGGCATGAAGCAATGGAATGGATTATAGGTCATTATGCCCAAAGTTGTGAAAATGGAACCATGAAAAACCCTAAAA
Source organism: Lathyrus tuberosus (assembly GCA_022829125.1). Classification (NCBI taxonomy): domain Eukaryota; kingdom Viridiplantae; phylum Streptophyta; class Magnoliopsida; order Fabales; family Fabaceae; genus Lathyrus; species Lathyrus tuberosus. Next base: position 453,997 of record JALAZF010000532.1, on the reverse strand, counting down.
ACCACTTTGCCTTCTTTTGATCATAACTGGAGTTTCACAAATTATATGGAGATCCACTTATACTTGTTGGAAAGAGGAGAAAAATATATTCAACTTTCATGTTGGAGAAAAATTCATTTGAAGCTTTCTTGATGATGAAAAGTCAAGTTGAATGTAGTGTAGAAACTTGCCAAAAATGAAACTTTTCATTATAGGTCATTTTCCAAATTTAGAAACTTTGCACCAACTCATGATTCCTAATAAATATGTATGAAAATTGACCCCTGGAGATCATGTGAGGATGTGAGACCTTGAAAACCTTGGGGAGAACCTCAAAATTCCACAGTTGACTTCTCCTCTCACTGTTGACTTTTACCCAATTCAACTGATTTTCAATCCATTGGCGAATTGAACTTCTCCTGAACCAAACTGATGGACAACCTCCCATCCCTAGGTATTTAGGGACCCAAGGAATACCATAGAATCAAGTCTTGCCTAAAAAATCAGAAATAAACTGACTTTATAGCAAACCCTAGTTGTGGTACCCTCAGTCTAGGAGGAAATAACACAGTCTCCAAATCCAAATTCCTCTGAATATGATGTGTATCCTCTCCAACAAAGATAAGATATGTCATTTGATGATGATGAAAACCCAAGGAGCTTGCCCGTTGAAGCAATAAACCCAAGAATCTCAAAACCCTAATCTATGCACTGGTTAGGAGAGGATGATCCACCTGAGCTCTCTTGGACAATACCAGGACTCTTGCTTGACCCTCTGAAGCACTGCCTCAGGCACCTTGACCCCATGCTAAGAACCAATGATATGCACACATGATAATGCAAAATGCAATGCAACATAAGCCAGTTAGTAATAAAGTAAGGAGGGCAAATTTTGGGGTGCAACAGCTGCCCCTATTCAATCAACTTGGTCCTGAAGGTATGATAGTAACGGCTCTCAGACATTCCAGGGTACACGGGAATTGAATACCGAAAGAGCCTCGAAAATTTGCTAATGGTAAGAATAACGAGATAGAGTGTGCTGAAAAATAAGGAATATGACCTCAACCATACCCACAAAAATAAGACGAATACGACCTCGATCGCACCCACAAAACGAATACAACCTCAATTGTACCTACAAAGGAAGACTGACCTCAATCACTCTACCCACAAAGAAAACACGAACACGACCTCGATCGCATCCATAAAACGAATACCACCTCAATTGTACCCTCAAAGGAAGACTGACCTCAATCACTCTACCCACAAAGAAAATACGAACACGACCTTGATCGCATCCACAAAACGAATACAACCTCAATTGCACCCGGAAAGGAAGACTGACCTCAATCACTCTACCCACAAAGATATTACGAATACGACCTCAATCATACCCACAAAACGAATACAACCTCAATTATACCCGCAAAGGAAGACTGGCCTCAATGACTCCACCCACAAAGAAAATAAGAATACGACCTTAATCGTACCCACAAAACGAATACAACCTCAATTATACCCGCAAAGGAACACTGACCTCAATCACTCCACCCACAAAGAAAATACGAATAAGACCTCAATCGCACCCACAAAACGAATACAACCTCGATTATACCCGCAAAGAAAGACTGACCTCAATCACTCTACCCATAAAGAAAATACGAATACGACCTCAATCGCACCCACAAAACGAATACAACCTCAATTGTACCCGCAAAGGAAGACTGACCTCAATCACTCCACCCACAAAGAAAATACGAATACGACCTCAATCGCACCCACAAAACAAATACAACCTCAATTGCACCCGCAAAGGAAGACTGACCTCAATCATTCTACCCACAAAAAAAATACGAATACGACCTCAATCGCACCCACAAAACAAATACAACCTCGATTGTACCCTCAGAGGAAGACTGACCTCAATCACTCCACCCACAAAGAAAACATGAATACGACCTCAATCGTACCCACAAAGGATAACCAACATAAAGTGGACTTCACTGGGGATAACTTGAAACAAAACTCACAAAAGAAAAAAGGCCAAACTGAGGCAAACAAAAACAAACTTCTAACGGACTCATGATCCACAGATAAGATGACTCCATTGGGGAAGGAGAAGTCTAAATAAAAGACTCTGCCGGGGAGCACAAGTATGAGGAACGCATCCCTCCAAAATCTCCTGAGCTATACCATCTCTGCTGGGAAAGAGAACTGGCAAGAAAAGCATCAAACCTGGCTTATGCTTCGAATGCAATTGTTTGAATTTTGCCGTAATGCTCCACACGAAGTGGAAATGCTACGCGTTTTGAGGATGCAATGCAAATGCTTATGATATGCAAAAGAGGTCCCTCCAGCAAAATAAATGCTGGAGAGAAAAGACCAATTCAGCTGCGGATGACAAAAATAAATTGTCCTCTGAATCCAGGAACTCTGCTGAGAAGGATCACACCGATCGACTCCTTGGATCAACAACTTCTACTGGGGATGAAGTCCCAAAAGAATATCCACACTACCGGGGATTACACATGTCCTCTACTGAAGGTAACATCCAAAACCTGAGATTTCTCCTCTGCTGGGGGAGTTGAGAATGGACGCCAATAACAGAACCGGAAGTTTGTTATTGAGGATTGCCAATAACAAACGGGCTTAGGACCTACTGGGGGATACCAACCCATAATACCATCCTGCTTGGGGATACTTATGAACTTAACCTGCTGAAGGGGAGGATGCCCTTACCCCCACCTTGCTGGGGATTAGAATATGACATTGTTGGTGAAAGTACGCTTCCTGACTGGATGGGGAAGTGAGCACCACAATTCTGTGGGGAAATAACGTCTTGATTCGGAGAAAATACTTTCCAAGTCTTCTGCTGTGGGAGGTCTGCTCTGCCGAGGAAAGTTTGTCCTGCTGGGGAAGGTCTGCTCTACAGAGGAAAGTTTGTCCTGCTGGGGAAGGTCTGCTCTACTGAGGAAAGTTTGTCCTGCTAGGGAAGGAGCAATCTCAATGCTGGGGAGAGCCCACTGCTGGGGATGTACACTCCTGTTGCCCTACAACCTGACTTGTCTTTATGGTCATAAGCGGCTCTTTGAACTTTTCACTTGCCCCATACCACCAGGTCTAATGGAGGAAATCATCTCAAGAGGATTTTATAGAAGATCGGGCGTTCGTACTGCCCCAGGGTCTTCAAACTCTTGGAGAGATTTATCATATCTCGTCATAACTGCCCCAGTCTTCATAATCCATGACGTACATTACCTCGAAGGGGATCGTAATGACTTGACAATACTCTGCTTTAGCATCTTGAACCTTGAGGAGGTGTTTTCAATTAACCATTTTCAAGAGTATACGATTTCTCATGCCCTAGAGGTGGCCTGCCCCATTATGGGCTTTGAAGTGACTTTGCCCCTGATCTTAGAATGAATGCCCCAGAATAACTGAATTTTGGAGAGTTTTCTCGACGTGACTGCCCCAGATTGGCTACATCTTAACACGACTTTCTGGGGAGAGCCCACTCTACACTGAGTCTCTTGGCAGCATGCCCTTTGATATGATTGTCTTTCAGAATTTTCAAGCATCTCAACTTGGCAGGGTCAAGCTTCTTGACTGACGTTCATTGTGTAAGCTTCTTTAATGCTTAGGCACATGTATGCAAACAGAACAAATTATTTATGAGAATGATAATCCTAATGCAACACTTATGTTAACCTTGAAGTTTATTAAAAATACGTCGCCAAGCCTCGTGAACGAATCACTTGCTGGGATGCGACCTTGATTTTTGAATGGCAAAACAATGCGCACATGCAATACCAACAAACCTTACTAGCACAACTCGTAGGAGTCAGGAATGCTATCCTGTTGAAGTACGCCCTTAAAATAACCCTGTTTCAATTAGGACTTTTAAAGATTGTAACGTGGCCTGGTTCACGGTTTCAGAAAAAAGGATTTATGGCTCAAAATTTATCGATGCCCACCCACTCTTCGTGATGATCTCCAGTCCTATGTTCAGTTAAGCTGACACAAACGCTCATCTTTCCAAAGGTTTATGATCTTCAAGGAGCTCATGTAACTAATGGTTTGACACCTAAGGAGGCTTTGGAGTGGCAGTCATCCTTCTTGTGTCTGTAATCACACGAATTTGTTCTTATCGAGGATAATGCTTTTCGCTTTCTTTTGCCTTTTTGATCCCTAATTTTTGCCTGGACTGACTCTTTTGAGTTTTTTCGATTTTGAAGTCCAGCGGGATGCCCTAACTTTTGCCTAAGTCGCTTCGACTTAGCGGGCTTTTTTTCTTTATTTTTATATTCCCCTTTGAACAAAGCGTGTGACACTGGTTGTCTTACTTGCTTGACAGGGTTGTGACTGCCTCACTCCTTGGTTGTTGATGGACAACCATCGTGGTTTCACATCTCTTGACCTCTTGGCGGTGGGATAAAAGGTAATGTTTCCTTGGATGCTCACTCTCCTTGAAATTTGAACGCTCGGTCAAACTAACTGACGCCTACCCTGCCCCTGGGCTAAGTATGTGGGTTTTTTTCGTACGAAAGAAACTCCTACTTCAAGGCTCAAAGAGGTTAACGAGGGTCCATCTCCTTATCTCTCCAGTGTTGATGGGTTTGAAACAATGCCTGTACATCCTCTACAGGGTTCTATCCAAAAACGTACCATTAGAAATCCGCGTTCTTATTTCGTCATCCTCCCTCGAGAGTTTTAAACAAGAAAATTGGTATTGCAGTGCATATAAACATTTAAGAGTGAACACGAATGGATTACTTCAAGGAAAACATACTCATTGAATTAATATCATCATAAAAAAAAAAACAAGTCTTGCATACGTACGATGCTTTAACAATAAATGAAAAAAAACTACAAATGAAAATGCAGTAAAGAAGCTGAAGATTGCTATTGCCGAGGAAGCTTAATTCTACCTTGACGTACTTGCAGACTGGGTGTTCATTTGAGAAAGGAGGCTTCCATTGATGTACATATCATCTTCAGTGAATACAATGATCTCGGAGTCTACCAGGTCTTGCACCTTGTGCTGGAATGCCTTACACTCATCAATCGTATGCCCAAACGTTCCCGAGTGGAACTCGCACCTAGTAGTCATGTCGTAATCCAGAGGAATAGGGTACGGTACCGGGCTGGTACTCCTCGTTCGAATCAGAGAGTTCTCGAGCAGACGAGCAAACAATTGACTATAAGGGATAGGAATAGGATCAAATATCCTGTTGGACCTTCTTGGTCTCGGTTGCCCCTGTTGCTAATAATTCTGCTGTCGGTGCTGATTTGGGCGCCCAGTCTGGTCCTGCACTTTCCTTTCTGCATTTGGCTGAGGCACAAACAAAGGTTGTGGAAGAGATCCCTGGCGCGAGGTGGACCCTTTGGTAAAAGAAGGAGTCCTCAGTCCCTTTGCAATACTGGGAGTAACATCACTTTGTTTACCAGTGCCAACTGATGTAAACTTGATTGCCCCTGAATCAATGAGCTCTTGGACTTTGTACTTGAGCATCTTACAATCCTCAACATTATGACCAGGTGCCCCTGAATGGAATTCACACCTATCATGGACATTAGAACCCATACGAAACTTGGTGTATGGAGGTCCCGCAGCAATCAATTCAATTAGCTGAAACTTGAGCAAGTGCTGAAGCAACTGAGCGTATGGCATCGGAATCTGATCAAACTTCTTTTCAAGCTTCTCTAGATTAAGACCCTCAAGAAACGGTTGTTGATGAAAAAGCTCTGACGGTGGAGAGGATCCACGAGGCAATCCATGGTCTAGAGGAGACCCCAAAGAGATGGGAGGAATGAGAACCTCCGCTGTGGAAGCGGGTACAGGACTGTCTTCCTTCTTCAACACCCTATTCAACATTTCCATGATCAAACCCATCTGAGTCTTCAACTGATTGATCTCCTTCCTCAGCATCCTCTGCTCTTGGAGCATGTCTTCCCCAAACTGCCCCATCTGGCTTCGCATTTCCCTTAACTCAGCTCGAACTTGCTCCATGATCAACTCTTGAACGGTCTGAGGAGTTAAATCTACAATTCTGAGATAGGAACAAGATAAGAACACCGGAGATAAGCACCTGTCATGCATAATGATTATGCAAAATGATTATGAGTATGCAAATGCAAATGGACATGTTTGAAAATTCACAAGGCGATCCACCCCTTGATTCCGGTTTAATAAAAAGATATAATGGAACTTCTGCTCATATATTAAGAAAACCAGAGAAAGTCACATGTCAATAATCACAAATCCGAGATAACGAGTCTGAATATAAAAACCCTAGGTCCCAACCAACAAGCCTGGTGGTGATCCAAATACAATAAAAGAGAACAGGAAACTATGGCATATCATCAAAGTTTACAAGAGTCAATCCTCCCCATCCACTATGCTTTCTGCACCAGTCTTGAATTTCCTTGAACAGCTTTCTGGTGTCGGGATGCTTTGTCCTCTGAATTAGTCCTTGAATGAGAAGGTATCTCCTGTGTATGATCCCATCCAAGTATCTGCAATGTAATTCCCAAACATCTTCTCCAGAAATATCCTCCATGCTAGGTCCCTCATGTCTAGATCTCTTCACTTCAGCTTGGACCTTTAGTTCTTCTATGGAGGCTATGGCTCGATTAAGTCGTTCTTCGATTGCTTGTCTCTTGAATATCCCTGACAAGATCTCAGCGTCTTTCTTCTTGAGTGTTGACTTCAACTGATCAATCTTAGCTAGGTAGTCGTCTTCCTTTCTCTTATTCTCAGCCATGGCAGTTTCTTGGTGATCATTGAACCTGTGAATCTTCAATAAAGCCTTGCCTAATTCCTCCTCCTTGGACCTGAGAACGTTACTGATACCATCCAAAGCTTGTTTCACTCTTTCTCTGGATGCGACCATGTCAGCAAGCTCTTTTTCTGCTTTAGCAAGGAGCTCTGTCTTCAACTTAGCGGTGTGAACAGCTTCACCCCGTTCATGCTTCCACTGATAAATCTCTCTCTTTAGCTCACTATTTTCTTCCCGCAACCTTTCCTTTTCAGCCCATAATTTGTCATACTTCTCCAACTCAACGGTGGTAGAAGGTTCGATCACCAAAGGGTACAAAGGTGGTTCCACCGGGAATGGAAGAAGCTCCTCTTCTGCTCTCTTCTTAATCCACTCTACATAGGAAGGGAAAGCCCGATTGTTACTTTTCCCGAATGGAATCTTACCCTTCTCGGTCACCTGTTTCCAAGCATTCACAACTTTCCTTATCAACCCTTGATCCTCAATACCATTGAAGAATAAGGACTCTCGGACATCTCGCTCTTCGGGTGGGTTCTTCAAAGGATAGCCAAACTGTCTGATAGCTAGGGAGGGATTATAGTTAATTCCACATTTCCTCCCTATCAAGGGTACATTAGGGAATTCTCCGCATTTGCAAATAATCTCCATTCCTAGCACGTCACGATTAATCCAAACAATATTGTCGGCAGTCAAGCCCATAACCATCTTCGACCACTTCAGAGAATCTTTCGTATCAACGAAAGCGCCAGATTCGGGGAGACGACTCAGAAACCAAGTAGCTAAGAGCGGAGCACAGCAACTCATAGTTTTCCCACGCCTATTCTCATTCTTATAGTGAACCGAGTGATACACATCACCCAACAAGGTAGGTATAGGATTCTTCGAAATAAAGATCCTGACGGCGTGCATATCCACCAGATCAGGAATATTCGGAAACAGAACAATCCTATAGATACACATAGCCAGAATAGCTTGGAAAGCAGTCCAGTTCTTCTCTTTGACATGTGTGCAAGCCTGATCAAACAAGAACTTCAGCAAGAAACCCTTAACTCCTTGTTTTTCTTCAACATTGTTGCTCAGAACGAATTCACTAATATGAAGAGCAGCAGCCATTTCTTTTACTCCGGGGTGTTCTTCAGAAAAGAAAACTATATCATGCCCGATGGGGATTCCCAAAATAAATGAGAACTCCTCCAATGTTGGAGCCAAGATGTAGTCCGGGAAAGTGAAGCAACGTAGAGACGGATCGTAACTGAAGAAGCGTGTGAATGACATCCTTCTCATACTTGGATATGTTGTATACAAATTTCAGAAGTCTTCCATACCTTCCACTGAACTCTGTACGAACTCCGAACCCAGCCATATTAATCAGTTTGAGAATCAGTGTCAAAGTCGACTCTGGGAATGAATAGGCAACAGTCTTCTTTCTCATGACATCCATGACGGGAAAACTTCAATAACCGGAATCAAAGGTAAGATGCAAGCCCTGAAAAATGTCAAACATGTCAGAATGCAAGAAAAATGATATGCTTATGCAAACATGGGGTCAAGGCACACTGCTGGATGTGCTGTGCTGTTAGCTGAACGAGAACCACAACCCAGAAAACCAAAATTCTGAACCACTGAGATAACCAGGACCCAAATAATCAGACATTGATGAGAAATCCAGAAAAATAGGGTAGGTTGAAGGTCTCAGTTACCTGCAAACCTACAAATGCCCATCCCCTCTCACATGTGGGTACAAGGATGTTCAGTATCCCGGGCTCTCAGGTCGAGAAATGATGATACGTTCACCATTTCTGGTTTGGCATCATCATCAATCGAGGAGGCCTCAACTGATTCTCCAAAGCGGAAGGTCCTCAGCTTTGGCACTGAGATCGAGAAACAATAGTACATTCATCCCTCGGGGTACAGTACTAAAGTCAATCGAGGAGTGCCTCCACTGATTCTCTTCAAAACGTAGGGGCCATCCTATGCGAGTTCCAAAGCGGGCCCTCGGGTGCGAATGGGTTTGCCACAGGATGTGGTCTGCCACTGTCACCACTAAAGAGGGATGTTTCCACTAAGGTCCTCAATGATCGGTCACCAGAGTCAACAGCTCTCTAGATTAACACCCCAACATGCGCAAGACACACACGTTAAAATGCGTCCCAAGATAGCCTCGTTTGGTTGTGAATTTTGTGAACACACAAACGTACCAAGCGGGCACGTAGGTCCCACTACTTTCCACTCTAGTCCTAGGGTATACTCAAGCCTGGGTATTGGGCTTCTCTCTCTGACCCACCCAACCTGCAAAACAAAGACAGCCAGCACAGCACAGCAGCATGACAGTAATAAAAAAAGAAATGCAAAAAATGCGGTAAAAATAAAATACAACAAATAAAGCAAAACAAAAACAAAAACACCCAAAGAGAACAAAGACAAGCAAGCGCTAGGATTGACTCGCTTAGGGATGGACCAGCATAGGTCAACCAGAGTCCCCAGCAGAGTCGCCAGCTGTCGCTCCCAGGATTTTCATCCAGGTACAAACGCGAGAGTGGCGCAGAAAAAACAGAGTCGCCAGCAGTGTAAATTTATCCCAAGAGAGGGAAAGGGAACACCGCATAAAGCTGAGGAAGAGGGAAAGGAATGGTCATCGCAACCATAACCTGGGTTCGGGATTCGGTTACGCGAGGGGAAGGTGCTAGCACCCCACGCGTCCATCGTACTCGATGGAATCCACGCTTGTTGTCTATTCTAAGGGTGAGTTATCCTATCATCTAGGGTTGTACTAAAACGGAGAGGGAAAGACAAAAGACAGACTCGGTAGGACGTCGACGTCCTAGGCCTACGTACTCCCTTTGTGCAATGTGGAATTCAGATTCAACGTAGTTCGGACCAAGTTCTTTTTGTGTTTTTTATGAGCGACGTTAAGTTCGCGTCCGACAGTTAGGGTCGATGCCTGTTTGCGACTCAAACGGAAGGTAACGTGCCCTTTTTGAAAATAGCCTTTAGTTTGACAATCCCGAAGGACAAAAAGGTTTGAAGTTGGTTTCTGTTTTTTAGGACAGAAGTGGCTTAAGTTAGTTCCTAAGTTGCATTGTACCAAAGTCTAGGGCACAGGGGCGAAGACTTAACGCATCGTCCCATGACAGGACGCTCGCTAAGCACTCTAGAAAGATGAGAGGAAGCCCCTCATTTCTCATTCCCCACGCTTAAGTCTCGTGTGCAATACACCTTATTCTTATTAAGTGTTTTAAAGAAATTTGAGATGAGAAGAGAGAAGACACAAGGGTAACTCTAAAGGGAGACTATGAATCCTAAAGTCATCATGCATGGGTGACCTATGGTTAGTGAGGTTTAAAGACAACCTAAACCCTAAAGGAAGAAGATAGGAGAGAAAGAAAGGACAAGAGTGACCATGGATACTTATCCATACCCTTAAAGAACTTACCTTAGTCCCTGCATAAAAGGTTAGTGAGAAACAGACATAAAAAATATCAAAGCAAATGAAAATCAAGCAACGGCAAACAATAATCATAATAATCTGAACATGAACTCAGAAGTTAAAGGACGCAACCCCAAAGCAAATGGCACAAGTGCCTTTCGAACAAGGACCTAGGCATGATCAGAAACATACACATAAGCAGATCTCAAGTGAAAATAAATCAAACAATTAGAGAAATAACTCCCAAAATTCCCAAATTAAACATCAATATTATTCAACCAGAGATGAACCAAATATCAAAAATCCCTGCAAAAAATCAAGATATTAGTCATTTAAATAATTAGGCAAAGTTCAGGTGGGAAGTAGGGTTCAATGTGCCAAAGGGAGGGACCAAAATGCAATATGCAATAATCTTAAAAATGAAAGAAAAATGTTTTAATGCATTTTAGGATGTTAGTGAACAAATGCAAAAATAACGGCTTAAAAATATTTTACGGATGCAGAGAAATAAAATGAATAATTTTAAGTATGCATGATATGAGTGATGCAAAAAGAAATTGAATAAATAATTAGTTTAAATGATAAAACTAAAATAAAAATAAAAAATGAAATTTGTAAAAATTTTATAAAGTAATAAAGATGATGTATGAATTTTATGGGAATTTTAAAATGCAATTATGTAATTTTAATAATTAAAATATGAAAATGAAAAATTAAATGAAATAAAAAATGAAATAAGAAGTGGGGGGTGCGTTAGTAAGGAAATGCAGTAGAAATTGAAGGTTGGGCCAGAGAGTGGGATGTGAGTAGCGAAGCCCGCCGATTAACTCATCAGAAAAATGAAAAAAAAGTAAAATAGGTTACCGTGTACGTGCCATGCGTGACGCACGTGGTTATTTTAAATTGCTGGCATGTTAGCAGCCGTATGATTCATCAAACGATCCTGACGTGGTCAACTAAAATAAAAGTAATCAAAACCAAACAAAACAATTGGATGTGCACCGTAAGACCCGTGGGGTAATAACCATGGGATTACTAAATTAACTTCAGAAAAAAATAAAAGAAATAAATATGTGGCATGCCATGGGCCGTTGGATGGTAGGATCGGACGGCTGGGAAGTCATCTACCCCAAAATCCCACCGACGACGTGCAACTTTTTCTGGCGACGGACTTAGGGTTCCGATCGTCACCTTGGAAGCACACCAACCTGCAGCTGTCCAGAAACTACAAACAAATACACTAATCCAACCAGTTGGAAAGAGCAGAAAAATATATTCAACTTTCATGTTGGAGTAAAATTCATTTGAAGCTTTCTTGATGGTGAAAAGTCAAGTTGAATGCAGTGTAGAAACTTGCCAAAAATGGAAACTTTTCATTATAGGTCACTTTCCAAATTTAGAAACTTTGCACCAACTCCTGATTCCTGATAAATATGTATGAAACTTGACCCCTGGAGACCATGTGAGGATGTGAGACCTTGAAAACCTTGGGGAGAACCTCAAAATTCCACAGTTGACTTCTCCTCTCACTGTTGACTTTTACCCAATTCAACTGATTTTCAATCCATTGGCCAATTGAACTTCTCCTGAACCAAACTGATGGACAACCTCCCGTCCCTAGGTATTTAGGGACCCAAGGAATACCATAGAATCAAGTCTTGCCTAAAAAATCAGAAATAAACTGACTTTATAGCAAACCCTAGTTGTGGTACCCTCAGTCTAAGAGGAAATAGCACAGTCTCCAAATCCAAGTTCCTCTGAATATGATGTGTATCCTCTCCAACAAAGATAAGATATGCCATTTGATGATGATGAAAACCCAAGGAGCTTGCCCATTGAAGCAATAAACCCAAGAATCTCAAAACCCTAATCTATGCACTGGTTAGGAGAGGATGATCCACCTGAGCTCTCTTGGACAATACCAGGACTCTTGCTTGACCCTCTGAAGAACTGCCTCAGGCACCTTGACCCCATGCTAAGAACCAATGATATGCACACATGATAATGCAAAATGCAATGCAACATAAGCCACTTAGTAATAAAGTAAGGAGGGCAAATTTTGGGGTGCAACACCATGATAATATACCTCTATTGGTTGTTTGGGTAGGGTGTTGAGGATGAATTTGGAGGTTGGAAGTTGTTGTCAAAGGGTTTATTTTTCTGCATAACGCAGAGCGCGCTTAACGCGGTATGCCCGCTTAGCGCGGTCTGAAGAATTTTCACCCCTTCCAGGCAGCGAGGAGCGCGCTTAGTGCGGGTGGGACCCGCTTAGCGTGACCTGGAACAAAAGAAACTATTCTTTAAAAATCCATAAATTTTTAATCCGTAACTCGGATTGAGACATTCTTGGTATCATTGGAAAGCTATGACAATCCTCTACCCAATAAAAGGTGGAAATTAGGGGTATGATGTGGGATTAATTATTTAGTGGAAAATGAATGAAGTAATGTTTATTTTGATATGTTGAAATTCCATATCTTTTGGGTCGTAAATCCGATCGAGGTATAATTATAGCCGATGTAAAGCTGTGGAAATATCCTACGGGATAAAAGTGAAAAGTATTAATTTCGATGCCCGATTAAATGAATCGGAGGGAACCCGAAAGTGGTGTTTTATGTGGTGTGTATTTATATGTGTTTACTTGTAATATTTCTGTTATGTCATATCTATCAATTGTGAATGAGAGAAATACATGTTTAAAATGAATTAGGAAGAGTGAGGAAACTTTACCCCAAAATAAATGGCATAGATTAATGATAGTGGAACCTAGTAATGGCTAGGAAATTGATGAATAACTTAATGACAACGCTCGTGTAAAAGAGGCCGAGGTGTGTGTCCATTACCGCATGGTATAGGAAGAGTGAAACACTAGTATGGAACATGTGTGTAAACCATGTGGTTTTGTGAAAAGACAAAAGATGTCTTAAGGCGAGTGTGGCCTTGTGATTGTCGAATACAATCACGTTTGTATATGATCATGTAATCGTAACCATTTTCTTTTGAGTTGCCCTTGAGAGGCCTTCACGAGTCTCGAGCTCCTCTGAAACGCAGGCATGATTACTTGGCAGGTTTGATTCCCAATGTTATAATACGAATGGAACGTACAGGTAGAGACTTGTGATGGTTAATAGGACATGAGAAGTGACAGTTCACGGTTAACAGGCCGATGATCCTGAATCCATTTTGTATGCCAAGTAACTACAAGGATCCATGACTCGGGTCGACTTCTAGACGTAGAAGCGGATGGGAAAAGGGGATGCCTTGGTAAGGTTATCGATTAGTGAGATTCTTGAGTTAACAGGCTCAGGACATATTCTATTCGTAAGGACTTATGAGTTAACAGACTCATGACATGTTTCCATATAGTGTGAGATTGTGAGATTGTGAGATTTTGAACTCAAGGTCATTTTCCCTTCCCTTTTTCCTTCCTTTCTCCTTCTTTCTCCCCAACTTCGTTCTATCTTTTTCTTTCTTTTGCTCTTATGTGAAAAAGGAGTGGAAAAGAAATTATATAGTAAGACATCATCAATTGTAATACTACTAATTGCCCAAAAAGTCTCTAAAGTTCTCAATACTTAAATATCTCAGAGTCAGATAATATTTATTAGATTTTCTCTGAGCTCAACCGTTACTCTAATTATCTTTGCAGATAATTTCTCAGAGTAAACTAGAACTCAGTAGATCACAACTAATATTATCCAGAGTAATTAAAATACGGGGTATTACATGTTCCTTGGCCACTCCATAATATATCTTTAATGTTTCCAATCACGAATTCGCACTCTTACAGATTATTGGCAATATTGAAATTGATACATAGAGTTTCAAGTAATTCGAGACCACTTGTAATACCCCATACTATTTAAATACTCAAGTGGATATCAGATGAGATCAAATGAGTATCTATGTGCTCTATCTTTGGTAAATTGGATTAATGGAATCCTCTAAGTGTTTTAAGTGTGGACAATTGGGATCAATAGAGAAACTGATGACTCTGAAGAGATCAATTAGTTTAGATTCAAGAAAAGATTTTAAGGTAACTTTAATAACTGATCAATTGGTTGAGACGATAAAATATCAATTGGAGATATTTTACCCTATTGGATTATATTATATAATAATAGTATTATATATATGTTAGAAAGAAAGGAAAAAGAAGAAAAAGATAGTAAGAGGAAAGAAGAAAAAAAGAGAAGGAAGAGAAGGAAGAAGGGAAAAGAGAAAGAGAAGTTGGATCATCATCATCATTCATCATCTTCTTCAAACTCCTCTTCGATTACCAGGTGCGTTCTAGATAGAGACTTTAGAGTATAATTTCTTGAGGTTTTAGAGTTAGGTTGGATTTTGGGAAAAATGGGTCTTTTTGTAAAATCAAAGAATCTAACGGTTGAAGTGTGTTATAAATTGCGTAGCATGATCAAAATATGTGTAGAATCATTTATTGATAATTGTTATGAAGTTTGGTTTGGTTTGTTTTGGTTGAAAATCTTAGGGTTTTGTGTAGAACCTATGCATTAATGTTGGATATCATGTTTTATGAAGTTTGTTGGATAAAGCATGATAGAACCATTATAATATACCTCTATTGGTTGTTTGGGTAGGGTGTTGAGGATGAATTTGGAGGTTGGAAGTTGTTGTCAAAGGGTTTATTTTTCTGCATAACGCAGAGCGCGCTTAACGCGGTATGCCCGCTTAGCGCGGTCTAAAGAACTTTCACCCCTTCTAGGCAGCGAGGAGCGCGCTTAGCACGGGTGGGACCCGCTTAGCGCGACCTGGAACAAAAGAAACTATTCTTTAAAAATCCATAAATTTTTGAACCGTAACTCGGTTTAAGACGTTCTTGGTATTATTGGAAAGCTAATACAATCCTCTACCCAATAAAAAGTGGAAATTAGGGGTATGATGTGGGATTAATTATTTAGTGGAAAATGAATGAAGTAATTTTATTTTGATATGTTGAAATTCCATATCTTTTGGGTCGTAAATCCGATCGAGGCATAATTATAGCCGATGTAAAACTGTGGAAATATCCTACAGAATAAAAGTGAAAAATATTGATTTCGATGCCCGATTAAATGAATCGGAGGGAACCCGAAAGGGGTGTTTTATGTGGTGTGTTATTATATGTGTTTACTTGTAATATTTGTTTTATGTCATATCTATCGATTGTGAATGAGAGAAATACATGTTTAAAATGGATTAGGAAGAGTGAGGAAACTTTACCCCAAAATAAATGGCATAGTTTAATGATAGTGGAACCTAGTAATGGCTAGGAAATTGATGAATAACTTAATGACAATGCTCGTGCAGAAGAGGCCGAGGCGTGTGTCCATTACCGAATGCTATAGAAAGAGTGAAACACTAGTATGGAACATGTGTGTAAACCATTGTGGTTTTGTGAAAAGACAAAAGAGGTCTTAAGGCGAGTGTGGCCTTGTGATTGTTGAATACAATCACGTTTGTATATGATCATGTAATCGTAACCATTTTCCTTTGAGTTGCCCTTGAGAGGCCTTCACGAGTCTCGAGCTCCTCTGAAACGCAGGCATGATTACTTGGCAGGTTTGATTCCCAATGTTATAGTACGAATGGAACCTACGGGTTGAGACTTGTGATGGTTAACAGGCCATGAGAAGTGACAGTTCACGGTTAACAGGCCGATGATTCCGAATCCATTTTGTATGCCAAGTAACTACAAGGATCCATGACTCGGGTCGACTTCTAGACATAGAAGCGGACGGGAAAAGGGGATGTCTTGGTAAGGTTATCGATTAGTGAGATTCTTGAGTTAACAGGCTCAGGACATAATCTATTCGTAAGGACTTATGAGTTAACAGACTCATGACATGTTTCCATATAGTGTGAGATTGTGAGATTGTGAGATTTTGAACTCAAGGTCATTTTCCCTTCCCCTTGACTTGAGTTAGGATTGGTTAGAACCTTGTAAAGCCGAGATAATCTATAGGATAGGAAACTCACTGAGATTTGATGTATCTCACCCCACTATTGTTGATTATTTTTAGGAGGTATTTGCAGGTTTGACTTACAAGTGGAGCTATGTTGGGATGTTTCAAGAGAAGCTTGGCTTTAGTATTTTCGCTGTGTATTTGTTGTATACAATTGGGGATATTGTATATTGATCTTAGATTTTATATTTTTGGCTAATTTTCATGTCTTGTACCATAGTTTGTATTTGTATTAGTAATGGTCAAGTATGTGAATTACGCCATTAGGCACTTATGATGGTGTCAGTATCAAATAAAATGCTTGTATTGTATTATTCTAGATATATATTATACATGACATTACACCACTTAATCATTCAATACATGCCCCCCTTCAATCGGTCCAAAGAAAAGTATATGGTAGAGATATTTTCTCTACCCTAAAATTTAATTTGAATTGTGCGTATTTTCAAAATAAAAAATAAAATTTAATCGTAACATTACTAATATCCTTAAATCTTGTATTTTAATTAAAAAAAATAATGATATGTGAAGATTAAACCCAAAGAGAATTAGCTTCACTATCGACTTTAAAATTTAAATGACCCAACCAAGAGTAATTTTGACATCGTCATTACTTATTTATTCATATCATTTATTTTTAGTACTTGCAATTTTTAAATAAAAAGAGTATTTATATAAATAATAGACAATTTAAAGTTGTATAACACACCAATAAAAACTTTTATTTTTCTTGAAAAATTTTAGTAACGAAGTTAACTTATTTTTTAATTATAAAATTGGAAGATGTGTTAACTTACTTTTCAACTATTTTATTTATCTTAATTCAATGTATATTAAATTAATAATCAGTAACTAATAGAAAAAGTTTTGAACAAAATTTAACATATATTAATTTTAAAAATCAATAATTTATTGAAATTGAAGGCTCGTTTCTAGACTAAATGTAATACCTCATATTATGTAAATGCTCAATTGGATATCAGATGAGATCAGATGAGTACCTATGTGCTCCATCTTTGGTAAATTGGATTAATGGAATCCTCTAAGTACTTTAAGTATTGACATTTGGGATCAATAGAGCAACTAAGGAACTCTGAAGAGATTAATTATTTTATTACAGAGACAGATTAATAATTAATAGTTCAAGAAAGTAATTTTTGGTAACTCTACTAATTGATCGATTGGTTGAGACGACAAATATCAATTGGAGATATTTTACCCTGTTGGATTATATTATCTAGGGTTGTACTAAAACGGAGAGGGAAAGACAAAAGACAGACTCGGTAGGACGTCGACATCCTAGGCCTACGTACTCCCTTTGTGCAATGTGGAATTCAGATTCAACGTAGTTCGGACCAAGTTCTTTTTGTGTTTTTTATGAGCGACGTTAAGTTCGCGTCCGACAGTTAGGGTCGATGCCTGTTTGCGACTCAAACGGAAGGTAACGTGCCCTTTTTGAAAATAGCCTTTAGTTTGACAATCCCGAAGGACAAAAAGGTTTGAAGTTGGTTTCTGTTTTTTAGGACAGAAGTGGCTTAAGTTAGTTCCTAAGTTGCATTGTACCAAAGTCTAGGGCACAGGGGCGAAGACTTAACGCATCGTCCCAAGACAGGACGCTCGCTAAGCACTCTAGAAAGATGAGAGGAAGCCCCTCATTTCTCATTCCCCACGCTTAAGTCTCGTGTGCAATACACCTTATTCTTATTAAGTGTTTTAAAGAAATTTGAGATGAGAAGAGAGAAGACACAAGGGTAACTCTAAAGGGAGACTATGAATCCTAAAGTCATCATGCATGGGTGACCTATGGTTAGTGAGGTTTAAAGACAACCTAAACCCTAAAGGAAGAAGATAGGAGAGAAAGAAAGGACAAGAGTGACCATGGATACTTATCCATACCCTTAAAGAACTTACCTTAGTCCCTGCATAAAAGGTTAGTGAGAAACAGACATAAAAAATATCAAAGCAAATGAAAATCAAGCAACGGCAAACAATAATCATAATAATCTGAACATGAACTCAGAAGTTAAAGGACGCAACCCCAAAGCAAATGGCACAAGTGCCTTTCGAACAAGGACCTAGGCATGATCAGAAACATACACATAAGCAGATCTCAAGTGAAAATAAATCAAACAATTAGAGAAATAACTCCCAAAATTCCCAAATTAAACATCAATATTATTCAACCAGAGATGAACCAAATATCAAAAATCCCTGCAAAAAATCAAGATATTAGTCATTTAAATAATTAGGCAAAGTTCAGGTGGGAAGTAGGGTTCAATGTGCCAAAGGGAGGGACCAAAATGCAATATGCAATAATCTTAAAAATGAAAGAAAAATGTTTTAATGCATTTTAGGATGTTAGTGAACAAATGCAAAAATAACGGCTTAAAAATATTTTACGGATGCAGAGAAATAAAATGAATAATTTTAAGTATGCATGATATGAGTGATGCAAAAAGAAATTGAATAAATAATTAGTTTAAATGATAAAACTAAAATAAAAATAAAAAATGAAATTTGTAAAAATTTTATAAAGTAATAAAGATGATGTATGAATTTTATGGGAATTTTAAAATGCAATTATGTAATTTTAATAATTAAAATATGAAAATGAAAAATTAAATGAAATAAAAAATGAAATAAGAAGTGGGGGGTGCGTTAGTAAGGAAATGCAGTAGAAATTGAAGGTTGGGCCAGAGAGTGGGATGTGAGTAGCGAAGCCCGCCGATTAACTCATCAGAAAAATGAAAAAAAAGTAAAATAGGTTACCGTGTACGTGCCATGCGTGACGCACGTGGTTATTTTAAATTGCTGGCATGTTAGCAGCCGTATGATTCATCAAACGATCCTGACGTGGTCAACTAAAATAAAAGTAATCAAAACCAAACAAAACAATTGGATGTGCACCGTAAGACCCGTGGGGTAATAACCATGGGATTACTAAATTAACTTCAGAAAAAAATAAAAGAAATAAATATGTGGCATGCCATGGGCCGTTGGATGGTAGGATCGGACGGCTGGGAAGTCATCTACCCCAAAATCCCACCGACGACGTGCAACTTTTTCTGGCGACGGACTTAGGGTTCCGATCGTCACCTTGGAAGCACACCAACCTGCAGCTGTCCAGAAACTACAAACAAATACACTAATCCAACCAGTTTTTCACGAGGATTAAGATTATGCACTCCAAATTCAAAAATAACCAATATATATTGAAAAACGAAGAAGAATGCATTAGGGCATAAAACTTTAAATCCACATAACAAGCCATACATACATCCATATTCAAAAATAAATAGATCAAGATGATCACCATTCATCACACGTTAATATGCATATAAAAAAGGAGATTTTTATGATGGTCAAAAAACCTACCAACCTGAGATGGCTCCACACGTGCACTTGCTTTTGGCTGCGAATGGTGGTTGATTTTCACTCTATACACTACCAAGAGAAGCTTTGTGGAAGAACTTTGAAGGAACTCCTTGTAAATTGAGAGATCCAAGGAATTCAAGAATTAGGGTTCACTTTCTTTTTCTCCAAAATATCACGTGTCACTCTCTCCAACCAGTGCATGGATGAGCTTATATAGACTAGGGTTTTCATCTGATGAGGAATTGGGCTTGGGTAATTCCATGTTTAATGATTTTTTTTAATAATTTTGGAAAAACACATTATGTTAAGCACACCTCCTCCATGAATATATACTTGAGAATTCCATGATGGATCACTTTCATTTGGATTGCTAGTTACACCTCAATGGAACTTGGGCCTTGAGAACAATTGGTTAATGAGTTCTAAACAATTTGGGAATTTTGAATAATGGAGAATAAATGAAGAATAAACCTTGGAATTACTTCATTCTTGGGCCCAAAATAATCCTCAAGGAATGTTATTTGATATTAGAATGTGGCATGAAGCAATGGAATGGATTATAGGTCATTATGCCCAAAGTTATGAAAATGGAACCATGAAAAACCCTAAAAACCACTTTGCCTTCTTTTGATCATAACTGGAGTTTCACAAATGATATGGAGACCCACTAGTACTTGTTGGAAAGAGAAGAAAAATATATTCAACTTTCATGTTGGAGTAAAATTCATTTGAAGCTTTCTTGATGGTGAAAAGTCAAGTTGAATGCAGTGTAGAAACTTGCCAAAAATGGAAACTTTTCATTATAGGTCACTTTCCAAATTTAGAAACTTTGCACCAACTCCTGATTCCTGATAAATATGTATGAAACTTGACCCCTGGAGACCATGTGAGGATGTGAGACCTTGAAAACCTTGGGGAGAACCTCAAAATTCCACAGTTGACTTCTCCTCTCACTGTTGACTTTTACCCAATTCAACTGATTTTCAATCCATTGGCCAATTGAACTTCTCCTGAACCAAACTGATGGACAACCTCCCGTCCCTAGGTATTTAGGGACCCAAGGAATACCATAGAATCAAGTCTTGCCTAAAAAATCAGAAATAAACTGACTTTATAGCAAACCCTAGTTGTGGTACCCTCAGTCTAAGAGGAAATAGCACAGTCTCCAAATCCAAATTCCTCTGAATATGATGTGTATCC
This sequence comes from Lathyrus tuberosus, assembly GCA_022829125.1. Classification (NCBI taxonomy): domain Eukaryota; kingdom Viridiplantae; phylum Streptophyta; class Magnoliopsida; order Fabales; family Fabaceae; genus Lathyrus; species Lathyrus tuberosus. The sequence continues at coordinate 433,268 of JALAZF010000532.1, read as the reverse complement.
TGTAACACCCCAATTCCCATCGCGAAATAAATAACACATAATAAATATCAGAGTAACTAAAATTTTATTTTTCCGACAGAAACAGGGATGCCACATTTAAAGAAATAAAATACAATTCCTGCTCAACATTTTTGATACATAACACAAAGAGAAACTTTTTCCTTACAAAAGGATGGTCAATTATGGAATAAAGCGGAAAGATCCATAACTGACTTGTTTTACAAATAAATGGTTTTAGAACATCAAAATATAAATACAAAATATATTCAACAATTATATACATATAACAAAACGTTCCCCGACTCCCGTGCTACGTATCAGAGCAGACACCACGAACGACAACGGAACGGAGGACTAATCTCCACAAAAGCCTCCAAGCCTCTAAAGCTGACAATCTGCACTATGCCATAAAAGCATATTCCAGCAGAAGGGTGAGAAATAACAACTATAACAAGTTTGCATAATAATATGCCACAACACAGATAATTCACATATGTAATATTTCTCACCGCATACATCACATACTAACACATATAGCATGGCACCAATACATAATATATCACACATAATAAATCGAATCATGATTTTCCACACATAACACATCCCTTCACAATTCACACCACCATTCAACTCAACTCACTCATATACATCACAATGTATATATCTATACGAAACCAAGCATATAATCATGCATATTCCATTAATTCCATACTTCCACAAAGCATACTTTTCCATAATCATTCATCAATGCAAATATACAAAAGATGATCAATGCATACCATAGAGATCGACCAACGACTCTATATAGATGCAAATGCGGTACCGACTCAATTGGTGATACATTAGTCCCCCAGGAACTCTTGGAATCATCGCTCGTTACATAGAGTAACTCCCCGTCGGGCCTACGATGTTCCCCGTCGCTATAAACCACTATTTCAGGGCGAACGACGTTTATGGATTGCTTTCTACCACTATTTCAGGGCGCACAATCCGATTGCTATAGTCCACTATTTCAGGGCGCACAATCGTCTATAACCACCGCTTTCAGTCCTCAGGCAACGCCTCATATTTTGGAGGCACACGGTGTTATAGAAAATTCCCTCTGGAATCATTCCGTCACTCAGGACGTTTCAACAATGCATATTATGAGGTTTGGCATACAATGACTCATGACATTCACATTGCACCCACATACACATCCATAATCATGCATAAATCAACAATTACCACGTATCGCATTTTCTTGCCGTAAGGCCACAAATCATCATCACAACAATATCACGTGCATATTCATTTCACAACATGTCACCACATGCATTTTCATTACAAACCACAAACCACAACAATTATGCAATCACAATCACTTCCACAAGGAATTCACATATCAAATGCTACTCACAACACATCATTATCGCACATTGAAATCAAAACCCAAAACACACATTTATTCCTCCATAACACCACAAACCATCATCACCAATACTTATCATATATATTCACATCAACACAATTATTGTCATAAAGCCACAAACCATCAACAAAGTATTCCACAACAACCAATTATCATCAAAGAATCATCACACAAGTCATACAATCACTTACCAAAGCATAACCCACAATATTGAAAAATAACACCAAAGTCCATAATTCGTTTTCTCGGAAAAGTCGGCCAAAAATAATATTTTTCATCATCACTAAAAAGTACTCCTAAAGACCTTCGATTCGATATAAAGAACTCTTAAATCCGATAAACGACGAATAAGTTACGAATATTTCCAAATAACGCAAAACATAAACCGGACGCCCGACACTACGAAACGGTTCGTAAAAACTGTACCGATTGGGAAGGATTCGGACCTCAAAACTATTTTTCCTAGAAAAAACATCTCGTTAGCTTCCCAACGCTTCGAACGGGGATCAAAACCGACTTACGGTTCGAGAGATATGAATTTCCGAAAATCGCACGAAACCAGAATTTTCACACTAGCAGTCGTGTCCGTACGACTGCGTGAAAATACACCAGTTCTGGTTCAGCAGTGATTCTTGGGGCGTTTTCGCCCGAAACCCGACCGATTCAATTATTTTCTTCAAACAAAATACATGATAATCCTCCATAAATGTATACGGACGTATTAGAATAAAAAATTACGCGATTCCGCGACTTTTGAAAAACACTATTCCGGAACCTAAAAACGCCAAATTTTCAAATATCAACCGATTTTAACGAAACGAGTTTCTATAACGTCGGCCTCACTTCACTCGACTAAACTACGCAATTTATTTCGAAATTCATCCGTGAAAACATCGATTTCTATCGATTTCCTACAATTCGACCTAAACGGAAAACTATAAGAAAATATCCAAAACCATCAAGAAAACATACACATATACATACACAAGCAAGATATAATTGAAACTTCTCACCCTTACCCGATTAATCGCGCTCGAAACGGAGTTCCCGCGATTTTCCTCTTTTCTCTTTCTCCCTTCTCCTCCTTTCTCTCTTCTCTTTTTCCTTCTTTCTAATTTTCTCTCTTTCTTTCTATTTTTATAAAACATAAAACTTACCCAAGCAAAAGACCAAAATACCCCTACGCTCAAATATCTCGCAAACGCTCTCAAAATGCGATAAAACATAAACAACGATGAAAAATACTATATTGCCAAATAAAAGTCAAGAATAAAATAATATAATAATAAAATAATCAAATAAACTCGATTAAATAAAACTGACAAAAACTGGGGCGTTACAACTCTCCCCCACTTAGAAATTTTCGTCCTCGAAAATAACCGAGACGAACAACTCCGGACACGACTCCCACATCCGACGAACAAACCAACCTGCCAACAAAAGGCACACCACGAATAACACCACAGACAAACACCTTGCTAACCACAAATACAATAACGACACAACAACGACAAGATGCAAAGCCCATACAATGCACTTGACGACCAACTCACAACCCAAAGAATACACAAAACACAACTCACAGGTTCACTCTTGAACCCAAAACACAACAGGATCGTTACCCTCACCTTAGGTAACACTCCCCTAATTCCCAATCATAGGAATTAGCTACACACACTCGAACCATCACCATGGAAACGAGGCAACAACACAAACAAGAACATAAAATTCCACGACACCACAAGGTCTCAACAACATCAACAAAACCAGAACACCAACATCCTTGTCACACAACCATACTACAACAATGCTACGATTCACCAATCGAACATATAACCAAAACACCCGACTACATATTAGTACCTGATTAATATTGAAACCTTCCACTTATCACTTCTATTATAGAACATCCCACGGTCTCATCATTCCTACCGTTTCCCACTGTTCAACCTTTGAACTCTATCAAGTCACACACGCATAAACGAAATGTGCCACATCAGGCTTCCGATGCGCACTCTGATTACTCGCAACCATCAAAACTACCATGTATAAAAACTTCCAACTTAACTTATCCCGCACGACATTAACTTTACCAATAGGATAATCTGAGCCAAATTCATAACTCGTCACGAATTTTAACCATCCTCGCTGTCTCACCCTCTATGCCTTCAGACCAAACCAGTAATCCATATCCTTGTGATTACTAAACACTTCGAATCTGGAACCATAAAGATAATACCTCCAAATATTCCAACACAATACAACCGCGACCAAATCCAAACCCAAAAGAGTATAGATCCTTTTATAAATCCTCAATTGTCATAAAGCATAAGCCACGACTTTACCCCCCTTGCATTAACACCTGACTACACTCTTCAGAGACACATCACAATACCTCACAAACGGTTTATTAGGATCACACAGAATCAAAACTGGAGCCGTAGACAACTTCTACTCCAGCTCACCAAAACTTACTCACAACGAACATCCAAACAAACGACTCACCCTTTGTAAGTCAACTGAGATACCAGAAGTACGAACTTAACAAAGTCTTCCATAACCTGTAATAACAACCAACTGAGTCCAAAAGTTTCTAATCTCCTTAACCAATTTCGGAGCCTCTCAATGTAGAACTACATCTACTTCCGATGAATCCCTTACCATACTCTCCTCTGAAATAACATATCCAAGAAAACTAACCTTTTTCAACCCAAATTCTCACTTGAATAACTTAGCATAAAACTTCATCTCTTTTTGACACTTGTAATTCAAATCCCAAACACTCTACCTGTTCTTCCTTTGAGTTTACAACAGATCCGAATATCCTCCATCAAAGCCATTACGAACTTATCCAATTAAATATGGAAGATACGATTCCTCTACTCCATAAGCATTAGAGACGCGTTACTAACACCAAATACCATCACTATACGTTGCAATTCCCAACCAAAATCCAAAAGATATAAATCCTTAAAGCTTTTGCAAAACTTTTCACTGGGTAACTGGTTACTCACATACAAGCTTAACCGAGTAAATAACAACCTATTCCGAGGATAACAAACCTAACCAGTCACATTAAATCGATCAAAGGCTCAACTCACACAATTCACCACTCTTATCAAACATTCCAAACAATTGTAATTCACTCAAACTCAACCAAACCATTCTAGTCATCTGTTCATGAAAGTGGACACTTATTCTCAATCATTACCCTATTCAACTATTAGTAATCCATACCCAATTTCTTCTCCTGACCGTCCAATTCCGCAATTCCAACATGTATCAACAACCAACCAAAAAGAATTCTCAAACACAATGTTACATCCAAAAACACATCTGAAAATTATGCCCAACTGACGGCCCATCACTGCGACTTCCTGCCAATTCCCAGAACACTACCATCACAGACAAAACAAACATATTATTCCCATCTACTAAGAGTTTCCTACTTACTTAGCAGATATAAACCTCAACTATTCACCTTCGTCCAATTAAGTTCAATCTCTACTCTCTGTGAAGCAGTCCTTAAATAAAACCCAATCATTCTCTCTCAATGACTTCCCAACTGGACTAACACACCAAAACCTCTAATCCATTTCATCTTCCGATATTAGCATCTTCATCGACTCATCAAAACAATCTGTAATCATCTCCTTAAATTCCAAACAATTCATTTCACACACTATCAAAGCCGGAAAGACCCGCCTATTCCATCCAACATAATTTCCGTCTGCTATCAACAAGAGATTAAGGGTGATCAGTTCCTCAATTTGTCAATAGAAGCCGACAATCATGATGTGGCATAAACCGTCTTTACCAAACTATAATAGCATTTCTTGCATCCTGTACACAAAACTACCTAAGGCACAAATCCTTAGTTGACATAAACCTTACCTCCGCATCCCCTTCGGAACTGAGAACAACATTGTCCGAACAACACTTACAATCTTGCAATTCACAATACACTGAGCCAACGCTCCACACCTGAAGCAACATGGAGAAGTACCAACTTCTCCCCCACTTATCTCAAACTCAATCCTGAAAACAAAGGATTAGAAAACCCAGAAAGTACTGACAGTGTTCCACACACCTATCACGTACTAAGAGATAAACAACAACGACAATATTCAACTGTCACACCAACTGACTCAATAGCTTGGCCGGACGGACCGACCTGCTCTGATACCACTAATGTAACACCCCAATTCCCATCATAAAATAAATAACACATAATAAATATCAGAGTAACTAAAAATTTATTTCTCCGACAGGAAACACGGATGTCACACTTAAATGAACAAAATACATGATAATCCTCCATAAATGTATACGGACGTATTAGAATAAAAAATTACGCGATTCCGCGACTTTTGAAAAACACTATTCCGGAACCTAAAAACGCCAAATTTTCAAATATCAACCGATTTTAACGAAACGAGTTTCTATAACGTCGGCCTCACTTCACTCGACTAAACTACGCAATTTATTTCGAAATTCATCCGTGAAAACATCGATTTCTATCGATTTCCTACAATTCGACCTAAACGGAAAACTATAAGAAAATATCCAAAACCATCAAGAAAACATACACATATACATACACAAGCAAGATATAATTGAAACTTCTCACCCTTACCCGATTAATCGCGCTCGAAACGGAGTTCCCGCGATTTTCCTCTTTTCTCTTTCTCCCTTCTCCTCCTTTCTCTCTTCTCTTTTTCCTTCTTTCTAATTTTCTCTCTTTCTTTCTATTTTTATAAAACATAAAACTTACCCAAGCAAAAGACCAAAATACCCCTACGCTCAAATATCTCGCAAACGCTCTCAAAATGCGATAAAACATAAACAACGATGAAAAATACTATATTGCCAAATAAAAGTCAAGAATAAAATAATATAATAATAAAATAATCAAATAAACTCGATTAAATAAAACTGACAAAAACTGGGGCGTTACATATCCTCTCCAACAAAGATAAGATATGCCATTTGATGATGATGAAAACCCAAGGAGCTTGCCCATTGAAGCAATAAACCCAAGAATCTCAAAACCCTAATCTATGCACTGGTTAGGAGAGGATGATCCACCTGAGCTCTCTTGGACAATACCAGGACTCTTGCTTGACCCTCTGAAGCACTGCCTCAGGCACCTTGACCCCATGCTAAGAACCAATGATATGCACACATGATAATGCAAAATGCAATGCAACATAAGCCACTTAGTAATAAAGTAAGGAGGGCAAATTTTGGGGTGCAACACCATGATAATATACCTCTATTGGTTGTTTGGGTAGGGTGTTGAGGATGAATTTGGAGGTTGGAAGTTGTTGTCAAAGGGTTTATTTTTCTGCATAACGCAGAGCGCGCTTAACGCGGTATGCCCGCTTAGCGCGGTCTGAAGAATTTTCACCCCTTCCAGGCAGCGAGGAGCGCGCTTAGTGCGGGTGGGACCCGCTTAGCGTGACCTGGAACAAAAGAAACTATTCTTTAAAAATCCATAAATTTTTAATCCGTAACTCGGATTGAGACATTCTTGGTATCATTGGAAAGCTATGACAATCCTCTACCCAATAAAAGGTGGAAATTAGGGGTATGATGTGGGATTAATTATTTAGTGGAAAATGAATGAAGTAATGTTTATTTTGATATGTTGAAATTCCATATCTTTTGGGTCGTAAATCCGATCGAGGTATAATTATAGCCGATGTAAAGCTGTGGAAATATCCTACGGGATAAAAGTGAAAAGTATTAATTTCGATGCCCGATTAAATGAATCGGAGGGAACCCGAAAGTGGTGTTTTATGTGGTGTGTATTTATATGTGTTTACTTGTAATATTTCTGTTATGTCATATCTATCAATTGTGAATGAGAGAAATACATGTTTAAAATGAATTAGGAAGAGTGAGGAAACTTTACCCCAAAATAAATGGCATAGATTAATGATAGTGGAACCTAGTAATGGCTAGGAAATTGATGAATAACTTAATGACAACGCTCGTGTAAAAGAGGCCGAGGTGTGTGTCCATTACCGCATGGTATAGGAAGAGTGAAACACTAGTATGGAACATGTGTGTAAACCATGTGGTTTTGTGAAAAGACAAAAGATGTCTTAAGGCGAGTGTGGCCTTGTGATTGTCGAATACAATCACGTTTGTATATGATCATGTAATCGTAACCATTTTCTTTTGAGTTGCCCTTGAGAGGCCTTCACGAGTCTCGAGCTCCTCTGAAACGCAGGCATGATTACTTGGCAGGTTTGATTCCCAATGTTATAATACGAATGGAACGTACAGGTAGAGACTTGTGATGGTTAATAGGACATGAGAAGTGACAGTTCACAGTTAACAGGCCGATGATCCTGAATCCATTTTGTATGCCAAGTAACTACAAGGATCCATGACTCGGGTCGACTTCTAGACGTAGAAGCGGATGGGAAAAGGGGATGCCTTGGTAAGGTTATCGATTAGTGAGATTCTTGAGTTAACAGGCTCAGGACATATTCTATTCGTAAGGACTTATGAGTTAACAGACTCATGACATGTTTCCATATAGTGTGAGATTGTGAGATTGTGAGATTTTGAACTCAAGGTCATTTTCCCTTCCCTTTTTCCTTCCTTTCTCCTTCTTTCTCCCCAACTTCGTTCTATCTTTTTCTTTCTTTTGCTCTTATGTGAAAAAAGAGTGGAAAAGAAATGATATAGTAAGACATCATCAATTGTAATACTACTAATTGCCCAAAAAGTCTCTAAAGTTCTCAATACTTAAATATCTCAGAGTCAGATAATATTTATTAGATTTTCTCTGAGCTCAACCGTTACTCTAATTATCTTTGCAGATAATTTCTCAGAGTAAACTAGAACTCAGTAGATCACAACTAATATTATCCAGAGTAATTAAAATACGGGGTATTACATGTTCCTTGGCCACTCCATAATATATCTTTAATGTTTCCAATCACGAATTCGCACTCTTACAGATTATTGGCAATATTGAAATTGATACATAGAGTTTCAAGTAATTCGAGACCACTTGTAATACCCCATACTATTTAAATACTCAAGTGGATATCAGATGAGATCAAATGAGTATCTATGTGCTCTATCTTTGGTAAATTGGATTAATGGAATCCTCTAAGTGTTTTAAGTGTGGACAATTGGGATCAATAGAGAAACTGATGACTCTGAAGAGATCAATTAGTTTAGATTCAAGAAAAGATTTTAAGGTAACTTTAATAACTGATCAATTGGTTGAGACGATAAAATATCAATTGGAGATATTTTACCCTATTGGATTATATTATATAATAATAGTATTATATATATGTTAGAAAGAAAGGAAAAAGAAGAAAAAGATAGTAAGAGGAAAGAAGAAAAAAGAGAAGGAAGAGAAGGAAGAAGGGAAAAGAGAAAGAGAAGTTGGATCATCATCATCATTCATCATCTTCTTCAAACTCCTCTTCGATTACCAGGTGCGTTCTAGATAGAGACTTTAGAGTATAATTTCTTGAGGTTTTAGAGTTAGGTTGGATTTTGGGAAAAATGGGTCTTTTTGTAAAATCAAAGAATCTAACGGTTGAAGTGTGTTATAAATTGCGTAGCATGATCAAAATATGTGTAGAATCATTTATTGATAATTGTTATGAAGTTTGGTTTGGTTTGTTTTGGTTGAAAATCTTAGGGTTTTGTGTAGAACCTATGCATTAATGTTGGATATCATGTTTTATGAAGTTTGTTGGATAAAGCATGATAGAACCATTATAATATACCTCTATTGGTTGTTTGGGTAGGGTGTTGAGGATGAATTTGGAGGTTGGAAGTTGTTGTCAAAGGGTTTATTTTTCTGCATAACGCAGAGCGCGCTTAACGCGGTATGCCCGCTTAGCGCGGTCTAAAGAACTTTCACCCCTTCTAGGCAGCGAGGAGCGCGCTTAGCACGGGTGGGACCCGCTTAGCGCGACCTGGAACAAAAGAAACTATTCTTTAAAAATCCATAAATTTTTGAACCGTAACTCGGTTTAAGACGTTCTTGGTATTATTGGAAAGCTAATACAATCCTCTACCCAATAAAAAGTGGAAATTAGGGGTATGATGTGGGATTAATTATTTAGTGGAAAATGAATGAAGTAATTTTATTTTGATATGTTGAAATTCCATATCTTTTGGGTCGTAAATCCGATCGAGGCATAATTATAGCCGATGTAAAACTGTGGAAATATCCTACAGAATAAAAGTGAAAAATATTGATTTCGATGCCCGATTAAATGAATCGGAGGGAACCCGAAAGGGGTGTTTTATGTGGTGTGTTATTATATGTGTTTACTTGTAATATTTGTTTTATGTCATATCTATCGATTGTGAATGAGAGAAATACATGTTTAAAATGGATTAGGAAGAGTGAGGAAACTTTACCCCAAAATAAATGGCATAGTTTAATGATAGTGGAACCTAGTAATGGCTAGGAAATTGATGAATAACTTAATGACAATGCTCGTGCAGAAGAGGCCGAGGCGTGTGTCCATTACCGAATGCTATAGAAAGAGTGAAACACTAGTATGGAACATGTGTGTAAACCATTGTGGTTTTGTGAAAAGACAAAAGAGGTCTTAAGGCGAGTGTGGCCTTGTGATTGTTGAATACAATCACGTTTGTATATGATCATGTAATCGTAACCATTTTCCTTTGAGTTGCCCTTGAGAGGCCTTCACGAGTCTCGAGCTCCTCTGAAACGCAGGCATGATTACTTGGCAGGTTTGATTCCCAATGTTATAGTACGAATGGAACCTACGGGTTGAGACTTGTGATGGTTAACAGGCCATGAGAAGTGACAGTTCACGGTTAACAGGCCGATGATTCCGAATCCATTTTGTATGCCAAGTAACTACAAGGATCCATGACTCGGGTCGACTTCTAGACATAGAAGCGGACGGGAAAAGGGGATGTCTTGGTAAGGTTATCGATTAGTGAGATTCTTGAGTTAACAGGCTCAGGACATATTCTATTCGTAAGGACTTATGAGTTAACAGACTCATGACATGTTTCCATATAGTGTGAGATTGTGAGATTGTGAGATTTTGAACTCAAGGTCATTTTCCCTTCCCCTTGACTTGAGTTAGGATTGGTTAGAACCTTGTAAAGCCGAGATAATCTATAGGATAGGAAACTCACTGAGATTTGATGTATCTCACCCCACTATTGTTGATTATTTTTAGGAGGTATTTGCAAGTTTGACTTACAAGTGGAGCTATGTTGGGATGTTTCAAGAGAAGCTTGGCTTTAGTATTTTCGCTGTGTATTTGTTGTATACAATTGGGGATATTGTATATTGATCTTAGATTTTATATTTTTGGCTAATTTTCATGTCTTGTACCATAGTTTGTATTTGTATTAGTAATGGTCAAGTATGTGAATTACGCCATTAGGCACTTATGATGGTGTCAGTATCAAATAAAATGCTTATATTGTATTATTCTAGATATATATTATACATGACATTACACCACTTAATCATTCAATACATGCCCCCCTTCAATCGGTCCAAAGAAAAGTATATGGTAGAGATATTTTCTCTACCCTAAAATTTAATTTGAATTGTGCGTATTTTCAAAATAAAAAATAAAATTTAATCGTAACATTACTAATATCCTTAAATCTTGTATTTTAATTAAAAAAAATAATGATATGTGAAGATTAAACCCAAAGAGAATTAGCTTCACTATCGACTTTAAAATTTAAATGACCCAACCAAGAGTAATTTTGACATCGTCATTACTTATTTATTCATATCATTTATTTTTAGTACTTGCAATTTTTAAATAAAAAGAGTATTTATATAAATAATAGACAATTTAAAGTTGTATAACACACCAATAAAAACTTTTATTTTTCTTGAAAAATTTTAGTAACGAAGTTAACTTATTTTTTAATTATAAAATTGGAAGATGTGTTAACTTACTTTTCAACTATTTTATTTATCTTAATTCAATGTATATTAAATTAATAATCAGTAACTAATAGAAAAAGTTTTGAACAAAATTTAACATATATTAATTTTAAAAATCAATAATTTATTGAAATTGAAGGCTCGTTTCTAAACTAAATGTAATACCTCATATTATGTAAATGCTCAATTGGATATCAGATGAGATCAGATGAGTACCTATGTGCTCCATCTTTGGTAAATTGGATTAATGGAATCCTCTAAGTACTTTAAGTATTGACATTTGGGATCAATAGAGCAACTAAGGAACTCTGAAGAGATTAATTATTTTATTACAGAGACAGATTAATAATTAATAGTTCAAGAAAGTAATTTTTGGTAACTCTACTAATTGATCGATTGGTTGAGACGACAAATATCAATTGGAGATATTTTACCCTGTTGGATTATATTATCTAGGGTTGTACTAAAACGGAGAGGGACAGACAAAAGACAGACTCGGTAGGACGTCGACATCCTAGGCCTACGTACTCCCTTTGTGCAATGTGGAATTCAGATTCAACGTAGTTCGGACCAAGTTCTTTTTGTGTTTTTTATGAGCGACGTTAAGTTCGCGTCCGACAGTTAGGGTCGATGCCTGTTTGCGACTCAAACGGAAGGTAACGTGCCCTTTTTGAAAATAGCCTTTAGTTTGACAATCCCGAAGGACAAAAAGGTTTGAAGTTGGTTTCTGTTTTTTAGGACAGAAGTGGCTTAAGTTAGTTCCTAAGTTGCATTGTACCAAAGTCTAGGGCACAGGGGCGAAGACTTAACGCATCGTCCCAAGACAGGACGCTCGCTAAGCACTCTAGAAAGATGAGAGGAAGCCCCTCATTTCTCATTCCCCACGCTTAAGTCTCGTGTGCAATACACCTTATTCTTATTAAGTGTTTTAAAGAAATTTGAGATGAGAAGAGAGAAGACACAAGGGTAACTCTAAAGGGAGACTATGAATCCTAAAGTCATCATGCATGGGTGACCTATGGTTAGTGAGGTTTAAAGACAATCTAAACCCTAAAGGAAGAAGATAGGAGAGAAAGAAAGGACAAGAGTGACCATGGATACTTATCCATACCCTTAAAGAACTTACCTTAGTCCCTGCATAAAAGGTTAGTGAGAAACAGACATAAAAAATATCAAAGCAAATGAAAATCAAGCAACGGCAAACAATAATCATAATAATCTGAACATGAACTCAGAAGTTAAAGGACGCAACCCCAAAGCAAATGGCACAAGTGCCTTTCGAACAAGGACCTAGGCATGATCAGAAACATACACATAAGCAGATCTCAAGTGAAAATAAATCAAACAATTAGAGAAATAACTCCCAAAATTCCCAAATTAAACATCAATATTATTCAACCAGAGATGAACCAAATATCAAAAATCCCTGCAAAAAATCAAGATATTAGTCATTTAAATAATTAGGCAAAGTTCAGGTGGGAAGTAGGGTTCAATGTGCCAAAGGGAGGGACCAAAATGCAATATGCAATAATCTTAAAAATGAAAGAAAAATGTTTTAATGCATTTTAGGATGTTAGTGAACAAATGCAAAAATAACGGCTTAAAAATATTTTACGGATGCAGAGAAATAAAATGAATAATTTTAAGTATGCATGATATGAGTGATGCAAAAAGAAATTGAATAAATAATTAGTTTAAATGATAAAACTAAAATAAAAATAAAAAATGAAATTTGTAAAAATTTTATAAAGTAATAAAGATGATGTATGAATTTTATGGGAATTTTAAAATGCAATTATGTAATTTTAATAATTAAAATATGAAAATGAAAAATTAAATGAAATAAAAAATGAAATAAGAAGTGGGGGGTGCGTTAGTAAGGAAATGCAGTAGAAATTGAAGGTTGGGCCAGAGAGTGGGATGTGAGTAGCGAAGCCCGCCGATTAACTCATCAGAAAAATGAAAAAAAAGTAAAATAGGTTACCGTGTACGTGCCATGCGTGACGCACGTGGTTATTTTAAATTGCTGGCATGTTAGCAGCCGTATGATTCATCAAACGATCCTGACGTGGTCAACTAAAATAAAAGTAATCAAAACCAAACAAAACAATTGGATGTGCACCGTAAGACCCGTGGGGTAATAACCATGGGATTACTAAATTAACTTCAGAAAAAAATAAAAGAAATAAATATGTGGCATGCCATGGGCCGTTGGATGGTAGGATCGGACGGCTGGGAAGTCATCTACCCCAAAATCCCACCGACGACGTGCAACTTTTTCTGGCGACGGACGTAGGGTTCCGATCGTCACCTTGGAAGCACACCAACCTGCAGCTGTCCAGAAACTACAAACAAATACACTAATCCAACCAGTTTTTCACGAGGATTAAGATTATGCACTCCAAATTCAAAAATAACCAATATATATTGAAAAACGAAGAAGAATGCATTAGGGCATAAAACTTTAAATCCACATAACAAGCCATACATACATCCATATTCAAAAATAAATAGATCAAGATGATCACCATTCATCACACGTTAATATGCATATAAAAAAGGAGATTTTTATGATGGTCAAAAAACCTACCAACCTGAGATGGCTCCACACGTGCACTTGCTTTTGGCTGCGAATGGTGGTTGATTTTCACTCTATAGACTACCAAGAGAAGCTTTGTGGAAGAACTTTGAAGGAACTCCTTGTAAATTGAGAGATCCAAGGAATTCAAGAATTAGGGTTCACTTTCTTTTTCTCCAAAATATCACGTGTCACTCTCTCCAACCAGTGCATGGATGAGCTTATATAGACTAGGGTTTTCATCTGATGAGGAATTGGGCTTGGGTAATTCCATGTTTAATGATTTTTTTTAATAATTTTGGAAAAACACATTATGTTAAGCACACCTCCTCCATGAATATATACTTGAGAATTCCATGATGGATCACTTTCATTTGGATTGCTAGTTACACCTCAATGGAACTTGGGCCTTGAGAACAATTGGTTAATGAGTTCTAAACAATTTGGGAATTTTGAATAATGGAGAATAAATGAAGAATAAACCTTGGAATTACTTCATTCTTGGGCCCAAAATAATCCTCAAGGAATGTTATTTGATATTAGAATGTGGCATGAAGCAATGGAATGGATTATAGGTCATTATGCCCAAAGTTATGAAAATGGAACCATGAAAAACCCTAAAAACCACTTTGCCTTCTTTTGATCATAACTGGAGTTTCACAAATGATATGGAGACCCACTAGTACTTGTTGGAAAGAGAAGAAAAATATATTCAACTTTCATGTTGGAGTAAAATTCATTTGAAGCTTTCTTGATGGTGAAAAGTCAAGTTGAATGCAGTGTAGAAACTTGCCAAAAATGGAAACTTTTCATTATAGGTCACTTTCCAAATTTAGAAACTTTGCACCAACTCCTGATTCCTGATAAATATGTATGAAACTTGACCCCTGGAGACCATGTGAGGATGTGAGACCTTGAAAACCTTGGGGAGAACCTCAAAATTCCACAGTTGACTTCTCCTCTCACTGTTGACTTTTACCCAATTCAACTGATTTTCAATCCATTGGCCAATTGAACTTCTCCTGAACCAAACTGATGGACAACCTCCCGTCCCTAGGTATTTAGGGACCCAAGGAATACCATAGAATCAAGTCTTGCCTAAAAAATCAGAAATAAACTGACTTTATAGCAAACCCTAGTTGTGGTACCCTCAGTCTAAGAGGAAATAGCACAGTCTCCAAATCCAAATTCCTCTGAATATGATGTGTATCCTCTCCAACAAAGATAAGATATGCCATTTGATGATGATGAAAACCCAAGGAGCTTGCCCATTGAAGCAATAAACCCAAGAATCTCAAAACCCTAATCTATGCACTGGTTAGGAGAGGATGATCCACCTGAGCTCTCTTGGACAATACCAGGACTCTTGCTTGACCCTCTGAAGCACTGCCTCAGGCACCTTGACCCCATGCTAAGAACCAATGATATGCACACATGATAATGCAAAATGCAATGCAACATAAGCCACTTAGTAATAAAGTAAGGAGGGCAAATTTTGGGGTGCAACACCATGATAATATACCTCTATTGGTTGTTTGGGTAGGGTGTTGAGGATGAATTTGGAGGTTGGAAGTTGTTGTCAAAGGGTTTATTTTTCTGCATAACGCAGAGCGCGCTTAACGCGGTATGCCCGCTTAGCGCGGTCTGAAGAATTTTCACCCCTTCCAGGCAGCGAGGAGCGCGCTTAGTGCGGGTGGGACCCGCTTAGCGTGACCTGGAACAAAAGAAACTATTCTTTAAAAATCCATAAATTTTTAATCCGTAACTCGGATTGAGACATTCTTGGTATCATTGGAAAGCTATGACAATCCTCTACCCAATAAAAGGTGGAAATTAGGGGTATGATGTGGGATTAATTATTTAGTGGAAAATGAATGAAGTAATGTTTATTTTGATATGTTGAAATTCCATATCTTTTGGGTCGTAAATCCGATCGAGGTATAATTATAGCCGATGTAAAGCTGTGGAAATATCCTACGGGATAAAAGTGAAAAGTATTAATTTCGATGCCCGATTAAATGAATCGGAGGGAACCCGAAAGTGGTGTTTTATGTGGTGTGTATTTATATGTGTTTACTTGTAATATTTCTGTTATGTCATATCTATCAATTGTGAATGAGAGAAATACATGTTTAAAATGAATTAGGAAGAGTGAGGAAACTTTACCCCAAAATAAATGGCATAGATTAATGATAGTGGAACCTAGTAATGGCTAGGAAATTGATGAATAACTTAATGACAACGCTCGTGTAAAAGAGGCCGAGGTGTGTGTCCATTACCGCATGGTATAGGAAGAGTGAAACACTAGTATGGAACATGTGTGTAAACCATGTGGTTTTGTGAAAAGACAAAAGATGTCTTAAGGCGAGTGTGGCCTTGTGATTGTCGAATACAATCACGTTTGTATATGATCATGTAATCGTAACCATTTTCTTTTGAGTTGCCCTTGAGAGGCCTTCACGAGTCTCGAGCTCCTCTGAAACGCAGGCATGATTACTTGGCAGGTTTGATTCCCAATGTTATAATACGAATGGAACGTACAGGTAGAGACTTGTGATGGTTAATAGGACATGAGAAGTGACAGTTCACGGTTAACAGGCCGATGATCCTGAATCCATTTTGTATGCCAAGTAACTACAAGGATCCATGACTCGGGTCGACTTCTAGACGTAGAAGCGGATGGGAAAAGGGGATGCCTTGGTAAGGTTATCGATTAGTGAGATTCTTGAGTTAACAGGCTCAGGACATATTCTATTCGTAAGGACTTATGAGTTAACAGACTCATGACATGTTTCCATATAGTGTGAGATTGTGAGATTGTGAGATTTTGAACTCAAGGTCATTTTCCCTTCCCTTTTTCCTTCCTTTCTCCTTCTTTCTCCCCAACTTCGTTCTATCTTTTTCTTTCTTTTGCTCTTATGTGAAAAAAGAGTGGAAAAGAAATGATATAGTAAGACATCATCAATTGTAATACTACTAATTGCCCAAAAAGTCTCTAAAGTTCTCAATACTTAAATATCTCAGAGTCAGATAATATTTATTAGATTTTCTCTGAGCTCAACCGTTACTCTAATTATCTTTGCAGATAATTTCTCAGAGTAAACTAGAACTCAGTAGATCACAACTAATATTATCCAGAGTAATTAAAATACGGGGTATTACATGTTCCTTGGCCACTCCATAATATATCTTTAATGTTTCCAATCACGAATTCGCACTCTTACAGATTATTGGCAATATTGAAATTGATACATAGAGTTTCAAGTAATTCGAGACCACTTGTAATACCCCATACTATTTAAATACTCAAGTGGATATCAGATGAGATCAAATGAGTATCTATGTGCTCTATCTTTGGTAAATTGGATTAATGGAATCCTCTAAGTGTTTTAAGTGTGGACAATTGGGATCAATAGAGAAACTGATGACTCTGAAGAGATCAATTAGTTTAGATTCAAGAAAAGATTTTAAGGTAACTTTAATAACTGATCAATTGGTTGAGACGATAAAATATCAATTGGAGATATTTTACCCTATTGGATTATATTATATAATAATAGTATTATATATATGTTAGAAAGAAAGGAAAAAGAAGAAAAAGATAGTAAGAGGAAAGAAGAAAAAAAGAGAAGGAAGAGAAGGAAGAAGGGAAAAGAGAAAGAGAAGTTGGATCATCATCATCATTCATCATCTTCTTCAAACTCCTCTTCGATTACCAGGTGCGTTCTAGATAGAGACTTTAGAGTATAATTTCTTGAGGTTTTAGAGTTAGGTTGGATTTTGGGAAAAATGGGTCTTTTTGTAAAATCAAAGAATCTAACGGTTGAAGTGTGTTATAAATTGCGTAGCATGATCAAAATATGTGTAGAATCATTTATTGATAATTGTTATGAAGTTTGGTTTGGTTTGTTTTGGTTGAAAATCTTAGGGTTTTGTGTAGAACCTATGCATTAATGTTGGATATCATGTTTTATGAAGTTTGTTGGATAAAGCATGATAGAACCATTATAATATACCTCTATTGGTTGTTTGGGTAGGGTGTTGAGGATGAATTTGGAGGTTGGAAGTTGTTGTCAAAGGGTTTATTTTTCTGCATAACACAGAGCGCGCTTAACGCGGTATGCCCGCTTAGCGCGGTCTAAAGAACTTTCACCCCTTCTAGGCAGCGAGGAGCGCGCTTAGCACGGGTGGGACCCGCTTAGCGCGACCTGGAACAAAAGAAACTATTCTTTAAAAATCCATAAATTTTTGAACCGTAACTCGGTTTAAGACGTTCTTGGTATTATTGGAAAGCTAATACAATCCTCTACCCAATAAAAAGTGGAAATTAGGGGTATGATGTGGGATTAATTATTTAGTGGAAAATGAATGAAGTAATTTTATTTTGATATGTTGAAATTCCATATCTTTTGGGTCGTAAATCCGATCGAGGCATAATTATAGCCGATGTAAAACTGTGGAAATATCCTACAGAATAAAAGTGAAAAATATTGATTTCGATGCCCGATTAAATGAATCGGAGGGAACCCGAAAGGGGTGTTTTATGTGGTGTGTTATTATATGTGTTTACTTGTAATATTTGTTTTATGTCATATCTATCGATTGTGAATGAGAGAAATACATGTTTAAAATGGATTAGGAAGAGTGAGGAAACTTTACCCCAAAATAAATGGCATAGTTTAATGATAGTGGAACCTAGTAATGGCTAGGAAATTGATGAATAACTTAATGACAATGCTCGTGCAGAAGAGGCCGAGGCGTGTGTCCATTACCGAATGCTATAGAAAGAGTGAAACACTAGTATGGAACATGTGTGTAAACCATTGTGGTTTTGTGAAAAGACAAAAGAGGTCTTAAGGCGAGTGTGGCCTTGTGATTGTTGAATACAATCACGTTTGTATATGATCATGTAATCGTAACCATTTTCCTTTGAGTTGCCCTTGAGAGGCCTTCACGAGTCTCGAGCTCCTCTGAAACGCAGGCATGATTACTTGGCAGGTTTGATTCCCAATGTTATAGTACGAATGGAACCTACGGGTTGAGACTTGTGATGGTTAACAGGCCATGAGAAGTGACAGTTCACGGTTAACAGGCCGATGATTCCGAATCCATTTTGTATGCCAAGTAACTACAAGGATCCATGACTCGGGTCGACTTCTAGACATAGAAGCGGACGGGAAAAGGGGATGTCTTGGTAAGGTTATCGATTAGTGAGATTCTTGAGTTAACAGGCTCGGGACATATTCTATTCGTAAGGACTTATGAGTTAACAGACTCATGACATGTTTCCATATAGTGTGAGATTGTGAGATTGTGAGATTTTGAACTCAAGGTCATTTTCCCTTCCCCTTGACTTGAGTTAGGATTGGTTAGAACCTTGTAAAGCCGAGATAATCTATAGGATAGGGAACTCACTGAGATTTGATGTATCTCACCCCACTATTGTTGATTATTTTTAGGAGGTATTTGCAGGTTTGACTTACAAGTGGAGCTATGTTGGGATGTTTCAAGAGAAGCTTGGCTTTAGTATTTTCGCTGTGTATTTGTTGTATACAATTGGGGATATTGTATATTGATCTTAGATTTTATATTTTTGGCTAATTTTCATGTCTTGTACCATAGTTTGTATTTGTATTAGTAATGGTCAAGTATGTGAATTACGCCATTAGACACTTATGATGGTGTCAGTATCAAATAAAATGCTTGTATTGTATTATTCTAGATATATATTATACATGACATTACACCACTTAATCATTCAATACATGCCCCCCTTCAATCGGTCCAAAGAAAAGTATATGGTAGAGATATTTTCTCTACCCTAAAATTTAATTTGAATTGTGCGTATTTTCAAAATAAAAAATAAAATTTAATCGTAACATTACTAATATCCTTAAATCTTGTATTTTAATTAAAAAAAATAATGATATGTGAAGATTAAACCCAAAGAGAATTAGCTTCACTATCGACTTTAAAATTTAAATGACCCAACCAAGAGTAATTTTGACATCGTTATTACTTATTTATTCATATCATTTATTTTTAGTACTTGCAATTTTTAAATAAAAAGAGTATTTATATAAATAATAGACAATTTAAAGTTGTATAACACACCAATAAAAACTTTTATTTTTCTTGAAAAATTTTAGTAACGAAGTTAACTTATTTTTTAATTATAAAATTGGAAGATGTGTTAACTTACTTTTCAACTATTTTATTTATCTTAATTCAATGTATATTAAATTAATAATCAGTAACTAATAGAAAAAGTTTTGAACAAAATTTAACATATATTAATTTTAAAAATCAATAATTTATTGAAATTGAAGGCTCGTTTCTAAACTAAATGTAATACCTCATATTATGTAAATGCTCAATTGGATATCAGATGAGATCAGATGAGTACCTATGTGCTCCATCTTTGGTAAATTGAATTAATGGAATCCTCTAAGTACTTTAAGTATTGACATTTGGGATCAATAGAGCAACTAAGGAACTCTGAAGAGATTAATTATTTTATTACAGAGACAGATTAATAATTAATAGTTCAAGAAAGTAATTTTTGGTAACTCTACTAATTGATCGATTGGTTGAGACGACAAATATCAATTGGAGATATTTTACCCTGTTGGATTATATTATATAATAATAGTGTTATATATATATATATATATATATATATATATATATATATATATATATATATATATATATATATATATATATATATATATATATATATATATATATGTGTGTGTGTGTGTGTGTGTGTGTGTGTGTGTGTGTGTGTGTTAGAAAGAAAAAGAATAAAAAGATAGTAAGAAGAAGAAGAAAAGAAGAAGAAGAGAAAGGAAGAGAAGAGGGAAAGAGGAAGAAGAGAGAAAAGCCATGGATCGTCTTCAATGTTCATCATCTTCTTCAAACTTCTCTTCATTGCTAAGGTGGATTCTAGTTAGACACTCTAAATTCTAGAAATATAAGTTTAGGACTTAGGTTAGATTTGAGAGAAAATGATTAAACGGATAAATCAATGAAATCTAACGGATGATTCGATGAAATGCATGCCTAAATGTGTCATAATATGTTATTTTGGGTCATTGGGTGCATTAATATCATATGGGTTAAAGGTTTTGGTCATTTTTAAGTCTCAAACACGTTTTGGGAGAATTCTGGTTCGTCAAGATTCGCCAGGCGAGCTAGAGGCGAGTCTGCTTCGCCAGGGATTCGCCGGCCGAAATTGGTTGGGATAGTAACACATTGTTTTCGTATTTTCGTCATAACTTTTGATCCGTAACTCGGATTGACGCATGGTCGGAAGCCTTGGAAAGCTAATTTTATGCTCTATGAGATGGTGAGGTAGAAACATGGTTATATGCCATGGATGGATAAGATAAATATAGAAATGTAATGTTTGAAAAATGTTTAAAAACGGAATTTGTGAACAATGTTTAGAAATTGATATCTTTTGAATCACAAGTCTGAACGAGGCATAGTAATAGTTGTTGGAAAGATGTGAAAATATCCTACGGGATAAAAGTGATAAATATTGATTTAATACCCGATTAAATGAATTAGAGGGAACCTAAGGGGTTATGTAACTGCGATTGAATTATTATATGTAATTCTAATATGCAATTGTAATATGCTGTGTCAAATATATTGTTGATTAACATGATCGAGAGAATATGAATGATTAAAATATGGAATAGGAAGAGTTAGGAAACCTCAACATGAAACTATAGTGGAACCTAGTAATAAGCTAGGAAATTGATGAATAACTTAATGACAACGCTCGTGCAGAAGAGGCCGAGGCGTGTGTCCATTACCGAATGGTATAGAAAAGAGTGAAACACTATTATGGAACACGTGTAATTATTATGTTTAATTGAGAAAGGAAAAATAGGCCTAAAGGCTAATGTGGCCTAGAGATGTTGAATACAATTATGGTTGTATGTGAAATCTACGAGGGTCCATGACTCGTTCCTACTTCTAGACGTAGAAGAGGGCGGGAGAGAGGGGATGCCTTGACAAGGTTAACGATAAGTGAATACTTTTGAGTAACGGGCTCAATAACGTGTTTCCATATAGTGTGACATTGTGGACTCAAAGTCATTTTCCTTTCCCCCGACTTGAGTTAGGCTAAGGTAGAACCTTGTAAAGCCGAGAGAATCTATAAGATAGGGAACTCACTGAGATTTGATGTATCTCACCCCACTATTGTTGATTATTTTCAGGAGGTATTTGCAGGTTGATTTACAAGTGGAGCTATGCTTGGCTGTTTCAAGAGAAACTTAGTTTTATTATTTTTCTGCTGTGTATCATTCTTGTACAATGAGGAATATTGTACCTTATTCTTAGATTTTATTTTTGGATAGTTTCCATGACTTGTGCCATATGTTGTATTTATGCTTTTTAGAAATGGTCAAGTATGTGAATTATGCCAATAGGCACTTATGATGGTGTCAGTACCAAATAAAAACACTTGTATGGTATTATTCTAGATAAATATTATACAGGGCGTTAGAGTTGGTATCAGAGCAGGCCGTGTCCTCGACCTAGCCTTGAAACATCATAAATAAATCTATTCCTGCCTTTTAAGTGTGTCATGCCATCATGAAACTTAATATCATACCATGTAGTGTTGGGCCTGATCAACCTAATGCTATGTATGTGATAGGTAGAATCATGGTTGAGCGACCACGAGGACTCCGAAGTGTTGTCATGACTTGTGCTGGGAGGGTAGGCTCAAGCCAAGAGTTAGTAGTGAAGAGTTTTGGGTCAGGTCAGTGAGGTTTTAATAGAAGTTGTGCTTGGGTAGCATGGAAATTAAAGAGTGGTGTGTTGCTCAAGTAATCCTTTGGAATGGATGAAGTCCAAAAGTTAAGGATCTCTTTGGACGATTGGTTAAGGTATCAAGGAATATGTAGAATCGCTAGTAGAGCTAGATTGACCACTGTTATAGATAAGAATTTCAAGTAATCTCATTCCGTAGAAAAGAAAAGTTGTTTTATGGAACGTGTGACGTAAGGTCCGAAAGTGAGACAAATTTTGGTGCTTCAGTCTCTAAGGTCACTATGGTATCTTGAATGGACGGGAGTACTTTAAGGAGGGTGTTCGAAACAATATCTTCCGACTGGTTAAAAGTTGAAAGTTAAGAAAGTTCGGCTTCTATGAGAACTTAAAGTAGTAAAGAAGTGTGAGAAGGAACACAAGAATGTGGAATTTGAAAATGTTTGGTTTGGAAAAGTTGGATTTTTGAGGCTTGGGAACCATGTAAAACGCAGCAGAAAAATTCTGGTTCTGATGCAATTCGCCAGGAAAATTGGGATTCGCTAGGCGAATTGGGTCTCACCACTAGTTCGCCAGGCGAAGTGCTGGCGAAGAGGGATTCGCCAGGCGAAAATGAAGAAACAAAACATGTGTAACTACTGGAACTTTTGGGTTTTTATGGAATGAGGATTCGCCACAGGTTCGTCGGGCGAAGTACTGGAGAAGTGGGATTCGCAAGGCGAAATCCTAAATCGCCAGGCAAATCTGGCTGTTTCCAATAATTTATTTCCTTCAAAATTCATATCTTTTGACTCGAGTGTCCGATTTAAGCGTTATTTATATCGATATAAAGCTATGAAAGTGTTATATGCTGTGGAAAGTGAAAATATTGTTTATGAGATGGATTTTATCCGATTATGTGGAATAAATGGTATTAACAATATGTTATGAGAAAGTCACACTTTGGTATTAAGAACAAACGTAGTAGTAACACCGTGGTCACAAGTGTACGTGATGGATTCTCATTCTTGAGACAAGTGTGAAGGGACGTACTTTGTGGAGCATTGAGTATTATACCCTAAGAAGTAAGATTACGGTAAAACAAAGAGAAGTAAATCAGGACTTATTACGGACTAAGTGTAAATCATGGAATGTGTTATACCAAAAGGGTCTTGTAAATAGTTGACGAGAATTGTCGGTTGTGAATTTTCCATTAAGTAATTTGGTGTAAGTGGGATGTGTAATGAATAGTGAAGGGTAAGAAATCCCTGGTAATGTGTGTGAAGTGATGGAAATGTTCTTAAAGAGGATGCATTGCCCCGATTTATTTTCGAGTATAGAGAAACTTCTGTATTTGTGAATAATCAGAATATTCGGAATCTACCTTTTGTTGGACTAAAAACGTTGTTGTTTTAATTCTCACCAAGGAATTCAAGTGAGAGAACAAGGTTGTATATTTGATATGAGATGTCCATCAATTTTGTGGTATCGTATAATGGTTGGGTTTTGCTTGTGAACGAATTAAGTTGAGTTGTGGCTAAAACCCTAGTATGTCGTTATTATTGGCTTTTCGCTAATGTAGTTGTTTGAATAGAGAATGAACTATCTCGCCGAAGATTTGTCGTGTGACCGCGACAGAATTTAGAATTTTGCCTTGTCACTTGATGGGAGTGTGTCATCTGAATGTTTTCACTTTGTCGGTTTTACCTTGAGTGGAATCATGGGTGGTGAATTGTTATACAAGTTAAAAGGCCACGAGTTGAGAATGATATTGTGGGTTAGAACAAACCGGATTGATGGTTTTAAGTAGGAAGGGCTTTTGAACTAAAAGGAATTGGGTTTTTTTAGCTTCTGCAGCAGTGTTAACCGATTAACACATGCAAGGATAGTGCTTTGTACTGAATTTTGAGGAGTTAACCGATTAGCTCAAATGGGTAATCGATTAACATGGGTGTAAATTGTGAAATCCCTTAGGAACTATCATCTGCGTTTTGTTACCTTATGTTGCTCCAAGTGGAGAGTATTGCCTAAATGAAAGAAGGAATTGTGTTTTGAAATAGTAACTTGTGGAAAGGTGTTGTGTAATTGGTCATTTGTTTAGACGACGAGGGAGTTTAACTTTGGGGAAGTAATCTTGTGAACTGTGTTGAGTGTGAGAAAGTCTTAGGTGTATTGTTATTATTGCTGTTGCGAGTCATAAGGACGAAGTTGGAAAATATTCTCGAAGTGTTGATCTTGTAAAGATCGTATCGGTAATTTAATTTATGGTGTTATTAAGGAACAAATGGTTGGTGGGAGTTAGTAATTGTCATCTTCCGTGAGTTCTTAGTTTTGGATTTAGACCCCGTGAAAGTGGTATCAGTTGTGTGCAGTTGTGTTCTAACCAGAGAAGGAATTTGTAGGTTATCTTTCCAAGTACTAGTAAGAATTGGACGTTCCGAAGTTAAGTATGTAACTGGGAATAGTTTATGTAAAGGAACAAATGAGAAGAGTTGATTCAACTGAGAAGTGTGACATGGTCTTCGATAGCGTGGGTGTATGTGGAGTGTTGTGCGTAAATTGGTGAGTAGTATGGAAACTCACAATTGTACCTTGAATGGGTTAGGTTTTGATAAGTGGTGACTCATATATGGTTGTAGTTCTATGTTGGCGTCACGTTGTCATTAGTTGAGAATTTGTGGCGACAGAAACCTTGAGTAAGTCGGAAAACCATAAGAGTAATCAATTTGGAAGGTGGTAACCAGAACCGGAAATTGTTAAACTATTTTGGTTATATTATTTCGAGTTTAGAATGGATTGGAGTTGTGTATGTTATGGTTGTAATGGTGTAACTCCTGTAACCCTATCGCCTGGAGAGTGTTGGGCAGAGGTTATAATATTGTGTGTTGGTAAAGAAATTGTTCTACCATAAGACGTCGGTAAGTTTTTGTACCATTGGTTAGTAGGGATCCAAGGGGATAAGTGTGTTTCTCCGTGGATTGTTAGCTATTTAGTAGTGTTTTAGAATTCGTGGTGTTCCCTTTTTAGTTTTGGATTAGGCAGTGGAAGGTGACAGATGAAAGGGTTAAGCCAAAATGATAAGGATTAGAAGGATTGTTGCTAGTAAGTATGGAAATAAGGAGATCTTGTTTTAAGTGTGTTACCTTTGGCGTGATACGGAAGAGAGGAAATATCGGATTGAATGAGTATAGTGTAGAGCATCAGGCTAGATGGAATTGGTAATTGAGTCGTCTGACTGATTTTGAAGTGGTTTTGAATATTACAGGAATTATGGTTTTGGTGTTGTGACTCGATAGGAGGGTATAGAATGGTATATTTCTTTCGAAGACAAGATATGACCAAGTGTTTCAGTATGAAGGAATAGATGAATTTGGAAAAAAACAAAGTTCGAAGTTAAACCAATATTGGAACAAGAGTATGACTAAGGACACGAAGTTTGATAAATTGTGAAAATAAGGATTTTGAACTGTGAAGTCAAGTTGGAATTGATCACGTCAGAAGTTCTAATGGAAGTAAAGTTAAGTGTGGATCTAAGACAGGGATATAAGTTGCAGTTATTGTCGAGTAGAGGAAATTCGGGGGCGAATTTTAATTTAAGGGGGGGGGGGGGGAGAGTGTAATACCCCATATTATTTAAATGCTCAATTGGATATCAGATGAGTACCTATGTGCTCCATCTTTGGTAAATTGGATTAATGGAATCCTCTAAGTACTTTAAGTATTGACATTTGGGATCAATAGAGCAACTAATAAACTCTGAAGAGATTAATTATTTTATTAAAGAGACGGATTAATAATTGATAGTTCAAGAAAGTAATTTTTGGTAACTCTAATAATTGATCGATTGGTTGAGACGACAAATATCAATTGGAGATATTTTACCCTATTGGATTATATTATATAATAATAGTATTATATATATATATATATATATATATATATATATATATATATATATGTGTGTGTGTGTTAGAAAGAAAAAGATAGTAAGAAGAAGAAGAAAAGAAGAAAAAGAAAAAGGAAGAGAAGAGGGAAAGAGGAAGAAGAGAGAAAAGCCATGGAGCGTCTTCAATGTTCATCATCTTCTTCAAACTCCTCTTAATTGCTAAGGTGGGTTCTAGTTAGACACTCTAAGTTCTAGAAATATAAGTTTAGAACGTAGGTTAGATTTGAGAGGAAATGATTAAACGGATAAATCAATGAAATCTAACGGATGATTAGATGAAATGCACGCCTAAATGTGTCATAATATGTTATTTTGGGACATTGGGTGCATTAATATCATATAGGTTAAAGGTTTTGGTCATTTTTAAGTCCCAAATACGTTTTGGGAGAATTCTGGTTCGTCCAGATTGGCCAGGCGAGCTAGAGGCGAGTCTGCTTCGCCAGGGATTCGCCGGGCGAAATTTGCTGGGACAGCAAAACATTGTTTTCGTATTTTTGTCATAACTTTTGATCCGTAACTCGGATTGACGCACGCTCGGAAGCGTTGGAAAGCTAATTTTATGCTCTATGAGATGGTGAGGTAGAAACATGGTTATATGCTGTAACGCCCATATATAAATACATACATCAAAGCATATATTATACATGAATAATACGTTTGGTACTGAATTATACAAGTTCCTAGTAACACAGTATACATATAAATGCCCAAAAACCTAATACAACAACTATGGCATGTTATATATACAAGATGTTCCAAAAGATAAAACTAAGAACTAGATCAACTAATGATCTCAACAAAAGTCACAATCCGTAAGGAAAAGTCAAACAACTTTGTCCTTACCCTTCGTTGAACCTGTAGTACCTGTGATGTAAACAACAACGTGGGGTGAGATACATCAAATCTCAGTGAGTTACCTATCTTAAAGTCCTCTCGGCTTTACAAGGTTCTAACATGCCTAACTCAAGTCAAAGGGAAAGGAAGTGACTTTGAGTACTCACACACACTATACGTATCCACACTATTGAGTTCCTTAACCAGAAAGTGTATCACTATCGTTAACCCTGTCAAGGCATCCCCTTTCTCCCACCCTCTTCTATATCTAGAAGTAGGAACGAGTCATGGACCCTCGTAGATTTCTTGGCAGACGAAATGGATTCGGAAATAAGGGACATATTATCGCCTTAAATCGTCACTTCACACGGCCCGTACACTGTCATAAGTCTCTTTACCCGTAGGCTCCATTCGTACTATAACATTGGGAATAAAACCTACCAAGAAATCGTGCATTTATTACAGAGGAGCTCGTTACTCATGAAATGGCACAATAGAATAATGGTTACGATTTCATGATTTCACATACAACCATTCGGTAGTAGACGCACGCCTCGACCTCTTATGCACGAAGTTTGATAAATTGTGAAAATAAGGATTTTGAACTGTGAAGTCAAGTTGGAATTGATTACGTCAGAAATTCTAATGGAAGTAAAGTTAAGTGTGGATCTAAGACAGGGATATAAGTTGCAGTTATTGTCGAGTAGAGGAAATTCGGGGGCGAATTTCAATTTAAGGGAGGGGGGGAGGAGAGTGTACTACCCCATATTATTTAAATGCTCAATTGGATATCAGATGAGTACCTATGTGCTCCATCTTCGGTAAATTGGATTAATGGAATCCTCTAAGTACTTTAAGTATTGACATTTGGGATCAATAGAGCAACTAATGAACTCTGAAGAGATTAATTATTTTATTAAAGAGACAGATTTATAATTGATAGTTGAAGAAAGTAATTTTTGGTAACTCTTATAATTGATCGATTGGTTGAGACGACAAATATCAATTGGAGATATTTTACCCTATTGGATTATATTATATAATAATAGTATTATATATATATATATATATATATATATATATATATATACATATATGTTAGAAAGAAAAAGATAGTAAGAGGAAGAAGAAAAGAAGAAGAAGAAAAAGGAAGAGAAGAGGGAAAGAGGAAGAAGAGAGAAAAGCCTTGGATCGTCTTCAATGTTCATCATCTTCTTCAAACACCTCTTAATTGCTAAGGTGGGTTCTAGTTAGACACTCTAAGTTCTAGAAATATAAGTTTAGAACGTTGGTTAGATTTGAGAGGAAATGATTAAACGGATAAATCAATGAAATCTAGCGGATGATTAGATGAAATGCACGCCTAAATGTGTCATAATATGTTATTTTGGGTCATTGGGTGCATTAATATCATATAGGTTGAAGGTTTTGTTCATTTTTAAGTCCCAAATACGTTTTGGGAGAATTCTAGTTCGTCCAGATTGGCCAGGCGAGCTAGAGGCGAGTCTGCTTCGCCAGGGATTCGTCGGGCGAAATTTGCTGGAACAGCAAAACATTGTTTTCGTATTTTCTTCATAACTTTTGATCCGTAACTCGGATTGACGCACGCTCGGAAGCGTTGGAAAGCTAATTTTATGCTCTATGAGATGGTGAGGTAGAAATATGGTTATATGCTGTAACGCCCATATATAAATACATACATCAAAGCATATATTATACATGAATAATACGTTTGGTACTGAATTATACAAGTTCCTAGTAACACAGTATACATATAAATGCCCAAAAACCTAATACAACAACTATGGCATGTTATATATACAAGATGTTCCAAAAGATAAAACTAAGAACTAGATCAACTAATGATCTCAAAATCTCCACAACGGAAGCCTTGCCACACAAAAGTCACGATCCGTAAGGAAAAGTCAAACAACTTTGTCCTTACCCTTCGTTGAACCTGTAGTACCTGTGATGTAAACAACAACGTGGGGTGAGATACATCAAATCTCAGTGAGTTACCTATCTTAAAGTCCTCTCGGCTTTACAAGGTTCTAACATGCCTAACTCAAGTCAAAGGGAAAGGAAGTCACTTTGAGTACTCACACACACTATACGTATCCACACTATTGAGTTCCTTAACCAGAAAGTGTATCACTATCGTTAACCCTGTCAAGGCATCCCCTTTCTCCCACCCTCTTCTATATCTAGAAGTAGGAACGAGTCATGGACCCTCGTAGATTTCTTGGCATACGAAATGGATTCGGAAATAAGGGACATATTATCGCCTTAAATCGTCACTTCACACGGCCCGTACACTGTCATAAGTCTCTTTACCCGTAGGCTCCATTCGTACTATAACATTGGGAATAAAACCTACCAAGAAACCGTGCATTTATTACAGAGGAGCTCGTTACTCATGAAATGACACAATAGAATAATGGTTACGATTTTGTGATTTCACATACAACCATTCGGTAGTAGACGCACGCCTCGACCTCTTATGCACGAAGTTTGATAAATTGTGAAAATAAGGATTTTGAACTGTGAAGTCAAGTTGGAATTGATTACGTCAGAAATTCTAATGGAAGTAAAGTTAAGTGTGGATCTAAGACAGGGATATAAGTTGCAGTTATTGTCGAGTAGAGGAAATTCGGGGGCGAATTTCAATTTAAGGGAGGGGGGGAGGAGAGTGTACTACCCCATATTATTTAAATGCTCAATTGGATATCAGATGAGTACCTATGTGCTCCATCTTCGGTAAATTGGATTAATGGAATCCTCTAAGTACTTTAAGTATTGACATTTGGGATCAATAGTGCAACTAATGAACTCTGAAGAGATTAATTATTTTATTAAAGAGACAGATTTATAATTGATAGTTGAAGAAAGTAATTTTTGGTAACTCTTATAATTGATCGATTGGTTGAGACGACAAATATCAATTGGAGATATTTTACCCTATTGGATTATATTATATAATAATAGTATTATATATATATATATATATATATATATACATATATGTTAGAAAGAAAAAGATAGTAAGAAGAAGAAGAAAAGAAGAAGAAGAAAAAGGAAGAGAAGAGGGAAAGAGGAAGAAGAGAGAAAAGCATTGGATCGTCTTCAATGTTCATCATCTTCTTCAAACACCTCTTAATTGCTAAGGTGGGTTCTAGTTAGACACTCTAAGTTCTAGAAATATAAGTTTAGAACGTTGGTTAGATTTGAGAGGAAATGATTAAACGGATAAATCAATGAAATCTAGCGGATGATTAGATGAAATCACTCCTAAATGTGTCATAATATGTTATTTTGGGTTATTGGGTGCATTAATATCATATAGGTTGAAGGTTTTGGTCCTTTTTAAGTCCCAAATACGTTTTGGGAGAATTCTGGTTCGTCCAGATTGGCCAGGCGAGCTAGAGGCGAGTCTGCTTCGCCAGGGATTCGCCGGGCGAAATTTGCTGGGACAGCAAAACATTGTTTTTGTATTTTCTTCATAACTTTTGATCCGTAACTCGGATTGACGCACGCTCGGAAGCGTTGGAAAGCTAATTTTATGCTCTATGAGATGGTGAGGTAGAAACATGGTTATATGCTGTAACTCCCATATATAAATACATACATCAAAGCATATATTTTACATGAATAATACGTTTGGTACTGAATTATACAAGTTCCTAGTAACACAGTATACATATAAATGCCCAAAAACCTAATACAACAACTATGGCATGTTATATATACAAGATGTTCCAAAAGATAAAACTAAGAACTAGATCAACTAATGATCTCAAAATCTCCACAACGGAAGCCTTGCCACACAAAAGTCACGATCCGTAAGGAAAAGTTAAACAACTTTGTCCTTACCCTTCGTTGAACCTGTAGTACCTGTGATGTAAACAACAACGTGGGGTGAGATACATCAAATCTCAGTGAGTTACCTATCTTAAAGTCCTCTCGGCTTTACAAGGTTCTAACATGCCTAACTCAAGTCAAAGGGAAAGGAAGTGACTTTGAGTACTCACACACACTATACGTATCCACACGATTGAGTTCCTTAACCAGAAAGTGTATCACTATCGTTAACCCTGTCAAGGCATCCCCTTTCTCCCACCCTCTTCTATATCTAGAAGTAGGAACGAGTCATGGACCCTCGTAGATTTCTTGGCATACAAAATGGATTCGGAAATAAGGGACATATTATCGCCTTAAATCGTCACTTCACACGGCCCGTACACCGTCATAAGTCTCTTTACCCGTAGGCTCCATTCGTACTATAACATTGGGAATAAAACCTACCAAGAAATCGTGCATTTATTACAGAGGAGCTCGTTACTCATGAAATGGCACAATAGAATAATGGTTACGATTTTGTGATTTCACATACAACCATTCGGTAGTAGACGCACGCCTCGACCTCTTATGCACGAAGTTTGATAAATTGTGAAAATAAGGATTT
Source organism: Lathyrus tuberosus (assembly GCA_022829125.1). Lineage (NCBI taxonomy): Eukaryota > Viridiplantae > Streptophyta > Magnoliopsida > Fabales > Fabaceae > Lathyrus > Lathyrus tuberosus. Next base: position 401,328 of record JALAZF010000532.1, on the reverse strand, counting down.
TGAACTGTGAAGTCAAGTTGGAAATGATTACGTCAGAGGTTCTAATGGAAGTAAAGTTAAGTGTGGATCTAAGACAGGGATATAAGTTCCAGTTATTGTCGAGTAGAGGAAATTCGGGGGCGAATTTCAATTTAAGGGAGGGGGGAGGAGAGTGTAATACCCCATATTATTTAAATGCTCAATTGGATATCAGATGAGTACCTATGTGCTCCATCTTCGGTAAATTGGATTAATGGAATCCTCTAAGTACTTTAAGTATTGACATTTGGGATCAATAGAGCAACTAATGAACTCTGAAGAGATTAATTATTTTATTAAAGAGACAGATTTATAATTGATAGTTGAAGAAAGTAATTTTTGGAAACTCTAATAATTGATCGATTGGTTGAGACGACAAATATCAATTGGAGATATTTTACCCTATTGGATTATATTATATAATAATAGTATTTTATATATATATATGTTAGAAAGAAAAAGATAGTAAGAAGAAGAAGAAAAAGGAAGAGAAGAGGGAAAGAGGAAGAAGAGAGAAAAGCCATGGATCGTCTTCAATGTTCATCATCTTCTTCAAACACCTCTTAATTGCTAAGGTGGGTTCTAGTTAGACACTCTAAGTTCTAGAAATATAGGTTTAGAACGTTGGTTAGATTTGAGAGGAAATGATTAAACGGATAAATCAATGAAATCTAGCGGATGATTAGATGAAATGCACGCCTAAATGTGTCATAATATGTTATTTTGGGTTATTGGGTGCATTAATATCATATAGGTTGAAGGTTTTGGTCCTTTTTAAGTCCCAAATACGTTTTGGGAGAATTTTGGTTCGTCCAGATTGGCCAGGCGAGCTAGAGGCGAGTCTGCTTCGCCAGGGATTCGCCGGGCGAAATTTGCTGGGACAGCAAAACATTGTTTTCGTATTTTCGTCATAACTTTTGATCCGTAACTCGGATTGACGCACGCTCGGAAGCTTTGGAAAGCTAATTTTATGCTCTTTGAGATGGTGAGGTAGAAACATGGTTATATGCTGTAACGCCCATATATAAATACATACATCAAAGCATATATTATACATGAATAATACGTTTGGTATTGAATTATACAAGTTCCTAGTAACACAGTATACATATAAATGCCCAAAAACCTAATACAACAACTATGGCATGTTATATATACAAGATGTTCCAAAAGATAAAACTAAGAACTAGATCAACTAATGATCTCAAAATCTCCACAACGGAAGCCTTGCCACACAAAAGTCACGATCCGTAAGGAAAAGTCAAACAACTTTGTCCTTACCCTTCGTTGAACCTGTAGTACCTGTGATGTAAACAACAACGTGGGGTGAGATACATCAAATCTCAGTGAGTTACCTATCTTAAAGTCATCTCGGCTTTACAAGGTTCTAACATGCCTAACTCAAGTCAAAGGGAAAGGAAGTGACTTTGAGTACTCACACACACTATACGTATCCACACTATTGAGTTCCTTAACCAGAAAGTGTATCACTATCGTTAACCCTGTCAAGGCATCCCCTTTCTCCCACCCTCTTCTATATCTAGAAGTAGGAACGAGTCATGGACCCTCGTAGATTTCTTGGCATACGAAATGGATTCGGAAATAAGGGACATATTATCGCCTTAAATCGTCACTTCACACGGCCCGTACACTGTCATAAGTCTCTTTACCCGTAGGCTCCATTCGTACTATAACATTGGGAATAAAACCTACCAAGAAACCGTGCATTTATTACAGAGGAGCTCGTTACTCATGAAATGGCACAATAGAATAATGGTTACGATTTTGTGATTTCACATACAACCATTCGGTAGTAGACGCACGCCTCAACCTCTTATGCACGAAGTTTGATAAATTGTGAAAATAAGGATTTTGAACTGTGAAGTCAAGTTGGAATTGATTACGTCAGAAATTCTAATGGAAGTAAAGTTAAGTGTGGATCTAAGACAGGGATATAAGTTGCAGTTAATGTCGAGTAGAGGAAATTCGGGGGCGAATTTCAATTTAAGGGAGGGGGGGAGGAGAGTGTACTACCCCATATTATTTAAATGCTCAATTGGATATCAGATGAGTACCTATGTGCTCCATCTTCGGTAAATTGGATTAATGGAATCCTCTAAGTACTTTAAGTATTGACATTTGGGATCAATAGTGCAACTAATGAACTCTGAAGAGATTAATTATTTTATTAAAGAGACAGATTTATAATTGATAGTTGAAGAAAGTAATTTTTGGTAACTCTTATAATTGATCGATTGGTTGAGACGACAAATATCAATTGGAGATATTTTACCCTATTGGATTATATTATATAATAATAGTATTATATATATATATATATATATATATATATATATATATATATATATATATATATATATATACATATATGTTAGAAAGAAAAAGATAGTAAGAAGAAGAAGAAAAGAAGAAGAAGAAAAAGGAAGAGAAGAGGGAAAGAGGAAGAAGAGAGAAAAGCATTGGATCGTCTTCAATGTTCATCATCTTCTTCAAACACCTCTTAATTGCTAAGGTGGGTTCTAGTTAGACACTCTAAGTTCTAGAAATATAAGTTTAGAACGTTGGTTAGATTTGAGAGGAAATGATTAAACGGATAAATCAATGAAATCTAGCGGATGATTAGATGAAATCACTCCTAAATGTGTCATAATATGTTATTTTGGGTTATTGGGTGCATTAATATCATATAGGTTGAAGGTTTTGGTCCTTTTTAAGTCCCAAATACGTTTTGGGAGAATTCTGGTTCGTCCAGATTGGCCAGGCGAGCTAGAGGCGAGTCTGCTTCGCCAGGGATTCGCCAGGCGAAATTTGCTGGGACAGCAAAACATTGTTTTTGTATTTTCTTCATAACTTTTGATCCGTAACTCGGATTGACGCACGCTCGGAAGCGTTGGAAAGCTAATTTTATGCTCTATGAGATGGTGAGGTAGAAACATGGTTATATGCTGTAACTCCCATATATAAATATATACATCAAAGCATATATTTTACATGAATAATACGTTTGGTACTGAATTATACAAGTTCCTAGTAACACAGTATACATATAAATGCCCAAAAACCTAATACAACAACTATGGCATGTTATATATACAAGATGTTCCAAAAGATAAAACTAAGAACTAGATCAACTAATGATCTCAAAATCTCCACAACGGAAGCCTTGCCACACAAAAGTCACGATCCGTAAGGAAAAGTCAAAAAACGTTGTCCTTACCCTTCGTTGAACCTGTAGTACCTGTGATGTAAACAACAACGTGGGGTGAGATACATCAAATCTCAGTGAGTTACCTATCTTAAAGTCCTCTCGGCTTTACAAGGTTCTAACATGCCTAACTCAAGTCAAAGGGAAAGGAAGTGACTTTGAGTACTCACACACACTATACGTATCCACACGATTGAGTTCCTTAACCAGAAAGTGTATCACTATCGTTAACCCTGTCAAGGCATCCCCTTTCTCCCACCCTCTTCTATATCTAGAAGTAGGAACGAGTCATGGACCCTCGTAGATTTCTTGGCATACGAAATGGATTCGGAAATAAGGGACATATTATCGCCTTAAATCGTCACTTCACACGGCCCGTACACTGTTATAAGTCTCTTTACCCGTAGGCTCCATTCGTACTATAACATTGGGAATAAAACCTACCAAGAAACCGTGCATTTATTACAGAGGAGCTCGTTACTCATGAAATGGCACAATAGAATAATGGTTACGATTTTGTGATTTCACATACAACCATTCGGTAGTAGACGCACGCCTCGACCTCTTATGCACGAAGTTTGATAAATTGTGAAAATAAGGATTTTGAACTGTGAAGTCAAGTTGGAATTGATTACGTCAGAAATTCTAATGGAAGTAAAGTTAAGTGTGGATCTAAGACAGGGATATAAGTTGCAGTTATTGTCGAGTAGAGGAAATTCGGGGGCGAATTTCAATTTAAGGGAGGGGGGGAGGAGAGTGTACTACCCCATATTATTTAAATGCTCAATTGGATATCAGATGAGTACCTATGTGCTCCATCTTCGGTAAATTGGATTAATGGAATCCTCTAAGTACTTTAAGTATTGACATTTGGGATCAATAGTGCAACTAATGAACTCTGAAGAGATTAATTATTTTATTAAAGAGACAGATTTATAATTGATAGTTGAAGAAAGTAATTTTTGGTAACTCTTATAATTGATCGATTGGTTGAGACGACAAATATCAATTGGAGATATTTTACCCTATTGGATTATATTATATAATAATAGTATTATATATATATATATATATATATATATATATATATATATATATATATATATATACATATATGTTAGAAAGAAAAAGATAGTAAGAAGAAGAAGAAAAGAAGAAGAAGAAAAAGGAAGAGAAGAGGGAAAGAGGAAGAAGAGAGAAAAGCATTGGATCGTCTTCAATGTTCATCATCTTCTTCAAACACCTCTTAATTGCTAAGGTGGGTTCTAGTTAGACACTCTAAGTTCTAGAAATATAAGTTTAGAACGTTGGTTAGATTTGAGAGGAAATGATTAAACGGATAAATCAATGAAATCTAGCGGATGATTAGATGAAATCACTCCTAAATGTGTCATAATATGTTATTTTGGGTTATTGGGTGCATTAATATCATATAGGTTGAAGGTTTTGGTCCTTTTTAAGTCCCAAATACGTTTTGGGAGAATTCTGGTTCGTCCAGATTGGCCAGGCGAGCTAGAGGCGAGTCTGCTTCGCCAGGGATTCGCCAGGCGAAATTTGCTGGCACAGCAAAACATTGTTTTTGTATTTTCTTCATAACTTTTGATCCGTAACTCGGATTGACGCACGCTCGGAAGCGTTGGAAAGCTAATTTTATGCTCTATGAGATGGTGAGGTAGAAACATGGTTATATGCTGTAACTCCCATATATAAATACATACATCAAAGCATATATTTTACATGAATAATACGTTTGGTACTGAATTATACAAGTTCCTAGTAACACAGTATACATATAAATGCCCAAAAACCTAATACAACAACTATGGCATGTTATATATACAAGATGTTCCAAAAGATAAAACTAAGAACTAGATCAACTAATGATCTCAAAATCTCCACAACGGAAGCCTTGCCACACAAAAGTCACGATCCGTAAGGAAAAGTCAAACAACTTTGTCCTTACCCTTCGTTGAACCTGTAGTACCTGTGATGTAAACAACAACGTGGGGTGAGATACATCAAATCTCAGTGAGTTACCTATCTTAAAGTCCTCTCGGCTTTACAAGGTTCTAACATGCCTAACTCAAGTCAAAGGGAAAGGAAGTGACTTTGAGTACTCACACACACTATACGTATCCACACGATTGAGTTCCTTAACCAGAAAGTGTATCACTATCGTTAACCCTGTCAAGGCATCCCCTTTCTCCCACCCTCTTCTATATCTAGAAGTAGGAACGAGTCATGGACCCTCGTAGATTTCTTGGCATACGAAATGGATTCGGAAATAAGGGACATATTACCGCCTTAAATCGTCACTTCACACGGCCCGTACACCGTCATAAGTCTCTTTACCCGTAGGCTCCATTCGTACTATAACATTGGGAATAAAACCTACCAAGAAATCGTGCATTTATTACAGAGGAGCTCGTTACTCATGAAATGGCACAATAGAATAATGGTTACGATTTCGTGATTTCACATACAACCATTCGGTAGTAGACGCACGCCTCGACCTCTTATGCACGAAGTTTGATAAATTGTGAAAATAAGGATTTTGAACTGTGAAGTCAAGTTGGAAATGATTACGTCAGAGGTTCTAATGGAAGTAAAGTTAAGTGTGGATCTAAGACAGGGATATAAGTTCCAGTTATTGTCGAGTAGAGGAAATTCGGGGGCGAATTTCAATTTAAGGGAGGGGGGGAGGAGAGTGTACTACCCCATATTATTTAAATGCTCAATTGGATATCAGATGAGTACCTATGTGCTCCATCTTCGGTAAATTGGATTAATGGAATCCTCTAAGTACTTTAAGTATTGACATTTGGGATCAATAGTGCAACTAATGAACTCTGAAGAGATTAATTATTTTATTAAAGAGACAGATTTATAATTGATAGTTGAAGAAAGTAATTTTTGGTAACTCTTATAATTGATCGATTGGTTGAGACGACAAATATCAATTGGAGATATTTTACCCTATTGGATTATATTATATAATAATAGTATTATATATATATATATATATATATATATATATATATATATATATATATACATATATGTTAGAAAGAAAAAGATAGTAAGAAGAAGAAGAAAAGAAGAAGAAGAAAAAGGAAGAGAAGAGGGAAAGAGGAAGAAGAGAGAAAAGCATTGGATCGTCTTCAATGTTCATCATCTTCTTCAAACACCTCTTAATTGCTAAGGTGGGTTCTAGTTAGACACTCTAAGTTCTAGAAATATAAGTTTAGAACGTTGGTTAGATTTGAGAGGAAATGATTAAACGGATAAATCAATGAAATCTAGCGGATGATTAGATGAAATCACTCCTAAATGTGTCATAATATGTTATTTTGGGTTATTGGGTGCATTAATATCATATAGGTTGAAGGTTTTGGTCCTTTTTAAGTCCCAAATACGTTTTGGGAGAATTCTGGTTCGTCCAGATTGGCCAGGCGAGCTAGAGGCGAGTCTGCTTCGCCAGGCGAAATTTGCTGGCACAGCAAAACATTGTTTTTGTATTTTCTTCATAACTTTTGATCCGTAACTCGGATTGACGCACGCTCGGAAGCGTTGGAAAGCTAATTTTATGCTCTATGAGATGGTGAGGTAGAAACATGGTTATATGCTGTAACTCCCATATATAAATACATACATCAAAGCATATATTTTACATGAATAATACGTTTGGTACTGAATTATACAAGTTCCTAGTAACACAGTATACATATAAATGCCCAAAAACCTAATACAACAACTATGGCATGTTATATATACAAGATGTTCCAAAAGATAAAACTAAGAACTAGATCAACTAATGATCTCAAAATCTCCACAACGGAAGCCTTGCCACACAAAAGTCACGATCCGTAAGGAAAAGTCAAACAACTTTGTCCTTACCCTTCGTTGAACCTGTAGTACCTGTGATGTAAACAACAACGTGGGGTGAGATACATCAAATCTCAGTGAGTTACCTATCTTAAAGTCCTCTCGGCTTTACAAGGTTCTAACATGCCTAACTCAAGTCAAAGGGAAAGGAAGTGACTTTGAGTACTCACACACACTATACGTATCCACACGATTGAGTTCCTTAACCAGAAAGTGTATCACTATCGTTAACCCTGTCAAGGCATCCCCTTTCTCCCACCCTCTTCTATATCTAGAAGTAGGAACGAGTCATGGACCCTCGTAGATTTCTTGGCATACGAAATGGATTCGGAAATAAGGGACATATTACCGCCTTAAATCGTCACTTCACACGGCCCGTACACCGTCATAAGTCTCTTTACCCGTAGGCTCCATTCGTACTATAACATTGGGAATAAAACCTACCAAGAAATCGTGCATTTATTACAGAGGAGCTCGTTACTCATGAAATGGCACAATAGAATAATGGTTACGATTTCGTGATTTCACATACAACCATTCGGTAGTAGACGCACGCCTCGACCTCTTATGCACGAAGTTTGATAAATTGTGAAAATAAGGATTTTGAACTGTGAAGTCAAGTTGGAAATGATTACGTCAGAGGTTCTAATGGAAGTAAAGTTAAGTGTGGATCTAAGACAGGGATATAAGTTCCAGTTATTGTCGAGTAGAGGAAATTCGGGGGCGAATTTCAATTTAAGGGAGGGGGGAGGAGAGTGTAATACCCCATATTATTTAAATGCTCAATTGGATATCAGATGAGTACCTATGTGCTCCATCTTCGGTAAATTGGATTAATGGAATCCTCTAAGTACTTTAAGTATTGACATTTGGGATCAATAGAGCAACTAATGAACTCTGAAGAGATTAATTATTTTATTAAAGAGACAGATTTATAATTGATAGTTGAAGAAAGTAATTTTTGGAAACTCTAATAATTGATCGATTGGTTGAGACGACAAATATCAATTGGAGATATTTTACCCTATTGGATTATATTATATAATAATAGTATTTTATATATATATATATATATATATATATATATATATATATATATATATATATATATATATGTTAGAATGAAAAAGATAGTAAGAAGAAGAAGAAAAAGGAAGAGAAGAGGGAAAGAGGAAGAAGAGAGAAAAGCCATGGATCGTCTTCAATGTTCATCATCTTCTTCAAACACCTCTTAATTGCTAAGGTGGGTTCTAGTTAGACACTCTAAGTTCTAGAAATATAGGTTTAGAACGTTGGTTAGATTTGAGAGGAAATGATTAAACGGATAAATCAATGAAATCTAGCGGATGATTAGATGAAATGCACGCCTAAATGTGTCATAATATGTTATTTTTGGTTATTGGGTGCATTAATATCATATAGGTTGAAGGTTTTGGTCCTTTTTAAGTCCCAAATACGTTTTGGGAGAATTTTGGTTCGTCCAGATTGGCCAGGCGAGCTAGAGGCGAGTCTGCTTCGCCAGGGATTCGCCGGGCGAAATTTGCTGGGACAGCAAAACATTGTTTTCGTATTTTCGTCATAACTTTTGATCCGTAACTCGGATTGACGCACGCTCGGAAGCTTTGGAAAGCTAATTTTATGCTCTATGAGATGGTGAGGTAGAAACATGGTTATATGCTGTAACGCCCATATATAAATACATACATCAAAGCATATATTATACATGAATAATACGTTTGGTACTGAATTATACAAGTTCCTAGTAACACAGTATACATATAAATGCCCAAAAACCTAATACAACAACTATGGCATGTTATATATACAAGATGTTCCAAAAGATAAAACTAAGAACTAGATCAACTAATGATCTCAAAATCTCCACAACGGAAGCCTTGCCACACAAAAGTCACGATCCGTAAGGAAAAGTCAAACAACTTTGTCCTTACCCTTCGTTGAACCTGTAGTACCTGTGATGTAAACAACAACGTGGGGTGAGATACATCAAATCTCAGTGAGTTACCTATCTTAAAGTCCTCTCGGCTTTACAAGGTTCTAACATGCCTAACTCAAGTCAAAGGGAAAGGAAGTGACTTTGAGTACTCACACACACTATACGTATCCACACTATTGAGTTCCTTAACCAGAAAGTGTATCACTATCGTTAACCCTGTCAAGGCATCCCCTTTCTCCCACCCTCTTCTATATCTAGAAGTAGGAACGAGTCATGGACCCTCGTAGATTTCTTGGCATACGAAATGGATTCGGAAATAAGGGACATATTATCGCCTTAAATCGTCACTTCACACGGCCCGTACACTGTCATAAGTCTCTTTACCCGTAGGCTCCATTCGTACTATAACATTGGGAATAAAACCTACCAAGATATCGTGCATTTATTAAAGAGGAGCTCGTTACTCATGAAATGGCACAATAGAATAATGGTTACGATTTCGTGATTTCACATACAACCATTCGGTAGTAGACGCACGCCTCGACCTCTTATGCACGAAGTTTGATAAATTGTGAAAATAAGGATTTTGAACTGTGAAGTCAAGTTGGAATTGATTACGTCAGAAATTCTAATGGAAGTAAAGTTAAGTGTGGATCTAAGACAGGGATATAAGTTGCAGTTATTGTCGAGTAGAGGAAATTCGGGGGCGAATTTCAATTTAAGGGAGGGGGAGGAGAGTGTACTACCCCATATTATTTAAATGCTCAATTGGATATCAGATGAGTACCTATGTGCTCCATCTTCGGTAAATTGGATTAATGGAATCCTCTAAGTACTTTAAGTATTGACATTTGGGATCAATAGAGCAACTAATGAACTCTGAAGAGATTAATTATTTTATTAAAGAGACAGATTTATAATTGATAGTTGAAGAAAGTAATTTTTGGTAACTCTTATAATTGATCGATTGGTTGAGACGACAAATATCAATTGGAGATATTTTACCCTATTGGATTATATTATATAATAATAGTATTATATATATATATATATATATATATATATATATATATATATATATATATATATATATATATATATATATATATATATATATATATATATATATATATATATACATATATGTTAGAAAGAAAAAGATAGTAAGAAGAAGAAGAAGAGAAGAAGAAGAAAAAGGAAGAGAAGAGGGAAAGAGGAAGAAGAGAGAAAAGCCTTGGATCGTCTTCAATGTTCATCATCTTCTTCAAACACCTCTTAATTGCTAAGGTGGGTTCTAGTTAGACACTCTAACTTCTAGAAATATAAGTTTAGAACGTTGGTTAGATTTGAGAGGAAATGATTAAACGGATAAATCAATGAAATCTAGCGGATGATTAGATGAAATGCACGCCTAAATGTGTCATAATATGTTATTTTGGGTTATTGGGTGCATTAATATCATATAGGTTGAAGGTTTTGGTCCTTTTTAAGTCCCAAATACGTTTTGGGAGAATTCTGGTTCGTCCAGATTGGCCAGGCGAGCTAGAGGCGAGTCTGCTTCGCCAGGGATTCGCCGGGCGAAATTTGCTGGGACAGCAAAACATTGTTTTCGTATTTTCTTCATAACTTTTGATCCGTAACTCGGATTGACGCACGCTCGGAAGCGTTGGAAAGCTAATTTTATGCTCTATGAGATGGTGAGGTAGAAACATGGTTATATGCTGTAACTCCCATATATAAATACATACATCAAAGCATATATTATACATGAATAATACGTTTGGTACTGAATTATACAAGTTCCTAGTAACACAGTATACATATAAATGCCCAAAAACCTAATACAACAACTATGGCATGTTATATATACAAGATGTTCCAAAAGATAAAACTAAGAACTAGATCAACTAATGATCTCAAAATCTCCACAACGGAAGCCTTGCCACACAAAAGTCACGATCCGTAAGGAAAAGTCAAACAACTTTGTCCTTACCCTTCGTTGAACCTGTAGTACCTGTGATGTAAACAACAATGTGGGGTGAGATACATCAAATCTCAGTGAGTTACCTATCTTAAAGTCCTCTCGGCTTTACAAGGTTCTAACATGCCTAACTCAAGTCAAAGGGAAAGGAAGTGACTTTGAGTACTCACACACACTATACGTATCCACACTATTGAGTTCCTTAACCAGAAAGTGTATCACTATCGTTAACCCTGTCAAGGCATCCCCTTTCTCCCACCCTCTTCTATATCTAGAAGTAGGAACGAGTCATGGACCCTCGTAGATTTCTTGGCATACGAATTGGATTCGGAAATAAGGGACATATTATCGCCTTAAATCGTCACTTCACACGGCCCGTACACTGTCATAAGTCTCTTTACCCGTAGGCTCCATTCGTACTATAATATTGGGAATAAAACCTACCAAGAAATCGTGCATTTATTAAAGAGGAGCTCGTTACTCATGAAATGGCACAATAGAATAATGGTTACGATTTCGTGATTTCACATACAACCATTCGGTAGTAGACGCACGCCTCGACCTCTTATGCACGAAGTTTGATAAATTGTGAAAATAAGGATTTTGAACTGTGAAGTCAAGTTGGAATTGATTACGTCAGAAATTCTAATGGAAGTAAAGTTAAGTGTGGATCTAAGACAGGGATATAAGTTGCAGTTATTGTCGAGTAGAGGAAATTCGGGGGCGAATTTCAATTTAAGGGAGGGGGGAGGAGAGTGTATTACCCCATATTATTTAAATGCTCAATTGGATATCAGATGAGTACCTATGTGCTCCATCTTCGGTAAATTGGATTAATGGAATCCTCTAAGTACTTTAAGTATTGACATTTGGGATCAATAGAGCAACTAATGAACTCTGAAGAGATTAATTATTTTATTAAAGAGACAGATTTATAATTGATAGTTGAAGAAAGTAATTTTTGGTAACTCTTATAATTGATCGATTGGTTGAGACGACAAATATCAATTGGAGATATTTTACCCTATTGGATTATATTATATAATAATAGTATTATATATATATATATATATATATATATATATATATATATATATATATATATATATATACATATATGTTAGAAAGAAAAAGATAGTAAGAAGAAGAAGAAAAGAAGAAGAAGAAAAAGGAAGAGAAGAGGGAAAGAGGAAGAAGAGAGAAAAGCCTTGGATCGTCTTCAATGTTCATCATCTTCTTCAAACACCTCTTAATTGCTAAGGTGGGTTCTAGTTAGACACTCTAAGTTCTAGAAATATAAGTTTAGAACGTTGGTTAGATTTGAGAGGAAATGATTAAACGGATAAATCAATGATATCTAGCGGATGATTAGATGAAATGCACGCCTAAATGTGTCATAATATTTTATTTTGGGTTATTGGGTGCATTAATATCATATAGGTTGAAGGTTTTGGTCCTTTTTAAGTCCCAAATACGTTTTGGGAGAATTCTGGTTCGTCCAGATTGGCCAGGCGAGCTAGAGGCGAGTCTGCTTCGCCAGGGATTCGCCGGGCGAAATTTGCTGGGACAGCAAAACATTGTTTTCGTATTTTCTTCATAACTTTTGATCCGTAACTCGGATTGACGTACGCTCGGAAGCGTTGGAAAGCTAATTTTATGCTCTATGAGATGGTGAGGTAGAAACATGGTTATATGTTGTAACTCCCATATATAAATACATACATCAAAGCATATATTATACATGAATAATACGTTTGGTACTGAATTATACAAGTTCCTAGTAACACAGTATACATATAAATGCCCAAAAACCTAATACAACAACTATGGCATGTTATATATACAAGATGTTCCAAAAGATAAAACTAAGAACTAGATCAACTAATGATCTCAAAATCTCCACAACGGAAGCCTTGCCACACAAAAGTCACGATCCGTAAGGAAAAGTCAAACAACTTTGTCCTTACCCTTCGTTGAACCTGTAGTACCTGTGATGTAAACAACAACGTGGGGTGAGATACATCAAATCTCAGTGAGTTACCTATCTTAAAGTCCTCTCGGCTTTACAAGGTTCTAACATGCCTAACTCAAGTCAAAGGGAAAGGAAGTGACTTTGAGTACTCACACACACTATACGTATCCACACTATTGAGTTCCTTAACCAGAAAGTGTATCACTATCGTTAACCCTGTCAAGGCATCCCCTTTCTCCCACCCTCTTCTATATCTAGAAGTAGGAACGAGTCATGGACCCTCGTAGATTTCTTGGCATACGAAATGGATTCGGAAATAAGGGACATATTATCGCCTTAAATCGTCACTTCACACGGCCCGTACACCGTCATAAGTCTCTTTACCCGTAGGCTCCATTCGTACTATAACATTGGGAATAAAACCTACCAAGAAATCGTGCATTTATTACATAGAGCTCGTTACTCATGAAATGGCACAATAGAATAATGGTTACGATTTCGTGATTTCACATACAACCATTCGGTAGTAGACGCACGCCTCGACCTCTTATGCACGAAGTTTGATAAATTGTGAAAATAAGGATTTTGAACTGTGAAGTCAAGTTGGAAATGAATACGTCAGAGGTTCTAATGGAAGTAAAGTTAAGTGTGGATCTAAGACAGGGATATAAGTTCCAGTTATTGTCGAGTAGAGGAAATTCGGGGGCGAATTTCAATTTAAGGGAGGGGGGGAGGAGAGTGTAATACCCCATATTATTTAAATGCTCAATTGGATATCAGATGAGTACCTATGTGCTCCATCTTCGGTAAATTGGATTAATGGAATCCTCTAAGTACTTTAAGTATTGACATTTGGGATCAATAGAGCAACTAATGAACTCTGAAGAGATTAATTATTTTATTAAAGAGACAGATTTATAATTGATAGTTGAAGAAAGTAATTTTTGGAAACTCTAATAATTGATCGATTGGTTGAGACGACAAATATCAATTGGAGATATTTTACCCTATTGGATTATATTATATAATAATAGTATATTATATATATATATATATGTTAGAAAGAAAAAGATAGTAAGAAGAAGAAGAAAAAGGAAGAGAAGAGGGAAAGAGGAAGAAGAGAGAAAAGCCATGGATCGTCTTCAATGTTCATCATCTTCTTCAAACTCCTCTTAATTGCTAAGGTGGGTTCTAGTTAGACACTCTAAGTTCTGGAAATATAAGTTTAGAACGTTGGTTAGATTTGAGAGGAAATGATTAAACGGATAAATCAATGAAATCTAGCGGATGATTAGATGAAATGCACGCCTAAATGTGTCATAATATGTTATTTTGGGTTATTGGGTGCATTAATATCATATAGGTTGAAGGTTTTGGTCCTTTTTAAGTCCCAAATACGTTTTGGGAGAATTCTGGTTCGTCCAGATTGGCCAGGCGAGCTAGAGGCGAGTCTGCTTCGCCAGGGATTCGCCGGGCGAAATTTGCTGGGACAGCAAAACATTGTTTTCGTATTTTCGTCATAACTTTTGATCCGTAACTCGGATTGTAGCACGCTCGGAAGCGTTGGAAAGCTAATTTTATGCTCTATGAGATGGTGAGGTAGAAACATGGTTATATGTTGTAATGCCCATATATAAATGCATACATCAAAGCATATATTATACATGAATAATACGTTTGGTACTGAATTATACAAGTTCCTAGTAACACAGTATACATATAAATGCCCAAAAACCTAATACAACAACTATGGCATGTTATATATACAAGATGTTCCAAAAGATAAAACTAAGAACTAGATCAACTAATGATCTCAAAATCTCCACAACGGAAGCCTTGCCACACAAAAGTCACGATCCGTAAGGAAAAGTCAAACTACTTTGTCCTTACCCTTCGTTGAACCTGTAGTACCTGTGATGTAAACAACAACGTGGGGTGAGATACATCAAATCTCAGTGAGTTACCTATCTTAAAGTCCTCTCGGCTTTACAAGGTTTTAACATGCCTAACTCAAGTCAAAGGGAAAGGAAGTGACTTTGAGTACTCACACACACTATACGTATCCACGCTATTGAGGTCCTTAACCAGAAAGTGTATCACTATCGTTAACCCTGTCAAGGCATCCCCTTTCTCCCTCCCTCTTCTATATCTAGAAGTAGGAACGAGTCATAGACCCTCGTAGATTTCTTGCCATACGAAATGGATTCGAAAATAAGGGACATATTATCGCCTTAAATCGTCACTTCACACGGCCCGTACACCGTCATAAGTCTCTTTACCCGTAGGCTTCATTCGTACTATAACATTGGGAATAAAACCTACCAAGAAATCGTGCATTTATTACAGAGGAGCTCGTTACTCATGAAATGGCACAATAGAATAATGGTTACGATTTCTTGATTTCACATACAACCATTCGGTAGTAGACGCACGCCTCGACCTCTTATGCACGAAGTTTGATAAATTGTGAAAATAAGGATTTTGAACTGTGAAGTCAAGTTGGAATTGATTACGTCCGAAATTCTAATGGAAGTAAAGTTAAGTGTGGATCTAAGACAGGGATATAAGTTGCAGTTATTGTCGAGTAGAGGAAATTCGGGGGCGAATTTCAATTTAAGGGAGGGGGGGGGAGACTGTAATACCCCATATTATTTAAATGCTCAATTGGATATCAGATGAGTACCTATGTGCTCCATCTTCGGTAAATTGGATTAATGGAATCCTCTAAGTACTTTAAGTATTGACATTTGGGATCAATAGAGCAACTAATGAACTCTGAAGAGATTAATTATTTTATTAAAGAGACAGGTTTATAATTGATAGTTGAAGAAAGTAATTTTTGGTAACTCTAATAATTGATCGATTCGTTGAGACGACAAATATCAATTGGAGATATTTTACCCTATTGGATTATATTATATAATAATAGTATTATATATATATATATATATATATATATATATATATATATATATATATATATATATATATATATATATGTTAGAAAGAAAAAGATAGTAAGAAGAAGAAGAAAAGAAGAAGAAGAAAAAGGAAGAGAAGAGGGAAAGAGGAAGAAGAGAGAAAAGCCATGGATCGTCTTCAATGTTCATCATCTTCTTCAAACTCCTCTTAATTGCTAAGGTGGGTTCTAGTTAGACACTCTAAGTTCTAGAAATATAAGTTTAGAACGTAGGTTAGATTTGAGAGGAAATGATTAAACGGATAAATCAATGAAATCTAACGGATGATTAGATGAAATGCACGCCTAAATGTGTCATAATATGTTATTTTGGGTCATTGAGTGCATTAATATCATATAGGTTGAAGTTTTTGTTCATTTTTAAGTCCCAAATACGTTTTGGGAGAATTCTGGTTCGTCCAGATTGGCCAGGCGAGCTAGAGGCGAGTCTGCTTCGCCAGGGATTCGCCGGGCGAAATTTGCTGGGACAGCAAAACATTGTTTTCGTATTTTCGTCATAACTTTTGATCCGTAACTCGGATTGACGCACGCTCGGAAGCGTTGGAAAGCTAATTTTATGCTCTATGAGATGGTGAGGTAGAAACATGGTTATATGTTGTAATGCCCATACATAAATGCATACATCAAAGCATATATTATACATGAATAATACGTTTGGTACTGAATTATACAAGTTCCTAGTAACACAGTATACATATAAATGCCCAAAAACCTAATACAACAACTATGGCATGTTATATATACAAGATGTTCCAAAAGATAAAACTAAGAACTAGATCAACTAATGATCTCAAAATCTCCACAACGGAAGCCTTGCCACACAAAAGTCACGATCCGTAAGGAAAAGTCAAACTACTTTGTCCTTACCCTTCGTTGAACCTGTAGTACCTGTGATGTAAACAACAACGTGGGGTGAGATACATCAAATCTCAGTGAGTTACCTATCTTAAAGTCCTCTCGGCTTTACAAGGTTTTAACATGCCTAACTCAAGTCAAAGGGAAAGGAAGTGACTTTGAGTACTCACACACACTATACGTATCCACGCTATTGAGTTCCTTAACCAGAAAGTGTATCACTATCGTTAACCCTGTCAAGGCATCCCCTTTCTCCCGCCCTCTTCTATATCTAGAAGTAGGAACGAGTCATAGACCCTCGTAGATTTCTTGCCATACGAAATGGATTCGGAAATAAGGGACATATTATCGCCTTAAATCGTCACTTCACACGGCCCGTACACCGTCATAAGTCTCTTTACCCGTAGGCTTCATTCGTACTATAACATTGGGAATAAAACCTACCAAGAAATCGTGCATTTATTACAGAGGAGCTCGTTACTCATGAAATGGCACAATAGAATAATGGTTACGATTTCGTGATTTCACATACAACCATTCGGTAGTAGACGCACGCCTCGACCTCTTATGCACGAAGTTTGATAAATTGTGAAAATAAGGATTTTGAACTGTGAAGTCAAGTTGGAATTGATTACGTCAGAAATTCTAATGGAAGTAAAGTTAAGTGTGGATCTAAGACAGGGATATAAGTTGCAGTTATTGTCGAGTAGAGGAAATTCGGGGGCGAATTTCAATTTAAGGGAGGAGGGGGGGGGAGACTGTAATACCCCATATTATTTAAATGCTCAATTGGATATCAGATGAGTACCTATGTGCTCCATCTTCGGTAAATTGGATTAATGGAATCCTCTAAGTACTTTAAGTATTGACATTTGGGATCAACAGAGCAACTAATGAACTCTGAAGAGATTAATTATTTTATTAAAGAGACAGATTTATATTTGATAGTTGAAGAAAGTAATTTTTGGTAACTCTTATAATTGATCGATTGGTTGAGACGACAAATATCAATTGGAGATATTTTACCCTATTGGATTATATTATATAATAATAGTATTATATATATATATATGTTAGAAAGAAAAAGATAGTAAGAAGAAGAAGAAAAAGGAAGAGAAGAGGGAAAGAGGAAGAAGAGAGAAAAGCCATGGATCGTCTTCAATGTTCATCATCTTCTTCAAACTCCTCTTAATTGCTAAGGTGGGTTCTAGTTAGACACTCTAAGTTCTAGAAATATAAGTTTAGAACGTAGGTTAGATTTGAGAGGAAATGATTAAACGGATAAATCAATGAAATCTAACGGATGATTAGATGAAATGCATGCCTAAATGTGTCATAATATGTTATTTTAGGTCATTGGGTGCATTAATATCATATAGGTTGAAGGTTTTGTTCATTTTTAAGTCCCAAATACGTTTTGGGAGAATTCTGGTTCGTCCAGATTGGCCAGGCGAGCTAGAGGCGAGTCTGCTTCACCAGGGATTCGCTGGGCGAAATTTGCTGGGACAGCAAAACATTGTTTTCGTATTTTCTTCATAACTTTTGATCCGTAACTCGGATTGACGCACGCTCGGAAGCGTTGGAAAGCTAATTTTATGCTCTATGAGATGGTGAGGTAGAAACATGGTTATATGCTGTAACGCCCATATATAAAGACATACATCAAAGCATATATTATACATGAATAATACGTTTGGTACTGAATTATACAAGTTCCTAGTAACACAGTATACATATAAATGCCCAAAAACCTAATACAACAACTATGGCATGTTATATATACAAGATGTTCCAAAAGATAAAACTAAGAACTAGATCAACTAATGATCTCAAAATCTCCACAACGGAAGCCTTGCCACACAAAAGTCACGATCCGTAAGGAAAAGTCAAACTACTTTGTCCTTACCCTTCGTTGAACCTGTAGTACCTGTGATGTAAACAACGACGTGGGGTGAGATACATCAAATCTCAGTGAGTTACCTATCTTAAAGTCCTCTCGGCTTTACAAGGTTCTAACATGCCTAACTCAAGTTAAAGGGAAAGGAAGTGACTTTTAGTACTTACACACACTATACGTATCCACGCTATTGAGTTCCTTAACCAGAAAGTGTATCACTATCGTTAACCCTGTCAAGGCATCCCCTTTCTCCCGCCCTCTTCTATATCTAGAAGTAGGAACGAGTCATAGACCCTCGTAGATTTCTTGCCATACGAAATAGATTCGGAAATAAGGGACATATTATCGCCTTAAATCGTCACTTCACACGACCCGTACACCGTCATAAGTCTCTTTACCCGTAGGCTTCATTCGTACTATAACATTGGGAATAAAACCTACCAAGAAATCGTGAATTTATTACAGAGGATCTCGTTACTCATGAAATGGCACAATAGAATAATGGTTACGATTTCGTGATTTCACATACAACCATTCGGTAGTAGACGCACGCCTCGACCTCTTATGCACGAAGTTTGATAAATTGTGAAAATAAGGATTTTGAACTGTGAAGTCAAGTTGGAATTGATTACGTCAGAAGTTCTAATGGAAGTAAAGTTAAGTGTGGATCTAAGACAGGGATATAAGTTGCAGTTATTGTCGAGTAGAGGAAATTCGGGGGCGAATTTCAATTTAAGGGGGGGGGGGAGACTGTAATACCCCATATTATTTAAATGCTCAATTGGATATCAGATGAGTACCTATGTGCTCCATCTTCGGTAAATTGGATTAATGGAATCCTATAAGTACTTTAAGTATTGACATTTGGGATCAATAGAGCAACTAATGAACTCTGAAGAGATTAATTATTTTATTAAAGAGACAGGTTTATAATTGATAGTTGAAGAAAGTAATTTTTGGTAACTCTAATAATTGATCGATTCGTTGAGACGACAAATATCAATTGGAGATATTTTACCCTATTGGATTATATTATATAATAATATTATTATATATATATATATATATATATATATATATATATATATATGATATATGTTAGAAAGAAAAAGATAGTAAGAAGAAGAAGAAAAGAAGAAGAAAAAGGAAGAGAAGAGGGAAAGAGGAAGAAGAGAGAAAAGCCATGGATCGTCTTCAATGTTCATCATCTTCTTCAAACTCCTCGTAATTGCTAAGGTGGGTTCTAGTTAGACACTCTAAGTTCTAGAAATATAAGTTTAGAAAGTAGGTTAGATTTGAGAGGAAATGATTAAACGGATAAATCAATGAAATCTAACGGATGATTAGATGAAATGCATGCCTAAATGTGTCATAATATGTTATTTTGGGTCATTGGGTGCATTAATATCATATAGGTTGAAGGTTTTGTTCATTTTTAAGTCCCAAATACGTTTTGGGAGAATTCTGGTTCGTCCAGATTGGTCAGGCGAGCTAGAGGCGAGTCTGCTTCCCCAGGGATTCGCCGGGCGAAATTTGCTGGGACAGCAAAACGTTGTTTTCGTATTTTCTTCATAACTTTTGATCCGTAACTCGGATTGACGCACGCTCGGAAGCGTTGGAAAGCTAATTTTATGCTCTATGAGATGGTGAGGTAGAAACATGGTTATATGCTGTAACGCCCATATATAAATACATACATCAAAGCATATATTATACATGAATAATACATTTGGTACTGAATTATACAAGTTCCTAGTAACACAGTATACATATAAATGCCCAAAAACCTAATACAACAACTATGGCATGTTATATATACAAGATGTTCCAAAAGATAAAACTAAGAACTAGATCAACTAATGATCTCAAAATCTCCACAACGGAAGCCTTGCCACACAAAAGTCATGATCCGTAAGGAAAAGTCAAACAACTTTGTCCTTACCCTTCGTTGAACCTGTAGTACCTGTGATGTAAACAACAACGTGGGGCGAGATACATCAAATCTCAGTGAGTTACCTATCTTAAAGTCCTCTCGGCTTTACAAGGTTCTAACATGCCTAACTCAAGTCAAAGGGAAAGGAAGTGACTTTGAGTACTCACACACACTATACGTATCCACACTATTGAGTTCCTTAACCAGAAAGTGTATCACTATCGTTAACCCTGTCAAGGC
Organism: Lathyrus tuberosus; assembly: GCA_022829125.1. Taxonomy (NCBI): domain Eukaryota; kingdom Viridiplantae; phylum Streptophyta; class Magnoliopsida; order Fabales; family Fabaceae; genus Lathyrus; species Lathyrus tuberosus. The sequence goes on along the minus strand of JALAZF010000532.1, from coordinate 380,387 downwards.
ATCCCCTTTCTCCCACCCTCTTCTATATCTAGAAGTAGGAACGAGTCATGGACCCTCATAGATTTCTTGGCATACGAAATGGATTCAGAAATAAGGGACATATTATCGCCTTAAATCGTCACTTCACACGGCCCGTACACCGTCATAAGTCTCTTTACTCGTAGGCTCCATTCGTACTATAACATTGGGAATAAAACCTACCAAGAAATCGGCAATTTATTACAGAGGAGCTCGTTACTCATGAAATGGCACAATAGAATAATGGTTACGATTTCGTGATTTCACATACAACCATTCGGTAGTAGACGCACGCCTCGACCTCTTATGCACGAAGTTTGATAAATTGTGAAAATAAGGATTTTGAACTGTGAAGTCAAGTTGGAATTGATTACGTCAGAAGTTCTAATGGAAGTAAAGTTAAGTGTGGATCTAAGACAGGGATATAAGTTGCAGTTATTGTCGAGTAGAGGAAATTCGGGGGCGAATTTCAATTTAAGGGAGGGGGGAGGAGAGTGTAATACCCCATATTATTTAAATGCTCAATTGGATATCAGATGAGTACCTATGTGCTCCATCTTCGGTAAATTGGATTAATGGAATCCTCTAAGTACTTTAAGTATTGACATTTGGGATCAATAGAGCAACTAATGAACTCTGAAGAGATTAATTATTTTATTAAAGAGACAGGTTTATAATTGATAGTTGAAGAAAGTAATTTTTGGTAACTCTAATAATTGATCGATTCGTTGAGACGACAAATATCAATTGGAGATATTTTACCCTATTGGATTATATTATATAATAATATTATTATATATATATATATATATATATATATATATATATATATATATATGATATATGTTAGAAAGAAAAAGATAGTAAGAAGAAGAAGAAAAGAAGAAGAAGAAAAAGGAAGAGAAGAGGGAAAGAGGAAGAAGAGAGAAAAGCCATGGATCGTCTTCAATGTTCATCATCTTCTTCAAACTCCTCTTAATTGCTAAGGTGGGTTCTAGTTAGACACTCTAAGTTCTAGAAATATAAGTTTAGAACGTAGGTTAGATTTGAGAGGAAATGATTAAACGGATAAATCAATGAAATCTAACGGATGATTAGATGAAATGCATGCCTAAATGTGTCATAATATGTTATTTTGGGTCATTGGGTGCATTAATATCATATAGGTTGAAGGTTTTGTTCATTTTTAAGTCCCAAATACGTTTTGGGAGAATTCTGGTTAGTCCAGATTGGCCAGGCGAGCTAGAGGCGAGTCTGCTTCCCCAGGGATTCGCCGGGCGAAATTTGCTGGGACAGCAAAACGTTGTTTTCGTATTTTCTTCATAACTTTTGATCCGTAACTCGGATTGACGCACGCTCGGAAGCGCTGGAAAGCTAATTTTATGCTCTATGAGATGGTGAGGTATAAACATGGTTATATGCTGTAACGCCCATATATAAATACATACATCAAAGCATATATTATACATGAATAATACATTTGGTACTGAATTATACAAGTTCCTAGTAACACAGTATACATATAAATGCCCAAAAACCTAATACAACAACTATGGCATGTTATATATACAAGATGTTCCAAAAGATAAAACTAAGAACTAGATCAACTAATGATCTCAAAATCTCCACAACGGAAGCCTTGCCACACAAAAGTCATGATCCGAAGGAAAAGTCAAACAACTTTGTCCTTACCCTTCGTTGAACCTGTAGTACCTGTGATGTAAACAACAACGTGGGGCGAGATACATCAAATCTCAGTGAGTTACCTATCTTAAAGTCCTCTCGGCTTTACAAGGTTCTAACATGCCTAACTCAAGTCAAAGGGAAAGGAAGTGACTTTGAGTACTCACACACACTATACGTATCCACACTATTGAGTTCCTTAACCAGAAAGTGTATCACTATCGTTAACCCTGTCAAGGCATCCCCTTTCTCCCACCCTCTTCTATATCTAGAAGTAGGAACGAGTCATGGACCCTCATAGATTTCTTGGCATACGAAATGGATTCAGAAATAAGGGACATATTATCGCCTTAAATCGTCACTTCACACGGCCCGTACACCGTCATAAGTCTCTTTACCCGTAGGCTCCATTCGTACTATAACATTGGGAATAAAACCTACCAAGAAATCGGCAATTTATTACAGAGGAGCTCGTTACTCATGAAATGGCACAATAGAATAATGGTTACGATTTCGTGATTTCACATACAACCATTCGGTAGTAGACGCACGCCTCGACCTCTTATGCACGAAGTTTGATAAATTGTGAAAATAAGGATTTTGAACTGTGAAGTCAAGTTGGAATTGATTACGTCAGAAGTTCTAATGGAAGTAAAGTTAAGTGTGGATCTAAGACAGGGATATAAGTTGCAGTTATTGTCGAGTAGAGGAAATTCGGGGGCGAATTTCAATTTAAGGGAGGGGGGAGGAGAGTGTAATACCCCATATTATTTAAATGCTCAATTGGATATCAGATGAGTACCTATGTGCTCCATCTTCGGTAAATTGGATTAATGGAATCCTCTAAGTACTTTAAGTATTGACATTTGGGATCAATAGAACAACTAATGAACTCTGAAGAGATTAATTATTTTATTAAAGAGACAGATTTATAATTGATAGTTGAAGAAAGTAATTTTTGGTAACACTAATAATTGATCGATTGGTTGAGACGACAAATATCAATTGGAGATATTTTACCCTATTGGATTATATTAAATAATAATAGTATTATATATATATATATGTTAGAAAGAAAAAGATAGTAAGAAGAAGAAGAAAAGAAGAAGAAGAAAAAGGAAGAGAAGAGGGAAAGAGGAAGAAGAGAGAAAAGCCATGGATCGTCTTCAATGTTCATCATCTTCTTCAAACTCCTCTTAATTGCTAAGGTGGGTTCTAGTTAGACACTCTAAGTTCTCGAAATATAAGTTTAGAACGTAGGTTAGATTTGAGAGGAAATGATTAAACGGATAAATCAATGAAATCTAACGGATGATTAGATGAAATGCACGCCTAAATGTGTCATAATATGTTATTTTGGGTCATTGGGTGCATTAATATCATATAGGTTGAAGGTTTTGTTCATTTTTAAGTCCCAAATACGTTATGGGAGAATTCTAGTTCGTCCAGATTGGCCAGGCGAGCTAGAGGCGAGTCTGCTTCGCCAGGGATTCGTCGGGCGAAATTTGCTGGGACAGCAAAACATTGTTTTCGTATTTTCTTCATAACTTTTGATACGTAACTCGGATTGACGCACGCTCGGAAGCGTTGGAAAGCTAATTTTATGCTCTATGAGATGGTGAGGTAGAAACATGGTTATATGCTGTAACGCCCATATATAAATACATACATCAAAGCATATATTATACATGAATAATACGTTTGGTACTGAATTATACAAGTTCCTAGTAACACAGTATACATATAAATGCCCAAAAACCTAATACAACAACTATGGCATGTTATATATACAAGATGTTCCAAAAGATAAAACTAAGAACTAGATCAACTAATGATCTCAAAATCTCCACAACGGAAGCCTTGCCACACAAAAGTCACGATCCGTAAGGAAAAGTCAAACAACTTTGTCCTTACCCTTCGTTGAACCTGTAGTACCTGTGATGTAAACAACAACGTGGGGCGAGATACATCAAATCTCAGTGAGTTACCTATCTTAAAGTCCTCTCGGCTTTACAAGGTTCTAACACGCCTAACTCAAGTCAAAGGGAAAGGAAGTGCCTTTGAGTACTCACACAAACTATACGTATCCACACTATTGAGTTCCTTAACCAGAAAGTGTATCACTATCGTTAACCCTGTCAAGGCATCCCCTTTCTCCCACCCTCTTCTATATCTAGAAGTAGGAACGAGTCATGGACCCTCATAGATTTCTTGGCATACGAAATGGATTCAGAAATAAGGGACATATTATCGCCTTAAATCGTCACTTCACACGGCCCGTACACCGTCATAAGTCTCTTTACCCGTAGGCTCCATTCGTACTATAACATTGGGAATAAAACCTACCAAGAAATCGGCAATTTATTACAGAGGAGCTCGTTACTCATGAAATGGCACAATAGAATAATGGTTACGATTTCGTGATTTCACATACAACCATTCGGTAGTAGACGCACGCCTCGACCTCTTATGCACGAAGTTTGATAAATTGTGAAAATAAGGATTTTGAACTGTGAAGTCAAGTTGGAATTGATTACGTCAGAAGTTCTAATGGAAGTAAAGTTAAGTGTGGATCTAAGACAGGGATATAAGTTACAGTTATTGTCGAGTAGAGGAAATTCGGGGGCGAATTTCAATTTAAGGGAGGGGGGGAGGAGAGTGTAATACCCCATATTATTTAAATGCTCAATTGGATATCAGATGAGTACCTATGTGCTCCATCTTCGGTAAATTGGATTAATGGAATCCTCTAAGTACTTTAAGTATTGACATTTAGGATCAATAGAACAACTAATGACTCTGAAGAGATTAATTATTTTATTAAAGAGACAGATTTATAATTGATAGTTGAAGAAAGTAATTTTTGGTAACTCTAATAATTGATCGATTGGTTGAGACGACAAATATCAATTGGAGATATTTTACCCTATTGGATTATATTATATAATAATAGTATTATATATATATATATATATATATACATATATATATATATATATATATATATATGTTAGAAAGAAAAAGATAGTAAGAAGAAGAAGAAAAGAAGAAGAAGAAAAAGGAAGAGAAGAGGGAAAGAGGAAGAAGAGAGAAAAGCCATGGATCGTCTTCAATGTTCATCATCTTCTTCAAACTCCTCTTAATTGCTAAAGTGGGTTCTAGTTAGACACTCTAAGTTCTCGAAATATAAGTTTAGAACGTAGGTTAGATTTGAGAGGAAATGATTAAACGGATAAATCAATGAAATCTAACGGATGATTAGATGAAATGCACGCCTAAATGTGTCATAATATGTTATTTTGGGTCATTGGGTGCATTAATATCATATAGGTTGAAGGTTTTGTTCATTTTTAAGTCCCAAATACGTTAGGGGAGAATTCTAGTTCGTCCAGATTGGCCAGGCGAGCTAGAGGCGAGTCTGCTTCGCCAGGGATTCGTCGGGCGAAATTTGCTGGGACAGCAAAACATTGTTTTCGTATTTTCTTCATAACTTTTGATACGTAACTCGGATTGACGCACGCTCGGAAGCGTTGGAAAGCTAATTTTATGCTCTATGAGATGGTGAGGTAGAAACATGGTTATATGCTGTAACGCCCATATATAAATACATACATCAAAGCATATATTATACATGAATAATACGTTTGGTACTGAATTATACAAGTTCCTAGTAACACAGTATACATATAAATGCCCAAAAACCTAATACAACAACTATGGCATGTTATATATACAAGATGTTCCAAAAGATAAAACTAAGAACTAGATCAACTAATGATCTCAAAATCTCCACAACGGAAGCCTTGCCACACAAAAGTCACGATCCGTAAGGAAAAGTCAAACAACTTTGTCCTTACCCTTCGTTGAACCTGTAGTACCTGTGATGTAAACAACAACGTGGGGTGAGATACATCAAATCTCAGTGAGTTACCTATCTTAAAGTCCTCTCGGCTTTACAAGGTTCTAACATGCCTTACTCAAGTCAAAGGGAAAGGAAGTGACTTTGAGTACTCACACACACTATACGTATCCACACTATTGAGTTCCTTAACCAGAAAGTGTATCACTATCGTTAACCCTGTCAAGGCATCCCCTTTCTCCCACCCTCTTCTATATCTAGAAGTAGGAACGAGTCATGGACCCTCATAGATTTCTTGGCATACGAAATGGATTCAGAAATAAGGGACATATTATCGCCTTAAATCGTCACTTCACACGGCCCGTACACCGTCATAAGTCTCTTTACCCGTAGGCTCCATTCGTACTATAACATTGGGAATAAAACCTACCAAGAAATCGGCAATTTATTACAGAGGAGCTCGTTACTCATGAAATGGCACAATAGAATAATGGTTACGATTTCGTGATTTCACATACAACCATTCGGTAGTAGACGCACGCCTCGACCTCTTATGCACGAAGTTTGATAAATTGTGAAAATAAGGATTTTGAACTGTGAAGTCAAGTTGGAATTGATTACGTCAGAAGTTCTAATGGAAGTAAAGTTAAGTGTGGATCTAAGACAGGGATATAAGTTGCAGTTATTGTCGAGTAGAGGAAATTCGGGGGCGAATTTCAATTTAAGGGAGGGGGGAGGAGAGTGTAATACCCCATATTATTTAAATGCTCAATTGGATATCAGATGAGTACCTATGTGCTCCATCTTCGGTAAATTGGATTAATGGAATCCTCTAAGTACTTTAAGTATTGACATTTGGGATCAATAGAACAACTAATGAACTCTGAAGAGATTAATTATTTTATTAAAGAGACAGATTTATAATTGATAGTTGAAGAAAGTAATTTTTGGTAACACTAATAATTGATCGATTGGTTGAGACGACAAATATCAATTGGAGATATTTTACCCTATTGGATTATATTAAATAATAATAGTATTATATATATATATATATGTTAGAAAGAAAAAGATAGTAAGAAGAAGAAGAAAAGAAGAAGAAGAAAAAGGAAGAGAAGAGGGAAAGAGGAAGAAGAGAGAAAAGCCATGGATCGTCTTCAATGTTCATCATCTTCTTCAAACTCCTCTTAATTGCTAAGGTGGGTTCTAGTTAGACACTCTAAGTTCTCGAAATATAAGTTTAGAACGTAGGTTAGATTTGAGAGGAAATGATTAAACGGATAAATCAATGAAATCTAACGGATGATTAGATGAAATGCACGCCTAAATGTGTCATAATATGTTATTTTGGGTCATTGGGCGCATTAATATCATATAGGTTGAAGGTTTTGTTCATTTTTAAGTCCCAAATACGTTATGGGAGAATTCTAGTTCGTCCAGATTGGCCAGGCGAGCTAGAGGCGAGTCTGCTTCGCCAGGGATTCGTCGGGCGAAATTTGCTGGGACAGCAAAACATTGTTTTCGTATTTTCTTCATAACTTTTGATACGTAACTCGGATTGACGCACGCTCGGAAGCGTTGGAAAGCTAATTTTATGCTCTATGAGATGGTGAGGTAGAAACATGGTTATATGCTGTAACGCCCATATATAAATACATACATCAAAGCATATATTATACATGAATAATACGTTTGGTACTGAATTATACAAGTTCCTAGTAACACAGTATACATATAAATGCCCAAAAACCTAATACAACAACTATGGCATGTTATATATACAAGATGTTCCAAAAGATAAAACTAAGAACTAGATCAACTAATGATCTCAAAATCTCCACAACGGAAGCCTTGCCACACAAAAGTCACGATCCGTAAGGAAAAGTCAAACAACTTTGTCCTTACCCTTCGTTGAACCTGTAGTACCTGTGATGTAAACAACAACGTGGGGCGAGATACATCAAATCTCAGTGAGTTACCTATCTTAAAGTCCTCTCGGCTTTACAAGGTTCTAACACGCCTAACTCAAGTCAAAGGGAAAGGAAGTGCCTTTGAGTACTCACACAAACTATACGTATCCACACTATTGAGTTCCTTAACCAGAAAGTGTATCACTATCGTTAACCCTGTCAAGGCATCCCCTTTCTCCCACCCTCTTCTATATCTAGAAGTAGGAACGAGTCATGGACCCTCATAGATTTCTTGGCATACGAAATGGATTCAGAAATAAGGGACATATTATCGCCTTAAATCGTCACTTCACACGGCCCGTACACCGTCATAAGTCTCTTTACCCGTAGGCTCCATTCGTACTATAACATTGGGAATAAAACCTACCAAGAAATCGGCAATTTATTACAGAGGAGCTCGTTACTCATGAAATGGCACAATAGAATAATGGTTACGATTTCGTGATTTCACATACAACCATTCGGTAGTAGACGCACGCCTCGACCTCTTATGCACGAAGTTTGATAAATTGTGAAAATAAGGATTTTGAACTGTGAAGTCAAGTTGGAATTGATTACGTCAGAAGTTCTAATGGAAGTAAAGTTAAGTGTGGATCTAAGACAGGGATATAAGTTGCAGTTATTGTCGAGTAGAGGAAATTCGGGGGCGAATTTCAATTTAAGGGAGGGGGGGAGGAGAGTGTAATACCCCATATTATTTAAATGCTCAATTGGATATCAGATGAGTACCTATGTGCTCCATCTTCGGTAAATTGGATTAATGGAATCCTCTAAGTACTTTAAGTATTGACATTTAGGATCAATAGAACAACTAATGACTCTGAAGAGATTAATTATTTTATTAAAGAGACAGATTTATAATTGATAGTTGAAGAAAGTAATTTTTGGTAACTCTAATAATTGATCGATTGGTTGAGACGACAAATATCAATTGGAGATATTTTACCCTATTGGATTATATTATATAATAATAGTATTATATATATATATATATATATATACATATATATATATATATATATATATATGTTAGAAAGAAAAAGATAGTAAGAAGAAGAAGAAAAGAAGAAGAAGAAAAAGGAAGAGAAGAGGGAAAGAGGAAGAAGAGAGAAAAGCCATGGATCGTCTTCAATGTTCATCATCTTCTTCAAACTCCTCTTAATTGCTAAGGTGGGTTCTAGTTAGACACTCTAAGTTCTCGAAATATAAGTTTAGAACGTAGGTTAGATTTGAGAGGAAATGATTAAACGGATAAATCAATGAAATCTAACGGATGATTAGATGAAATGCACGCCTAAATGTGTCATAATATGTTATTTTGGGTCATTGGGTGCATTAATATCATATAGGTTGAAGGTTTTGTTCATTTTTAAGTCCCAAATACGTTAGGGGAGAATTCTAGTTCGTCCAGATTGGCCAGGCGAGCTAGAGGCGAGTCTGCTTCGCCAGGGATTCGTCGGGCGAAATTTGCTGGGACAGCAAAACATTATTTTCGTATTTTCTTCATAACTTTTGATACGTAACTCGGATTGACGCACGCTCGGAAGCGTTGGAAAGCTAATTTTATGCTCTATGAGATGGTGAGGTAGAAACATGGTTATATGCTGTAACGCCCATATATAAATACATACATCAAAGCATATATTATACATGAATAATACGTTTGGTACTGAATTATACAAGTTCCTAGTAACACAGTATACATATAAATGCCCAAAAACCTAATACAACAACTATGGCATGTTATATATACAAGATGTTCCAAAAGATAAAACTAAGAACTAGATCAACTAATGATCTCAAAATCTCCACAACGGAAGCCTTGCCACACAAAAGTCACGATCCGTAAGGAAAAGTCAAACAACTTTGTCCTTACCCTTCGTTGAACCTGTAGTACCTGTGATGTAAACAACAACGTGGGGTGAGATACATCAAATCTCAGTGAGTTACCTATCTTAAAGTCCTCTCGGCTTTACAAGGTTCTAACATGCCTTACTCAAGTCAAAGGGAAAGGAAGTGACTTTGAGTACTCACACACACTATACGTATCCACACTATTGAGTTCCTTAACCAGAAAGTGTATCACTATCGTTAACCCTGTCAAGGCATCCCCTTTCTCCCACCCTCTTCTATATCTAGAAGTAGGAACGAGTCATGGACCCTCATAGATTTCTTGGCATACGAAATGGATTCAGAAATAAGGGACATATTATCGCCTTAAATCGTCACTTCACACGGCCCGTACACCGTCATAAGTCTCTTTACCCGTAGGCTCCATTCGTACTATAACATTGGGAATAAAACCTACCAAGAAATCGGCAATTTATTACAGAGGAGCTCGTTACTCATGAAATGGCACAATAGAATAATGGTTACGATTTCGTGATTTCACATACAACCATTCGGTAGTAGACGCACGCCTCGACCTCTTATGCACGAAGTTTGATAAATTGTGAAAATAAGGATTTTGAACTGTGAAGTCAAGTTGGAATTGATTACGTCAGAAGTTCTAATGGAAGTAAAGTTAAGTGTGGATCTAAGACAGGGATATAAGTTGCAGTTATTGTCGAGTAGAGGAAATTCGGGGGCGAATTTCAATTTAAGGGAGGGGGGAGGAGAGTGTAATACCCCATATTATTTAAATGCTCAATTGGATATCAGATGAGTACCTATGTGCTCCATCTTCGGTAAATTGGATTAATGGAATCCTCTAAGTACTTTAAGTATTGACATTTGGGATCAATAGAACAACTAATGAACTCTGAAGAGATTAATTATTTTATTAAAGAGACAGATTTATAATTGATAGTTGAAGAAAGTAATTTTTGGTAACACTAATAATTGATCGATTGGTTGAGACGACAAATATCAATTGGAGATATTTTACCCTATTGGATTATATTAAATAATAATAGTATTATATATATATATATATGTTAGAAAGAAAAAGATAGTAAGAAGAAGAAGAAAAGAAGAAGAAGAAAAAGGAAGAGAAGAGGGAAAGAGGAAGAAGAGAGAAAAGCCATGGATCGTCTTCAATGTTCATCATCTTCTTCAAACTCCTCTTAATTGCTAAGGTGGGTTCTAGTTAGACACTCTAAGTTCTCGAAATATAAGTTTAGAACGTAGGTTAGATTTGAGAGGAAATGATTAAACGGATAAATCAATGAAATCTAACGGATGATTAGATGAAATGCACGCCTAAATGTGTCATAATATGTTATTTTGGGTCATTGGGCGCATTAATATCATATAGGTTGAAGGTTTTGTTCATTTTTAAGTCCCAAATACGTTATGGGAGAATTCTAGTTCGTCCAGATTGGCCAGGCGAGCTAGAGGCGAGTCTGCTTCGCCAGGGATTCGTCGGGCGAAATTTGCTGGGACAGCAAAACATTGTTTTCGTATTTTCTTCATAACTTTTGATACGTAACTCGGATTGACGCACGCTCGGAAGCGTTGGAAAGCTAATTTTATGCTCTATGAGATGGTGAGGTAGAAACATGGTTATATGCTGTAACGCCCATATATAAATACATACATCAAAGCATATATTATACATGAATAATACGTTTGGTACTGAATTATACAAGTTCCTAGTAACACAGTATACATATAAATGCCCAAAAACCTAATACAACAACTATGGCATGTTATATATACAAGATGTTCCAAAAGATAAAACTAAGAACTAGATCAACTAATGATCTCAAAATCTCCACAACGGAAGCCTTGCCACACAAAAGTCACGATCCGTAAGGAAAAGTCAAACAACTTTGTCCTTACCCTTCGTTGAACCTGTAGTACCTGTGATGTAAACAACAACGTGGGGCGAGATACATCAAATCTCAGTGAGTTACCTATCTTAAAGTCCTCTCGGCTTTACAAGGTTCTAACACGCCTAACTCAAGTCAAAGGGAAAGGAAGTGCCTTTGAGTACTCACACAAACTATACGTATCCACACTATTGAGTTCCTTAACCAGAAAGTGTATCACTATCGTTAACCCTGTCAAGGCATCCCCTTTCTCCCACCCTCTTCTATATCTAGAAGTAGGAACGAGTCATGGACCCTCATAGATTTCTTGGCATACGAAATGGATTCAGAAATAAGGGACATATTATCGCCTTAAATCGTCACTTCACACGGCCCGTACACCGTCATAAGTCTCTTTACCCGTAGGCTCCATTCGTACTATAACATTGGGAATAAAACCTACCAAGAAATCGGCAATTTATTACAGAGGAGCTCGTTACTCATGAAATGGCACAATAGAATAATGGTTACGATTTCGTGATTTCACATACAACCATTCGGTAGTAGACGCACGCCTCGACCTCTTATGCACGAAGTTTGATAAATTGTGAAAATAAGGATTTTGAACTGTGAAGTCAAGTTGGAATTGATTACGTCAGAAGTTCTAATGGAAGTAAAGTTAAGTGTGGATCTAAGACAGGGATATAAGTTGCAGTTATTGTCGAGTAGAGGAAATTCGGGGGCGAATTTCAATTTAAGGGAGGGGGGGAGGAGAGTGTAATACCCCATATTATTTAAATGCTCAATTGGATATCAGATGAGTACCTATGTGCTCCATCTTCGGTAAATTGGATTAATGGAATCCTCTAAGTACTTTAAGTATTGACATTTAGGATCAATAGAACAACTAATGACTCTGAAGAGATTAATTATTTTATTAAAGAGACAGATTTATAATTGATAGTTGAAGAAAGTAATTTTTGGTAACTCTAATAATTGATCGATTGGTTGAGACGACAAATATCAATTGGAGATATTTTACCCTATTGGATTATATTATATAATAATAGTATTATATATATATATATATATATATACATATATATATATATATATATATATATATATATATGTTAGAAAGAAAAAGATAGTAAGAAGAAGAAGAAAAGAAGAAGAAGAAAAAGGAAGAGAAGAGGGAAAGAGGAAGAAGAGTGAAAAGCCATGGATCGTCTTCAATGTTCATCATCTTCTTCAAACTCCTCTTAATTGCTAAGGTGGGTTCTAGTTAGACACTCTAAGTTCTCGAAATATAAGTTTAGAATGTAGGTTAGATTTGAGAGGAAATGATTAAACGGATAAATCAATGAAATCTAACGGATGATTAGATGAAATGCACGCCTAAATGTGTCATAATATGTTATTTTGGGTCATTGGGTGCATTAATATCATATAGGTTGAAGGTTTTGTTCATTTTTAAGTCCCAAATACGTTATGGGAGAATTCTAGTTCGTCCAGATTGGCCAGGCGAGCTAGAGGCGAGTCTGCTTCGCCAGGGATTCGTCGGGCGAAATTTGCTGGGACAGCAAAACATTGTTTTCGTATTTTCTTCATAACTTTTGATACGTAACTCGGATTGACGCACGCTCGGAAGCGTTGGAAAGCTAATTTTATGCTCTATGAGATGGTGAGGTAGAAACATGGTTATATGCTGTAACGCCCATATATAAATACATACATCAAAGTATATATTATACATGAATAATACGTTTGGTACTGAATTATACAAGTTCCTAGTAACACAGTATACATATAAATGCCCAAAAACCTAATACAACAACTATGGCATGTTATATATACAAGATGTTCCAAAAGATAAAACTAAGAACTAGATCAACTAATGATCTCAAAATCTCCACAACGGAAGCCTTGCCACACAAAAGTCACGATCCGTAAGGAAAAGTCAAACAACTTTGTCCTTACCCTTCGTTGAACCTGTAGTACCTGTGATGTAAACAACAACGTGGGGTGAGATACATCAAATCTCAGTGAGTTACCTATCTTAAAGTCCTCTCGGCTTTACAAGGTTCTAACATGCCTTACTCAAGTCAAAGGGAAAGGAAGTGACTTTGAGTACTCACACACACTATACGTATCCACACTATTGAGTTCCATAACCAGAAAGTGTATCACTATCGTTAACCCTGTCAAGGCATCCCCTTTCTCCCACCCTCTTCTATATCTAGAAGTAGGAACGAGTCATGGACCCTCATAGATTTCTTGGCATACGAAATGGATTCAGAAATAAGGGACATATTATCGCCTTAAATCGTCACTTCACACGGCCCGTACACCGTCATAAGTCTCTTTACCCGTAGGCTCCATTCGTACTATAACATTGGGAATAAAACCTACCAAGAAATCGGCAATTTATTACAGAGGAGCTCGTTACTCATGAAATGGCACAATAGAATAATGGTTACGATTTCGTGATTTCACATACAACCATTCGGTAGTAGACGCACGCCTCGACCTCTTATGCACGAAGTTTGATAAATTGTGAAAATAAGGATTTTGAACTGTGAAGTCAAGTTGGAATTGATTACGTCAGAAGTTCTAATGGAAGTAAAGTTAAGTGTGGATCTAAGACAGGGATATAAGTTGCAGTTATTGTCGAGTAGAGGAAATTCGGGGGCGAATTTCAATTTAAGGGAGGGGGGGAGGAGAGTGTAATACCCCATATTATTTAAATGCTCAATTGGATATCAGATGAGTACCTATGTGCTCCATCTTCGGTAAATTGGATTAATGGAATCCTCTAAGTACTTTAAGTATTGACATTTGGGATCAATAGAACAACTAATGAACTCTGAAGAGATTAATTATTTTATTAAAGAGACAGATTTATAATTGATAGTTGAAGAAAGTAATTTTTGGTAACACTAATAATTGATCGATTGGTTGAGACGACAAATATCAATTGGAGATATTTTACCCTATTGGATTATATTATATAATAATAGTATTATATATATATATATGTATGTTAGAAAGAAAAAGATAGTAAGAAGAAGAAGAAAAGAAGAAGAAGAAAAAGGAAGAGAAGAGGGAAAGAGGAAGAAGAGAGAAAAGCCATGGATCGTCTTCAATGTTCATCATCTTCTTCAAACTCCTCTTAATTGCTAAGGTGGGTTCTAGTTAGACACTCTAAGTTCTCGAAATATAAGTTTAGAACGTAGGTTAGATTTGAGAGGAAATGATTAAACGGATAAATCAATGAAATCTAACGGATGATTAGATGAAATGCACGCCTAAATGTGTCATAATATGTTATTTTGGGTCATTGGGTGCATTAATATCATATAGGTTGAAGGTTTTGTTCATTTTTAAGTCCCAAATACGTTATGGGAGAATTCTAGTTCGTCCAGATTGGCCAGGCGAGCTAGAGGCGAGTCTGCTTCGCCAGGGATTCGTCGGGCGAAATTTGCTGGGACAGCAAAACATTGTTTTCGTATTTTCTTCATAACTTTTGATACGTAACTCGGATTGACGCACGCTCGGAAGCGTTGGAAAGCTAATTTTATGCTCTATGAGATGGTGAGGTAGAAACATGGTTATATGCTGTAACGCCCATATATAAATACATACATCAAAGCATATATTATACATGAATAATACGTTTGGTACTGAATTATACAAGTTCCTAGTAACACAGTATACATATAAATGCCCAAAAACCTAATACAACAACTATGGCATGTTATATATACAAGATGTTCCAAAAGATAAAACTAAGAACTAGATCAACTAATGATCTCAAAATCTCCACAACGGAAGCCTTGCCACACAAAAGTCACGATCCGTAAGGAAAAGTCAAACAACTTTGTCCTTACCCTTCGTTGAACCTGTAGTACCTGTGATGTAAACAACAACGTGGGGCGAGATACATCAAATCTCAGTGAGTTACCTATCTTAAAGTCCTCTCGGCTTTACAAGGTTCTAACATGCCTAACTCAAGTCAAAGGGAAAGGAAGTGCCTTTGAGTACTCACACACACTATACGTATCCACACTATTGAGTTCCTTAACCAGAAAGTGTATCACTATCGTTAACCCTGTCAAGGAATCCCCTTTCTCCCACCCTCTTCTATATCAAGAAGTAGGAACGAGTCATGGACCCTCGTAGATTTCTTGGCATACGAAATGGATTCGGAAATAAGGGACATATAATCGCCTTAAATCGTCACTTCACACGGCCCGTACACTGTCATAAGTCTCTTTACCCGTAGGCTCCATTCGTACTATAACATTGGGAATAAAACCTACCAAGAAATCGTGCATTTATTACAGAGGAGCTCGTTACTCATGAAATGGCACAATAGAATAATGGTTACGATTTTGTGATTTCACATACAACCATTCGGTAGTAGACGCACGCCTCGACCTCTTATGCACGAAGTTTGATAAATTGTGAAAATAAGGATTTTGAACTGTGAAGTCAAGTTGGAATTGATTACGTCAGAAGTTCTAATGGAAGTAAAGTTAAGTGTGGATCTAAGACAGGGATATAAGTTGCAGTTATTGTCGAGTAGAGGAAATTCGGGGGCGAATTTCAATTTAAGGGAGGGGGGGAGGAGAGTGTAATACCCCATATTATTTAAATGCTCAATTGGATATCAGATGAGTACCTATGTGCTCCATCTTCGGTAAATTGGATTAATGGAATCCTCTAAGTACTTTAAGTATTGACATTTGGGATCAATAGAGCAACTAATGAACTCTGAAGAGATTAATTATTTTATTAAAGAGACAGATTTATAATTGATAGTTGAAGAAAGTAATTTTTGGTAACTCTAATAATTGATCGATTGGTTGAGACGACAAATATCAATTGGAGATATTTTACCCTATTGGATTATATTATATAATAATAGTATTATATATATATATATATATATATATATATATATATATATATGTTAGAAAGAAAAAGATAGTAAGAAGAAGAAGAAAAGAAGAAGAAGAAAAAGGAAGAGAAGAGGGAAAGAGGAAGAAGAGAGAAAAGCCATGGATCGTCTTCAATGTTCATCATCTTCTTCAAACTCCTCTTAATTGCTAAGGTGGGTTCTAGTTAGACACTCTAAGTTCTAGAAATATAAGTTTAGAACGTAGGTTAGATTTGAGAGGAAATGATTAAACGGATAAATCAATGAAATCTAACGGATGATTAGATGAAATGCACGCCTAAATGTGTCATAATATGTTATTTTGGGTCATTGGGTGCATTAATATCATATAGGTTGAAGGTTTTGTTCATTTTTAAGTGCCAAATACGTTTTGGGAGAATTCTGGTTCGTCCAGATTGGCCAGGCGAGCTAGAGGCGAGTCTGCTTCGCCAGGGATTCGCCGGGCGAAATTTGCTGGGACAGCAAAACATTGTTTTCGTATTTTCTTCATAACTTTTGATCCGTAACTCGGATTGACGCACGCTCGGAAGCGTTGGAAAGCTAATTTTATGCTCTATGAGATGGTGAGGTAGAAACATGGTTATATGCTGTAACGCCCATATATAAATACATACATCAAAGCATATATTATACATGAATAATACGTTTGGTACTGAATTATACAAGTTCCTAGTAACACAGTATACATATAAATGCCGAAAAACCTAATATAACAACTATGGCATGTTATATATACAAGATGTTCCAAAAGATAAAACTAAGAACTAGATCAACTAATGATCTCAAAATCTCCACAACGGAAGCCTTGCCACACAAAAGTCACGATCCGTAAGGAAAAGTCAAACAACTTTGTCCTTACCCTTCGTTGAACCTGTAGTACCTGTGATGTAAACAACAACGTGGGGTGAGATACATCAAATCTCAGTGAGTTACCTATCTTAAAGTCCTCTCGGCTTTACAAGGTTCTAACATGCCTAACTCAAGTCAAAGGGAAAGGAAGTGACTTTGAGTACTCACACACACTATACGTATCCACACTATTGAGTTCCTTAACCAGAAAGTGTATCACTATCGTTAACCCTGTCAAGGCATCCCCTTTCTCCCACCCTCTTCTATATCTAGAAGTAGGAACGAGTCATGGACCCTCGTAGATTTCTTGGCATACGAAATGGATTCGGAAATAATGGACATATTATCGCCTTAAATCGTCACTTCACACGGCCCGTACACCGTCATAAGTCTCTTTACCCGTAGGCTCCATTCGTACTATAACATTGGGAATAAAACCTACCAAGAAATCGTGCATTTATTACAGAGGAGCTCGTTACTCATGAAATGGCACAATAGAATAATGGTTACGATTTCGTGATTTCACATACAACCATTCGGTAGTAGACGCACGCCTCGACCTCTTATGCACGAAGTTTGATAAATTGTGAAAATAAGGATTTTGAACTGTGAAGTCAAGTTGGAATTGATTACGTCGGAAATTCTAATGGAAGTAAAGTTAAGTATGGATCTAAGACAGGGATATAAGTTGCAGTTATTGTCGAGTAGAGGAAATTCGGGGTCGAATTTCAATTTAAGGGAGGGGGGGAGGAGAGTGTAATACCCCATATTATTTAAATGCTCAATTGGATATCAGATGAGTACCTATGTGCTCCATCTTCGGTAAATTGGATTAATGGAATCCTCTAAGTACTTTAAGTATTGACATTTGGGATCAATAGAACAACTAATGAACTCTGAAGAGATTAATTATTTTATTAAAGAGACAGATTTATAATTGATAGTTGAAGAAAGTAATTTTTGGTAACACTAATAATTGATCGATTGGTTGAGACGACAAATATCAATTGGAGATATTTTACCCTATTGGATTATATTATATAATAATAGTATTATATATATATATATATATATATATATGTTAGAAAGAAAAAGATAGTAAGAAGAAGAAGAAAAGAAGAAGAAGAAAAAGGAAGAGAAGAGGGAAAGAGGAAGAAGAGAGAAAAGCCATGGATCGTCTTCAATGTTCATCATCTTCTTCAAACTCCTCTTAATTGCTAAGGTGGGTTCTAGTTAGAGACTCTAAGTTCTCGAAATATAAGTTTAGAACGTAGGTTAGATTTGAGAGGAAATGATTAAACGGATAAATCAATGAAATCTAACGGATGATTAGATGAAATGCACGCCTAAATGTGTCATAATATGTTATTTTGGGTCATTGGGTGCATTAATATCATATAGGTTGAAGGTTTTGTTCATTTTTAAGTCCCAAATACGTTATGGGAGAATTCTAGTTCGTCCAGATTGGCCAGGCGAGCTAGAGGCGAGTCTGCTTCGCCAGGGATTCGTCGGGCGAAATTTGCTGGGACAGCAAAACATTGTTTTCGTATTTTCTTCATAACTTTTGATACGTAACTCGGATTGACGCACGCTCGGAAGCGTTGGAAAGCTAATTTTATGCTCTATGAGATGGTGAGGTAGAAACATGGTTATATGCTGTAACGCCCATATATAAATACATACATCAAAGCATATATTATACATGAATAATACGTTTGGTACTGAATTATACAAGTTCCTAGTAACACAGTATACATATAAATGCCCAAAAACCTAATACAACAACTATGGCATGTTATATATACAAGATGTTCCAAAAGATAAAACTAAGAACTAGATCAACTAATGATCTCAAAATCTCCACAACGGAAGCCTTGCCACACAAAAGTCACGATCCGTAAGGAAAAGTCAAACAACTTTGTCCTTTCCCTTCGTTGAACCTGTAGTACCTGTGATGTAAACAACAACGTGGGGCGAGATACATCAAATCTCAGTGAGTTACCTATCTTAAAGTCCTCTCGGCTTTACAAGGTTTTAACATGCCTAACTCAAGTCAAAGGGAAAGGAAGTGCCTTTGAGTACTCACACACACTATACGTATCCACACTATTGAGTTCCTTAACCAGAAAGTGTATCACTATCGTTAACCCTGTCAAGGAATCCCCTTTCTCCCACCCTCTTCTATATCAAGAAGTAGGAACGAGTCATGGACCCTCGTAGATTTCTTGGCATACGAAATGGATTCGGAAATAAGGGACATATTATCGCCTTAAATCGTCACTTCACACGGCCCGTACACTGTCATAAGTCTCTTTACCCGTAGGCTCCATTCGTACTATAACATTGGGAATAAAACCTACCAAGAAATCGTGCATTTATTACAGAGGAGCTCGTTACTCATGAAATGGCACAATAGAATAATGGTTACGATTTTGTGATTTCACATACAACCATTCGGTAGTAGACGCACGCCTCGACCTCTTATGCACGAAGTTTGATAAATTGTGAAAATAAGGATTTTGAACTGTGAAGTCAAGTTGGAATTGATTACGTCAGAAGTTCTAATGGAAGTAAAGTTAAGTGTGGATCTAAGACAGGGATATAAGTTGCAGTTATTGTCGAGTAGAGGAAATTCGGGGGCGAATTACAATTTAAGGGAGGGGGGGAGGAGAGTGTAATACCCCATATTATTTAAATGCTCAATTGGATATCAGATGAGTACCTATGTGCTCCATCTTCGGTAAATTGGATTAATGGAATCCTCTAAGTACTTTAAGTATTGACATTTGGGATCAATAGAGCAACTAATGAACTCTGAAGAGATTAATTATTTTATTAAAGAGACAGATTTATAATTGATAGTTGAAGAAAGTAATTTTTGGTAACTCTAATAATTGATCGATTGGTTGAGACGACAAATATCAATTGGAGATATTTTACCCTATTGGATTATATTATATAATAATAGTATTATATATATATATATATATATATATATCTATATATATATATATATATATATATATATATATATATATATATATATGTTAGAAAGAAAAAGATAGTAAGAAGAAGAAGAAAAGAAGAAGAAGAAAAAGGAAGAGAAGAGGGAAAGAGGAAGAAGAGAGAAAAGCCATGGATCGTCTTCAATGTTCATCATCTTCTTCAAACTCCTCTTAATTGCTAAGGTGGGTTCTAGTTAGACACTCTAAGTTCTAGAAATATAAGTTTAGAACGTAGGTTAGATTTGAGAGGAAATGATTAAACGGATAAATCAATGAAATCTAACGGATGATTAGATGAAATGCACGCCTAAATGTGTCATAATATGTTATTTTGGGTCATTGGGTGCATTAATATCATATAGGTTGAAGGTTTTGTTCATTTTTAAGTGCCAAATACGTTTTGGGAGAATTCTGGTTCGTCCAGATTGGCCAGGCGAACTAGAGGCGAGTCTGCTTCGCCAGGGATTCGCCGGGCGAAATTTGCTGGGACAGCAAAACATTGTTTTCGTATTTTCTTCATAACTTTTGATCCGTAACTCGGATTGACGCACGCTCGGATGCGTTGGAAAGCTAATTTTATGCTCTATGAGATGGTGAGGTAGAAACATGGTTATATGCTGTAACGCCCATATATAAATACATACATCAAAGCATATATTATACATGAATAATACGTTTGGTACTGAATTATACAAGTTCCTAGTAACACAGTATACATATAAATGCCCAAAAACCTAATATAACAACTATGGCATGTTATATATACAAGATGTTCCAAAAGATAAAACTAAGAACTAGATCAACTAATGATCTCAAAATCTCCACAACGGAAGCCTTGCCACATAAAAGTCACGATCCGTAAGGAAAAGTCAAACAACTTTGTCCTTACCCTTCGTTGAACCTGTAGTACCTGTGATGTAAACAACAACGTGGGGCGAGATACATCAAATCTCAGTGAGTTACCTATCTTAAAGTCCTCTCGGCTTTACAAGGTTCTAACATGCCTAACTCAAGTCAAAGGGAAAGGAAGTGCCTTTGAGTACTCACACACACTATACGTATCCACACTATTGAGTTCCTTAACCAGAAAGTGTATCACTATCGTTAACCCTGTCAAGGAATCCCCTTTCTCCCACCCTCTTCTATATCAAGAAGTAGGAACGAGTCATGGACCCTCGTAGATTTCTTGGCATACGAAATGGATTCGGAAATAAGGGACATATTATCGCCTTAAATCGTCACTTCACACGGCCCGTACACTGTCATAAGTCTCTTTACCCGTAGGCTCCATTCGTACTATAACATTGGGAATAAAACCTACCAAGAAATCGTGCATTTATTACAGAGGAGCTCGTTACTCATGAAATGGCACAATAGAATAATGGTTACGATTTTGTGATTTCACATACAACCATTCGGTAGTAGACGCACGCCTCGACCTCTTATGCACGAAGTTTGATAAATTGTGAAAATAAGGATTTTGAACTGTGAAGTCAAGTTGGAATTGATTACGTCAGAAGTTCTAATGGAAGTAAAGTTAAGTGTGGATCTAAGACAGGGATATAAGTTGCAGTTATTGTCGAGTAGAGGAAATTCGGGGGCGAATTTCAATTTAAGGGAGGGGGGAGGAGAGTGTAATACCCCATATTATTTAAATGCTCAATTGGATATCAGATGAGTACCTATGTGCTCCATCTTCGGTAAATTGGATTAATGGAATCCTCTAAGTACTTTAAGTATTGACATTTGGGATCAATAGAGCAACTAATGAACTCTGAAGAGATTAATTATTTTATTAAAGAGACAGATTTATAATTGATAGTTGAAGAAAGTAATTTTTGGTAACTCTAATAATTGATCGATTGGTTGAGACGACAAATATCAATTGGAGATATTTTACCCTATTGGATTATATTATATAATAATAGTATTATATATATATATATATATATATATATATATATATATATATATATATATATATATATATATATATATATATATATATATATATATATATATATGTTAGAAAGAAAAAGATAGTAAGAAGAAGAAGAAAAGAAGAAGAAGAAAAAGGAAGAGAAGAGGGAAAGAGGAAGAAGAGAGAAAAGCCATGGATCGTCTTCAATGTTCATCATCTTCTTCAAACTCCTCTTAATTGCTAAGGTGGGTTCTAGTTAGACACTCTAAGTTCTAGAAATATAAGTTTAGAACGTAGGTTAGATTTGAGAGGAAATGATTAAACGGATAAATCAATGAAATCTAACGGATGATTAGATGAAATGCACGCCTAAATGTGTCATAATATGTTATTTTGGGTCATTGGGTGCATTAATATCATATAGGTTGAAGGTTTTGTTCATTTTTAAGTGCCAAATACGTTTTGGGAGAATTCTGGTTCGTCCAGATTGGCCAGGCGAGCTAGAGGCGAGTCTGCTTCGCCAGGGATTCGCCGGGCGAAATTTACTGGGACAGCAAAACATTGTTTTCGTATTTTCTTCATAACTTTTGATCCGTAACTCGGATTGACGCACGCTCGGAAGCGTTGGAAAGCTAATTTTATGCTCTATGAGATGGTGAGGTAGAAACATGGTTATATGCTGTAACGCCCATATATAAATACATACATCAAAGCATATATTATACATGAATAATACGTTTGGTACTGAATTATACAAGTTCCTAGTAACACAGTATACATATAAATGCCCAAAAACCTAATATAACAACTATGGCATGTTATATATACAAGATGTTCCAAAAGATAAAACTAAGAACTAGATCAACTAATGATCTCAAAATCTCCACAACGGAAGCCTTGCCACACAAAAGTCACGATCCGTAAGGAAAAGTCAAACAACTTTGTCCTTACCCTTCGTTGAACCTGTAGTACCTGTGATGTAAACAACAACGTGGGGTGAGATACATCAAATCTCAGTGAGTTACCTATCTTAAAGTCCTCTCGGCTTTACAAGGTTCTAACATGCCTAACTCAAGTCAAAGGGAAAGGAAGTGACTTTGAGTACTCACACACACTATACGTATCCACACTATTGAGTTCCTTAACCAGAAAGTGTATCACTATCGTTAACCCTGTCAAGGCATCCCCTTTCTCCCACCCTCTTCTATATCTAGAAGTAGGAACGAGTCATGGACCGTCGTAGATTTCTTGGCATACGAAATGGATTCGGAAATAATGGACATATTATCGCCTTAAATCGTCACTTCACACGGCCCGTACACCGTCATAAGTCTCTTTACCCGTAGGCTCCATTCGTACTATAACATTGGGAATAAAACCTACCAAGAAATCGTGCATTTATTACAGAGGAGCTCGTTACTCATGAAATAGCACAATAGAATAATGGTTACGATTTCGTGATTTCACATACAACCATTCGGTAGTAGACGCACGCCTCGACCTCTTATGCACGAAGTTTGATAAATTGTGAAAATAAGGATTTTGAACTGTGAAGTCAAGTTGGAATTGATTACGTCGGAAATTCTAATGGAAGTAAAGTTAAGTATGGATCTAAGACAGGGATATAAGTTGCAGTTATTGTCGAGTAGAGGAAATTCGGGGTCGAATTTCAATTTAAGGGAGGGGGGGAGGAGAGTGTACTACCCCATATTATTTAAATGCTCAATTGGATATCAGATGAGTACCTATGTGCTCCATCTTCGGTAAATTAGATTAATGGAATCCTCTAAGTACTTTAAGTATTGACATTTGGGATCAACAGAGCAACTAATGAACTCTGAAGAGATTAATTATTTTATTAAAGAGACAGATTTATAATTGATAGTTGAAGAAAGTAATTTTTGGTAACTCTTATAATTGATCGATTGGTTGAGACGACAAATATCAATTGGAGATATTTTACCCTATTGGATTATATTATATAATAATAGTATTATATATATATATATATATATATATATATATATATATATATATATATATATATATATGTTAGAAAGAAAAAGATAGTAAGAAGAAGAAGAAAAAGGAAGAGAAGAGGGAAAGAGGAAGAAGAGAGAAAAGCCATGGATCGTCTTCAATGTTCATCATCTTCTTCAAACTCCTCTTAATTGCTAAGGTTGGTTCTAGTTAAACACTCTAAGTTCTAGAAATATAAGTTTAGAACGTAGGTTAGATTTGAGAGGAAATGATTAAACGGATAAATCAATGAAATCTAGCGGATGATTAGATGAAATGCACGCCTAAATGTGTCATAATATGTTATTTTGGGTTATTGGGTGCATTAATATCATATAGGTTGAAGGTTTTGGTCATTTTTAAGTCCCAAATACGTTTTGGGAGAATTCTGGTTCGTCTGGATTGGCCAGGCGAGCTAGAGGCGAGTCTGCTTCGCCAGGGATTCACCGGGCGAAATTTGCTGGGACAGCAAAACATTGTTTTCGTATTTTCGTCATAACTTTTGATCCGTAACTCGGATTGACGCACGCTCGGAAGCGTTGGAAAGCTAATTTTATGCTCTATGAGATGGTGAGGTAGAAACATGGTTATATGTTCTAATGCCCATATACAAATACATACATCAAAGCATATATTATACAAGAATAATACGTTTGGTACTGAATTATACAAGTTCCTAGTAACACAGTATACATATAAATGCCCAAAAACCTAATACAACAACTATGGCATGTTATATATACAAGATGTTCCAAAAGATAAAACTAAGAACTAGATTAACTAATGATCTCAAAATCTCCACAACGGAAGCCTTGCCACACAAAAGTCACGATCCGTAAGGAAAAGTCAAACAACTTTGTCCTTACCCTTCGCCGAACCTTTAGTACCTGTGATGTAAACAACAACGTGGGGTGAGATACATCAAATCTCAGCGAGTTACCTATCTTAAAGTCCTCTCGACTTTACAAGGTTCTAACATGCCTAACTCAAGTCAAAGGGAAAGGAAGTGACTTTGAGTACTCACACACACTATACGTATCCACGCTATTGAGTTCCTTAACCAGAAAGTGTATCACTATCGTTAACCCTGTCAAGGCATCCCCTTTCTCCCGCCCTCTTCTACGTCTAGAAGTAGGAACGAGTCATGGACCCTCATAGATTTCTTGGCATACGAAATGGATTCAGAAATAAGGGACATATTATCGCCTTAAATCGTCACTTCACACGGCCCGTACACCGTCACAAGTCTCTTTACCCGTAGGCTCCATTCGTACTATAACATTAGGAATCAAACCTACCAAGAAATCGTGCATTCATTACAGAGGAGCTCGTTACTCATGAAATGGCACAATAGAATAATGGTTATGATTTCGTGATTTCACATACAACCATTCGGTAGTAGACACACGCCTCGACCTCTTATGCACGAGCGTCGTCGTTATGTTATTCCACAATTTCCTAGCCGTTACTAGGTTCTAGCATAATTCAATGGTAATATTCCTCACTCTACCTATTTCACATTTTTACATGCATACACTCCCAATCAAATTAAATAACAAGAGAAGTAGGAAATAACACGTCAATAATATAATAGAACACATAAAAACAACATATCACGATTCACACCGATTTCGGTTCCCTCCGGTTTATTTAATCGGCCATCAAAACTAATATTTTTCACTTCCAACAGGTAGAATATTGCCCTAACTCTCCATCGGTACCAAGAAAACTTAAATCGGATAAGCGGATCACAAGTTATAGAATTTACAAGGAAAGGGAACATTTGGAAAAGTCCTAGGAGCGCCTGGCGCTCCCTCCATCGCCCGGCGGCGTCCCCTTCGCCTCTGCTTCACTCAGCGAAGTAAGGGCGTAACAACTCTTCTAAAAACTGTGAAATTTACAAGGGTGTTACATGCTGCGCCTCCCGAGCATCGTCCGACGAAGCAGGGGCGCTTGCCTCGAACCGCCCGGCGCTCTGAGCACTATCCGACGCTCTGCACCAGAACAACCATGCTCAGCTGCGTTTTCTCTTGTTCCAATGGGTGAAAATTCATCTCTCTCAATTCAAATCCTCCACAAACAGCACCAACAAGCATCATAAATATGCACATGCATAAAATGATCATTCAACATAGATTATACCGCTTTTTAACCGTTAAATTTCATTGATTTGCAAAATTATTCATTTTCTCACAAAATCCAACCTAACTCTAAAACCTCAAGAAATTCTATACTAAAGCGTCTATCTAGAACCCACCTTGAATAGATGATGATGATGAAGATTGGGGATGATTTGATGAAGAATGGATGATGATCTTGAGTTTTCTCTCTTCCAAGTTTTCTTCTCTTTTCCTTTCCTTTCTCTCCAACTTCTTTCTATCTTTTCCTAAGTGTGGAAAAAGGGTGGAAAGAAATTGATATAGTAAGATATCATCAATTAGTAACACTACCAATTGTCCAAATAGTCTCTAAAGTTCCAACAATTAAAACCTCAGAGTCAGAATATATTAATTTGATCTGCTCTGCGCTCATCAGTTTACTCTAATTAATTTAACCAATAAATTATCAGAGTAAACCGGAACCCAGTTGATCATAATAATATTATCCAGAGTAAAATAATTTACGGCGTATTACATATGCCATGGGTTGATAAGATAAATATAGAAATGTAAGGTTTGAAAAATGTTTAAAAACAGAATTTGTGAACAATGTTTAGAAATTGATATCTTTTGAATTACAAGTCTGAACGAGGCATAGTAATAGCCGTTGGAAAGATGTGAAATTATCCTACAGGATAATAGTGATAAATATTGATTTAATACCCGATTAAATGAATTAGAGGGAACCTAAGGGGTTATGTAACTGTGATTGAATTATTATATGTAATTCTAATATGCAATTGTAATATGCTGTGTCAAATATATTGTTGATTAACATGATCGAGAGAATATGAATGTTTAAAATATGGAATAGGAAGAGTGAGGAAACCTCAACATGAAACTATAGTGGAACCAAGTAATGAGCTAGGAAATTGATGAATAACTTAATGACAACGCTCGTGCAGAAAAGGCCGAGGCATGTGTCCATTACCGAATGGTATAGAAAAGAGTGAAACACTATTATGGAACACGTGTAATTATTATGTTTAATTGAGAAAGGAAAAATAGGCCTAAAGGCTAATGTGGCCTAGAGATGTTGAATACAATTATGGTTGTATGTGAAATCTACGAGGGTCCATGACTCGTTCCAACTTCTAGACGTAGAAGAGGGCAGGAGAGAGGGGATGCCTTGACAAGGTTAACGATAAGTGAATACTTTTGAGTAACGGGCTCAATAACGTGTTACCATATAGTGTGAGATTGTGAACTCAAAATCATTTTCCTTTCCCCCGACTTGAGTTAGGTTAAGGTAGAACCTTGTAAAGCCGAGAGAATCCATAAGATAGGGAACTCACTGAGATTTGATGTATCTCACCCCACTATTGATGATTATTTTCAGGAGGTATTTACAGGTTGATTTACAAGTGGAGCTATGCTTGGATGTTTCAAGAGAAACTTAGTTTTATTATTTTTCCGCTGTGTATCATTCTTGTGCAATGAGGAATATTGTACCTTATTCTTAGATTTTATTTTTGGATAGTTTCCATGACTTGTGCCATATGCTGTATTTATGTTTTTTAGAAATGGTCAAGTATGTGAATTATACCAATAGACACTTACGATGGTGTCAGTACCAAATTAAAACACTTGTATGATACTATTCTAGATAAATATTATACAGGGCGTTACACTTAAAGTTCAATATTTATTATCTATCTATCTATAATATATAGTACAAGACAATTGTTTTATTGTTGCTTTAAAGTTATGCAGATGTGGCATTTTTACCTATCAACTGCGTCTTCTATTCTTGAGCCAGAATTCTTCCTTCATAGTAACATCTTTACATAAAATTTTTACATTCTTACTATTCTAAGAGAATTATCAATTTTAACATTTAACGTGCTTAAAATATAGAACAATTTTAACTAAAGGCTAATAAAAAAGGAATATCGATCTCACACTCTAGCAGGGAAAATAAGAACGGGTCCCATATACATTAATATATTAAGTATTTTAATTAAATATTTAACATTATATTTATTAGTTTACAATAAAAAAATATTATAATTAAAAATATTTAAAAATAGTTAACATTTTAAACATGTTAAATGATTAATTAATATTGTCATTATTGTAAGAGTCAAAAGAGTGTTATTATAGGTTTTTAATTTAATTTTAAATAATTCTGAATGACCTTAAACAATATTAGTATATATATATATATATATATATATATATATATATATATATATATATATATATATATATATATATATATATATATATATATATATATATATTAATAAAAGTATTTTAAAAAGTAATAACAATAACGTAAAATATTAATTCATTTCATTTATTTAACTTTTTTGAGTACTTTTTTTTAATAAAACTTTTTCAAGTACTTTTTACCTTCCATATGTTTCATTTAACTTGAATATATAATGATCATGTAAGTCATAAATCTCTCAAGATAAAAATATAAGGTGAAGTCTTAGACAATGGCTATGGTTTTCATCAATCGATCTTACCTTTGCTTGATTTTGTTTGTTGGCTTGATTTTGCTGCCAGGTAAAGAATAAAATTTGTTTTATTTTTATACATCAAATATAATAACCCAAATCATATATTCATTAAACAAAAATATCTAATTCAAATTTAATTAACCCTGCTTTTGGTTGTAGAAATATCATGCAGTGAGAAAATTTTGGCGAGAATTCCAGTGCAAAATCCTTTGGGAAAACATTGTCTAGATGGTACGTGCGAATCTAATGAGAAATGTCGAGAAAAATGTGAAGAAGAAAACTATAAAAAAGGTGGTGCATGTGAGGGATTGCTTCACCGCAAATGTTGTTGTAATGAATGAGGAGTTGTTATACCCTTAAATAAAACTAAATAAATATAATGTATGCCTTTATTTAATTTTTAGTTTATAGTTTGTACTAATATAAATTATCCAAAGTTAAATAATTCGTTAAGCATGTGTAACGCCCATATATAAATACATACAACAAAGGCATATATTATACATGAATTCCATGTTTGGTACTGAAATACCAATAAGTTCCTAGTAACACATTATACATATACATGCCCAAAATGCCTAATACAAAAAAACTGTGGCATAAATATATATATAAGATGTTCCAATGATAAAACTAAGAACTAGATCGAACACGATCTCAAAATTTCCATAACGGAAGCTAAGCCAACAACCAAATAAGGATAATCACACGGCTTTATCCTTACCCTTCGCGGAACCTGAAGTACCAGAAATCATCAACAAAAGTGGGGTGAGATACATCAAATCTCAGTGAGTTCTCTATCTTATGGATTCTCTCGGCTCTACAAGGTTCTAACCAAAACCTAACTCAAATCCATGGGAAAGGGAAGGACTTCGAGTTCACAAAAACTCACCCTAGAGAAACACATCGCAAAACTCACAAAACGACAACTAGTTAAGGAATCTTTTCCCAGGCCATCCCGCAGAAGGGGATTAAACACGTGTCACAAATCCTTAACGTAGATAACTTCTCCCTGGCCATCCTACATAAAAAGATTAAGCACGGGTCACGATTATCCACAAACGGTTAGGAAATCTTCTCCCCGGCCATCCGACACAACGGATTAAACACGGGTCACGGATTCCCAACATAGATAACTTCTCCCCGGCCATCCGGCACAACAGATTAAACACGGGTCACGGTTATCTACAATTGGTATTTCTCCCCGTCCATCCGACACAACGGATTAAACACGGGTCACGATACCAACCGCTAAGTAACTTCTCCCCGACCATCCAACACAATGGATTAAACACGGGTCACGATTACTTACCAATGTACTTTCCCCGGCCATCCCTTTCAAAGAGATTAAACACGGGTCACGGTACCTACTTAATAAATACTTTCCCCGACCATCCTACACCAGAGGATTAAACACGGGTCACTAATATTTATTAAGGAAAACGAACAAACCAGAGGAAATACGGTTCCCTTCGCCCCTTGACAACCACTTAACAATGATACTCCTCAAGTATCTATATAAGCATTGCCGCGTAACTCTTTAAGTCATTCTATTGTACTAAGGTTTCCTCACAACTCACCTCTTGAAGCTTTTAAGATTTCAAAAGTTCCACTTTTATATAATTA
The DNA here is from genome assembly GCA_022829125.1 of Lathyrus tuberosus. NCBI lineage: Eukaryota > Viridiplantae > Streptophyta > Magnoliopsida > Fabales > Fabaceae > Lathyrus > Lathyrus tuberosus. The sequence continues at coordinate 350,095 of JALAZF010000532.1, read as the reverse complement.
CACAATTCTGATTAATCCCCGAAATCGACCAAATCCATCTCATAAATAATATTTTCATATTCCACAGCATAGAACTCTTTCATAGCTTCATAACAATATAAAGAATGTCTAAACAGATAACCAACTCAAAAGTTACGAATTTTCAAAGAAACCAAAAATAATGAGAAACAGCCAGATTCGCCTGGCGACTCAGAATTTCGCCTGGCGAATCCCTCTTCGCCAGCAATTCGCCTGGCGAACTAGTGGCGAACCACAAATTTTAGAAAACACCCAAGAGTTCCAGGAGCTACCACATTTCTGTTTTTCAATTTTCGCCTGGCGAATCAGGATTTCGCCTGGCGAATTCCTCTTCGCCATCAATTCGCCTGGCGAACTAGTGGCGAGACCCAATTCACCTGGCGAATCCCAAATTCGCCTGGCGAATCGTATCAGAACCAGAATTTTTCTGCTGCGGGTTACACGGTCCTAAGCCCCAAAATCCCACTTTTTCCAATCCAAAACATTGCCAAACAATCAAAGCAAGTAACAATAATGTTCATATGCATATTTCGATTATCCTACGCAATTTATATCGATTTTCAACCGTTAGATTTCATTGATTTGTAAAATTGTTCATTTTCTCACAAAACCAACCTAACTCTAAAACCTCAAGAGAAACACTAAAGTCTCTAACTAGAACCCACCTGGATTAGAAGATGATGATGAAGAAACTGAGATGAAAAGGTGAAGAGTTGGTGATGGTCGATGATCTTGAGCTCTTGGACTTTTTCTCTTCTTTTTCTTTTCTTTTCTTTTCCTTTCCTTTCCTTCTACTTCCTTTTCCACCAAATGTTTCTATCTTTGGGAATGAGAGGAAAAGAAATGATATAGAAAAATATCATTGTTAGTAATACTATTAAATGCCCAAAATAGCTCAATTGCACCAATTGATAAAACCTCATAAATAAATAATACTAATCTGATCAGCTCTGAGTTCGTCAGTTTACTCAAATTATGTTATCCAATAATTTCTCAGAGTACACCGGAACCCAGTTGATCATATTAATATTACACAGAGCGTTTACAAAATACGGGGTATTACAGCATGATTTTTACAAGTAAATCAAAATTTAAAAATATATACCTGTCACATATTTCCAACAATGGATGAACGTTAAATGCTTGAAAATTTAAACGTGTATATTTCATTTTGATTTTCCATTTAAGAAAAAAAAAATTAATTTTATGTTTTATTCTAGAATAGTTTCGTTATAAAAAAAATTCATAAAAAGGAAAAATAAGAAATTTAAGGTTGTTTGGAAGACGATCCAATACAATCCTACAAAATTTAGACATGAACTCCTACTTTTTTAAATTAAAAGTTTGGTAAAATAATACTTCTATTATTTTATTATGTATATTATTATCATTTTAATTATTAGTGGGTAAGAAGGATGCATCCTTCATCCCTCTTTTTGATTTTTATTTTAATAACATGCATAAATATATTACTATTTATAATTTGTCTAATTTGATTATACTATATAAACCATTTAGAAATTTTACAAAGCATTACAAACACAAATTTTCACATTAAAATAATTATATATTATATGTTAAAATAAATTTAGTTTCCAAAACTTTTAATATTTCCACAATTTGTATATTCTAAAGATAGATAATGTTACTTATTCTTTTTACTTAAATATACCATTACAAATGAATTCAAAATTGACACTATTTTGTCATCCTAGAAGTTGATTATTAGAAATTTCAAACATAAAATTTGATTTATTAATATTTTTCCTTATAATTTAAATTTTTGAGATATATTTTTTAGGTTGTAATACTAAATTCACAGTTGCTTTAAGATAATAATCGAATTAAACTTTAAATTTTTAAATTTAGTTATTCAATTTGACAAAAATATTTTCAATTTTTCCCACATCCATCTATCAATAATATTTTTAATTTTGAGATATATATATTTTAACTTTTAAGAAACTAAACAATTGAATTTTTTTTCGTTCATACAAAAGTAACATATAAAAGGCATGGCATAAGAAAACATAAAGAAATTAATTTTTTCAGTTTTTTTAGATGAGGAACCTTGACGAGTCATACTTGATATTTATTTCTCTTGCAAATCGTGTACCTTGAAATAATTCGAGACCACTTAATCATTCAATACATGCCCCACTTCAATCGCTATCAAAGAATAATTTAGAAAATGGTCCAAAGAAAAGTATATGGTAGAAACATTTTCTCTACCCTAAAATTTAATTTGAATTGTGCGTATTTTCAAAATAAAAAATAAAATTTAATCCTAACATTACTAATATTCTTAAATCTTGTATTTTAATTAAAAAAATAATGATATGTGATGATTAAACCAAAAGAGAATTAGCTTCACTATCGACTTTAAAATTTAAATGACCCAACCAAGAGTAATTTTGACATCGTCATTACTTATTTATTCATATCATTTATTTTTAATACTTGCAATTTTTAAATAAAAAGAGTATTTATATAAATAAAAGACAATTTAAAGTTGTATAACACACCAATAAAAACTTTTATTTTACTTGAAAAATTTTAGTAATGAAGTTAACTTATTTTTTAATTATAAAATTGGAAGATGTGTTAACTTACTTTTCAACTATTTTATTTATCTTAATTCAATGTATATTAAATTAATAATCAGTAACTAATAGAAAAAGTTTTGAACAAAATTTAACATATATTAATTTTAATAATCAATAATTTATTGAAATTGAAGGCTCGTGTAATACCCCATAAATTATTTTACTCTGGTTAATATTGGTATGATCAACTGGGTTCCGGTTTACTCTGAGAATTTTTTGGATAAAATAATTAGAGTAAACTGATGAGCTCAGAGCAGATCCAATTAATATTATCTGACTCTGAGGTTTTAGTTGTTGGAGCTTTAGAGACTATTTGGACAATTAGTAGTGTTACTAATTGATGATATCTTACTATATCATTTACTTTCCACCCTTTTTCCACTTAGACAAAGAGGAAGAAAAAGATAGAAAGAAGTTGGAGAGAAAGGAAAGGAAAGGAAAGAAGAGGAAAAAGCTCAAGAAGTCAAGATCATCAACCATCATCCATTCTTCATCAAATCATCATCTATTCAAGGTGGGTTATAGATAGAAACCTTTGTTTTAGATTTTCTTGAGGTCTATAATCTAGGTTAGAATTGTGAGAAAATGAATAAATCTTGAATTTAACGGTCGAAATACGGTATAAACTGTGTAGTATAATCATTAGCCATGTATGATCTTCTGTTAATGCATGTTTGTCTGTTGGGTGAAGTTTTGGATGGGATTTTGGTCCCAAAGCTCTGTTTTCACGCTGCTGGAAAACCCAGTTTTTGCAGGTTCGCACTGCGAGTCCCCTAGTGAAGGGGAAAGCGGGCATTCGTTGGCTATTCGCAAGGCGAAGGTGAGGGCGAACGTTCGCCAGAGGTTCGCACTGCGAACTTTACCTCGTTTCAGTTCTTCCTTGGTTTGCCAGACGTTCGCTTTGCGAATGGGGCAGCGAACCCAGTGTGGTTTAGGCATTCGCTGGGAGCTTCGCACTGCGAATGAGAAAGCGAGCATTCGTTGGCTGCTTCGCATTGCGAACATAGCAGATCCTCCAACTTGTTTCTTTCATAACTTTTGACTCGTTTATTCGATTTAAGAGTTCTTTATATCGATGCGAAGCTACGAAAATACTCTATATAATGGGAGTGGAAAATACTGGTTTGGATGCCCGATTAAATAATCGGAGGGAACCGTGAAATAGTGTAATTTGGGGTATGTTGAATTATGTGTTTCCATTATGTGATTGATGACTATTTGCCTATGCTCTTATTGTTAAACATGTTTGAGTATATATGCATGTTAAAAAACGAAATAGGTAGAGTGAGGATTATTACCGTAAACAATGTCGGAAAGTGTGGAATGAAATAATGACAACGATCGCGCGTGCGGTGCCGAGGCGTGTGTCGGATACTAATGTCATAGAATGAGTCATCATTGGTATGGAACATGTGTGTTAACCTTTGTGGTTGTGATAAGGCGTTATGGCCTTGTGATCGTCGAATACAATCACGTTTGTGTGTGAGATCACGTAATAGTAACCAGTTATCTTATGAGTGCGTTTCATGGGTCTCGAGCTCCTCTGAAACATGTGCACAACTACTTGGCAGGTTTGATTCCTGCGTGCAGTACGAATGACGCTCTGGGAGCATATGCTTGTGACAGTTAATGGCCCGTGTGAAGTGACGGTTCATAACGGTTAATGGCCCGTAGAACCCGAATCCATTCGTATGTCAAGTAGGTTACCAGGATCCATGACTCGGGTCGACTTCTAGATGTAGAAGCGGACGGGAAAAGGGGATGCCTTGGTGTGGTTACGGATTAGTGATAGTGTGAATTGATGAACTCATAGCATGTTTCCATATAGTGTGTGTTTACTCAAAGTCATTTCCCTTCCCTTTTGACTTGAGTTAGGATTGTTAGAACCCTGTAAAGCCAAGAGGACTTTAAGATAGATAACTCACTGAGATTTGATGTATCTCACCCCATGTTGTTGTTTACATCACAAGTACTACAGGTTCGGCGAATGGTAAGGACAAAGTTGTTTGACTTTTCCTTATGGATCGTAGCTTTTGGGTGGCAAGGCTTCCGTTGTGAAGATTTTGAGATCATTAGTTGATCTAGTTCTTTGTTTTATCTTTTGGAACATCTTGTATATATAATATGCCATGTTATTGTATTAGGTGACTTTGGGGCATTTATATGTATAATCTGTTACTAGAAACTTGTATATTTCAGTACCAAACGTATTATTCATGTATAATATATGCTTTGATGTATGTATATATATATATATATATATATATATGGGTGTTACAATTGGTATCAGAGTAGGTCGTATCCTCGACCTAGCCGTGAAATAGTATAAGTTTTTTTTCTTTCCGTTTCATATGTGTTGTGTCGCGATTGGTCTTACGTGTTATATTTATGGTATTGAGCCTGATCAACTTAATCCTATCTGTATGACATTTAGGAACATGGCTGACAAGGGCAGAAACAACAGGGGTAGACCGAGAACCACTCCAGCCGGGACAAATCTACCAGGTGGCGAGGAGAATGCCCATTTGTATCAATTCATACAACAGATGCAACAACAACAAAATCAGTTTGTGCAACAAACGGTACAGCAAATGGCTGGTGGCCTGCATCCTCTAGTGGTTGTTCCTGAAGCTGCAGGAGGAACCTTTAGGGACTTCATTCGTATGAATCCTCTGGAGTTTCAGGGAGGATTAGACCCGGTAAAGGCGCATGAATGGATATCCTGTATGGAGCAGATTTTCTTGATAGTTCAGTGCAGTGAGGAAAATAAGGTCGTTTTCGCTTCCCACTTGTTGAAGGGTCCTGCCATGAGGTGGTGGGAGAGCGCTTCAGCATTAATGACAATTAAAGAGGTACCGAAAGTATGGGAGTAGTTTAAGATAAATTTTATGGAGAAGTATTTTCCAAGTTCCTTAAGGTCTCAAAAGGAATTCGAGTTTCAACAGTTGAGACAAGGCAACTTGACGGTGGCTTCTTATGCGGAGAAATTTGAGACTATGGCTGCTTATTCTAGGCAAGCCATGTATGCTCCTGATGAGAGGTGGAAGATTGATCAGTTTCTTTTTGGTTTGAGGGCTGAAATTTCACATAGTGTGTCTCAGAGGGAGTTCAATAGCTGTGCCAAAAAGTTAAGGCAGTGCTACGTGGCAGAACACAGCTTGAAGAAAGTGCAAGCAGAAGGGGATTTGAGTAGGTCAAATCAAGGAGATCGTGGGAGATCGAATCAACAATTTAGACCAAGGTAACAATCTTTCAAAGGGAAGCAAGTTCAGAGTTCTAGGACTAATGCACCTCCTGTATGTCGTCATTGTGGTAGGAATCATCAGGGAAGGTGTGGTATCGAAGGTGTAAGGTGTTATCAGTGCCAGAAGGTGGGCCATTTGGCGAGAGATTATCCTCAGAGGAGGAATCATACGCAAGAGAAGAATACCGGGAGAGTGTATACCTTGGATGCAAGGAAAACAAAGGGTGGAAAATATTTGATTGCTGATACGTGCCTTGTTAATGGAAATCCTTGCTTTGTTTTATTTGATTGTGGAGCAACACACTCCTTTATATCGATGCAATGTATGAAGCGACTGGGGTTGTAAGCTATTCTGTTGTCTCCACCCATGGTGGTTACTACCGCCATGGATGAGATGGTTGAAACACCATTAATGTGTGAGAATTGTGTTTTGTCTGTGGATGGAAGAGATTTCCAGATTGATCTGATTTGTTTACCGCTTAAGAAAGTGGATGTTGTTTTGGGAATGGATTGGCTTTCAGCTAATTCGGTATTTATTGGGTGTGAAGAAAAGCTAATCATTATTCCATCTACTGAAGCTACTCCGAAGGATGTTTTGAAAACTATTTTAGAAGGTACGGTTGGAATGATAAATTTCTTGTTTGAAAAGGAAAAGTCAGTTCTTTTGGTTCTTACTAAAGAGGAGAGTAACAACCTTCAGGTGTTGAACATTCCGGTAGTCTGTGAATTTCCCCAAGTTTTCCCCGAGGATATTACTTCTCTTTCTCCGAAGTCGGAAGTGGAATTCTCTATTGACCTGATACCGGGAACGGCTCCAATATCCGTTTCTCCGTATCGGATGGCACCACTTGAATTAAGAGAATTAAAGGATCAATTGGAAGAATTAATGGCTAAGCATTTTGTTCGACCCAGTGTTTCGCCCTAGGGAACTCCACTTTTGTTGGTAAAGAAGAAGGATGGTGGAATGCGGTTGTGTATTGATTACCGTCAGTTGAATAAGGTCACCATCAAGAACAAATACCCATTGCCAAGGATAGACGATCTGTTAGATCAATTGAAAGGAGCCTATGTGTTCTCGAAGATTGACTTATGGTCGGGTTATCATCAGATCCGAGTGAAGAGTTCGGATGTACCGAAAACTGCGTTTAGGACCCATTATGGTCATTAGGAATTCCTAGTAATGCCCTTTGGTGTGACTAATGCTCTAGCAGTTTTTATGGATTACATGAACCGGATATTTCAACCTTACTTGGACCAATTTGTGGTGATCTTTATTGATGACATTCTTATCTATTCTCGTGATTCTCAAGAGCACGGAGAACACCTAAGAATCGTTTTATCCATCTTACAAGAGAGACAACTTTTTGCCAAGCTAAGCAAGTGTGAGTTTTGGATGTCGGAGGTAAAATTTCTTGGTCACGTCATATCTCAAGGAGGTGTGGCAGTGGATCCATCAAAAGTCGAAGCAGTAATTAATTAGGAGAGACCGAAAAATGTTGCAGAAGTTAGGAGTTTCTTGGGGTTAGCAGGTTATTATAGAAGGTTTATTAAAGGCTTTTCCCAACTGGCTTTATCGATGACGAGACTTACTCGGAAGGATTGTTCGTATGAATGGAATTCGACTTGTGAGAGGATTTTTATGGGTTTGAAGAAGAGATTGACGACTGCTCCTGTTTTGATTATTCCTGATCCTAGAAAGTTGTAAAGCCCATATATATATATATATATATGCATCAAATCACATATTATACATGAATAATACGTTTGGTACTGAAATATACAATAAGTTCCTAGTAAACACATTATACATATACATGCCCAAAAACCCTAATACAAAAAAACTACGGCATAGTATATCTACAAGATGTTCCAAAGACAAATACTAAGAACAAGATCACTAATGATCTCAAAAACTCCACAACGGAAGCAAAGCCATAAGATAAGTAAGGATAATCACACAGCCTTATCCTTACCCTTCGCGGAACCTGCAGTACCTGTGATGTAAACAACAATAGTGGGGTGAGATACATCAAATCTCAGTGAGTTCCCTATCTTAAAGTCCTCTCGGCTCTACAAGGTTCTAATAAACCTAACTCAAGTCAAAAGGAAGGGGAAGTGACTTTGAGTACACACACTATATAAGTATCCACACCGGTGAGCCTGTTAACTCACACTAGTACCAAAGTACGTCCTGAGCCTGTTAGCTCAAAAACTCACTAATCAATAACCGTACCAAGGCATCCCCTTTTCCCGTCCGCTTCTACGTCTAGAAGACGACCCAAGTTATGGATCCTTGAAGTTACTTGGCATACGAAATGGATTCGGGATCATCGGCCTGTTAGCCGTGAACCGTCACTTCTCATGGCCTGTTAACCATCACAAGTCTCTTTACCCGTAGGCTCCATTCGTACTATACGCGGGAATCAAACCTGCCAAGTAATTGTGCATACGTTTCAGAGGAGGTGCTCGAGTCTCATGAAACTACACCGCAAGATAAACTGTTTATGATTATTATACACACGTCTCGGCCTTTCATGCACGAGCGTTGTCACTTATGACAATTCACACTTTCCGACATTATTTATGGTAATGCTCCTCACTCTACCTATTGCATATTTTAACATGCATACATTTTCAACAACAATTACACACCATTAAACGATAAAAGTCAACAAAACGACACTATTCCAAAAATCCCGACATAATTAAATCGGCCAACAAATCTTAAAATCATTTTAATAAGAAAGTACATTCTATTAGCTTTCCAATGACATCAAGAATATTAAAAACGGATAAACGAGTCAAAAGTTATGGACATAGCGAGAAATAGTATCGCGAGAAAACACAATTTTTCACCCTCCTGGCCGTTCGCGTACTGCCCTAAGCCATACGCGTATTGCCAAGCTGGCTCGCCCAGCCATACGCGTATTGCCCAAGGTCATACGCGTATGGGCAGAGACTGATTTTCCTTCAAAATTCCTTTTAAAATTCCAATACGCGTACTACCATAACTCATACGCGTATTGCCCCAAAACCCTACGCGTACCAATACGCAAATGGGCAGATGGCCGAGAAAATGGAACCCCATACGTATATTGCCCATATTCCTGCGCAGCCATACGCGTATTGCCTTAACCAATATGCGTATTGCCTTGGGTGATACGCGTATGGGCAGCGTGAAACCCAGAAAATTTCCTGCATAATGGGTTTGCGAAAATTGATCCATTTCTCTTCCAATTCACTTCTAAACACCAGAAAAATTACCAATTTAATACACAACAGCACATATGTAACAAGTAGTAAGCATAAGGATCATTAAAACATGATTTTAGTGTAAAATTTCTCATTTCTAACAATGTCAAAACTAACTCTAAACTCAATAAAACTCTACTCTAAAGCATCTAACTAGAACCCACCTGGATTACAAGATGAGGAGGTTGAAGCTGAGATGAAAGGATGAAGATTGGTTGATGATCCAAGTCCTAGAGCTCTTGTGAAATTTTTCTCTTCTTTTCCCTTCCTTTTCCTTCTCTTCCTTTTCTTTCTCTAAGTTTTCTAACTTTTTTCCAAATTAGGAAAAGAAAAGAAAATATACAAGGAAATATTAATTGGTAATACTACTAATTATCCAAATTATCTCAATTACACCAATTAATAAAACTCCAGATTAAATAATATTAATCTAATCAAATTTCCGAGTTCGTCGGTTTACTCTAATTACTTTTTCCAATAATTGCTCAGGGTACCCCGGAACCCAGTTGATCATACTAATATTATCCAAAATGTTCACAAAATTATGGGGTATTACACAAGACGTATGAGGTATATTGTGATGCATCGAAGAAGGGATTAGGAGGTGTGTTAATGCAAGATGGACATGTGGTGGCTTATGCTTCTCGACAGTTGAAAGTCCATGAAGAGAATTATCCAACACATGATTTAGAATTGGAGGCAGTTGTGTTTACCTTGAAAGTGCGGCGTCATTATTTGTATGGTGTACATTTCGAGATGTTCAGTGACCACAAGTGTCTAAAGTATCTTTTCGATCAGAAAGAGTTGAACATGCGTCAAAGGAGGTGGATGGAGTATTTGAAGGATTATGATTTGGAACTAAAATACCATCCAGGTAAAGCGAATAAAGTAGCGGATGCACTGAGTAGAAAAGTGATGCATAGTGCCGACTTGATGATGTTAGAGTATGCCTTAATGGAAAAGTTTAGAGATCTAAATCTTCAATTTAGTTGGACACCAAATGGTGTGATTATGGGGAATTTGAATGTCACCTCTACTCTTAGAGAGGAAATCCGACAAGGACAAGGATTAGATGAAAAGTTACAAGAAATGTTAAGTCAACCAGGTTTTGTGCGAACTACCGACAAAATCATTTTATTTAACCAAAGGATTTGTGTTCCGGATGATGCGATGGTGAAAAGAAGGATTTTGGAAGAAGCGCATAAGGGTGCTTTTACTATATATCCTGGTGCTTCGAAGATGCATCAAGATTTAAAGAGGGACTATTGGTGGTCCGGGATGAAAAAGGATGTTGCGGTGTATGTGTCAGAATATGCGATATGCCAACAAGTGAAGATTGAACACCAAAGACCGGGTGCTTGTTGCAACCTTTAGAAATTCCGGTGTGGAAGTGGGATAATATTTCGATGGACTTCGCAGTGGGATTACCCCGTGCGCAGGGCGGTTATGATTCGATTTGGGTAATTGTAGATCGGTTGACGAAATTTGCTCATTTCTTGGCTGTAAAGACTACTCATAAGTCGAGTCATCTCGCAAGGTTGTTCATTTCGGAAATTGTGAGATTGCATGGTATTCCTTCTAGTATTGTTTCGGATAGAGATCCAAATTTTACTTCAAGATTTTGGGGAGCTTTTCAACAAGCTATGGGAACGAAGTTGTGTTTGAGCACGTCGAATCACCCGCAAATGGATGGTCAGACGGAATGGACAATACAAACCATGGAAGATATGTTGAGAGCTTGTGTACTTGAAAGTGGAGGGAATTGGATAGAACTTATGTCGTTGATTGAGTTCTCTTATAACAACAGTTATCACACAAGTATTGGTATGGCTCCTTATGAGGCGTTATATGGGAGGAAGTGTAGGACACCATTGTGCTGGGCAGAAGTTGGTGAGGATAGAATGTTGGGACCGGAGATTATCCAAGATACTACGGAAAAGATTAGGATGATCTGTGATAAAGTTAAACAAGCACAAGATCGTCAGAAAAGCTATGCGGATAACCGTAGGAGGCCTCTGGAATTTGATGAGGGTGATCACGTGTTTTTGAAAGTTACTCCGAGATTGAGATTGAAATGGCCATTTAAATCGAGGAAGTTAAGTCCGAGATACATGAGACCGTATCAAAATCTAGAAAGAATTGGGGAAGTAGCTTACAGATTAGCCTTACCGCCTTCTCTGTCAGAGATGCACGATGTTTTTCATGTATCTCAGCTTCGAAAGTTTGTTCTAGATCCTCTTCAGCCAATTCTACCTGATACTATTGAGATAGAAGCAGATTTAACGTTTGAGCCTCAACCGAGTCGTATTACGGGAAGAGAAACTAAGGTGTTAAGGAATAAGGATATTCCTCTGGTTAAGGTTCAGTGGGATGAGACGCATCCGGGTGATGCAACGTGGGAACTAGAATCCGAGATGCGAGACGTTTATCCTCATCTTTCTAGGTAATTGTTTTAAATTCGTGGGCGAATTTCTATTTAAGGGTGGGAGGATGTAATACCCCGTAAATTATTTTACTTTGGATAATATTGGTATGATCAACTGGGTTCCGGTTTACTCTGAGAATTTATTGGATAAAATAATTAGAGTAAACTGATGAGCTCAGAGCAGATCCAATTAATATTATCTGACTCTGAGGTTTTAGTTGTTGGAGCTTTAGAGACTATTTGGACAATTAGTAGTGTTACTAATTGATGATATCTTACTATATCATTTACTTTCCACCCTTTTTCCACTTAGACAAAGAGGAAGAAAAAGATAGAAAGAAGTTGGAGAGAAAGGAAAGGAAAGGAAAGAAGAGGAAAAAGCTCAAGAACTCAAGATCATCAACCATCATCCATTCTTCATCAAATCATCATCTATTCAAGATGGGTTATAGATAGAAACCTTTATTTTAGATTTTCTTGAGGTCTAGAATCTAGGTTAGAATTGTGAGAAAATGAATAAATCTTGAATTTAACGGGAGTGGAAAATACTCTATATAATGGGAGTGGAAAATACTGGTTTGGATGCCAGATTAAATAATCGGAGGGAACCGTGAATTAGTGTAATTTGGGGTATGTTGAATTATGTGTTTCCATTATGTGATTGATGACTATTTGCCTATGCTCTTATTGTTAAACATGTTTGAGTATGTATGCATGTTAAAATACGAAATAGGTAGAGTGAGGATTATTACTGTAAACAATGTCGGAAAGTGTGGAATGACATAATGACAACGATCGCGCGTGTGGTGCCGAGATGTGTGTAATGCCCTGTATCATATATATCTAGAATAATACCATACAAGCATTTTATTTGGTACTGACACATCAAAAGTGCCTAAAGGCATAGTTCACATACTTGTCCATTTCTAAAACCTAAATACAACACATGGCACAAGTCATGGAAACTAGCCAAAATAATCAAAACTAAGAATGATATACAATATCCTCAATTGTATACAACAAAAGAATACACAGCGGAATAAGCTTAACTAAGCCTCTCTTGAAACATCCGAGCATCGCTCCACTTGTAACCAAACATGCACCTGAAATAAAACAACTATAGTGGGGTGAGATACATCAAATCTCAGTGAGTTCCCTATCCTATAGATTCTCTCGGCTTTACAGGGTTCTATCAATCCTAACTCAAGTCAAGGGGAAGGGAAGTGACTTTGAGTACACACACGCCATCTATGGATTCACACTCGTGAGCCTGTTAACTCACACTAGTACCAAAGTAAGTCCTTAGCCTGTTAACTCAAGAATCTCGCTAATCAATAACCGTACCAAGGCATCCCCTGTTCCCGTCCAGTTCTACGTCTAGAAGACGATCCGAGTCATGGATCCTTGTTGTTACTTGGCATACGAATTTGATTCGGGATCATCGGCCTGTTAACCGTGAACCGTCACGTCTCATAGCATGTTAACCATCACAAGTCTCTACCCAATGCATAGGCTCCAATCGTACTACACGTAGGGAATCAAACCTATGAAGTAATTGTGCATACGTTTCAGAGGAGATGCTCGAGTCTCATGAAACTACACCGTAAGATAAACTGGTTATGATTACTAGACACACGCCTCGGCCTCTCATGCACGAGCGTTGTCACTATGTCATTTCCACACTATCCGACAATTGTTTATGGTTATATTCCTCACTCTACCTATTTTGTATTTTAACAAGCATACATATTCAAACATGTTTAACAATAAGAGGATAGGCATATAGTCATCAATCACATAATGGAAACACATAATTCAACATACCACAAATTACACCAATTCATGGTTCCCTCCGATTTATTTAATCAGGAAATAAACAGATATTTCTCACTTCCATTAGCTAGAGGATATTCATAGCTTTACAACGATACCAAGAATACGCACATCGGATAAACGAGTCAAAAGTTATGAAAGAAACAAGTTGGAGGATCTGCTATGCTCGCAATGCGAAGTAGCCACCGAATCCTCGCTTCCTAATTCGCAGTGCAAAGCTCTCAGCGAATGTCTAAATACACTGGGTTAGCCTTCCCATTCGCAATGCGAACGTCTGGCGAACTGTGGTAGAACCAAAACAGGGTAATGTTCGCAGTGCAAACCTCTGGCGAATGCTCGCCTTCACCTTCGTCGTGCGAACAACCAGCAAATGTTCGATTTCCCTTCGCTAGGGGACTCACAGTGCGAACCTGTGAAAACCCAGAATTCCGCAGTAACGTACAGCAGTTCATTCCACCAATTATCTCATCCAAAACATGATCAAACACACAAGTAAGTAATGATAGATGATTACATATAGATATCAACCTTAATACTCAGATTACAACTTATTTTTATCCGTTAGATTTCATTTTCTCTCGATTTAACCTAATTCTAATTCGTGAGTTTCTAGCACTTAGAGTGTCTAACTAGAACCCACCTGATAATCGAAGAGGAGTTTGAAGAAGATGATGAATCGATGAAGATGATCCATAAGCTTTTCTTCTTCATCCATGGCTTTTTCCCTCTTTCTCTTCTTTTCCTCTTTTTCTCCTTCTTCTTTCTATCTTTCTCTTTTTCTTTTATTTACATACATATATCTATATATATAATGCTTATTATATAATATAATTCCAACAGGGTAAAATATCTCCAATTTATATTTTATCGTCACAACTAAATTGATCAATTATTAAAGTTACCTTAAAATCCTTTCGTGAATTGAAATAATTGATCTCTTCAGAGTTCAACAGTTGCTCTATTGATCCCAAATGTCAATACTTAAAGTACTTAGAGGATTCTATTAATCCAATATACCAAAGATAGAGCACATAGATACTCATCTGATCTCATCTGATATCCAATTGAGCAATTAGATAATATGGGGTATTACACTCTTCCTCCCTTAAATTGAAATTCTCCCCCGAATTTCCTTTATTCGGCAATAACCACCAATTGTATCCTGGTCTTAGATTCACACTTAACTTTACTTCCATTCAAATTTCTGATGTATTCCAATTCTAAATTAACTTCACAGACCTAAATCCTTATTTTCACGAATTATCAAACTTCGATTCCTTAGTCATACTCTTATTCCAGTATTGGGTTAACTTCGAACTTAGCTTTTTCCCATAGTTCATCTGTTGTTCCATACTACAACACTTGGTCGCATTCTACATTCGGAAAGAATGTACCATTTCATACTCCTCTACTGAGTCACAACAAAACTGTAACACTTTCTCTTGGTTAGAATGACAAACACTCAACAAATCTTCGCGAGGTAATTTAGTGATTCCTTATCCCGATGAAATTCTGACAACTTATCCTTTCATGAATCTTTCAACATCCAAAACCACTTCATAATTAGTCAACGACTTTGTAATACCCCGTATTTTATTACTCGAGATAATATTATATTGTGATCGACTGAGCCCAGTGTACTCTGAGAAATTATTTGACAAAATAATTAGAATAACTGTGGAACTTAGAATAAATCCAATTAATATTATCTGACTCTGAGGTAGTATTATTTATTAATGATAGTTACTATATGTTTTCTTTTCCTCCCATTTTCCAAATAAAAGAAAAAGATAGTAAGAGAAGTAAAGAAAAAGGAAAGAAAGAAGAAAGAAAGAAAAGGAAGGAGAAAAAAGTGGAGAAGAGGAAAAAGAGAAGAAATTCAAGATTTCAAGAGCAAATCATCATCAATCCTTCATCAAATCATCTCATCTCCTTCATCTTCAACTTCTAATCCAGGTGGGTTCTAGATAGATGCTTTTGTGTAGAATTTCTTGAGTTTTTAGAGTTAGGTTGGATTTTGAGAGAAAATGAACAATTTTACAAATCAATGAAATTTAACGGTTAAAAATCGGTATAATCGATGTTGGATGATCATTTTATGCATGTGAATGTTTATGATGCTTGTTGGTACTGCTTGGGGAGGATTTGAATTGAAAGAGATGAATTTTCCCCCATTGGAACAAGAGAAAACGCAGCAGAAAATTCTGATTCTGTGAAAAGCGTCGGGTGAAATAAAAATCCGCCAGGCAAAATTATAAAAATGCCTCTGCTTTGCCGGGCGATGCTCGGGAGGCACAGCATTGTAACGCTCCTGTAACTTTCAAAGTTTTGTAAAAATTGTTACGCCCCTGCTTCGCCGGGCGAAGCAAGAGGCAAAAGGGAAAGCGTCGGGCAAAATTTCAAAGCGCCGGCCACTCCTGGGACTTTTTCAAATGTTCCCTTTTCTTTTAAAATTCATAACTTTTGACCCGTTTATCCGATTTGAGTGTTCTTTGTAACGCCTCAGTTTTGTCAGTTTTTATTTAATCGAGTCGTTTTGATTATTTTATTATTATTTTATTTTATTTTCGACTTTTATCTGAAAATATTTGTATTTTTTCAATGTTGTGATATTTTATCGGGTTTTGGAAACGTTTGCGAGATATTTGAGTGTGGGGGTATTTTGGTCATTTCATGATATTTTTCTTTAAGTTAGAAATAGAAAATAGAAAGAGAGAAAAATAGAGAGAAAGAAAAAGAGACGAAGGAAAAGGGAAAGAAAAGAGAAGAAGAGAAGAAAAAGTGAGAAAACTTGGAAATCAAGAAATCAATCTCCCGACTTTTTTTAACGCGATTAAATCGGGTAAGGGTGCGAAACTCGATTATTATATGCTTGTGTATGATTATGTATGTATGTTTTTGATTGTTATTGGATTGAAATGGAAATAAATAGTAAAAACCATATTGTGTAAAATTGATTAGAAATCGATTAAATCATGTCGGAAATTATGTTTTCAGGTCCATTATTGTTGATACATGTTAGATGCATGTTGTTTGGCATTGTATTGGTAATTTTTCTGGTGTATAGGTGAAAATGGGTTGATTTTGGTTGGAAAAACGCAGAACAAAGTTCTGCAGAATTTTCTGGATTTTCCACTGCCTATACACGTATTGGGCAAGGCAATACGCGTATTGGGCAAGGCAATACGCGTATGGCATTCAAGGAAACAGGGAAATACGCGTATGGAGCTTCATTTTGCTCGGCCATCTGTCCATTTGCGTATGGTACGTGTAACACTTTAGGGCAATACGCGTATGGTGTAGGGCACTACGCGTATTGGAATTTTAATGGGAATTTTGGGGAAAAATGGTCTCTGCCCATACGCGTATGACCTTGGGCAATGCACGTATGAAATGGCGAGGAATCAGGGCAATACGCGTATGGCTCAGGGCAATACGCGTATGGCCAGGAGAATTGCAAAATGGGGTTTTTTCGTGATGTCTTTTCTTGTTTAGTCCGTAACTTGTGTTCCGTTTATCCGTTTTTAACATTCTTGGTATCGTTGAGTAGCTATTGAACTGTACTTTCTTATTATAATAATTTTGAGATTATTAGCCGATTTAATTATGTCATAAATTTGGAATAGTGTCATTTTGTCGACTTTTGTCGTTGAAATTGTGCGTAATTGCTGTGTATCATGCAAGGTGTTGTTGTATGATGTAAATGCATGTGTTTAGATGGTGTTGTGATGATTTGTGGCCGTATGGCAATTAAATGCATTATTTTGGGCTTAAGTGCAAAGTGTGATTTTGTTGATGGAGATGAATGCATTTATATGTATATTTGAATGTGATGAGTCCTTGTATGCCAAGCATCATGATATGCATTGTTGTGACGTCCTGAGTGACGGATGAATTCCAGAGGGAATAAGCTATAACGTCGTGTGTCTGTGTGGGGTGTGAGCGATCGGGTCGTGTGCCCGTGTGGGGTGTGAGCGATCCATAAACGTCGTGTGCCCGTGTGGGGTGTGAGAGACGGGGGACATCGTATGCCCGACGGGGAGTTACAGTGATGTAACGAGCGATGATTCCAGCAGAGTTCCTGAGTGAACTAGTGATGAGAAACATTGGAAGTCGGTACCACATGTGCATATGCATAGAGTCGTTGTGTCGGTCTCTTGCATTTGCATAAATAATTAATGTTTTGTTTATGTGTGAAATTGTGGGTGAAATTGTTATATGGATATGCATTGGTGAGACTTATATTGTGCTTGGTTGGTATACCTTGGTGATGGAAATATGAAATATACATTGTGTTGTTTTATGTTTGGATTATGGTGTGAGTTGTGGTGAGAACCGTATATATGTGTATTTTTGGTGTTATATATACTTGTATGCAATTGTATTATGATTGTTTTTCTCACCCTTCTGCTGTTTTATAATGCTCTATGAGGCATTGCAGATTAGAGTTACTGGAGGTCTTTTTGTGAAGCTTAGGACTTCATTCTTTTGTCGGTCGGCTCTGATATGTGGCACCGGGTAGTCAGGGGGATCGTTTTGTAGTTTGATGTGTATATGTATATGTATCTTGTGGCTTGTGCATGTATGACTTGATGGATGACAAACTTTTTATGATATATATATATATATATATGAGATTCAGTACAGATTTTCCGCTTTATTATGTATTTGAATTGTGGGTAGTAGGAACTAAGTTCCTCTATTTATTTGCTACCTGCGAGTGTTGCATATCTTTATGGGCAGGTTTATTGTGTTTGTTTCAAATTGATGTGACCCCCCGGTCTATGCAGTGAATTTCTAAATATACTCTGATGAAATTTTGAATTTTCTTTTACTGCTTTATTTAATTGGGGGTATAGATTGGGGGTGTTACATTAAGTGTTTTGATTATTTTATTTTATTTTCGACTTTTATCTGAAAATATGTTATTTTTTCAATGTTGTGATATTTTATCGGGTTTTGGGAACGTTTGCGAGATATTTGAGTGTGGGGGTATTTTGGTCATTTCATGATATTTTTCTTTAAGTTAGAAATAGAAAATAGAAAGAGAGAAAAATAGAGAGAAAGAAAAAGAGACGAAGGAAAAGGGAAAGAAAAGAGAAGAAGAGAAGAAAAAGTGAGAAAACTTGGAAATTAAGAAATCAATCTCCCGACTTTTCTAAACGCGATTAAATCGGGTAAGGGTGCGAAACTCGATTATTATATGCTTGTGTATGACTATGTATGTATGTTTTTTATTGTTATTGGATTGAAATGGAAATAAATAGTAAAAACCATATTGTGTAAAATTGATTAGAAATCGATTAAATCGTGTCGGAAATTATGTTTTCAGGTCCATTATTGTTGATACATGTTAGATGCATGTTGTTAGGCATTGTATTGGTAATTTTTCTGGTGTATAGGTGAAAATGGGTTGATTTTGGTTGGAAAAACGCAGAACAAAGTTCTGCACAATTTTCTGGATTTTCCACTGCCCATACGCGTATCACTCAAGGCAATACGCGTATTGGGCAAGGCAATACGCGTATGGCATTGAAGGAAACAGGGCAATACGCGTATGGAGCTTCATTTTGCTCGGCCATCTGTCCATTTGCGTATGGTACGCGTAACACTTTAGGGCAATACGCGTATGGTGTAGGGCACTACGCGTATTGGAATTTTATTATGTCAAGTAGGTTACCAGGATCTATGACTCGGGTCGACTTCTAGATGTAGAAGCGGACGGGAACAGGGGATGCTTTGGTGTGGTTACCGATTAGTGATATTGTGAGTTGATGAACTCATGACATGTTTCCATATAGTGTGTGTGTGTACTCAAAGTCTTTTTCCTTCCCTTTTGACTTGAGTTAGGCTTGTTAGAACCTTTTAAAGCCGAGAGGACTATAAGATAGCGAACTCACTGAGATTTGATGTATCTCACCCCACTGTTGTTGTTTACATCACAGGTACTACAGGTTTGGCGAAGGGTAGGGACAAAGTAGTTTGACTTTTCCTTACGGATTGTAGCTTTTGAGATGGCATGGCTTCCGCTATGGCGTTTTATTTTGAGATCATTGTATTGATCTAGTTCTTAGTACATTTTGGGGACATCTTGTATATGTTATGCCGTAGGCTTTAGAACTTTGTATTTAGGGCATTAATGTATATAATGTGTTAACTAGGAACTTATGGTATTTCAGTACCAAATACTTGGATTCATGTATAATATATATGCTTTGATGTATGTTGTTATATATGGGTGTTACAGTTGGTATCAGAGCAGGTCGTATCCTCGACCTAGCCATGAAATAGTATGAGTATTTTCTTTCAGTTTCAAATGTGTTGTGTCTCCATTGGTCTTGCGTGTTATATTTATGGTATTGAGCCTGATCAGCTTAATCCTATCTGTATGACATTCAGGAACATGGCCGACAGACGCAGAAATAACCGAGGTAGACCGAGAACTACTCCAGCCTGGATAAATCTTCCAGGGGACGAAGGGAATGCCCCTTTGTATCAATTCATGCAGCAGATGCAGCAGCAACAAAATCAGTTTGTGCAGCAAATGGTACAGCAAGTGGTTGGTGGCATGCATCCTCCAGTGGTTGTTCCCGAGGCTGCAGGGGGAACCTTTAGGGATTTCATTCGTATGAATCCTCTGGAGTTTCAGGGAGGATTAGATCCGGTAAAGGCGCATGAATGGATATCCGGTATGGAGCGGATTTTCTTAATAGTTCAGTGTAGTGAGGAAAACAAGGTGGTCTTCGCTTCTTACTTGTTAAAGGGTCCTGCCATGAGGTGGTGGGAGAGCGCTTCAGCATTAATGACAATTCAAGAGGTACCGAAAGTATGGGAGCAGTTTAAGATAACTTTTATGGAGAAATATTCTCCAAGTTCCTTAAGGTCTCAGAAGGAGTTCGAGTTCCAACAGTTGAGACAAGGCAACTTGACCGTGGCTTCCTATACAGAAAATTTTGAGGTTATGGCTGCTTATTCTAGGCAGGCCATGTATGCTTCTGATGAGAGGTGGAAGATCTATCAGTTTCTGTTTGGTTTAAGAGCTGAAATTTCACATAGTGTATCTCAAAGGGAATTCACTAGCTATGCTGAATTGTTAAGGCAGTGTTATGTGGCAAAGCATAGTTTGAAGAAGGTACAAGCAGAAAGAGAGTTGAGTAGGGTGAATCAAAGTGATCGTGGGCGATCGAATCAACAATTTAGAGCAAGGCAACAATATTTCAAAGGGAAGCAAGTTTAGAGTTCTAGGACAAGTGCACCTCCTGTATGTCGTCTTTGCGGTAGGAATCATCAGGGAAGGTGTGGTATCGAAGGTGTGAGGTGTTATCAGTGTCAGAAAGTGGGCCACTTGGCGAGGGATTGTCCTCAAAAGAGGAATCAGACGCAAGAGAAGAATATCGGGCGAGTGTATACCTTGGATGCGAGGAAAGCTAAGGGTGATAACTCTTTGATTGCTGGTACGTGTTTTGTGAATGGAAATCCTTGCTTTGTTTTATTTGATTATGGAGCTACATACTCTTTTGTATCGATGCAATGTGTAAAGCGGCTTGGGTTGCAAGCGGTTCCGTTGTCTCCACCCATGGTGGTTACAACCGCCATGGATGAGATGGTTGAAACACCGTTAATGTGTGAAAATTGTGTTTTATCTGTGGATGGAAGAGTTTTCCAGATTGATTTGATTTGTTTACCGCTTAAGAAAGTGGATGTTGTTTTGGGAATGGATCAGCTTTCAGCTAATTCGGTATTTATCGGGTGTGAAGAAAAGCTAATCATCGTCCCATCCACCGAGGCCACTCCGAAGGATGTGTTAACTACTATTTTGGAAGGTACGGTTGGAATGATTAATTTCTTGTTTGAGGGGGAAAAATCCATTCTTTTGATTCTTACTAAGGAGAAGGGTAGTAACCGTCAAGTTTTGAGTATTCCGATAGTATGTGACTTTCCGGAAGTTTTCCCCGACGATATCACTTCTCTCCCTCCGGAGCGGGAAGTGGAATTCTCTATTGACCTGATACCGGGAACGGCACCAATATCCATTTCTCCGTATCGGATGGTACCACTTGAATTGAGAGAATTAAAGGATCAATTGGAAGAGTTGATGGCTAAGCATTTTGTTCGACCCAGTGTTTCCCCTGGGGAACTCCAGTGTTGTTGGTAAAGAAAAAGGATGGCGGAATGCAGTTGTGTATTGATTACCGTCAGCTGAATAAGGTCACCATCAAGAATAAATACCCATTACCAAGGATAGACGATCTGTTAGATCAATTGAAAGGAGCCTGTGTGTTCTCGAAGATTGATTTACGGTCGGGTTATCATCAAATTCGGGTGAAGAGTTTGGACGTACCAAAGACCGCGTTTAGAACCCGTTATGGTCATTATGAATTTTTGGTGATGTCTTTCGGTGTGACGAATGCTCCGACAGTTTTCATGGATTATATGAATCGGATATTTCAACCTTACTTGGACCAATTTGTGGTGATTTTCATTGATAACATTCTTATCTATTCTCGTGATCCTCAAGAGCACGGAGAACACTTAAGAATCGTTTTATCCATCTTACAAGAAAGACAACTTTTTGCCCAGCTAAGTAAGTGTGAATTTTGGATGTCGGAGGTGAATTTCCTTGGACATGTCATATCTCAGGGGGGTGTAGCGGTTGATCCATCCAAAGTTGAAGTCGTGATAAATTGGGACAGACCGAAGAATGTGTCTGAAGTTAGAAGCTTCCTAGGACTAGCAGGTTATTATAGGAGGTTTATTAAGGGCTTTTCCCAACTAGCTTTGCCGATGACGAGACTTACTCGGAAGGATTGTTCATATGAATGGGATTCGGCTTGTGAGCAAAGTTTTATGAATTTGAAGGAAAGATTGACGACCGCTCCTGTTTTGATTATTCCTGATCCTAGCAAGTCATATGAGGTATATTGTGATGCATCGAAAATGGGATTAGGCGGTGTGTTAATGCAAGATGGACATGTAGTGGCTTATGCTTCTCGACAGTTGAAAGTCCATGAAAAGAATTATCCCACGCATGATTTAGAATTGGCAACAATTGTATTTACCTTGAAGGTGTGGCGTCACTATCTGTATGGTGTACGTTTTGAAATGTTTAGCGACCACAAGAGCTTAAAGTACCTCTTTGATCAGAAGGAGTTAAACACGCGTCAAAGGAGGTGGATGGAATATTTGAAAGATTATGACTTAGAGTTGAAATACCATCCGGGTATAGCGAATAAAGTGGCGGATGCATTGAGCAAGAAGGTGTTGCATAATGCCGAGTTGACGATGCTAAAGTATACCTTATTGGAAAAGTTTCGAAATCTAAACCTTCAATTTGTTTGGACCCCTAATGGTGTGATTATGGGGAAGTTGAATATCAATTCTACTCTTAGGGAAGAAATCCAACAAGAGCAAGGGTTAGATGAGAAGTTACAAGAAGTGTTATTGCAACCGGGTTTTGTGCGAGCTACCGACGGAATTATTTTGTTTAACCAAAGGGTTTGTGTTCTGGATAACACGGAGTTAAAAAGGAGGATTTTAGAAGAAGCGCATAAGGGTGCTTTCACTATACATCCAGGATCTTCAAAGATGTATCAAGATTTAAAGAGGGACTATTGGTGGTCCGGGATGTAAAGAGATATTGCGGTGTATGTATCGGAATGTGCGGTGTGCCAACAAGTGAAGATCGAGCACCAAAGACCGGGTGGGTTGTTACAACCTTTAGAAATTCCGGTATGGAAATGGAATAGTATCTCGATGGACTTCGCGGTTGGCCTACCCCGTACTCAGGTGGTTATGATTTGATTTGGGTAATTGTGGATCGGTTAACGAAATCCGCGCATTTCTTAGCTGTGAAGACTACCTACAAGGCGAGTCATCTCGCAAGGTTGTTCATTTCAGAGATAGTGAGATTGCATGGTATTCCCACTAGTATCGTTTCGGATAGAGATCCAAAGTTTACTTTGAGATTTTGGAGAACTTTTCAACAAGCCATGGGAAAGAAGTTGTGTTTGAGTACGTCGAATCATCCACAAACGGATGGTCAGACGAAACAGACAATACAAACAATGGAGGATATGTTGAGAGCTTGTGTACTCGAAAGTGGAGGAAATTGGATAGAACTTTTGTCGTTGATTGAGTTCTCTTATAATAACAGTTATCATGCAAGCATTGGTATGGCGCCTTTTGAGGCATTGTATGGAAGGAAGTGTAGGACACCTTTATGTTGGGCAGAAGTTGGTGAAGATAGAATGTTGGGACCCGAGATTATTCACAAAACTACAGAGAAGATTAGGATATTCCGTGAAAAAGTTAAGCAAGCGCAGGATCGTCAGAAGAGTTAAGAGGATAACCGTAGATGACCTTTAGAATTTGAAGAAGGTGATCATGTATTTTTGAAGGTTACTCCGAGATTGCGATTGAAAGGACCATTTAAATCGCAGAAGTTAAGTCCGAGATACGTGGGACCGTATCAGATTTTGGAAAGAATTGGTGAAGTAGCTTACAGATTAGCCTTACCGCCTTCTCTGTCGGAAATGCACGATGTTTTCCATGTATCTCAACTTCGAAAATTTGTCCCAGATCCTCTTCAGCCAATTTTACCCAATACAGTTGAGATAGAAGCAGATTTGACGTTTGAGCCTCAACCGAGTCGTATCACGGGAAGAGAAACAAAAGTGTTAAGGAATAAGGAGATTCCTCTGGTTAAGGTCCAGTGGGATGAGACGCATCCGGGTGATGCAACCTGGGAATTGGAATCTGAGATGCGAGAAGTTTGTCCTCATCTTTTCAGGTAATTGTTTTAAATTCGTGGGCGAATTTATATTTAAGGGGGGGGTGTAATACCCCGTATTTTATTACTCCGGATAATATTATATTGTGATCGACTAAGCCCAGTGTACTCTGAGAAATTATTTGACAAAATAATTAGAATAACTGTGGAACTTAGAATAAATCCAATTAATATTATCTGACTCTGAGGTATTTTACTAATTTGGACTTAAGAGACTTTTTGGACATTTAGTAGTATTATTTATTAATGATAGTTACTATATGTTTTCTTTTCCTCCCATTTTCCAAATAAAAGAAAAAGATAGTAAGAGAAGTAAGGAAAAAGGAAAGAAAGAAGAAAGAAAGAAAAGGAAGGAGAGAAAAGTGGAGAAGAGGAAAAAGAGAAGAAATTCAAGATTTCAAGAGCAAATCATCATCAATCCTTCATCAAATCATCTCATCTCCTTCATCTTCAACTTCTAATCCAGGTGGGTTCTAGATAGATGCTTTAGTGTAGAATTTCTTGAGTTTTTAGAGTTAGGTTGGATTTTGAGAGAAAATGAACAATTTTACAAATCAATGAAATTTAACGGTTAAAAATTGGTATAATCGATGTTGGATGATCATTTTATGCATGTGAATGTTTATGATGCTTGTTGGTGCTGTTTGGGGAGGATTTGAATTGAAAGAGATGAATTTTCCCCCATTGGAACAAGAGAAAACTCAGCAGAAAATTTTGATTCTGTGAAAAGCGTCGGGCGAAATAAAAATCTGCCAGGTAAAATTATAAAAATGCCTCTGCTTCGCGGGGCGATGCTCGGGAGGCGCAACATTGTAACGCTCCTGTAACTTTCAAAGTTTTGTAAAAATTGTTACGCCCCTGCTTCGTCGGGCGAAGCAAGAGGCAAAAGGGAAAGCGTCGGGCAAAATTTAAAAGCGCCGGGCACTCCTGGGACTTTTTCAAATGTTCCCTTTTCTTTTAAAATTCATAATTTTTGACCCGTTTATCCGATTTGAGTGTTCTTGATATCAATAGAAAGCTGTGGAAATAACCTTTACGATGACGGTATAAGATGTCGGTTTTACCGACCGATTAAATAATCGAGAAAGTTCCAAAAGTGATATAATTATGTTTTAATTGTTATACCTTACTCTACTATGCAATTATGATATATCTTGCCTATCCTATTATTGTTTAGCAGGGTGGTGAGTGATTATGCATGTTAAATTATAAAATAGGTAAGGTGAGGATTATTACCATAACAATGTCGGAAAGTGTGAAAGGACATAGTGACAACGATCGTGCATACGGTGTCGAGGCGTGTGTCAGATACTAATGTCATAGAATGAATAAACACTAGTATGGAACATGTGTGTTAACCTTTGTGGTTGTGATAAGGCGTTATGGCCTTGTGATTGTCGAATACGATCACGTTTGTGTGTGAGATCACGTAATCGTAACCGGTTATCTTGTGAGTGCGTTTCATGGGTCTCGAGCTCCTCTGAAACATGTGCACGACTACTTGGCAGGTTTGATTCATGCGTGCAGTACGAATGGCGCTCTAGGAGCGTATGCTTGTGACGGTTTATGGCCCGTGTGAAGCGACGGTTCATAACGGTTTATGGCCCGTAGAACCCGAATCCATTCGTATGTCAAGTAGGTTACCAGGATCCATGACTCGGGTCAACTTCTAGATGTAGAAGCGGACGGGAACAGGGGATGCTTTGGTGTGGTTACCGATTAGTGATATTGTGAGTTGATGAACTCATGACATGTTTCCATATAGTGTGTGTGTGTACTCAAAGTCTTTTCCCTTCCCTTTTGACTTGAGTTAGGCTTGTTAGAACCTTGTAAAGCCGAGAGGACTATAAGATAGCGAACTCACTGAGATTTGATGTATCTCACCCCACTGTTGTTGTTTACATCACAGGTACTACAGGTTCGGCGAAGGGTAAGGACAAAGTAGTTTGACTTTTCCTTACGGATCGTAGCTTTTGACTTTTCATTGTATTGATCTAGTTCTTAGTGCATTTTGGGGACATCTTGTATATGTTATGCCGTAGGCTTTAGAACTTTGTATTTAGGGCATTAATGTATATAATGTGTTAACTAGGAACTTATGGTATTTCAGTACCAAATACTTGGATTCATGTATAATATATATGCTTTGATGTATGTTGTTATATATGGGTGTTACAGACTTCTTTACCAGTTCCATCTGGTCTGATGCTGTACCAGGTACTCATTAAATCCAATATTCCATTCCTTTTGTGGCATACCAAAAGGTAACACACTTAGAACGAGATCTTCATATCCTCACACTTATAAGCAACAACTTTCAACTCTCCAATTCTGACTGAACTCCTTCGTATGTCACCTTCCACTGCGCCATTCCAAAATAAAACTAACAGTGGAATACCACAAATCCTTAAGCACCACCAAGTAGCTAACTGTCCATGGAGAACACACTTATGGGGTCCTTACTAACCAATGGTACAAGAACTTACTAGCGTCCTAAGGTAGAACAATTTCTTTGCCAACACACAATATTATATCATTTGTCCAACACTCTCCAGATTATAGAGACGCAAGCGTTACACTGCTACAACCATAACATTCACAACTCCAAATCCATTCTAAACTCAAAATACTATATCCAAAACAGTTTAACAACCTCCGAATCTGGTTACCACATTCCAAACTGATTCTTCTACGGGGTTCTGACTCCCTCAAGGTTTGTCGTTGGTATGAGTTCTCAACTAATATTACATAACACCATCACGAAGCTTCAATCAGATGTAAGTCACCACTTATCAAAACTTAAACCATTCTAAGCTAAATGGTTAGTTTCCATACTACTCCCCAATCCACATACAACACTCCACACGTACACACACCCCCAAAGGACATGCCACGATTTCCCATTGAATCCATTTTTCCTCATTCGTTCTGATTCATAAACGATCCAAGTTATATGCTTAACCTCGGAACTTCCGATTCTTACTCATACTTGGAAAGATAACTTTCAAACTTCCTACTTCTGATTAAAGTACAAGTGTACACATCTAGTACCCCTCTCACGGTCTAAATCTGATGCCATGTACTCACGGGAGACAACAATTACTAACTCTGACCCACCGCTCATAACTTGCTCATACCATAATTACACCTCGAAATATATTCCTTTCAAGATCAATACTTCATAAGTATTTTCTAACTTCGTCCTTAAGACTCTCAACAGTACTGATAACAATACACTTAAGACTTTCTCACCCCCAACATGATTCATAAGATTACTTCCCCATAAGTCAACTCCCTTGTCGTCTAAACAAATGGTCCACTATGCAACTCCCTTCCAGAAGTTCAAATTTTAAAATACAATTTCGTCTTTCATTAACTTGCAATCCAGTTCTCTACTCGCACAATACCCTCCAAACGGAGCAACATAAGGTAACAAAACGCAGATGCTGGTCTCTACGGGCTTCCACAACTTACACACACGTTAATCGATTACCCTCTAAGCTAATCGGTTAACTCCTCAAAATTCAACGTAAAACACTTTCCATGCACGTGTTAATCGGCTAACACTGTTGCAGAAGCTGAAAATAACCAATTTCGTTTAATTCAGAGTCATCTCTACCCAAAACCATCAATCCGTCTTGCTTGATCTTGGAATACCATTCTCAACCCGTGGCTCCTTAACTTATATAACATTCACCAACCATGATCCACTCAAGGTAAAACAGAACAAAGTTAAAACGTGCAGATTACCTACTCCAACCAAGTGACAAGGTAAAATTTCAAATTCCGACGCAGTCACACGACAACACCTCAACGGGGTAGTTCACTCTCTGCTTATACAACTACTCTAGATGAAAGCCGATAATGACGACATTATAGGGTTTCAACCACCACTCATACTTGATTCGTCCATAAGCAAAATCCAACACACAACCATCACACGGTACTATGAAAATGATGGACAACTCATGTCAAGCATACAACCTTGTTCCCTCACTTGAATTCCTTGGTGAGAAATAATACTACAACGTTCTTAGTCCAACAAAAGGTAGATTCCTAATAATCTGATTATTCACATTTATAGAAACTCTCTATACTTGAAAATAGATCGGGGTAATGCATCCTCTTGAAGAACCTCTCCATCACTTCATACATACTAACCGGGGTCTCTTACCCTTACTATCCATTACACACCACACTTACACCAAATTACTTAACGGAAAATCCGCAACTGACAATTCTCATCAACTACTTACAAAACCCTTTCGGTAGCAACCATTCCATGATTTGCACTTAGTCCATAATGAGTCCCGATTTGCTTCTCGTTGTTTTACCGCAAATCTTACTTCTTAAAATACAATACTCACTACTCCACAAGGTAGGTCCCTTCACGCTTGTCTCAAGAATAATAATCCATTACGTATAATTGTGACCATGATGCCACTACTACGCTTGTTCTTAATACCAAGGTATAACTTTCTCATTCCACGCCATACTAATACGGTTCTCATGGGTGAACCATCCGTAAATACACCTCCTTAATTATAGGTTCATCAAAACCTTAATAACCCTATAGCACACTTTGTCCCAAAATACCTTCCGTTATCATTTCCTCATAACATACCGCTAATACCGTTTCCATACTGCATTAACTTCGCTCTCCATTGTAATCCTTTTAGGTCCAAACATAAAACCATCTTACTAATATTCCCTTGAATCCAAGGTACTTACTCGGTTTCTTGACACCACCTCTTCTGGTCTGTATCATTACACTTCCGTTACTAAATGAAGTCCAGACTTCCTCTGACACAATACCTCATACTGTTCCTTGGGGTAACTTAACATTTCCAAAATTCCAAATTGGTCTCTCATCAAATACAGAAAATCCCGATGTAATATTTCGAACTTGATCTATCTACGTAATTGAAGATACACAATTCATCACACATTCTTCGTCTGGCACATACTTGTTTCACTTGAAGCATGTAGACACATCCTTGTGTTCCTTCACACACTTCTCTACTACTTTAAGTCCCCATAGAAACCGAACGTCCTTAACTCTTAACTTTTAACCAGTCGGAAGATATTGTTCCGAATACATTCCTTAAGGTACTCTCGTCCATTCAAGATACCTTAACGACCTTAAAAACGGAAGCACCAATTACTATCTGACTTCCGGACCTTACGCCTAGCTCCACTAGCGACTTTACATATTCCATGATACCTTATCCAATCGTCCAATAGAGATCCTTAACTGTCAGACTCCACCCATTCTAAAGGATTTCTTAAACAACATTCCACTCTTCACCTGCCATGTTACCCAAAGCACAACTTCTACTAAGACCTCACTAAGCTGACCAAAACTCCTAACTCTTGGCATGAGCCTACCCTCACAGTACAAGTTCTGACAACACTTCGGAGTCCTCGTGGTCGGTCAACCATGATTCTACCTATCACATACATAGTATTAGGTTGATCAGACCCAACATTACATAGTATGATATTAAGTTTCATGATGGCAAGACACACTTAAGAGGCTGGAATAGATTTACTTATGATGTTTCAACGCTATGTCGAGGACACGACCTGCTCTGATACCAACTGTAATGCCCTGTATCATATATATCTAGAATAATACCATACAAGCATTTTATTTGGTACTGACACATCAAAAGTGCCTAAAGGCATAGTTCACATACTTGTCCATTTCTAAAACCTAAATACAACACATGGCACAAGTCATGGAAACTAGCCAAAATAATCAAAACTAAGAACGATATACAATATCCTCAATTGTATACAACAAAAGAATACACAGCGGAATAAGCTTAACTAAGCTTCTCTTGAAACATCTGAGCATCGCTCCACTTGTAACCAAACCTGCACCTGAAATAAAACAGCTATAGTGGGGTGAGGTACATCAAATCTCAGTGAGTTCCCTATCCTATAGATTCTCTCGGCTTTACAGGGTTCTATCAATCCTAACTCAAGTCAAGGGGAAGGGAAGTGACTTTGAGTACACACACTCCATCTATGGATTCACACTCGTGAGCCTGTTAACTCACACTAGTACCAAAGTAAGTCCTGAGCCTGTTAACTCAAGAATCTCAAGAATCAATAACCGTACCAAGGCATCCCCTGTTCCCGTCCGCTTATACGTCTAGAAGACGATCCGAGTCAGGGATCCTTGTAGTTACTTGGCGTACGAATTAGATTCGGGATCATCGGCCTATTAACCGTGAACCGTCACGTCTCATGGCATGTTAACCATCACAAGTCTCTACCCAATGCATAGGCTCCAATCGTACTACACGTAGGGAATCAAACCTACCAAGTAATTGTGCATACGTTTCAGAGGAGGTGCTCGAGTCTCATGAAACTACACCGTAAGATAAACTGGTTATGATTACTAGACACACGCCTCGGCCTCTCATGCACGAACGTTGTCACTATGTAATTTCCACACTATCCGACAATTGTTTACGGTTATATTCCTCACTCTACCTATTTTTCATTTTAACAAGCATACATATTCAAACATGTTTAACAATAAGAGCATAGGCATATAGTCATCAATCACATAATGGAAACACATAATTCAACATACCACAAATTACACCAATTCACGGTTCCCTCCGATTTATTTAATCGGGCAATAAACAGATATTTCTCACTTCCATTAGCTAGAGGATATTCATAGCTTTACAACGATACCAAGAATACGCACATCGGATAAACGAGTCAAAAGTTATGAAAGAAACAAGTTGGAGGATTTGCTACACTCGCAATGCGAATTAGCCACCGAATGCTCAATTCCTAATTCGCAGTGCAAAGCTCTCAGCGAATGCCTCAATACACTGGGTTAGCCTTCCCATTCGCAGTGTGAACGTCTGGCGAACCGTGGCAGAACCAAAACAGGGTAATGTTCGCAGTGCAAACCTCTGGCGAATGCTCGCCTTCACCTTCGTCGTGCGAACAACCACCGAATGTTCGATTTCCCTTCGCTAGGGGACTCGCAGTGCGAACCTGCGAAAACCCAGAATTCCACAGTAACGTACAACAGTTCATTCCACCAATTATCTCATCCAAAACATGATCAAACACACAAGTAAGCATTGATAGATGATTACATATAGATATCAACCATATTACTCAGATTACAACTCATTTTTATCTGTTAGATTTCATTTTCTGTCGATATAACCTAATTCCAATTCGCGAGTTTCTAGCACTTAGAGTGTCTAACTAAAACCCACCTGATAATCGAAGAGGAGTTTGAAGAAGATGATGAATCGATGAAGATGATCCACAAGCTTTTCTTCTTCATCCATGGCTTTTTTCCGCTTTCTCTTCTTTTCCTCTTTTCCTCCTTCTTCTTTCTATCTTTCTCTTTTTCTTTTCTTTACATACATATATATATATATATATATATATATATATATATATATATATATATAATGCTTATTATATAATATAATTCCAACAGGGTAAAATACTTTCGTGAATTGAAATAATTGATCTCTTCAGAGTTCAACAGTTGCTCTATTGATCCCAAATGTCAATAATTAAAGTACTTAGAGGATTCCATTAATCCAATATACCAAAGATAGAGCACATAGATACTCATCTGATCTAATCTGATATCCAATTGAGCAATTAGATAATATGGGGTATTACATGTGTGTCGGATACTAATGTCATAGAATGAATCATCACTGGTATGGAACATGTGTGTTAACCTTTGTGGTTGTGATAAGGCGTTATGGCCTTGTGATCGTCGAATACGATCACGTTTGTGTGTGAGATCACGTAATCCTAACCGGTTATCTTGTGAGTGAGTTTCATGGGTCTCGAGCTCCTCTGAAACATGTGTACAACTACTTGGCAGGTTTGATTCTCGCGTGCAGTACGAATGGCGCTCTGGGAGCGTATGCTTGTGACGGTTAATGGCCCGTGTGAAGTGACGGTTCATAATGTTTAATGGCCCGTAGAACCCGAATCCATTCGTATGTCAAGTAGGTTACCAGGATCCATGACTCGAGTCGACTTCTAGACGGGAAAAGGGGATGCCTTGGTGTGGTTACCGATTAGTGATAGTGTGAGTTGATGAACTCATAACATGTTTCCATATAGTGTGTGTGTACTCAAAGTCATTTCCCTTCCCTTTTGACTTGAGTTAGGATTGTTAGAACCCTGTAAAGCCGAGAGAACTTTAAGATAGATAACTCACTTAGATTTGATGTATATCACCCCATGTTGTTGTTTACATCACAGGTACTACAGGTTCGGCGAAGGGTAAGGACGAAGTTGTTTGACTTTTCCTTACGGATATTAGCTTTTGGGTGGCAAGCCTTCCGTTGTGAAGATTTTGAGATCATTAGTTGATCTAGTTCTTAGTTTTATCTTTTGGAACATCTTGTATATATAATATGCCATGTTGTTGTATTAGGTGACTTTGGGGCATTTATATGTATAATGTGTTACTAGGAACTTGTATATTTCAGTACCAAACGTATTATTCATGTATAATATATGCTTTATGTATGTATGCATATATATATATATATATATATATATATATATATATATATATATATATATGGGAATTACAACTCGTTTCTAAACTAAAAGTTCAATATTTATTATCTATCCATCTATAATATATAGTACAAGACAATTGTTTTATTGTTGCTTTAAAGTTATGCAGATGTGGCATTTTTACCTATCAACTTCATCTTCTATTCTTGAGCCAGAATTCTGCCTTCATAGTAACATCTTTACATAAAATTTTAACATTCTTACTATTATAAGAGAATTATCAATTTTAACATTTAACGTGCTTAAAATATAGAACAATTTTACCTAAAGGCTAATAGAAAAGGAATATCGATCTCACACTCTAGCAGGGAAAATAAGAATGGGTCCCATATACATTAATATATTAAGTATTTTAACTAAATATTTAACATTATATTTATTAGTTTACAATAAAAAAATATTATAATTAAAAATATTTAAAAATATTCAACATTTTAAACATGTTAAATGATTAATTAATATTGTCATTATTGTAAGAGTCAAAAGAGTGTTATTATAGGTTTTTAATTTAATTTTAAATAATTCTGAATGACCTTAAAAATATTAGTATATATATATATATATATATATATATATATATATATATATATATATATATATATATATATATATATATATATATATATATATATATATTAATAAAAATATTTTAAAAAGTAATAACAATAACGTAAAATATTAATTCATTTCATTTAATTAACTTTTTTGAGTACTTTTTTTTAATAAAACTTTTTCAAGTACTTTTTACCTTCCATATGTTTCATTTAACTTGAATATATAATGATCATGTAAGTCATAAATCTCGCAAGATAAAAATATAAGGTGAAGTCTTAGACAATGGCTATGGTTTTCATCAATCGATCTTACCTTTGCTTGATTTTGTTTGTTGGCTTGATTTTGCTGCCAGGTAATGAATAAAAATTGTTTTATTTTTATACATCAAATATAATAATCCAAATCATATATTCATTAAACAAAAATATCTAATTCAAATTTAATTAACCCTACTTTTGGTTGTAGAAATATCATGCAGTGAGAAAATTTTGGCGAGAATTCCAGTGCAAAATCCTTTGGAAAAACATTGTCTAGATGGTACGTGCGAATCTAATGAGAAATGTCGAGAAAAATGTGAAGAAGAAAACTATAAAAAAGGTGGTGCATGTGAGGGATTGCTTCACCGCAAATGTTGTTGTAATGAATGAGAAGTTGTTATACCTTTAAATAAAACTAAATAAATATAATGTATGCCTTTATTTAATTTTTAATTTATAGTTTGTACTAATATAAATTATCCAAAGTTAAATAATTCGTTAAGCATGATTATTACAAGTAAATCCAAATTTAAAAATATATACCTGTCGCCTATTTCCAACAATGGATGAACGTTAAATGCTTGAAAAGTTAAACGTGTATATTTCATTTTGATTTCACATGTTAGAAAAAAAAATTAATTTTATGTTTTATTCTTGAATAATTTCGTTATAAAAAAAAAACATCATAAAAAGGAAAAGAAAGAAATTTAAGTTTGTTTGGAAGGCGATCCAATACAATCCTACAAAATTTAGACATGAACTCCTACTTTTTTAAATTAAAAGTTTAGTAAAATAATACTTTTATTATTTTATTATGTATATTATTATCATTTTAATTATTAGTGGGTAAGAAGGATGCATCCTTCATCCCTCTTTTTGATATTTAATTTAATAACATGCATAAATATATTACTATTTATAATTTGTCTAATTTGATTATACTATATAAACCATTTAGAAATTTTACAAAGCATTACAAACACAAATTTTCACATTAAAATAATTTTATATTATATGTTAAAATAAATTTAGTTTCCAAAACTTTTAATATTTCCACAATTTGTATATTCTAAAGATAGATAATGTTACTTATTCTTTGTACTTAAATATACCGTTACAAATGAATTCAAAATTGACACTATTTTTGTCATCCTAGAAGTTGATTAATAGAAATTTCAAACATAAAATTTGATTTATTAATATTTTTCCTTATAATTTAAAATTTTGAGATATATTTTTTAGGTTGTAATACGAAATTCACAGTTGCTTTAAGATAATAATCGAATTAAACTTTAAATTTTTAAATGTAATGCCCTGTATAATATTCATCTAGAATAATACCATACAAGTGTTTTATTTGGTACGGACACATCAAAAGTGCCTAATGACATAGTTCACATACTTGTCCATTTCTATAACATAAATACAACATATGGCACAAGTCATGGAAACTAGCCAAAAATAAAAATCTAAGAAAAATATACAATATCCTCAATTGTATACAACAAAATGACAATACACAGCGGAATAAGCTTAACTAAGCATCTCTTGAAACATCCGACCATCGCTCCACTTGTAAATACACCTGCAACTCGAACCTGAAATATAGAAACTATAGTGGGGTGAGATACATCAAATCTCAGTGAGTTCTCTATCTTATAGATCCTCTCTGTAACGCCCTGTATAATATTCATCTAGAATAATACCATACAAGTGTTTTATTTGGTACTGACACATCAAAAGTGCCTAATGACATAGTTCACATACTTGTCCATTTCTAAAACATAAATACAACATATGGCACAAGTCATGGAAACTAGCCAAAAATAAAAATCTAAGAATAATATACAATATCCTCAATTGTATACAACAAAATGACAATACATAGCGGAATAAGCTTAACTAAGATTCTCTTGAAACATCCAAGCATCGCTCCACTTGTAAAGCAAACCTACAAACCACACCTGAAATAAAGCAACTATAGTGGGGTGAGATACATCAAATCTCAGTGAGTTCCCTATCTTATAGATTCTCTTAGCTTTACAAGGTTCTATCAATCCTAACTCAAGTCAAGGGGAAGGGAAATGACCTTGAGTTCACAATCTCACAATCTCACACTATATGGAAACATGTCATGAGTCTGTTAACTCATAAAGTTCACATGGAAGGAATTACATCCTGAGCCTGTTAACTCAAGATTCCTTACGAATCGATAACCTGTACCAAGGCATCCCCTTTTCCCGTCCGCTTCTATGTCTAGAAGTCGACCCGAGTCATGGATCCTTGCAGTTACTTGACATACAAAATGGATTCGGGATCATCGGCCTATTAACCGTGAACCGTCATTTCTCATGGCCTGTTAACCATCATAAGTCTCTTAACCATATAGGCTCCATTCGTACTACACGCGGGAATCAAACCTGCCAAGTAATTGTGCATACATTTTAGAAGAGGAGCTCGAGCCTCATGAAACTACACCTCAAGATAAATGGTTACGATTATGTGATCATATACACAACGTGATTGTATTCGACAATCACAAGGCCACATTCGCCTTAAGGCCTCTTTTGCCTTTTACAAAACCACAAAGGTTTACACACATGTTCCATACTAGTGTTCACTCATTTCTATACCATTCGGTAATGGATACACACCTCGGCCTCTTCTGTACGAGCGTTGCCATTACTCTATCTACTCTAGGCCAGTACTCGTCAATGAATGCACGAGCGTCGCCATCCAGAATTTCTATCACAATTCCTAGCCATTACTAGGTTCCACTATTATGTTGTTATGGGGTAAAGTTTCCTCACTCTTCCTAATTCATTTTAACATGCATATTCTCTCATTCATAATTCACAATTAGATAGACATGGCATAACACAAATATTACAAGTAAACATATATAATCACACATCACATAAAACATCACTTTTCACGTAGTAGTTAACACATTTTTTAAGGCATACAAGCCACTACTATCCTCTACCAAACATCCTTGGTTAAATCATGGTCTCTCAGTACCATTCTCTACCTTATTGGATTATCT
Organism: Lathyrus tuberosus; assembly: GCA_022829125.1. Lineage (NCBI taxonomy): Eukaryota > Viridiplantae > Streptophyta > Magnoliopsida > Fabales > Fabaceae > Lathyrus > Lathyrus tuberosus. The sequence continues at coordinate 313,472 of JALAZF010000532.1, read as the reverse complement.
TTCCAAAGGCTTTGAACTCGTATCAATCGGATTCCCGATTCATGAATTTTGGTGGAAACGGGGACTACAATATTCACACATACATTACTTTCCCATATTTTCTTATCAACCCATAGCATATAACTATGTTTCTACCTCAACATCACAAAGAGCATTGAAATAGATTTTCAACCCTTCGAACAGGGATCAAAACAGACTTACGGTTCAAAAGTTACGAAGAAAACAAAATCTGACATTTTGGAAAATTCCGTGACTATGCGCCGACGCATAAACCTGGAAATTTCGCCCGGGTCAGCGCACGAGACCATGCGTCGATGCATAATTCTAGGGGTTAGCGCATAAATGCGTAGATTCTGCTAAAAACTCAATTTTCGACCGTTAAATGCCTTCCGGACCTCCGATTTTGATTCCGTAAAAAGCCCCGGTCTCAGAATTCGACGTACTATGATATTTTCTCCATAAAAACGCCATCCAAAATAATTAAAAAATTAATACTAATTTATCAAATATGAAAAGTTAAGTTTTTGAACCAAACTAACTCAATTCAAACTCAATCCAACATACCCAATCAACTCCTATCATCACCCGACTATACTACACATGTTATATCGCATTTCATCCATTAAATTTCATTGATTTATCCGTTTAAATCATTTTCTCTCAAATCTAACCTAAGTTCTAAACATATATTTCTAGAACTTAAAGTGTCTAGCTAGAACCCACCTTAGCATGGAAAAGGAGGTTGAAGAAGATGATGAATAGTGATGATGAAGAAGATCCAAGCTTTCTACTTCTCTTCTTTCTCTTCTTCTCCCTTTCCACGTTTTCTTCTTTCTCTGTTTTCTTTTTCTTCTTCTCACCCACTTTCTCTTCTCTTTCCAACAAATATATATATATATATATATATATATATATATATATATATATATATATAAACCAATATTATACAGTATAATCCAACAGGGTAAACTATCTCCAATTGATATTTTATCGTCTCACACCAGTTGATTAATTATTAGAGTTACCTTAAAATACTTTCTCAGGTTAATCAATATTAATCCATCTCTTTAATAAAATAAATGATCTCTTCAGAGTTCATTAGTTGCTCTTTTGATCCCAATTGATAATACTTAAAATACTTAGAGGATTCCATTAATCCAATTATCCAAAGATAGAGTACACAAAAGCTCATCTGATCTCATCTGATATCCAATTGAGCATTTAGATAATATGGGGTATTACACTCTCCCCCCCTTAAATTGAAATTCGCCCCCGAATTTCCCCTATTCAACAAAAATCACAACTTGTATCACTGTCTTATTTCCACCCTTGACTTCACTTCCGTTAGAATTTCTGATATAATCCAATATTGGGTTAACTTCGAACTTGGCTTCTCCTCAATTCATATGTTGTTCTATACAAAACACTTGGTCGCATATTACTTTCGGCAAGAAGGTACCCTTCCATATTCCTCTACTGAGTCACACAACAAAACCACAACACCTTATCTTGGTCTAGGATAACAAACACTCATCACATCCTCGTGAGGTAATTTGGTGATTCCTTAACTTCGTGCAATTACCGACAACTGTCCCTTCGTAATTCCTTTAACATTTGATCCACTTCATAACTAGTTAAACGACTTCTTTACCAGTTCCATCTGGCCTGATACTAAACATTGTGACCATTAAATGTGATAATTCATTTCTTTCGTATCACCCCAAAAGTAACACGCTTAGAACAAGATCTCCTTACTTCCATACTTACAAGTAACAATCATTCTAATCCTTATTAGTCTGACTGAACTCTTCATCTGTCACCTTCCACTGTGCAATCCAAATTCTAACAGTGAAATACCACGATTTCTTAAGTCATAACAAGTAGTTAACAGTCTGCGGAGAGTCACACTTATCCACTGGGGTCCTTACTAACCAACGGTACAAGGAGCTTACTGACGTCTTAGGGTAGAGCAATTTGTTTGCCAACACACAATATTACAGCATCCGTTCAACACTCTCGAGACTATAGGTGCAGGAATTACACTGTTACAACCATAACATATATAATCCTGAATCCATTTTAAACTCAAAACAACTCATCCAAAATAGGTTAACCACCTCCAGTGCTGGTTACCACATACGGTCCAAGTTATATGCTTAACATCAGAACATTCAATTCTTACCCGTACTTGTAAAGATAACTCCCACATTCATTCTCTTGGTAAAACACAACTGCCCACAACTGGTACCACTCTCTCAGAGTCTAAGTCCAATACCATGAACGCACATAAGATAACAAATACTAACTCTGACCAACCGCTCATACCTTAATAACACCAATTACGCGCCGAACTATTCCTTGCGAGATCAATACTTCGAGAGTATTCTCCAACATCATCCTTAAGACTCTCAACATTAATGAGAACAATACACCTAAGACTTCCTCACACTTAACACAATATTCATGATCACTTCCCCAAAAAATCAACTCCCTTCCAAAAGTTACGATTTCAAAACACAAATTCGTCTTTCATTTACTTACCATCCTGTTTTCCATTCGCACAATACTCTCCACTCGGAGCAACATACAACAACAAAATACAGATGATGGTTCTTAAGGGATTTCACTATTTACCCACAAGTTAATCGATTAACCACCTGAGCTAATCGGTTAACTCCTCAAAATTCAGTGCAAAGCACCATCCTTGCACGTGTCAATCGGTTAACCACATAGCGTTAATCGGTTAACACTGTCGTAGAAGCCGAAAAACCAATTCTTATAATTCAAAAGTCATCACCACTCAAACTACCAATCCGATTTGTTCTAACTTGAAATATCATTCTCAACTTGTGGCTCCTTAACTTATATAACATTCACTAACCATGGTCCACTCAAGGTAATACAAAACAAAGTTAAAACACTCAGACGATACACTCCAACCAAGTGACAAGGAAAAATTCCAAATTCCTACGAGGTCACACCACAAAACTTCAGCGGGGTAGTTCGTTTTTCTGCTCAAACAACTACACTATTGGGAAATCAATAATGATGACATTCTAGGGTTTTAGCCACAACACATACTTGATTTGTCCACAAGCAAAACCAAACATGCAACTATTACACGATACCACGAAACGATGGGAAACTCATATCAAGCATACAACCTTATTCTCTCACTTGAATTCCTTGGAGAGAAATTAATACCACAACGTTCTTAGTCCGATAAAAGGTAGATTCCATATATTCCGATTATTCACAAATATAGAAGTTCCTCTATACTTGAAAATAAATCGGGGCAATGCATCCTCTTGGAGAACCTTCTCATCACTTCGTACACATTAACCAGGATTTCATACCCTTCACTATCTATTACATATCCCACTTACACCAATTTACTTAATGGAAGATTCACAATCGACAATTCTCGCCAACTACTTACAAAACCCTTCCGGTACAAATCGTTTCATGATTTACACTTAGTCCGTAATAAGTCTTGATTTGCTTCTCATTGTTTTACCATAATCTTATTTCTTAAAATACAATATTCATTGTTCCACACAGTACGTCCCTTCACACTTGTCTCAAGAATGAGAATCTATCACGTACACTTGTGACCACAGTGCTACTACTACGCTTGTTCTTAATACCAAGGTGTAAATTTATCATTCCACGTCATACTATTAGAGTTCTCGTTAGTGAACCATCCTTGATTACACTTCCTTAATTTTTGCTTCAACAACATCTTAATAACTCCATTGCACACTCGTCCAAAATACATTCTGTTGTCACTTCCTCATACTATACTGTTAATACCATTTCTACATCATGTTCACTTTCGCTCTCCATTGTAATCCTCTTAGGTCCAAATACAAAATCATCACACTAAAATTCCCATAAATCCAAGATACTTACTCTATTCATAAACACAAACTTCTTCCGATCCGTATCACTACACTTTCTATTATTAAATGAAGTTCATTATTTCTCCTACACCATACCTTATACCGTTCCTTGGGTAATTTAACAAATTCCAAATTCCAAATTGGTCTCTTACCGACAACAGAAAGCTTAAAGTATTAACCTGAACTTGATCTCCCTTCATAACTGAAGATACGTAATTCATCTCCTACTCTTCGTCTGGCACACACTTCCTTAAAGTATTAAGCTTAAAGTATTACTTGAAGTATGTAAACACATCCTTGTGTTCCTCCACACACTTCTCTACTACTTTAGGTTCCCACAAAAGCCGAACGTCCTTAACTCTCAACTTTTAACCAGTTGGAATACATTGTTCCAAACACCCTCCTTAAGGTACTCTTGTCCATTTGAGATACCATAGCGACCTTAGAACGGGAACACCAATACCTATCCCACTTCCGGACCTTACATCACACATTCCACAAAACAATTTTTCTTTTCCACGGAACAAGATTACTTGAGATCCCTATCCATATCAGGGGTCGATCCAGCTCTACTAGCGACTTTACATATTTTCTCAATACCTTAACCAATCTTCCGCTAGAGATTCTTAACTTTTAGACTCCATCCATTCCAAAGGATTGCTCGAATAGGACAACACTCTTAAATCTCATACTACCCAAAACACCACTTCTACTAAAACCTCAACTGAGCTGACCAAAACTCTTCACTACTAACTCTTGGCTTGAGCCTTCCCTCACAGCACAAGTTCCGACAACACTTCGGAATCCTCGTGGTCACTCAACCATGATTCTACCTATCACATACATAGTATTAGGTTGATCAGGCCCAACACTAAATAGTATGATATTAAGTTTCATGCTGGCAAGACACACTTAAGAGGCAGGAATAGATTTACTTATGATGTTTCAAGGCCAGGTCGAGGGCACGACCTGGTCTGATACCAACTGTAACACCATGTATAATATTCATCTAGAATAATACCATACAAGAGTTTTATTTGGTACTGACACATCAAAAGTGCCTAATGACATAGTTCACATACTTGTCCATTTCTAAAACATAAATACAACATATGGCATAAGTCATGGAAACTAGCCAAAAATAAAAAACTAAGAATAATATACAATATCCTCAATTGTATACAACAAAATGACAATACACAGCGGAATATGCTTAATTAAGCTTCTCTTGGAACATCCAAACATCGCTCCACTTGTAAAGCAAACCTGCAAACCACACCTGAAATAAAGCAACTATAGTGGGGTGAGATACATCAAATCTCAGTGAGTTCCCTATCTTATAGATTCTCTCGGCTTTACAAGGTTCTATCAATCCTAACACAAGTCAAGGGGAAGGGAAATGACCTTGAGTTCACAATCTCACAATCTCACACTATATGGAAACATGTCATGAGTCTGTTAACTCATAAAATTCACACGGAAGGAATTACGTCCTGAGCCTGTTAACTCAAGATTCCTTATGAATCGATAACCTGTACCAAGGCATCCCCTTTTCCCGTCCGCTTCTACGCCTAGAAGTCGACCCGAGTCATGGATCCTTATAGTTAGTTGACATACGAAATGGATTCGGGATCATCGGCCTGTTAACCGTGAACCGTCACTTCTCATGGCATGTTAACCATCACAAGTCTCTTTACCATGTAGACTTCATTCGTACTACATGTGGGAATCAAACCTGCCAAGTAATTGTGCATATGTTTCAGAGGAGGAGCTCGAGTCTCATGAAACTACACCTCAAGATAAATGGTTATGATTATGTGATCATACACACAATGTGATTGTATTCGACAATTACAAGGCCACATTCGCCTTAAGGCCTCTTTTGCCTTTTACAAAACCACAAAGGTTTACACACATGTTCCATACTAGTGTCCACTCATTTCTATACGATTCAGTAATGGACACATGCCTCGGCCTCTTCTGCACGAGCATTGTCATTACTCTATCTACTCTAGGCCAATACTCATCAATGAATGGACGATCTTCTCCATCGAGAGTTTCTATCACAATTCGTAGCCATTACTAGGTTCCACTATTATGTTGTTATGGGGTAAAGTTTCCTCACTCTTCCTAATTCATTTTAACATGCATATTCTCTCATTCATAATTCACAATTAGATAGACATGGTATCATACCCCAAATTTTGACCACTAAGATTTCCCATCATTGTGAAAATCATCATCACAATATGGGGCAACCATCTTGCCTCATTAGTCTCCCCAAAGATGGGTGAGTATCCATTGCAATCAAATTTAGGGTTTATAGCCCTCTCAGGGCTTTAGACAAATGATCAATCAAGGAATGACATGATCTTCAACTTGTCTAACCTCTCAAGTAGCTACAAAGAGACCAAAAGGACTCCCACTCCAAGGATTAGGCACAAAGCTGCTCCCTTCTTGGTGGATCAAGCCTCAAGATCGCCAGTATCACCAAATTAGGGTTTTGGTCGATCAGGGCCTCCAAAGGGAAATTTTCCTCTGGGCATGAGCCAAGGATCCAAAACACAACCTAATATACTCCATGGAACCTCATGGACCCAACCATCAAGTCAATTTTGCCTCAGGGGATGCATTCATTAAAAATCAGAAATTAGGGCTTCTTGACCTAATTCACCCCTAAGTTGACTTTTAGGGCAAATCATGAGCCAAGACCTAAAGAGAGGGTTTGTGGGTCTCTAATGAACTATATTGATCCATTTGGAACAATGGATTAATCCAAGAAGTTTGAGCAACAAGTCTCAATTTCATCTGCACCACAATTAGGGTTTCGTGGGAAAAGTCAACTGTGACTTTGACTTTTGAACTGGACATGCTCCCAAATCCTAAGACATGATTCAATATACCATATTACACCCATGGAACATGTCCATCAAGTTTGATTTAGGTCAAGGACATGATTTCCTAAAGAATTGCACAGTTTGGAATTCATCTGATAAAAACTCAACTGTGCACAAAAGTCAACTTTGACTTTTTGAGATTTTTCACCAAAATGGATTTTTAACCCTAAAATGATGTTAATGTATGATTTTAATCATCATTCATCAAGAAAAATCAAAGAAAGTGGGATAACTTGTAAAAGGGGTAACCATAAAAACTTAGAAAATATTCTAAGTTATGGAAAAAGTGACACTAATGTGCCAACTTTGGAGGACCATAACTCCTAAACCACAAGGCCATTGTTCCCCATTCAAAGCTTGATTTGTAGATCACATTGCCCTCTACAAAAGCTTCATACTGACCTATGTCCAAATTCCTCATGGATTTTGAATTATGGAGTGATCAAAATCAAGAAAAGTCACTTTGTTCCAACACTTGGTGAAAATTTCACTAAGTCAGAATTTACCTTACTTTTTTCCAAATGTAGGGGGATTTTTCACTTGGATTAAAAAAATATCAAAACCAAACATGTTCAAACAGTTGTTGTATCATGTAAGGGCTTTCCAAAATGGCCAAGAACATTACCAAATTCCATTTGAGTCATGAGATATGACATTGGCAAGTTGCCTTGTTGAAATCTGTCAAGGCAAGGCAGAATTTGCATTTTTGCTCGATTTGCCAAAATTGTGCAAATCCAAACACGCCTATCCACTTGGACACATCTGAGGATTGAATCTAAAGGGGGCAATCACTGAGCTAAGCCTCCAAAGTCTTTGGAACAAGAAATAGCATGTTGAACCTAGAATTGCCTAAAATAGGGACAAGACTCCAATTTTGGATTGGAGCATTCAATGGAAGCATCAAGGTGGCATGGACTGAGCCATTTGCAACTGAATTTAGTCAAGACTTATCCAAGACCAAGGGAACCAGCAGCCTGTGCCCTAACCTCTAGTCAATGGCTAGAGGAGACTCGGATTTTCATTTGCCAACATTGGCCAAACCTACTCAGCAGTTGCCATTCACTATTCCTTGCAAAACAAACTTGCTATACTATAAATAGAGCTCAATTGTGATCAGCATAAGTACACCAAAGGCCAACAACATTTGCCTTTCTCAAAATCTCTTTCTCTTGGCAAAAATGCCTTTCTTAGCAAGGTAGCTATCGGGTTTTGAGCTAGAGGGCAATTCCACTCAAACCAATCACACACACACCTCATATACATCACATATGAGCTGATCAAACACTTAAACAACAACTGGAACACTGATTTCTCAGAATCACCATTCAATTGCTCAAGGTTTTAACCAAAATGCAGTTGAGATGCCATGAAGTGATCCAACCAATTTCAATCAAGTCCAAGTATTCAAACACACTCCATAGGGTGTAGGGAAGCTGTTTAGATCATCACCACTCATCTGTAACACCTCCAAATCAAAAATCACATTGCACTTGCTGTCACGGCTAGAGGTAAGCATAAACTTGGTCATCTCTCAATCTATGCATATTTCCTCGCACAATAATTTTGCCAAATGTTCATAATCATGCATGGAATGTTTCCCCTCAATTGATTGCATTGTTTGAATCCTGTATCAAAAATACCAGCCTTCATGCAGAATCTAGGGTTCTTGAGGATTTTTCGTGATTTCTTGTTATATGTTTAATTTAAATGAAATTAAATGCCATAGACATGATCGTGAGTTTGAAACGAGTTGATTGGTATGTGGATTGCATGATATGATTAAGTATTCAGTGAGATTGGAGAGAAAATGCAAATCTGAGAATCTCAGAACACACGCGTGTTCTTGGTCCATGTTCTTGGCGCCATTTTTCCAAATTTGAATATTTGAATTTTGTGGTTTTATTTAATTGATTCAAAAATTAATTTCTCTATGAGTTTTAATGATTTTGAGTTGATTCTTTTTTTAATAATTCACAAAAATGTTAAATATTTTATTTTAATAAAAAATCCCAAAAATATTAGTTATTTCATATAATTGATATTTTTGCAAAGAATTAATGTTTTAATTGTCTTTGACATTTTAAATATTTTTTCCACCTTGATTTTGCAACTTTTAATGCCTTCTAATTATTTTGTAGGTCAATACTTAATTTTTGAAGCATTAATCCAAGATCACAATTTGTTTTCCATATGTTAAACAATTTTGATCATTTTAATTGAATTTTTATTCAATTAAATACATTTTTGAAAACAAATTAGGGTTTTGGATTAATTCAACCATCGTAAATCATTTTCAAAACACTTTTGGGCCTCTATTAGAGTGAAAGACCCAACCCCCTTTGTACAGAAAAATTTTTGGGCCTCATTCGTTGTATAAGTCCCCCTGTACATTTTCAAATAAACGACGCGATCGTCGCCAGTTTAAAATTAACCACTTGGGCCTCTCCTTGAGCTATAAGACCCATTCAAAACTTTTGGGCCTCTACTAGAGTGTAAGACCCAATCCCCTTTCAACCAAAACCTTTTGGGCCTCACTAATTTTATAAGTCCCTCTGCGTTAAAAGGAAACCTCGGCGCGATCACCATTTCAAACGAAAAGTCAACTGGACCTACCCTCGTGTTATAAGCCCCACTCTCACTCTTTTAAAACTTTTTGGGCCTCTTGAGAGAGTGTAAGACCCATCCCTTTGTACAGAAAACCTTTCTTGGGCCTCAGTCACTTGTATAAGTCCCTCTGTACAAATTCAAACAGTGCGCTCACTGATAAAACCCTGGGCCTTTCCTTGAGCTGTAAGCCCCAAAAACATTCTTTTTCAAAGCACTTTCTCCTTTGATTTTGAATTATACTGTTGTTTTTAATCTGTCTTTGTTGAGCAACTAACCAAACAGCATGGAAGCTCTACAACCGAGTAAGTGTTTACCCGCTTTCATTTACCGCTTTCATATACCTATAACTGTATTATGGGGCTGTTTCACTGTAAGTCTTCTTTCATAAACTCATATCAACTGTGTAATAATAGTATAGATATTTAGAGTTTCCCCGGCAACTACGTCTAGCATTAAGCCCGTTGATCACTCTTAAATAGTCAAAACTAGATCCCCATAGGATTACCAGACACAGTCTTCCCTCCTCTTGGGGTTAAACAATATGGAGACATGAAAGGCAACATTCTCGGTGAACCCTTTCATAGACTGTCACTCATAGAAGTTGTCAAAGAAACTCTATTCCCCAGAGATGATCTCTTCTCCGTGAATTGCATCTCTTGAGTTTCTTCCAAATTCTCGGACTTTCCTGGCTTGATCTATTCCTCGTGAATAGCCTGTCTTGAACTTCTCGGGGTTTGGGGACCCACAGGCTTCTTAAAAGCACTTGTCAAGAAACTCTACTCCCCAGAGATGATCTTTTCTCCGTGAATGGCATCTCTTGCGTTTCTTCCAAATTCTCGGACTTTCCTGGCTTGATCTATTCCTCGTGAATGACCTGTCTTGAATTTCTCGGGGTTTAGGGACCCATCGGCTTCTTAAAAGCATCGGCCTCCTCTTGGGCATTGTACAAGGACCCACAGGCTTCCTAAAAGCACCATCGCCTCCTCTTGGGCTTAGTACAAGGACCCGTCGGCTTCTTAGAAGTCTTCATAGCCTCCTCTTAGGCTTCATATAATGATTTCTTCCTCCGGGAATGATAGCCTCCTCTTGGGCTTCGTACAAGGACCGATCGGCTTCTTAGAAGTTTCCAGCCTCCTCTTGGGCTTTGTACAAATTGTCCCGACGACCTCCTAGAGGTATAGGAACAGATATTAGTCATCTCCATAGAACAGTCTCTCACAGAGTCTAGTTCCTCATACCGAAAGCATACTTTCTCTCAGCATAGTACAAAAGATGAAACTCTAGACTTGGACAGTCTAAGACCCTTGAGTCTCCAAGACATTCTCAAGCACCCTTCAAGTAAGGAAAGACACCAGTAGACTTGGACAGTCCCAATACCCTTCGGATCTCCCATTTCCTTAAAGAATAGGAAACAACCTTGATCCTCGAATCTAAAATCCCTGAGTGCAAACATTACTCATATAAGAACTAATTTTCTCTTTAAATCAGCATACTGGACCTGTCACTCAACTGAAACAGCACCATAGCCTCCTCTTGGGCTTTGTACAATGATTCTCCCCAGCAGAGCTAACAATTTTATCCTCCATCTCGGGCTTCGTACGAGATACAAAAGACTCCCTCGTTGAGTCAATCACCATCTTTAGCCTCCATCTCAGGCTTCGTACGAGATACAAAATACTCTCTTGTTGAGTCAAATAGCCTCCATCTCAGGCTTAATACGAGATACCAAAAGACTCCATCGTCGAGTCAAAACCCTTCAGCCTCTCTCTCGGGCTTTGTATGAGACACATATTAGCCTCGTCTTAGTCTTTATATAAGAAAACCACTGGTTGATCCAATCAACCTGTTAGCATCAAAGTTGTGCCTCGTTCACAGTACACAAACATCAACAACTCCTTCCATCTAATCGTTGTAAGTGGCAAGCCACTAGATCATCTACATCCATGTCACTGTCCCTCTTTTAGCATGAGAAATTCCTAAGGAAAGATAGCATTGCTCTACACTGAGTTAAAGTCTTCTCCTTCAGGTTAAAACCCCCTATAAAGGAAATTATGGCATTGTTAGGATCCGCGTAGCCTAGTTAAAGTTATCCTCCTATACAGTCAGTCACCCAACAGTTGTGACAAACTGACCCCCCTTTAGAGATGACAAATTCTCTCTAAGGTCAACACCTTCAGCTTCACATCTTGGGCTTTGAACAAGATACAGATAAACCCTTCAGCTTCACATCTTGGGCTTTGAACAAGATATATATCACCTTTCGCTTCATGTCTTAGGCTTTGAACAAGACACCAAAAACACCCATTTCCTCCCATAGAATAGGAGGAACTACGAACGCTCTGATTTCCCTGTTTCGGTAAACGGGAATACGTAGGCATAAGATTGAAAGAAAAATCTTAGCGAGCACACTAAACAAAAACCCAAAATACTATACCTCCCACCAATCGACCGAAAGCTATTTTAACAAAATAACCTAGGAGAGACCCCGAATCTTTGTAGCATCTGTAAACCAACAGTTTTGACTGTTTAACCTCAGTATGCAAGCAGGTTTAGTTGGAGACATCTATTTCCCTTCCTTCATCAGCTTCAATAGGATAAAAAATGAATCGAGCTGTAGTACCAGAGCGATTGTGCTTCGCAACCACATCCAAAAATACTCGCTACAGAAAAATGGCGACTCTGCTGGGGATGCTGGTTAGATCCTAGGTAGAAACCTTAAAATTTTGTTCTTTCTTTCTTATCTGGGATAGGACTCTTTGTTGACTTCACTAGGATCTTAGGTCAAAAACCTTTAAATAGGGATAGAACCACAGAATGGTGACTCCGCCGGGGAGCCATTTCTGTCAGGAACATAGGATTCATAGCTCTTTAAAGTCTAGGACTTTAGGACAAATATATATATTGCTTTTCCTAATTGCTATACTTGTTTATTTTTCTGCTAATGGGAATGCGTGTGATGCCGCATGTGGAAAGATTGAGTATACACCTAGGAAAAATCACCTTTTTTTGTAGTGCGGTGGCTATCGGGAATGGCTGTTACGCGATAAACTACACTCTTCTGAGATTTCTTTGAAAGGACACCACCTAGCACGGTTCTCGGCCCGCTGGTGTTCTCAGAAATCAATGATTTTGAGTGACAGGTACAAAAAAATCATCAGTAGAAAACCTTTGGGGGGGGGGGGGGTAGAGCCTTGACTTCATGACAACGACCCTTTGACCCCATGTTTTTCCTATGTTTTTGTGTGCTGCATTCATGCATTCATCTAAAAAACATTAAAACAAGAAAAAAAATCTTCTCTTCTAGTCTCTATTTTTCAAATTAAACTAAGACAATGATTACAAATGTCAGAGAAAAAGATTGCGCTCATGGATTTCGGTAGAAGGAGAACCCATAGGTATACCTTCAAGGTTCCAAAGCTAGAGGATTTGAGAAGGTTAGCGAGGATGATCACTAACCCTAAGGCTTTCAGAGCCAAGCACAGAGGTTTGTTATCACTGTTAAGAGTCCATGTGATTGAGGGAATCATGGATGCACTCGTCCAGTTTTACAATCCAGTTTATCACTGTTTCACATTCCCGGATTACCAGCTCGCACCAACGCTGGAAGAGTATTCTCATTTGTTTGATCAACACATTACTGATCAAGCTCTTTTTTCGGGACTGGAAGAAATTCCAAAGGATCAGACCATTGCAAGAGTAATTCATTTGGACGAGTCTGAGGTCAGGACTCACATGACCACTAAGGGTGGCATACAAGGTTTGCCAGCCCAGTTCTTGACAAAGAAAGCCCTGTACTTCGCCAGTATCGGGAACGTGACTGCTTTTGAAAGCATCTTTGTCTTGCTCACCTACGGGTTATTTTTGTTTCCCAACATCAATAACTTTGTAGATATCAACGCCATTAAGGTTTTTCTCATTGGAAATCCTGTGCCGACTTTGCTCGCAGATGCGTATCGTTCTGTACACTTAGGAAATTTGTACAGCGGAGAAATGATCACATGTTGTGTACGTCTGCTATATAAATGGTTTACTTCCCATTTGCCTAAGTCTGCTGCTTTTTGGAATTGTAAGAGTGTCTTACGTTGGTCGCAGAAAATCATATCTCTTACCAACTTTGATATAGATTGGTGTAATAGGATCTATGATGGGATCAGAATCATTGATTGTTGTGGAAACTTCCCCAACGTACCCCTCATAGGAACTAAAGGAGGAATCAACTACCATCCAGTATTGGTTCGTCGTCAATTTGGATACCCAATGAGGCATGTCCCACGTAATGCTCATCTGGAAGGTCTTTTCTTCAAGGAAGGAGAAAACGACAGAGCACTAAAGATGGAAATAGTGCAAGCCTCGAAGCATGTTCATAAGAAAGAACGGGAGTCTCTAGGAAAACCGGACTATGTCTCGGTGGAGCCTTATCTCCACTGGGTACAAACTAGAGCTCTCAAGCTAAGAATGCCGTATCCGCGTCACGGAATTCATCCGCCAAAGGAATATGTCATGTATTTCATGACGAAAACGGAAAAGCTTCAGGTTACTCTCAACAAAGTTCAAAAGGAGAGAAGGTCTTGGAAGAACAAGTACCGCACCCTCTGTGTAGAGTGTACCAAGATACAGCAATTACTAAAAGATAAAGATGCTCTAATTGAGATTTTTGAGCAACATGCTGTGGAAAATCAAGATGACCAAAGGAATTTGCTTGCTCCTTTCACTTGGAAAAGGAATGACAACTCGACAACGGCCCAAGAGCCCCGGTCAAAGAAAAGGAAAGTACCAGAGTCAGCACCCGATTTCTCTTCAGAGAGGACTCGAGACCCATTAGCTTAGGTTTCTGTTTCTGCACCTTGTAATCCACTGTATTTCATTTCCGCAATTATTTGAAATTCAATAAAAGGGGTTTCCCCACCGTTTGATATTTGCAATCTAATTGTCGAAGTTTATTTTGATTAAACCAAAAGAACAATTAATATAATCATTGCATTCATCATTCTCACATCGCGTATTCTTCTTACCTACGAATCTCACATTTGTGTCTCGGTTCTAGAGTCAATCTGTCTCATTCGTATAATACTCAGGCCAATCGTCAGAAAAAGATGGATGATCTCGAGGAAGAGAACAGAGAGTTGAAAGAAGAGGTTGACGCTCTGAGAGAGGATATGAGAAAGCTTCGTAACGACATGCAAGCCATGGCAGAAACTCAGCTACAAAGGACTGTGATTTCAGAGATCACCTCAACGCCCATAGTGGAGAAGTATGATCCTATGTATCAAATGCCGAAAGATCGTCCTTAGGGCATGCCTGTTAACTATATCCCGAAAGGATATGTTCCGCCGATCACTGAAGATCAGGGAATCATAACAGAAGCCGTTGGGCCTGAAGGTTACAAACTTCGGGAAAGCGAAGATGCTAGGGGCATATTGAAGACTCCTAAAGGTTACAAACTTCGGGAAACACCAAGATTCACTGCCGTAGTCACGGTACCACCCCCTGTGGTGAACACTGTCCCAGAAGGACAGATTCCGCCAATACCTGCTGGTAAAAAAGAAACTTTGTTTGACAGAATGGATGAATTCTAGGAGCAGTTTCTGGAAATGCAGAAGGAGCTGCAAGCCATTCGCGATCAGGATTTATTTGGAAAGGACGTTGCAGATCTCTGCTTGGTCCCCAATGTGAAAGTTCCGCATAAGTTCCAAGTGCCCGACTTTGAAAAGTACAAGGGTAACTCTTGCCCTCAAAGCCATCTGGTGATGTACGCTCGGCGGATGTCAGCTTAGACAGAGAATCAGGACCTACTGATTCACTACTTTCAGGATAGTTTAACCGGTGCCGCACTCAAATGGTACATGGGTTTAAACCGTGCCACGATCAGCACTTTCAGAGACCTTGGCACTGCCTTCGTCCAACAATACAAATACAATTTGGACATGGAACCCGACAGAGATCAACTCAGATCGATGTCGCAAAAGGACAAGGAAACCTTTAAGGAGTACGCTCAGAGATGGAGTGAAATTTCCGCTCAAATTTGTCCACCTCTTGAGGAAAAAGAGATGACAAATATCTTCTTAAATTCCTTAAGCTCATTTTACTATGACCGAATGGTTGCCAGTGCGCCCAGTGACTTCACCGAAATGGTCGGCATGGGCGTACGTCTTGAGGAAGCCGTCCGAGAAGGACGTTTGGTAAAAGACACTGGATCGACGAGCGGTACTAAAAAATATGGTAGTGCTCTCCCTAAGAAAAAAGAGCAAGATATTGGGAATATCTCTCTCAGAAAGCAAAGGCATCGATATCAACCAGTAGCAGTTGTAACTCCTGCTATCAACCCCGCGCCTACATATCAACCTCAGGTTGCGCAAAGCCAACCTGATCACCAAAGGACACACAGCCTCTTCAGCAGGCTCGTCCCCAATACAACAACAACCGTACAACACGGCCACCAGGATTTGATCCTATACCCGTATCGTACGCAGAGTTGTTTCCATTACTGCTAGCCGAGGGGCACATTCAGACTAAGTCCCTTCATACAGTACCAGAAAATCCGCCTTTCTGGTTTAAGGTGGATCAAACTGGCCCTTACCACCAAGGAGGACCAGGGCATAACATTGAGACTTGTCTCAATTTCAAGTACGACGTGCAAAAGCTTGTTAGGAGCGGGGTCTTATCCTTCAAGGATACAAATCCTAATTTTCTCACAAACCCGCTGCCTCAACACGAGAAGGCTGCAGTCAATTTGATAGAAGGAGAGACTAACAATGTCTATCAAATTCACGATGTACTCTTATTGAAAACCAATTTGGTTAAGATGCATTGTAGACAGAGTGGATATGGCCATGTGCCACCTGATAACTATCATCAGTGTGATACCTGCCCTAAAGACAACCAGGAATGTTCTGTGGTGTAAACAGCTCTATAGGAACAAATGGATCTCGGATGGATCCAAGAGCACTGAGTTCGTGGAATTAACATGGTTTACACGAATTCCAACGTCATTCAAAACCACGACATCCGTGCGATGAATGCCAATCTGGTGGCAATGCACTCAAGGCAAAGCCAGTATCATAATCTGCCGCGGCACGATTACAGTTCTTGTCTGACTTGCTCGGTAAACAAACAGGGATGCTCTTTCATACAGGAGGCCCTCCAGCGTCAGATGGATCTTGGATGGATACAAGACTACCATGATAATAACCCTTATCAGATCAACATGGTGCAGATATTTGATATTCACGTGATGAATACCAACTTAGTAGAGTTACATGCTGAACAGGTCCGACTTGGATTCCTGGTATCACATAATTATCACAGCTGTAAGGCGGGTTGCAAAAATGATCGAGGTTATACCCTTGTCCAGGAGGCACTTCAGCACTTGTTAAATCACTGGTGGATGCCAATCTATATGGATGAAGATACTCAGCAAATTAGTATCAGTAACAGGAATCTTACTCTGCGTCAGAGTCAGGATGTCCGACTCGTGGAAGCTAACCTAGTGAGGTTACATTGTATTCAAAGTGGGCATGGTCAGGTGCCACCACACAATTATGAACGCTGTGGAGTATGTTCGGAAAGTAACCAAGGGTGCTACCTTGTGCGAGCAGCTCTTCAGGGTCAGGTGGATCGTGGAGAGATTCATCCATATCCGGGTTCTGGACCCATCAACTGGACGCTGAACTACCTTGCCGATTAAGTTGAGGACGTTGTCACAATCTCTGGTCATCATAGGACCAGGGATGTTTTTGCCATCATCCCTCTACTTGACGAATTTAAAGTTCCCAACCAGGAACAGATCGAGATTATTTACGATGGTCGGAAAAATCAGAAGACACCCGTAGTCATCTATCTGCCGGGACCATTACCGTATGAATCAACTAAGGCTATCCCTTACAAGTACGGTGCAACAACCATTGAAAATGGAAAGGAAATTCCATTACCCTCCATCGTGAACATTGCAGACATCAGTCGAGTAACACGGAGTGGTAGAATCTTCAACCGAGGGGTTGGGGAACCTAACAAAGAAAAGGAACTTCAGACGGAAGCTCCTGATCTACCAGTCGGTCAATCCAGTAATCCCGACCTTTCGAAAAACAACGATGAGATGCTGAAGCTCATCCAAAGGAGTGAATACAACATTATCGATCAACTGTTACAGACTCCTTCAAAGATCTCGGTATTATCACTGTTACTCAGTTCAGAAGCGCATAGAGAGGCTCTACAGAAAGTCTTGGAGCAAGCCTTTGTGGAACAGGATGTAACAATTAGACAGTTCGATAACATTGTCTCTAACATCACTTCCTGCAACAATTTGGGATTTAGTGATGAGGAATTACCTGAAGAGGGTCGTCGTCATAACATGGCGCTCAATATCACAGTTAACTGCCAGGACGATGCTTTAGCCAGCATACTAGTAGACACAGGGTCAGCCCTGAATGTTATGTCGAAGTCCACTTTGATGAAATTATCATTCAAAGGCCCTCCGATGAGAATCAGCGAGGTTGTCGTCAAAGCAATCGACGAATCCAAAAAAATGGTTATCGGCGAAGTTTATCTTCCCATAACTATCGGTCCTCATACTTTCCAAGTCACTTTCCAGGTCATGGACATCCGAGCAAAATACAGTTGTTTATTAGGAAGACCTTGGATACATCAGGCTTGGGCGGTTACTTCAACCCTCCACCAAAAGCTAAAGTTCGTCTAGAACGGCCAACTCATCACAGTCTGTGGGGAGCAGGCCTTACTCGTGAGTAGTTTATCATCATCTACTGGTATAGAACCCGAGGAGGTTATTGGAACTCAGTTCCAAGCACTGTCGGTGATCAAGGACAATCAATCAAGAGGAGGAACTTCCATTTCTTCATACAACGATGCTATCAAAGCGGTCGAGAGTACCGATACAAAAGGATGGGGACAGCTTGTCATTCCCATTGACAATAAAACAAAGAAGGGTCTTGGTTTTTCTGCAACCTGTACCCAGACAGCTGCCAATGATGGAAGTCTTCATCCCCTTCAAAACTTCTTCCACAGTGGAGGTTTCCTTCACCCGGTGCCTCAGGCAGTTCATGCTATCAATGAGGAAGATTCCTCTGACACGGAGGAAGAATAGGAGTCCTATCTTAACAAGGACGGT
This sequence comes from Lathyrus tuberosus, assembly GCA_022829125.1. NCBI lineage: Eukaryota > Viridiplantae > Streptophyta > Magnoliopsida > Fabales > Fabaceae > Lathyrus > Lathyrus tuberosus. The sequence continues at coordinate 294,945 of JALAZF010000532.1, read as the reverse complement.
TATATGTCTCAGGACGAAATGCAAACTCCTTTTTGCTATCCAGCACAAAGCCCGAGATTTATACTAAGGTCCAGAGCCAGACATTTCTTAGACATACCACCCAGATGCCTCCTCTTCCAGATCAGGAGTAGGTTCTAAACTCATGTGATCAAACCACATTAGTTCAGCACCCAGAGCATCTGCTATGCCATTCCTTTAGACCACAGTATACTTCACAATTCTGACGTGATGTTCTAACCCAAGATAGGACATCATTCCAAGGAAATCAGACTCGAGATTAGTCCTTTTAGAAGCATAAGTAAATTACTTCTCTCTTAACTCAGATCTCTTCCTTACAACTTCACTTATTTATGCCTTTATGAGTGGACTTGAACAATAGACTTCAAGTATCGTTGACACAGTAAGTTGAAGTAGTCTTGCACACATCCCATCATCATAGGATAAACATTCAGAGAAGAACAACCTTCTCAGTTACAATGCAGCGGATCAACCCACAAACTCCTTAAACCTTCAGGTATCACATATCAGCCCTAACAACATAATCCAGGTGACACCCTAATACCACACCACCAAGCCTTCAGCACATGCCACTGCCTGTCACGAACAGTCCATCCTCCACTTCTAGGGACCATTCTCACAACTATATGAACTTCTCCAAGTTCAAACAACTTTTCAGTAGAAGGCTTCTACCTTGACCATGAACCCGAAAGTATCTTCCCTCAGATCTCATCCAGATACAGAACTAAATGACCCGCTCTGATACCAATTGATATTCTGGTACATGTGTAGAATTCAGATGTCCTATAACATGCCATTCGACATCTGGTCTGACATGAACACACATGGCAAGGTATATAACACTAATCACGGTACTGAAGAGATAAAAGCAAGACACACAGAATTGTTAACCCAGTTCGGTTTAACACTCCTACTCTGGGGGCTACCAAGCCAGGGATGAAGTCCACTATCAGTAGTATCAATTTAAAGCTAAACTCTCCGTTTACAGCTTATCGCTTAATCCCTACCCAATGACCCTTCTACCTAGATTCTCTCTAGCTATGAGAAATTCTTCTCAATCCCAATCATCGCAATGATGTCTAGCAGTCAACACTCCGCCACTGCATCAACGACTCTTTACCTGTACAACAATTCAACAAGGAAGACACACTTCCAAGACACAACTTAGAGTTACTTACAAGCTTCCTCCAAGAATAATACTCCTCTTACTTAACAGCTTCGAGGATCACACTAACAAACTGTCCAACTCACATGTCGAGTGGTACAGGAACCAACCCTAATAATAGAACTTTTACATCTTTGGTTTTTTTACAATACTAGGTTACAGAGCATCTATATATATAACCTATTCCCAAATGGATTTGGGCCTTCACAAACATAGCAAATAAGCTGCTACAAATCAGCAGAAACTTCTGCTACATAATAGGACTTCAATCTTTAACTTCCTAAAATATCTCCATATTTAGAAAGTGTATATTTTCCAATATTCTTCTCAATTCCAGATTTGAATCTTCAGACCTATTAATTCAGCGCCACATAGAATTTACATATTATTCCCTGAATCTTCTGCATCTGTTAAGACATAACAGAATCCTGAATTCATTTCAGTTCTGGCGCGATGTCGAATGAACCTGCATGGGACATCATAATACGACATGTTGTTCCAGATGTTGAAACCACTTTAACTCAACATGTTCCATTGCACACTAGGACTTCTTGCTTAACCTGTTCTTCTTTAGCAAGATAAAATATCCAATCTAACATATTGCTGTTATTATTTGTTTTACAAAATCAATGCCAACCCTTAAAATTAAAGAACTAGCAGGATATTTCAACCTTATCTGGACCAATTTGTGGTGATTTTCATTGATGACATTCTTATCTATTCTCATGATCCTCAAGAGCAAGGAGAACACCTAAGAATCGTTTTATCTATCTTACAAGAGAGGCAACTTTTTGCTAAGTTAAGTAAGTGTGAGTTTTGGATGTCGGAGGTTAATTTTCTTGGTCATGTCATATCTCAGGGAGGTGTAGCAGTTGATCCCTCAAAATTTGAAGCAGTGATTAATTGGGAGAGACCGAAGAATGTTTCCGAAGTTAGAAGTTTCTTGGGATTGGCAGGGTACTACAGAAGGTTTATCAAAGGCTTTTCTCAACTGGCTTTACCCATGACGAGACTTACTCGAAAGGATTGTTCGTACGAGTGGGATTCGGCTTGTGAAAGAAGTTTTATGAGTTTGAAGGAAAGATTAACGACCGCTCCTGTTTTGGTTATTCCTGATCCTAGCAAGTCGTATGAGGTATATTGTGATGCATCGAAGGTGGGATTAGGAGGTGTGTTAATGCAAGATGGACATGTAGTGGCTTATGCTTCTCGTCAGTTGAAAGTCCATGAAGAGAATTATCCAACGCATGATTTAAAATTGGCGGTAGTTGTGTTTACTTTGAAAGTGTTGCGTCACTATTTGTATGGTGTAAGTTTTGAGATGTTCAGTGAGCTTAAAGTACCTCTTTGATCAGAAAGATTTGAACATGCGTCAAAGGAGGTGGATGGAGTATATGAAGGATTATGATTTGGAGCTAAAATACCATCCAGGTAAAGCAAATAAAGTGGCGGATGCATTGAGCAGGAAGGTGTTGCATAATGCCGAGTTGATGATGTTAGAGTATACTTTATTGGAAAAATTTCGAGATCTAAATCTTCATTTTGTTTGGACTCCTAATGGTGTGATTATGGGAAATTTGAATATCAATTCTACTCTTAGGGAAGAAATCCAACAAGGACAAGGGTTAGATGAGAAGTTACAAGAAGTGTTAGTACAACCGGGTTTTGTGCGATCTACCGACGGAATTATTTTGTTTGACCAAAGGATTTGTGTTCTGGATAACACGGAGTTAAAAAGGAGGATTTTGGAAGAAGCGCATAAGGGTGCTTTTATTATACATCCGGGGTCTTCAAAGATGTATCAAGATTTAAAGAGGGACTATTGGTGGTCTGGGATGAAAAAGGATATTGCGGTGTATGTGTCGGAATGTGCAGTGTGTCAACAAGTGAAGATCAAGCACCAAAGACCAGGTGGCTTGTTGCAACCTTTAGAAATTCCCGTATGGAAGTGGGATAGTATTTCTGTGGAAGCTATGAGATCCAAATTTGATACGGTACCCTCAATGAATCCGCCACTTTATTGGCTTTACCCGGATAGTATTTTAGCTCCAAGTCATAATCCTTCAAATACTCCATCCATCTCCTTTGACGCATGTTCAACTCTTTCTGATCAAAGAGGTACTTTAAGCTCTTGTGGTCGCTAAACATCTCAAAACGTACACCATACAAATAGTGACACCACACTTTCAAAGTAAATACAACTGCCGCCAATTCTAAATCATGCGTTGGATAATTCTCTTCATGGACTTTCAACTGTCGAGAAGCATAAGCCACTACATGTCCATCTTGCATTAACACGCCTCCTAATCCCATCTTCGATGCATCAAAATATACCTCATATGACTTGCTAGGATCAGGAATAACCAAAACAGGAGCGGTCGTCAATCTTTCCTTCAAACTCTTAAAACTTCTTTCACAAGCCGAATCCCACTCGTACGAATAATCCTTTCGAGTAAGTCTCGTCATTGGTAAAGCCAGTTGCGAAAAGCCTTTGATAAACCTTCTGTAATACCCTGCCAATCCCAATAAACTTCTAACTTCAGAAGCATTCTTCGGTATCTCCCAATTAATCACTGCTTTAACTTTTGATGGATCAACCGCTACACCTCCCTGAGATATGACATGACCAAGAAAATTAACCTCAGACATCCAAAACTTACACTTACTTAATTTAGCAAAAAGTTGCCTCTCTTGTAAGATGGATAAAACAATTCTTAGGTGTTCTCCGTGCTCTTGAGGATCACGAGAATAGATAAGAATGTCATCAATGAAAATCACCACAAATTGGTCCAGGTAAGGTTGAAATATCCGGTTCATATAATCCATGAAAACTGCCGGAGCATTCGTCACACCGAAAGGCATCACCAAAAACTCATAATGGCCATAACGGGTTCTAAACGCAGTCTTTGGTACATCTGAATTCTTCACAAGAATCTGATGATAACCCGACCGTAAATCAATCTTCGAGAACACACAGGCTCCTTTCAATTGATCTAACAGATCGTCTATCCTTGGTAATGGGTATTTATTCTTGATGGTGACCTTATTCAACTGACGGTAATCGATACACAACCGCATTCCACCATCCTTTTTCTTCACCAATAACACTGGAGCTCCCCAGGGCGAAACACTTGGTCAAACAAAATGCTTTGCCATCAATTCTTCCAATTGATCCTTCAGTTCTCTTAATTCAAGTGGTGTCATCCGATACGGAGAAACGGATATTGGAGTCGTTCCCGGTATCGGGTCAATAGAGAATTCCACTTCCCTCTCCGGAGGAAGAGAAGTAACATCCTCGGGAAAAACGTCAGGAAACTCAAAAACTACCGGAATACTCAAAACTTGAAGGTTGCTACTCTCCTCCTTAGGAAGAACCAAAAGAACAGAATTCTCCTTTTCAAACAAGAAATTAATCATTCCAACCGTACCTTCCAAAATAGTAGTTAACACATCCCTTGGGGTAGCCTCATCGGATGGAATAATGATTAAATTTTCCTCACACCCAATAAATACCGAATTAGCTGACATCCAATCCATTCCCAGTACGACATCAACTTTCTTAAGAGGTAAACAGATAAGGTCAATCTGGAAAACTCTATCATTCATAGACAAAACACAATTTTCACACATCAACGGTGTCTCAACCATTTCGTCCATGGCGGTAGTGACCACCATAGGAGGAAACAAAGGAAAAGCTTGCAACCCAAGTCGCTTCACACATCGCGTTGACACAAAAGAATGTGTTGCCCCACAATCAAATAAAACAAAACAAGGATGCCCATTTACGAAACACGTACCCGCAATCAAGGAGTTATCATTCTTTGTCTTCCTTGCATCTAAGGTATAAACTATCTCGGTATTCCGTCCTTGCCCTTGGATTTTATTCTGAGTACAATCTCTAGCCACATGACCCAATCCATTACAATTATAACACCTAAAATTTCCGTCGACACACTTCCCAAAATGATGTTTGTTGCACACTTTATACAGAGGAATAGCATTAGGTCTAACAACTTGCTTTCCTTTGAAAGCTTGTGATCTTGGCCCAAACTGTTGACTTGCTCTTCCATGATCACCCTGATTTACCCTACTTGCAACACTTTCCGCTTGCACGTTCTTCAAACTATGCTCCGCCACATAACATTGTCTTAGAACTTCTGCATAAGTAGTGAATTCCCTCTGAGATACACTATGAGAGATTTCCGCTTTTAGTCCAAAATAAACTGATCTATTTTCAACCTTTCATCTAGAGCATACATAGCCTACCTAGAATAAGCAGCCATATTCTCAAACTTTTCAGCATAACTGGCCACAGTCATATTACCCTGTCTTAACTGTTGAAATTCAAACTCTTTCTGAGTCCGCAAGGAGCTAGGAAAATATTTCTCCATGTTACCTTGAATTGTTCCCAGACCTTGGGCACACCCTGAATAGTCATAAGAGCCGATGTACTCTCCCACCAACTCATGGCAGGACCCTTCAAGGAATGCGCAGCAAAGACTACTTTATTCTCCTCGGTACACTGCACTATCAAGAAAATCCTTTCCATACCTGAAATCCATTCGTGAGCCTTTACAGGATCCAATCCACCATGGAATTCCGGAGGATTCATGCGGGAGAAATCCCGGAAAGTCCCACCTACCGCTTCTGGAACAACCACCTGAGGATGCAGACCTCCATTTAATTGTTAAACCATTTGCTGCATAAATTGATTCTGTTGTTGCTGCATCTGTTGCATAAACTGATACAGAGGAGCATTCTCATCGCCGACCGGCGGATTCGTCCCAGTTGGAGTAGTTCGAGGCCTACCACGGTTGTTTCTGCGCCCATCAGCCATGTTCCTGGATGTCATACAGGTAGGATTAAGTTGATTAGGCTCAATACCATAGATATAACACATAAGACCAAAGGCGACACCACGCATATGAAACGGAAAGAAAAACTTATTCTATTTCATGGCTAGGTCGAGGATACGACCTACTCTGATACCAACTGTAAAGCCCATCTATATATACATACATCAAAGCATATATTATACATGAAGTCCACGTTTGGTATTGAAATATACAATAAGTTCCTAGTAAACACATTATACATATACATGCCCAAACTTCCTAAATACAAAAAAACTACGACATAGTATATCTACAAGATGTTACAAAGATAAATACTAAGAACTAGACCAAATAATGATCTCAAGAAAAATCTCCACAACGGAAGCCTTGCCACACAAAAGCTACGATACGTAAGGAAAGTCAAATAACCTTGTCCTTACCCTTCGCCGAACCTGCAGAACCTGTGATGTAAACAATAACAGTGGGGTGAGATACATCAAATCTCAGTGAGTTCTCTATCTTATGGATTCTCTCGTCTTTACAAGGTTCTAATCAATTCCTAACTCAAGTCGGGGGAAAAGGAACTAGACCTTGAGTACAAAACTTTCCGACTACCAAACAATCGTACAATTCACAAAAGACATACAAGTTAAGAATCTTCTCCCTGGCCAGCCATACGAGGCAAATACAACACGGGTCATGGATTCTTAACGTAGATAACTTCTCCCCGGCCAGCCATACAAGGCAAATACAACACGGGTCACGATTATCTACCACTATGTAACTTCTCCCCGGCCAGCCCACACAAGTAGCACTTCAACACGGGTCACAGATACTTACTTAATAAATACTTCTCCCCGACCATCCCGTACAAGGGGCTCTTCAACACGGGTTACAGTATTTATTAAGACACACACAACAAATAGGAGGAATACGATCCTCCACTAACAACTACTTAACAAGGATACTCTTCTAGTATCGAAGTAAGCATTGCCGTTCGATTCTCTAAGTCATTCTATTGTACTAAGGTTTCCTCGCTCTACCTGTTTCATATTTTAACATGCATAATACACCTCAATTACACACAATTAAAACGGTAAAAGTCGACAAAAAGACACTACTCCAAATTCCCGACATAATTAAATCAACCAACAATCTCAAAACCATTTTAATAAGAAAGTACATTTTATTAGCTTACCAACGATACCAAGATTGTTCAAAACGGATAATCGGAACACAAGTTATGGAAATAACAAGAAATGGTATCGTGAAAAAACACAATTCTGCACTCTCACTGGCCGTACGCGTATTGCCTTGTTCCATACGCGTACTGCCCAGCTGGCTCGCACAGCCATACGCGTATTGCCCAAAGTGATACGCGTATGGGCAGAGGCTGATTTTTCCCCCAAAAAGTCCACTAAAACTCCAATACGCGTATTGCCACCTCCCATACGCGTAACGTCTAAAATCCTTCCTTGCCATACGCGTATTGCCTTGCGTGATACGCGTATGGGCAAAGGAAACCCAGAATTTTTCCTGCAGAAAATTCTGCTACGAGTTTCTCAAATTCAACCCCAAAATTCCATTTTTCCAAATCAAAATACATCAAAACATATTATAAACATAACAACCAGTATACTACACAGTCAGATATCGAATTCCCGCAGTTAGATTATGATTCTATTGCAAAATTACTCATTTCTCACAATATCAAAACTAACTCTAAACTCATAAAACTCTACACTAAAGTGTCTATCTAGAACCCACCTGGATTACAAGATGAGGATGATGAAACTGAGATGGAAAAGATGAAGATGGGTTGATGATTCTAGCTCTTGAGCTCTTGAGAAATTGTTCTCTTCTTTTCCTTCCTTTTTCCTTCCTTTTCCTTCTCTTCACTTTCTCTCTCCAATGCTACTATCTTTGCGAATAAGGGAAAAGGAAAAGACATAGAGAAAACATTAATTGGTAATACTACTAATTGTCCAAATTACCTCAAATGCACCAATTAATAAAACTCCAAGTTAAATAATATTAATTTAATCAGTTCCAAGTTTGTCAATTTACTCTAATTATTTTAATCCAATAATTGCTCAGAGTACACCGGAACCCAGTTGATCATAATAATATTATCCAAAGCGTTCACAAAATTACGGGGTATTACAGAGATTGTGAGAAAATGTTTAATCTTGCTAAAATCATGACTCTAACAGATGAAATGAAATATAAATGTTGTTTAATTGTTGTTGTTATGATTATACTGTGTTTTGATTGTTATGTTAAGGGTTGGAGGTGTTTTGGATGGTAAAATTATAGATTTTGGATGAACAACAGCGCTGTTGGGAAGTTGGGTTTTCCATGGTTCGCCTAGCGAACCTGGGGCGAGTCACAGCGAACAAACTTTCGAGGGTTCGCCTAGCGAACGCGACAGAAAATGTCAGCGAAGGTTCGCCAACGACGTTCGCCTAGCAAACTTTGTGCCTTTTCCGTGCAGGTTGGTTCTGCCTTGTTTCGTCAAGGTGTTCGCGAAGCGAAGGGAGAGGCGAATGTTCGCCAGGGAGTTCGTAAAGCGAACTTTAGGTCTGTTTCGTTCTGTTTGTTGATTCGCCTGGAGCTTCGCCTAGCGAAGGCTGACGCGAATGCTCGCTGGGAGGTTCGCCTAACGAACATGGCAGTTTGTGCAGTTTTGTTTCCTTCATAACTTTTGATTCGTAACTCGGATCGGGACGTTCTTGGTACCGTTAGAAAGCCACGACAACCCTCTACCCCATTAAAAGTGGAAATTAGGGGTATGATGTATGGAAAATTATTTAGAGGCAGTGAATAAAAGTGATGATATGTGATATGTTGTTTATGTGATTCTATTGTGCAATTGACTTATGTTCACCTATTTCCTCTTGTCGTTAAGCATGTTTGAGAATGTATGCATGTTAAAATGTGGAATAGGTAGAGTGAGGAATATTACCATTGAATTATGTTGGAACCTAGTAACGGCTAGGAAGGTGTCGAATAACATAAAGACGACGCTCGTGCATGAGAGGCCAAGGCGTGCGTCTAATATCAAATGGTCTAAAAATAATTACACTAGTACGGATCATGTTCGATTATGCGTTGAAGAAATACAAAGAGGTCTTAAGGCTAATATGGTCGGGTGATTGTTGAATACAATCTCGTTGTGCGTGTGATCACGTAATCGTAACCGGTTATCTTGAGTTGCAGTTTCATGAGTCTCGAGCTCCTCTGAAATGTATGCATGACTACTTGGCAGGTTTGATTCTTGCGTGTAGTACGAATGGCGCTCAGGGAGCGTATGCTTGTGACGGTTAATGGCCCGTGTGAAGCGACAGTTCATAACGGTTAATGGCCCGTAGAACTCGAATCCTGTAATACCCCGTATTTTTAATTTCTCTGGATAATATTAGTTATGATCTACTGAGTTCCAGTGTACTCTGAGAAATTATCTGCAAAGATAATTAGAGTAACGGTTGAGCTCACAGCAAATATAATTAATATTATCTGACTCTGAGATATTTTAATATTTGGAACTTTAGAGACTTTGTGGGTAATTAGTAGTATTACAATTGATGATGTCTTACTATATCAATTCTTTTCCAGTCTTTTTCCACTTAGAACAAATAAAGGAAAAGATAGAAGAAGTTGGAGAGAAAGAAGGAGAAAGGAAGGAAAAAGAGAAGTGGAAACCTAGAAGAGAGAAAGATCAAGAACATCACCCATTCTTCATCAAATCATCTCATCTTCTTCATCATCATCATCTATTCAAGGTGGGTTCTAGATAGATGCCTTAGTTGTAGAAATTCATGAGTTTTAGAGTTAGGTTAGAATTGTGAGAAAATGAGTAATTATGCTAAAATCATGAATCTAACGGATGAAATGCAATATAAATGTTGTTTAATGCTTGTTGTTATGATTATACTGTGTTTTGATTGTTGTGGTAAGGGTTGAATGTGTTTTGGATGCAAAAACAATGGAATTTTGATGAAGAACAGCGCTGTTGGGAAGTTGGGTTTTCCAGGCTTCGCCTAGCGAACCTGGGGCGAGTCCCAACGAACAAACTTTCGAGGGTTCGTCTAGCGAACACGACAGGGAAGGTTAGCGAAGGTTCGCCAACGACGTTCGCCTAGCGAACTTTGTGCCTTTTCAGTGCTGGTTGGTTCTGCCTTGATTCGCTGAGTTGTTCGCGAAGCGAAGGGCGAGGCGAATGTTCGCCAGGGAGTTCGCGAAGCGAACTTTAGGTCAGTTTTTGTTCTGTTTGTTCATTCACCGGGAGCTTCGCCTAGCAAAGGCTGGAGCGAAGGCTCGCTGGGAAGTTCGCCTAGCGAACATGACAGATCCTCCCACTTGTTTCATCCATAACTTTTGACTCGTTTATCCGATTTAAGGGTTCTTTATATCGATGTGAAGCTACGAAAATACTCTAGATAATGGAAGTGAAAAATAATGGTTTTGATGCTGATTAAATAAATCGGGGGGGGGGGGGGGAGAACCGTGAATTAGTGTAATTTGGGGTACGTTGAATTATGTGTTTCCATTATTTGATCGATGACTATTTGACTATGCTCTTATTGTTGAACATGTTTGAGTATGTATATATGCTAAGTACGAAATAGGTAGAGTGAGGATTATTACCGTAAACAATATAGGAAAGTGTGGAATGACATAGAATGAATAAACACTAGTATCGAACATGTGTGTCAACCTTGTGGTTGTGATAAGGCGTTATGGCCTTGTGATCGTCGAATACGATCATGTTTGTGTGTGTGATCACGTAATCGTAACCGGTTCTTTGAGTTGCATTTCATGGGTCTCGAGCTCCTCTGAAACATATGCATGACTATTTGGCAGGTTTGATTCCCCGTGCTGTACGGATGGCGCCCGAGGGGTGAATGCTTCTGACGGTATAAGGCCCGTGGAAAGTGACGGTTCATAACGGTATAAGGCCCGTTGAACCCGAATCCATTCGTATGTGAAGTAGGTTACAAGGATCCATGACTCAGGTCAACTTCTAGACGTAGAAGCGGACGGGAACAGGGGATGCCTTGGTATGGTTATCGATTAGTGATATAGTGTGAGTTGATGAACTCATGACATGTTTCCATATAGTGTGTATGTACTCAAAGTCATCCCCCTTCCCTTTTGACTTGAGTTAGGTTTGTTAGAACCTTGTAGAGCCGAGAGGACTATAAGATAGAGAACTCACTGAGATTTGATGTATCTCACCCCATGTTGTAATTTACATCACAGGTACTACAGGTTCGGTGAAGGGTAAGGACAAAGTGGTTTGACTTTTCCTTACGGATCGTAGCTTTTGAGATGGCATGGCTTCTGCTATGGCGTTTTATTTTGAGATCATTGTATTGATCTAGTTCTTAGTGTATTTTGGGACATCTTGTATATGTTATGCCGTAGACTTTAGAACTCTATATTTCGGCCATTTAATGTATATAATGTGTTAACTAGGAACTAATGGTATTTCAGTACCAAATACTTGGATTCATGTATAATATATGCTTTAATGTATGTTGTTATATATGGGTGTTATAGTTAGTATCAGAGCAGGTCGTATCCTCGACCTAGCCATGAAATAGTATAAGTATTTCTTTCTGTTTCATATGCGTGGTGTCGCCATTGGTCTTACGGTGTTATATTTATGGTATTGAGCCTGATCAACTTAATCCTATCTGTATGACATTTAGGAACATGGCCGACGGGCACAGAAACAACCGTGGTAGACCGTGAACTACTCCAGCAGGGACAAATCTGCCAGGGGGCGAAGGGAATGCCCCTTTGTATCAATTCATGCAACAGATGCAGCAGCAACAGGACCAGTTTGTGCAGCAAATGGTACAGCGAATGGCTGGTGGCGTGCATCCTCCAGTGGTTATTCCCGAAGCCGCAGGGGGAACCTTTAGGGATTTCATTTGTATGAATCCTCCGGAGTTTCAGGGAGGGTTAGATCCAGTAAAGGCTCATGAATGGATATCCGGTATGGAGCGGATTTTCTTGATAGTTCAGTGCAGTGAGGAAAATAAGGTTGTTTTCGCTTCTCACTTGTTGAAGGGTCCTGCCATGAGGTGGTAGGAGAGTGCTTCGGCCTTAATGACAATTCAAGAGATACCAAAGGTATAGGAGCAGTTTAAGATAAATTTTATGGAGAAGTATTTCTCAAGTTCCTTAAGGTCTCAGAAGGAATTGGAGTTCCAACAGTTGAGACAAGGCAACTTGACTGTGGCTTCTTATGCAGAAAAGTTCGAGGTTATGGCTGCTTATTCTAGGCAGGCTATGTATGCTCCTGATGAGAGGTGGAAGATTGATCAGTTTCTTTTTGGTTTGAGGGCCGAAATTTTGCATAGCGTGTCCCAGAGGGAATTCACTAACTATGTCGAATTGTTACGACAGTGTTATGTGGCGGAGCATAGCTTAAAGAAAGTGCAAGCAGAAGGAGAGTTGAGTAGGGTGTTATCAGTGTTCAGGGAAGGTGTGGTATCGAAGGTGTGAGGTGTTATCAGTGTCATAAAGTGGGCCACTTAACGAGGGATTGTCCTTAGAGGAGGAATCAGACGCAAGAGAAGAATACTGGGCGAGTGTATACCTTGGATGCGAGGAAAGAAAAAGGTGATAACTCTTTGATTGCTGGTACGTGTTTTGTGAATGGAAATCCTTGCTTTGTTTTATTTGATTGTGGAGCTTCCCACTCTTTTGTATCGATGCAATGTGTAAAGCGGCTTGGGTTGCAAGCGGTTTCGTTGTCTCCACCCATGGTGGTTACTACTGCCATGGATGAGATGGTCGAAACACCGTTAATGTGTGAAAATTGTGTTTTATTGGTGGATGGAAGAGTTTTCTAGATTGATTTGATTTGTTTACAACTTAAGAAAGTGGATGTTATTCTGGGAATGGATTGGCTTTCAGCTAATTCGGTATTTATCGGGTGTGAAGAAAAACTAATCATTATTCCATCTACTGAAGCTACTCCGAAGGATGTTTTGACAACTATTTTAGAAGGTACGGTTGGAATGATAAATTTCTTGTTTGAGGAGGAAAAATTCGTTCTTTTGATTCTTACTAAGGAGGAGAGTAGTAACCTTCAAGTTTTAAGTATTTCGGTAGTTTGTGAGTTTCCTGAAGTTTTTCCCGAGGATATCACTTCTCTTCCTCCGGAGAGGGAAGTGGAATTCTCTATTGACCTGATACCAGGAACGGCTCCAATATCCGTTTCTCCGTATCGGATGACACCACTTGAATTAAGAGAATTAAAGGATCAATTGGAAGAGTTGTTGGCTAAGAATTTTGTTCCACCCAGTGTTTCGCCCTGGGGAGCTCCAATGTTGTTGGTAAAGAAAAAGGATGGTGGGATGCGATTGTGTATCGATTACCGTCAGTTGAATAAGGTCACCATCAAGAATAAATACCTATTACCAAGGATAGACGATCTGTTAGATCAATTGAAAGGAGCCGGTGTGTTCTCGAAGATTGATTTACGGTCGGGTTATCATCAGATTTGTGTGAAGAGTTCAGATGTACCAAAGACTGCGTTTAGAACCCGTTATGGTCATTATGAATTTTTGGTGATGCCTTTCGGTGTGACGAATGCTCCGGCAGTTTTCATGGATTATATGAATCGGATATTTCAACCTTACTTGGACCAATTTGTGGTGATTTTCATTGATAACATTCTTATCTATTCTCGTGATCCTCAAGAACACGGAGAACACCTAAGAATCGTTTTATCCATCTTACAAGAGAGACAACTTTTTGCCAAGCTAAGTAAGTGTGAGTTTTGGATGTCGGAGGTAAATTTTCTTGGTCACGTCATATCTCAAGGAGGTGTGGCGGTTGATCCATAAAAGTTGAGGCGGTGATTAATTGGGAGAGACCGAAGAACGTTGCAGAAGTTAGGAGTTTCTTGGGGTTAGCAGGTTATTATAGAAGATTTATTAAAGGTTTTTCCCAACTGGTTTTACCGATGACGAGACTTACTCGGAAGGATTATTCATATGAATAGGATTCGGCTTGTGAGCAAAGTTTTATGAGCTTGAAAGAGAGATTGACGACCGCTCCTGTTTTGGTCATTCCTGATCCTAGCAAGTTGTATGAGGTATATTTTGATGCATCGAAGATGGGATTAGGAGGTGTGTTAATGCAAGTTGGACATGTAGTGGCTTATGCTTCTCGCCAGTTGAAAGTACATGAAGAGAATTATCCAACACATGATTTAGAATTGGCGGAAGTTGTATTTACTTTGGAAGTGTGGCATCACTACTTGTATGGTGTACGTTTTGAGATGTTTAACGACCACAAGAGCTTAAAGTACCTCTTTGATCAGAAGGAGTTGAACATGCGTCAAAGGAGGTGGATGAAATATTTGAAGGATTATGATTTGGAGTTAAAGTACCATCCAGGTAAAGCAAATAAAGTGGCGGATGCATTGAGTAGAAAGGTGTCGCATAATGCCGAGTTGATGATGCTAGAGTACACTTTATTGGAAAAATTTTGAGATGTAAATCTTCAATTTGTTTGGACCCCTAGTGGTGTGATTATGGGAAATTTGAATATCAATTCTACTCTTAGGGAAGAAATCCAACAAGAGAAAGGGTTAGATGAGAAGTTACAAGAAGTGTTAGTACAACCGGGTTTTGTGCGAGCTACCGACGAAATTATTCTGTTTAACCAACGGATTTGTGTTCCGGATAACGCGGAGTTAAAAAGGAGGATTTTGGAAGAAGTGCATAAGGGTGCTTTTACTATACATTCGGGGTCTTCAAAGATGTATCACGATTTAAAGAGGGACTATTGGTGGTCCGGGATGAAAAAGGATATTGTGGTGTATGTGTCGGAATGTGTTGTGTGCTAACAAGTGAAGATCTAACACCAAAGACCGGGTGGCTTGTTGCAACCTTTAGAAATTTCGGTATGGAAATGGAATAGTATTTCTATGGACTTCGTTGTTAGACTACCCCGTACTCAGGGTAGTTATGATTCGATTTGGGTAATTGTGGATCGGTTTACGAAATCCGCACATTTCTTAGCTGTGAAGACTACCTACAAGGCGAGTCATCTCGCAAGGTTGTTCATTTCGGAGATAGTGAGATTGCATGGTATTACCACTAGTATCGTTTCGGATAGAGATCCAAAGTTTACTTCGAGATTTTGGAGAGCTTTTCAACAAGCTATGGGAACGAAGTTGTGTTTAAGTACGTCTAATCATCCGCAAACAGATGGTCAGACGGAACGGACAATACAAACCATGGAAGATATGTTGAGAGCTTGTGTACTTGAAAGTGGAAGAAATTGGATAGAACTTTTGCCGTTGATTGAGTTCTCTTATAATAACAGTTATCACGCAAGTATTGGTATGGCACCTTATGAGGCATTATATGGAAGGAAGTGTAGGACACCTTTGTGTTGGGCAGAAGTTGGTGAAGATAGAATGTTGGGACCCGAGATTATTCACGAAACTACGGAGAAGATTAGGATGATCCGTGATAAGGTCAAACAAGCACAAGATCGTCAGAAGAGTTATGCGGATAACCGTAGAAGACCTTTAGAATTTGAAGAAGGCGACCATGTGTTTTTAAAAGTTACTCTGAGATTGCGGTTGAAAGGACCGTTTTGATCGCGAAAGTTAAGTCCGAGGTACGTGGGACCGTATCAGATTTTGGAAAGAATTGGTGAAGTAGCTTACAGATTGGCCTTACCGCCTTCTCTGTCGGAGATGCACAACGTTTTTCATGTGTCTCAGCTTCGAAAATTTGTCCCAGATCCTCTTCAGCCAATTTTACCAGATACAATTGAGATAGAAGCCGATTTGACTTTTGAGCCTCAACCGAGTCGTATCACAGGAAGAGAAACTAAAGTGTTAAGAAATAAAGAGATTCCTCTTGTTAAGGTCCAGTGGGATGAGACGCATCTGGGCGATGCAACTTGGGAATTGGAATCAGAGATGCGAGAGGTCTATCCTCATCTTTTCAAGTAATTGTTTTAAATTCGTGGGCGAATTTCTATTTAAGGGGGGGAGGATGTAATACCCCGTATTTTTAATTACTCTGGATAATATTAGTTGTGATCTACTGAGTTCCAGTGTACTCTGAGAAATTATCTGCAAAGATAATTAGAGTAACGGTTGAGCTCAGAGAAAATCTAATTAATATTATCTGACTCTGATATATTTTAATATTTGGAACTTTAGAGACTTTTTGGGCAATGAGTAGTATTACAATTGATGATGTCTTACTATATCAATTCTTTTCCACTATTTTTCCACTTAGAACAAAAAAAGGAAAAGATAGAAGAAGTTGGAGAGAAAGAAGGAGAAAGGAAGGAAAAAGAGAAGTGGAAACCTAGAAGAGAGAAAGATCAAGAACATCACCCATTCTTCATCAAATCATCTCATCTTCTTCATCATCATCATCTATTCAAGGTGGGTTCTAGATAGATGCCTTAGTTGTAGAAATTCATGAGTTTTAGAGTTAGGTAGGAATTGTGAGAAAATGAGTAATTATGATAAAATCATGAATCTAACAGATGAACTGCAATATAAATGTTGTTTAATGCTTGTTGTTATGATTATACTGTGTTTTGATTTTTATGGTAAGGGTTGAATGTGTTTTGGATGGAAAAACTATGGAATTTTGATGAAGAACAGCGCTGTTGGGAAATTGGGTTTTCCAGGCTTTGCCTAGCGAACCTGGGGCGAGTCCCAGCAAACAAACTTTCGAGGTTTCACCTAGTGAACCCGGCAGCGAAGGTTAGCGAAGGTTCGCCAATGACGTTCGCCTAGCGAACTTTGTGCCTTTTCAGTGCTGTTTGGTTCTGCCTTGAATCGCTGAGTTGTTCGCGAAGCGAAGGGCGAGGCCAATGTTCGCCAGGGAGTTCACGAAGCAAACTTTAGGTCTGTTTTTGTTCTATTTGTTCATTTGCAGGGAGCTTCGGCTTGCGAAGGCTCGCTGGGAAGTTCGCCTAGCGAACATGACAGATCCTCCCACTTGTTTCTTCCATAACTTTTGACTCATTTATCCGATTTAAGGGTTCTTTTTATCGATGTGAAGCTACGGAAATACTCTAGATAATGGAAGTGAAAAATACTAGTTTTGATGCCGATTAAATAAATCAGGGGGGGACCGTGAATTAGTGTAATTTAGGGTACGTTGAATTATATGTTTCCATTATTTGATCGATGACTATTTGACTATGCTCTTATTGTTGAACATGTTTGAGTATGTATGCATGCTAAGTACGAAATAGGTAGAGTGAGGATTATTACCGTAAAAAAATGTAGGAAAGTGTGGAATGACATAGAATGAATAAACACTAGTATGGAACATATGTGTTAACCTTGTGGTTGTGATAAGGCGTTATGGCCTTGTAGTCGTCGAATACGATCACGTTTGTGTATGTGATCACGTATTCATAATCGGTTCTTTGAGTTGCGTTTCATGGGTATTAAGATCCTCTGAAACATATGCATGACTACTTGGCAGGTTTGATTCCTCGTGCTGTACGAATGGCGCCTGAGGGGTGAATGCTTCTGACGGTATAAGGCCCGTGTAAAGTGACGGTTCATAACGGTATAAGGCCCGTAGAAACCGAACCCATTCATATGTCAAGTAGGTTACAAGTATCCATGAATCGGGTCGACTTCTAGACGTAGAAGCGGACGGGAACAGGGGATGCCTTGGTATGGTTATCGATTAATGATATAGTGTGAGTTGATGAACTCATGACATGTTTCCATATAGTGTGTGTGTACTCAAAGTCATCTCCCTTCCCTTTTGACTTGAGTTAGGTTTGTTAGAACCTTGTAGAGCCGAGAGGACTATAAGATAGTGAACTCACTGAGATTTTATGTATCTCACCCCACATTGTTGTTTACATCACAGGAACTACAGGTTCGGCGAAGGGTAAGGACAAAGTGGTTTGACTTTTCCTTTCGGATCGAAGCTTTTGAGATGGCATGGCTTCCGCGATGGCGTTTTATTTTGAGATCATTGTATTGATCTAGTTCTTAGTGTATTTTGGGACATCTTGTATATGTTATGCCGTAGACTTTAGAACTCTGTATTTTGGGCATTTAATGTATATAATGTGTTAACTAGGAACTTATGGTATTTCAGTACCAAATACTTGGATTCATGTATAATATATATGCTTTGATGTATGTTGTTATATATGGGTGTTACAAATCCATTCGTATGTCAAGTAGGTTACGGGGAACCATGACTCGGTAAGGTTATCGATTAGTGATATTGTGAGTTAAAGCGACTCATAAACATGGATCCATATAGTGTGTGTGAGTACTCAAAGTCACTTTCCTTCCCTTTGACTTGAGTTAGGCATGTTTGAACCTTGTAAAGCAGAGAGGACAATAAGATAGCGAACTCACTGAGATTTGATGTATCTCACCCCACGTTGTTGTTTACATCACAGGTACTATAGGTTCAGCGAAGGTTAAGGACAAAGTGGTTTGACTTTCCTTACGGATCGTAGCTTTTGAGATGGCATGGTTTCCGCTATGGCATTTATTTCGACATCATTGTATTGATCTAGTTCTTAGTGTATTTTGGACATCTTGTATATGTTATGTCGTAGACTTTAGAGCATTTGTATTTAGGGAATTTAATGTATACAATGTGTTAACTAGGAACTTATGGTATTTCAGTACCAAATACTTGGATTCATGTATAATATATATGCTTTGATGTATGTTGTTATATATGGGTGTTACAGTGAGATACATCAAATCTCAGTGAGTTCTCTATCTTATAGATCCTCTCGGCTTTACAGGGTTCTAACCAATCCTAACTCAAGTCAAGGGGAAGGGAAATGACCTTGAGTACACGATCTCACACTATATGGAAACATGTCATTAGTCTGCTAACTCATAAAATCACATGGAAGGAATTATGTCCTGAGCCTGTTAACTCAAGATTCCTTACGAATCGATAACCTGTAACAAGGCATCCCCTTTTCCCGTCCGATTCTACGTCTAGAAGTCGACCCGAGTCATGGATCCTTGTAGTTACTTGACATACAAAATGGATTCGGGATCATCGGCCTGTTAACCGTGAACCGTCACTTCTCATGGCCTGTTAACCATCACAAGTCTCTTTACCATATAGGCTCCATTCGTACTACACGCGTGAATCAAACCTGCCAAGTAATTGTGCATACGTTTCAGAGGAGGAGCTCGAGTCTCATGAAACTACACCTCAAGATAAATGGTTACGATTACGTGATCATATACACAACGTGATTGTATTTGACAATCACAAGGCCACAATGCCTTAAGGCCACACTCGCCTTTTCTCAAAGAACATAGAGGTTCACACACATGTTCCATACTAGTGTCTCACACTCTCCTAGACCAATCTCGTCACGGATGTACCTTCCTACATCAGGTGCCTGAGCCTTGCCATCTAGGTTATCTACTCCAGGCCAGAACTCGCCAATGAATGCATGAGCGTCGCCATCCATAGTTTCTACCAATTTCTAATCACAACCTAGAATCACATCATTAGGTTTGGGGTAATTTTTCTCACTCTTCCTAATTCATTTTAAGCATGCATATTCTCTCAATTATGTTGAACAACAATACTAGACAATCATATTACAACATCAATCATAAAACACACATGATAGCATAATATGTCAAACATAATCACATAGTAGTTTACACATTTTTAAGGCATGCAAGCCACTACTATCCTCTACCAAGCATCCTTGGTTAAATCATGGTCTCACATCACCATTCACTACCTTATTGGATCATATATCCAAAGGCTTTAGACTCGTATCAATCGGATTCCCGATTCTTGAGTTTTGGTGGAAACAAGAACAACCCTATTCACACATGCATTACTTTTCCATATTTATCTTATAAACCCATAGCATATAACTATGATTCTACCTTACCATCACAAAGACCATTGAAATAGCTTCCCAAAGCTTCTAACGGGGACCAAAACGTACTTACGGTTCAAAAGTTATGAAGAAAACAAAATCTGACATTTTGGAAAAATTCTGTGACCATGTGCCGACGCATAAACCTGGATATTTCACCCGGGTCAGCGCACTAGATCATGCGTTGACGCATAATTCTGGGGGTTAGCGCATAAATGTGCAGATTCTGCTAAAAACTCAGTTTTCGACCGTTAAATGCCTTCCGGACCTCCGATTTTGATTCCGTAAAAAGCCCCGGTCTCAGAATTCGAAATACTATGATATTTTCTCCATCAAAAGCCCATCCAACACAATTACAAAATTAATACCAATTTATCAAATATGAAAATTTAGGTTTTTCAATCAAACCCATTCAATTTTGTAATGTCCTGTATAATATATATCTAGAATAATACCATACAAGCATTTTATTTGGTACTGACACATCAAAAGTGCCTAAAGGCATAGTTCACATACTTGTCCATTTCTAAAACCTAAATACAACACATGGCACAAGTCATGGAAACTAGCCAAAATAATCAAAACTAAGAACGATATACAATATCCTCAGTTGTATACAACAAAAGAAGACATAGCGGAATAAGCTTAACTAAGCTTCTCTTGAAACATCCGAGCATCGCTCCACTTGTAACCAAACCTGCACCTGAAATAAAACAACTATAGTGGGGTGAGATACATCAAATCTCAGGGAGTTCCCTATCCTATAGATTCTCTCGGCTTTACAGAGTTTTATCAATCCTAACTCAAGTCAAGGGGAAGGGAAAATGATTTTGAGTTCACAATCTCACACTATAAGGAAACATGTCATGAGTCTGTTAACTCATAAAGTTCACACAGAAGGAATTACGTCCTAAGCCTGTTAAGTCAAGATTCCTTACGAATCGATAACCTGTAACAAGGCATCCCCTTTTCCCGTCCGATTCTACGTCTAGAAGTCGACCCGAGTCATGGATCCTTGTAGTTACTTGACATACAAAATGGATTCGGGATCATCGGCCTGTTAACCGTGAACCGTCACTTCTCATGGCCTGTTAACCATCACAAGTCTCTTTACCATATAGGCTCCATTCGTACTACACGCGTGAATCAAACTTGCCAAGTAATTGTGCATACGTTTCAGAGGAGGAGCTCGAGTCTCATGAAACTACACCTCAAGATAAATGGTTACGATTACGTGATCATATACACAACGTGATTGTATTTGATAACACAGAGGTTCACACACATGTTCCATACTAGTGTCTCACACTCTCCTAGACGAATCTCGTCACGGATGTACCTTCCTACATCAGGTGCCCGAGCCTTGCCATCTAGGTTATCTACTCCAGGCCAAAACTCGCCAATGAATGCACGAGCGTCGCCATCCATAGTTTCTATCAATTTCAAATCACAACCTAGAATCACATTATTAGAGTTGGGGTAATTTTTCTCACTCTTCCTAATGCATTTTAAGCATGCATATTATCTCAATTATGTTGAACAACAATATTAGACAATCATATTACAACATCAATCATAAAACACACATGATAGCATAATATGTCAAACATAATCACATAGTAGTTTACACATTTTTAAGGCATGCAAGCCACTACTATCCTCTACCAAGCATCCTTGGTTAAATCATGGTCTCACATCACCATTCCCTACCTTATTGGATCATATATCCAAAGGCTTTAGACTCGTATCAATCGGATTCCCGATTCTTGAGTTTTGGTGGAAACAAGAACAACCCTATTCACACATGCATTACTTTTCCATATTTATCTTATCAACCCATAGCATATAACTATGATTCTACCTTACCATCACAAAGACCATTGAAATAGCTTCCCAAAGCTTCTAACGGGGACCAAAACGTACTTACGGTTCAAAAGTTATGAAGAAAACAAAATCTGACATTTTGGAAAAATTCTGTGACCATGTGCCGACGCATAAACCTGGATATTTCACCCGGGTCAGCGCACTAGATCATGCGTTGACGCATAATTCTGGGGGTTAGCGCATAAATGCGCAGATTCTGCTAAAAACTCAGTTTTCGACCGTTAAATGCCTTCCGGACCTCCGATTTTGATTCCGTAAAAAGCCCCGGTCTCAGAATTCGACATACTATGATATTTTCTCCATCAAAAGCCCATCCAACACAATTACAAAATTAATACCAATTTATCAAATATGAAAATTTAGGTTTTTCAATCAAACCCATTCAATTTTGTAATGTCCTGTATAATATATATCTAGAATAATACCATACAAGCATTTTATTTGGTACTGACACATCAAAAGTGCCTAAAGGCATAGTTCACATACTTGTCCATTTCTAAAACCTAAATACAACACATGGCACAAGTCATGGAAACTAGCCAAAATAATCAAAACTAAGAACGATATACAATATCCTCAGTTGTATACAACAAAAGAAGACATAGCGGAATAAGCTTAACTAAGCTTCTCTTGAAACATCCGAGCATCGCTCTACTTGTAACCAAACCTGCACCTGAAATAAAACAACTATAGTGGGGTGAGATACATCAAATCTCAGGGAGTTCCCTATCCTATAGATTCTCTCGGCTTTACAGAGTTTTATCAATCCTAACTCAAGTCAAGGGGAAGGGAAAATGATTTTGAGTTCACAATCTCACACTATAAGGAAACATGTCATGAGTCTGTTAACTCATAAAGTTCACACAGAAGGAATTACGTCCTAAGCCTGTTAAGTCAAGATTCCTTACGAATCGATAACCTGTAACAAGGCATCCCCTTTTCCCGTCCGATTCTACATCTAGAAGTCGACCCGAGTCATGGATCCTTGTAGTTACTTGACATACAAAATGGATTCGGGATCATCGGCCTGTTAACCGTGAACCGTCACTTCTCATGGCCTGTTAACCATCACAAGTCTCTTTACCATATAGGCTCCATTCGTACTACACGCGTGAATCAAACTTGCCAAGTAATTGTGCATACGTTTCAGAGGAGGAGCTCGAGTCTCATGAAACTACACCTCAAGATAAATGGTTACGATTACGTGATCATATACACAACGTGGTTGTATTTGATAACACAAAGGTTCACACACATGTTCCATACTAGTGTCTCACACTCTCCTAGACGAATCTCGTCACGGATGTACCTTCCTACATCAGGTGCCCGAGCCTTGCCATCTAGGTTATCTACTCCAGGCCAAAACTCGCCAATGAATGCACGAGCGTCGCCATCCATAGTTTCTATCAATTTCAAATCACAACCTAGAATCACATTATTAGAGTTGGGGTAATTTTTCTCACTCTTCCTAATGCATTTTAAGCATGCATATTATCTCAATTATGTTGAACAACAATATTAGACAATCATATTACAACATCAATCATAAAACACACATGATAGCATAATATGTCAAACATAATCACATAGTAGTTTACACATTTTTAAGGCATGCAAGCCACTACTATCCTCTACCAAGCATCCTTGGTTAAATCATGGTCTCACATCACCATTCCCTACTTTATTGGATCATATATCCAAAGGCTTTAGACTCGTATCAATCGGATTCCCGATTCTTGAGTTTTGGTGGAAACAAGAACAACCCTATTCACACATGCATTACTTTTCCATATTTATCTTATCAACCCATAGCATATAACTATGATTCTACCTTACCATCACAAAGACCATTGAAATAGCTTCCCAAAGCTTCTAACGGGGACCAAAACGTACTTACGGTTCAAAAGTTATGAAGAAAACAAAATCTGACATTTTGGAAAAATTCTGTGACCATGTGCCGACGCATAAACCTGGATATTTCACCCGGGTCAGCGCACTAGATCATGCGTTGACGCATAATTCTGGGGGTTAGCGCATAAATGCGCAGATTCTGCTAAAAACTCAGTTTTCGACCGTTAAATGCCTTCCGGACCTCCGATTTTGATTCCGTAAAAAGCCCCGGTCTCAGAATTCGACATACTATGATATTTTCTCCATCAAAAGCCCATCCAACACAATTACAAAATTAATACCAATTTATCAAATATGAAAATTTAGGTTTTTCAATCAAACCCATTCAATTTTGTAATGTCCTGTATAATATATATCTAGAATAATACCATACAAGCATTTTATTTGGTACTGACACATCAAAAGTGCCTAAAGGCATAGTTCACATACTTGTCCATTTCTAAAACCTAAATACAACACATGGCACAAGTCATGGAAACTAGCCAAAATAATCAAAACTAAGAACGATATACAATATCCTCAGTTGTATACAACAAAAGAAGACATAGCGGAATAAGCTTAACTAAGCTTCTCTTGAAACATCCGAGCATCGCTCTACTTGTAACCAAACCTGCACCTGAAATAAAACAACTATAGTGGGGTGAGATACATCAAATCTCAGGGAGTTCCCTATCCTATAGATTCTCTCGGCTTTACAGAGTTTTATCAATCCTAACTCAAGTTAAGGGGAAGGGAAAATGATTTTGAGTTCACAATCTCACACTATAAGGAAACATGTCATGAGTCTGTTAACTCATAAAGTTCACACAGAAGGAATTACGTCCTAAGCCTGTTAAGTCAAGATTCCTTACGAATCGATAACCTGTAACAAGGCATCCCCTTTTCCCGTCCGATTCTACATCTAGAAGTCGACCCGAGTCATGGATCCTTGTAGTTACTTGACATACAAAATGGATTCGGGATCATCGGCCTGTTAACCGTGAACCGTCACTTCTCATGGCCTGTTAACCATCACAAGTCTCTTTACCATATAGGCTCCATTCGTACTACACGCGTGAATCAAACTTGCCAAGTAATTGTGCATACGTTTCAGAGGAGGAGCTCGAGTCTCATGAAACTACACCTCAAGATAAATGGTTACGATTACGTGATCATATACACAACGTGGTTGTATTTGATAACACAAAGGTTCACACACATGTTCCATACTAGTGTCTCACACTCTCCTAGACGAATCTCGTCACGGATGTACCTTCCTACATCAGGTGCCCGAGCCTTGCCATCTAGGTTATCTACTCCAGGCCAAAACTCGCCAATGAATGCACGAGCGTCGCCATCCATAGTTTCTATCAATTTCAAATCACAACCTAGAATCACATTATTAGAGTTGGGGTAATTTTTCTCACTCTTCCTAATGCATTTTAAGCATGCATATTATCTCAATTATGTTGAACAACAATATTAGACAATCATATTACAACATCAATCATAAAACACACATGATAGCATAATATGTCAAACATAATCACATAGTAGTTTACACATTTTTAAGGCATGCAAGCCACTACTATCCTCTACCAAGCATCCTTGGTTAAATCATGGTCTCACATCACCATTCCCTACCTTATTGGATCATATATCCAAAGGCTTTAGACTCGTATCAATCGGATTCCCGATTCTTGAGTTTTGGTGGAAACAAGAACAACCCTATTCACACATGCATTACTTTTCCATATTTATCTTATCAACCCATAGCATATAACTATGATTCTACCTTACCATCACAAAGACCATTGAAATAGCTTCCCAAAGCTTCTAACGGGGACCAAAACGTACTTACGGTTCAAAAGTTATGAAGAAAACAAAATCTGACATTTTGGAAAAATTCTGTGACCATGTGCCGACGCATAAACCTGGATATTTCACCCGGGTCAGCGCACTAGATCATGCGTTGACGCATAATTCTGGGAGTCAGCGCATAAATGCGCAGATTCTGCTAAAAACTCAGTTTTCGACCGTTAAATGCCTTCCGGACCTCCGATTTTGATTCCGTAAAAAGCCCCGGTCTCAGAATTCGACATACTATGATATTTTCTCCATAAAAAGCCCATCCAACACAATTACAAAATTAATACCAATTTATCAAATATGAAAATTTAGGTTTTTCAATCAAACCCATTCAATTCTGTAATGTCCTGTATAATATATATCTAGAATAATACCATACAAGTATTTTATTTGGTACTGACACATCAAAAGTGCCTAAAGGCATAGTTCACATACTTGTCCATTTCTAAAACCTAAATACAACACATGGCACAAGTCATGGAAACTAGCCAAAATAATCAAAACTAAGAACGATATACAATATCCTCAGTTGTATACAACAAAAGAATACATAGCGGAATAAGCTTAACTAAGCTTCTCTTGAAACATCCGAGCATCGCTCCACTTGTAACCAAACCTGCACCTGAAATAAAACAACTATAGTGGGGTGAGATACATCAAATCTCAGGGAGTTCCCTATCCTATAGATTCTCTCGGCTTTACAGAGTTTTATCAATCCTAACTCAAGTCAAGGGGAAGGGAAAATGACTTTGAGTTCACAATATCACACTATAAGGAAACATGTCATGAGTCTGTTAACTCATAAAGTTCACACAGAAGGAATTACGTCCTAAGCCTGTTAAGTCAAGATTCCTTACGAATCGATAACCTGTAACAAGGCATCCCCTTTTCCCGTCCGATTCTACGTCTAGAAGTCGACCCGAGTCATGGATCCTTGTAGTTACTTGACATACAAAATGGATTCGGGATCATCGGCCTGTTAACCGTGAACCGTCACTTCTCATGGCCTGTTAACCATCACAAGTCTCTTTACCATATAGGCTCCATTCGTACTACACGCGTGAATCAAACCTGCCAAGTAATTGTGCATACGTTTCAGAGGAGGAGCTCGAGTCTCATGAAACTACACCTCAAGATAAATGGTTACGATTACGTGATCATATACACAACGTGGTTGTATTTGATAACACAAAGGTTCACACACATGTTCCATACTAGTGTCTCACACTCTCCTAGACGAATCTCGTCACGGATGTACCTTCCTACATCAGGTGCCCGAGCCTTGCCATCTAGGTTATCTACTCCAGGCCAAAACTCGCCAATGAATGCACGAGCGTCGCCATCCATAGTTTCTATCAATTTCAAATCACAACCTAGAATCACATCATTAGGTTTGGGGTAATTTTTCTCACTCTTCCTAATGCATTTTAAGCATGCATATTATCTCAATTATGTTGAACAACAATATTAGACAATCATATTACAACATCAATCATAAAACACACATGATAGCATAATATGTCAAACATAATCACATAGTAGTTTACACATTTTTAAGGCATGCAAGCCACTACTATCCTCTACCAAGCATCCTTGGTTAAATCATGGTCTCACATCACCATTCCCTACCTTATTGGATCATATATCCAAAGGCTTTAGACTCGTATCAATCGGATTCCCGATTCTTGAGTTTTGGTGGAAACAAGAACAACCCTATTCACACATGCATTACTTTTCCATATTTATCTTATCAACCCATAGCATATAACTATGATTCTACCTTACCATCACAAAGACCATTGAAATAACTTCCCAAAGCTTCTAACGGGGACCAAAACGTACTTACGGTTCAAAAGTTATGAAGAAAACAAAATCTGACATTTTGGAAAAATTCTGTGACCATGTGCCGACGCATAAACCTGGATATTTCACCCGGGTCAGCGCACTAGATCATGCGTTGACGCATAATTCTGGGAGTCAGCGCATAAATGCGCAGATTCTGCTAAAAACTCAGTTTTCGACCGTTAAATGCCTTCCGGACCTCCGATTTTGATTCCGTAAAAAGCCCCGGTCTCAGAATTCGACATACTATGATATTTTCTCCATAAAAAGCCCATCCAACACAATTACAAAATTAATACCAATTTATCAAATATGAAAATTTAGGTTTTTCAATCAAACCCATTCAATTCTGTAATGTCCTGTATAATATATATCTAGAATAATACCATACAAGTATTTTATTTGGTACTGACACATCAAAAGTGCCTAAAGGCATAGTTCACATACTTGTCCATTTCTAAAACCTAAATACAACACATGGCACAAGTCATGGAAACTAGCCAAAATAATCAAAACTAAGAACGATATACAATATCCTCAGTTGTATACAACAAAAGAATAC
This sequence comes from Lathyrus tuberosus, assembly GCA_022829125.1. NCBI lineage: Eukaryota > Viridiplantae > Streptophyta > Magnoliopsida > Fabales > Fabaceae > Lathyrus > Lathyrus tuberosus. The sequence goes on along the minus strand of JALAZF010000532.1, from coordinate 266,963 downwards.
ATAGCGGAATAAGCTTAACTAAGCTTCTCTTGAAACATCCGAGCATCGCTCCACTTGTAACCAAACCTGCACCTGAAATAAAACAACTATAGTGGGGTGAGATACATCAAATCTCAGGGAGTTCCCTATCCTATAGATTCTCTCGGCTTTACAGAGTTTTATCAATCCTAACTCAAGTCAAGGGGAAGGGAAAATGACTTTGAGTTCACAATATCACACTATAAGGAAACATGTCATGAGTCTGTTAACTCATAAAGTTCACACAGAAGGAATTACGTCCTAAGCCTGTTAAGTCAAGATTCCTTACGAATCGATAACCTGTAACAAGGCATCCCCTTTTCCCGTCCGATTCTACGTCTAGAAGTCGACCCGAGTCATGGATCCTTGTAGTTACTTGACATACAAAATGGATTCGGGATCATCGGCCTGTTAACCGTGAACCGTCACTTCTCATGGCCTGTTAACCATCACAAGTCTCTTTACCATATAGGCTCCATTCGTACTACACGCGTGAATCAAACCTGCCAAGTAATTGTGCATACGTTTCAGAGGAGGAGCTCGAGTCTCATGAAACTACACCTCAAGATAAATGGTTACGATTACGTGATCATATACACAACGTGGTTGTATTTGATAACACAAAGGTTCACACACATGTTCCATACTAGTGTCTCACACTCTCCTAGACGAATCTCGTCACGGATGTACCTTCCTACATCAGGTGCCCGAGCCTTGCCATCTAGGTTATCTACTCCAGGCCAAAACTCGCCAATGAATGCACGAGCGTCGCCATCCATAGTTTCTATCAATTTCAAATCACAACCTAGAATCACATCATTAGGTTTGGGGTAATTTTTCTCACTCTTCCTAATGCATTTTAAGCATGCATATTATCTCAATTATGTTGAACAACAATATTAGACAATCATATTACAACATCAATCATAAAACACACATGATAGCATAATATGTCAAACATAATCACATAGTAGTTTACACATTTTTAAGGCATGCAAGCCACTACTATCCTCTACCAAGCATCCTTGGTTAAATCATGGTCTCACATCACCATTCCCTACCTTATTGGATCATATATCCAAAGGCTTTAGACTCGTATCAATCGGATTCCCGATTCTTGAGTTTTGGTGGAAACAAGAACAACCCTATTCACACATGCATTACTTTTCCATATTTATCTTATCAACCCATAGCATATAACTATGATTCTACCTTACCATCACAAAGACCATTGAAATAACTTCCCAAAGCTTCTAACGGGGACCAAAACGTACTTACGGTTCAAAAGTTATGAAGAAAACAAAATCTGACATTTTGGAAAAATTCTGTGACCATGTGCCGACGCATAAACCTGGATATTTCACCCGGGTCAGCGCACTAGATCATGCGTTGACGCATAATTCTGGGAGTCAGCGCATAAATGCGCAGATTCTGCTAAAAACTCAGTTTTCGACCGTTAAATGCCTTCCGGACCTCCGATTTTGATTCCGTAAAAAGCCCCGGTCTCAGAATTCGACATACTATGATATTTTCTCCATAAAAAGCCCATCCAACACAATTACAAAATTAATACCAATTTATCAAATATGAAAATTTAGGTTTTTCAATCAAACCCATTCAATTCTGTAATGTCCTGTATAATATATATCTAGAATAATACCATACAAGTATTTTATTTGGTACTGACACATCAAAAGTGCCTAAAGGCATAGTTCACATACTTGTCCATTTCTAAAACCTAAATACAACACATGGCACAAGTCATGGAAACTAGCCAAAATAATCAAAACTAAGAACGATATACAATATCCTCAGTTGTATACAACAAAAGAATACATAGCGGAATAAGCTTAACTAAGCTTCTCTTGAAACATCCGAGCATCGCTCCACTTGTAACCAAACCTGCACCTGAAATAAAACAACTATAGTGGGGTGAGATACATCAAATCTCAGGGAGTTCCCTATCCTATAGATTCTCTCGGCTTTACAGAGTTTTATCAATCCTAACTCAAGTCAAGGGGAAGGGAAAATGACTTTGAGTTCACAATATCACACTATAAGGAAACATGTCATGAGTCTGTTAACTCATAAAGTTCACACAGAAGGAATTACGTCCTAAGCCTGTTAAGTCAAGATTCCTTACGAATCGATAACCTGTAACAAGGCATCCCCTTTTCCCGTCCGATTCTACGTCTAGAAGTCGACCCGAGTCATGGATCCTTGTAGTTACTTGACATACAAAATGGATTCGGGATCATCGGCCTGTTAACCGTGAACCGTCACTTCTCATGGCCTGTTAACCATCACAAGTCTCTTTACCATATAGGCTCCATTCGTACTACACGCGTGAATCAAACCTGCCAAGTAATTGTGCATACGTTTCAGAGGAGGAGCTCGAGTCTCATGAAACTACACCTCAAGATAAATGGTTACGATTACGTGATCATATACACAACGTGGTTGTATTTGATAACACAAAGGTTCACACACATGTTCCATACTAGTGTCTCACACTCTCCTAGACGAATCTCGTCACGGATGTACCTTCCTACATCAGGTGCCCGAGCCTTGCCATCTAGGTTATCTACTCCAGGCCAAAACTCGCCAATGAATGCACGAGCGTCGCCATCCATAGTTTCTATCAATTTCAAATCACAACCTAGAATCACATCATTAGGTTTGGGGTAATTTTTCTCACTCTTCCTAATGCATTTTAAGCATGCATATTATCTCAATTATGTTGAACAACAATATTAGACAATCATATTACAACATCAATCATAAAACACACATGATAGCATAATATGTCAAACATAATCACATAGTAGTTTACACATTTTTAAGGCATGCAAGCCACTACTATCCTCTACCAAGCATCCTTGGTTAAATCATGGTCTCACATCACCATTCCCTACCTTATTGGATCATATATCCAAAGGCTTTAGACTCGTATCAATCGGATTCCCGATTCTTGAGTTTTGGTGGAAACAAGAACAACCCTATTCACACATGCATTACTTTTCCATATTTATCTTATCAACCCATAGCATATAACTATGATTCTACCTTACCATCACAAAGACCATTGAAATAACTTCCCAAAGCTTCTAACGGGGACCAAAACGTACTTACGGTTCAAAAGTTATGAAGAAAACAAAATCTGACATTTTGGAAAAATTCTGTGACCATGTGCCGACGCATAAACCTGGATATTTCACCCGGGTCAGCGCACTAGATCATGCGTTGACGCATAATTCTGGGAGTCAGCGCATAAATGCGCAGATTCTGCTAAAAACTCAGTTTTCGACCGTTAAATGCCTTCCGGACCTCCGATTTTGATTCCGTAAAAAGCCCCGGTCTCAGAATTCGACATACTATGATATTTTCTCCATAAAAAGCCCATCCAACACAATTACAAAATTAATACCAATTTATCAAATATGAAAATTTAGGTTTTTCAATCAAACCCATTCAATTCTGTAATGTCCTGTATAATATATATCTAGAATAATACCATACAAGTATTTTATTTGGTACTGACACATCAAAAGTGCCTAAAGGCATAGTTCACATACTTGTCCATTTCTAAAACCTAAATACAACACATGGCACAAGTCATGGAAACTAGCCAAAATAATCAAAACTAAGAACGATATACAATATCCTCAGTTGTATACAACAAAAGAATACATAGCGGAATAAGCTTAACTAAGCTTCTCTTGAAACATCCGAGCATCGCTCCACTTGTAACCAAACCTGCACCTGAAATAAAACAACTATAGTGGGGTGAGATACATCAAATCTCAGGGAGTTCCCTATCCTATAGATTCTCTCGGCTTTACAGAGTTTTATCAATCCTAACTCAAGTCAAGGGGAAGGGAAAATGACTTTGAGTTCACAATATCACACTATAAGGAAACATGTCATGAGTCTGTTAACTCATAAAGTTCACACAGAAGGAATTACGTCCTAAGCCTGTTAAGTCAAGATTCCTTACGAATCGATAACCTGTAACAAGGCATCCCCTTTTCCCGTCCGATTCTACGTCTAGAAGTCGACCCGAGTCATGGATCCTTGTAGTTACTTGACATACAAAATGGATTCGGGATCATCGGCCTGTTAACCGTGAACCGTCACTTCTCATGGCCTGTTAACCATCACAAGTCTCTTTACCATATAGGCTCCATTCGTACTACACGCGTGAATCAAACCTGCCAAGTAATTGTGCATACGTTTCAGAGGAGGAGCTCGAGTCTCATGAAACTACACCTCAAGATAAATGGTTACGATTACGTGATCATATACACAACGTGGTTGTATTTGATAACACAAAGGTTCACACACATGTTCCATACTAGTGTCTCACACTCTCCTAGACGAATCTCGTCACGGATGTACCTTCCTACATCAGGTGCCCGAGCCTTGCCATCTAGGTTATCTACTCCAGGCCAAAACTCGCCAATGAATGCACGAGCGTCGCCATCCATAGTTTCTATCAATTTCAAATCACAACCTAGAATCACATCATTAGGTTTGGGGTAATTTTTCTCACTCTTCCTAATGCATTTTAAGCATGCATATTATCTCAATTATGTTGAACAACAATATTAGACAATCATATTACAACATCAATCATAAAACACACATGATAGCATAATATGTCAAACATAATCACATAGTAGTTTACACATTTTTAAGGCATGCAAGCCACTACTATCCTCTACCAAGCATCCTTGGTTAAATCATGGTCTCACATCACCATTCCCTACCTTATTGGATCATATATCCAAAGGCTTTAGACTCGTATCAATCGGATTCCCGATTCTTGAGTTTTGGTGGAAACAAGAACAACCCTATTCACACATGCATTACTTTTCCATATTTATCTTATCAACCCATAGCATATAACTATGATTCTACCTTACCATCACAAAGACCATTGAAATAGCTTCCCAAAGCTTCTAACGGGGACCAAAACGTACTTACGGTTCAAAAGTTATGAAGAAAACAAAATCTGACATTTTGGAAAAATTCTGTGACCATGTGCCGACGCATAAACCTGGATATTTCACCCGGGTCAGCGCACTAGATCATGCGTTGACGCATAATTCTGGGGGTTAGCGCATAAATGCGCAGATTCTGCTAAAAACTCAGTTTTCGACCGTTAAATGCCTTCCGGACCTCCGATTTTGATTCCGTAAAAAGCCCCGGTCTCAGAATTCGACATACTATGATATTTTCTCCATAAAAAGCCCATCCAACACAATTACAAAATTAATACCAATTTATCAAATATGAAAATTTAGGTTTTTCAATCAAACCCATTCAATTCTGTAATGTCCTGTATAATATATATCTAGAATAATACCATACAAGCATTTTATTTGGTATTGACACATCAAAAGTGCCTAAAGGCATAGTTCACATACTTGTCCATTTCTAAAACCTAAATACAACACATGGCACAAGTCATGGAAACTAGCCAAAATAATCAAAACTAAGAACGATATACAATATCCTCAGTTGTATACAACAAAAGAATACATAGCAGAATAAGCTTAACTAAGCTTCTCTTGAAACATCCGAGCATCGCTCCACTTGTAACCAAACCTGCACCTGAAATAAAACAACTATAGTGGGGTGAGATACATCAAATCTCAGGGAGTTCCCTATCCTATAGATTCTCTTGGCTTTACAGAGTTTTATTAATCCTAACTCAAGTCAAGGGGAAGGGAAAATGACTTTGAGTTCACAATCTCACACTATAAGGAAACATGTCATGAGTCTGTTAACTCATAAAGTTCACACAGAAGGAATTACGTCCTAAGCCTGTTAAGTCAAGATTCCTTACGAATCGATAACCTGTAACAAGGCATCCCCTTTTCCCGTCCGATTCTACGTCTAGAAGTCGACCCGAGTCATGGATCCTTGTAGTTACTTGACATACAAAATGGATTCGGGATCATCGGCCTGTTAACCGTGAACCGTCACTTCTCATGGCCTGTTAACCATCACAAGTCTCTTTACCATATAGGCTCCATTCGTACTACACGCGTGAATCAAACCTGCCAAGTAATTGTGCATACGTTTCAGAGGAGGAGCTCGAGTCTCATGAAACTACACCTCAAGATAAATGGTTACGATTACGTGATCATATACACAACGTGGTTGTATTTGATAACACAAAGGTTCACACACATGTTCCATACTAGTGTCTCACACTCTCCTAGACGAATCTCGTCACGGATGTACCTTCCTACATCAGGTGCCCGAGCCTTGCCATCTAGGTTATCTACTCCAGGCCAAAACTCGCCAATGAATGCACGAGCGTCGCCATCCATAGTTTCTATCAATTTCAAATCACAACCTAGAATCACATCATTAGGTTTGGGGTAATTTTTCTCACTATTCCTAATGCATTTTAAGCATGCATATTATCTCAATTATGTTGAACAACAATATTAGACAATCATATTACAACATCAATCATAAAACACACATGATAGCATAATATGTCAAACATAATCACATAGTAGTTTACACATTTTTAAGGCATGAAAGCCACTACTATCCTCTACCAAGCATCCTTGGTTAAATCATGGTCTCACATCACCATTCCCTACCTTATTGGATCATATATCCAAAGGCTTGAGACTCGTATCAATCGGATTCCCGATTCTTGAGTTTTGGTGGAAACAAGAACAACCCTATTCACACATGCATTACTTTTCCATATTTATCTTATCAACCCATAGCATCTAACTATTATTCTACCTTACCATCACAAAGACCATTGAAATAGCTTCCCAAAGCTTCTAACGGGGACCAAAACGTACTTACGGTTCAAAAGTTATGAAGAAAACAAAATCTGACATTTTGGAAAAATTCTGTGACCATGTGCCGACGCATAAACCTGGATATTTCACCCGGGTCAGCGCACTAGATCATGCGTTGACGCATAATTCTGGGGGTTAGCGCATAAATGCGCAGATTCTGCTAAAAACTCAGTTTTCGACCGTTAAATGCCTTCCGGACCTCCGATTTTGATTCCGTAAAAAGCCCCGGTCTCAGAATTCGACATACTATGATATTTTCTCCATAAAGAGCCCATCCAACACAATTACAAAATTAATACCAATTTATCAAATATGAAAATTTAGGTTTTTCAATCAAACCCATTCAATTCTGTAATGTCCTGTATAATATATATCTAGAATAATACCATACAAGCATTTTATTTGGTACTGACACATCAAAAGTGCCTAAAGGCATAGTTCACGTACTTGTCCATTTCTAAAACCTAAATACAACACATGGCACAAGTCATGGAAACTAGCCAAAATAATCAAAACTAAGAACGATATACAATATTCTCAGTTGTATACAACAAAAGAATACATAGCAGAATAAGCTTAACTAAGCTTCTCTTGAAACATCCGAGCATCGCTCCACTTGTAACCAAACCTGCACCTGAAATAAAACAACTATAGTGGGGTGAGATACATCAAATCTCAGGGAGTTCCCTATCCTATAGATTCTCTTGGCTTTACAGAGTTTTATCAATCCTAACTCAAGTCAAGGGGAAGGGAAAATGACTTTGAGTTCACAATCTCACACTATAAGGAAACATGTCATGAGTCTGTTAACTCATAAAGTTCACACAGAAGGAATTACGTCCTAAGCCTGTTAAGTCAAGATTCCTTACGAATCGATAACCTGTAACAAGGCATCCCCTTTTCCCGTCCGATTCTACGTCTAGAAGTCGACCCGAGTCATGGATCCTTGTAGTTACTTGACATACAAAATGGATTCGGGATCATCGGCCTGTTAACCGTGAACCGTCACTTCTCATGGCCTGTTAACCATCACAAGTCTCTTTACCATATAGGCTCCATTCGTACTACACGCGTGAATCAAACCTGCCAAGTAATTGTGCATACGTTTCAGAGGAGGAGCTCGAGTCTCATGAAACTACACCTCAAGATAAATGGTTACGATTACGTGATCATATACACAACGTGGTTGTATTTGATAACACAAAGGTTCACACACATGTTCCATACTAGTGTCTCACACTCTCCTAGACGAATCTCGTCACGGATGTACCTTCCTACATTAGGTGCCCGAGCCTTGCCATCTAGGTTATCTACTCCAGGCCAAAACTCGCCAATGAATGCACGAGCGTCGCCATCCATAGTTTCTATCAATTTCAAATCACAACCTAGAATCACATCATTAGGTTTGGGGTAATTTTTCTCACTCTTCCTAATGCATTTTAAGCATGCATATTATCTCAATTATGTTGAACAACAATATTAGACAATCATATTACAACATCAATCATAAAACACACATGATAGCATAATATGTCAAACATAATCACATAGTAGTTTACACATTTTTAAGGCATGCAAGCCACTACTATCCTCTACCAAGCATCCTTGGTTAAATCATGGTCTCACATCACCATTCCCTACCTTATTGGATCATATATCCAAAGGCTTTAGACTCGTATCAATCGGATTCCCGATTCTTGAGTTTTGGTGGAAACAAGAACAACCCTATTCACACATGCATTACTTTTCCATATTTATCTTATCAACCCATAGCATATAACTATGATTCTACCTTACCATCACAAAGACCATTGAAATAGCTTCCCAAAGCTTCTAACGGGGACCAAAACGTACTTACGGTTCAAAAGTTATGAAGAAAACAAAATCTGACATTTTGGAAAAATTTTGTGACCATGTGCCGACGCATAAACCTGGATATTTCACCCGGGTCAGCGCACTAGATCATGCGTTGACGCATAATTCTGGGGGTTAGCGCATAAATGCGCAGATTCTGCTAAAAACTCAGTTTTCGACCGTTAAATGCCTTCCGGACCTCCGATTTTGATTCCGTAAAAAGCCCCGGTCTCAGAATTCGACATACTATGATATTTTCTCCATAAAAAGCCCATCCAACACAATTACAAAATTAATACCAATTTATCAAATATGAAAATTTAGGTTTTTCAATCAAACCCATTCAATTCTGTAATGTCCTGTATAATATATATCTAGAATAATACCATACAAGCATTTTATTTGGTACTGACACATCAAAAGTGCCTAAAGGCATAGTTCACATACTTGTCCATTTCTAAAACCTAAATACAACACATGGCACAAGTCATGGAAACTAGCCAAAATAATCAAAACTAAGAACGATATACAATATCCTCAGTTGTATACAACAAAAGAATACATAGCAGAATAAGCTTAACTAAGCTTCTCTTGAAACATCCGAGCATCGCTCCACTTGTAACCAAACCTGCACCTGAAATAAAACAACTATAGTGGGGTGAGATACATCAAATCTCAGGGAGTTCCCTATCCTATAGATTCTCTTGGCTTTACAGAGTTTTATCAATCCTAACTCAAGTCAAGGGGAAGGGAAAATGACTTTGAGTTCACAATCTCACACTATAAGGAAACATGTCATGAGTCTGTTAACTCATAAAGTTCACACAGAAGGAATTACGTCCTAAGCCTGTTAAGTCAAGATTCCTTACGAATCGATAACCTGTAACAAGGCATCCCCTTTTCCCGTCCGATTCTACGTCTAGAAGTCGACCCGAGTCATGGATCCTTGTAGTTACTTGACATACAAAATGGATTCGGGATCATCGGCCTGTTAACCGTGAACCGTCACTTCTCATGGCCTGTTAACCATCACAAGTCTCTTTACCATATAGGCTCCATTCGTACTACACGCGTGAATCAAACCTGCCAAGTAATTGTGCATACGTTTCAGAGGAGGAGCTCGAGTCTCATGAAACTACACCTCAAGATAAATGGTTACGATTACGTGATCATATACACAACGTGGTTGTATTTGATAACACAAAGGTTCACACACATGTTCCATACTAGTGTCTCACACTCTCCTAGATGAATCTCGTCACGGATGTACCTTCCTACATCAGGTGCCCGAGCCTTGCCATCTAGGTTATCTACTCCAGGCCAAAACTCGCCAATGAATGCACGAGCGTCGCCATCCATAGTTTCTATCAATTTCAAATCACAACCTAGAATCACATCATTAGGTTTGGGGTAATTTTTCTCACTCTTCCTAATGCATTTTAAGCATGCATATTATCTCAATTATGTTGAACAACAATATTAGACAATCATATTACAACATCAATCATAAAACACACATGATAGCATAATATGTCAAACATAATCACATAGTAGTTTACACATTTTTAAGGCATGCAAGCCACTACTATCCTCTACCAAGCATCCTTGGTTAAATCATGGTCTCACATCACCATTCCCTACCTTATTGGATCATATATCCAAAGGCTTTAGACTCGTATCAATCGGATTCCCGATTCTTGAGTTTTGGTGGAAACAAGAACAACCCTATTCACACATGCATTAATTTTCCATATTTATCTTATCAACCCATAGCATATAACTATGATTCTACCTTACCATCACAAAGACCATTGAAATAGCTTCCCAAAGCTTCTAACGGGGACCAAAACGTACTTACGGTTCAAAAGTTATGAAGAAAACAAAATCTGACATTTTGGAAAAATTCTGTGACCATGTGCCGACGCATAAACCTGGATATTTCACCCGGGTCAGCGCACTAGATCATGCGTTGACGCATAATTCTGGGGGTTAGCGCATAAATGCGCATATTCTGCTAAAAACTCAGTTTTCGACCGTTAAATGCCTTCCGGACCTCCGATTTTGATTCCGTAAAAAGCCCCGGTCTCAGAATTCGACATACTATGATATTTTCTCCATAAAAAGCCCATCCAACACAATTACAAAATTAATACCAATTTATCAAATATGAAAATTTAGGTTTTTCAATCAAACCCATTCAATTCTGTAATGTCCTGTATAATATATATCTAGAATAATACCATACAAGCATTTTATTTGGTACTGACACATCAAAAGTGCCTAAAGGCATAGTTCACATACTTGTCCATTTCTAAAACCTAAATACAACACATGGCACAAGTCATGGAAACTAGCCAAAATAATCAAAACTAAGAACGATATACAATATCCTCAGTTGTATACAACAAAAGAATACATAGCAGAATAAGCTTAACTAAGCTTCTCTTGAAACATCCGAGCATCGCTCCACTTGTAACCAAACCTGCACCTGAAATAAAACAACTATAGTGGGGTGAGATACATCAAATCTCAGGGAGTTCCCTATCCTATAGATTCTCTTGGCTTTACAGAGTTTTATCAATCCTAACTCAAGTCAAGGGGAAGGGAAAATGACTTTGAGTTCACAATCTCACACTATAAGGAAACATGTCATGAGTCTGTTAACTCATAAAGTTCACACAGAAGGAATTACGTCCTAAGCCTGTTAAGTCAAGATTCCTTACGAATCGATAACCTGTAACAAGGCATCCCCTTTTCCCGTCCGATTCTACGTCTAGAAGTCGACCCGAGTCATGGATCCTTGTAGTTACTTGACATACAAAATGGATTCGGGATCATCGGCCTGTTAACCGTGAACCGTCACTTCTCATGGCCTGTTAACCATCACAAGTCTCTTTACCATATAGGCTCCATTCGTACTACACGCGTGAATCAAACCTGCCAAGTAATTGTGCATACGTTTCAGAGGAGGAGCTCGAGTCTCATGAAACTACACCTCAAGATAAATGGTTACGATTACGTGATCATATACACAACGTGGTTGTATTTGATAACACAAAGGTTCACACACATGTTCCATACTAGTGTCTCACACTCTCCTAGACGAATCTCGTCACGGATGTACCTTCCTACATCAGGTGCCCGAGCCTTGCCATCTAGGTTATCTACTCCAGGCCAAAACTCGCCAATGAATGCACGAGCGTCGCCATCCATAGTTTCTATCAATTTCAAATCACAACCTAGAATCACATTATTAGAGTTGGGGTAATTTTTCTCACTCTTCCTAATGCATTTTAAGCATGCATATTATCTCAATTATGTTGAACAACAATATTAGACAATCATATTACAACATCAATCATAAAACACACATGATAGCATAATATGTCAAACATAATCACATAGTAGTTTACACATTTTTAAGGCATGCAAGCCACTACTATCCTCTACCAAGCATCCTTGGTTAAATCATGGTCTCACATCACCATTCCCTACCTTATTGGATCATATATCCAAAGGCTTTAGACTCGTATCAATCGGATTCCCGATTCTTGAGTTTTGGTGGAAACAAGAACAACCCTATTCACACATGCATTACTTTTCCATATTTATCTTATCAACCCATAGCATATAACTATGATTCTACCTTACCATCACAAAGACCATTGAAATAGCTTCCCAAAGCTTCTAACGGGGACCAAAACGTACTTACGGTTCAAAAGTTATGAAGAAAACAAAATCTGACATTTTGGAAAAATTCTGTGACCATGTGCCGACGCATAAACCTGGATATTTCACCCGGGTCAGCGCACTAGATCATGCGTTGACGCATAATTCTGGGGGTTAGCGCATAAATGCGCAGATTCTGCTAAAAACTCAGTTTTCGACCGTTAAATGCCTTCCGGACCTCCGATTTTGATTCCGTAAAAAGCCCCGGTCTCAGAATTCGACATACTATGATATTTTCTCCATAAAAAGCCCATCCAACACAATTACAAAATTAATACCAATTTATCAAATATGAAAATTTAGGTTTTTCAATCAAACCCATTCAATTCTGTAATGTCCTGTATAATATATATCTAGAATAATACCATACAAGCATTTTATTTGGTACTGACACATCAAAAGTGCCTAAAGGCATAGTTCACATACTTGTCCATTTCTAAAACCTAAATACAACACATGGCACAAGTCATGGAAACTAGCCAAAATAATCAAAACTAAGAACGATATACAATATCCTCAGTTGTATACAACAAAAGAATGCATAGCAGAATAAGCTTAACTAAGCTTCTCTTGAAACATCCGAGCATCGCTCCACTTGTAACCAAACCTGCACCTGAAATAAAACAACTATAGTGGGGTGAGATACATCAAATCTCAGGGAGTTCCCTATCCTATAGATTCTCTTGGCTTTACAGAGTTTTATCAATCCTAACTCAAGTCAAGGGGAAGGGAAAATGACTTTGAGTTCACAATCTCACACTATAAGGAAACATGTCATGAGTCTGTTAACTCATAAAGTTCACACAGAAGGAATTACGTCCTAAGCCTGTTAAGTCAAGATTCCTTACGAATCGATAACCTGTAACAAGGCATCCCCTTTTCCCGTCCGATTCTACGTCTAGAAGTCGACCCGAGTCATGGATCCTTGTAGTTACTTGACATACAAAATGGATTCGGGATCATCGGCCTGTTAACCGTGAACCGTCACTTCTCATGGCCTGTTAACCATCACAAGTCTCTTTACCATATAGGCTCCATTCGTACTACACGCGTGAATCAAACCTGCCAAGTAATTGTGCATACGTTTCAGTGGAGGAGCTCGAGTCTCATGAAACTACACCTCAAGATAAATGGTTACGATTACGTGATCATATACACAACGTGATTGTATTTGATAACACAAAGGTTCACACACATGTTCCATACTAGTGTCTCACACTCTCCTAGACGAATCTCGTCACGGATGTACCTTCCTACATCAGGTGCCCGAGCCTTGCCATCTAGGTTATCTACTCCAGGCCAAAACTCGCCAATGAATGCACGAGCGTCGCCATCCATAGTTTCTATCAATTTCAAATCACAACCTAGAATCACATCATTAGGTTTGGGGTAATTTTTCTCACTCTTCCTAATGCATTTTAAGCATGCATATTCTCTCAATTATGTTGAACAACAATATTAGACAATCATATTACAACATCAATCATAAAACACACATGATAGCATAATATGTCAAACATAATCACATAGTAGTTTACACATTTTTAAGGCATGCAAGCCACTACTATCCTCTACCAAGCATCCTTGGTTAAATCATGGTCTCACATCACCATTCCCTACCTTATTGGATCATATATCCAAAGGCTTTAGACTCGTATCAATCGGATTCCCGATTCTTGAGTTTTGGTGGAAACAAGAACAACCCTATTCACACATGCATTACTTTTCCATATTTATCTTATCAACCCATAGCATATAACTATGATTCTACCTTACCATCACAAAGACCATTGAAATAGCTTCCCAAAGCTTCTAACGGGGACCAAAACCTACTTACGGTTCAAAAGTTATGAAGAAAACAAAATCTGACATTTTGGAAAAATTCTGTGACCATGTGCCGACGCATAAACCTGGATATTTCACCCGGGTCAGCGCACTAGATCATGCGTTGACGCATAATTCTGGGGGTTAGCGCATAAATGCGCAGATTCTGCTAAAAACTCAGTTTTCGACCGTTAAATGCCTTCCGGACCTCCGATTTTGATTCCGTAAAAAGCCCCGGTCTCAGAATTCGACATACTATGATATTTTCTCCATAAAAATCCCATCCAACACAATTACAAAATTAATACCAATTTATCAAATATGAAAATTTAGGTTTTTCAATCAAACCCATTCAATTCTGTAATGTCCTGTATAATATATATCTAGAATAATACCATACAAGCATTTTATTTGGTACTGACACATCAAAAGTGCCTAAAGGCATAGTTCACATACTTGTCCATTTCTAAAACCTAAATACAACACATGGCACAAGTCATGGAAACTAGCCAAAATAATCAAAACTAAGAACGATATACAATATCCTCAGTTGTATACAACAAAAGAATACATAGCGGAATAAGCTTAACTAAGCTTCTCTTGAAACATCCGAGCATCGCTCCACTTGTAACCAAACCTGCACCTGAAATAAAACAACTATAGTGGGGTGAGATACATCAAATCTCAGGGAGTTCCCTATCCTATAGATTCTCTCGGCTTTACAGAGTTTTATCAATCCTAACTCAAGTCAAGGGGAAGGGAAAATGACTTTGAGTTCACAATCTCACACTATAAGGAAACATGTCATGAGTCTGTTAACTCATAAAGTTCACACAGAAGGAATTACGTCCTAAGCCTGTTAAGTCAAGATTCCTTACGAATCGATAACCTGTAACAAGGCATCCCCTTTTCCCGTCCGATTCTACGTCTAGAAGTCGACCCGAGTCATGGATCCTTGTAGTTACTTGACATACAAAATGGATTCGGGATCATCGGCCTGTTAACCGTGAACCGTCACTTCTCATGGCCTGTTAACCATCACAAGTCTCTTTACCATATAGGCTCCATTCGTACTACACGCGTGAATCAAACCTGCCAAGTAATTGTGCATACGTTTCAGAGGAGGAGCTCGAGTCTCATGAAAGTACACCTCAAGATAAATGGTTACGATTACGTGATCATATACACAACGTGGTTGTATTTGATAACACAAAGGTTCACACACATGTTCCATACTAGTGTCTCACACTCTCCTAGACGAATCTCGTCACGGATGTACCTTCCTACATCAGGTGCCCGAGCCTTGCCATCTAGGTTATCTACTCCAGGCCAAAACTCGCCAATGAATGCACGAGCGTCGCCATCCATAGTTTCTATCAATTTCAAATCACAACCTAGAATCACATCATTAGGTTTGGGGTAATTTTTCTCACTCTTCCTAATGCATTTTAAGCATGCATATTATCTCAATTATGTTGAACAACAATATTAGACAATCATATTACAACATCAATCATAAAACACACATGATAGCATAATATGTCAAACATAATCACATAGTAGTTTACACATTTTTAAGGCATGCAAGCCACTACTATCCTCTACCAAGCATCCTTGGTTAAATCATGGTCTCACATCACCATTCCCTACCTTATTGGATCATATATCCAAAGGCTTTAGACTCGTATCAATCGGATTCCCGATTCTTGAGTTTTGGTGGAAACAAGAACAACCCTATTCACACATGCATTACTTTTCCATATTTATCTTATCAACCCATAGCATATAACTATGATTCTACCTTACCATCACAAAGACCATTGAAATAGCTTCCCAAAGCTTCTAACGGGGACCAAAACGTACTTACGGTTCAAAAGTTATGAAGAAAACAAAATCTGACATTTTGGAAAAATTCTGTGACCATGTGCCGACGCATAAACCTGGATATTTCACCCGGGTCAGCGCACTAGATCATGCGTTGACGCATAATTCTGGGGGTTAGCGCATAAATGCGCAGATTCTGCTAAAAACTCAGTTTTCGACCGTTAAATGCCTTCCGGACCTCCGATTTTGATTCCGTAAAAAGCCCCGGTCTCAGAATTCGACATACTATGATATTTTCTCCATAAAAAGCCCATCCAACACAATTACAAAATTAATACCAATTTATCAAATATGAAAATTTAGGTTTTTCAATCAAACCCATTCAATTCTGTAATGTCCTGTATAATATATATCTAGAATAATACCATACAAGCATTTTATTTGGTACTGACACATCAAAAGTGCCTAAAGGCATAGTTCACATACTTGTCCATTTCTAAAACCTAAATACAACACATGGCACAAGTCATGGAAACTAGCCAAAATAATCAAAACTAAGAACGATATACAATATCCTCAGTTGTATACAACAAAAGAATACATAGCGGAATAAGCTTAACTAAGCTTCTCTTGAAACATCCGAGCATCGCTCCACTTGTAACCAAACCTGCACCTGAAATAAAACAACTATAGTGGGGTGAGATACATCAAATCTCAGGGAGTTCCCTATCCTATAGATTCTCTCGGCTTTACAGAGTTTTATCAATCCTAACTCAAGTCAAGGGGAAGGGAAAATGAATTTGAGTTCACAATCTCACACTATAAGGAAACATGTCATGAGTCTGTTAACTCATAAAGTTCACACAGAAGGAATTACGTCCTAAGCCTGTTAAGTCAAGATTCCTTACGAATCGATAACCTGTAACAAGGCATCCCCTTTTCCCGTCCGATTCTACGTCTAGAAGTCGACCCGAGTCATGGATCCTTGTAGTTACTTGACATACAAAATGGATTCGGGATCATCGGCCTGTTAACCGTGAACCGTCACTTCTCATGGCCTGTTAACCATCACAAGTCTCTTTACCATATAGGCTCCATTCGTACTACACGCGTGAATCAAACCTGCCAAGTAATTGTGCATACGTTTCAGAGGAGGAGCTCGAGTCTCATGAAAGTACACCTCAAGATAAATGGTTACGATTACGTGATCATATACACAACGTGGTTGTATTTGATAACACAAAGGTTCACACACATGTTCCATACTAGTGTCTCACACTCTCCTAGACGAATCTCGTCACGGATGTACCTTCCTACATCAGGTGCCCGAGCCTTGCCATCTAGGTTATCTACTCCAGGCCAAAACTCGCCAATGAATGCACGAGCGTCGCCATCCATAGTTTCTATCAATTTCAAATCACAACCTAGAATCACATCATTAGGTTTGGGGTAATTTTTCTCACTCTTCCTAATGCATTTTAAGCATGCATATTATCTCAATTATGTTGAACAACAATATTAGACAATCATATTACAACATCAATCATAAAACACACATGATAGCATAATATGTCAAACATAATCACATAGTAGTTTACACATTTTTAAGGCATGCAAGCCACTACTATCCTCTACCAAGCATCCTTGGTTAAATCATGGTCTCACATCACCATTCCCTACCTTATTGGATCATATATCCAAAGGCTTTAGACTCGTATCAATCGGATTCCCGATTCTTGAGTTTTGGTGGAAACAAGAACAACCCTATTCACACATGCATTACTTTTCCATATTTATCTTATCAACCCATAGCATATAACTATGATTCTACCTTACCATCACAAAGACCATTGAAATAGCTTCCCAAAGCTTCTAACGGGGACCAAAACGTACTTACGGTTCAAAAGTTATGAAGAAAACAAAATCTGACATTTTGGAAAAATTCTGTGACCATGTGCCGACGCATAAACCTGGATATTTCACCCGGGTCAGCGCACTAGATCATGCGTTGACGCATAATTCTGGGGGTTAGCGCATAAATGCGCAGATTCTGCTAAAAACTCAGTTTTCGACCGTTAAATGCCTTCCGGACCTCCGATTTTGATTCCGTAAAAAGCCCCGGTCTCAGAATTCGACATACTATGATATTTTCTCCATAAAAAGCCCATCCAACACAATTACAAAATTAATACCAATTTATCAAATATGAAAATTTAGGTTTTTCAATCAAACCCATTCAATTCTGTAATGTCCTGTATAATATATATCTAGAATAATACCATACAAGCATTTTATTTGGTACTGACACATCAAAAGTGCCTAAAGGCATAGTTCACATACTTGTCCATTTCTAAAACCTAAATACAACACATGGCACAAGTCATGGAAACTAGCCAAAATAATCAAAACTAAGAACGATATACAATATCCTCAGTTGTATACAACAAAAGAATACATAGCAGAATAAGCTTAACTAAGCTTCTCTTGAAACATCCGAGCATCGCTCCACTTGTAACCAAACCTGCACCTGAAATAAAACAACTATAGTGGGGTGAGATACATCAAATCTCAGGGAGTTCCCTATCCTATAGATTCTCTTGGCTTTACAGAGTTTTATCAATCCTAACTCAAGTCAAGGGGAAGGGAAAATGACTTTGAGTTCACAATCTCACACTATAAGGAAACATGTCATGAGTCTGTTAACTCATAAAGTTCACACAGAAGGAATTACGTCCTAAGCCTGTTAAGTCAAGATTCCTTACGAATCGATAACCTGTAACAAGGCATCCCCTTTTCCCGTCCGATTCTACGTCTAGAAGTCGACCCGAGTCATGGATCCTTGTAGTTACTTGACATACAAAATGGATTCGGGATCATCGGCCTGTTAACCGTGAACCGTCACTTCTCATGGCCTGTTAACCATCACAAGTCTCTTTACCATATAGGCTCCATTCGTACTACACGCGTGAATCAAACCTGCCAAGTAATTGTGCATACGTTTCAGAGGAGGAGCTCGAGTCTCATGAAACTACACCTCAAGATAAATGGTTACGATTACGTGATCATATACACAACGTGATTGTATTTGATAACACAAAGGTTCACACACATGTTCCATACTAGTGTCTCACACTCTCCTAGACGAATCTCGTCACGGATGTACCTTCCTACATCAGGTGCCCGAGCCTTGCCATCTAGGTTATCTACTCCAGGCCAAAACTCGCCAATGAATGCACGAGCGTCGCCATCCATAGTTTCTATCAATTTCAAATCACAACCTAGAATCACATCATTAGGTTTGGGGTAATTTTTCTCACTCTTCCTAATGCATTTTAAGCATGCATATTCTCTCAATTATGTTGAACAACAATATTAGACAATCATATTACAACATCAATCATAAAACACACATGATAGCATAATATGTCAAACATAATCACATAGTAGTTTACACATTTTTAAGGCATGCAAGCCACTACTATCCTATACCAAGCATCCTTGGTTAAATCATGGTCTCACATCACCATTCCCTACCTTATTGGATCATATATCCAAAGGCTTTAGACTCGTATCAATCGGATTCCCGATTCTTGAGTTTTGGTGGAAACAAGAACAACCCTATTCACACATGCATTACTTTTCCATATTTATCTTATCAACCCATAGCATATAACTATGATTCTACCTTACCATCACAAAGACCATTGAAATAGCTTCCCAAAGCTTCTAACGGGGACCAAAACCTACTTACGGTTCAAAAGTTATGAAGAAAACAAAATCTGACATTTTGGAAAAATTCTGTGACCATGTGCCGACGCATAAACCTGGATATTTCACCCGGGTCAGCGCACTAGATCATGCGTTGACGCATAATTCTGGGGGTTAGCGCATAAATGCGCAGATTCTGCTAAAAACTCAGTTTTCGACCGTTAAATGCCTTCCGGACCTCCGATTTTGATTCCGTAAAAAGCCTCGGTCTCAGAATTCGACATACTATGATATTTTCTCCATAAAAAGCCCATCCAACACAATTACAAAATTAATACCAATTTATCAAATATGAAAATTTAGGTTTTTCAATCAAACCCATTCAATTCTGTAATGTCCTGTATAATATATATCTAGAATAATACCATACAAGCATTTTATTTGGTACTGACACATCAAAAGTGCCTAAAGGCATAGTTCACATACTTGTCCATTTCTAAAACCTAAATACAACACATGGCACAAGTCATGGAAACTAGCCAAAATAATCAAAACTAAGAACGATATACAATATCCTCAGTTGTATACAACAAAAGAATACATAGCGGAATAAGCTTAACTAAGCTTCTCTTGAAACATCCGAGCATCGCTCCACTTGTAACCAAACCTGCACCTGAAATAAAACAACTATAGTGGGGTGAGATACATCAAATCTCAGGGAGTTCCCTATCCTATAGATTCTCTCGGCTTTACAGAGTTTTATCAATCCTAACTCAAGTCAAGGGGAAGGGAAAATGACTTTGAGTTCACAATCTCACACTATAAGGAAACATGTCATGAGTCTGTTAACTCATAAAGTTCACACAGAAGGAATTACGTCCTAAGCCTGTTAAGTCAAGATTCCTTACGAATCGATAACCTGTAACAAGGCATCCCCTTTTCCCGTCCGATTCTACGTCTAGAAGTCGACCCGAGTCATGGATCCTTGTAGTTACTTGACATACAAAATGGATTCGGGATCATCGGCCTGTTAACCGTGAACCGTCACTTCTCATGGCCTGTTAACCATCACAAGTCTCTTTACCATATAGGCTCCATTCGTACTACACGCGTGAATCAAACCTGCCAAGTAATTGTGCATACGTTTCAGAGGAGGAGCTCGAGTCTCATGAAACTACACCTCAAGATAAATGGTTACGATTACGTGATCATATACACAACGTGGTTGTATTTGATAACACAAAGGTTCACACACATGTTCCATACTAGTGTCTCACACTCTCCTAGACGAATCTCGTCACGGATGTACCTTCCTACATCAGGTGCCCGAGCCTTGCCATCTAGGTTATCTACTCCAGGCCAAAACTCGCCAATGAATGCACGAGCGTCGCCATCCATAGTTTCTATCAATTTCAAATCACAACCTAGAATCACATCATTAGGTTTGGGGTAATTTTTCTCACTCTTCCTAATGCATTTTAAGCATGCATATTATCTCAGTTATGTTGAACAACAATATTAGACAATCATATTACAACATCAATCATAAAACACACATGATAGCATAATATGTCAAACATAATCACATAGTAGTTTACACATTTTTAAGGCATGCAAGCCACTACTATCCTCTACCAAGCATCCTTGGTTAAATCATGGTCTCACATCACCATTCCCTACCTTATTGGATCATATATCCAAAGGCTTTAGACTCGTATCAATCGGATTCCCGATTCTTGAGTTTTGGTGGAAACAAGAACAACCCTATTCACACATGCATTACTTTTCCATATTTATCTTATCAACCCATAGCATATAACTATGATTCTACCTTACCATCACAAAGACCATTGAAATAGCTTCCCAAAGCTTCTAACGGGGACCAAAACCTACTTACGGTTCAAAAGTTATGAAGAAAACAAAATCTGACATTTTGGAAAAATTCTGTGACCATGTGCCGACGCATAAACCTGGATATTTCACCCGGGTCAGCGCACTAGATCATGCGTTGACGCATAATTCTGGGGGTTAGCGCATAAATGCGCAGATTCTGCTAAAAACTCAGTTTTCGACCGTTAAATGCCTTCCGGACCTCCGATTTTGATTCCGTAAAAAGCCCCGGTCTCAGAATTCGACATACTATGATATTTTCTCCGTAAAAAGCCCATCCAACACAATTACAAAATTAATACCAATTTATCAAATATGAAAATTTAGGTTTTTCAATCAAACCCATTCAATTCTGTAATGTCCTGTATAATATATATCTAGAATAATACCATACAAGCATTTTATTTGGTACTGACACATCAAAAGTGCCTAAAGGCATAGTTCACATACTTGTCCATTTCTAAAACCTAAATACAACACATGGCACAAGTCATGGAAACTAGCCAAAATAATCAAAACTAAGAACGATATACAATATCCTCAGTTGTATACAACAAAAGAATACATAGCGGAATAAGCTTAACTAAGCTTCTCTTGAAACATCCGAGCATCGCTCCACTTGTAACCAAACCTGCACCTGAAATAAAACAACTATAGTGGGGTGAGATACATCAAATCTCAGGGAGTTCCCTATCCTATAGATTCTCTCGGCTTTACAGAGTTTTATCAATCCTAACTCAAGTCAAGGGGAAGGGAAAATGACTATGAGTTCACAATCTCACACTATAAGGAAACATGTCATGAGTCTGTTAACTCATAAAGTTCACACAGAAGGAATTACGGCCTAAGCCTGTTAAGTCAAGATTCCTTACGAAACGATAACCTGTAACAAGGCATCCCCTTTTCCCGTCCGATTCTACGTCTAGAAGTCGACCCGAGTCATGGATCCTTGTAGTTACTTGACATACAAAATGGATTCGGGATCATCGGCCTGTTAACCGTGAACCGTCACTTCTCATGGCCTGTTAACCATCACAAGTCTCTTTACCATATAGGCTCCATTCGTACTACACGCGTGAATCAAACCTGCCAAGTAATTGTGCATACGTTTCAGAGGAGGAGCTCGAGTCTCATGAAACTACACCTCAAGATAAATGGTTACGATTACGTGATCATATACACAACGTGATTGTATTTGATAACACAAAGGTTCACACACATGTTCCATACTAGTGTCTCACACTCTCCTAGACGAATCTCGTCACGGATGTACCTTCCTACATCAGGTGCCCGAGCCTTGCCATCTAGGTTATCTACTCCAGGCCAAAACTCGCCAATGAATGCACGAGCGTCGCCATCCATAGTTTCTATCAATTTCAAATCACAACCTAGAATCACATCATTAGGTTTGGGGTAATTTTTCTCACTCTTCCTAATGCATTTTAAGCATGCATATTCTCTCAATTATGTTGAACAACAATATTAGACAATCATATTACAACATCAATCATAAAACACACATGATAGCATAATATGTCAAACATAATCACATAGTAGTTTACACATTTTTAAGGCATGCAAGCCACTACTATCCTCTACCAAGCATCCTTGGTTAAATCATGGTCTCACATCACCATTCCCTACCTTATTGGATCATATATCCAAAGGCTTTAGACTCGTATCAATCGGATTCCCGATTCTTGAGTTTTGGTGGAAACAAGAACAACCCTATTCACACATGCATTACTTTTCCATATTTATCTTATCAACCCATAGCATATAACTATGATTCTACCTTACCATCACAAAGACCATTGAAATAGCTTCCCAAAGCTTCTAACGGGGACCAAAACGTACTTACGGTTCAAAAGTTATGAAGAAAACAAAATCTGACATTTTGGAAAAATTCTGTGACCATGTGCCGACGCATAAACCTGGATATTTCACCCGGGTCAGCGCACTAGATCATGCGTTGACGCATAATTCTGGGGGTTAGCGCATAAATGCGCAGATTCTGCTAAAAACTCAGTTTTCGACCGTTAAATGCCTTCCGAACCTCCGATTTTGATTCCGTAAAAAGCCCCGGTCTCAGAATTCGACATACT
Organism: Lathyrus tuberosus; assembly: GCA_022829125.1. Classification (NCBI taxonomy): domain Eukaryota; kingdom Viridiplantae; phylum Streptophyta; class Magnoliopsida; order Fabales; family Fabaceae; genus Lathyrus; species Lathyrus tuberosus. Next base: position 243,175 of record JALAZF010000532.1, on the reverse strand, counting down.
ATGATATTTTCTCCATAAAAAGCCCATCCAACACAATTACAAAATTAATACCAATTTATCAAATATGAAAATTTAGGTTTTTCAATCAAACCCATTCAATTCTGTAATGTCCTGTATAATATATATCTAGAATAATACCATACAAGCATTTTATTTGGTACTGACACATCAAAAGTGCCTAAAGGCATAGTTCACATACTTGTCCATTTCTAAAACCTAAATACAACACATGGCACAAGTCATGGAAACTAGCCAAAATAATCAAAACTAAGAACGATTTACAATATCCTCAGTTGTATACAACAAAAGAATACATAGCGGAATAAGCTTAACTAAGCTTCTCTTGAAACATCCGAGCATCGCTCCACTTGTAACCAAACCTGCACCTGAAATAAAACAACTATAGTGGGGTGAGATACATCAAATCTCAGGGAGTTCCCTATCCTATAGATTCTCTCGGCTTTACAGAGTTTTATCAATCCTAACTCAAGTCAAGGGGAAGGGAAAATGACTTTGAGTTCACAATCTCACACTATAAGGAAACATGTCATGAGTCTGTTAACTCATAAAGTTCACACAGAAGGAATTACGTCCTAAGCCTGTTAAGTCAAGATTCCTTACGAATCGATAACCTGTAACAAGGCATCCCCTTTTCCCGTCCGATTCTACGTCTAGAAGTCGACCCGAGTCATGGATCCTTGTAGTTACTTGACATACAAAATGGATTCGGGATCATCGGCCTGTTAACCGTGAACCGTCACTTCTCATGGCCTGTTAACCATCACAAGTCTCTTTACCATATAGGCTCCATTCGTACTACACGCGTGAATCAAACCTGCCAAGTAATTGTGCATACGTTTCAGAGGAGGAGCTCGAGTCTCATGAAACTACACCTCAAGATAAATGGTTACGATTACGTGATCATATACACAACGTGATTGTATTTGATAACACAAAGGTTCACACACATGTTCCATACTAGTGTCTCACACTCTCCTAGACGAATCTCGTCACGGATGTACCTTCCTACATCAGGTGCCCGAGCCTTGCCATCTAGGTTATCTACTCCAGGCCAAAACTCGCCAATGAATGCACGAGCGTCGCCATCCATAGTTTCTATCAATTTCTAATCACAACCTAGAATCACATCATTAGGTTTGGGGTAATTTTTCTCACTCTTCCTAATGCATTTTAAGCATGCATATTCTCTCAATTATGTTGAACAACAATATTAGACAATCATATTACAACATCAATCATAAAACACACATGATAGCATAATATGTCAAACATAATCACATAGTAGTTTACACATTTTTAAGGCATGCAAGCCACTACTATCCTCTACCAAGCATCCTTGGTTAAATCATGGTCTCACATCACCATTCCCTACCTTATTGGATCATATATCCAAAGGCTTTAGACTCGTATCAATCGGATTCCCGATTCTTGAGTTTTGGTGGAAACAAGAACAACCCTATTCACACATGCATTACTTTTCCATATTTATCTTATCAACCCATAGCATATAACTATGATTCTACCTTACCATCACAAAGACCATTGAAATAGCTTCCCAAAGCTTCTAACGGGGACCAAAACGTACTTACGGTTCAAAAGTTATGAAGAAAACAAAATCTGACATTTTGGAAAAATTCTGTGACCATGTGCCGACCCATAAACCTGGATATTTCACCCGGGTCAGCGCACTAGATCATGCGTTGATGCATAATTCTGGGGGTTAGCGCATAAATGCGCAGATTCTGCTAAAAACTCAGTTTTCGACCGTTAAATGCCTTCCGGACCTCCGATTTTGATTCCGTAAAAAGCCCCGGTCTCAGAATTCGACATACTATGATATTTTCTCCATAAAAAGCCCATCCAACACAATTACAAAATTAATACCAATTTATCAAATATGAAAATTTAGGTTTTTCAATCAAACCCATTCAATTCTGTAATGTCCTGTATAATATATATCTAGAATAATACCATACAAGCATTTTATTTGGTACTGACACATCAAAAGTGCCTAAAGGCATAGTTCACATACTTGTCCATTTCTAAAACCTAAATACAACACATGGCACAAGTCATGGAAACTAGCCAAAATAATCAAAACTAAGAACGATATACAATATCCTCAGTTGTATACAACAAAAGAATACATAGCGGAATAAGCTTAACTAAGCTTCTCTTGAAACATCCGAGCATCGCTCCACTTGTAACCAAACCTGCACCTGAAATAAAACAACTATAGTGGGGTGAGATACATCAAATCTCAGGGAGTTCCCTATCCTATAGATTCTCTCGGCTTTACAGAGTTTTATCAATCCTAACTCAAGTCAAGGGGAAGGGAAAATGACTTTGAGTTCACAATCTCACACTATAAGGAAACATGTCATGAGTCTGTTAACTCATAAAGTTCACACAGAAGGAATTACGTCCTAAGCCTGTTAAGTCAAGATTCCTTACGAATCGATAACCTGTAACAAGGCATCCCCTTTTCCCGTCCGATTCTACGTCTAGAAGTCGACCCGAGTCATGGATCCTTGTAGTTACTTGACATACAAAATGGATTCGGGATCATCGGCCTGTTAACCGTGAACCGTCACTTCTCATGGCCTGTTAACCATCACAAGTCTCTTTACCATATAGGCTCCATTCGTACTACACGCGTGAATCAAACCTGCCAAGTAATTGTGCATACGTTTCAGAGGAGGAGCTCGAGTCTCATGAAACTACACCTCAAGATAAATGGTTACGATTACGTGGTCATATACACAACGTGATTGTATTTGATAACACAAAGGTTTACACACATGTTCCATACTAGTGTCTCACACTCTCCTAGACGAATCTCGTCACGGATGTACCTTCCTACATCAGGTGCCCGAGCCTTGCCATCTAGGTTATCTACTCCAGGCCAAAACTCGCCAATGAATGCACGAGCTTCGCCATCCATAGTTTCTATCAATTTCTAATCACAACCTAGAATCACATCATTAGGTTTGGGGTAATTTTTCTCACTCTTCCTAATGCATTTTAAGCATGCATATTCTCTCAATTATGTTGAACAACAATATTAGACAATCATATTACAACATCAATCATAAAACACACATGATAGCATAATATGTCAAACATAATCACATAGTAGTTTACACATTTTTAAGTCATGCAAGCCACTACTATCCTCTACCAAGCATCCTTGGTTAAATCATGGTATCACATCACCATTCCCAACCTTATTGGATCATATATCCAAAGGCTTTAGACTCGTATCAATCGGATTCCCGATTCTTGAGTTTTGGTGGAAACAAGAACAACCCTATTCACACATGCATTACTTTTCCATATTTATCTTATCAAACCATAGCATATAACTATGATTCTACCTTACCATCACAAAGACCATTGAAATAGCTTCCCAAAGCTTCTAACGGGGACCAAAACGTACTTACGGTTCAAAAGTTATGAAGAAAACAAAATCTGACATTTTGGAAAAATTCTGTGACCATGTGCCGACGCATAAACTTGGATATTTCACCCGGGTCAGCGCACTAGATCATGCGTTGACGCATAATTCTGGGGGTTAGCGTATAAATGCGCAGATTCTGCTAAAAACTCAGTTTTCGACCGTTAAATGCCTTCCGGACCTCTGATTTTGATTCCGTAAAAAGCCCGGTCTCAGAATTCGACATACTATGATATTTTCTCCATAAAAAGCCCATCCAACACAATTACAAAATTAATACCAATTTATCAAATATGAAAATTTAGGTTTTTCAATCAAACCCATTCAATTCTGTAATGTCCTGTATAATATATATCTAGAATAATACCATACAAGCATTTTATTTGGTACTGACACATCAAAAGTGCCTAAAGGCATAGTTCACATACTTGTCCATTTCTAAAACCTAAATACAACACATGGCACAAGTCATGGAAACTAGCCAAAATAATCAAAACTAAGAACGATATACAATATCCTCAGTTGTATACAACAAAAGAATACATAGCGGAATAAGCTTAACTAAGCTTCTCTTGAAACATCCGAGCATCGCTCCACTTGTAACCAAACCTGCACCTGAAATAAAACAACTATAGTGGGGTGAGATACATCAAATCTCAGGGAGTTCCCTATCCTATAGATTCTCTCGGCTTTACAGAGTTTTATCAATCCTAACTCAAGTCAAGGGGAAGGGAAAATGACTTTGAGTTCACAATCTCACACTATAAGGAAACATGTCATGAGTCTGTTAACTCATAAAGTTCACACAGAAGGAATTACGTCCTAAGCCTGTTAAGTCAAGATTCCTTACGAATCGATAACCTGTAACAAGGCATCCCCTTTTCCCGTCCGATTCTACGTCTAGAAGTCGACCCGAGTCATGGATCCTTGTAGTTACTTGACATACAAAATGGATTCGGGATCATCGGCCTGTTAACCGTGAACCGTCACTTCTCATGGCCTGTTAACCATCACAAGTCTCTTTACCATATAGGCTCCATTCGTACTACACGCGTGAATCAAACCTGCCAAGTAATTGTGCATACGTTTCAGAGGAGGAGCTCGAGTCTCATGAAACTACACCTCAAGATAAATGGTTACGATTACGTGATCATATACACAACGTGATTGTATTTGATAACACAAAGGTTTACACACATGTTCCATACTAGTGTCTCACACTCTCCTAGACGAATCTCGTCACGGATGTACCTTCCTACATTAGGTGCCCGAGCCTTGCCATCTAGGTTATCTACTCCAGGCCAAAACTCGCCAATGAATGCACGAGCTTCGCCATCCATAGTTTCTATCAATTTCTAATCACAACCTAGAATCACATCATTAGGTTTGGGGTAATTTTTCTCACTCTTCCTAATGCATTTTAAGCATGCATATTCTCTCAATTATGTTGAACAACAATATTAGACAATCATATTACAACATCAATCATAAAACACACATGATAGCATAATATGTCAAACATAATCACATAGTAGTTTACACATTTTTAAGGCATGCAAGCCACTACTATCCTCTACCAATCATCCTTGGTTAAATCATGGTATCACATCACCATTCCCTACCTTATTGGATCATATATCCAAAGGCTTTAGACTCGTATCAATCGGATTCCCGATTCTTGAGTTTTGGTGGAAACAAGAACAACCCTATTCACACATGCATTACTTTTCCATATTTATCTTATCAACCCATAGCATATAACTATGATTCTACCTTACCATCACAAAGACCATTGAAATAGCTTCCCAAAGCTTCTAACGGGGACCAAAACGTACTTACGGTTCAAAAGTTATGAAGAAAACAAAATCTGACATTTTGGAAAAATTCTGTGACCATGTGCCGACGCATAAACCTGGATATTTCACCCGGGTCAGCGCACTAGATCATGCGTTGACGCATAATTCTGGGGGTTAGCGCATAAATGCGCAGATTCTGCTAAAAACTCAGTTTTCGACCGTTAAATGCCTTCCGGACCTCCGATTTTGATTCCGTAAAAAGCCCCGGTCTCAGAATTCGACATACTATGATATTTTCTCCATAAAAAGCCCATCCAACACAATTACAAAATTAATACCAATTTATCAAATATGAAAATTTAGGTTTTTCAATCAAACCCATTCAATTCTGTAATGTCCTGTATAATATATATCTAGAATAATACCATACAAGCATTTTATTTGGTACTGACACATCAAAAGTGCCTAAAGGCATAGTTCACATACTTGTCCATTTCTAAAACCTAAATACAACACATGGCACAAGTCATGGAAACTAGCCAAAATAATCAAAACTAAGAACGATATACAATATCCTCAGTTGTATACAACAAAAGAATACATAGCGGAATAAGCTTAACTAAGCTTCTCTTGAAACATCCGAGCATCGCTCCACTTGTAACCAAACCTGCACCTGAAATAAAACAACTATAGTGGGGTGAGATACATCAAATCTCAGGGAGTTCCCTATCCTATAGATTCTCTCGGCTTTACAGAGTTTTATCAATCCTAACTCAAGTCAAGGGGAAGGGAAAATGACTTTGAGTTCACAATCTCACACTATAAGGAAACATGTCATGAGTCTGTTAACTCATAAAGTTCACACAGAAGGAATTACGTCCTAAGCCTGTTAAGTCAAGATTCCTTACGAATCGATAACCTGTAACAAGGCATCCCCTTTTCCCGTCCGATTCTACGTCTAGAAGTCGACCCGAGTCATGGATCCTTGTAGTTACTTGACATACAAAATGGATTCGGGATCATCGGCCTGTTAACCGTGAACCGTCACTTCTCATGGCCTGTTAACCATCACAAGTCTCTTTACCATATAGGCTCCATTCGTACTACACGCGTGAATCAAACCTGCCAAGTAATTGTGCATACGTTTCAGAGGAGGAGCTCGAGTCTCATGAAACTACACCTCAAGATAAATGGTTACGATTACGTGATCATATACACAACGTGATTGTATTTGATAACACAAAGGTTTACACACATGTTCCATACTAGTGTCTCACACTCTCCTAGACGAATCTCGTCACGGATGTACCTTCCTACATTAGGTGCCCGAGCCTTGCCATCTAGGTTATCTACTCCAGGCCAAAACTCGCCAATGAATGCACGAGCTTCGCCATCCATAGTTTCTATCAATTTCTAATCACAACCTAGAATCACATCATTAGGTTTGGGGTAATTTTTCTCACTCTTCCTAATGCATTTTAAGCATGCATATTCTCTCAATTATGTTGAAGAACAATATTAGACAATCATATTACAACATCAATCATAAAACACACATGATAGCATAATATGTCAAACATAATCACATAGTAGTTTACACATTTTTAAGGCATGCAAGCCACTACTATCCTCTACCAATCATCCTTGGTTAAATCATGGTATCACATCACCATTCCCTACCTTATTGGATCATATATCCAAAGGCTTTAGACTCGTATCAATCGGATTCCCGATTCTTGAGTTTTGGTGGAAACAAGAACAACCCTATTCACACATGCATTACTTTTCCATATTTATCTTGTCAACCCATAGCATATAACTATGATTCTACCTTACCATCACAAAGACCATTGAAATAGCTTCCCAAAGCTTCTAACGGGGACCAAAACGTACTTACGGTTCAAAAGTTATGAAGAAAACAAAATCTGACATTTTGGAAAAATTCTGTGACCATGTGCCGACGCATAAACCTGGATATTTCACCCGGGTCAGCGCACTAGATCATGCGTTGACGCATAATTCTGGGGGTTAGCGCATAAATGCGCAGATTCTGCTAAAAACTCAGTTTTCGACCGTTAAATGCCTTCCAGACCTCCGATTTTGATTCCGTAAAAAGCCCCGGTCTCAGAATTCGACATACTATGATATTTTCTCCATAAAAAGCCCATCCAACACAATTACAAAATTAATACCAATTTATCAAATATGAAAATTTAGGTTTTTCAATCAAACCCATTCAATTCTGTAATGTCCTGTATAATATATATCTAGAATAATACCATACAAGCATTTTATTTGGTACTGACACATCAAAAGTGCCTAAAGGCATAGTTCACATACTTGTCCATTTCTAAAACCTAAATACAACACATGGCACAAGTCATGGAAACTAGCCAAAATAATCAAAACTAAGAACGATATACAATATCCTCAGTTGTATACAACAAAAGAATACATAGCGGAATAAGCTTAACTAAGCTTCTCTTGAAACATCCGAGCATCGCTCCACTTGTAACCAAACCTGCACCTGAAATAAAACAACTATAGTGGGGTGAGATACATCAAATCTCAGGGAGTTCCCTATCCTATAGATTCTCTCGGCTTTACAGAGTTTTATCAATCCTAACTCAAGTCAAGGGGAAGGGAAAATGACTTTGAGTTCACAATCTCACACTATAAGGAAACATGTCATGAGTCTGTTAACTCATAAAGTTCACACAGAAGGAATTACGTCCTAAGCCTGTTAAGTCAAGATTCCTTACGAATCGATAACCTGTAACAAGGCATCCCCTTTTCCCGTCCGATTCTACGTCTAGAAGTCGACCCGAGTCATGGATCCTTGTAGTTACTTGACATACAAAATGGATTCGGGATCATCGGCCTGTTAACCGTGAACCGTCACTTCTCATGGCCTGTTAACCATCACAAGTCTCTTTACCATATAGGCTCCATTCGTACTACACGCGTGAATCAAACCTGCCAAGTAATTGTGCATACGTTTCAGAGGAGGAGCTCGAGTCTCATGAAACTACACCTCAAGATAAATGGTTACGATTACGTGATCATATACACAACGTGATTGTATTTGATAACACAAAGGTTTACACACATGTTCCATACTAGTGTCTCACACTCTCCTAGACGAATCTCGTCACGGATGTACCTTCCTACATTAGGTGCCCGAGCCTTGCCATCTAGGTTATCTACTCCAGGCCAAAACTCGCCAATGAATGCACGAGCTTCGCCATCCATAGTTTCTATCAATTTCTAATCACAACCTAGAATCACATCATTAGGTTTGGGGTAATTTTTCTCACTCTTCCTAATGCATTTTAAGCATGCATATTCTCTCAATTATGTTGAAGAACAATATTAGACAATCATATTACAACATCAATCATAAAACACACATGATAGCATAATATGTCAAACATAATCACATAGTAGTTTACACATTTTTAAGGCATGCAAGCCACTACTATCCTCTACCAATCATCCTTGGTTAAATCATGGTATCACATCACCATTCCCTACCTTATTGGATCATATATCCAAAGGCTTTAGACTCGTATCAATCGGATTCCCGATTCTTGAGTTTTGGTGGAAACAAGAACGACCCTATTCACACATGCATTACTTTTCCATATTTATCTTATCAACCCATAGCATATAACTATGATTCTACCTTACCATCACAAAGACCATTGAAATAGCTTCCCAAAGCTTCTAACGGGGACCAAAACGTACTTACGGTTCAAAAGTTATGAAGAAAACAAAATCTGACATTTTGGAAAAATTCTGTGACCATGTGCCGACGCATAAACCTGGATATTTCACCCGGGTCAGCGCACTAGATCATGCGTTGACGCATAATTCTGGGGGTTAGCGCATAAATGCGCAGATTCTGCTAAAAACTCAGTTTTCGACCGTTAAATGCCTTCCGGACCTCCGATTTTGATTCCGTAAAAAGCCCCGGTCTCAGAATTCGACATACTATGATATTTTCTCCATAAAAAGCCCATCCAACACAATTACAAAATTAATACCAATTTATCAAATATGAAAATTTAGGTTTTTCAATCAAACCCATTCAATTCTGTAATGTCCTGTATAATATATATCTAGAATAATACCATACAAGCATTTTATTTGGTACTGACACATCAAAAGTGCCTAAAGGCATAGTTCACATACTTGTCCATTTCTAAAACCTAAATACAACACATGGCACAAGTCATGGAAACTAGCCAAAATAATCAAAACTAAGAACGATATACAATATCCTCAGTTGTATACAACAAAAGAATACATAGCGGAATAAGCTTAACTAAGCTTCTCTTGAAACATCCGAGCATCGCTCCACTTGTAACCAAACCTGCACCTGAAATAAAACAACTATAGTGGGGTGAGATACATCAAATCTCAGGGAGTTCCCTATCCTATAGATTCTCTCGGCTTTACAGAGTTTTATCAATCCTAACTCAAGTCAAGGGGAAGGGAAAATGACTTTGAGTTCACAATCTCACACTATAAGGAAACATGTCATGAGTCTGTTAACTCATAAAGTTCACACAGAAGGAATTACGTCCTAAGCCTGTTAAGTCAAGATTCCTTACGAATCGATAACCTGTAACAAGGCATCCCCTTTTCCCGTCCGATTCTACGTCTAGAAGTCGACCCGAGTCATGGATCCTTGTAGTTACTTGACATACAAAATGGATTCGGGATCATCGGCCTGTTAACCGTGAACCGTCACTTCTCATGGCCTGTTAACCATCACAAGTCTCTTTACCATATAGGCTCCATTCGTACTACACGCGTGAATCAAACCTGCCAAGTAATTGTGCATACGTTTCAGAGGAGGAGCTCGAGTCTCATGAAAGTACACCTCAAGATAAATGGTTACGATTACGTGATCATATACACAACGTGATTGTATTTGATAACACAAAGGTTCACACACATGTTCCATACTAGTGTCTCACACTCTCCTAGACGAATCTCGTCACGGATGTACCTTCCTACATCAGGTGCCCGAGCCTTGCCATCTAGGTTATCTACTCCAGGCCAAAACTCGCCAATGAATGCACGAGCGTCGCCATCCATAGTTTCTATCAATTTCTAATCACAACCTAGAATCACATCATTAGGTTTGGGGTAATTTTTCTCACTCTTCCTAATGCATTTTAAGCATGCATATTCTCTCAATTATGTTGAAAACAATATTAGACAATCATATTACAACATCAATCATAAAACACACATGATAGCATAATATGTCAAACATAATCACATAGTAGTTTACACATTTTTAAGGCATGCAAGCCACTACTATCCTCTACCAAGCATCCTTGGTTAAATCATGGTCTCACATCAGCATTCACTACCTTATTGGATCATATACCCAAAGGCTTTAGACTCGTATCAATCGGATTCCCGATTCTTGAGTTTTGGTGGAAACAAGAACAACCCTATTCACACATGCATTACTTTTCCATATTTATCTTATCAACCCATAGCATATAACTATGATTCTACCTCACCATCACAAAGAGCATTGAAATAGCTTCCCAAAGCTTCTAACGGGGACCAAAACGGACTTACGGTTCAAAAGTTATGAAGAAAACAAAATCTGACATTTTGGAAAAATTCTATGACCATGTGCCGACGCATAAACCTGGAAATTTCACCCGGGTCAGCGCACTAGATCATGCGTTGACGCATAATTCTGGGGGTTAGCGTATAAATGCGTAGATTCTGCTAAAAACTCAGTTTTCGACCGTTAAATGCCTTCCGGACCTCTGATTTCGATTCCGTAAAAAGCCCCAGTCTCAGAATTCGACATACTATTATATTTTCTCCATAAAAAGCCCATCCAACACAATTACAAAATTAATACCAATTTATCAAATATGAAAATTTAGTTTTTCAATCAAACCCATTCAATTTTGTAATGTCCTGTATAATATATATCTAGAATAATACCATACAAGCATTTTATTTGGTACTGACACATCAAAAGTGCCTAAAGGCATAGTTCACATACTTGTTCATTTCTAAAACCTAAATACAACACATGGCACAAGTCATGGAAACTAGCCAAAATAATCAAAACTAAGAACGATATACAATATCCTCAGTTGTATACAACAAAAGAATACACAGCGGAATAAGCTTAACTAAGCTTCTCTTGAAACATCCGACCATCGCTCCACTTGTAACCAAACTGCACCTGAAATAAAACAACTATAGTGGGGTGAGATACATCAAATCCCAGGGAGTTCCCTATCCTATAGATTCTCTCGGCTTTACAGAGTTTTATCAATCCTAACTCAAGTCAAGGGGAAGGGAAAATGACTTTGAGTTCACAATCTCACACTATAAGGAAACATGTCATGAGTCTGTTAACTCATAAAGTTCACACAGAAGGAATTACGTCCTAAGCCTGTTAAGTCAAGATTCCTTACGAATCGATAACCTGTAACAAGGCATCCCCTTTTCCCGTCCGATTCTACGTCTAGAAGTCGACCTGAGTCATGGATCCTTGTAGTTACTTGACATACAAAATGGATTCGGGATCATCGGCCTGTTAACCGTGAACCGTCACTTCTCATGGCCTGTTAACCATCACAAGTCTCTTTACCATATAGGCTTCATTCGTACTACACGCGTGAATCAAACCTGCCAAGTAATTGTGCATACGTTTCAAAGGAGGAGCTCGAGTCTCATGAAACTACACCTGAAGATAAATGGTTACGATTACGTGATCATATACACAACGTGATTGTATTTCATAACACAAAGGTTCACACACATGTTCTATACTAGTGTCTCACACTCTCCTAGACGAATCTCGTCACGGATGTACCTTCCTACATCAGGTGCCCGAGCCTTGCCATCTAGGTTATCTACTCCAGGCCAGAACTCGCCAATGAATGCACGAGCGTCGCCATCCATAGTTTCTATCAATTTCTAATCACAACCTAGAATCACATCATTAGGTTTGGGGTAATTTTTCTCACTCTTCCTAATTCATTTTAAGCATGCATATTCTCTCAATTATGTTGAAAACAATATTAGACAATCATATTACAACATCAATCATAAAACACACATGATAGCATAATATGTCAAACATAATCACATAGTAGTTTACACATTTTTAAGGCATGCAAGCCACTACTATCCTCTACCAAGCATCCTTGGTTAAATCATGGTCTCACATCACCATTCACTACCTTATTGGATCATATATCCAAAGGCTTTAGACTCGTATCAATCGGATTCCCGATTCTTGAGTTTTGGTGGAAACAAGAACAACCCTATTCACACATGCATTACTTTTCCATATTTATCTTATCAACCCATAGCATATAACTATGATTCTACCTCACCATCACAAAGAGCATTGAAATAGCTTCCCAAAGCTTCTAACGGGGACCAAAACGGACTTACGGTTCAAAAGTTATGAAGAAAACAAAATCTGACATTTTGGAAAAATTCTATGACCATGTGCCGACGCATAAACCTGGAAATTTCACCCGGGTCAGCGCACTAGATCATGCGTTGACGCATAATTCTGGGGGTTAGCGTATAAATGCGTAGATTCTGCTAAAAACTCAGTTTTCGACCGTTAAATGCCTTCCGGACCTCCGATTTCGATTCCGTAAAAAGCCCTAGTCTCAGAATTCGACATACTATGATATTTTCTCCATAAAAAGCCCATCCAACACAATTACAAAATTAATACCAATTTATCAAATATGAAAATTTAGTTTTTCAATCAAACCCATTCAATTTTGTAATGTCCTGTATAATATATATCTAGAATAATACCATACAAGCATTTTATTTGGTACTGACACATCAAAAGTTCCTAAAGGCATAGTTCACATACTTGTCCATTTCTAAAACCTAAATACAACACATGGCACAAGTCATGGAAACTAGCCAAAATAATCAAAACTAAGAACGATATACAATATCCTCAGTTGTATACAACAAAAGAATACACAGCGGAATAAGCTTAACTAAGCTTCTCTTGAAACATCCGACCATCGCTCCACTTGTAACCAAACTGCACCTGAAATAAAACAACTATAGTGGGGTGAGATACATCAAATCCTAGGGAGTTCCCTATCCTATAGATTCTCTCGGCTTTACAGAGTTTTATCAATCCTAACTCAAGTCAAGGGGAAGGGAAAATGACTTTGAGTTCACAATCTCACACTATAAGGAAACATGTCATGAGTCTGTTAACTCATAAAGTTCACACAGAAGGAATTACGTCCTAAGCCTGTTAAGTCAAGATTCCTTACGAATCGATAACCTGTAACAAGGCATCCCCTTTTCCCGTCCGATTCTACGTCTAGAAGTCGACCTGAGTCATGGATCCTTGTAGTTACTTGACATACAAAATGGATTCGGGATCATCGGCCTGTTAACCGTGAACCGTCACTTCTCATGGCCTGTTAACCATCATAAGTCTCTTTACCATATAGGCTTCATTCGTACTACACGCGTGAATCAAACCTGCCAAGTAATTGTGCATACGTTTCAAAGGAGGAGCTCGAGTCTCATGAAACTACACCTGAAGATAAATGGTTACGATTACGTGATCATATACACAACGTGATTGTATTTCATAACACAAAGGTTCACACACATGTTCTATACTAGTGTCTCACACTCTCCTAGACGAATCTCGTCACGGATGTACCTTCCTACATCAGGTGCCCGAGCCTTGCCATCTAGGTTATCTACTCCAGGCCAGAACTCGCCAATGAATGCACGAGCGTCGCCATCCATAGTTTCTATCAATTTCTAATCACAACCTAGAATCACATCATTAGGTTTGGGGTAATTTTTCTCACTCTTCCTAATTCATTTTAAGCATGCATATTCTCTCAATTATGTTGAAAACAATATTAGACAATCATATTACAACATCAATCATAAAACACACATGATAGCATAATATGTCAAACATAATCACATAGTAGTTTACACATTTTTAAGGCATGCAAGCCACTACTATCCTCTACCAAGCATCCTTGGTTAAATCATGGTCTCACATCACCATTCACTACCTTATTGGATCATATATCCAAAGGCTTTAGACTCGTATCAATCGGATTCCCGATTCTTGAGTTTTGGTGGAAACAAGAACAACCCTATTCACACATGCATTACTTTTCCATATTTATCTTATCAACCCATAGCATATAACTATGATTCTACCTCACCATCACAAAGAGCATTGAAATAGCTTCCCAAAGCTTCTAACGGGGACCAAAACGGACTTACGGTTCAAAAGTTATGAAGAAAACAAAATCTGACATTTTGGAAAAATTCTATGACCATGTGCCGACGCATAAACCTGGAAATTTCACCCGGGTCAGCGCACTAGATCATGCGTTGACGCATAATTCTGGGGGTTAGCGTATAAATGCGTAGATTCTGCTAAAAACTCAGTTTTCGACCGTTAAATGCCTTCCGGACCTCCGATTTCGATTCCGTAAAAAAGCCCTAGTCTCAGAATTCGACATACTATGATATTTTCTCCATAAAAAGCCCATTCAACACAATTACAAAATTAATACCAATTTATCAAATATGAAAATTTAGTTTTTCAATCAAACCCATTCAATTTTGTAATGTCCTGTATAATATATATCTAGAATAATACCATACAAGCATTTTATTTGGTACTGACACATCAAAAGTGCCTAAAGGCATAGTTCACATACTTGTCCATTTCTAAAACCTAAATACAACACATGGCACAAGTCATGGAAACTAGCCAAAATAATCAAAACTAAGAACGATATACAATATCCTCAGTTGTATACAACAAAAGAATACACAGCGGAATAAGCTTAACTAAGCTTCTCTTGAAACATCCGACCATCGCTCCACTTGTAACCAAACTGCACCTGAAATAAAACAACTATAGTGGGGTGAGATACATCAAATCCTAGGGAGTTCCCTATCCTATAGATTCTCTCGGCTTTATAGAGTTTTATCAATCCTAACTCAAGTCAAGGGGAAGGGAAAATGACTTTGAGTTCACAATCTCACACTATAAGGAAACATGTCATGAGTCTGTTAACTCATAAAGTTCACACAGAAGGAATTACGTCCTAAGCCTGTTAAGTCAAGATTCCTTACGAATCGATAACCTGTAACAAGGCATCCCCTTTTCCCGTCCGATTCTACGTCTAGAAGTCGACCTGAGTCATGGATCCTTGTAGTTACTTGACATACAAAATGGATTCGGGATCATCGGCCTGTTAACCGTGAACCGTCACTTCTCATGGCCTGTTAACCATCACAAGTCTCTACCCGTAGGTTCCATTCATACTACACGCGAGAATCAAACCTGCCCAGTAAATGTGCATACGTTTCAGAGGAGGAGCTTGAGTCTCATGAAACTACACCTCAAGATAAATGGTTACGATTACGGGATCATAAACACAACGTGATTGTATTCAACAATCACAAGGCCACAATGCCTTAAGGCCACATTCGCCTTTCTCTTAAATCACTACGGTTCACACATGTTCCATACTAGTGTTTACTCTCTCCTAGACCAATACTCGTCACGGATGCACCATTATACATCAAGTGCCCGGGCATCGCCATCTAAGTTATCTACTCTAGGCCAGGACTCGTCAATGAATGCACGAGCATCACCATCCAGAGTTTCTATCACAATTCTATTCACAACCTAGAATTATACCGTCTGTTTTGGGGTAAAGTTTCCTCACTCTTCCTAATTCATTTTAAGCATGCATATATCTTTCATTCACAATTCACAATTAGATAGGCATGGTATAATCACAAATATTACAAGTAAACACACATAATCACACATCACATAAAACATCACTTTTCGCATTTACATAGCTAACACAATACGTAGGTTTCCTCCGATTCATTTAATCGGGTAACAATTCAATATTCTCACTCTTATCCTGTAGGATATCTCCACAACTTTACATCAGCTATAAATATGCCTCGATCGGATTTTCGATCCAAAAGATGTCAATCTCCACATTTCACAAAACACCACTTTCTTTCATTTTCCACTAAATGAAATATCCCACATCATTCTTTTGTTGTATACAATTGAGGATATTGTATATCATTCTTAGTTTTTTATTTTTGGCTAGTTTCCATGACTTATGCCATGTGTTGTATTTATGTTTTAGAAATGGACAAGTATGTGAACTAGGCCATAAGGCACTTTTGATGTGTCAGTACCAAATAAAATGCTTGTATGGTATTATTCTAGATATATATTATACAGGGCATTACATGAAATATCTCAGATAGAGGGTCTTCATAGCTTTCTAATGACACCAAGAACGTCCCGATCCGAGTTACGGGTCAAAAGTTATGAAGGAAACAAAACGGGAAAGCTGTCATGTTCGCTTTGCGAAGCAGCCAGCGAACGCTCGCTTTCTCATTCGCAGTGCGAAGCTCCCAGCGAACCGTGGCAGAGCCAAAACAAGGTAAAGTTCGCAGTGCGAACCTCTGAATGACCTTAAACAATATTAGTATATATATACATATACGTATATATATATATATATATATATATATATATATATATATATTAATAAAAGTATTTTAAAAAGTAATAACAATAACGTAAAATATTAATTGATTTCATTTATTTATCTTTTTTGTGTACTTTTTTTTAATAAACTTTTTCAAGTACTTTTTACCTTCCATATGTTCCATTTAACTTGAATATATAATGATCATGTAAGTCATAAATCTCTCAAGATAAAAATATAAGGTGAAGTCTTAGACAATGGCTATGGTTTTCATCAATCGATCTTACCTTTGCTTGATTTTGTTTGTTGGCTTGATTTTGCTACCAGGTAATGAATAAAATTTGTTTTATTTTTATACATCAAATATAATAACCCCAATCATATATTCATTAAAAAAAATATCTAATTCAAATTTAATTAACACTGCTTTTGGTTGTAGAAATATGATGCAGTGTGTAAAACCCAGTGTATATACATACATCAAAGCATATATCATACATGAATAATACGTTTGGTACTGAAATACATAAGTTCCTAGTAACACTGTATACATAAAAATGCCCAAAGTAACCTAAACAATACACTGGCAAGTTATGTGTACAAAATGTTCAAAAGATAAAACTAAGAACTAGATCACTAAGGATCTCAAAAGACTCCACAACGGAAGCAAAACCAACAGCTAAGCAAGGATAGTCACATAGCCTTGTCCTTACCCTTCGCGGAACCTGCAGAACCTGTGATGTAAACAACAACAGTGGGGTGAGATACATCAAATCTCAGTGAGTTCGCTATCTTATAGTCCTCTCGACTCTACAAGGTTCTAATAAACCTAACTCAAGTCAAAAAGGGAAAGGAAGTGACTTGAGTACTCACACACAAATATCTCCACACTGGTGAGCCTATTAGCTCACTATAGTACCAAGGTACGTCCTGAGCCTGTAAACTCAAGGAAACTCACTAATCGATAACCATACCAAGGTATCCCCTTTTCCCGTCCGCTTCTACGTCTAGAAGATGACCCGAGTCATGGATCCTTGAAGTTACTTGGCATACGAAATGGATTCGAGATCATCGGCCCGTACACCGTGATCCGTCAATTCACACGGCCCGTACACTGTCACAAGTCTCTTTACCCGTAGGCTCCATTCGTACTACACGCGGGAATCAAACCTGCCAAGTAATTGTGCATACGTTTCAGAGGAGGTGCTCGAGTCTCATGAAACTACACCGCAAAAGACACTGGTTATGATTATATAATGCACACGCCTCGGCCTTTCATGCACGAGTGTTGCCGTTTACGAGAATTCACACTTTCCGACATTGTTTATGATAATGCTCCTCACTCTACCTATTCCATATTTTTACATGCATACATTTTCAACAACAATTACACACCATTAACGATAAAAGTCGATAAAACGACACTATTCAAAGGTCCCGACATAATTAAATCGGCCAACAAATCTAAAAATAATTTTAATAAGAAAGTACATTCAGTTAGCTTTCCAATTATATCAGGAACGTTAAAAACGGACAAGCGAGTCAACAGTTATGGACATAACACGAAATAGAATCGCGAGAAAACACAAGTTTACATTTTTCCTGACCGTACGCGTACTGCCCTAAGCCATACGCGTATTGCCAAGCTGGCTCGCCCAGTCATACGCGTATTGCCCAAGGCCATACGCGTATGGGCAGAGGCTATTTTCCTTTAAAATTCCTTTTTTAAAACTCCAATACGCGTACTACCATGACTCATACGAGTATTGCCTTGTCCATACGCGTAACACCTAAATTCCTTCACATTCATACGCGTATTGCACAACTCAATACGCGTATGGCCCTGTGTGATACGCGTATGGGCAGATGAATCCCAGAATTTTTTTCCTGCAGAAAAAGTCTGCTACGGGTTGATTCAATTCAACCCCAAAATATCCTTTCTCGTATCAAAATTATACCAAACGTGCTATAATCATAACAACCAGTATAACATACCATCAATAATCGAATTTCAACAGTTATACTATGATTCTAATGTAAAATTTCACATTTCCTAACAATATCAAACTAACTCTAAAACTCAAATAAACCTTAATCTAAAGTGTCTAACTAGAACCCACCTGGATTACTAGATGAGGAGGTTGAATTCTGAGATGAAAAGATGAAAATTGGTTGATGATTGATGACTTAGAGCTCTTGGGAGAATTTCCTCTTCTTCCTCTTCCTTTTCCTTTCTTTCTTTTCTTTTTCTCTAAGTTCTTCTAATTTACCAAATAAAGAAAGGAAAAGAAAATTCACAAGGAAACATTAATTGGCAATACTACTAATTATCCAAATTATCTCAAATGCACCAATTAATAAAATTCCAAGTTAAATAATATTAAATCTAATCAATCCGAGTTCGTCAGTTTACTCTAATTATTCTATCCAATAATTGTTCAGAGTACACCGGAACCCAGTTGATCAAAGTAATATTATCCAAAACGCTCAGAATTCTATGGGGTATTACATCCTGCCCCCCTTAAATAGAAATTCGCCCACAAATTTTAAAACAATTACCTGAAAAGATGAGGATTGACCTCCCGCATTTCCGATTCCAATTCCCAAGTGGCATTGCCCGGATGTGTCTCATCCCACTGGACCTTAACAAGAGGAATTTCTTTATTCCTTAACACTTTAGTTTCTCTTCCTGTAATACTACTCGGCTGAGGTTCGAATGTCAAATCAGCTTCTATCTCAATTGTATCCGGTAAAACTGGCTGAAGAGGATCTGGAACAAATTTCCGAAGCTGAGACACATGAAAAATGTCGTGCATTTCTGAAAGAGGAGGCAGTAAGGCTAATCTGTAGGCTACTTCACCAATTCTTTCCAAAATCTGATACGGTCCTACGTATCTTGGACTTAATTTCTGCGATTTAAATGGTCCTTTCAATCTCAATCTCGGAGTAACCTTCAAAAATACATGATCACCCTCATCGAACTCCACGGTCTCCTACGGTTATCCGCATAGCTTTTCTGACGGTCTTGGGCTTGTTTAATCTTTTCCCGAATCATTCTAATCTTTTCCGTAGTCTCGTGAACAATCTCGGGTCCCAAAATTCTATCATTGCCAACCTCCGTCCAACACAATGGCGTTCGACACTTCCTACCATATAACGCCTCATAAGGTGCCATACCAATACTCGCATGCTAACTGTTATTATAAGAGAATTCAATCAACGGCAAAAGTTCTCTCCAATTTCCCCCACTTCCAAGCACACAAGCTCTTAACATGTCTTCCATGGTTTGGATTGTCCGTTCCGTCTGACCGTCCATCTGCGGATGATTCGACGTACTCAAACACAACTTCGTTCCCATGGCTTGTTGAAAAGCTCTCCAAAATCTAGAAGTAAATTTTGGATCCCTATCCGAAACGATACTAGTAGGAATACCATGTAATCTTACAATCTTTGAAATGAACAACCTCGCGAGATGACTCGCCTTGTAGGTAGTCTTCACAGCTAAGAAATGCGCGGATTTCGTTAACCGGTCCACAATTACCCAAATTGAATCATAACCACCCTGCGCACGAGGTAATCCCACTGCGAAGTCCATCGAAATACTATCCCACTTCCACATTGGAATTTCTAAAGGTTGCAGCAAGCCACCCGGCCTTTGGTGCTCAATCTTCACTTGTTGACACACCACACATTCTGACACATACACCGCAATGTCTCTTTTCATCCCTGACCACCAATAGTCCTTTAAATCTTGATACATCTTCGAAGCACCAGGATGTATAGTAAAAGTACCCTTATGAGCTTCCTCCAAAATCCTTCGTTTTAATTCTGTGTTATCCGGAACACAAATCCTTTGGTTAAACGAAATGACTCCGTCGGTTGTTCGCACAAAACCCAGTTGAGTCAACAAGTCTTGTAACTTTTCATCTAACCCTTGCTCTTGTTGGATTTCTTCCCTAAGAGTGGAGATGATATTCAAATTTCCCATCAATAGACAATCAGGAGTCCAGTTAAATTGAAGATTTAGATCTCTAAAATTTTCCATTAAGGCATACTCTAACATCATCAACTCGGCACTATGCAAAAACTTTCCTGCTTAAAGCATCTGCCACCTTATTCGCTTTACTCGGATGGTACTTCAGTTCCAGATCATAATCCTTAAAATATTCCATCCACCTCCTTTGACGCATATTCAACTCCTTTTGATCAAATAAGTACTTTAAGCTCTTGTGGTCACTAAACATCTCGAAACGTACACCATACAAATAGTGACGCCACACTTTCAAGGTAAAAACAACTGTCGCCAATTCTAAATCATGCTTCGGGTAATTCTCTTCATGGACTTTCAACTGTCGTGAAGCGTAAGCCACTACATGTCCATTCTGCATTAACACTCCGCCTAAACCCTTCTTCGATGCATCACAATATACTTCATATGACTTGCTTGGATCAGGAATGACCAAAACAAGAGCAGTTGTCAATCTTTCCTTCAAACTCCTAAAACTCCTTTCACAAGCCGAATCCCACTCATACAAATAATCCTTCCTAGTAAGCCTTGTCAATGGTAAAGCCAATTGTGAAAATCCCTTGATAAATCGTCTGTAATAACCTGCTAATCCCAAGAAACTCCTAACTTCAGAAACATTCTTCGGTCTCTCCCAATTAATTACTGCTTCCACTTTTGATGGATCAACCACCACACCTCCCTGGGATATGACATGACCAAGGAAATTAACCTCAGACATCCAAAACTCACACTTACTTAACTTAGCAAAAAGTTACTTCTCTTGCAAGATGGATAAAACGATTCTTAGGTGTTCACCGTGCTCTTGAGGATCACGAGAATAAATAAGAATGTCATCAATGAAAATCACCACAAATTGATCCAAGTAAGGTTGAAATATCCGATTCATATAATCCATGAAAACTGCCGGAGCATTTGTCACGCCAAAAGGCATCACCAAAAATTCATAATGACCATAACAGGTTCTGAACGCGGTCTTTGGTACATCTGAACTCTTCACACGAATTTGATGATAACCTGACCGTAAATCAATCTTCGAGAACACACGGGCTCCTTTCAATTGATCTAACAGGTCATCTATCCTTGGTAATGGGTATTTGTTCTTGATGGTGACCTTATTCAACCGACGGTAATCGATACACAACCGCATTCCACCATCCTTCTTCTTTACCAACAACACTGGAGCTCCCCAGGGTGAAACACTGGGTCGAACAAAATGCTTAGCCAACAGTTCTTCCAATTGGTCCTTTAATTCTTTTAATTCAAGTGGTGCCATCCGATACGGAGAAACGGATATTGGAGCCGTTCCCGGTATCAGGTCAATAAAGAATTCCACTTCCCGCTCCGGAGGAAGAGAAGTGATATCCTCGGGGATAACTTCAGGAAAGTCATAAACTACCGAAATACTCAGAACTGGAATGCTACTACTCTCCTCCTTAGTAAGAATCAAAAGAACAAACTTTTCTTCCTCAAACAAGAAATTAATCATTCCCACCGTACCTTCTAAAATGGTAGTTAACACATCCTTCGAAGTAGCCTCTTCGGACGGAATAATGATCAGCTTTTCCTCACACCCAATAAACACCGAATTAGCGGAAAGCCAATCCATTCCCAGAACAACATCCACTTTCTTAAGCGGTAAACAGATAAGGTCAATCTGGAAAACTCTTTCATTCACCGATAAAACACAATTTTCACACATCAACGATGTCTCTACAATCTCATCCATGGCAGTAGTAACCACCATAGGAGGAAACAAAGGAACAGCTTGCAACCCAAGTCGCTTCACGCATCGCGTGGAAACAAAAGAATGAGTTGCCCCACAATCAAATAAAACAAAACAAGGATGTCCATTTACGAAACACGTACCCGCAATCAAGGAGTTATCGTTATTCGCTTTTCTCGCATCCAAGGTGTACACTCGGCCAGTATTCTTCCCTTGTGCCTGGTTCCTACCCTGAGGACAATCTCTCGATACATGACCCATCTTATTACACTGATAACACCGTATTCCCTCCGAATTACACCTACCATAATGATTCCTTCCACAAGTACGACATACCGGAGGCACACTAGTTCTAGGACTCTGAGCTTGTTTTCCTTTAAAAGATTGTTGCCTTTGCCTAAACTGTTGATTCGATCTTCCACGGTCACTTTGAGTTGCCCTGTTTAAATCTCCCTCCATTTGTACCTTTTTCAAACTATGCTCCGCCACATAACATTGTCTTAACATTTTGGCATAAGTAGTAAATTCTCGTTGAGACACGCTATGTGAAATTTTAGCCCTTAAACCAAATAGAAACTGATCAATCTTCCACCTCTCATCTGGGGCATACATGGCTTGCCTAGAATAAGCCGCCATAGTTTCAAATTTCTCAGCATAAGAAGCCACAGTCATGTTACCTTGTCTCAGTTGTTGAAACTCAAATTCTTTCTAAGATCTCAAGGAACTTGGAAAATATTTCTCCATAAGATTACCTTAAACTGTTCCCATACCTTTGGTACCTCTTGAATGGTCATTAAAGCTGAAGCGCTATCCCACCACCTCATAGCAGGACCCTTTAACAAGTGGGAAGCAAAGACCACCTTGTTTTCCTCACTGCACTGAACTATTTGGAAAACCTGTTCCATACCCGATATCCATTCATGCGCCTTTACTGGGTCTAACCCTCCCTGAAATTCTGGAGGATTCAACTGGATGAAATCCCTAAAGTTCCCTCCTGCACCCTCAGGAACAACCACTGGAGGATGTAAACCACCCGCCATCTGCTGAACCATTTGTTGCATGAACTGATTTTGTTGTTGCTGCATCTGCTGCATGAATTGATACAACGGTGCATTCCCTTCATCAACCGGTGGATTAGTCCCTGCTGGAGTGTTTCTCGGTCTACCACGGTTGTTTCTGCGCCCATCAGCCATGTTCCTGAATGTCATACAGATAGGATTAAGTTGATCAGGCTCAATACCATAAATATAACACGTAAGACCAATGGCGACACAACACATATGAAACGGAAAGAAAATACTCATACTATTTCATGGCTAGGTCGAGGATACGACCTGCTCTGATACCAACTATAAAACCCAGTGTATATACATACATCAAAGCATATATCATACATGAATAATACGTTTGGTACAGAAATACATAAGTTCCTAGTAACACTGTATACATAAAAATACCCAAAGTAACCTAAACAATACACTGGCAAGTTATATGTACAAAATGTTCAAAAGATAAAACTAAGAACTAGATCACTAACGATCTCAAAAGACTCCACAACGGAAGCAAAACCAACAGCTAAGCAAGGATAGTCACATAGCCTTGTCCTTACCCTTCGTGGAACCTGCAGAACTTGTGATGTAAACAACAACAGTGGGGTGAGATACATCAAATCTCAGGGAGTTCGCTATCTTATAGTCCTCTCGGCTCTACAAGGTTCTAATAAACCTAACTCAAGTCAAAAGGGAAGGGAAGTGACTTGAGTACTCACACACAAATATCTCCACACTAGTGAGCCTATTAGCTCACTATAGTACCAAGGTACGTCCTGAGCCTGTAAACTCAAGGAAATTCACTAATCGATAACCATACCAAGGTATCCCCTTTTCCCGTCCGCTTCTACGTCTAGAAGAAGACCCGAGTCATGGATCCTTGAAGTTACTTGGCATACGAAATGGATTCGGGATCATCGGCCCGTACACCGTGATCTGTCACTTCACACGGCCCGTACACCGTCACAAGTCTCTTTACCCGTAGGTTCCATTCGTACTACACGTGGGAATCAAACCTGCCAAGTAATTGTGCATACGTTTCAGAGGAGGTGCTCGAGTCTCATGAAACTACACCACAAAAGACACTGGTTATGATTATATAATGCACACGCCTCAGCCTTTCATGCACGAGTGTTGCCGTTTACGAGAATTCACACTTTCCGACATTGTTTATGATAATGCTCCTCACTCTACCTATTCCATATTTTTACATGCATACATTTTCAACAACAATTACACACCATTAACGATAAAAGTCAATAAAATGACACTATTCAAAGGTCCCGACATAATTAAATTGGCCAACAAATCTAAAAATCATTTTTATAAGAAAGTACATTCAGTTAGCTTTCCAATGATATCAGGAACGTTAAAAACGGACAAGCGAGTCAAAAGTTATGGACATAACACGAAATAGAATCGCGAGAAAACACAAGTTTACATTTTTCCTGACCGTACGCGTACTGCCCTAAGCCATACGCGTATTGCCAAGCTGGCTCGCCCAGTCATACGCGTATTGCCCAAGGCCATACGCGTATGGGCAGAGGCTATTTTCCTTTAAAATTCCTTTTTTTAAACTCCAATACGCGTACTACCATGACTCATACGCGTATTGCCGTGTCCATACGCTTAACACCCAAATTCCTTCACATCCATACGCGTATTGCCCAACTCAATACTCGTATGGCCCTGCATGATACGCGTATGGGCAGATGAATCCCAGAATTTTTTTCCTGCAGAAAAAGTCTGCTACGGGTTGATTCATTTCAACCCCAAAATCTCCTTTTTCCTATCAAAATTATACCAAACGTGCTATAATCATAACAACCAGTATAACATACCATCAATAATCGAATTTCAACAGTTATACTATGATTCTAATGTAAAATTTCACATTTCCTAACAATATCAAACTAACTCTAAAACTCAAATAAACCTTAATCTAAAGTGTCTAACTAGAACCCACATGGATTACTAGATGAGGAGGTTGAATTCTGAGATAAAAAGATGAAAATTGGTTGATGATTGATGACTTAGAGCTCTTGGGAGAATTTCCTCTTCTTCCTCTTCCTTTTCCTTTCTTTCTTTTCTTTTTCTCTAAGTTCTTCTACTTACCAAATAAAGAAAGGAAAAGAAAATTCACAAGGAAACATTAATTGGCAATACTACTAATTATCCAAATTATCTCAAATGCACCAATTAATAAAATTACAAGTTAAATAATATTAAATCTAATCAATCCGAGTTCGTCAGTTTACTCTAATTATTCTATCCAATAATTGCTCAGAGTACACCGGAACCCAGTTGATCAAAATAATATTATCCAAAACGCTCAGAATTCTACCGGGTATTACACAGTGAGAAAACTTTGGCGAGAATTCCAGTGCAAAATCCTTTGGGAAAACATTGTCTAGATGGTACGTGTGAATCTAATGAGAAATGTCAAGAAAAATGTGAAGAAGAAAACTATAAAAAAGGTGGTGCATGTGAGGGATTTCTTCACCGCAAATGTTGTTGTAATGAATGAGGAGTTGTTATACCCTTAAATAAAACTAAATAAATATAATGTATTCCTTTATTTAATTTTTAATTTATAGTTTGTACTAATATAAATTATCCAAAGTTAAATAATTCGTTAAGCATGATTATTACAAGTAAATCAAAATTTAAAAATATATACCTGTCACCTATTTCCAACAATGGATGAACGTTAAATACTTGAAAATATAAACGTGTATATTTCATTTTGATTTCACATTTTAGAAAAAAAAATTAATTTTATGTTTTATTCTTGAATAGTTTTGTTATAAAAAAAATTCATAAAAAGGAAAAAAAAAATTTAAGTTTGTTTGGAAGGCGATCCAATACAATCCTACAAAATTTAGACATGAACTCCTACTTTTTTTAAATGAAAAGTTTAGTAAAATAATACTTCTATTATTTTATTATGTATATTATTATCATTTTAATTATTAGTGGGTAAGAAGGATGCATCCTTCATCCCTCTTTTTGATTTTTAATTTAATAACATGCATAAATATATTACTTTTCGCATTTACATAGCTAACACAATACGTAGGTTTCCTCCGATTCATTTAATCGGGTAACAATTCAATATTCTCACTCTTATCCCGTAGGATATCTCCACAGCTTTACATCGTCTATAAATATGCCTCGATCGGATTTACGATCCAAAAGATGTCAATCCCCACATTTCACAAAACACCACTTTCTTTCATTTTCCACTAAATGAAATATCCCTCATCATACCCAAGATGTTCACTTTTTCTCAGATAGAGGGTCTTCATAGCTTTCTAAGGACACCAAGAACGTCCTGATCCGAGTTACGGGTCAAAAGTTATGAAGGAAACAAAACGGGAAAGCTGTCATGTTCGCTTTGCGAAGCAGCCAGCGAACGCTCGCTTTCTCATTCGCAGTCCGAAGCTCCCAGCGAACTGTGGCAGAGCCAAAACAAGGTAAAGTTCGCAGTGCGAACCTCTGAATGAGCTTAAACAATATTAGTATATATATACATATACATATATATATATATATATATATATATATATATATATATATATATATATATTAATAAAAGTATTTTAAAAAGTAATAACAATAACGTAAAATATTAATTGATTTCATTTATTTATCTTTTTTTATTACTTTTTTTTAATAAAACTTTTTCAAGTACTTTTTACCTTCCATATGTTCCATTTAACTTGAATATATAATGATCATGTAAGTCATAAATCTCTCAAGATAAAAATATAAGGTGAAGTCTTAGACAATGGCTATGGTTTTCATCAATCGATCTTACCTTTGCTTGATTTTGTTTGTTGGCTTGATTTTGCTGCCAGGTAATGAATAAAATTTGTTTTATTTTTATACATCAAATATAATAACCCAAATCATATATTCATTAAACAAAAATATCTAATTCAAATTTAATTAACCCTGCTTTTGGTGGTAGAAATATCATGCAGTGAGAAAACTTTGGCAAGAATTCCAGTGCAAAATCCTTTGGGAAAACATTGTCTAGATGGTACGTGCGAATCTAATGAGAAATGTCGAGAAAAATGTGAAGAAGAAAACTATAAAAAAGGTGGTGCATGTGAGGGATTGCTTCCCCGCAAATGTTGTTGTAATGATTGAGGAGTTGTTATACCCTTAAATAAAACTAAATAAATATAATGTATGCCTTTATTTAATTTTTAATTTATAGTTTGTACTAATATAAATTATCTAAAGTTAAATAATTCGTTAAGCATGATTATTACAAGTAAATCAAAATTTAAAAATATATACCTGTCACCTATTTCCAACAATGGATGAGCGTCAAATGCTTGAAAATATAAACGTGTATATTTCATTTTGATTTCACATTTTAGAAAAAAAAATATAATTTTATGTTTTATTCTTGAATAGTTTTGTTATAAAAAAAATTCATAAAAAGGAAAAAAAAAATTTAAGTTGGTTTGGAAGGCGATCCATTACAATCCTACAAAATTTAGACATGAACTCCTACTTTTTTAAATTAAAAGTTTAGTAAAATAATGCTTCTATTATTTTATTATGTATATTGTTATCATTTTAATTATTAGTGGGTAAGAAGGATGCATCCTTCATCCCTCTTTTTGATTTTTAATTTAATAACATGCATAAATATATTACTTTTCGCATTTACATAGCTAACACAATACATAGGTTTCCTCCGATTCATTTAATCGGGTAACAATTCAATATTCTCACTCTTATCCCGTAGGATATCTCCACAGCTTTACATCGGCTATAAATATGCCTCGATCGGATTTACGATCCAAAAGATGTCAATCCCCACATTTCACAAAACACCACTTTCTTTCATTTTCAACTAAATGAAATATCCCACATCATACCCAAGATGTTCCCTTTTTCTCAGATAGAGGGTCTTCATAGCTTTCTAATGACACCAAGAACGTCCCAATCCGAGTTACGGGTCAAAAGTTATGAAGGAAACAAAACGGGAAAGCTGTCATGTTCGCTTTGCGAAGCAGCCAGCGAACGCTCGCTTTCTCATTCGCAGTGCGAAGCTCCCAGCGAACCGTGGCAGAGCCAAAACAAGGTAAAGTTCGCAGTGCGAACCTCTGAATGACCTTAAAGAATATTAGTATATATATACATATACATATATATATATATATATATATATATATATATTAATAAAAGTATTTTAAAAAGTAATAACAATAACGTAAAATATTAATTGATTTCATTTATTTATCTTTTTTGAGTACTTTTTTTTAATAAAACTTTTTCAAGTACTTTTTACCTTCCATATGTTCCATTTAACTTGAATATATAATTATCATGTAAGTCATAAATCTCTCAAGATAAAAATATAAGGTGAAGTCTTAGACAATGGCTATGGTTTTCATCAATCGATCTTACCTTTGCTTGATTTTGTTTTTTGGCTTGATTTTGCTGCCAGGTAATGAATAAAATTTGTTTTATTTTTATACATCAAATATAATAACCCAAATCATATATTCATTAAACAAAAATATCTAATTCAAATTTAATAACCCTGTTTTTGGTTGTAGAAATATCATGCAGTGAGAAAACTTTGGCGAGAATTCCAGTGCAAAATCCTTTGGGAAAACATTGTCTAGATGGTACGTGCGAATCTAATGCGAAATGTCGAGAAAAATGTGAAGAAGAAAACTATAAAAAAGGTGGTGCATGTGAGGGATTGCTTCCCAACAAATGTTATTGTAATGAATGAGGAGTTGTTATACCCTTAAATAAAACTAAATAAATATAATGTATGCCTTTATTTAATTTTTAATTTATAGTTTGTACTAATATAAATTATCCAAAGTTAAATAATTCGTTAAGCATGATTATTACAAGTAAATCAAAATTTAAAAATATATACCTGTCACCTATTTCCAACAATGGATGAGCGTCAAATGCTTGAAAATATAAACGTGTATATTTCATTTTGATTTCACATTTTAGAAAAAAAAATTTAATTTTATGTTTTATTCTTGAATAGTTTTGTTATAAAAAAAATTCATAAAAAGGAAAAAAAAAATTTAAGTTTGTTTGGAAGGCGATCCAATACAATCCTACAAAATTTAGACATGAACTCCTACTTTTTTAAATTAAAAGTTTAGTAAAATAATGCTTCTATTATTTTATTATGTATATTGTTATCATTTTAATTATTAGTGGGTAAGAAGGATGCATCCTTCATCCCTCTTTTTGATTTTTAATTTAATAACATGCATAAATATATTACTTTTCGCATTTACATAGCTAACACAATACATAGGTTTCCTCCGATTCATTTAATCGGGTAACAATTCAATATTCTCACTCTTATCCCGTAGGATATCTCCACAGCTTTACATCGGCTATAAATATGCCTCGATCGGATTTACGATCCAAAAGATGTCAATCCCCACATTTCACAAAACACCACTTTCTTTCATTTTCAACTAAATGAAATATCCCACATCATACCCAAGATGTTCCCTTTTTCTCAGATAGAGGGTCTTCATAGCTTTCTAATGACACCAAGAACGTCCCAATCCGAGTTACGGGTCAAAAGTTATGAAGGAAACAAAACGGGAAAGCTGTCATGTTCGCTTTGCGAAGCAGCCAGCGAACGCTCGCTGTCTCATTCGCAGTGCGAAGCTCCCAGTGAACCGTGGCAGAGCCAAAACAAGGTAAAGTTCGCAGTGCGAACCTCTGAATGACCTTAAAGAATATTAGTATATATATACATATACATATATATATATATATATATATATATATATATATATATATATATATATATTAATAAAAGTATTTTAAAAAGTAATAACAATAACGTAAAATATTAATTGATTTCATTTATTTATCTTTTTTGAGTACTTTTTTTTAATAAAACTTTTTCAAGTACTTTTTACCTTCCATATGTTCCATTTAACTTGAATATATAATTATCATGTAAGTCATAAATCTCTCAAGATAAAAATATAAGGTGAAGTCTTAGACAATGGCTATGGTTTTCATCAATCGATCTTACCTTTGCTTGATTTTGTTTTTTGGCTTGATTTTGCTGCCAGGTAATGAATAAAATTTGTTTTATTTTTATACATCAAATATAATAACCCAAATCATATATTCATTAAACAAAAATATCTAATTCAAATTTAATAACCCTGTTTTTGGTTGTAGAAATATCATGCAGTGAGAAAACTTTGGCGAGAATTCCAGTGCAAAATCCTTTGGGAAAACATTGTCTAGATGGTACGTGCGAATCTAATGCGAAATGTCGAGAAAAATGTGAAGAAGAAAACTATAAAAAAGGTGGTGCATGTGAGGGATTGCTTCCCAACAAATGTTATTGTAATGAATGAGGAGTTGTTATACCCTTAAATAAAACTAAATAAATATAATGTATGCCTTTATTTAATTTTTAATTTATAGTTTGTACTAATATAAATTATCCAAAGTTAAATAATTCGTTAAGCATGATTATTACAAGTAAATCAAAATTTAAAAATATATACCTGTCACCTATTTCCAACAATGGATGAGCGTCAAATGCTTGAAAATATAAACGTGTATATTTCATTTTGATTTCACATTTTAGAAAAAAAAATTTAATTTTATGTTTTATTCTTGAATAGTTTTGTTATAAAAAAAATTCATAAAAAGGAAAAAAAAAATTTAAGTTTGTTTGGAAGGCGATCCAATACAATCCTACAAAATTTAGACATGAACTCCTACTTTTTTAAATTAAAAGTTTAGTAAAATAATGCTTCTATTATTTTATTATGTATATTGTTATCATTTTAATTATTAGTGGGTAAGAAGGATGCATCCTTCATCCCTCTTTTTGATTTTTAATTTAATAACATGCATAAATATATTACTTTTCGCATTTACATAGCTAACACAATACATAGGTTTCCTCCGATTCATTTAATCGGGTAACAATTCAATATTCTCACTCTTATCCCGTAGGATATCTCCACAGCTTTACATCGGCTATAAATATGCCTCGATCGGATTTACGATCCAAAAGATGTCAATCCCCACATTTCACAAAACACCACTTTCTTTCATTTTCAACTAAATGAAATATCCCACATCATACCCAAGATGTTCCCTTTTTCTCAGATAGAGGGTCTTCATAGCTTTCTAATGACACCAAGAACGTCCCAATCCGAGTTACGGGTCAAAAGTTATGAAGGAAACAAAATGGGAAAGCTGTCATGTTCGCTTTGCGAAGCAGCCAGCGAACGCTCGCTGTCTCATTCGCAGTGCGAAGCTCCCAGCGAACCGTGGCAGAGCCAAAACAAGGTAAAGTTCGCAGTGCGAACCTCTGAATGACCTTAAAGAATATTAGTATATATATACATATACATATATATATATATATATATATATATATATTAATAAAAGTATTTTAAAAAGTAATAACAATAACGTAAAATATTAATTGATTTCATTTATTTATCTTTTTTGAGTACTTTTTTTTAATAAAACTTTTTCAAGTACTTTTTACCTTCCATATGTTCCATTTAACTTGAATATATAATGATCATGTAAGTCATAAATCTCTCAAGATAAAAATATAAGGTGAAGTCTTAGACAATGGCTATGGTTTTCATCAATCGATCTTACCTTTGCTTGATTTTGTTTTTTGGCTTGATTTTGCTGCCAGGTAATGAATAAAATTTGTTTTATTTTTATACATCAAATATAATAACCCAAATCATATATTCATTAAACAAAAATATCTAATTCAAATTTAATAACCCTGCTTTTGGTTGTAGAAATATCATGCAGTGAGAAAACTTTGGCGAGAATTCCAGTGCAAAATCCTTTGGGAAAACATTGTCTAGATGGTACGTGCGAATCTAATGCGAAATGTCGAGAAAAATGTGAAGAAGAAAACTATAAAAAAGGTGGTGCATGTGAGGGATTGCTTCCCAACAAATGTTATTGTAATGAATGAGGAGTTGTTATACCCTTAAATAAAACTAAATAAATATAATGTATGCCTTTATTTAATTTTTAATTTATAGTTTGTACTAATATAAATTATCCAAAGTTAAATAATTCGTTAAGCATGATTATTACAAGTAAATCAAAATTTAAAAATATATACCTGTCACCTATTTCCAACAATGGATGAGCGTCAAATGCTTGAAAATATAAACGTGTATATTTCATTTTGATTTCACATTTTAGAAAAAAAAAATTTAATTTTATGTTTTATTCTTGAATAGTTTTGTTATAAAAAAAATTCATAAAAAGGAAAAAAAAAATTTAAGTTTGTTTGGAAGGCGATCCAATACAATCCTACAAAATTTAGACATGAACTCCTACTTTTTTAAATTAAAAGTTTAGTAAAATAATGCTTCTATTATTTTATTATGTATATTGTTATCATTTTAATTATTAGTGGGTAAGAAGGATGCATCCTTCATCCCTCTTTTTGATTTTTAATTTAATAACATGCATAAATATATTACTTTTTGCATTTACATAGCTAACACAATACGTAGGTTTCCTCCGATTCATTTAATCGGGTAACAATTCAATATTCTCACTCTTATCCCGTAGGATATCTCCACAGCTTTAAATCGGCTATAAATATGCCTCGATCGGATTTACGATCCAAAAGATGTCAAGCCCCACATTTCACAAAACACCACTTTCTTTCATTTTCAACTAAATGAAATATCCCACATCATACCCAAGATGTTCACTTTTTCTCTGATAGAGGGTCTTCATAGCTTTCTAATGACACCAAGTACGTCCCAATCCGAGTTACGGGTCAAAAGTTATGAAGGAAACAAAACGGGAAAGCTGTCATGTTCGCTTTGCGAAGCAGCCAGCGAACGCTCGCTTTCTCATTCGCAGTCCGAAGCTCCCAGCGAACTGTGGCAGAGCCAAAACAAGGTAAAGTTCGCAGTGCGAACCTCTGAATGACCTTAAAGAATATTAGTATATATATACATATACATATATATATATATATATATATATATATATTTATTAATAAAAGTATTATAAAAAGTAATAACAATAACGTAAAATATTAATTGATTTCATTTATTTATCTTTTTTGAGTACTTTTTTTTAATAAACCTTTTTCAAGTACTTTTTACCTTCCATATGTTCCATTTAACTTGAATATATAATGATCATGTAAGTCATAAATCTCTCAAGATAAAAATATAAGGTGAAGTCTTAGACAATGGCTATGGTTTTCATCAATCGATCTTACCTTTGCTTGATTTTGTTTGTTGGCTTGATTTTGCAGCCAGGTAATGAATAAAATTTGTTTTATTTTTATACATCAAATATAATAACCCAAATAATATATTCATTAAACAAAAATATCTAATTCAAATTTAATTAACCCTGCTTTTGGTGGTAGAAATATCATGCAGTGAGAAAACTTTGGCAAGAATTCCAGTGCAAAATCCTTTGGGAAAACATTGTCTAGATGGTACGTGCGAATCTAATGAGAAATGTCGAGAAAAATGTGAAGAAGAAAACTATAAAAAAGGTGGTGCATGTGAGGGATTGCTTCCCCGCATATGTTGTTGTAATGAATGAGGAGTTGTTATACCCTTAAATAAAACTAAATAAATATAATGTATGTCTTTATTTAATTTTTAATTTATAGTTTGTACTAATATAAATTATCCAAAGTTAAATAATTCGTTAAGCATGATTATTACAAGTAAATCAAAATTTAAAAATATATACCTGTCACCTATTTCCAACAATGGATGAGCGTCAAATGCTTGAAAATATAAACGTGTATATTTCATTTTGATTTCACATTTTAGAAAAAAAAATTTAATTTTATGTTTTATTCTTGAATAGTTTTGTTATAAAAAAAATTCATAAAAAGGAAAAAAAAAATTTAAGTTTGTTTGGAAGGCGATCCAATACAATCCTACAAAATTTAGACATGAACTCCTACTTTTTTAAATTAAAAGTTTAGTAAAATAATGCTTCTATTATTTTATTATGTATATTGTTATCATTTTAATTATTAGTGGGTAAGAAGGATGCATCCTTCATCCCTCTTTTTGATTTTTAATTTAATAACATGCATAAATATATTACTTTTCGCATTTACATAGCTAACACAATACGTAGGTTTCCTCCGATTCATTTAATCGGGTAACAATTCAATATTCTCACTCTTATCCCGTAGGATATCTCCACAGCTTTACATCGGCTATAAATATGCCTCGATCGGATTTACGATCCAAAAGATGTCAATCCCCACATTTCACAAAACACCAATTTCTTTCATTTTCCACTAAATGAAATATCCCACATCATACCCAAGATGTTCACTTTTTCTCAGATAGAGGGTCTTCATAGCTTTCTAATGACACCAAGAACGTCCCAATCCGAGTTACGGGTCAAAAGTTATGAAGGAAACAAAACGGGAAAGCTGTCATGTTCGCTTTGCGAAGCAGCCAGCGAACGCTCGCTTTCTCATTCGCAGTCCGAAGCTCCCAGCGAACTGCGGCTGAGCCAAAACAAGGTAAAGTTCGCAGTGCGAACCTCTGAATGACCTTAAAGAATATTAGTATATATATACATATACATATATATATATATATATATATATATTTATTAATAAAAGTATTATAAAAAGTAATAACAATAACGTAAAATATTAATTGATTTCATTTATTTATCTTTTTTGAGTACTTTTTTTTAATAAAACTTTTTCAAGTACTTTTTACCTTCCATATGTTCCATTTAACTTGAATATATAATGATCATGTAAGTCATAAATCTCTCAAGATAAAAATATAAGGTGAAGTCTTAGACAATGGCTATGGTTTTCATCAATCGATCTTACCTTTGCTTGATTTTGTTTGTTGGCTTGATTTAGCTGCCAGGTAATGAATAAAATTTGTTTTATTTTTATACATCAAATATAATAACCTAAATCATATATTCATTAAACAAAAATATCTAATTCAAATTTAATTAACCCTGCTTTTGGTGGTAGAAATATCATGCAGTGAGAAAACATTGGCAAGAATTCCAGTGCAAAATCCTTTGGGAAAACATTGTCTAGATGGTACGTGCGAATCTAATGAGAAATGTCGAGAAAAATGTGAAGAAGAAAACTATAAAAAAGGTGGTGCATGTGAGGGATTGCTTCCCCGCAAATGTTGTTGTAATGAATGAGGAGTTGTTATACCCTTAAATAAAACTAAATAAATATAATGTATGCCTTTATTTAATTTTTAATTTATAGTTTGTACTAATATAAATTATCCAAAGTTAAATAATTCGTTAAGCATGATTATTACAAGTAAATCAAAATTTAAAAATATATACCTGTCACCTATTTCCAACAA
Source organism: Lathyrus tuberosus (assembly GCA_022829125.1). NCBI lineage: Eukaryota > Viridiplantae > Streptophyta > Magnoliopsida > Fabales > Fabaceae > Lathyrus > Lathyrus tuberosus. Next base: position 207,146 of record JALAZF010000532.1, on the reverse strand, counting down.
TGGATGAGCGTCAAATGCTTGAAAATATAAACGAGTATATTTCATTTTGATTTCACATTTTAGAAAAAAAAATTTAATTTTATGTTTTATTCTTGAATAGTTTTGTTAGAAAAAAAATTCATAAAAAGGAAAAAAAAATTTAAGTTTGTTTGGAAGGCGATCCAATACAATCCTACAAAATTTAGACATGAACTCCTACTTTTTTAAATTAAAAGTTTAGTAAAATAATGCTTCTATTATTTTATTATGTATATTGTTATCATTTTAATTATTAGTGGGTAAGAAGGATGCATCCTTCATCCCTCTTTTTGATTTTTAATTTAATAACATGCATAAATATATTACTTTTCGCATTTACATAGCTAACACAATACGTAGGTTTCCTCCGATTCATTTAATCGGGTAACAATTCAATATTCTCACTCTTATCCCGTAGGATATCTCCACAGCTTTACATCGGCTATAAATATGCCTCGATCGGATTTACGATCCAAAAGATGTCAATCCCCACATTTCACAAAACACCACTTTCTTTCATTTTCAACTAAATGAAATATCCCACATCATACCCAAGATGTTCACTTTTTCTCAGATAGAGGGTCTTCATAGCTTTCTAATGACACCAAGAACGTCCCAATCCGAGTTACGGGTCAAAAGTTATGAAGGAAACAAAACGGGAAAGCTGTCATGTTCGCTTTGCGAAGCAGCCAGCGAACGCTCGCTTTCTCATTCGCAGTCCGAAGCTCCCAGCGAACTGTGGCAGAGCCAAAACAAGGTAAAGTTCGCAGTGCGAACCTCTGAATGACCTTAAAGAATATTAGTATATATATACATATACATATATATATATATATATATATATATATATATATTTATTAATAAAAGTATTGTAAAAAGTAATAACAATAACGTAAAATATTAATTGATTTCGTTTATTTATCTTTTTTGAGTACTTTTTTTTAATAAAACTTTTTCAAGTACTTTTTACCTTCCATATGTTCCATTTAACTTGAATATATAATGATCATGTAAGTCATAAATCTCTCAAGATAAAAATATAAGGTGAAGTCTTAGACAATGGCTATGGTTTTCATCAATCGATCTTACCTTTACTTGATTTTGTTTGTTGGCTTGATTTTGCTGCCAGGTAATGAATAAAATTTGTTTTATTTTTATACATCAAATATAATAACCCAAATCATATATTCATTAAACAAAAATATCTAATTCAAATTTAATTAACCCTTCTTTTGGTGGTAGAAATATCATGCAGTGAGAAAACTTTGGCAAGAATTCCAGTACAAAATCCTTTGGGAAAACATTGTCTAGATGGTACGTGCGAATCTAATGAGAAATGTCGAGAAAAATGTGAAGAAGAAAGCTATAAAAAAGGTGGTGCATGTGAGGGATTGCTTCCCCGCAAATGTTGTTGTAATGAATGAGGAGTCGTTATACCCTTAAATAAAACTAAATAAATATAATGTATGCCTTTATTTAATTTTTATTTTATAGTTTGTACTAATATAAATTATCCAAAGTTAAATAATTCGTTAAGCATGATTATTACAAGTAAATCAAAATTTAAAAATATATACCTGTCACCTATTTCCAACAATGGATGAGCGTCAAATGCTTGAAAATATAAACGTGTATATTTCATTTTGATTTCACATTTTAGAAAAAAAAATTTAATTTTATGTTTTATTCTTGAATAGTTTTGTTATAAAAAAAATTCATAAAAAGGAAAAAAAAAATTTAAGTTTATTTGGAAGGCGATCCAATACAATCCTACAAAATTTAGACATGAACTCCTACTTTTTTAAATTAAAAGTTTAGTAAAATAATGCTTCTATTATTTTATTATGTATATTGTTATCATTTTAATTATTAGTGGGTAAGAAGGATGCATCCTTCATCCCTCTTTTTGATTTTTAATTTAATAACATGCATAAATATATTACTTTTCGCATTTACATAGCTAACACAATACGTAGGTTTCCTCCGATTCATTTAATCGGGTAACAATTCAATATTCTCACTCTTATCCCGTAGGATATCTCCACAGCTTTACATCGGCTATAAATATGCCTCGATCGGATTTACGATCCAAAAGATGTCAATCCCCACATTTCACAAAACACCACTTTCTTTCATTTTCAACTAAATGAAATATCCCACATCATACCCAAGATGTTCACTTTTTCTCAGATAGAGGGTCTTCATAGCTTTCTAATGACACCAAGAACGTCCCAATCCGAGTTACGGGTCAAAAGTTATGAAGGAAACAAAACGGGAAAGCTGTCATGTTCGCTTTGCGAAGCAGCCAGCGAACGCTCGCTTTCTCATTCGCAGTCCGAAGCTCCCAGCGAACTGTGGCAGAGCCAAAACAAGGTAAAGTTCGCAGTGCGAACCTCTGAATGACCTTAAAGAATATTAGTATATATATACATATACATATATATATATATATATATATATATATATATATTAATAAAAGTATTATAAAAAGTAATAACAATAACGTAAAATATTAATTGAGTTCGTTTATTTATCTTTTTTGAGTACTTTTTTTTAATAAAACTTTTTCAAGTACTTTTTACCTTCCATATGTTCCATTTAACTTGAATATATAATGATCATGTAAGTCATAAATCTCTCAAGATAAAAATATAAGGTGAAGTCTTAGACAATGGCTATGGTTTTCATCAATCGATCTTACCTTTACTTGATTTTGTTTGTTGGCTTGATTTTGCTGCCAGGTAATGAATAAAATTTGTTTTATTTTTATACATCAAATATAATAACCCAAATCATATATTCATTAAACAAAAATATCTAATTCAAATTTAATTAACCCTGCTTTTGGTGGTAGAAATATCATGCAGTGAGAAAACTTTGGCAAGAATTCCAGTACAAAATCCTTTGGGAAAACATTGTCTAGATGGTACGTGCGAATCTAATGAGAAATGTCGAGAAAAATGTGAAGAAGAAAGCTATAAAAAAGGTGGTGCATGTGAGGGATTGCTTCCCCGCAAATGTTGTTGTAATGAATGAGGAGTTGTTATACCCTTAAATAAAACTAAATAAATATAATGTATGCCTTTATTTAATTTTTAATTTATAGTTTGTACTAATATAAATTATCCAAAGTTAAATAATTCGTTAAGCATGATTATTACAAGTAAATCAAAATTTAAAAATATATACCTGTCACCTATTTCCAACAATGGATGAGCGTCAAATGCTTGAAAATATAAACGAGTATATTTCATTTTGATTTCACATTTTAGAAAAAAAAAATTAATTTTATGTTTTATTCTTGAATAGTTTTGTTAGAAAAAAAATTCATAAAAAGGAAAAAAAAATTTAAGTTTGTTTGGAAGGCGATCCAATACAATCCTACAAAATTTAGACATGAACTCCTACTTTTTTAAATTAAAAGTTTAGTAAAATAATGCTTCTATTATTTTATTATGTATATTGTTATCATTTTAATTATTAGTGGGTAAGAAGGATGCATCCTTCATCCCTCTTTTTGATTTTTAATTTAATAACATGCATAAATATATTACTTTTCGCATTTACATAGCTAACACAATACGTAGGTTTCCTCCGATTCATTTAATCGGGTAACAATTCAATATTCTCACTCTTATCCCGTAGGATATCTCCACAGCTTTACATCGGCTATAAATATGCCTCGATCGGATTTACGATCCAAAAGATGTCAATCCCCACATTTCACAAAACACCACTTTCTTTCATTTTCAACTAAATGAAATATCCCACATCATACCCAAGATGTTCACTTTTTCTCAGATAGAGGGTCTTCATAGCTTTCTAATGACACCAAGAACGTCCCAATCCGAGTTACGGGTCAAAAGTTATGAAGGAAACAAAACGGGAAAGCTGTCATGTTCGCTTTGCGAAGCAGCCAGCGAACGCTCGCTTTCTCATTCGCAGTCCGAAGCTCCCAGCGAACTGTGGCAGAGCCAAAACAAGGTAAAGTTCGCAGTGCGAACCTCTGAATGACCTTAAAGAATATTAGTATATATATACATATACATATATATATATATATATATATATATATATTTATTAATAAAAGTATTGTAAAAAGTAATAACAATAACGTAAAATATTAATTGATTTCGTTTATTTATCTTTTTTGAGTACTTTTTTTTAATAAAACTTTTTCAAGTACTTTTTACCTTCCATATGTTCCATTTAACTTGAATATATAATGATCATGTAAGTCATAAATCTCTCAAGATAAAAATATAAGGTGAAGTCTTAGACAATGGCTATGGTTTTCATCAATCGATCTTACCTTTACTTGATTTTGTTTGTTGGCTTGATTTTGCTGCCAGGTAATGAATAAAATTTGTTTTATTTTTATACATCAAATATAATAACCCAAATCATATATTCATTAAACAAAAATATCTAATTCAAATTTAATTAACCCTTCTTTTGGTGGTAGAAATATCATGCAGTGAGAAAACTTTGGCAAGAATTCCAGTACAAAATCCTTTGGGAAAACATTGTCTAGATGGTACGTGCGAATCTAATGAGAAATGTCGAGAAAAATGTGAAGAAGAAAGCTATAAAAAAGGTGGTGCATGTGAGGGATTGCTTCCCCGCAAATGTTGTTGTAATGAATGAGGAGTCGTTATACCCTTAAATAAAACTAAATAAATATAATGTATGCCTTTATTTAATTTTTAATTTATAGTTTGTACTAATATAAATTATCCAAAGTTAAATAATTCGTTAAGCATGATTATTACAAGTAAATCAAAATTTAAAAATATATACCTGTCACCTATTTCCAACAATGGATGAGCGTCAAATGCTTGAAAATATAAACGTGTATATTTCATTTTGATTTCACATTTTAGAAAAAAAAATTTAATTTTATGTTTTATTCTTGAATAGTTTTGTTATAAAAAAAATTCATAAAAAGGAAAAAAAAAATTTAAGTTTATTTGGAAGACGATCCAATACAATCCTACAAAATTTAGACATGAACTCCTACTTTTTTAAATTAAAAGTTTAGTAAAATAATGCTTCTATTATTTTATTATGTATATTGCTATCATTTTAATTATTAGTGGGTAAGAAGGATGCATCCTTCATCCCTCTTTTTGATTTTTAATTTAATAACATGCATAAATATATTACTTTTCGCATTTACATAGCTAACACAATACGTAGGTTTCCTCCGATTCATTTAATCGGGTAACAATTCAATATTCTCACTCTTATCCCGTAGGATATCTCCACAGCTTTACATCGGCTATAAATATGCCTCGATCGGATTTACGATCCAAAAGATGTCAATCCCCACATTTCACAAAACACCACTTTCTTTCATTTTCAACTAAATGAAATATCCCACATCATACCCAAGATGTTCACTTTTTCTCAGATAGAGGGTCTTCATAGCTTTCTAATGACACCAAGAACGTCCCAATCCGAGTTACGGGTCAAAAGTTATGAAGGAAACAAAACGGGAAAGCTGTCATGTTCGCTTTGCGAAGCAGCCAGCGAACGCTCGCTTTCTCATTCGCAGTCCGAAGCTCCCAGCGAACTGTGGCAGAGCCAAAACAAGGTAAAGTTCGCAGTGCGAACCTCTGAATGACCTTAAAGAATATTAGTATATATATACATATACATATATATATATATATATATATATATATATATATATTAATAAAAGTATTATAAAAAGTAATAACAATAACGTAAAATATTAATTGATTTTGTTTATTTATCTTTTTTGAGTACTTTTTTTTAATAAAACTTTTTCAAGTACTTTTTACCTTCCATATGTTCCATTTAACTTGAATATATAATGATCATGTAAGTCATAAATCTCTCAAGATAAAAATATAAGGTGAAGTCTTAGACAATGGCTATGGTTTTCATCAATCGATCTTACCTTTACTTGATTTTGTTTGTTGGCTTGATTTTGCTGCCAGGTAATGAATAAAATTTGTTTTATTTTTATACATCAAATATAATAACCCAAATCATATATTCATTAAACAAAAATATCTAATTCAAATTTAATTACCCCTGCTTTTGGTGGTAGAAATATCATGCAGCGAGAAAACTTCGGCAAGAATTCCAGTACAAAATCCTTTGGGAAAACATTGTCTAGATGGTACGTGTGAATCTAATGAGAAATGTCGAGAAAAATGTGAAGAAGAAAACTATAAAAAAGGTGGTGCATGTGAGGGATTGCTTCCCCGCAAATGTTGTTGTAATGAATGAGGAGTCGTTATACCCTTAAATAAAACTAAATAAATATAATGTATGCCTTTATTTAATTTTTAATTTATAGTTTGTACTAATATAAATTATCCAAAGTTAAATAATTCGTTAAGCATGATTATTACAAGTAAATCAAAATTTAAAAATATATACCTGTCACCTATTTCCAACAATGGATGAGCGTCAAATGCTTGAAAATATAAACGTGTATATTTCATTTTGATTTCACATTTTAGAAAAAAAAATTTAATTTTTTGTTTTATTCTTGAATAGTTTTGTTATAAAAAAAATTCATAAAAAGGAAAAAAAAAAATTAAGTTTATTTGGAAGGCGATCCAATATAATCCTACAAAATTTAGACATGAACTCCTACTTTTTTAAATTAAAAGTTTAGTAAAATAATGCTTCTATTATTTTATTATGTATATTGTTATCATTTTAATTATTAGTGGGTAAGAAGGATGCATCCTTCATCCCTCTTTTTGATTTTTAATTTAATAACATGCATAAATATATTACTTTTCGCATTTACATAGCTAACACAATACGTAGGTTTCCTCCGATTCATTTAATCGGGTAACAATTCAATATTCTCACTCTTATCCCGTAGGATATCTCCACAACTTTACATCGGTTATAAATATGCCTCGATCGGATTTACGATCCAAAAGATGTCAATCCCCACATTTCACAAAACACCACTTTCTTTCATTTTCAACTAAATGAAATATCCCACATCATACCCAAGATGTTCCCTTTTTCTCAGATAGAGGGTCTTCATAGCTTTCTAATGACACCAAGAACGTCCCAATCCGAGTTACGGGTCAAAAGTTATGAAGGAAACAAAACGGGAAAGCTGTCATGTTCGCTTTGCGAAGCAGCCAGCGAACGCTCGCTTTCTCATTCGCAGTCCGAAGCTCCCAGCGAACTGTGGCAGAGCCAAAACAAGGTAAAGTTCGCAGTGCGAACCTCTGAATGACCTTAAAGAATATTAGTATATATATACATATACATATATATATATATATATATATTTATTAATAAAAGTATTATAAAAAGTAATAACAATAACGTAAAATATTAATTGATTTCGTTTATTTATCTTTTTTGAGTACTTTTTTTTAATAAAACTTTTTCAAGTACTTTTTACCTTCCATATGTTCCATTTAACTTGAATATATAATGATCATGTAAGTCATAAATCTCTCAAGATAAAAATATAAGGTGAAGTCTTAGACAATGGCTATGGTTTTCATCAATCGATCTTACCTTTACTTGATTTTGTTTGTTGGCTTGATTTTGCTGCCAGGTAATGAATAAAATTTGTTTTATTTTTATACATCAAATATAATAACCCAAATCATATATTCATTAAACAAAAATATCTAATTCAAATTTAATTAACCCTGCTTTTGGTGGTAGAAATATCATGCAGTGAGAAAACTTTGGCAAGAATTCCAGTACAAAATCCTTTGGGAAAACATTGTCTAGATGGTACGTGCGAATCTAATGAGAAATGTCGAGAAAAATGTGAAGAAGAAAGCTATAAAAAAGGTGGTGCATGTGAGGGATTGCTTCCCCGCAAATGTTGTTGTAATGAATGAGGAGTTGTTATACCCTTAAATAAAACTAAATAAATATAATGTATGCCTTTATTTAATTTTTAATTTATAGTTTGTACTAATATAAATTATCCAAAGTTAAATAATTCGTTAAGCATGATTATTACAAGTAAATCAAAATTTAAAAATATATACCTGTCACCTATTTCCAACAATGGATGAGCGTCAAATGCTTGAAAATATAAACGAGTATATTTCATTTTGATTTCACATTTTAGAAAAAAAAATTTAATTTTATGTTTTATTCTTGAATAGTTTTGTTAGAAAAAAAATTCATAAAAAGGAAAAAAAAATTTAAGTTTGTTTGGAAGGCGATCCAATACAATCCTACAAAATTTAGACATGAACTCCTACTTTTTTAAATTAAAAGTTTAGTAAAATAATGCTTCTATTATTTTATTATGTATATTGTTATCATTTTAATTATTAGTGGGTAAGAAGGATGCATCCTTCATCCCTCTTTTTGATTTTTAATTTAATAACATGCATAAATATATTACTTTTCGCATTTACATAGCTAACACAATACGTAGGTTTCCTCCGATTCATTTAATCGGGTAACAATTCAATATTCTCACTCTTATCCCGTAGGATATCTCCACAGCTTTACATCGGCTATAAATATGCCTCGATCGGATTTACGATCCAAAAGATGTCAATCCCCACATTTCACAAAACACCACTTTCTTTCATTTTCAACTAAATGAAATATCCCACATCATACCCAAGATGTTCACTTTTTCTCAGATAGAGGGTCTTCATAGCTTTCTAATGACACCAAGAACGTCCCAATCCGAGTTACGGGTCAAAAGTTATGAAGGAAACAAAACGGGAAAGCTGTCATGTTCGCTTTGCGAAGCAGCCAGCGAACGCTCGCTTTCTCATTCGCAGTCCGAAGCTCCCAGCGAACTGTGGCAGAGCCAAAACAAGGTAAAGTTCGCAGTGCGAACCTCTGAATGACCTTAAAGAATATTAGTATATATATACATATACATATATATATATATATATATATATATATTTATTAATAAAAGTATTGTAAAAAGTAATAACAATAACGTAAAATATTAATTGATTTCGTTTATTTATCTTTTTTGAGTACTTTTTTTTAATAAAACTTTTTCAAGTACTTTTTACCTTCCATATGTTCCATTTAACTTGAATATATAATGATCATGTAAGTCATAAATCTCTCAAGATAAAAATATAAGGTGAAGTCTTAGACAATGGCTATGGTTTTCATCAATCGATCTTACCTTTGCTTGATTTTGTTTGTTGGCTTGATTTTGCTGCCAGGTAATGAATAAAATTTGGTTTATTTTTATACATCAAATATAATAACCCAAATCATATATTCATTAAACAAAAATATCTATTTCAAATTTAATTAACCCTGCTTTTGGTGGTAGAAATATCATGCAGTGAGAAAACTTTGGCGAGAAATCCAGTGCAAAATCCTTTGGGAAAACATTGTCTAGATGGTACGTGCGAATCTAATGAGAAATGTCGAGAAAAATGTGAAGAAGAAAACTATAAAAAAGGTGGTGCATGTGAGGGATTGCTTCCCCGCAAATGTTGTTGTAATGAATGAGGAGTTGTTATACCCTTAAATAAAACTAAATAAATATAATGTATGCCTTTATTTAATTTTTAATTTATAGTTTGTACTAATATAAATTATCCAAAGTTAAATAATTCGTTAAGCATGGTTATTACAAGTAAATCAAAATTTAAAAATATATACCTGTCACCTATTTCCAACAATGGATGAGCGTCAAATGCTTGAAAATATAAACGTGTATATTTCATTTTGATTTCACATTTTAGAAAAAAAAATTTAATTTTCTCTTTTATTGTTTAATAATTTTGTTATAAAAAAAATTCATAAAAATGAAAAAAAAATTTAAGTTTGTTTGGAAGGCGATCCAATACAATCCTACCAAATTTAGACATGAACTCCTACTTTTTCAAATTAAAAGTTTAGTAAAATAATACTTCTATTATTTTATTATGTATATTATTATCATTTTAATTATTAGTGGGTAAGAAGGATGTGTAATGCCCTGTATAATATATATCTAGAATAATACAATACAAGCATTTTATTTGGTATTGACACCATCATAAGTGCCTAATGGCGTAATTCACATACTTGACCATTCTAAAACATAATACAATCTATGGTACAAGTCATGGAAACTAGCCAAAATAATAAAACTAAGAACATTATACAATATTCCTCATTGTATAAGAACAATAAAATACATAGCGGAAAAACTAATACTGAGCTTCTCTTGAAACATCCAAGCATAGCTCCACTTGTAAATCAACTTGCAATCCGAACCTGAAAATATAGCAACTATAGTGGGGTGAGATACATCAAATCTCAGTGAGTTCCCTATCTTAAAGTCCTCTCGGCTTTACAAGGTTCTAAATAAACCTAACTCATGTCAAAGGGAAATGGGAGTGACCATGAGTACACACACACACAAGTAATCCACAACGGTGAGCCCATACACTCACACTAGTACCGAAGTACGTCCTGAGCCCGTACACTCAAGGATTCACAAAGTACCGAAGTACCTCTTGAGCCTGTAAACTCAAGGATTCACAAAGTACCGAAGTACCTATTGAGCCTGTTAACTCAAGGATTCACAATCAATAACCATACCAAGGCATCCCCTTTTCCCGTCCGCTTCTACGTCTAGAAGACGACCCGAGTCATGGATCCTTGATTTACTTGACATACGAAATGGATTCGGGAACAACGGCCTGTTAGCCGTGAACCGTCACTTCTCATGGCCTGTTAACCATCACAAGTCTCTACCCGTAGGTCCCATTCGTACTAAACGCGGGAATCAAACCTGCCAAGTAATGGTGCATATGTTTCAGAGGAGCTCGAGACCCATGAAATGCACTATCAATAATAACCGGTTACGATTGCACAATACACACGCCTCGGCCTTTCACGCACGAGCGTTGCCACATAGATTCTCTACCACAATTCTAGTTACAACCTCGAATTAAACTATTCCGTTTTGGGGTAAAGTTTCCTCACTCTTCCTAATTCATATTTTAAACATGCATATTTCTTTCATTCACAATTCATAATCAGATAGACATGGTATAATCACAAATATTACAAGTAAACACATATAATAGCATAACATAATCACATTATAGTTCACACACGTTTTCAAGGCATACTAGCCACTACTACCCCCGACCAAGCATCCTTGGTTAAACATGGCCTAATCTCACCATTTAATAACACATTGGATTCTCTTTCCAAGGCTTCAAGCCCCATATCAATCGGCTTCCCGATTCTTGAGTTTCGGTGGAATCAAAATCACATACATTACACATTCATCACAATATTTAATTCTACCATAACAATCCATGACATAAAATCATGTTTCTATCTCACCATCTCATAGAGCATAAAATTATCTTTCCAACTCTTCCGACCGTGCGTCAATCCGAGTTACGGATCTCAAGTTATGGCAAAAAATACGAAAAAAAATGTTTTGCTGTCCAAGGCAAATTCGCCTGGCCACTTCAGAATTCGCCTGGCCAATCCTCCTTCGCTAGCACTTCGCCTGGCGAGATAGTGGCGAAACCCAATTCGCCTGGCCAATCGCACCAGAACCAGAATTTTCCCCTTACGGGTTCTAGGGTTCCAAAACCCCAAAAATCCCACTTTTCCAAACCAAAACATTTCCAAACAATCAAAACAAGTAACAATAATGTCCACAAGCATATTTCGATTATACTACGCAATTTATATCAATTTCCAACAGGTAGATTTCTGATTTTAGTAAGTTTACTCATTTTCTCACAAAATCTAACCTAACTCTAAACTCAAGAAACTCTACTCTTAAAGCATCTGTCTAGAACCCACCTGATAAACGAAGAGGAGTTTGAAGAAGATGATGATGATCCATGAGCTTTTCCCAAGTTTTTCCCTCTTTCTCTTCTTCTTTCTCTCTTCCTTCTCTTCTTCCTCTTTTCTTCTTCTTTTCTTTCTATCTTTCTTTTTCCTTTTCTTTTCTTAACACATATATATATATATATATATATATATAATACTATAATATATAATATAAATCCAACCGGGCAAAATATCTCCAATTGATATTTTGTCGTCTCAACCCAAATGATCAATTATCAGAGTTACCAAAAATTACTTTCTTGAACTATCAATTATTAATCCGTCTCTTAATAAAATAATTGATCTCTTCAGAGTTCATTAGTTGCTCTATTGATCCCAAATGTCAATACTTAAAGTACTTAGAGGATTCCATTAATCCAATTATCCAAAGATAGAGCACGTAGATACTCATCTGATATCCAATTGAGCATTTAAATAATACGGGGTATTACACTCTCCCCCCCTTAAATTGAAATTCGCCCCCGAATTTCCTCTACTCAACAACAATTGCAACTTATATCCCTGTCTTAGATCCACACTTAACTTTGCGTCCGTCCAAATTTCTGACGTATTCCAATTCTAATTTGACTTCACAGACTAAAAAATCCGTATTTTCACAATTTATCAAACTTCGTATCCTTAATCATACTCTTATTCCAATATTGATTTAACTTTCAACTTGCTCTTCCCATAATTCCTCTGTTGATCCATACAAAACACTTGGTCACATCTTACTACGAAAAGAATGTACCATTCTACATTCCTCTACTGAGTCACAAACAAAATCATAACACCTTATCTTGGTTTAGAACAACCACCACTCATCAGCTCTTTACAATGTAGGTCAGTGATTCCTTAACTTCATACAATTTCCGACAACTATTCTTCCGTAAATCCTTTAACGTTCAGAACCACTCCACCATTAGTCAAACGACTCTTTACCAGTTCCATCTGGTCTGATTCCGCACATGGTACTCCTTACATCCGATATTCCATTTCTTTCGTATCACACCAAAAGATAACACACTTAGAACAAAATCTTCTTACATCTGTACTTACAAGCAACAATCTTCAAATCCTTATTATTCTGATTGAACTCTTTCATCAGTCACCTTCCATTGTGCAACTCCAATTCTAATAGTGAAATACCACCAATTCTTAAGCATTACCAAGTAGCTAACAGTCCACGGAGAAAACATACTTATCCACTAGGATCCTTACTAACCAGCGACACCAGAAATTTACTAACGTCCTATGGTAGAACAATTTCTTCTCCAACGCACAATATCTTAACATCGGTCCAATACTCTCCAGACAATAGGGATGCAGGAGTTACACTGTTACCACCACAACATGTACGACTCCAAATCCATTCAAATCTCGAACTAATAATTCATCCAAAATAGCTTAACAATCTCTGGTTCCGATTACTACTTTCCAAAATGATTCTTTTCACTGCTTCTAACTTACTTCAGGTTCCTTGCTAACACGAGATCTCAACCTATAACACGTAACACCATCACGATACTTCAATCATACGCGAGTCACCACTTATCAACTTAACTTGTCCAAAGCACAAGTGTGAGTTTCCATATTACTCACCAATTCACGTACAACACTCCACATACACACACTTCTCGGTTGAATCAACTCTTCTCCTTCGTTCCCTTTCATAAACGATTCCAAGTTACATACTTAACTTCGGAACGTCCCATTCTTACTAGTACTTGGGAAGATAACCTACAAATTCCTTCTCTGGTTAGAACACAACTGCACACAACTGATACCACTTTCACGGGGTCTAAATCCAAAACTATGAACTCACGGAAGTTAACAGTTACCAACTTTGACCAACCGTTCGTTCCTTACTAACACCATAAATTAAATTACCGAAAAGGTCTTTTCGAGATCAACACTTCGAGAGTATCTTACAACCTCTCCCTGAGGTTCTTCAACAGTAATACACTTAAGACTTTCTCCTACTCAACACAATTTACAAGATTATTTCCCCAAAGTTAGACTTCTTCGTCGTCTAAACAAATGGTCAATTACGCAACACCTTCCAGAAGTTCCAATTTCAAAACACAATTCCTCTTTTATTTACTTATAGTCCTGTTTTCCATTCACACAACACTCTCCAATCGGAGCAACATAAGGTAACAAAACACAGATGAGGGTTCTCAAGAGATTCCATAACTTACCCATACGTTCGTCGATTAACCATCTGAGGTTAATCAGTTAACTCCTTTGCATTTGTCGGTTAACACTGCTGCAGAAACAAAAAAAAACAGTTTCTCATAATTCAAAGCCATCCTTACCCAAACCATCCATCCGATTTGTTCTAAGCTGAAATATCATTCTCAACTCGTGGCTCCTTAACTTATGTAACATTCACTAACCATGATTCACTCAAGATAAAATCGACAAAGTCGACGACACACTCCAACCAAGTGACAAGGAAAATTTCCAAATTCTGTCGCAGTCACCCTACAATTTCAGCGGAACAATTCACTCTCTGTTGATACAACAACACTAGCAGAAAGTCAATAATGACGACATTCTAGGGTTTTAGCCACAACTCTTACTCGATTCGTCCATAAGCAAAACCCAACACACAATCATTGTACGATACCACAAAAGCGATGGACATCTCATATAAAGCATACCTCCTTGTCCCCTCACTTGTAATTCCTTGGAGAAATTAAAACAACAAAGTTCTTAGTTCAACAAAAGGTAGATTCTTAATATTTCGATTATTCACAACTACAGAAGTTCTCTATACTTGAAAATAGATCGGGGCAATGCATCCTCTTGAAGAACCTTCCATCAACTTGCACACATTAACAGGGATTTCTTACCCTTCACTATCCATTATACATCCCACATACACCAAATTACTTATTGGAAGATCCACAACCGACAATTCCAATCAACTATTTACAAAAACCTTCCGGTATAAATCGTTCCATGATTTACACTTAGTCCATAATAAATCTTGGTTTGCTTCTCGTTGTTTACCGCACACTTACTTCCTAAAATACAATACTCCTGCTTCACAAGGTACATCCCTTCACACTTGTCTCAAGAATAAGAATCCCTCACGTACTCTTGTGACCAAGGTGCTACCACTACGCTCGTTCTTAATACCAAGGTGTAACTTTCTCATAACCATACTGTTAATACTGTTTATTCCACATAATCGAATAAAATCCACCTCATAAATAATATTTTCACTTTCCACAGCATAGAACACTTTCATAGCTTCATATCGATATAAAGAACGCTTAAATCGGACACCCGAGCCAAAAGATATGAAGTTTTGAAGAAAGGCAAATTATTCAAAAACTGCCAGATTCGCCTGGCGGTTAAGAATTTCACCTGGCGAATCCCCCTTCGCCAGCACTTCGCCGGGCGAACATGCGGCGAATCCTCATTCCATAAAATCCCAAAAGTTCCAGTAGCTACACAAGTTCTGTTTCTTCATTTTCGCCTGGCGACTAAGTAATTCGCCTGGCGAATTCCTCTTCGCCAGCTCTTCGCCTGGCGAACCAATGGCGAGACCCCATTCGCCTGGCGATTTCCTGATTCGCCTGGCGAATCACACCAGAAGCAGAATTTCTGCTGCAATTTCTCACGGTTTCCATACCTCAAAATTCAACTTTTCCCACTGAAGCATGAAAACACATCCGGTTGTTCCTCCTCACACTTCTCTACTACTTTAGGTTCCCATAAAAGACAAACTCCCTTAACCCACAACTTTTAACCAGTCGGAAAAATATTGTTCCGAACACCCTCCTTAAAGTACTCTCGTCCATTCAAGATATTAGAACAACCTTAGAAACTAAAGCACCAAAACTTATCTCACTTCCGGACCTTACGCCACGCGTTCCACAAAACAACTTTCTTTTCCACGGAATGAGATTACTTGAAATCCTTATCCGTATCAGTGGTTAATCCAGCTTTACTAGTAACTTTACATATTCCTTGATACCTTAACCAATCGTCCAATAGAGATCCTTAACTTTCGGTCTCCATCCGTTCCAAAGGATTACTTAAACCACTCATTACTCTTTAAGTCCATGCTACCCAAGAACAACTTCTACTAAAACCTCCACTGAGCTGACCAAAACTCTTCGCTACTAACTCTTGGCTTGAGCCTACCCTCACAGCACAAGTTCCGACAACACCACGGAGTCCTCGTGGTCGCTCAACCATGATTCTACCTATCACATACATAGTATTAGGTTGATCAGACCCAACACTACATAGTATGATATTAAGTTTCATGATGGCAAGACACACTTAAGAGGCAGGAATAGATTTACTTATGATGTTTCAAGGCTAGGTCGAGGATACGACCTACTTTGATACCAACTGTAATGCCCTGTATAATATATACCTAGAATAATACAATACAAGCATCTTATTTGGTACTGACACCATCATAAGTGCCTAATGGCGTAATTCACATACTTGACCATTCTAAAACATAATACAATCTATGGTACAAGTCATGGAAACTAGCCAAAATAATAAAACTAAGAACATTATACAATATTCCTCATTGTATAAGAACAATAAAATACACAGCGGAAAAACTAATACTGAGCTTCTCTTGAAACATCCAAGCATAGCTCCACTTGTAAATCAACCTGCAATCCGAACCTGAAAATATAGCAACTATAGTGGGGTGAGATACATCAAATCTCAGTGATTTCCCTATCTTAAAGTCCTATCGGCTTTACAAGGTTCTAAATAAACCTAACTCATGTCAAAGGGAAATGGGAGTGACCATGAGTACACACACACAAGTAATCCACAACGGTGAGCCCATACACTCACACTAGTACCAAAGTACGTCCTGAGCCCGTACACTCAAGGATTCACAAAGTACCGAAGTACCTCTTGAGCCTGTAAACTCAAGGATTCACAAAGTACCGAAGTACCTCTTGAGCCTGTTAACTCAAGGATTCACAATCAATAACCATACCAAGGCATCCCCTTTTCCCGTCCGCTTCTACGTCTAGAAGACGACCCGAGTCATGGATCCTCGAATTACTTGACATACGAAATGGATTCGGGAACAACGGCCTGTTAGCCGTGAACCGTCACTTCTCATGGCCTGTTAACCATCACAAGTCTCTACCCGTAGGTCCCATTCGTACTAAACGCGGGAATCAAACCTGCCAAGTAATGGTGCATATGTTTCAGAGGAGCTCGAGACCCATGAAACGCACTATCAATAATAACCGGTTACAATTGCACAATACACACGCCTCGGCCTTTCACGCACGAGCGTTGCCACATAGATTCTCTACCACAATCCTAGTTACAACCTCGAATTAAACTATTCCGTTTTGGGGTAAAGTTTCCTCACTCTTCCTAATTCATATTTTAAACATGCATATTTCTTTCATTCACAATTCACAATCAGATAGACATGGTATAATCACAAATATTACAAGTAAACACATATAATAGCATAACATAATCACATTATAGTTCACACACGTTTTCAGGGCATACTAGCCACTACTACCCCCGACCAAGCATCCTTGGTTAAACATGGCCTAATCTCACCATTTAATAACACATTGGATTCTCTTTCCAAGGCTTCAAGCCCCATATCAATCGGCTTCCCGATTCTTGAGTTTCGGTGGAATCAAAATCACATACATTACACATTCATCACAATATTTAATTCTACCTGAACAATCCATGACATAAAATCATGTTTCTATCTCACCATCTCATAGAGCATAAAATTATCTTTCCAACGTTTCCGACCGTGCGTCAATCCGAGTTACGGATCTCAAGTTATGGCGAAAAATACAAAAAAAAATGTTTTGCTGTCCCAGGCAAATTCGCCTGGCCACTTCAGAATTCGCCTGGCCAATCTCCTTCGCCAGCACTTCGCCTGGCGAGATAGTGGTGAAACCCAATTCGCCTGGCCAATCGCACCAGAACCAGAATTTTCCCCTTACGGGTTCTAGGGTTCCAAAACCCCAAAAATCCCACTTTTCCAAACCAAAACATTTCCAAACAATCAAAACAAGTAACAATAATGTCCACAAGCATACTTCGATTATACTACGCAATTTATATCAATTTCCAACCGGTAGATTCCTGATTTTAGTAAGTTTACTCATTTTCTCACAAAATCTAACCTAACTCTAAACTCCAGAAACTCTACTCTTAAAGCATCTATCTAGAACCCACCTGATAAACGAAGAGGAGTTTGAAGAAGATGATGATGATCCATGAGCTTTTCCCAAGCTTTTCCCTCTTTCTCTTCTTCTTTCTCTCTTCCTTCTCTTCTTCCTCTTTTCTTCTTCTCTTCTTTTCTTTCTATCTCCAATTGATATTTTGTCGTCTCAACCCAAATGATCAATTATCAGAGTTACCAAAAATTACTTTCTTGAACTATCAATTATTAATCCGTCTCTTAATAAAATAATTGATCTCTTCAGAGTTCATTAGTTGCTCGATTGATCCCAAATGTCAATACTTAAAGTACTTAGAGCATTCCATTAATCCAATTATCCAAAGATAGAGCACGTAGATACTCATCTGATATCCAATTGAGCATTTAAATAATACGGGGTATTACAGGATGCATCCTTCATCCCTCTTTTTGATTTTTAATTTAATAACATGCATAAATATATTACTTTTCGCATTTACATAGCTAACACAATACGTAGGTTTCCTCCGATTCATTTAATCGGGTAACAATTCAATATTCTCACTCTTATCCCGTAGGATATCTCCACAGCTTTACATCGGCTATAAATATGCCTCAATCGGATTTACGATCCAAAAGATGTCAAACCCCACATTTCACAAAACACCACTTTCTTTCATTTTCCACTAAATGAAATATCCCACATCATACCCAAGATGTTAACTTTTTCTCAGATAGAGGGTCTTCATAGCTTTCTAAGGACACCAAGAACGTCCCGATCCGAGTTACGGGTCAAAAGTTATGAAGGAAACAAAACGGGAAAGCTGTCATGTTCGCTTTGCGAAGCAGCCAGCGAACGCTCGCTTTCTCATTCGCAGTCCGAAGCTCCCAGCGAACTATGGCAGAGCCAAAACAAGGTAAAGTTCGCAGTGCGAACCTCTGAATGACCTTAAACAATATTAGTATATATATACATATACATATATATATATATATATATATATATATATATTAATAAAAGTATTTTAAAAAGTAATAACAATAACGTAAAATATTAATTGATTTCATTTATTTATCTTTTTTTATTACTTTTTTTTAATAAAACTTTTTCAAGTACTTTTTACCTTCCATATGTTCCATTTAACTTGAATATATAATGATCATGTAAGTCATAAATCTCTCAAGATAAAAATATAAGGTGAAGTCTAAGACAATGGCTATGGTTTTCATCAATCGATCTTACCTTTGCTTGATTTTGTTTGTTGGCTTGATTTTGCTGCCAGGTAATGAATAAAATTTGTTTTATTTTTATACATCAAATATAATAACCCAAATCATATATTCATTAAACAAAAATATCTAATTCAAATTTAATTAACCCTGCTTTTGGTGGTAGAAATATCATGCAGTGAGAAAACTTTGGCAAGAATTCCAGTGCAAAAACCTTTGGGAAAACATTGTCTAGATGGTACGTGCGAATCTAATGAGAAATGTCGAGAAAAATGTGAAGAAGAAAACTATAAAAAAGGTGGTGCATGTGAGGGATTGCTTCCCCGCAAATGTTGTTGTAATGAATGAGGAGTTGTTATACCCTTAAATAAAACTAAATAAATATAATGTATGCCTTTATTTAATTTTTAATTTATAGTTTGTACTAATATAAATTATCCAAAGTTAAATAATTCGTTAAGCATGATTATTACAAATAAATCAAAATTTAAAAATATATACCTGTCACCTATTTCCAACAATGGATGAGCGTCAAATGCTTGAAAATATAAACGTGTATATTTCATTTTGATTTCACATTTTAGAAAAAAAAATTTTAATTTTATGTTTTATTCTTGAATAGTTTTGTTATAAAAAAAATTCATAAAAAGGAAAAAAAAAATTTAAGTTTGTTTGGAAGGCAATCCAATACAATCCTACAAAATTTAGACATGAACTCCTACTTTTTAAAATTAAAATCTTAGTAAAATAATACTTCTATTATTTTATTATGTATATTATTATCATTTTAATTATTAGTGGGTAAGAAGGATGCATCCTTCATCCCTCTTTTTGATTTTTAATTTAATAACATGCATAAATATATTACTTTTCGCATTTACATAACTAACACAATACGTAGGTTTCCTCCGATTCATTTAATCGGGTAACAATTCAATATTCTCACTCTTATCCCGTAGGATATCTCCACAGCTTTACATCGGCTATAAATATGCCTCGATCGGATTTACGATCCAAAAGATGTAAATCCCCACATTTCACAAAACACCACTTTCTTTCATTTTCAACTAAATGAAATATCCCACATCATACCCAAGATGTTCACTTTTTCTCAGATAGAGGGTCTTCATAGCTTTCTAATGACACCAAGAACGTCCCAATCCGAGTTACGGGTCAAAAGTTATGAAGGAAACAAAACGGGAAAGCTGTCATGTTCGCTTTGCGAAGCAGCCAGCGAACGCTCGCTTTCTCATTCGCAGTCCGAAGCTCCCAGCTAACTGTGGCAGAGCCAAAACAAGGTAAAGTTCGCAGTGCGAACCTCTGAATGACCTTAAAGAATATTAGTATATATATACATATACATATATATATATATATATATATATATATATATATTTATAAAAGTATTTTAAAAAGTAATAACAATAACGTAAAATATTAATTGATTTCATTTATTTATCTTTTTTGAGTACTTTTTTTTAATAAAACTTTTTCAAGTACTTTTTACCTTCCATATGTTCCATTTAACTTGAATATATAATGATCATGTAAGTCATAAATCTCTCAAGATAAAAATATAAGGTGAAGTCTTAGACAATGGCTATGGTTTTCATCAATCGATCTTACCTTTGCTTGATTTTGTTTGTTGGCTTGATTTTGCTGCCAGGTAATGAATAAAATTTGTTTTATTTTTATACATCAAATATAATAACCCAAATCATATATTCATTAAACAAAAATATCTAATTCAAATTTAATTAACCCTGCTTTTTGTGGTAGAAATATCATGCAGTGAGAAAACTTTGGCAAGAATTCCAGTGCAAAATCCTTTGGGAAAACATTGTCTAGATGGTACGTGCGAATCTAATGAGAAATGTCGAGAAAAATGTGAAGAAGAAAACTATAAAAAAGGTGGTGCATGTGAGGGATTGCTTCCCCGCAAATGTTGTTGTAATGAATGAGGAGTTGTTATACCCTTAAATAAAACTAAATAAATATAATGTATGCCTTTATTTAATTTTTAATTTATAGTTTGTACTAATATAAATTATCCAAAGTTAAATAATTCGTTAAGCATGATTATTACAAGTAAATCAAAATTTAAAAATATATACCTGTCACCTATTTCCAACAATGGATGAGCGTCAAATGCTTGAAAATATAAACGTGTATATTTCATTTTGATTTCACATTTTAGAAAAAAAAAATTTAATTTTATGTTTTATTCTTGAATAGTTTTGTTATAAAAAAAATTCATAAAAAGGAAAAAAAAAATTTATGTTTGTTTGGAAGGCAATCCAATACAATCCTACAAAATTTAGACATGAACTCCTACTTTTTTAAATTAAAATCTTAGTAAAATAATACTTCTATTATTTTATTATGTATATTATTATCATTTTAATTATTAGTGGGTAAGAAGGATGCATCCTTCATCCCTCTTTTTGATTTTTAATTTAATAACATGCATAAATATATTACTTTTCGCATTTACATAACTAACACAATACGTAGGTTTCCTCCGATTCATTTAATCGGGTAACAATTCAATATTCTCACTCTTATCCCGTAGGATATCTCCACAGCTTTACATCGGCTATAAATATGCCTCGATCGGATTTACGATCCAAAAGATGTCAATCCCCACATTTCACAAAACACCACTTTCTTTCATTTTCCACTAAATGAAATATCCCACATCATACCCAAGATGTTCACTTTTTCTCAGATAGAGGGTCTTCATAGCTTTCTAAGGAGACCAAGAACGTCCCGATCCGAGTTACGGGTCAAAAGTTATGAAGGAAACAAAACGGGAAAGCTGTCATGTTCGCTTTGCGAAGCTGCCAGCGAACGTTCGCTTTCTCATTCGCAGTCCGAAGCTCCCAGCGAACTGTGGCAGAGCCAAAACAAGGTAAAGTTCGCAGTGCGAACCTCTGAATGACCTTAAACAATATTAGTATATATATACATATACATATACACATATATATATATATATATATATATATATATATATATTAATAAAAGTATTTTAAAAAGTAATCACAATAACGTAAAATATTAATTGATTTCATTTATTTATCTTTTTTGAGTACTTTTTTTTCATAAAACTTTTTCAAGTACTTTTTACTTTCCATATGTTCCATTTAACTTGAATATATAATGATCATGTAAGTCATAAATCTCTCAAGATAAAAATATAAAGTGAAGTCTTAGACAATGGCTATGGTTTTCATCAATCGATCTTACCTTTGCTTGATTTTGTTTGTTGGCTTGATTTTGCTGGCAGGTAATGAATAAAATTTGTTTTATTTTTATACATCAAATATAATAACCCAAATCATATATTCATTAAACAAAAATATCTAATTCAAATTTAATTAACCCTGCTTTTGGTTGTAGAAATATCATGCAGTGAGAAAACTTTTGCGAGAATTCCAGTGCAAAATCTTTTGGGAAAACATTGTCTAGATGGTACGTGCGAATCTAATGCGAAATGTCGAGAAAAATGTGAAGAAGAAAACTATAAAAAAGGTGGTGCATGTGAGGGATTGCTTCACCGCAAATGTTGTTGTAATGAATGAGGAGTTGTTATACCCTTAAATAAAACTAAATAAATATAATGTATGCCTTTATTTAATTTTTAGTTTATAGTTTGTACTAATATAAATTATCCAAAGTTAAATAATTAGTTAAGCATGATTATTACAAGTAAATCAAAATTTAAAAATATATACCTGTCACCTATTTCCAACAATGGATGAGCGTCAAATGCTTGAAAATATAAACGTGTATATTTCATTTTGATTTCACATTTTAGAAAAAAAAATTAAATTTATGTTTTATTCTTGAATAGTTTTGTTATAAAAAAAATTCAAAAAAAGGAAAAAAAAAATTTAAGTTTGTTTGGAAGGCGATCCAATACAATCCTACAAAATTTAGACATGAACTCCTACTTTTTTAAATTAAAAGTTTTGTAAAATAATACTTCTATTATTTTATTATGTATATTATTATCATTTTAATTATTAGTGGGTAAGAAGGATGCATCCTTCATCCCTTTTTTTGATTTTTAATTTAATAACATGCATAAATATATTACTTTTCGCATTTACATAACTAACACAATACGTAGGTTTCCTCCGATTCATTTAGTCGGGTAATAATTCAATATTCTCAGTCTTATCCCGTAGGATATCTCCACAGCTTTACATCGACTATAAATATGCCTCGATCGGATTTACGATCCAAAAGATGTCAATCCCCACATTTCACAAAACACCACTTTCTTTCATTTTTCACTAAATGAAATATCCCACATCATACCCAAGATGTTCACTTTGTCTCAGATAGAGGGTCTTCATAACTTTCTAAGGACACCAAGAACGTCCCGATCCGAGTTACGGGTCAAAAGTTATGGAGGAAACAAAACGGGAAAGCTGTCATGTTCGCTTTGCGAAGGAGCCAGAGAACGCTCGCTTTCTCATTCGCAGTCCGAAGCTCCCAACGAACTGTGGCAGAGCCAAAACAAGGTAAAATTCGCAGTGCGAACCTATGAATGACCTTAAACAATATTAGTATATATATACATATACATATATATATATATATATATATATATATATATATATATATATATTAATAAAAGTATTTTAAAAAGTAATAACAATAACGTAAAATATTAATTGATTTCATTTATTTATCTTTTTTGAGTACTTTTTTTTAATAAAACTTTTTCAAGTACTTTTTACCTTCCATATGTTCCATTTAACTTGAATATATAATGATCATGTAAGTCATAAATCTCTCAAGATAAAAATATAAAGTGAAGTCTTAGACAATGGCTATGGTTTTCATCAATCGATCTTACCTTTGCTTGATTTTGTTTGTTGGCTTGATTTTGCTGCCAGGTAATGAATAAAATTTGTTTTATTTTTATACATCAAACATAATAACCCAAATCATATATTCATTAAACAAAAATATCTAATTCAAATTTAATTAACCCTGCTTTTGGTGGTAGATGTAAAGACCATATAATAATACATGCATCAAATCATATATTATACATGAGTTTCACTTTTTGGTACTGAAACATAATAAGTTCCTAGTTAACACATTATATACATAAATGCCTCTAATACAAAACACCTAAAAGTCTAAGGCATTACGTATACAAGATGTTCCAAAATTGATAAAAACTAAGAACTAGATCAAAACAATGATCTCAAAACATAAACGCCATAGCGGAAGCCATGCCATCACAAAACCACGATCCGTAAGGAAAGTCAAATAACCTTGTCCTTACCCTTCGCCAAACCTGCAGAACCTGTGATGTAAACAACAACAGTGGGGTGAGATACATCAAATCTCAGTGAGTTCCCTATCTTAAAGTCCTCTCGGCTTTACAAGGTTCTAACAAAGTCCTAACTCACGTCCAAGGGGAAAGGGGAAAGACCATGAGTACACACACACTATATGGACACATGTTATGAGTTCATCAACTCACAATATCACCAATCCGTAACCACACCAAGGCATCCCCTTTTCCCGTCCGCTTCTACGTCTAGAAGACGACCCGAGTCATGGATCCTTGAACCTACTTGACATACAAATGGATTCGGGTTCTACGGGCCATAAACCGTTATGAACCGTCGCTTCACACGGGCCATAAACCGTCACAAGCATACGCTCCCAGAGCGCCATTCGTACTGCACACGGGAATCAAACCTGTCAAGTAGTTGTGCACAAGTTTCAGTGGAGCTCGAGACCCATGAAACGCACTCGCAAATAAAATCAGTTACGATTACGTGATCACACACAGTCGTGATCGTATTCGACAATCACAAGGCCATAATACCTTAACATAACCAAACAGTTAACACATATGTTCCATACTAGTGTTTATTCGTTCTAAATTGTCCAACACTGCTTATGGTAATTGTCCTCCCTCTACTTACTTTATGTTTTATCGTGCATACATTTTTCAACAACAATTACACAACCAAAATCAACAAAACGACACAATTCCAACAATACCGATATAATTAAATCGGCCGTCAATCTTAAAACCAATGTAATAAGAAAGTACATTTTATTACCTTTCCAACGATACCAAAATTGTTCCAATCCGGGTCACGGATAAAAAGTTACGGCATTGGAATCAAACGATCGGAAATAAAATATCACAACAGCAGAATTCTGTAACTCTCCTGGCCGTACGCGTATTGGTACAACCCATACGCGTATTGCCCAAAAGGTCGCCTAGCCATACGCGTATTTCCCCAAGCGATACGCGTATTGCTCAAAATGCCCGGCCATCCATACGCGTATTGCCCTTGCCGTACGCGTATTGACCAGCCCCATACGCGTATCACCTCGACCAATACGCGTATGAGCAGAGGAAAATTCTGCAGAATTGTCTGCAGAATTTTTTCTGCTACGGGATCAACCCATTTCAACCCAAAAATCCACTTTCCTTAACCCAAATGCACTGAAACAGGTTGCAGATACAACAAGCAGTATAACATACAATCACACATTGCATTTAGCAGTTAGATTCATGAATTTTGTGCAAAAACATTCAATTTTCACAATTTCAACCTAACTCTAAACTCAACAAAACTCTACTATAAGGAGTCTAACTAGAACCCACCTGGATTACTAGACGAGGAGGTTGATACTAAGACGATTAAACGAAAAACAGATGAATTGATGATGATTCTTGAGCTTCTTGAGAATTTCTCTTCTTCCTCTTTCTTTTCCTTTCCTTTGTTCCCTTTTTCCTTTTCTTTCTTTCTCTTTTAGCTTTTGTTTGATTTTCCAAGGGAAATGAAAAGAAAATAGATAGTATAGAAACTATCATTTTTAGTAACACTACTAAATGTCCAAAATTAGCTCAAATACATCAAATTATAAAAACTCAACGTTAAATACTATTACTTTAATCGACTCTGAGTTCGTCAGTTTACTCTAATTATTTTATCAGATAATTACTCAGAGTACCCCGGAACCCAGTTGATCATAATAATATTAACCAGAGCGTTTATAAATTTACGGGGTATTACATCCTCCCCCCCTTAAATAGAAATTCGTCCTCGAATTTAGAATATTACCTAAATAGATATGGATAAGAATCTGGCATTTCTGATTCTAGTTCCCAAGTATCATCGCCCGGATGCGTCATATCCCATTGCACCTTAACAAGTGGAATATCTTTGTTCCTTAACACTTTTGTTTCCCTTCCCACAATACAACTCGGTTGTGGTTCAAAAGTCAAATCCGCTTCAATTTCCACTGATTCGGGTAGAATTGGCTGAAGAGGATCAGGAATAAACTTACGGAGCTGAGATACGTGAAAAACGTCATGCATCTCGGATAGAGAGGGTGGTAAAGCTAATCGATAAGCAACTTCACCAATCCTTTCTAAAATCTGATACGGTCCCACGTATCTCGGACTTAACTTTCGCGACTTAAACGGTCCTTTCAATCTCAATCTCGGAGTAACTTTCAGAAATACATGGTCACCTTCCTCAAATTCCAAAGGTCTCCTACGATTGTCCGCATAACTCTTTTGACGATCTTGTGCTTGTTTAACCTTCTCGCGGATCATTCGAATCTTTTCCGTAGTCTCTTGAATAATCTCGGGTCCCAAAATTCTATCTTCGCCAATTTCAGCCCAACACAAAGGTGTTCTACACTTCCTCCCATACAATGCTTCATACGGAGCCATACCGATACTCGCATGGTAACTATTGTTATAGGAAAACTCAATTAACGGCAAAAGTTCTTTCCAATTCCCTCTACTCTCTAACACACAAGCTCTTAACATATCCTCCATCGTTTGTATTGTTCGTTCAGTCTGACCATCCATTTGAGGATGATTCGACGTGCTCAAACACAAATTCGTACCCATCGCTTGTTGGAACACTTTCCAAAATCTCGAAGTAAACTTCGGATCTCTATCGGACACAATACTAGAAGGAATACCATGCAATCTCACAATCTCAGCAATAAACAACCTTGCAAGCTGACTTGCCTTATAAGTAGTCTTTACGGCTAAGAAGTGTGCAGATTTCGTTAGTCGATCTACAATCACCCAAATAGAATCATACCCACCTTGGGTACGGGGTAAACCCACTGCAAAATCCATAGAAATACTATCCCACTTCCAAACTGGAATATCCAAAGGTTGTAACAAACCGCCCGGTCTTTGGTGTTCAATCTTCACCTGTTGGCACACCACACATTCTGAAACATATTCTGCTATATCCTTTTTCATCCCAGACCACCAATAATCCTTCTTTAAATCCTGATACATCTTCGAAGAACCAGGATGTATCGTAAAAGTACCTTTATGAGCTTCGTCTAAAATCTTCCTTTTTAATGCCTCATCCTTCGAAACACAAATCCTTTGATTAAACAGAATAATCCCATCTGTCGCTCGTGTAAAACCCGGCTGAAGTAACAACTCTTGTAACACTTCCTCTAACAATTGTGCCTGTTGAATCTCAACTCTCAAAGTAGAATTGACATTCAAATTTCCCATGATTGCACCATTCGGAGTCCACACAAACTGGAGGTTAAGATCTCTGAACTTTTCCAACAACGAATACTCCAAAATCATCAATTCCGCACTATGAACCATTTTCCGACTTAAGGCATCCGCTACTTTATTCGCCTTTCCCGGATGATACTTCAGTTCTAAGTCATAATCCTTCAAGTACTCCATCCATCTTCTTTGTCGCATATTCAACTCCTTCTGGTCAAACAAATACTTCAAACTTTTGTGGTCACTGAACATTTCAAAACGTACACCATACAAGTAATGACGCCACACCTTCAGTGCAAACACCACGGCAGCTAGTTCCAAATCATGAGTTGGATAATTCTTCTATGAACTTTTAACTGTCGAGAAGCATAAGCTACCACTTGACCACCTTGCATCAGAACACCCCCTAATCCCCTCTTAGAAGCATCACAGAATACTTCATAAGAGTTGTTAGGATCAGGAATAATTAATACTGGAGCACTCGTCAAACTTTCCTTCAAATGCATAAAACTTTGTTCGCAACCTGAATCCCATTCAAAAATAACATCCTTCCGAGTAAGTTTCGTCATTGGTAAGGCCAATTGAGAAAAGCCCTTAATAAACCTTCTATAGTAACCGGCCAATCCCAAGAAACTTCTAACCTCTGACACACTTCTCGGTCTCTCCCAATTAATCACTGCCTCTACCTTCGATGGATCCACTGCCACACCACCTCGCGATATAACATGTCCAAGAAAATTAACTTCCGACATCCAAAACTCACACTTACTCAACTTAGCAAACAATTGCTTCTCTTGCAAGACCGATAAGACAATCCTGAGATGTTCTCCGTGCTCTTGTGGAGTACGAGAATAAATAAGAATATCGTCAATAAAGATTACCACAAATTGGTCCAAGTAAGCCTGAAATATACGGTTCATGTAATCCATGAAAACAGCTGGAGCATTAGTCACACCGAACGGCATCACCAAGAATTCGTAATGACTGTAACGGGTTCTAAATGCAGTCTTTGGCACATCGGAACTCTTCACTCGAATCTGGTGATAACCCGACCGTAAATCAATCTTCGAGAACACACAGGCTCCTTTCAATTGATCTAACAAGTCGTCTATCCTTGGTAAGGGATACTTATTCTTAATGGTGACTTTATTAAACTTACGATAATCAATGCACAACCGCATACCCCCATCTTTCTTCTTTACCAACAACACTGGAGCTCCCCACGGTGAAACACTAGGCCTAACGAAATGCTTAGACATCAAGTCCTCCAATTGGTCCTTTAATTCTCTTAATTCAAGCGGTGCCATCCGATACGGAGAAACGGATATAGGAGCCGTTCCCGGTATCAGGTCAATAGAGAACTCAACTTCTCTCTCCGGAGGAAGAGAAGAAACATCCTCAGGAAACACTTCAGGAAATTCACACACTATTGGAATACTCAGAACTTGCTGTTCACTACTTCCTTCCTTAGTAAGAACCATTAAAACAGATTTCTCTTTCTCAAACAAGAAATTTACCATTCCCACCGTACCTTCTAAAATCGTTGATAATACATCTTTCGGAGTAGCCTCAGCAGATGGAATAATGATTAACTTTTCTTCACACCCAATAAACACCGAATTAGCAGAAAGCCAATCCATTCCCAGAACAACATCAACTTTCTTAAGCGGTAAACAGATAAGGTCAATCTGGAAAACTCTTTCGTTCACCGACAACACACAATTTTCACACATCAGCGGTGTTTCAACCATTTCATCCATGGCAGTAGTAACCACCATAGGAGGAAACAAAGGAATAGTTTGCAACCCCAGTCGCCTTACACAACACGTGGAGACAAAAGAATGCGTTGCCCCACAATCAAATAAAACAAAGCAAGAATGTCCATTTACGAAACACGTACCCGCAATCAATGAATTATCACCCTTTGCCTTCCTTGCATCCAAGGTATATACTCGGCCTGTTGTCTTCCCTTGTGCCTGATTCTTACCCTGAGGACAATCCCTCGCCAAGTGGCCCACCTTCTGACACTGGTAACACCTCACACCTTCAATACCACATCGACCGTAATGATTCCGACCGCAAGTACGACACACCGGAGGTACACTAGTTCTAGAACTCTGGACCTGCTTCCCTTTGGAAAACTGTTGCCTTTGCCTAAACGGTTGATTCGACCTTCCCCGATCACTTTGAGTTGCCCTATTCGAATCCACCTCCATTTGTATCTTTTTCAAGCAATTTTCCGCCACATAACATTGTCTTAACATTTCAGCATAAGTAGCAAATTCCCGTTGAGACACGCTGTGTGAAATCTCAGCCCTTAATCCAAACAGAAACTGATCTATCTTCCACCTATCATCAGGAGCATACATGGCCTGTCTAGAATAGTTAGCCATGATCTCAAATTGTTCCGCATAAGAAGCCACTGACAAATTTCCCTGTCTCAACTGTTGGAACTCAAACTCCTTTTGAGACCTTAAAGAACTCGGAAAATATTTCTCCATAAAGATTACCTTAAACTGTTCCCACACTTTCTGTACTTCCTGAGTTGTCATCAAGGCTGAAGCGCTCTTCCACCACCTCATGGCAGGACCCTTCAACCAGTGAGAAACAAAGACCACCTTATTCTCCTCACTGCAATGAACTATCAGAAAAAAATCCGTTCCATTTCTGTTATCCATTCGTGTGCCTTCACCGGATCTAGCCCTCCTTGAAACTCCGGAGGATTCATACGAACAAATTCCCTGTAGGTTCCTCCTGTAACTTCCGGAACAACCACTGGATGATACAGACCATTAGCCATTTGTTGCATCATTCCTTGCATGAACTGATTCTGCTGTTGCTGCATCTGTTGCATAAATTGGTACAAAGGGGCATTCCCTTCATCACCTTGTGGAACTGTCCCTGCTGGAGTAGTCCTTGGTCTTCCACGGTTGTTTCTGCGTCTATCAGCCATGTTCCTGAATTCCATATCAATAGGATTAAGTTGATCAGACTCAATACCATAAATATAACAGACAAGACCCATGGCGACACGCCGCATATGAAACGGAAAGAAACACTTATTCTATTTCATGGCTAGGTCAAGGATACGACCTGCTCTGATACCAATTGTAAAGACCATATAATAATACATGCATCAAATCATATATTATACATGAGTTTCACTTTTTGGTACTGAAACATAATAAGTTCCTAGTTAACACATTATATACATAAATGCCTCTAATACAAAACACCTAAAAGTCTAAGGCATTACGTATACAAGATGTTCCAAAATTGATAAAAACTAAGAACTAGATCAAAACAATGATCTCAAAACATAAATGCCATAGCGGAAGCCATGCCATCACAAAACCATGATCCGTAAGGAAAGTCAAATAACCTTGTCCTTACCCTTCGCCAAACCTGCAGAACCTGTGATGTAAACAACAACAGTGGGGTGAGATACATCAAATCTCAGTGAGTTCCCTATCTTAAAGTCCTCTCGGCTTTACAAGGTTCTAACAAAGTCCTAACTCACGTCCAAGGGGAAAGGGGAAAGACCATGAGTACACACACACTATATGGACACATGTTATGAGTTCATCAACTCACAATATCACCAATCCGTAACCACACCAAGGCATCCCCTTTTCCCGTCCGCTTCTACGTCTAGAAGACGACCTGAGTCATGGATCCTTGAACCTACTTGACATACAAATGGATTCGGGTTCTACGGGCCATAAACCGTTATGAACCGTCGCTTCACACGGGCCATAAACCGTCACAAGCATACGCTCCCAGAGCGCCATTCGTACTGCACACGGGAATCAAACCTGTCAAGTAGTTGTGCACAAGTTTCAGAGGAGCTCGAGATCCATGAAACGCACTCGCAAATAAAATCGGTTACGATTACGTGATCACACACAGTCGTGATCGTATTCGACAATCACAAGGCCATAATACCTTAACATAACCAAACGGTTAACACACATGTTCCATACTAGTGTTTATTCGTTCTAAATTGTCCAACACTGCTTATGGTAATTGTCCTCCCTCTACTTACTTTATGTTTTATCGTGCATACATTTTTCAACAACAATTACACAACCAAAATCAACAAAACGACACAATTCCAACAATTCCGATATAATTAAATCGGACGTCAATCTTAAAACCAATGTAATAAGAAAGTACATTTTATTACCTTTCCAACGATACCAAAATTGTTCCAATCCGGGTCACGGATAAAAAGTTACGGCATTGGAATCAAACGATCGGAAATAAAATATCACAACAGCAGAATTCTGTAACTCTCCTGGCCGTACGCGTATTGTTACAACCCATACGCGTATTGCCCAAAAGCTCGCCCAGCCATACGCGTATTTCCCCAAGCGATACGCGTATTGCTCAAAATGCCCAGCCATCCATACGCGTATTGCCCTTGCCGTACGCGTATTGACCAGCCCCATACGCGTATCACCTCGACCAATACGCGTATGAGCAGAGGAAAATTCTGCAGAATTGTCTGCAGAATTTTTTCTGCTACGGGATCAACCCATTTCAACCCAAAAATCCACTTTCCTTAACCCAAATGCACTGAAACAGGTTGCAGATACAACAAGCAGTATAACATACAATCACACATTACATTTAGCAGTTAGATTCATGAATTTTGTGCAAAAAGATTCAATTTTCACAATTTCAACCTAACTCTAAACTCAACAAAACTCTACTCTAAGGAGTCTAACTAGAACCCACCTGGATTACTAGACGAGGAGGTTGATACTGAGACGATTAAACGAAAAACAGATGAATTGATGATGATTCTTGAGCTTCTTGAGAATTTCTCTTCTTCCTCTTTCTTTTCCTTTCCTTTGTTCCCTTTTTCCTTTTCTTTCTTTCTCTTTTAGCTTTTGTTTGATTTTCCAAGGGAAATGAAAAGAAAATAGATAGTATAGAAACTATCATTTTTAGTAACACTACTAAATGTCCAAAATTAGCTAAAATACATCAAATTATAAAAACTCAACGTTAAATACTATTACTTTAATCGACTCTGAGTTCGTCAGTTTACTCTAATTATTTTATCAGATAATTACTCAGAGTACCCCGGAACCCAGTTGATCATAATAATATTAACCAGAGCGTTTATAAATTTACGGGGTATTATAGTAGAAATATCATGCAGTGAGAAAACTTTGGCGAGAATTTCAGTGCAAAATCCTTTGGTAAAACATTGTCTAGATGGTACGTGCGAATCTAATGAGAAATGTCGAGAAAAATGTGAAGAAGAAAACTATAAAAAAGGTGGTGCATGTGAGGGATTGCTTCACCGCAAATGTTGTTGTAATGAATGAGGAGTTGTTATACCCTTAAATAAAACTAAATAAATATAATGCATGCTTTTATTTAATTTTTAGTTTATAGTTTGTACTAATATAAACTATCCAAAGTTAAATAATTAGTTAAGCATGAATATTACAAGTAAATCAAAATTTAAAAATATATACCTGTCACATATTTCCAACAATGGATGAGCGTCAAATGCTTGAAAATATAAACGTGTATATTTCATTTTGATTTCACATTTTAGAAAAAAAAATTAATTTTATGTTTTATTCTTGAATAGTTTTGTTATAAAAAAAATTCATAAAAAGGAAAAAAAAAATTTAAGTTTGTTTGGAAGGCGATCGAATACAATCCTACAAAATTTAGACATGAACTCCTACTTTTTTATATTAAAAGTTTAGTAAAATAATACTGCTATTATTTTATTATGTATATTATTATCATTTTAATTATTAGTGGGTAAGAAGGATGCATCCTTCATCCCTCTTTTGGATTTTTAATTTAATAACATGCATAAATATATTACTTTTCGCATTTACATAGCTAACACAATACGTAGGTTTCCTCCGATTCATTTAATTGGGTAACAATTCAATATTCTCACTCTTATCCCGTAGGATATCTCCACATCTTTACATCGGCTATAAATATGCCTCGATCGGATTTACGATCCAAAAGATGTCAATTCCCACATTTCACAAAACACCACTTTCTTTCATTTTCCACTAAATGAAATATCCCACATCATACCCAAGATGTTCACTTTTTCTCAGATAGAGGGTCATCATAGCTTTCTAAGGACACCAAGAACGTCCCGATCCGAGTTACGGGTCAAAAGTTATGAAGGAAACAAAACGGGAAAGCTGTCATGTTCGCTTTGCGAAGCAGCCAGCGAACGTTCGCTTTCTCATTCGCAGTCCGAAGCTCCCAGCGAACTGTGGCAGAGCCAAAACAAGGTAAAGTTCGCAGTGCGAACCTCTGAATGACCTAAAACAATATTAGTATATATATACATATACATATACATATATATATCTATATATATATATATATATATATATATATTAATAAAAGTATTTTAAAAAGTAATCACAATAACGTAAAATATTAATTGATTTCATTTATTTATCTTTTTTGAGTACTTTTTTTTAATAAAACTTTTTCAAGTACTTTTTACCTTCCATATGTTCCATTTAACTTGAATATATAATGATCATGTAAGTCATAAATCTCTCAAGATAAAAATATAAGGTGAAGTCTTAGACAATGGCTATGGTTTTCATCAATCGATCTTACCTTTGCTTGATTTTGTTTGTTGGCTTGATTTTGCTACCAGGTAATGAATAAAATTTGTTTTATTTTTATACATCAAATATAATAACCCAAATCATATATTCATTAAACACAAATATCTAATTCAAATTTAATTAACCCTGCTTTTGGTGGTAGAAATATCATGCAGTGAGAAAACTTTGGCGAGAATTTCAGTGCAAAATCCTTTGGTAAAACATTGTCTAGATGGTACGTGCGAATCTAATGAGAAATGTCGAGAAAAATGTGAAGAAGAAAACTATAAAAAAGGTGGTGCATGTGAGGGATTGCTTCACCGCAAATGTTGTTGTAATGAATGAGGAGTTGTTATACCCTTAAATAAAACTAAATAAATATAATGTATGCTTTTATTTAATTTTTAGTTTATAGTTTGTACTAATATAAATTATCCAAAGTTAAATAATTAGTTAAGCATGAATATTACAAGTAAATCAAAATTTAAAAATATATACCTGTCTCATATTTCCAACAATGGATGAGCGTCAAATGCTTGAAAATATAAACGTGTATATTTCATTTTGATTTCACATTTTAGAAAAAAAAAATAATTTTATGTTTTATTCTTGAATAGTTTTGTTATAAAAAAAATTCATAAAAAGGAAAAAAAAAATTTAAGTTTGTTTGGAAGGCGATCGAATACAATCCGACAAAATTTAGACATGAACTCCTACTTTTTTAAATTAAAAGTTTAGTAAAACAATACTTCTATTATTTTATTATGTATATTATTATCATTTTAATTATTAGTGGGTAAGAAGGATGCATCCTTCATCCCTCTTTTTGATTTTTAATTTAATAACATGCATAAATATATTACTTTTCGCATTTACATAGCTAACACAATACGTAGGTTTCCTCCAATTCATTTAATCGGGTAACAATTCAATATTCTCACTCTTATCCCGTAGGATATCTCCACAGCTTTACATCGGCTATAAATATGCCTCGATCGGATTTACGATCCAAAATATGTCAATCCCCACATTTCACAAAACACCACTTTCTTTCATTTTCCACTAAATGAAATATTCCACATCATACCCAAGATGTTCACTTTTTCTCAGATAGAGGGTTTTCATAGCTTTCTAAGGAAACCAAGAACGTCCCGATCCGAGTTACGGGTCAAAAGTTATGAAGGAAACAAAACGGGAAAGCTGTCATGTTCGCTTTGCGAAGCAGCCAGCGAACGCTCGCTTTCTCATTCGCAGTCCGAAGCTCCCAGCGAACTGTGGCAGAGCCAAAACAAGGTAAAGTTCGCAGTGCGAACCTCTGAATGACCTTAAACAATATTAGTATATATATACATATACATATATATATATATATATATATATATATATATATATATATATATATATATTAATAAAAGTATTTTAAAAAGTAATAACAATAACGTCAAATATTAATTGATTTCATTTATTTATCTTTTTTGAGTACTTTTTTTTAATAAAACTTTTTCAAGTACTTTTTACCTTCCATATGTTCCATTTAACTTGAATATATAATGATCATGTAAGTCATAAATCTCTCAAGATAAAAATATAAGGTGAAGTCTTAGACAATGACTATGGTTTTCATCAATCGATCTTACCTTTGCTTGATTTTGTTTGTTGGCTTGATTTTGCTGCCAGGTAATGAATAAAATTTGTTTTATTTTTATACATCAAATATAATAACCCAAATCATATATTCATTAAACAAAAATATCTAATTCAAATTTAATTAACCCTGGTTTTGGTGGTAGAAATATCATGTAGTGAGAAAACTTTGGCGAGAATTTCAGTGCAAAATCCTTTGGTAAAACATTGTCTAGATGGTACGTGCGAATCTAATGAGAAATGTCGAGAAAAATGTGAAGTAGAAAACTATAAAAAAGGTGGTGCATGTGAGGGATTGCTTCACCGCAAATGTTGTTGTAATGAATGAGGAGTTGTTATACCCTTAAATAAAACTAAATAGATATAATGTATGCCTTTATTTAATTTTTAGTTTATAGTTTGTACTAATATAAATTATCCAAAGTTAAATAATTAGTTAAGCATGAATATTACAAGTAAATCAAAATTTAAAAATATATACCTGTCTCATATTTCCAACAATGGATGAGCGTCAAATGCTTGAAAATATAAACGTGTATATTTCATTTTGATTTCACATTTTAGAAAAAAAAATTTAATTTTATGTTTTATTCTTGAATATTTTTGTTATAAAAAAAATTCATAAAAAGGAAAAAAAAAATTTAAGTTTGTTTGGAAGGCAATCGAATACAATCCTACAAAATTTAGACATGAACTCCTACTTTTTTAAATTAAAAGTTTAGTAAAATAATACGTCTATTATTTTATTATGTATATTATTATCATTTTAATTATTAGTGGGTAAGAAGGATGCATCCTTCATCCCTCTTTTTGATTTTTAATTTAATAACATGCATAAATATATTACTTTTCGCATTTACATAGCTAACACAATACGTAGGTTTCCTCCAATTCATTTAATCGGGTAACAATTCAATATTCTCACTCTTATCCCGTAGGATATCTCCACAGCTTTACATCGGCTATAAATATGCCTCGATCGGATTTACGATCCAAAAGATGTCAATCCCCACATTTCACAAAACACCACTTTCTTTCATTTTCCACTAAATGAAATATCCCACATCATACCCAAGATGTTCACATTTTCTCAGATAGAGGGTCTTCATAGGTTTCTAAGGACACCAAGAACATCCCGATCCGAGTTACGGGTCAAACGTTATGAAGGAAACAAAACGGGAAAGCTGTCATGTTCGCTTTGGAAAGCAGCCAGCGAACGCTCGCTTTCTCATTCGCAGTCCGAAGCTCCCAGCGAACTGTGGCAGAGCTAAAACAAGGTAAAGTTCGCAGTGCGAACCTCTGAATGACCTTAAATAATATTAGTATATATATACATATACATATATATATATATATATATATATATATATATATATATATATTAATAAACGTATTTTAAAAAGTAATAACAATAACGTAAAATATTAATTGATTTCATTTATTTATCTTTTTTGAGTACTTTTTTTAATAAAACTTTTTCAAGTACTTTTTACCTTCCATATGTTCCATTTAACTTGAATATATAATGATCATGTAAATCATAAATCTCTCAAGATAAAAATATAAGGTGAAGTCTTAGACAATGGCTATGGTTTTCATCAATCGATCTTACCTTTGCTTGATTTTGTTTGTTGGCTTGATTTTGCTGCCAGGTAATGAATAAAATTTGTTTTATTTTTATACATCAAATATAATAACCCAAATCATATATTCATTAAACAAAAATATCTAATTCAAATTTAATTAACCCTGCTTTTGGTTGTAGAAATATCATGCAGTGAGAAAACTTTGGCGAGAATTCCAGTGCAAAATCCTTTGGGAAAACATTGTCTAGATGGTACGTGCGAATCTAATGCGAAATGTCGAGAAAAATGTGAAGAAGAAAACTATAAAAAATGTGGTGCATGTGAGGGATTGCTTCACCGCAAATGTTGTTGTAATGAATGAGAAGTTGTTATACCCTTAAATAAAACTAAATAAATATAATGTATGCCTATATTTAATTTTTAATTTATAGTTTGTACTAATATAAATTATCCAAAGTTAAATAATTAGTTAAGCATGAATATTACAAGTAAATCAAAATTTAAAAATATATACCTGTCTCATATTTCCAACAATGGATGAGCGTCAAATGCTTGAAAATATAAACGTGTATATTTCATTTTGATTTCACATTTTAGAAAAAAAAATTTAATTTTATGTTTTATTCTTGAATATTTTTGTTATAAAAACAATTCATAAAAAGGAAAAAAAAAATTTAAGTTTGTTTGGAAGGCGATCGAATACAATCCTACAAAATTTAGACATGAACTCCTACTTTTTTAAATTAAAAGTTTAGTAAAATAATACGTCTATTATTTTATTATGTATATTATTATCATTTTAATTATTAGTGGGTAAGAAGGATGCATCCTTCATCCCTCTTTTTGATTTTTAATTTAATAACATGCATAAATATATTACTTTTCGCATTTACATAGCTAACACAATACGTAGGTTTCCTCCAATTCATTTAATCGGGTAACAATTCAATATTCTCACTCTTATCCCGTAGGATATCTCCACAGCTTTACATCGGCTATAAATATGCCTCGATCGGATTTACGATCCAAAAGATGTCAATCCCCACATTTCACAAAACACCACTTTCTTTCATTTTCCACTAAATGAAATATCCCACATCATACCCAAGATGTTCACTTTTTCTCAGATAGAGGGTCTTCATAGGTTTCTAAGGACACCAAGAACGTCCCGATCCGAGTTACGGGTTAAACGTTATGAAGGAAACAAAATGGGAAAGCTGTCATGTTCGCTTTGGAAAGCAGCCAGCGAACGCTCGCTTTCTCATTCGCAGTCCGAAGCTCCCAGCGAACTGTGGCAGAGCTAAAACAAGGTAAAGTTCGCAGTGCGAACCTCTGAATGACCTTAAACAATATTAGTATATATATACATATACATATATATATATATATATATATATATATATTAATAAACGTATTTTAAAAAGTAATAACAATAACGTAAAATATTAATTGATTTCATTTATTTATCTTTTATGAGTACTTTTTTTAATAAAACTTTTTCAAGTACTTTTTACCTTCCATATGTTCCATTTAACTTGAATATATAATGATCATGTAAATCATAAATCTCTCAAGATAAAAATATAAGGTGAAGTCTTAGACAATGGCTATGGTTTTCATCAATCGATCTTACCTTTGCTTGATTTTGTTTGTTGGCTTGATTTTGCTGCCAGGTAATGAATAAAATTTGTTTTATTTTTATACATCAAATATAATAACCCAAATCATATATTCATTAAACAAAAATATCTAATTCAAATTTAATTAACCCTGCTTTTGGTTGTAGAAATATCATGCAGTGAGAAAACTTTGGCGAGAATTCCAGTGCAAAATCCTTTGGGAAAACATTGTCTAGATGGTACGTGCGAATCTAATGCGAAATGTCGAGAAAAATGTGAAGAAGAAAACTATAAAAAATGTGGTGCATGTGAGGGATTGCTTCACCGCAAATGTTGTTGTAATGAATGAGAAGTTGTTATACCCTTAAATAAAACTAAATAAATATAATGTATGCCTATATTTAATTTTTAATTTATAGTTTGTACTAATATAAATTATCCAAAGTTAAATAATTAGTTAAGCATGAATATTACAAGTAAATCAAAATTTAAAAATATATACCTGTCTCATATTTCCAACAATGGATGAGCGTCAAATGCTTGAAAATATAAACGTGTATATTTCATTTTGATTTCACATTTTAGAAAAAAAAAATTAATTTTATGTTTTATTCTTGAATATTTTTGTTATAAAAAAAATTCATAAAAAGGAAAAAAAAAATTTAAGTTTGTTTGGAAGGCAATCGAATACAATCCTACAAAATTTAGACATGAACTCCTACTTTTTTAAATTAAAAGTTTAGTAAAATAATACGTCTATTATTTTATTATGTATATTATTATCATTTTAATTATTAGTGGGTAAGAAGGATGCATCCTTCATCCCTCTTTTTGATTTTTAATTTAATAACATGCATAAATATATTACTTTTCGCATTTACATAGCTAACACAATACGTAGGTTTCCTCCAATTCATTTAATCGGGTAACAATTCAATATTCTCACTCTTATCCCGTAGGATATCTCCACAGCTTTACATCGGCTATAAATATGCCTCGATCGGATTTACGACCCAAAAGATGTCAATCCCCACATTTCACAAAACACCACTTTCTTTCATTTTCCACTAAATGAAATATCCCACATCATACCCAAGATGTTCACTTTTTCTCAGATAGAGGGTCTTCATAGGTTTCTAAGGACACCAAGAACATCCCGATCCGAGTTACGGGTCAAACGTTATGAAGGAAACAAAACGGGAAAGCTGTCATGTTCGCTTTGGAAAGCAGCCAGCGAACGCTCGCTTTCTCATTCGCAGTCCGAAGCTCCCAGCGAACTGTGGCAGAGCTAAAACAAGGTAAAGTTCGCAGTGCGAACCTCTGAATGACCTTAAACAATATTAGTATATATATACATATACATATATATATATATATATATATATATATATATATATTAATAAACGTATTTTAAAAAGTAATAACAATAACGTAAAATATTAATTGATTTCATTTATTTATCTTTTTTGAGTACTTTTTTTAATAAAACTTTTTCAAGTACTTTTTACCTTCCATATGTTCCAT
The DNA here is from genome assembly GCA_022829125.1 of Lathyrus tuberosus. Classification (NCBI taxonomy): domain Eukaryota; kingdom Viridiplantae; phylum Streptophyta; class Magnoliopsida; order Fabales; family Fabaceae; genus Lathyrus; species Lathyrus tuberosus. Next base: position 166,359 of record JALAZF010000532.1, on the reverse strand, counting down.
TTAACTTGAATATATAATGATCATGTAAATCATAAATCTCTCAAGATAAAAATATAAGGTGAAGTCTTAGACAATGGCTATGGTTTTCATCAATCGATCTTACCTTTGCTTGATTTTGTTTGTTGGCTTGATTTTGCTGCCAGGTAATGAATAAAATTTGTTTTATTTTTATACATCAAATATAATAACCCAAATCATATATTCATTAAACAAAAATATCTAATTCAAATTTAATTAACCCTGCTTTTGGTTGTAGAAATATCATGCAGTGAGAAAACTTTGGCGAGAATTCCAGTGCAAAATCCTTTGGGAAAACATTGTCTAGATGGTACGTGCGAATCTAATGCGAAATGTCGAGAAAAATGTGAAGAAGAAAACTATAAAAAATGTGGTGCATGTGAGGGATTGCTTCACCGCAAATGTTGTTGTAATGAATGAGAAGTTGTTATACCCTTAAATAAAACTAAATAAATATAATGTATGCCTATATTTAATTTTTAATTTATAGTTTGTACTAATATAAATTATCCAAAGTTAAATAATTAGTTAAGCATGAATATTACAAGTAAATCAAAATTTAAAAATATATACCTGTCTCATATTTCCAACAATGGATGAGCGTCAAATGCTTGAAAATATAAACGTGTATATTTCATTTTGATTTCACATTTTAGAAAAAAAAATTTAATTTTATGTTTTATTCTTGAATATTTTTGTTATAAAAAAAATTCATAAAAAGGAAAAAAAAAATTTAAGTTTGTTTGGAAGGCAATCGAATACAATCCTACAAAATTTAGACATGAACTCCTACTTTTTTAAATTAAAAGTTTAGTAAAATAATACGTCTATTATTTTATTATGTATATTATTATCATTTTAATTATTAGTGGGTAAGAAGGATGCATCCTTCATCCCTCTTTTTGATTTTTAATTTAATAACATGCATAAATATATTACTTTTCGCATTTACATAGCTAACACAATACGTAGGTTTCCTCCAATTCATTTAATCGGGTAACAATTCAATATTCTCACTCTTATCCCGTAGGATATCTCCACAGCTTTACATCGGCTATAAATATGCCTCGATCGGATTTACGATCCAAAAGATGTCAATCCCCACATTTCACAAAACACCACTTTCTTTCATTTTCCACTAAATGAAATATCCCACATCATACCCAAGATGTTCACTTTTTCTCAGATAGAGGGTCTTCATAGGTTTCTAAGGACACCAAGAACATCCCGATCCGAGTTACGGGTCAAACGTTATGAAGGAAACAAAACGGGAAAGCTGTCATGTTCGCTTTGCGAAGCAGCCAGCGAACGCTCGCTTTCTCATTCGCAGTCCGAAGCTCCCAGCGAACTGTGGCAGAGCTAAAACAAGGTAAAGTTCGCAGTGCGAACCTCTGAATGACCTTAAACAATATTAGTATATATATACATATACATATATATATATATATATATATATATATATATTAATAAACGTATTTTAAAAAGTAATAACAATAACGTAAAATATTAATTGATTTCATTTATTTATCTTTTTTGAGTACTTTTTTTAATAAAACTTTTTCAAGTACTTTTTACCTTCCATATGTTCCATTTAACTTGAATATATAATGATCATGTAAGTCATAAATCTCTCAAGATAAAAATATAAGGTGAGGTCTTAGACAATGGCTATGGTTTTCATCAATCGATCTTACCTTTGCTTGATTTTGTTTGTTGGCTTGATTTTGCTGCCAGGTAATGAATAAAATTTGTTTTATTTTTATACATCAAATATAATAACCCAAATCATATATTCTTTAAACAAAAATATCTAATTCAAATTTAATTAACCCTGCTTTTGGTTGTAGAAATATCATGCAGTGAGAAAACTTTGGCGAGAATTCCAGTGCAAAATCCTTTGGGAAAACATTGTCTAGATGGTACGTGCGAATCTAATGCGAAATGTCGAGAAAAATGTGAAGAAGAAAACTATAAAAAATGTGGTGCATGTGAGGGATTGCTTCACCGCAAATGTTGTTGTAATGAATGAGAAGTTGTTATACCCTTAAATAAAACTAAATAAATATAATGTATGCCTATATTTAATTTTTAATTTATAGTTTGTACTAATATAAATTATCCAAAGTTAAATAATTAGTTAAGCATGAATATTACAAGTAAATCAAAATTTAAAAATATATACCTGTCTCATATTTCCAACAATGGATGAGCGTCAAATGCTTGAAAATATAAACGTGTATATTTCATTTTGATTTCACATTTTAGAAAAAAAAATTTAATTTTATGTTTTATTCTTGAATAGTTTTGTTATAAAAAAAATTCATAAAAAGGAAAAAAAAAATTAAGTTTGTTTGGAAGGCGATCGAATACAATCCTACAAAATTTAGACATGAACTCCTACTTTTTTAAATTAAAAGTTTAGTAAAATAATACGTCTATTATTTTATTATGTATATTATTATCATTTTAATTATTAGTGGTTAAGAAGGATGCATCCTTCATCCCTCTTTTTGATTTTTAATTTAATAACATGCATAAATATATTACTTTTCGCATTTACATAGCTAACACAATACGTAGGTTTCCTCCAATTCATTTAATCGGGTAACAATTCAATATTCTCTCTCTTATCCCGTAGGATATCTCCACAGCTTTACATCGGCTATAAATATGCCTCGATCGGATTTACGATCCAAAAGATGTCAATCCCCACATTTCACAAAACACCACTTTCTTTCATTTTCCACTAAATGAAATATCCCACATCATACCCAAGATGTTCACTTTTTCTCAGATAGAGGGTCTTCATAGGTTTCTAAGGACACCAAGAACGTCCCGATCCGAGTTACGTGTCAAACGTTATGAAGGAAACAAAACGGGAAAGCTGTCATGTTCGCTTTGCGAAGCAGCCAGCGAACGCTCGCTTTCTCATTCGCAGTCCGAAGCTCCCAGCGAACTGTGGCAGAGCTAAAACAAGGTAAAGTTCGCAGTGCGAACCTCTGAATGACCTTAAACAATATTAGTATATATATACATATACATATATATATATATATATATATTAATAAAAGTATTTTAAAAAGTAATAACAATAACGTAAAATATTAATTGATTTCATTTATTTATCTTTTTTTAATAAAACTTTTTCAAGTACTTTTTACCTTCCATATGTTCCATTTAACTTGAATATATAATGATCATGTAAGTCATAAATCTCTCAAGATAAAAATATAAGGTGAAGTCTTAGACAATGGCTATGGTTTTCATCAATCGATCTTACCTTTGCTTGATTTTGTTTGTTGGCTTGATTTTGCTGCCAGGTAATGAATAAAATTTGTTTTATTTTTATACATCAAATATAATAACCCAAATCATATATTCATTAAACAAAAATATCTAATTCAAATTTAATTAACCCTGCTTTTGGTTGTAGAAATATCATGCAGTGAGAAAACTTTGGCGAGAATTCCAGTGCAAAATCCTTTGGGAAAACATTGTCTAGATGGTACGTGCGAATCTAATGCGAAATGTCGAGAAAAATGTGAAGAAGAAAACTATAAAAAATGTGGTGCATGTGAGGGATTGCTTCACCGCAAATGTTGTTGTAATGAATGAGAAGTTGTTATACCCTTAAATAAAACTAAATAAATATAATGTATGCCTATATTTAATTTTTAATTTATAGTTTGTACTAATATAAATTATCCAAAGTTAAATAATTAGTTAAGCATGAATATTACAAGTAAATCAAAATTTAAAAATATATACCTGTCTCATATTTCCAACAATGGATGAGCGTCAAATGCTTGAAAATATAAACGTGTATATTTCATTTTGATTTCACATTTTAGAAAAAAAAATTTAATTTTATGTTTTATTCTTGAATAGTTTTGTTATAAAAAAAATTCATAAAAAGGAAAAAAAAAATTAAGTTTGTTTGGAAGGCGATCGAATACAATCCTACAAAATTTAGACATGAACTCCTACTTTTTTAAATTAAAAGTTTAGTAAAATAATACGTCTATTATTTTATTATGTATATTATTATCATTTTAATTATTAGTGGTTAAGAAGGATGCATCCTTCATCCCTCTTTTTGATTTTTAATTTAATAACATGCATAAATATATTACTTTTCGCATTTACATAGCTAACACAATACGTAGGTTTCCTCCAATTCATTTAATCGGGTAACAATTCAATATTCTCACTCTTATCCCGTAGGATATCTCCACAGCTTTACATCGGCTATAAATATGCCTCGATCGGATTTACGATCCAAAAGATGTCAATCCCCACATTTCACAAAACACCACTTTCTTTCATTTTCCACTAAATGAAATATCCCACATCATACCCAAGATGTTCACTTTTTCTCAGATAGAGGGTCTTCATAGGTTTCTAAGGACACCAAGAACATCCCGATCCGAGTTACAGGTCAAACGTTATGAAGGAAACAAAACGGGAAAGCTGTCATGTTCGCTTTGGAAAGCAGCCAGCGAACGCTCGCTTTCTCATTGGCAGTCCGAAGCTCCCAGCGAACTGTGGCAGAGCTAAAACAAGGTAAAGTTCGCAGTGCGAACCTCTGAATGACCTTAAACAATATTAGTATATATATACATATACATATATATATATATATATTAATAAACGTATTTTAAAAAGTAATAACAATAACGTAAAATATTAATTGATTTCATTTATTTATCTTTTTTGAGTACTTTTTTTAATAAAACTTTTTCAAGTACTTTTTACCTTCCATATGTTCCATTTAACTTGAATATATAATGATCATGTAAATCATAAATCTCTCAAGATAAAAATATAAGGTGAAGTCTTAGACAATGGCTATGGTTTTCATCAATCGATCTTACCTTTGCTTGATTTTGTTTGTTGGCTTGATTTTGCTGCCAGGTAATGAATAAAATTTGTTTTATTTTTATACATCAAATATAATAACCCAAATCATATATTCATTAAACAAAAATATCTAATTCAAATTTAATTAACCCTGCTTTTGGTTGTAGAAATATCATGCAGTGAGAAAACTTTGGCGAGAATTCCAGTGCAAAATCCTTTGGGAAAACATTGTCTAGATGGTACGTGCGAATCTAATGCGAAATGTCGAGAAAAATGTGAAGAAGAAAACTATAAAAAATGTGGTGCATGTGAGGGATTGCTTCACCGTAAATGTTGTTGTAATGAATGAGAAGTTGTTATACCCTTAAATAAAACTAAATAAATATAATGTATGCCTATATTTAATTCTTAATTTATAGTTTGTACTAATATAAATTATCCAAAGTTAAATAATTAGTTAAGCATGAATATTACAAGTAAATCAAAATTTAAAAATATATACCTGTCTCATATTTCCAACAATGGATGAGCGTCAAATGCTTGAAAATATAAACGTGTATATTTCATTTTGATTTCACATTTTAGAAAAAAAAATTTAATTTTATGTTTTATTCTTGAATATTTTTGTTATAAAAAAAATTCATAAAAAGGAAAAAAAAAATTTAAGTTTGTTTGGAAGGCGATCGAATACAATCCTACAAAATTTAGACATGAACTCCTACTTTTTTAAATTAAAAGTTTAGTAAAATAATACGTCTATTATTTTATTATGTATATTATTATCATTTTAATTATTAATGGGTAAGAAGGATGCATCCTTCATCCCTCTTTTTGATTTTTAATTTAATAACATGCATAAATATATTACTTTTCGCATTTACATAGCTAACACAATACGTAGGTTCCTCCAATTCATTTAATCGGGTAACAATTCAATATTCTCACTCTTATCCCGTAGGATATCTCCACAGCTTTACATCGGCTATAAATATGCCTCGATCGGATTTACGATCCAAAAGATGTCAATCCCCACATTTCACAAAACACCACTTTCTTTCATTTTCCACTAAATGAAATATCCCACATCATACCCAAGATGTTCACTTTTTCTCAGATAGAGGGTCTTCATAGGTTTCTAAGGACACCAAGAACATCCCGATCCGAGTTACGGGTCAAACGTTATGAAGGAAACAAAACGGGAAAGCTGTCATGTTCGCTTTGCGAAGCAGCCAGCGAACGCTCGCTTTCTCATTCGCAGTCCGAAGCTCCCAGCGAAATGTGGCAGAGCTAAATCAAGGTAAAGTTCGCAGTGCGAACCTCTGAATGACCTTAAACAATATTAGTATATATATACATATACATATATATATATATATATATATATATATATTAATAAACGTATTTTAAAAAGTAATAACAATAACGTAAAATATTAATTGATTTCATTTATTTATCTTTTTTGAGTACTTTTTTTAATAAAACTTTTTCAAGTACTTTTTACCTTCCATATGTTCCATTTAACTTGAATATATAATGATCATGTAAGTCATAAATCTCTCAAGATAAAAATATAAGGTGAAGTCTTAGACAATGGCTATGGTTTTCATCAATCGATCTTACCTTTGCTTGATTTTGTTTGTTGGCTTGATTTTGCTGCCAGGTAATGAATAAAATTTGTTTTATTTTTATACATCAAATATAATAACCCAAATCATATATTCATTAAACAAAAATATCTAATTCAAATTTAATTAACCCTGCTTTTGGTTGTAGAAATATCATGCAGTGAGAAAACTTTGGCGAGAATTCCAGTGCAAAATCCTTTGGGAAAACATTGTCTAGATGGTACGTGCGAATCTAATGCGAAATGTCGAGAAAAATGTGAAGAAGAAAACTATAAAAAATGTGGTGCATGTGAGGGATTGCTTCACCGCAAATGTTGTTGTAATGAATGAGAAGTTGTTATACCCTTAAATAAAACTAAACAAATATAATGTATGCCTATATTTAATTTTTAATTTATAGTTTGTACTAATATAAATTATCCAAAGTTAAATAATTAGTTAAGCATGAATATTACAAGTAAATCAAAATTTAAAAATATATACCTGTCTCATATTTCCAACAATGGATGAGCGTCAAATGCTTGAAAATATAAACGTGTATATTTCATTTTGATTTCACATTTTAGAAAAAAAAATTTAATTTTATGTTTTATTCTTGAATAGTTTTGTTATAAAAAAAATTCATAAAAAGGAAAAAAAAAATTAAGTTTGTTTGGAAGGCGATCGAATACAATCCTACAAAATTTAGACATGAACTCCTACTTTTTTAAATTAAAAGTTTAGTAAAATAATACGTCTATTATTTTATTATGTATATTATTATCATTTTAATTATTAGTGGTTAAGAAGGATGCATCCTTCATCCCTCTTTTTGATTTTTAATTTAATAACATGCATAAATATATTACTTTTCGCATTTACATAGCTAACACAATACGTAGGTTTCCTCCAATTCATTTAATCGGGTAACAATTCAATATTCTCACTCTTATCCCGTAGGATATCTCCACAGCTTTACATCGGCTATAAATATGCCTCGATCGGATTTACGATCCAAAAGATGTCAATCCCCACATTTCACAAAACACCACTTTCTTTCATTTTCCACTAAATGAAATATCCCACATCATACCCAAGATGTTCACTTTTTCTCAGATAGAGGGTCTTCATAGGTTTCTAAGGACACCAAGAACATCCCGATCCGAGTTACAGGTCAAACGTTATGAAGGAAACAAAACGGGAAAGCTGTCATGTTCGCTTTGGAAAGCAGCCAGCGAACACTCGCTTTCTCATTCGCAGTCCGAAGCTCCCAGCGAACTGTGGCAGAGCTAAAACAAGGTAAAGTTCGCAGTGCGAACCTCTGAATGACCTTAAACAATATTAGTATATATATACATATACATATATATATATATATATATATATATATATATATTAATAAACGTATTTTAAAAAGTAATAACAATAACGTAAAATATTAATTGATTTCATTTATTTATCTTTTTTGAGTACTTTTTTTAATAAAACTTTTTCAAGTACTTTTTACCTTCCATATGTTCCATTTAACTTGAATATATAATGATCATGTAAATCATAAATCTCTCAAGATAAAAATATAAGGTGAAGTCTTAGACAATGGCTATGGTTTTCATCAATCGATCTTACCTTTGCTTGATTTTGTTTGTTGGCTTGATTTTGCTGCCAGGTAATGAATAAAATTTGTTTTATTTTTATACATCAAATATAATAACCCAAATCATATATTCATTAAACAAAAATATCTAATTCAAATTTAATTAACCCTGCTTTTGGTTGTAGAAATATCATGCAGTGAGAAAACTTTGGCGAGAATTCCAGTGCAAAATCCTTTGGGAAAACATTGTCTAGATGGTACGTGCGAATCTAATGCGAAATGTCGAGAAAAATGTGAAGAAGAAAACTATAAAAAATGTGGTGCATGTGAGGGATTGCTTCACCGCAAATGTTGTTGTAATGAATGAGAAGTTGTTATACCCTTAAATAAAACTAAATAAATATAATGTATGCCTATATTTAATTCTTAATTTATAGTTTGTACTAATATAAATTATCCAAAGTTAAATAATTAGTTAAGCATGAATATTACAAGTAAATCAAAATTTAAAAATATATACCTGTCTCATATTTCCAACAATGGATGAGCGTCAAATGCTTGAAAATATAAACGTGTATATTTCATTTTGATTTCACATTTTAGAAAAAAAAATTTAATTTTATGTTTTATTCTTGAATATTTTTGTTATAAAAAAAATTCATAAAAAGGAAAAAAAAAATTTAAGTTTGTTTGGAAGGCGATCGAATACAATCCTACAAAATTTAGACATGAACGCCTACTTTTTTAAATTAAAAGTTTAGTAAAATAATACGTCTATTATTTTATTATGTATATTATTATCATTTTAATTATTAGTGGGTAAGAAGGATGCATCCTTCATCCCTCTTTTTGATTTTTAATTTAATAACATGCATAAATATATTACTTTTCGCATTTACATAGCTAACACAATACGTAGGTTTCCTCCAATTCATTTAATCGGGTAACAATTCAATATTCTCACTCTTATCCCGTAGGATATCTCCACAGCTTTACATCGGCTATAAATATGCCTCGATCGGATTTACGATCCAAAAGATGTCAATCCCCACATTTCACAAAACACCACTTTCTTTCATTTTCCACTAAATGAAATATCCCACATCATACCCAAGATGTTCACTTTTTCTCAGATAGAGGGTCTTCATAGGTTTCTAAGGACACCAAGAACATCCCGATCCGAGTTACGGGTCAAACGTTATGAAGGAAACAAAACGGGAAAGCTGTCATGTTCGCTTTGCGAAGCAGCCAGCGAACGCTCGCTTTCTCATTCGCAGTCCGAAGCTCCCAGCGAAATGTGGCAGAGCTAAATCAAGGTAAAGTTCGCAGTGCGAACCTCTGAATGACCTTAAACAATATTAGTATATATATACATATACATATATATATATATATATATATATATATTAATAAACGTATTTTAAAAAGTAATAACAATAACGTAAAATATTAATTGATTTCATTTATTTATCTTTTTTGAGTACTTTTTTTAATAAAACTTTTTCAAGTACTTTTTACCTTCTATATGTTCCATTTAACTTGAATATATAATGATCATGTAAGTCATAAATCTCTCAAGATAAAAATATAAGGTGAAGTCTTAGACAATGGCTATGGTTTTCATCAATCGATCTTACCTTTGCTTGATTTTGTTTGTTGGCTTGATTTTGCTGCCAGGTAATGAATAAAATTTGTTTTATTTTTATACATCAAATATAATAACCCAAATTATATATTCATTAAACAAAAATATCTAATTCAAATTTAATTAACCCTGCTTTTGGTTGTAGAAATATCATGCAGTGAGAAAACTTTGGCGAGAATTCCAGTGCAAAATCCTTTGGGAAAACATTGTCTAGATGGTACGTGCGAATCTAATGCGAAATGTCGAGAAAAATGTGAAGAAGAAAACTATAAAAAATGTGGTGCATGTGAGGGATTGCTTCACCGCAAATGTTGTTGTAATGAATGAGAAGTTGTTATACCCTTAAATAAAACTAAATAAATATAATGTATGCCTATATTTAATTTTTAATTTATAGTTTGTACTAATATAAATTATCCAAAGTTAAATAATTAGTTAAGCATGAATATTACAAGTAAATCAAAATTTAAAAATATATACCTGTCTCATATTTCCAACAATGGATGAGCGTCAAATGCTTGAAAATATAAACGTGTATATTTCATTTTGATTTCACATTTTAGAAAAAAAAATTTAATTTTATGTTTTATTCTTGAATAGTTTTGTTATAAAAAAAATTCATAAAAAGGAAAAAAAAAATTAAGTTTGTTTGGAAGGCGATAGAATACAATCCTACAAAATTTAGACATGAACTCCTACTTTTTTAAATTAAAAGTTTAGTAAAATAATACGTCTATTATTTTATTATGTATATTATTATCATTTTAATTATTAGTGGGTAAGAAGGATGCATCCTTCATCCCTCTTTTTGATTTTTAATTTAATAACATGCATAAATATATTACTTTTCGCATTTACATAGCTAACACAATACGTAGGTTTCCTCCAATTCATTTAATCGGGTAACAATTCAATATTCTCACTCTTATCCTGTAGGATATCTCCACAGCTTTACATCGGCTATAAATATGCCTCGATCGGATTTACGATCCAAAATATGTCAATCCCCACATTTCACAAAACACAACTTTCTTTCATTTTCCAATAAATGAAATATCCCACATCATACCCAAGATGTTCACTTTTTCTCAGATAAAGGGTCTTCATAGCTTTCTAAGGACACCAAGAACGTCCCGATCCGAGTTACGGGTCAAAAGTTATGAAGGAAACAAAACGGGAAAGCTGTCATGTTCGCTTTGCGAAGCAGCCAGAGAACGCTCGCTTTCTCATTCGCAGTCCGAAGCTCCCCGCCAACTGTGGCAGAGCCAAAACAAGGTAAAGTTCGCAGTGCGAACCTCTGAATGACCTTAAACAATATTAGTATATATATAAATATACATATATATATATATATATATATATTAATAAAAGTAGTTTAAAAAGTAATAACAATAAAGTAAAATATTAATTGATTTCATTTATTTATCTTTTTTGAGTACTTTTTTTTAATAAAACTTTTTCAAGTACTTTTTACCTTCCATATGTTCCATTTAACTTGAATATATAATGATCATGTAAGTCATAAATCTCTCAAGATAAAAATATAAAGTGAAGTCTTAGACAATGGCTATGGTTTTCATCAATCGATCTTACCTTTGCTTGATTTTGTTTGTTGGCTTGATTTTGCTGCCAGGTAATGAATAAAATTTGTTTTATTTTTATACATCAAATATAATAACCCAAATCATATATTCATTAAACAAAAATATCTAATTCAAATTTAATTAACCCTGCTTTTGGTGGTAGAAATATCATGCAGTGAGAAAACTTTGGCGAGAATTTCAGTGCAAAATCCTTTGGTAAAACATTGTCTAGATGGTACGTGCGATTCTAATGAGAAATGTCGAGAAAAATGTGAAGAAGAAAACTATAAAAAAGGTGGTGCACGTGAGGGATTGCTTCACCGCAAATGTTGTTGTAATGAATGAGGAGTTGTTATACCCTTAAATAAAACTAAATAAATATAATGTATGCTTTTATTTAATTTTTAGTTTATAGTTTGTACTAATATAAATTATCCAAAGTTAAATAATTAGTTAAGCATGAATATTACAAGTAAATCAAAATTTAAAAATATATACCTGTCACATATTTCCAACAATGGATGAGCGTCAAATGCTTGAAAATATAAACGTGTATATTTCATTTTGATTTCACATTTTAGAAAAAAAAAATTAATTTTATGTGTTATTCTTGAATAGTTTTGTTATAAAAAAAATTCATAAAAAGGAAAAAAAAAATTTAAGTTTGTTTGGAAGGCGATCGAATACAATCCGACAAAATTTAGACATGAACTCCTACTTTTTTAAATTAAAAGTTTAGTAAAATAATACTTCTATTATTTTATTATGTATATTATTATCATTTTAATTATTAGTGGGTAAGAAGGATGCATCCTTCATCCCTCTTTTTGATTTTTAATTTAATAACATGCATAAATATATTACTTTTCGCATTTACGTACCTAACACAATACGTAGGTTTCCTCCAATTCATTTAATCGGGTAACAATTCAATATTCTCACTCTTATCCCGTAGGATATCTCCACAGCTTTACATCGGCTATAAATATGCCTCGATCGGATTTACGATCCAAAAGATGTCAATCCCCACATTTCACAAAACACCACTTTCTTTCATTTTCCACTAAATGAAATATTCCACATCATACCCAAGATGTTCACTTTTTCTCAGATAGAGGGTCTTCATAGCTTTCTAAGGAAACCAAGAACGTCCCGATCCGAGTTACGGGTCAAAAGTTATGAAGGAAACAAAACGGGAAAGCTGTCATGTTCGCTTTGCGAAGCAGCCAGCGAACGCTCGCTTTCTCATTCGCAGTCCGAAGCTCCCAGCGAACTGTGGCAGAGCCAAAACAAGGTAAAGTTCGCAGTGCGAACCTCTGAATGACCTTAAACAATATTAGTATATATATACATATACATATATATATATATATATATATATAGATATATATTAATAAAAGTATTTTAAAAAGTAATAACAATAACGTAAAATATTAATTGATTTCATTTATTTATCTTTTTTGAGTACTTTTTTTTAATAAAACTTTTTCAAGTACTTTTTACCTTCCATATGTTCCATTTAACTTGAATATATAATGATCATGTAAGTCATAAATCTCTCAAGATAAAAATATAAGGTGAAGTCTTAGACAATGGCTATGGTTTTCATCAATCGATCTTACCTTTGCTTGATTTTGTTTGTTGGCTTGATTTTGCTGCCAGGTAATGAATAAAATTTGTTTTATTTTTATACATCAAATATAATAACCTAAATCATATATTCATTAAACAAAAATATCTAATTCAAATTTAATTAACCCTGCTTTTGGTGGTAGAAATATCATGCAGTGAGAAAACTTTGGCGAGAATTTCAGTGCAAAATCCTTTGGTAAAACATTGTCTAGATGGTACGTGCGAATCTAATGAGAAATGTCGAGAAAAATGTGAAGTAGAAAACTATAAAAAAGGTGGTGCATGTGAGGGATTGCTTCACCGCAAATGTTGTTGTAATGAATGAGGAGTTGTTATACCCTTAAATAAAACTAAATAAATATAATGTATGCCTTTATTTAATTTTTAGTTTATAGTTTGTACTAATATAAATTATCCAAAGTTAAATAATTAGATAAGCATGAATATTACAAATCAAAATTTAAAAATATATACCTGTCTCATATTTCCAACAATGGATGAGCGTCAAATGCTTGAAAATATAAACGTGTATATTTCATTTTGATTTCACATTTTAGAAAAAAAAATTAATTTTATGTTTTATTCTTGAATATTTTTGTTATAAAAAAAATTCATAAAAAGGAAAAAAAAAATTTAAGTTTGTTTGGAAGGCGATCGAATACAATCCTACAAAATTTAGACATGAACTCCTACTTTTTTAAATTAAAAGTTTAGTAAAATAATACGTCTATTATTTTATTATGTATATTATTATCATTTTAATTATTAGTGGGTAAGAAGGATGCATCCTTCATCCCTCTTTTTGATTTTTAATTTAATAACATGCATAAATATATTACTTTTCGCATTTACATAGCTAACACAATACATAGGTTTCCTCCAATTCATTTAATCGGGTAACAATTCAATATTCTCACTCTTATCCCGTAGGATATCTCCACAGCTTTACATCGGCTATAAATATGCCTCGATCGGATTTACGATCCAAAAGATGTCAATCCCCACATTTCACAAAACACCACTTTCTTTCATTTTCCACTAAATGAAATATCCCACATCATACCCAAGATGTTCACTTTTTCTCAGATAGAGGGTCTTCATAGCTTTCTAAGGACACCAAGAACGTCCCGATCCGAGTTACGGGTCAAACGTTATGAAGGAAACAAAACGGGAAAGCTGTCATGTTCGCTTTGCGAAGCAGCCAGCGAACGCTCGCTTTCTCATTCGCAGTCCGAAGCTCCCAGCGAACTGTGGCAGAGCTAAAACAAGGTAAAGTTCGCAGTGCGAACCTCTGAATGACCTTAAACAATATTAGTATATATATACATATACATATATATATATATATATATATGTATTAATAAAAGTATTTTAAAAAGTAATAACAATAACGTAAAATATTAATTGATTTCATTTATTTATCTTTTTTGAGTACTTTTTTTAATAAAACTTTTTCAAGTACTTTTTACCTTCCATATGTTCCATTTAACTTGAATATATAATGATCATGTAAGTCATAAATCTCTCAAGATAAAAATATAAGGTGAAGTCTTAGACAATGGCTATGGTTTTCATCAATCGATCTTACCTTTGCTTGATTTTGTTTGTTGGCTTGATTTTGCTGCCAGGTAATGAATAAAATTTGTTTTATTTTTATACATCAAATATAATAACCCAAGTCATATATTCATTAAACAAAAATATCTAATTCAAATTTAATTAACCCTGCTTTTGGTTGTAGAAATATCATGCAGTGAGAAAACTTTGGCGAGAATTCCAGTGCAAAATCCTTTGGGAAAACATTGTCTAGATGGTACGTGCGAATCTAATGCGAAATGTCGAGAAAAATGTGAAGAAGAAAACTATAAAAAATGTGGTGCATGTGAGGGATTGCTTCACCGGAAATGTTGTTGTAATGAATGAGAAGTTGTTATACCCTTAAATAAAACTAAATAAATATAATGTATGCCGATATTTAATTTTTAATTTATAGTTTGTACTAATATAAATTATCCAAAGTTAAATAAGTAGTTAAGCATGAATATTACAAGTAAATCAAAATTTAAAAATATATACCTGTCTCATATTTCCAACAATGGATGAGCGTCAAATGCTTGAAAATATAAACGTGTATATTTCATTTTGATTTCACATTTTAGAAAAAAAAATTTAATTTTATGTTTTATTCTTGAATATTTTTGTTATAAAAAAAATTCATAAAAAGGAAAAAAAAAATTTAAGTTTGTTTGGAAGGCGATCGAATACAATCCTACAAAATTTAGACATGAACTCCTACTTTTTTAAATTAAAAGTTTAGTAAAATAATACGTCTATTATTTTATTATGTATATTATTATCATTTTAATTATTAGTGGGTAAGAAGGATGCATCCTTCATCCCTCTTTTTGATTTTTAATTTAATAACATGCATAAATATATTACTTTTCGCATTTACATAGCTAACACAATACGTAGGTTTCCTCCAATTCATTTAATCGGGTAACAATTCAATATTCTCACTCTTATCCCGTAGGATATCTCCACAGCTTTACATCGGCTATAAATATGCCTCGATCGGATTTACGATCCAAAAGATGTCAATCCCCACATTTCACAAAACACCACTTTCTTTCATTTTCCACTAAATGAAATATCCCACATCATACCCAAGATGTTCACTTTTTCTCAGATAGAGGGTCTTCATAGCTTTCTAAGGACACCAAGAACGTCCCGATCCGAGTTACGGGTCAAACGTTATGAAGGAAACAAAACGGGAAAGCTGTCATGTTCGCTTTGCGAAGCAGCCAGCGAACGCTCGCTTTCTCATTCGCAGTCCGAAGCTCCCAGCGAACTGTGGCAGAGCTAAAACAAGGTAAAGTTCGCAGTGCGAACCTCTGAATGACCTTAAACAATATTAGTATATATATACATATACATATATATATATATATATATATATATATATTAATAAAAGTATTTTAAAAAGTAATAACAATAACGTAAAATATTAATTGATTTCATTTATTTATCTTTTTTGAGTACTTTTTTTAATAAAAGTTTTTCAAGTACTTTTTACCTTCCATATGTTCCATTTAACTTGAATATATAATGATCATGTAAGTCATAAATCTCTCAACATAAAAATATAAGGTGAAGTCTTAGACAATGGCTATGGTTTTCATCAATCGATCTTACCTTTGCTTGATTTTGTTTGTTGGCTTGATTTTGCTGCCAGGTAATGAATAAAATTTGTTTTATTTTTATACATCAAATATAATAACCCAAACCGTATATTCATTAAACAAAAATATCTAATTCAAATTTAATTAACCCTGCTTTTGGTTGTAGAAATATCATGCAGTGAGAAAACTTTGGCGAGAATTCCAGTGCAAAATCCTTTGGGAAAACATTGTCTAGATGGTACGTGCGAATCTAATGCGAAATGTCGAGAAAAATGTTAAGAAGAAAACTATAAAAAATGTGGTGCATGTGAGGGATTGCTTCACCGCAAATGTTGTTGTAATGAATGAGAAGTTGTTATACCCTTAAATAAAACTAAATAAATATAATGTATACCTATATTTAATTTTTAATTTATAGTTTGTACTAATATAAATTATCCAAAGTTAAATAATTAGTTAAGCATGAATATTACAAGTAAATCAAAATTTAAAAATATATACCTGTCTCATATTTCCAACAATGGATGAGCGTCAAATGCTTGAAAATATAAACGTGTATATTTCATTTTGATTTCACATTTTAGAAAAAAAAATTTAATTTTATGTTTTATTCTTGAATATTTTTGTTATAAAAAAAATTCATAAAAAGGAAAAAAAAAATTTAAGTTTGTTTGGAAGGCGATCGAATAAAATCCTACAAAATTTAGACATGAACTCCTACTTTTTTAAATTAAAAGTTTAGTAAAATAATACGTCTATTATTTTATTATGTATATTATTATCATTTTAATTATTAGTGGGAAAGGAGGATGCATCCTTCATCCCTCTTTTTGATTTTTAATTTAATAACATGCATAAATATATTACTTTTCGCATTTACATAGCTAACACAATACGTAGGTTTCCTCCAATTCATTTAATCGGGTAACAATTCAATATTCTCACTCTTATCCCGTAGGATATCTCCACAGCTTTACATCAGCTATAAATATGCCTCGATCGGATTTACGATCCAAAAGATGTCAATCCCCACATTTCACAAAACACCACTTTCTTTCATTTTCCACTAAATGAAATATCCCACATCATACCCAAGATGTTCACTTTTTCTCAGATAGAGGGTCTTCATAGCTTTCTAAGGACACCAAGAACGTCCCGATCCGAGTTACGGGTCAAACGTTATGAAGGAAACAAAACGGGAAAGCTGTCATGTTCGCTTTGCGAAGCAGCCAGCGAACGCTCGCTTTCTCATTCGCAGTCCGAAGCTCCCAGCGAACTGTGGCAGAGCTAAAACAAGGTAAAGTTCGCAGTGCGAACCTCTGAATGACCTTAAACAATATTAGTATATATATACATATACATATATATATATATATATATATATATATATATATATATATATATGTATTAATAAAAGTATTTTAAAAAGTAATAACAATAACATAAAATATTAATTGATTTCATTTGTTTATCTTTTTTGAGTACTTTTTTTAATAAAAGTTTTTCAAGTACTTTTTACCTTCCATATGTTCCATTTAACTTGAATATATAATGATCATGTAAGTCATAAATCTCTCAAGATAAAAATATAAGGTGAAGTCTTAGACAATGGCTATGGTTTTCATCAATCGATCTTACCTTTGCTTGATTTTGTTTGTTGGCTTGATTTTGCTGCCAGGTAATGAATAAAATTTGTTTTATTTTTATACATCAAATATAATAACCCAAACCGTATATTAATTAAACAAAAATATCTAATTCAAATTTAATTAACCCTGCTTTTGGTTGTAGAAATATCATGCAGTGAGAAAACTTTGGCGAGAATTCCAGTGCAAAATCCTTTGGGAAAACATTGTCTAGATGGTACGTGCGAATCTAATGCGAAATGTCGAGAAAAATGTTAAGAAGAAAACTATAAAAAATGTGGTGCATGTGAGGGATTGCTTCACCGCAAATGTTGTTGTAATGAATGAGAAGTTGTTATACCCTTAAATAAAATTAAATAAATATAATGTATACCTATATTTAATTTTTAATTTATAGTTTGTACTAATATAAATTATCCAAAGTTAAATAATTAGTTAAGCATGAATATTACAAGTAAATCAAAATTTAAAAATATATACCTGTCTCATATTTCCAACAATGGATGAGCGTCAAATGCTTGAAAATATAAACGTGTATATTTCATTTTGATTTCACATTTTAGAAAAAAAAATTTAATTTTATGTTTTATTCTTGAATATTTTTGTTATAAAAAAAATTCATAAAAAGGAAAAAAAAAATTTAAGTTTGTTTGGAAGGCGATCGAATACAATCCTACAAAATTTAGACATGAACTCCTACTTTTTTAAATTAAAAGTTTAGTAAAATAATACGTCTATTATTTTATTATGTATATTATTATCAATATAATTATTAGTGGGAAAGAAGGATGCATCCTTCATCCCTCTTTTTGATTTTTAATTTAATAACATGCATAAATATATTACTTTTCGCATTTACATAGCTAACACAATACGTAGGTTTCCTCCAATTCATTTAATCGGGTAACAATTCAATATTCTCACTCTTATCCCGTAGGATATCTCCACAGCTTTACATCAGCTATAAATATGCCTCGATCGGATTTACGATCCAAAAGATGTCAATCCCCACATTTCACAAAACACCACTTTCTTTCATTTTCCACTAAATGAAATATCCCACATCATACCCAAGATGTTCACTTTTTCTCAGATAGAGGGTCTTCATAGGTTTCTAAGGACACCAAGAACGTCCCGATCCGAGTTACGGGTCAAACGTTATGAAGGAAACAAAACGGGAAAGCTGTCATGTTCGCTTTGCGAAGCAGCCAGCGAACGCTCGCTTTCTCATTCGCAGTCCGAAGCTCCCAGCGAACTGTGGCAGAGCTAAAACAAGGTAAAGTTCGCAGTGCGAACCTCTGAATGACCTTAAACAATATTAGTATATATATATACATATACATATATATATATATATATATATATATATATATATATATGTATTAATAAAAGTATTTTAAAAAGTAATAACAATAACGTAAAATATTAATTGATTTCATTTATTTATCTTTTTTGAGTACTTTTTTTAATAAAACTTTTTCAAGTACTTTTTACCTTCCATATGTTCCATTTAACTTGAATATATAATGATCATGTAAGTCATAAATCTCTCAAGATAAAAATATAAGGTGAAGTCTTAGACAATGGCTATGGTTTTCATCAATCGATCTTACCTTTGCTTGATTTTGTTTGTTGGCTTGATTTTGCTGCCAGGTAATGAATAAAATTTGTTTTATTTTTATACATCAAATATAATAACCCAAATCATATATTCATTAAACAAAAATATCTAATTCAAATTTAATTAACCCTGCTTTTGGTTGTAGAAATATCATGCAGTGAGAAAACTTTGGCGAGAATTCCAGAGCAAAATCCTTTGGGAAAACATTGTCTAGATGGTACGTGCGAATCTAATGCGAAATGTCGAGAAAAATGTGAAGAAGAAAACTATAAAAAATGTGGTGCATGTGAGGGATTGCTTCACCGGAAATGTTGTTGTAATGAATGAGAAGTTGTTATACCCTTAAATAAAACTAAATAAATATAATGTATGCCGATATTTAATTTTTAATTTATAGTTTGTACTAATATAAATTATCCAAAGTTAAATAAGTAGTTAAGCATGAATATTACAAGTAAATCAAAATTTAAAAATATATACCTGTCTCATATTTCCAACAATGGATGAGCGTCAAATGCTTGAAAATATAAACGTGTATATTTCATTTTGATTTCACATTTTAGAAAAAAAAATTTAATTTTATGTTTTATTCTTGAATATTTTTGTTATAAAAAAAATTCATAAAAAGGAAAAAAAAATTTAAGCTTGTTTGGAAGGCGATCGAATACAATCCTACAAAATTTAGACATGAACTCCTACTTTTTTAAATTAAAAGTTTAGTAAAATAATACGTCTATTATTTTATTATGTATATTATTATCATTTTAATTATTAGTGGGAAAGAAGGATGCATCCTTCATCCCTCTTTTTGATTTTTAATTTAATAACATGCATAAATATATTACTTTTCGCATTTACATAGCTAACACAATACGTAGGTTTCCTCCAATTCATTTAATCGGGTAACAATTCAATATTCTCACTCTTATCCCGTAGGATATCTCCACAGCTTTACATCAGCTATAAATATGCCTCGATCGGATTTACGATCCAAAAGATGTCAATCCCCACATTTCACAAAACACCACTTTCTTTCATTTTCCACTAAATGAAATATCCCACATCATACCCAAGATGTTCACTTTTTCTCAGATAGAGGGTCTTCATAGGTTTCTAAGGACACCAAGAACGTCCCGATCCGAGTTACGGGTCAAACGTTATGAAGGAAACAAAACGGGAAAGCTGTCATGTTCGCTTTGCGAAGCAGCCAGCGAACGCTCGCTTTCTCATTCGCAGTCCGAAGCTCCCAGCGAACTGTGGCAGAGCTAAAACAAGGTAAAGTTCGCAGTGCGAACCTCTGAATGACCTTAAACAATATTAGTATATATATATACATATACATATATATATATATATATATATATATATATATATATGTATTAATAAAAGTATTTTAAAAAGTAATAACAATAACGTAAAATATTAATTGATTTCATTTATTTATCTTTTTTGAGTACTTTTTTTAATAAAACTTTTTCAAGTACTTTTTACCTTCCATATGTTCCATTTAACTTGAATATATAATGATCATGTAAGTCATAAATCTCTCAAGATAAAAATATAAGGTGAAGTCTTAGACAATGGCTATGGTTTTCATCAATCGATCTTACCTTTGCTTGATTTTGTTTGTTGGCTTGATTTTGCTGCCAGGTAATGAATAAAATTTGTTTTATTTTTATACATCAAATATAATAACCCAAATCATATATTCATTAAACAAAAATATCTAATTCAAATTTAATTAACCCTGCTTTTGGTTGTAGAAATATCATGCAGTGAGAAAACTTTGGCGAGAATTCCAGAGCAAAATCCTTTGGGAAAACATTGTCTAGATGGTACGTGCGAATCTAATGCGAAATGTCGAGAAAAATGTGAAGAAGAAAACTATAAAAAATGTGGTGCATGTGAGGGATTGCTTCACCGGAAATGTTGTTGTAATGAATGAGAAGTTGTTATACCCTTAAATAAAACTAAATAAATATAATGTATGCCGATATTTAATTTTTAATTTATAGTTTGTACTAATATAAATTATCCAAAGTTAAATAAGTAGTTAAGCATGAATATTACAAGTAAATCAAAATTTAAAAATATATACCTGTCTCATATTTCCAACAATGGATGAGCGTCAAATGCTTGAAAATATAAACGTGTATATTTCATTTTGATTTCACATTTTAGAAAAAAAAATTTAATTTTATGTTTTATTCTTGAATATTTTTGTTATAAAAAAAATTCATAAAAAGGAAAAAAAAATTTAAGCTTGTTTGGAAGGCGATCGAATACAATCCTACAAAATTTAGACATGAACTCCTACTTTTTTAAATTAAAAGTTTAGTAAAATAATACGTCTATTATTTTATTATGTATATTATTATCATTTTAATTATTAGTGGGAAAGAAGGATGCATCCTTCATCCCTCTTTTTGATTTTTAATTTAATAACATGCATAAATATATTACTTTTCGCATTTACATAGCTAACACAATACGTAGGTTTCCTCCAATTCATTTAATCGGGTAACAATTCAATATTCTCACTCTTATCCCGTAGGATATCTCCACAGCTTTACATCAGCTATAAATATGCCTCGATCGGATTTACGATCCAAAAGATGTCAATCCCCACATTTCACAAAACACCACTTTCTTTCATTTTCCACTAAATGAAATATCCCACATCATACCCAAGATGTTCACTTTTTCTCAGATAGAGGGTCTTCATAGGTTTCTAAGGACACCAAGAACGTCCCGATCCGAGTTACGGGTCAAACGTTATGAAGGAAACAAAACGGGAAAGCTGTCATGTTCGCTTTGCGAAGCAGCCAGCGAACGCTCGCTTTCTCATTCGCAGTCCGAAGCTCCCAGCGAACTGTGGCAGAGCTAAAACAAGGTAAAGTTCGCAGTGCGAACCTCTGAATGACCTTAAACAATATTAGTATATATATACATATACATATATATATATATATATATATATATATATGTATTAATAAAAGTATTTTAAAAAGTAATAACAATAACGTAAAATATTAATTGATTTCATTTATTTATCTTTTTTGAGTACTTTTTTTAATAAAACTTTTTCAAGTACTTTTTACCTTCCATATGTTCCATTTAACTTGAATATATAATGATCATGTAAGTCATAAATCTCTCAAGATAAAAATATAAGGTGAAGTCTTAGACAATGGCTATGGTTTTCATCAATCGATCTTACCTTTGCTTGATTTTGTTTGTTGGCTTGATTTTGCTGCCAGGTAATGAATAAAATTTGTTTTATTTTTATACATCAAATATAATAACCCAAATCATATATTCATTAAACAAAAATATCTAATTCAAATTTAATTAACCCTGCTTTTGGTTGTAGAAATATCATGCAGTGAGAAAACTTTGGCGAGAATTCCAGAGCAAAATCCTTTGGGAAAACATTGTCTAGATGGTACGTGCGAATCTAATGCGAAATGTCGAGAAAAATGTGAAGAAGAAAACTATAAAAAATGTGGTGCATGTGAGGGATTGCTTCACCGGAAATGTTGTTGTAATGAATGAGAAGTTGTTATACCCTTAAATAAAACTAAATAAATATAATGTATGCCGATATTTAATTTTTAATTTATAGTTTGTACTAATATAAATTATCCAAAGTTAAATAAGTAGTTAAGCATGAATATTACAAGTAAATCAAAATTTAAAAATATATACCTGTCTCATATTTCCAACAATGGATGAGCGTCAAATGCTTGAAAATATAAACGTGTATATTTCATTTTGATTTCACATTTTAGAAAAAAAAATTTAATTTTATGTTTTATTCTTGAATATTTTTGTTATAAAAAAAATTCATAAAAAGGAAAAAAAAATTTAAGCTTGTTTGGAAGGCGATCGAATACAATCCTACAAAATTTAGACATGAACTCCTACTTTTTTAAATTAAAAGTTTAGTAAAATAATACGTCTATTATTTTATTATGTATATTATTATCATTTTAATTATTAGTGGGAAAGAAGGATGCATCCTTCATCCCTCTTTTTGATTTTTAATTTAATAACATGCATAAATATATTACTTTTCGCATTTACATAGCTAACACAATACGTAGGTTTCCTCCAATTCATTTAATCGGGTAACAATTCAATATTCTCACTCTTATCCCGTAGGATATCTCCACAGCTTTACATCAGCTATAAATATGCCTCGATCGGATTTACGATCCAAAAGATGTCAATCCCCACATTTCACAAAACACCACTTTCTTTCATTTTCCACTAAATGAAATATCCCACATCATACCCAAGATGTTCACTTTTTCTCAGATAGAGGGTCTTCATAGGTTTCTAAGGACACCAAGAACGTCCCGATCCGAGTTACGGGTCAAACGTTATGAAGGAAACAAAACGGGAAAGCTGTCATGTTCGCTTTGCGAAGCAGCCAGCGAACGCTCGCTTTCTCATTCGCAGTCCGAAGCTCCCAGCGAACTGTGGCAGAGCTAAAACAAGGTAAAGTTCGCAGTGCGAACCTCTGAATGACCTTAAACAATATTAGTATATATATACATATACATATATATATATATATATATATATATATGTATTAATAAAAGTATTTTAAAAAGTAATAACAATAACGTAAAATATTAATTGATTTCATTTATTTATCTTTTTTGAGTACTTTTTTTAATAAAACTTTTTCAAGTACTTTTTACCTTCCATATGTTCCATTTAACTTGAATATATAATGATCATGTAAGTCATAAATCTCTCAAGATAAAAATATAAGGTGAAGTCTTAGACAATGGCTATGGTTTTCATCAATCGATCTTACCTTTGCTTGATTTTGTTTGTTGGCTTGATTTTGCTGCCAGGTAATGAATAAAATTTGTTTTATTTTTATACATCAAATATAATAACCCAAATCATATATTCATTAAACAAAAATATCTAATTCAAATTTAATTAACCCTGCTTTTGGTTGTAGAAATATCATGCAGTGAGAAAACTTTGGCGAGAATTCCAGAGCAAAATCCTTTGGGAAAACATTGTCTAGATGGTACGTGCGAATCTAATGCGAAATGTCGAGAAAAATGTGAAGAAGAAAACTATAAAAAATGTGGTGCATGTGAGGGATTGCTTCACCGGAAATGTTGTTGTAATGAATGAGAAGTTGTTATACCCTTAAATAAAACTAAATAAATATAATGTATGCCGATATTTAATTTTTAATTTATAGTTTGTACTAATATAAATTATCCAAAGTTAAATAAGTAGTTAAGCATGAATATTACAAGTAAATCAAAATTTAAAAATATATACCTGTCTCATATTTCCAACAATGGATGAGCGTCAAATGCTTGAAAATATAAACGTGTATATTTCATTTTGATTTCACATTTTAGAAAAAAAAATTTAATTTTATGTTTTATTCTTGAATATTTTTGTTATAAAAAAAATTCATAAAAAGGAAAAAAAAATTTAAGCTTGTTTGGAAGGCGATCGAATACAATCCTACAAAATTTAGACATGAACTCCTACTTTTTTAAATTAAAAGTTTAGTAAAATAATACGTCTATTATTTTATTATGTATATTATTATCATTTTAATTATTAGTGGGTAAGAAGGATGCATCCTTCATCCCTCTTTTTGATTTTTAATTTAATAACATGCATAAATATATTACTTTTCGCATTTACATAGCTAACACAATACGTAGGTTTCCTGCAATTCATTTAATCGGGTAACAATTCAATATTCTCACTCTTATCCCGTAGGATATCTCCACAGCTTTACATCGGCTATAAATATGCCTCGATCGGATTTACGATCCAAAAGATGTCAATCCCCACATTTCACAAAACACCACTTTCTTTCATTTTCCACTAAATGAAATATCCCACATCATACCTAAGATGTTCACTTTTTCTCAGATAGAGGGTCTTCATAGCTTTCTAAGGACACCAAGAACGTCCCGATCCGAGTTACGGGTCAAACGTTATGAAGGAAACAAAACGGGAAAGCTGTCATGTTCGCTTTGCGAAGCAGCCAGCGAACGCTCGCTTTCTCATTCGCAGTCCGAAGCTCCCAGCGAACTGTGGCAGAGCTAAAACAAGGTAAAGTTCGCAGTGCGAACCTCTGAATGACCTTAAACAATATTAGTATATATATACATATACATATATATATATATATATATATATATTAATAAAAGTATTTTAAAAAGTAATAAGAATAACGTAAAATATTAATTGATTTCATTTATTTATCTTTTTTGAGTACTTTTTTTAATAAAACTTTTTCAAGTACTTTTTACCTTCCATATGTTCCATTTAACTTGAATATATAATGATCATGTAAGTCATAAATCTCTCAAGATAAAAATATAAGGTGAAGTCTTAGACAATGGCTATGGTTTTCATCAATCGATCTTACCTTTGCTTGATTTTGTTTGTTGGCTTGATTTTGCTGCCAGGTAATGAATAAAATTTGTTTTATTTTTATACATCAAATATAATAACCCAAACCGTATAATCATTAAACAAAAATATCTAATTCAAATTTAATTAACCCTGCTTTTGGTTGTAGAAATATCATGCAGTGAGAAAACTTTGGCGAGAATTCCAGTGCAAAATCCTTTGGGAAAACATTGTCTAGATGGTACGTGCGAATCTAATGCGAAATGTCGAGAAAAATGTGAAGAAGAAAACTATAAAAAATGTGGTGCATGTGAGGGATTGCTTCACCGGAAATGTTGTTGTAATGAATGAGAAGTTGTTATACCCTTAAATAAAACTAAATAAATATAATGTATGCCTATATTTAATTTTTAATTTATAGTTTGTACTAATATAAATTATCCAAAGTTAAATAATTAGTTAAGCATGAATATTACAAGTAAATCAAAATTTAAAAATATATACCTGTCTCATATTTCCAACAATGGATGAGCGTCAAATGCTTGAAAATATAAACGTGTATATTTCATTTTGATTTCACATTTTAGAAAAAAAAATTTAATTTTATGTTTTATTCTTGAATATTTTTGTTATAAAAAAAATTCATAAAAAGGAAAAAAAAAATTTAAGTTTGTTTGGAAGGCGATCGAATACAATCCTACAAAATTTAGACATGAACTCCTACTTTTTTAAATTAAAAGTTTAGTAAAATAATACGTCTATTATTTTATTATGTATATTATTATCATTTTAATTATTAGTGGGAAAGAAGGATGCATCCTTCATCCCTCTTTTTGATTTTTAATTTAATAACATGCATAAATATTTTACTTTTCGCATTTACATAGCTAACACAATACGTAGGTTTCCTCCAATTCATTTAATCGGGTAACAATTCAATATTCTCACTCTTATCCCGTAGGATATCTCCATAGCTTTACATCGGCTATAAATACGCCTCGATCGGATTTACGATCCAAAAGATGTCAATCCCCACATTTCACAAAACACCACTTTCTTTCATTTTCCACTAAATGAAATATCCCACATCATACCCAAGATGTTCACTTTTTCTCAGATAGAGGGTCTTCATAGCTTTCTAAGGACACCAAGAACGTCCCGATCCGAGTTACGGGTCAAACGTTATGAAGGAAACAAAACGGGAAAGCTGTCATGTTCGCTTTGCGAAGCAGCCAGCGAACGCTCGCTTTCTCATTCGCAGTCCGAAGCTCCCAGCGAACTGTGGCAGAGCTAAAACAAGGTAAAGTTCGCAGTGCGAACCTCTGAATGACCTTAAACAATATTAGTATATATATACATATACATATATATATATATATATTAATAAAAGTATTTTAAAAAGTAATAACAATAACGTAAAATATTAATTGATTTCATTTATTTATCTTTTGTGAGTACTTTTTTTAATAAAACTTTTTCAAGTACTTTTTACCTTCCATATGTTCCATTTAACTTGAATATATAATGATCATGTAAGTCATAAATCTCTCAAGATAAAAATATAAGGTGAAGTCTTAGACAATGGCTATGATTTTCATCAATCGATCTTACCTTTGCTTGATTTTGTTTGTTGGCTTGATTTTGCTGCCAGGTAATGAATTAAATTTGTTTTATTTTTATACATCAAATATAATAACCCAAATCATATATTCATTAAACAAAAATATCTAATTCAAATTTAATTAACCCTGCTTTTGGTTGTAGAAATATCATGCAGTGAGAAAACTTTGGCGAGAATTCCAGTGCAAAATCCTTTGGGAAAACATTGTCTAGATGGTACGTGCGAATCTAATGCGAAATGTCGAGAAAAATGTGAAGAAGAAAACTATAAAAAATGTGGTGCATGTGAGGGATTGCTTCACCGCAAATGTTGTTGTAATGAATGAGAAGTTGTTATACCCTTAAATAAAACTAAATAAATATAATGTATGCCTATATTTAATTTTTAATTTATAGTTTGTACTAATATAAATTATCCAAAGTTAAATAATTAGTTAAGCATGAATATTACAAGTAAATCAAAATTTAAAAATATATACCTGTCTCATATTTCCAACAATGGATGAGCGTCAAATGCTTGAAAATATAAACGTGTATATTTCATTTTGATTTCACATTTTAGAAAAAAAAATTTAATTTTATGTTTTATTCTTGAATATTTTTGTTATAAAAAAAATTCATAAAAAGGAAAAAAAAAATTTAAGTTTGTTTGGAAGGCGATCGAATACAATCCTACAAAATTTAGACATGAACTCCTACTTTTTTAAATTAAAAGTTTAGTAAAATAATACGTCTATTATTTTATCATGTATATTATTATCATTTTAATTATTAGTGGGTAAGAAGGATGCATCCTTCATCCCTCTTTTTGATTTTTAATTTAATAACATGCATAAATATATTACTTTTCGCATTTACGTACCTAACACAATACGTAGGTTTCCTCCAATTCATTTAATCGGGTAACAATTCAATATTCTCACTCTTATCCCGTAGGATATCTCCACAGCTTTACATCGGCTATAAATATGCCTCGATCGGATTTACGATCCAAAAGATGTCAATCCCCACATTTCACAAAACACCACTTTCTTTCATTTTCCACTAAATGAAATATCCCACATCATACCCAAGATGTTCACTTTTTCTCAGATAGAGGGTCTTCATAGCTTTCTAAGGACACCAAGAACGTCTCGATCCGAGTTACGGGTCAAACGTTATGAAGGAAACAAAACGGGAAAGCTGTCATGTTCGCTTTGCGAAGCAGCCAGCGAACGCTCGCTTTCTCATTCTTAGTCCGAAGCTCCCAGCGAACTGTGGCAGAGCTAAAACAAGGTAAAGTTCGCAGTGCGAACCTCTGAATGACCTTAAACAATATTAGTATATATATACATATACATATATATATATATATATATATATATATATTAATAAAAGTATTTTAAAAAGTAATAACAATAACGTAAAATATTAATTGATTTCATTTATTTATCTTTTTTGAGTACTTTTTTTTGATAAAACTTTTTCAAGTACTTTTTACCTTCCATATGTTCCATTTAACTTGAATATATAATGATCATGTAAGTCATAAATCTCTCAAGATAAAAATATAAGGTGAAGTCTTAGACAATGGCTATGGTTTTCATCAATCGATCTTACCTTTGCTTGATTTTGTTTGTTGGCTTGATTTTGCTGCCAGGTAATGAATAAAATTTGTTTTATTTTTATACATCAAATATAATAACCCAAATCATATATTCATTAAACAAAAATATCTAATTCAAATTTAATTAACCCTGCTTTTGGTTGTAGAAATATCATGCAGTGAGAAAACTTTGGCGAGAATTCCAGTGCAAAATCCTTTGGGAAAACATTGTCTAGATGGTACGTGCGAATCTAATGCGAAATGTCGAGAAAAATGTGAAGAAGAAAACTATAAAAAATGTGGTGCATGTGAGGGATTGCTTCACCGGAAATGTTGTTGTAATGAATGAGAAGTTGTTATACCCTTAAATAAAACTAAATAAATATAATGTATGCCTATATTTAATTTTTAATTTATAGTTTGTACTAATATAAATTATCCAAAGTTAAATAATTAGTTAAGCATGAATATTACAAGTAAATCAAAATTTAAAAATATATACCTGTCTCATATTTCCAACAATGGATGAGCGTCAAATGCTTGAAAATATAAACGTGTATATTTCATTTTGATTTCACATTTTAGAAAAAAAAATTTAATTTTATGTTTTATTCTTGAATATTTTTGTTATAAAAAAAATTCATAAAAAGGAAAAAAAAAATTTAAGTTTGTTTGGAAGGCGATCGAATACAATCCTACAAAATTTAGACATGAACTCCTACTTTTTTAAATTAAAAGTTTAGTAAAATAATACGTCTATTATTTTATTATGTATATTATTATCATTTTAATTATTAGTGGGTAAGAAGGATGCATCCTTCATCCCTCTTTTTGATTTTTAATTTAATAACATGCATAAATATATTACTTTTCGCATTTACATACCTAACACAATACGTAGGTTTCCTCCAATTCATTTAATCGGGTAACAATTCAATATTCTCACTCTTATCCCGTAGGATATCTCCACAGCTTTACATCGGCTATAAATATGCCTCGATCGGATTTACGATCCAAAAGATGTCAATCCCCACATTTCACAAAACACCACTTTCTTTCATTTTCCACTAAATGAAATATCCCACATCATACCCAAGATGTTCACTTTTTCTCAGATAGAGGGTCTTCATAGCTTTCTAAGGACACCAAGAACGTCTCGATCCGAGTTACGGGTCAAACGTTATGAAGGAAACAAAACGGGAAAGCTGTCATGTTCGCTTTGCGAAGCAGCCAGCGAACGCTCGCTTTCTCATTCTTAGTCCGAAGCTCCCAGCGAACTGTGGCAGAGCTAAAACAAGGTAAAGTTCGCAGTGCGAACCTCTGAATGACCTTAAACAATATTAGTATATATATACATATACATATATATATATATATATATATATATATATATTAATAAAAGTATTTTAAAAAGTAATAACAATAACGTAAAATATTAATTGATTTCATTTATTTATCTTTTTTGAGTACTTTTTTTTGATAAAACTTTTTCAAGTACTTTTTACCTTCCATATGTTCCATTTAACTTGAATATATAATGATCATGTAAGTCATAAATCTCTCAAGATAAAAATATAAGGTGAAGTCTTAGACAATGGCTATGGTTTTCATCAATCGATCTTACCTTTGCTTGATTTTGTTTGTTGGCTTGATTTTGCTGCCAGGTAATGAATAAAATTTGTTTTATTTTTATACATCAAATATAATAACCCAAATCATATATTCATTAAACAAAAATATCTAATTCAAATTTAATTAACCCTGCTTTTGGTTGTAGAAATATCATGCAGTGAGAAAACTTTGGCGAGAATTCCAGTGCAAAATCCTTTGGGAAAACATTGTCTAGATGGTACGTGCGAATCTAATGCGAAATGTCGAGAAAAATGTGAAGAAGAAAACTATAAAAAATGTGGTGCATGTGAGGGATTGCTTCACCGGAAATGTTGTTGTAATGAATGAGAAGTTGTTATACCCTTAAATAAAACTAAATAAATATAATGTATGCCTATATTTAATTTTTAATTTATAGTTTGTACTAATATAAATTATCCAAAGTTAAATAATTAGTTAAGCATGAATATTACAAGTAAATCAAAATTTAAAAATATATACCTGTCTCATATTTCCAACAATGGATGAGCGTCAAATGCTTGAAAATATAAACGTGTATATTTCATTTTGATTTCACATTTTAGAAAAAAAAATTTAATTTTATGTTTTATTCTTGAATATTTTTGTTATAAAAAAAATTCATAAAAAGGAAAAAAAAAATTTAAGTTTGTTTGGAAGGCGATCGAATACAATCCTACAAAATTTAGACATGAACTCCTACTTTTTTAAATTAAAAGTTTAGTAAAATAATACGTCTATTATTTTATTATGTATATTATTATCATTTTAATTATTAGTGGGTAAGAAGGATGCATCCTTCATCCCTCTTTTTGATTTTTAATTTAATAACATGCATAAATATATTACTTTTCGCATTTACATACCTAACACAATACGTAGGTTTCCTCCAATTCATTTAATCGGGTAACAATTCAATATTCTCACTCTTATCCCGTAGGATATCTCCACAGCTTTACATCGGCTATAAATATGCCTCGATCGGATTTACGATCCAAAAGATGTCAATCCCCACATTTCACAAAACACCACTTTCTTTCATTTTCCACTAAATGAAATATCCCACATCATACCCAAGATGTTCACTTTTTCTCAGATAGAGGGTCTTCATAGCTTTCTAAGGACACCAAGAACGTCTCGATCCGAGTTACGGGTCAAACGTTATGAAGGAAACAAAACGGGAAAGCTGTCATGTTCGCTTTGCGAAGCAGCCAGCGAACGCTCGCTTTCTCATTCGCAGTCCGAAGCTCCCAGCGAACTGTGGCAGAGCTAAAACAAGGTAAAGTTCGTAGTGCGAACCTCTGAATGACCTTAAACAATATTAGTATATATATACATATACATATATATATATATATTAATTAAAGTATTTTAAAAAGTAATAACAATAACGTAAAATATTAATTGATTTCATTTATTTATCTTTTTTGAGTACTTTTTTTAATAAAACTTTTTCAAGTACTTTTTACCTTCCATATGTTCCATTTAACTTGAATATATAATGATCATGTAAGTCATAAATCTCTCAAGATAAAAATATAAGGCGAAGTCTTAGACAATGGCTATGGTTTTCATCAATCGATCTTACCTTTGCTTGATTTTGTTTGTTGGCTTGATTTTGCTGCCAGGTAATGAATAAAATTTGTTTTATTTTTATACATCAAATATAATAACCCAAATCATATATTCATTAAACAAAAATATCTAATTCAAATTTAATTAACCCTGCTTTTGGTGGTAGAAATATCATGCAGTGAGAAAACTTTGGCGAGAATTTCAGTGCAAAATCCTTTGGTAAAACATTGTCTAGATGGTACGTGCGAATCTAATGAGAATTGTCGAGAAAAATGTGAAGTAGAAAACTATAAAAAAGGTGGTGCATGTGAGGGATTGCTTCACCGCAAATGTTGTTGTAATGAATGAGGAGTTGTTATACCCTTAAATAAAACTAAATAAATATAATGTATGCCTTTATTTAATTTTTAGTTTATAGTTTGTACTAATATAAATTATCCAAAGTTAAATAATTAGTTAAGCATGAATATTACAAGTAAATCAAAATTTAAAAATATATACCTGTCTCATATTTCCAACAATGGATGAGCGTCAAATGCTTGAAAATATAAACGTGTATATTTCATTTTGATTTCACATTTTAGAAAAAAAAATTTAATTTTATGTTTTATTCTTGAATATTTTTGTTATAAAAAAAATTCATAAAAAGGAAAAAAAAAATTTAAGTTTGTTTGGAAGGCGATCGAATACAATCCTACAAAATTTAGACATGAACTCCTACTTTTTTAAATTAAAAGTTTAGTAAAATAATACGTCTATTATTTTATTATGTATATTATTATCATTTTAATTATTAGTGGGTAAGAAGGATGCATCCTTCATCCCTCTTTTTGATTTTTAATTTAATAACATGCATAAATATATTACTTTTCGCATTTACATAGCAAACACAATACGTAGGTTTCCTCCAATTCATTTAATCGGGTAACAATTCAATATTCTCACTCTTATCCCGTAGGATATCTCCACAGCTTTACATCGGCTATAAATATGCCTCGATCGGATTTACGATCCAAAAGATGTCAATCCCCACATTTCACAAAACACCACTTTCTTTCATTTTCCACTAAATGAAATATCCCACATCATACCCAAGATGTTCACTTTTTCTCAGATAGAGGGTCTTCATAGCTTTCTAAGGACACCAAGAACGTCCCGATCCGAGTTACGGGTCAAACGTTATGAAGGAAACAAAACGGGAAAGCTGTCATGTTCGCTTTGCGAAGCAGCCAGCGAACGCTCGCTTTCTCATTCGCAGTCCGAAGCTCCCAGCGAACTGTGGCAGAGCTAAAACAAGGTAAAGTTCGTAGTGCGAACCTCTGAATGACCTTAAACAATATTAGTATATATATACATATACATATATATATATATATATATATATATATATATATATATATTAATAAAAGTATTTTAAAAAGTAATAACAATAACGTAAAATATTAATTGATTTCATTTATTTATCTTTTTTGAGTACTTTTTTTAATAAAAGTTTTTCAAGTACTTTTTACCTTCCATATGTTCCATTTAACTTGAATATATAATGATCATGTAAGTCATAAATCTCTCAAGATAAAAATATAAGGTGAAGTCTTAGACAATGGCTATGGTTTTCATCAATCGATCTTACCTTTGCTTGATTTTGTTTGTTGGCTTGATTTTGCTGCTAGGTAATGAATAAAATTTGTTTTATTTTTATACATCAAATATAATAACCCAAACCGTATATTCATTAAACAAAAATATCTAATTCAAATTTAATTAACCCTGCTTTTGGTTGTAGAAATATCATGCAGTGAGAAAACTTTGGCGAGAATTCCAGTGCAAAATCCTTTGGGAAAACATTGTCTAGATGGTACGTGCGAATCTAATGCGAAATGTCGAGAAAAATGTTAAGAAGAAAACTATAAAAAATGTGGTGCATGTGAGGGATTGCTTCACCGCAAATGTTGTTGTAATGAATGAGAAGTTGTTATACCCTTAAATAAAACTAAATAAATATAATGTATGCCTATATTTAATTTTTAATTTATAGTTTGTACTAATATAAATTATCCAAAGTTAAATAATTAGTTAAGCATGAATATTACAAGTAAATCAAAATTTAAAAATATATACCTGTCTCATATTTCCAACAATGGATGAGCGTCAAATGCTTGAAAATATAAACGTGTATATTTCATTTTGATTTCACATTTTAGAAAAAAAAATTTAATTTTATGTTTTATTCTTGAATATTTTTGTTATAAAAAAAATTCATAAAAAGGAAAAAAAAAATTTAAGTTTGTTTGGAAGGCGATCGAATACAATCCTACAAAATTTAGACATGAACTCCTACTTTTTTAAATTAAAAGTTTAGTAAAATAATACGTCTATTATTTTATTATGTATATTATTATCATTTTAATTATTAGTGGGTAAGAAGGATGCATCCTTCATCCCTCTTTTTGATTTTTAATTTAATAACATGCATAAATATATTACTTTTCGCATTTACATACCTAACACAATACGTAGGTTTCCTCCAATTCATTTAATCGGGTAACAATTCAATATTCTCACTCTTATCCCGTAGGATATCTCCACAGCTTTACATCGGCTATAAATATGCCTCGATCGGATTTACGATCCAAAAGATGTCAATCCCCACATTTCACAAAACACCACTTTCTTTCATTTTCCACTAAATGAAATATCCCACATCATACCCAAGATGTTCACTTTTTCTCAGATAGAGGGTCTTCATAGCTTTCTAAGGACACCAAGAACGTCTCGATCCGAGTTACGGGTCAAACGTTATGAAGGAAACAAAACGGGAAAGCTGTCATGTTCGCTTTGCGAAGCAGCCAGCGAACGCTCGCTTTCTCATTCGCAGTCCGAAGCTCCCAGCGAACTGTGGCAGAGCTAAAACAAGGTAAAGTTCGTAGTGCGAACCTCTGAATGACCTTAAACAATATTAGTATATATATACATATACATATATATATATATATTAATTAAAGTATTTTAAAAAGTAATAACAATAACGTAAAATATTAATTGATTTCATTTATTTATCTTTTTTGAGTACTTTTTTTAATAAAACTTTTTCAAGTACTTTTTACCTTCCATATGTTCCATTTAACTTGAATATATAATGATCATGTAAGTCATAAATCTCTCAAGATAAAAATATAAGGCGAAGTCTTAGACAATGGCTATGGTTTTCATCAATCGATCTTACCTTTGCTTGATTTTGTTTGTTGGCTTGATTTTGCTGCCAGGTAATGAATAAAATTTGTTTTATTTTTATACATCAAATATAATAACCCAAATCATATATTCATTAAACAAAAATATCTAATTCAAATTTAATTAACCCTGCTTTTGGTGGTAGAAATATCATGCAGTGAGAAAACTTTGGCGAGAATTTCAGTGCAAAATCCTTTGGTAAAACATTGTCTAGATGGTACGTGCGAATCTAATGAGAATTGTCGAGAAAAATGTGAAGTAGAAAACTATAAAAAAGGTGGTGCATGTGAGGGATTGCTTCACCGCAAATGTTGTTGTAATGAATGAGGAGTTGTTATACCCTTAAATAAAACTAAATAAATATAATGTATGCCTTTATTTAATTTTTAGTTTATAGTTTGTACTAATATAAATTATCCAAAGTTAAATAATTAGTTAAGCATGAATATTACAAGTAAATCAAAATTTAAAAATATATACCTGTCTCATATTTCCAACAATGGATGAGCGTCAAATGCTTGAAAATATAAACGTGTATATTTCATTTTGATTTCACATTTTAGAAAAAAAAATTTAATTTTATGTTTTATTCTTGAATATTTTTGTTATAAAAAAAATTCATAAAAAGGAAAAAAAAAATTTAAGTTTGTTTGGAAGGCGATCGAATACAATCCTACAAAATTTAGACATGAACTCCTACTTTTTTAAATTAAAAGTTTAGTAAAATAATACGTCTATTATTTTATTATGTATATTATTATCATTTTAATTATTAGTGGGTAAGAAGGATGCATCCTTCATCCCTCTTTTTGATTTTTAATTTAATAACATGCATAAATATATTACTTTTCGCATTTACATAGCAAACACAATACGTAGGTTTCCTCCAATTCATTTAATCGGGTAACAATTCAATATTCTCACTCTTATCCCGTAGGATATCTCCACAGCTTTACATCGGCTATAAATATGCCTCGATCGGATTTACGATCCAAAAGATGTCAATCCCCACATTTCACAAAACACCACTTTCTTTCATTTTCCACTAAATGAAATATCCCACATCATACCCAAGATGTTCACTTTTTCTCAGATAGAGGGTCTTCATAGCTTTCTAAGGACACCAAGAACGTCCCGATCCGAGTTACGG
Source organism: Lathyrus tuberosus (assembly GCA_022829125.1). Lineage (NCBI taxonomy): Eukaryota > Viridiplantae > Streptophyta > Magnoliopsida > Fabales > Fabaceae > Lathyrus > Lathyrus tuberosus. Next base: position 129,770 of record JALAZF010000532.1, on the reverse strand, counting down.
GTCAAACGTTATGAAGGAAACAAAACGGGAAAGCTGTCATGTTCGCTTTGCGAAGCAGCCAGCGAACGCTCGCTTTCTCATTCGCAGTCCGAAGCTCCCAGCGAACTGTGGCAGAGCTAAAACAAGGTAAAGTTCGTAGTGCGAACCTCTGAATGACCTTAAACAATATTAGTATATATATACATATACATATATATATATATATATATATATATATATATATATATATTAATAAAAGTATTTTAAAAAGTAATAACAATAACGTAAAATATTAATTGATTTCATTTATTTATCTTTTTTGAGTACTTTTTTTAATAAAAGTTTTTCAAGTACTTTTTACCTTCCATATGTTCCATTTAACTTGAATATATAATGATCATGTAAGTCATAAATCTCTCAAGATAAAAATATAAGGTGAAGTCTTAGACAATGGCTATGGTTTTCATCAATCGATCTTACCTTTGCTTGATTTTGTTTGTTGGCTTGATTTTGCTGCTAGGTAATGAATAAAATTTGTTTTATTTTTATACATCAAATATAATAACCCAAACCGTATATTCATTAAACAAAAATATCTAATTCAAATTTAATTAACCCTGCTTTTGGTTGTAGAAATATCATGCAGTGAGAAAACTTTGGCGAGAATTCCAGTGCAAAATCCTTTGGGAAAACATTGTCTAGATGGTACGTGCGAATCTAATGCGAAATGTCGAGAAAAATGTTAAGAAGAAAACTATAAAAAATGTGGTGCATGTGAGGGATTGCTTCACCGCAAATGTTGTTGTAATGAATGAGAAGTTGTTATACCCTTAAATAAAACTAAATAAATATAATGTATGCCTATATTTAATTTTTAATTTATAGTTTGTACTAATATAAATTATCCAAAGTTAAATAATTAGTTAAGCATGAATATTACAAGTAAATCAAAATTTAAAAATATATACCTGTCTCATATTTCCAACAATGGATGAGCGTCAAATGCTTGAAAATATAAACGTGTATATTTCATTTTGATTTCACATTTTAGAAAAAAAAATTTAATTTTATGTTTTATTCTTGAATATTTTTGTTATAAAAAAAATTCATAAAAAGGAAAAAAAAAATTTAAGTTTGTTTGGAAGGCGATCGAATACAATCCTACAAAATTTAGACATGAACTCCTACTTTTTTAAATTAAAAGTTTAGTAAAATAATACGTCTATTATTTTATTATGTATATTATTATCATTTTAATTATTAGTGGGAAAGAAGGATGCATCCTTCATCCCTCTTTTTGATTTTTAATTTAATAACATGCATAAATATATTACTTTTCGCATTTACATAGCTAACACAATACGTAGGTTTTCTCCAATTCATTTAATCGGGTAACAATTCAATATTCTCACTCTTATCCCGTAGGATATCTCCACAGCTTTACATCAGCTATAAATATGCCTCGATCGGATTTACGATCCAAAAGATGTCAATCCCCACATTTCACAAAACACCACTTTCTTTCATTTTCCACTAAATGAAATATCCCACATCATACCCAAGATGTTTACTTATTCTCAGATAGAGGGTCTTCATAGCTTTCTAAGGACACCAAGAACGTCCCGATCCGAGTTACGGGTCAAACGTTATGAAGGAAACAAAACGGGAAAGCTGTCATGTTCGCTTTGCGAAGCAGCCAGCGAACGCTCGCTTTCTCATTCGCAGTCCGAAGCTCCCAGCGAACTGTGGCAGAGCTAAAACAAGGTAAAGTTCGCAGTGCAAACCTCTGAATGACCTTAAACAATATTAGTATATATATACATATACATATATATATATATATATATATATATATATATTAATAAAAGTATTTTAAAAAGTAATAACAATAACGTAAAATATTAATTGATTTCAATTATTTATCTTTTTTGAGTACTTTTTTTAATAAAACTTTTTCAAGTACTTTTTACCTTCCATATGTTCCATTTAACTTGAATATATAATGATCATGTAAGTCATAAATCTCTCAAGATAAAAATATAAGGTGAAGTCTTAGACAATGGCTATGGTTTTCATCAATCGATCTTACCTTTGCTTGATTTTGTTTGTTGGCTTGATTTTGCTGCCAGGTAATGCATAAAATTTGTTTTATTTTTATACATCAAATATAATAACCCAAATCATATATTCATTAAACAAAAATATCTAATTCAAATTTAATTAACCCTGCTTTTGGTTGTAGAAATATCATGCAGTGGGAAAACTTTGGCGAGAATTCCAGTGCAAAATCCTTTGGGAAAACATTGTCTAGATGGTACGTGCGAATCTAATGCGAAATGTCGAGAAAAATGTGAAGAAGAAAACTATAAAAAATGTGGTGCATGTGAGGGATTGCTTCACCGAAAATGTTGTTGTAATGAATGAGAAGTTGTTATACCCTTAAATAAAACTAAATAAATATAATGTATACCTATATTTAATTTTTAATTTATAGTTTGTACTAATATAAATTATCCAAAGTTAAATAAGTAGTCAAGCATGAATATTACAAGTAAATCAAAATTTAAAAATATATACCTGTCTCATATTTCCAACAATGGATGAGCGTCAAATGCTTGAAAATATAAACGTGTATATTTCATTTTGATTTCACATTTTAGAAAAAAAAATTTAATTTTATGTGTTATTCTTGAATAGTTTTGTTATAAAAAAAATTCATAAAAAGGAAAAAAAAAATTTAAGTTTGTTTGGAAGGCGATCGAATACAATCCGACAAAATTTAGACATGAACTCCTACTTTTTTAAATTAAAAGTTTAGTAAAATAATACTTCTATTATTTTATTATGTATATTATTATCATTTTAATTATTAGTGGGTAAGAAGGATGCATCCTTCATCCCTCTTTTTGATTTTTAATTTAATAACATGCATAAATATATTACTTTTCGCATTTACATACCTAACACAATACGTAGGTTTCCTCCAATTCATTTAATCGGGTAACAATTCAATATTCTCACTCTTATCCCGTAGGATATCTCCACAGCTTTACATCGGCTATAAATATGCCTCGATCGGATTTACGATCCAAAAGATGTCAATCCCCACATTTCACAAAACACCACATTCTTTCATTTTCCACTAAATGAAATATCCCACATCATACCCAAGATGTTCACTTTTTCTCAGATAGAGGGTCTTCATAGCTTTCTAAGGACACCAAGAACGTCCCGATCCGAGTTACGGGTCAAACGTTATGAAGGAAACAAAACGGGAAAGCTGTCATGTTCGCTTTGCGAAGCAGCCAGCGAACGCTCGCTTTCTCATTCGCAGTCCGAAGCTCCCAGCGAACTGTGGCAGAGCTAAAACAAGGTAAAGTTCGCAGTGCGAATCTCTGAATGACCTTAAACAATATTAGTATATATATACATATACATATATATATATATATATATATATTAATAAAAGTATTTTAAAAAGTAATAACAATAACGTAAAATATTAATTGATTTCATTTATTTATCTTTTTTGAGTACTTTTTTTAATAAAACTTTTTCAAGTACTTTTTACCTTCCATATGTTCCATTTAACTTGAATATATAATGATCATGTAAGTCATAAATCTCTCAAGATAAAAATATAAGGTGAAGTCTTAGACAATGGCTATGGTTTTCATCAATCGATCTTACCTTTGCTTGATTTTGTTTGTTGGCTTGATTTTGCTGCCAGGTAATGAATAAAATTTGTTTTATTTTTATACATCAAATATAATAACCCAAATCATATATTCATTAAACAAAAATATCTAATTCAAATTTAATTAACCCTGCTTTTGGTTGTAGAAATATCATGGTGTGAGAAAACTTTGGCGAGAATTCCAGTGCAAAATCCTTTGGGAAAACATTGTCTAGATGGTACGTGCGAATCTAATGTGAAATGTCGAGAAAAATGTGAAGAAGAAAACTATAAAAAATGTGGTTCATGTGAGGGATTGCTTCACCGGAAATGTTGTTGTAATGAATGAGAAGTTGTTATACCCTTAAATAAAACTAAATAAATATAATGTATGCCTATATTTAATTTTTAATTTATAGTTTGTACTAATATAAATTATCCAAAGTTAAATAATTAGTTAAGCATGAATATTACAAGTAAATCAAAATTTAAAAATATATACCTGTCTCATATTTCCAACAATGGATGAGCGTCAAATGCTTGAAAATATAAACGTGTATATTTCATTTTGATTTCACATTTTAGAAAAAAAAATTTAATTTTATGTTTTATTCTTGAATATTTTTGTTATAAAAAAAATTCATAAAAATGAAAAAAAAAATTTAAGTTTGTTTGGAAGGCGATCGAATACAATCCTACAAAATTTAGACATGAACTCCTACTTTTTTAAATTAAAAGTTTAGTAAAATAATACGTCTATTATTTTATTATGTATATTATTATCATTTTAATTATTAGTGGGTAAGAAGGATGCATCCTTCATCCCTCTTTTTGATTTTTAATTTAATAACATGCATAAATATATTACTTTTCGCATTTACATAGCTAACACAATACGTAGGTTTCCTCCAATTCATTTAATCGGGTAACAATTCAATATTCTCACTCTTATCCCGTAGGATATCTCCACAGCTTTACATCGGCTATAAATATGCCTCGATCGGATTTACGATCCAAAAGATGTCAATCCCCACATTTCACAAAACACCACTTTATATCATTTTCAACTAAATGAAATATCCCACATCATACCCAAGATGTTCACTTTTTCTCAGATAGAGGGTCTTCATAGCTTTCTAAGGACACCAAGAACGTCCCGATCCGAGTTACGGGTCAAACGTTATGAAGGAAACAAAACGGGAAAGCTGCCATGTTCGCTTTGCGAAGCAGCCAGCGAACGCTCGCTTTCTCATTCGCAGTCCGAAGCTCCCAGCGAACTGTGGCAGAGCTAAAACAAGGTAAAGTTCGCAGTGCGAACCTCTGAATGACCTTAAACAATATTAGTATATATATACATATACATATATATATATATATATTAATAAAAGTATTTTAAAAAGTAATAACAATAACGTAAAATATTAATTGATTTCATTTATTTATCTTTTTTGAGTACTTTTTTTTAATAAAACTTTTTCAAGTACTTTTTACCTTCCATATGTTCCATTTAACTTGAATATATAATGATCATGTAAGTCATAAATCTCTCAAGATAAAAATATAAGGTGAAGTCTTAGACAATGGCTATGGTTTTCATCAATCGATCTTACCTTTGCTTGATTTTGTTTGTTGGCTTGATTTTGCTGCCAGGTAATGAATAAAATTTGTTTTATTTTTATACATCAAATATAATAACCCAAATCATATATTCATTAAACAAAAATATCTAATTCAAATTTAATTAACCCTGCTTTTGGTTGTAGAAATATCATGCAGTGAGAAAACTTTGGCGAGAATTCCAGTGCAAAATCCTTTGGGAAAACATTGTCTAGATGGTACGTGCGAATCTAATGCGAAATGTCGAGAAAAATGTGAAGAAGAAAACTATAAAAAATGTGGTGCATGTGAGGGATTGCTTCACCGGAAATGTTGTTGTAATGAATGAGAAGTTGTTATACCCTTAAATAAAACTAAATAAATATAATGTATGCCTATATTTAATTTTTAATTTATAGTTTGTACTAATATAAATTATCCAAAGTTAAATAATTAGTTAAGCATGAATATTACAAGTAAAACAAAATTTAAAAATATATACCTGTCTCATATTTCCAACAATGGATGAGCGTCAAATGCTTGAAAATATAAACGTGTATATTTCATTTTGATTTCACATTTTAGAAAAAAAAATTTAATTTTATGTTTTATTCTTGAATATTTTTGTTATAAAAAAAATTCATAAAAAGGAAAAAAAAAATTTAAGTTTGTTTGGAAGGCGATCGAATACAATCCTACAAAATTTAGACATGAACTCCTACTTTTTTAAATTAAAAGTTTAGTAAAATAATACGTCTATTATTTTATTATGTATATTATTATCATTTTAATTATTAGTGGGTAAGAAGGATGCATCCTTCATCCCTCTTTTTGATTTTTAATTTAATAACATGCATAAATATATTACTTTTCGCATTTACATACCTAACACAATACGTAGGTTTCCTCCAATTCATTTAATCGGGTAACAATTCAATATTCTCACTCTTATCCCGTAGGATATCTCCACAGCTTTACATCGGCTATAAATATGCCTCGATCGGATTTACGATCCAAAAGATGTCAATCCCCACATTTCACAAAACACCACTTTCTTTCATTTTCCACTAAATGAAATATCCCACATCATACCCAAGATGTTCACTTTTTCTCAGATAGAGGGTCTTCATAGCTTTCTAAGGACACCAAGAACGTCCCGATCCGAGTTACGGGTCAAAAGTTATGAAGGAAACAAAACGGAAAAGCTGTCATGTTCGCTTTGCGAAGCAGCCAGCGAACGCTCGCTTTCTCATTCGCAGTCCGAAGCTCCCAGCGAACTGTGGCAGAGCCAAAACAAGGTAAAGTTCGCAGTGCGAACCTCTGAATGACCTTAAACAATATTAGTATATATATACATATACATATATATATATATATATATATATATATATATATATATATATATTAATAAAAGTATTTTAAAAAGTAAAAACAATAACGTAAAATATTAATTGATTTCATTTATTTATCTTTTTTGAGTACTTTTTTTTGATAAAACTTTTTCAAGTACTTTTTACCTTCCATATGTTCCATTTAACTTGAATATATAATGATCATGTAAGTCATAAATCTCTCAAGATAAAAATATAAGGTGAAGTCTTAGACAATGGCTATGGTTTTCATCAATCGATCTTACCTTTGCTTGATTTTGTTTGTTGGCTTGATTTTGCTGCCAGGTAATGAATAAAATTTGTTTTATTTTTATACATCAAATATAATAACCCAAATCATATATTCATTAAACAAAAATATCTAATTCAAATTTAATTAACCCTGCTTTTGGTTGTAGAAATATCATGCAGTGAGAAAACTTTGGCGAGAATTCCAGTGCAAAATCCTTTGGGAAAACATTGTCTAGATGGTACGTGCGAATCTAATGCGAAATGTCGAGAAAAATGTGAAGAAGAAAACTATAAAAAATGTGGTGCATGTGAGGGATTGCTTCACCGTAAATGTTGTTGTAATGAATGAGAAGTTGTTATACCCTTAAATAAAACTAAATAAATATAATGTATGCCTATATTTAATTTTTAATTTATAGTTTGTACTAATATAAATTATCCAAAGTTAAATAATTAGTTAAGCATGAATATTACAAGTAAATCAAAATTTAAAAATATATACCTGTCTCATATTTCCAACAATGGATGAGCGTCAAATGCTTGAAAATATAAACGTGTATATTTCATTTTGATTTCACATTTTAGAAAAAAAATTTAATTTTATGTTTTATTCTTGAATATTTTTGTTATAAAAAAAATTCATAAAAAGGAAAAAAAAAATTTAAGTTTGTTTGGAAGGCGATCGAATACAATCCTACAAAATTTAGACATGAACTCCTACTTTTTTAAATTAAAAGTTTAGTAAAATAATACGTCTATTATTTTATTATGTATATTATTATCATTTTAATTATTAGTGGGTAAGAAGGATGCATCCTTCATCCCTCTTTTTGATTTTTAATTTAATAACATGCATAAATATATTACTTTTCGCATTTACATAGCTAACACAATACGTAGGTTTCCTCCAATTCATTTAATCGGGTAACAATTCAATATTCTCACTCTTATCCCGTAGGATATCTCCACAGCTTTACATCGGCTATAAATATGCCTCGATCGGATTTACGATCCAAAAGATGTCAATCCCCACATTTCACAAAACACCACTTTATATCATTTTCAACTAAATGAAATATCCCACATCATACCCAAGATGTTCACTTTTTCTCAGATAGAGGGTCTTCATAGCTTTCTAAGGACACCAAGAACGTCCCGATCCGAGTTACGGGTCAAACGTTATGAAGGAAACAAAACGGGAAAGCTACCATGTTCGCTTTGCGAAGCAGCCAGCGAACGCTCGCTTTCTCATTCGCAGTCCGAAGCTCCCAGCGAACTGTGGCAGAGCTAAAACAAGGTAAAGTTCGCAGTGCGAACCTCTGAATGACCTTAAACAATATTAGTATATATATACATATACATATATATATATATATATATTAATAAAAGTATTTTAAAAAGTAATAACAATAACGTAAAATATTAATTGATTTCATTTATTTATCTTTTTTGAGTACTTTTTTTTAATAAAACTTTTTCAAGTACTTTTTACCTTCCATATGTTCCATTTAACTTGAATATATAATGATCATGTAAGTCATAAATCTCTCAAGATAAAAATATAAGGTGAAGTCTTAGACAATGGCTATGGTTTTCATCAATCGATCTTACCTTTGCTTGATTTTGTTTGTTGGCTTGATTTTGCTGCCAGGTAATGAATAAAATTTGTTTTATTTTTATACAACAAATATAATAACCCAAATCATATATTCATTAAACAAAAATATCTAATTCAAATTTAATTAACCCTGCTTTTGTTTGTAGAAATATCATGCAGTGAGAAAACTTTGGCGAGAATTCCAGTGCAAAATCCTTTGGGAAAACATTGTCTAGATGGTACGTGCGAATCTAATGCGAAATGTCGAGAAAAATGTGAAGAAGAAAACTATAAAAAATGTGGTGCATGTGAGGGATTGCTTCACCGAAAATGTTGTTGTAATGAATGAGAAGTTGTTATACCCTTAAATAAAACTAAATAAATATAATGTATGCCTATATTTAATTTTTAATTTAAAGTTTGTACTAATATAAATTATCCAAAGTTAAATAATTAGTTAAGCATGAATATTACAAGTAAATCAAAATTTAAAAATATATACCTGTCTCATATTTCCAACAATGGATGAGCGTCAAATGCTTGAAAATATAAACGTGTATATTTCATTTTGATTTCACATTTTAGAAAAAAAATTTAATTTTATGTTTTATTCTTGAATATTTTTGTTATAAAAAAAATTCATAAAAAGGAAAAAAAAAATTTAAGTTTGTTTGGAAGGCGATCGAATACAATCCTACAAAATTTAGACATGAACTCCTACTTTTTTAAATTAAAAGTTTAGTAAAATAATACGTCTATTATTTTATTATGTATATTATTATCATTTTAATTATTAGTGGGTAAGAAGGATGCATCCTTCATCCCTCTTTTTGATTTTTAATTTAATAACATGCATAAATATATTACTTTTCGCATTTACATAGCTAACACAATACGTAGGTTTCCTCCAATTCATTTAATCGGGTAACAATTCAATATTCTCACTCTTATCCCGTAGGATATCTCCACAGCTTTACATCGGCTATAAATATGCCTCGATCGGATTTACGATCCAAAAGATGTCAATCCCCACATTTCACAAAACACCACTTTATATCATTTTCAACTAAATGAAATATCCCACATCATACCCAAGATGTTCACTTTTTCTCAGATAGAGGGTCTTCATAGCTTTCTAAGGACACCAAGATCGTCCCGATCCGAGTTACGGGTCAAACGTTATGAAGGAAACAAAACGGGAAAGCTGCCATGTTCGCTTTGCGAAGCAGCCAGCGAACGCTCGCTTTCTCATTCGCAGTCCGAAGCTCCCAGCGAACTGTGGCAGAGCTAAAACAAGGTAAAGTTCGCAGTGCGAACCTCTGAATGACCTTAAACAATATTAGTATATATATACATATACATATATATATATATATATATTAATAAAAGTATTTTAAAAAGTAATAACAATAACGTAAAATATTAATTGATTTCATTTATTTATCTTTTTTGAGTACTTTTTTTTAATAAAACTTTTTCAAGTACTTTTTACCTTCCATATGTTCCATTTAACTTGAATATATAATGATCATGTAAGTCATAAATCTCTCAAGATAAAAATATAAGGTGAAGTCTTAGACAATGGCTATGGTTTTCATCAATCGATCTTACCTTTGCTTGATTTTGTTTGTTGGCTTGATTTTGCTGCCAGGTAATGAATAAAATTTGTTTTATTTTTATACAACAAATATAATAACCCAAATCATATATTCATTAAACAAAAATATCTAATTCAAATTTAATTAACCCTGCTTTTGTTTGTAGAAATATCATGCAGTGAGAAAACTTTGGCGAGAATTCCAGTGCAAAATCCTTTGGGAAAACATTGTCTAGATGGTACGTGCGAATCTAATGCGAAATGTCGAGAAAAATGTGAAGAAGAAAACTATAAAAAATGTGGTGCATGTGAGGGATTGCTTCACCGAAAATGTTGTTGTAATGAATGAGAAGTTGTTATACCCTTAAATAAAACTAAATAAATATAATGTATGCCTATATTTAATTTTTAATTTAAAGTTTGTACTAATATAAATTATCCAAAGTTAAATAATTAGTTAAGCATGAATATTACAAGTAAATCAAAATTTAAAAATATATACCTGTCTCATATTTCCAACAATGGATGAGCGTCAAATGCTTGAAAATATAAACGTGTATATTTCATTTTGATTTCACATTTTAGAAAAAAAATTTAATTTTATGTTTTATTCTTGAATATTTTTGTTATAAAAAAAATTCATAAAAAGGAAAAAAAAAATTTAAGTTTGTTTGGAAGGCGATCGAATACAATCCTACAAAATTTAGACATGAACTCCTACTTTTTTAAATTAAAAGTTTAGTAAAATAATACGTCTATTATTTTATTATGTATATTATTATCATTTTAATTATTAGTGGGTAAGAAGGATGCATCCTTCATCCCTCTTTTTGATTTTTAATTTAATAACATGCATAAATATATTACTTTTCGCATTTACATAGCTAACACAATACGTAGGTTTCCTCCAATTCATTTAATCGGGTAACAATTCAATATTCTCACTCTTATCCCGTAGGATATCTCCACAGCTTTACATCGGCTATAAATATGCCTCGATCGGATTTACGATCCAAAAGATGTCAATCCCCACATTTCACAAAACACCACTTTATATCATTTTCAACTAAATGAAATATCCCACATCATACCCAAGATGTTCACTTTTTCTCAGATAGAGGGTCTTCATAGCTTTCTAAGGACACCAAGAACGTCCCGATCCGAGTTACGGGTCAAACGTTATGAAGGAAACAAAACGGGAAAGCTGCCATGTTCGCTTTGCGAAGCAGCCAGCGAACGCTCGCTTTCTCATTCGCAGTCCGAAGCTCCCAGCGAACTGTGGCAGCGCTAAAACAAGGTAAAGTTCGCAGTGCGAACCTCTGAATGACCTTAAACAATATTAGTATATATATACATATACATATATATATATATATATATATATATATATTAATAAAAGTATTTTAAAAAGTAATAACAATAACGTAAAATATTAATTGATTTCATTTATTTATCTTTTTTTAGTACTTTTTTTAATAAAACTTTTTCAAGTACTTTTTACCTTCCATATGTTCCATTTAACTTGAATATATAATGATCATGTAAGTCATAAATCTCTCAAGTTAAAAATATAAGGTGAAGTCTTAGACAATGGCTATGGTTTTCATCAATCGATCTTACCTTTGCTTGATTTTGTTTGTTGGCTTGATTTTGCTGCCAGGTAATGAATAAAATTTGTTTTATTATTATACATCAAATATAATAACCCAAATCATATATTCATTAAAGAAAAATACCTAATTCTAATTTAATTAACCCTGCTTTTGGTTGTAGAAATATCATGCAGTGAGAAAACTTTGGCGAGAATTCCAGTGCAAAATCCTTTGGGAAAACATTGTCTAGATGGTACGTGCGAATCTAATGCGAAATGTCGAGAAAAATGTGAAGAAGAAAACTATAAAAAATGTGGTGCATGTGAGGGATTGCTTCACCGCAAATGTTGTTGTAATGAATGAGAAGTTGTTATACCCTTAAATAAAACTAAATAAATATAATGTATGCCTATATTTAATTTTTAATTTATAGTTTGTACTAATATAAATTATCCAAAGTTAAATAATTAGTTAAGCATGAATATTACAAGTAAATCAAAATTTAAAAATATATACCTGTCTCATATTTCCAACAATGGATGAGCGTCAAATGCTTGAAAATATAAACGTGTATATTTCATTTTGATTTCACATTTTAGAAAAAAAAATTTAATTTTATGTTTTATTCTTGAATATTTTTGTTATAAAAAAAATTCATAAAAAGGAAAAAAAAATTTAAGTTTGTTTGGAAGGCGATCGAATACAATCCTACAAAATTTAGACATGAACTCCTACTTTTTTAAATTAAAAGTTTAGTAAAATAATACGTCTATTATTTTATTATGTATATTATTATCATTTTAATTATTAGTGGGTAAGAAGGATGCATCCTTCATCCCTCTTTTTGATTTTTAATTTAATAACATGCATAAATATATTACTTTTCGCATTTACATAGCTAACACAATACGTAGGTTTCCTCCAATTCATTTAATCGGGTAACAATTCAATATTCTCACTCTTATCCCGTAGGATATCTCCACAGCTTTACATCGGCTATAAATATGCCTCGATCGGATTTACGATCCAAAAGATGTCAATCCCCACATTTCACAAAACACCACTTTATATCATTTTCAACTAAATGAAATATCCCACATCATACCCAAGATGTTCACTTTTTCTCAGATAGAGGGTCTTCATAGCTTTCTAAGGACACCAAGAACGTCCCGATCCGAGTTACGGGTCAAACGTTATGAAGGAAACAAAACGGGAAAGCTGCCATGTTCGCTTTGCGAAGCAGCCAGCGAACGCTCGCTTTCTCATTCGCAGTCCGAAGCTCCCAGCGAACTGTGGCAGAGCTAAAACAAGGTAAAGTTCGCAGTGCGAACCTCTGAATGACCTTAAACAATATTAGTATATATATACATATACATATATATATGTATATATATATATTAATAAAAGTATTTTAAAAAGTAATAACAATAACGTAAAATATTAATTGATTTCATTTATTTATCTTTTTTGAGTACTTTTTTTTAATAAAACTTTTTCAAGTACTTTTTACCTTCCATATGTTCCATTTAACTTGAATATATAATGATCATGTAAGTCATAAATCTCTCAAGATAAAAATATAAGGTGAAGTCTTAGACAATGGCTATGGTTTTCATCAATCGATCTTACCTTTGCTTGATTTTGTTTGTTGGCTTGATTTTGCTGCCACGTAATGAATAAAATTTGTTTTATTTTTATACATCAAATATAATAACCCAAATCATATATTCATTAAACAAAAATATCTAATTCAAATTTAATTAACCCTGCTTTTGGTTGTAGAAATATCATGCAGTGAGAAAACTTTGGCGAGAATTCCAGTGCAAAATCCTTTGGGAAAACATTGTCTAGATGGTACGTGCGAATCTAATGCGAAATGTCGAGAAAAATGTGAAGAAGAAAACAATAAAAAATGTGGTGCATGTCAGGGATTGCTTCACCGCAAATGTTGTTGTAATGAATGAGAAGTTGTTATACCCTTAAATAAAACTAAATAAATATAATGTATGCCTTTATTTAATTTTTAATTTATAGTTTGTACTAATATAAATTATCCAAAGTTAAATAATTAGTTAAGCATGAATATTACAAGTAAATCAAAATTTAAAAATATATACCTGTCACATATTTCCAACAATGGATGAGCGTCAAATGCTTAAAAATATAAACGTGTATATTTCATTTTGATTTCACATTTTAGAAAAAAAATTTAATTTTATGTTTTATTCTTGAATAGTTTTGTTATAAAAAAAAATTCATAAAAAGGAAAAAAAAATTTAAGTTTGTTTGGAAGGCGATCGAATACAATCCTACAAAATTTAGACATGAACTCCTACTTTTTAAAATTAAAAGTTTAGTAAAATAATACTTCTATTATTTTATTATGTATATTATTATCATTTTAATTATTAGTGGGTAAGAAGGATGCATCCTTCATCCCTCTTTTTGATTTTTAATTTAATAACATGCATAAATATATTACTTTTCGCATTTACATAGCTAACACAATACGTAGGTTTCCTCCAATTCATTTAATCGGGTAACAATTCAATATTCTCACTCTTATCCCGTAGGATATCTCCACAGCTTTACATCGGCTATAAATATGCCTCGATCGGATTTACGATCCAAAAGATGTCAATCCCCACATTTCACAAAACACCACTTTGTTTCATTTTCCACTAAATGAAATATCCCACATCATACCCAAGATGTTCACTTTTTCTCAGATAGAGGGTCTTCATAGCTTTCTAAGGACACCAAGAACGTCCCGATCCGAGTTACGGGTCAAAAGTTATGAAGGAAACAAAACGGGAAAGCTGTCATGTTCGCTTTGCGAAGCAGCCAGCGAACGCTCGCTTTCTCATTCGTAGTCCGAAGCTCCCAGCGAACTGTGGCATAGCCAAAACAAGGTAAAGTTCGCAGTGCGAACCTCTGAATGACCTTAAACAATATTAGTATATATATACATATACATATATATATATATATATATATATATATATATATATATTAATAAAAGTATTTTAAAAAGTAATAACAATAACGTAAAATATTAATTGATTTCATTTATTTATCTTTTTTGAGTACTTTTTTTTGATAAAACTTTTTCAAGTACTTTTTACCTTCCATATGTTCCATTTAACTTGAATATATAATGATCATGTAAGTCATAAATCTCTCAAGATAAAAATATAAGGTGAAGTCTTAGACAATGGCTATGGTTTTCATCAATCGATCTTACCTTTGCTTGATTTTGTTTGTTGGCTTGATTTTGCTGCCAGGTAATGAATAAAATTTGTTTTATTTTTATACATCAAATATAATAACCCAAATCATATATTCATTAAACAAAATTATCTAATTCAAATTTAATTAACCCTACTTTTTGTTGTAGAAATATCATGCAGTGAGAAAACTTTGGCGAGAATTCCAGTGCAAAATCCTTTGGGAAAACATTGTCTAGATGGTACGTGCGAATCTAATGCGAAATGTCGAGAAAAATGTGAAGAAGAAAACTATAAAAAATGTGGTGCATGTCAGGGATTGCTTCACCGCAAATGTTGTTGTAATGAATGAGAAGTTGTTATACCCTTAAATAAAACTAAATAAATATAATGTATGCCTTTATTTAATTTTTAATTTATAGTTTGTACTAATATAAATTATCCAAAGTTAAATAATTAGTTAAGCATGAATATTACAAGTAAATCAAAATTTAAAAATATATACCTGTCACATATTTCCAACAATGGATGAGCGTCAAATGCTTAAAAATATAAACGTGTATATTTCATTTTGATTTCACATTTTAGAAAAAAAAATTTAATTTTATGTTTTATTCTTGAATAGTTTTGTTATAAAAAAAATTCATAAAAAGGAAAAAAAAATTTAAGTTTGTTTGGAAGGCGATCGAATACAATCCTACAAAATTTAGACATGAACTCCTACTTTTTTAAATTAAAAGTTTTGTAAAATAATACTTCTATTATTTTATTATGTATATTATTATCATTTTAATTATTAGTGGGTAAGAAGGATGCATCCTTCATCCCTCTTTTTGATTTTTAATTTAATAACATGCATAAATATATTACTTTTCGCATTTACATAGCTAACACAATATGTAGGTTTCCTCCAATTCATTTAATCGGGTAACAATTCAATATTCTCACTCTTATCCCGTAGGATATCTCCACAGCTTTACATCGGCTATAAATATGCCTCGATCGGATTTACGATCCAAAAGATGTCAATCCCCACATTTCACAAAACACCACTTTCTTTCATTTTCCACTAAATGAAATATCCCAAATCATACCCAAGATATTCACTTTTTCTCAGATAGAGGGTCTTCATAGCTTTCTAAGGACACCAAGAACGTCCCGATCCGAGTTACGGGTCAAAAGTTATGAAGGAAACAAAACGGGAAAGCTGTCATGTTCGCTTTGCGAAGCAGCCAGCGAACGCTCGCTTTCTCATTCGCAGTCCGAAGCTCCCAGCGAACTGTGGCAGAGCCAAAACAAGGTAAAGTTCGCAGTGCGAACCTCTGAATGACCTTAAACAATATTAGTATATATATACATATACATATATATATATATATATATATATATATATATATTAATAAAAGTATTTTAAAAAGTAATAACAATAACGTAAAATATTAATTGATTTCATTTATTTATCTTTTTTGAGTACTTTTTTTTGATAAAACTTTTTCAAGTACTTTTTACCTTCCATATGTTCCATTTAACTTGAATATATAATGATCATGTAAGTCATAAATCTCTCAAGATAAAAATATAAGGTGAAGTCTTAGACAATGGCTATGGTTTTCATCAATCGATCTTACCTTTGCTTGATTTTGTTTGTTGGCTTGATTTTGCTGCCAGGTAATGAATAAAATTTGTTTTATTTTAATACATCAAATATAATAACCCAAATCATATATTCATTAAACAAAAATATCTAATTCAAATTTAATTAGCCCTGCTTTTGGTTGTAGAAATATCATGCAGTGAGAAAACTTTGGCGAGAATTCCAGTGCAAAATCCTTTGGGAAAACATTGTCTAGATGGTACGTGCGAATCTAATGCGAAATGTCGAGAAAAATGTGAAGAAGAAAACTATAAAAAATGTGGTGCATGTGAGGGATTGCTTCACCGCAAATGTTGTTGTAATGAATGAGAAGTTCTTATACCCTTAAATAAAACTAAATAAATATAATGTATGCCTTTATTTAATTTTTAATTTATAGTTTGTACTAATATAAATTATCCAAAGTTAAATAATTCGTTAAGCATGATTATTACAAGTAAATCAAAATTTAAAAATATATACCTGTCACCTATTTCCAACAATGGATGAGCGTCAAATGCTTGAAAATATAAACGTGTATATTTCATTTTGATTTCACATTTTAGAAAAAAAAATTTAATTTTATGTTTTATTCTTGAATAGTTTTGTTATAAAAAAATTCAAAAAAAGGAAAAAAAAATTTAAGTTTGTTTGGAAGGCGATACAATACAATCCTACAAAATTTAGACATGAACACCTACTTTTTTAAATTAAAAGTTTTGTAAAATAATACTTCTATTATTTTATTATGTATATTATTATCATTTTAATTATTAGTGGGTAAGAAGGATGCATCCTTCATCCCTCTTTTTGATTTTTAATTTAATAACATGCATAAATATATTACTTTTCGCATTTACATAGCTAACACAATACGTAGGTTTCCTCCGATTCATTTAATCGGGTAACAATTCAATATTCTCACTCTTATCCCGTAGGATATCTCCACAGCTTTACATCGGCTATAAATATGCCTCGATCGGATTTACGATCCAAAAGATGTCATTCCCCACATTTCACAAAACACCACTTTCTTTCATTTTCCACTAAATGAAATATCCCACATCATACCTAAGATGTTCACTTTTTCTCAGATAGAGGGTCTTCATAGCTTTCAAAGGACACCAAGAACGTCCCGATCCGAGTTACGGGTCAAACGTTATGAAGGAAACAAAACGGGAAAGCTGTCATGTTCGCTTTACGAAGCAGCCAGCGAACGCTCGCTTTCTCATTCGCAGTCCGAAGCTCCCAGCGAACTGTTGCAGAGCTAAAACAAGGTAAAGTTCGCAGTGCGAACCTCTGAATGACCTTAAACAATATTAGTATATATATACATATACATATATATATATATATATATATATATATTAATAAAAGTATTTTAAAAAGTAATAACAATAACGTAAAATATTAATTGATTTCATTTATTTATCTTTTTTGAGTACTTTTTTTTAATAAAACTTTTTCAAGTACTTTTTACCTTCCATATGTTCCATTTAACTTGAATATATAATGATCATGTAAGTCATAAATCTCTCAAGATAAAAATATAAGGTGAAGTCTTAGACAATGGCTATGGTTTTCATCAATCGATCTTACCTTTGCTTGATTTTGTTTGTTGGCTTGATTTTGCTGCCAGGTAATGCATAAAATTTGTTTTATTTTTATACATCAAATATAATAACCCAAATCATATATTCATTAAACAAAAATATCTAATTCAAATTTAATTAACCCTGCTTTTGGTTGTAGAAATATCATGCAGTGAGAAAACTTTGGCGAGAATTCCAGTGCAAAATCCTTTGGGAAAACATTGTCTAGATGGTACGTGCGAATCTAATGCGAAATGTCGAGAAAAATGTGAAGAAGAAAACTATAAAAAATGTGGTGCATGTGAGGGATTGCTTCACCGCAAATGTTGTTGTAATGAATGAGAAGTTCTTATACCCTTAAATAAAACTAAATAAATATAATGTATGCCTTTATTTAATTTTTAATTTATAGTTTGTACTAATATAAATTATCCAAAGTTAAATAATTCGTTAAGCATGATTATTACAAGTAAATCAAAATTTAAAAATATATACCTGTCACCTATTTCCAACAATGGATGAGCGTCAAATGCTTGAAAATATAAACGTGTATATTTCATTTTGATTTCACATTTTAGAAAAAAAAATTTAATTTTATGTTTTATTCTTGAATAGTTTTGTTATAAAAAAATTCAAAAAAAGGAAAAAAAAATTTAAGTTTGTTTGGAAGGCGATACAATACAATCCTACAAAATTTAGACATGAACACCTACTTTTTTAAATTAAAAGTTTTGTAAAATAATACTTCTATTATTTTATTATGTATATTATTATCATTTTAATTATTAGTGGGTAAGAAGGATGCATCCTTCATCCCTCTTATTGATTTTTAATTTAATAACATGCATAAATATATTACTTTTCGCATTTACATAGCTAACACAATACGTAGGTTTCCTCCGATTCATTTAATCGGGTAACAATTCAATATTCTCACTCTTATCCCGTAGGATATCTCCACAGCTTTACATCGGCTATAAATATGCCTCGATCGGATTTACGATCCAAAAGATGTCATTCCCCACATTTCACAAAACACCACTTTCTTTCATTTTCCACTAAATGAAATATCCCACATCATACCTAAGATGTTCACTTTTTCTCAGATAGAGGGTCTTCATAGCTTTCAAAGGA
The DNA here is from genome assembly GCA_022829125.1 of Lathyrus tuberosus. Taxonomy (NCBI): domain Eukaryota; kingdom Viridiplantae; phylum Streptophyta; class Magnoliopsida; order Fabales; family Fabaceae; genus Lathyrus; species Lathyrus tuberosus. The sequence continues at coordinate 110,525 of JALAZF010000532.1, read as the reverse complement.
TACCAAGAACGTCCCGATCCGAGTTACGGGTCAAACGTTATGAAGGAAACAAAACGGGAAAGCTGTCATGTTCGCTTTACGAAGCAGCCAGCGAACGCTCGCTTTCTCATTCGCAGTCCGAAGCTCCCAGCGAACTGTGGCAGAGCTAAAACAAGGTAAAGTTCGCAGTGCGAACCTCTGAATGACCTTAAACAATATTAGTATATATATACATATACATATATATATATATATATATATATATATATATATATATTAATAAAAGTATTTTAAAAAGTAATAACAATAACGTAAAATATTAATTGATTTCATTTATTTATCTTTTTTGAGTACTTTTTTTTAATAAAACTTTTTCAAGTACTTTTTACCTTCCATATGTTCCATTTAACTTGAATATATAATGATCATGTAAGTCATAAATCTCTCAAGATAAAAATATAAGGTGAAGTCTTAGACAATGGCTATGGTTTTCATCAATCGATCTTACCTTTGCTTGATTTTGTTTGTTGGCTTGATTTTGCTGCCAGGTAATGAATAAAATTTGTTTTATTTTTATACATCAAATATAATAACCCAAATCATATATTCATTAAACAAAAATATCTAATTCAAATTTAATTAACCCTGCTTTTGGTTGTAGAAATATCATGCAGTGAGAAAATTTTGGCGAGAATTCCAGTGCAAAATCCTTTGGGAAAACATTGTCTAGATGGTACGTGCGAATCTAATGCGAAATGTCGAGAAAAATGTGAAGAAGAAAACTATAAAAAAGGTGGTGCATGTGAGGGATTGCTTCACCACAAATGTTGTTGTAATGAATGAGAAGTTGTTATACCCTTAAATAAAACTAAATAAATATAATGTATGCCTTTATTTAATTTTTAATTTATAGTTTGTACTAATATAAATTATCCAAAGTTAAATAATTCGTTAACAATGATTATTACAACTAAATCAAAATTTATAAATATATACTTGTCACCTATTTCCAACAATGGATGAGCGTCAAATGCTTGAAAATATAAACGTGTATATTTCATTTTGATTTCACATTGTAGAAAAAAAAAATTAATTTTATGTTTTATTCTTGAATAGTTTTGTTTTAAAAAAAATTCAAAAAAAGGAAAAAAAAAATTAAGTTTGTTTGGAAGGCGATCCAATACAATCCTACAAAATTTAGACATGAACTCCTACTTTTTTAAATTAAAAGTTTTGTAAAATAATACTTCTATTATTTTATTATGTATATTATTATCATTTTAATTATTAGTGGGTAAGAAGGATGCATCCTTCATCCCTCTTTTTGATTTTTAATTTAATAACATGCATAAATATATTACTTTTCGCATTTACATAGCTAACACAATACGTAGGTTTCCTCCGATTCATTTAATCGGGTAACAATTCAATATTCTCACTCTTATCCCGTAGGATATCTCCACAGCTTTACATCGGCTATAAATATGCCTCGATCGGATTTACGATCCAAAAGATGTCAATCCCCACATTTCACAAAACACCACTTTCTTTCATTTTCCACTAAATGAAATATCCCACATCATACCCAAGATGTTCACTTTTTCTCAGATAGAGGGTCTTCATAGCTTTCTAAGGACACCAAGAACGTCCCGATCCGAGTTACGGGTCAAACGTTATGAAGGAAACAAAACGGGAAAGTTGTCATGTTCGCTTTGCGAAGCAGCCAGCGAACGCTCGCTTTCTCATTCGCAGTCCGAAGCTCCCAGCGAACTGTGGCAGAGCTAAAACAAGGTAAAGTTCGCAGTGCGAACCTCTGAATGACCTTAAACAATATTAGTATATATATACATATACATATATATATATATATATATATATATATATATATTAATAAAAGTATTTTAAAAAGTAATAACAATAACGTAAGATATTAATTGATTTTATTTATTTATCTTTTTTGAGTACTTTTTTTTAATAAAACTTTTTCAAGTACTTTTTACCTTCCATATGTTCCATTTAACTTGAATATATAATGATCATGTAAGTCATAAATCTCTCAAGATAAAAATATAAGGTGAAGTCTTAGACAATGGCTATGGTTTTCATCAATCGATCTTACCTTTGCTTGATTTTGTTTGTTGGCTTGATTTTGCTGCCAGGTAATGAATAAAATTTGTTTTATTTTTATACATCAAATATAATAACCCAAATCATATATTCATTAAACAAAAATATCTAATTCAAATTTAATTAACCCTGCTTTTGGTTGTAGAAATATCATGCAGTGAGAAAACTTTGGCGAGAATTCCAGTGCAAAATCCTTTGGGAAAACATTGTCTAGATGGTACGTGCGAATCTAATGCGAAATGTCGAGAAAAATGTGAAGAAGAAAACTATAAAAAAGGTGGTGCATGTGAGGGATTGCTTCACCACAAATGTTGTTGTAATGAATGAGAAGTTGTTATACCCTTAAATAAAACTAAATAAATATAATGTATGCCTTTATTTAATTTTTAATTTATAGTTTGTACTAATATAAATTATCCAAAGTTAAATAATTCGTTAACAATGATTATTACAACTAAATCAAAATTTATAAATATATACTTGTCACCTATTTCCAACAATGGATGAGCGTCAAATGCTTGAAAATATAAACGTGTATATTTCATTTTGATTTCACATTGTAGAAAAAAAAATTTAATTTTATGTTTTATTCTTGAATAGTTTTGTTTTAAAAAAAATTCAAAAAAAGGAAAAAAAAAATTAAGTTTGTTTGGAAGGCGATCCAATACAATCCTACAAAATTTAGACATGAACTCCTACTTTTTTAAATTAAAAGTTTTGTAAAATAATACTTCTATTATTTTATTATGTATATTATTATCATTTTAATTATTAGTGGGTAAGAAGGATGCATCCTTCATCCCTCTTTTTGATTTTTAATTTAATAACATGCATAAATATATTACTTTTCGCATTTACATAGCTAACACAATACGTAGGTTTCCTCCGATTCATTTAATCGGGTAACAATTCAATATTCTCACTCTTATCCTGTAGGATATCTCCACAGCTTTACATCGGCTATAAATATGCCTCGATCGGATTTACGATCCAAAAGATGTCAATCCCCACATTTCACAAAACACCACTTTCTTTCATTTTCCACTAAATGAAATATCCCACATCATACCCAAGATGTTCACTTTTTCTCAGATAGAGGGTCTTCATAGCTTTCTAAGGACACCAAGAACGTCCCGATCCGAGTTACGGGTCAAACGTTATGAAGGAAACAAAACGGGAAAGCTGTCATGTTCGCTTTACGAAGCAGCCAGCGAACGCTCGCTTTCTCATTCGCAGTCCGAAGCTCCCAGCGAACTGTGGCAGAGCTAAAACAAGGTAAAGTTCGCAGTGCGAACCTCTGAATGACCTTAAACAATATTAGTATATATATACATATACATATATATATATATATATATATATATATATATTAATAAAAGTATTTTAAAAAGTAATAACAATAACGTAAAATATTAATTGATTTCATTTATTTATCTTTTTTGAGTACTTTTTTTTAATAAAACTTTTTCAAGTACTTTTTACCTTCCATATGTTCCATTTAACTTGAATATATAATGATCATGTAAGTCATAAATCTCTCAAGATAAAAATATAAGGTGAAGTCTTAGACAATGGCTATGGTTTTCATCAATCGATCTTACCTTTGCTTGATTTTGTTTGTTGGCTTGATTTTGCTGCCAGGTAATGAATAAAATTTGTTTTATTTTTATACATCAAATATAATAACCCAAATCATATATTCATTAAACAAAAATATCTAATTCAAATTTAATTAACCCTGCTTTTGGTTGTAGAAATATCATGCAGTGAGAAAACTTTGGCGAGAATTCCAGTGCAAAATCCTTTGGGAAAACATTGTCTAGATGGTACGTGCGAATCTAATGCGAAATGTCGAGAAAAATGTGAAGAAGAAAACTATAAAAAAGGTGGTGCATGTGAGGGATTGCTTCACCACAAATGTTGTTGTAATGAATGAGAAGTTGTTATACCCTTAAATAAAACTAAATAAATATAATGTATGCCTTTATTTAATTTTTAATTTATAGTTTGTACTAATATAAATTATCCAAAGTTAAATAATTCGTTAACAATGATTATTACAACTAAATCAAAATTTATAAATATATACTTGTCACCTATTTCCAACAATGGATGAGCGTCAAATGCTTGAAAATATAAACGTGTATATTTCATTTTGATTTCACATTGTAGAAAAAAAAATTTAATTTTATGTTTTATTCTTGAATAGTTTTGTTTTAAAAAAAATTCAAAAAAAGGAAAAAAAAAATTAAGTTTGTTTGGAAGGCGATCCAATACAATCCTACAAAATTTAGACATGAACTCCTACTTTTTTAAATTAAAAGTTTTGTAAAATAATACTTCTATTATTTTATTATGTATATTATTATCATTTTAATTATTAGTGGGTAAGAAGGATGCATCCTTCATCCCTCTTTTTGATTTTTAATTTAATAACATGCATAAATATATTACTTTTCGCATTTACATAGCTAACACAATACGTAGGTTTCCTCCGATTCATTTAATCGGGTAACAATTCAATATTCTCACTCTTATCCCGTAGGATATCTCCACAGCTTTACATCGGCTATAAATATGCCTCGATCGGATTTACGATCCAAAAGATGTCAATCCCCACATTTCACAAAACACCACTTTCTTTCATTTTCCACTAAATGAAATATCCCACATCATACCCAAGATGTTCACTTTTTCTCAGATAGAGGGTCTTCATAGCTTTCTAAGGACACCAAGAACGTCCCGAACCGAGTTACGGGTCAAACGTTCTGAAGGAAACAAAACGGGAAAGCTGTCATGTTCGCTTTGCGAAGCAGCCAGCGAACGCTCGCTTTCTCATTCGCAGTCCGAAGCTCCCAGAGAACTGTGGCAGAGCTAAAACAAGGTAAAGTTCGCAGTGCGAACCTCTGAATGACCTTAAACAATATTAGTATATATATACATATACATATATATATATATATATATATATATATATATATATTAATAAAAGTATTTTAAAAAGTAATAACAATAACGTAAAATATTAATTGATTTCATTTATTTATCTTTTTTGAGTACTTTTTTTTAATAAAACTTTTTCAAGTACTTTTTACCTTCCATATGTTCCATTTAACTTGAATATATAATGATCATGTAAGTCATAAATCTCTCAAGATAAAAATATAAGGTGAAGTCTTAGACAATGGCTATGGTTTTCATCAATCGATCTTACCTTTGCTTGATTTTGTTTGTTGGCTTGATTTTGCTGCCAGGTAATGAATAAAATTTGTTTTATTTTTATACATCAAATATAATAACCCAAATCATATATTCATTAAACAAAAATATCTAATTCAAATTTAATTAACCCTGCTTTTGGTTGTAGAAATATCATGCAGTGAGAAAACTTTGGCGAGAATTCCAGTGCAAAATCCTTTGGGAAAACATTGTCTAGATGGTACGTGCGAATCTAATGCGAAATGTCGAGAAAAATGTGAAGAAGAAAACTATAAAAAATGTAATACCCCGTAAATTTATAAACGCTCTGGATAATATTATTATGATCAACTGGGTTCCGGAGTACTCTGAACAATTATTTGATAAAATAATTAGAGTAAACTGACGAACTCAGAGTTGATTAAATTAATAGTATTTAACGTTGAGTTTTATTCTTTCGCGCATTTGAGCTAATTTGGATAATTAGTAGTATGATCAATTAATATCACTTTGGATATTTTCTTTTCATTTTACTTATTTGGTCAAAGATAGAAACTTAGAGAAAAAGAAAAGAAAGAAAAGAAAGGAAAAAGGGAAGAAAGGAAAGGAGAAGGGAGGAAGAAGAGAGGAAAATTTCCCAAAAGCTCAAGATCATCAACAATCATCTGTTCTTCATCTCAATTTCAACCTCCTCGTCTAGTAATCCAGGTGGGTTCTAGTTAGACTCTTTAGAGTAGGATTATTTTGAGTTTAGAGTTAGATTAGGAATTGTGAAAATTGAATCTTTTTGCACAAAATTCGTGAATCTAACTGCTAAATGCAATGCTTGATTATATGTTATACTGGTTGTGATGTTATAACATGTTTTGATGCATTTTGATTGATGAAAATGAGATTTGGGGTTGATTTTGGATCAACCCGTAGCAGAGAAATTCTGCAGGAACTTCTGCATTTTTCCTCTGCCCATACGCGTATGGAGCTTGTCAATACGCGTATGGGGCTTGTCAATACGCGTACGGCAAGGGCAATACGCGTATGGATGGCCGGGCTTTTGAGCAATACGCGTATCGCTTGGGGCAATACGCGTATGGCTGGGCGAGCATTTGGGCAATACGCGTACGGGGAGTGCCAATACGCGTATGGCCAGGGGACTTGCAGAATTCTGCTGTTGTGATATTTTATTTCCGATCGTTTGTTTCCAATGCCGTAACTTTTTATCCGTAACTCGGAATGGAACAATTTTGGTATCGTTGGAAAGGTAATAAAATGTACTTTCTTAATTCATGGGTTTTAAGACTGTCGGCCGATTTAATTATATTGGGATTTATGAAATCGTGTCGCTTTGTTGATTTTAGTGTTTAATGTTGTGTAATTATTGTTGAAAATGTATGTATGATAAAACATAAAATAAGTAGAGTGAGGACAATTAACCCAAACAGTGTCGGAAGAATATAGAATGGATAAACACTAGTATGGAACATGTGTGTTAACCGTTTGGTTGTGATAAGGCGTAATGGCCTTGTGATTGTTGAATACAATCACGACTGTGTGTGATCACGTAATCGTAACCGGTTATTTTTGCGAGTGCGTTTCATGGGTCTCGAGCTCCTCTGAAACATGTGCACCACTACTTGGCAGGTTTGATTCCCGCATTTCATTTTAGTACGAATGGCGCCCATGGAGCGTAGGCTTGTGACGGTATAAGGCCCGTGAGAAGTGACGGTTCATAACGGTTAATGGCCCGTAGAACCCGAATCCATTCGTATGTCAAGTAGGTTGCAAGGATCCATGACCCGGGTCGACTTCTAGACGTAGAAGAGGACGGGAAAAGGGGATTCCTTGGCATGGTTATCGATTAGTGATATTGTGAGTTGATGAACTCATAACATGTTTCCATATAGTGTGTGTGTACTCAAGGTCACTCCCCTTTTCCCCTTTTGACTTGAGTTAGGTTTGTTAGAACCTTGTAGAGCCGAGAGGACTCTAAGATAGGGAACTCACTGAGATTTGATGTATCTCACCCCACTGTTGTTGTTTACATCACAGGTTCTGCAGGTTTAGCGAAGGGTAAAGACAAGGTTATTTGACTTTCCTTACGGATCGTGGTTTTGTGATGGCATGGCTTCCGCTATGGCGTTATGTTTTGAGATCATTGTTTTGATCTAGTTCTTAGTTTTTATCATTTTGGAACATCTTGTATATGTAATGCCTTAGACTTTTAGTTCTTTTGTATTAGAGGCATTTATATATATAATGTGTTAACTAGGAACTTATTATGTTTCAGTACCAAAAAGTGGGATTCATGTATAATATATGATTTGAGGCATGTATTGTATATGGTCTTTACAGTTGGTATCAGAGCAGGTCGTATCCTCGACCTAGCCATGAAATAGTATAAGTGTTTCTTTCCGTTTCATATGTGTTGTGTCGCTATGGGTCTTAAGTGCTATATTTATGGTATTGAGCCTGATCAACTTAATTCTATCTATATGACATTTAGGAACATGGTTGGCGGACACAGAAACAATCGTGGTAGACCCACAAATCCTCCAGCTGGGATGAATCCGCCAGGCGGCGATGCAAATGCTTCTTTGTATCAGTTTGTGCGACAGATGCAGCAGCAGCAGAACCAGTTCATGCAACATATGGTGCAACGGATGAATGTAGGTCTTCATCCTCGAGTGGTTGTCCCAGAGATTGTAGGTGGGAGTTTTCGGGATTTTCTCCGCATGAATCCTCCAGAATTTCATGGCGGAATGGATCCTGTGAGAGCTCATGACTGGATTGCTGGCATGGAGAGAATTTTTCTGATAATTTGCTGTAGTGAGGAGAACAAGGTAGTGTTTGCTTCTCACTCACTGAGGGGTCCGGCTGAGAGATGGTGGGATGTTGCTTCAGCTTTCATGACTATGCAAGGTGTACCTAAGGTGTGGGAGCAGTTCAGGTCTATTTTTATTGAAAAGTACCTTCCTAGTTCCTTGAGGATCCGAAGAGAGTTTGAATTCCAGCAGTTGCGGCAATACTGTGTGGCAGAGAACAGTTTGAAGGAAGTTCGGACAGAAGGGGGTTCGCGTAGGGCAAGCCAACAGTCTAATCCTAGGCAACGAGTTTTTAAAAGGAAACAAGTTCAGAGCTCTAGGACTAGTGCATGTCGACACTGTGGTAGAAATCATCGGGGAAAGTGTGGTATCGAAGGTGTGAAGTGTTATCAATGTCAGAAGGTGGGCCATTTGGCGAGGGATTGTCCTCAGGGTAGGAATCAGACACAAGGGAAGACTACTGGTCGAGTATATACTCTGGACGCAAGGAAAGAAAGCAAAAGGCGATGACCTTGGAATTTCGGGTACGTGGTTCGTTAATGGACATCCTTTTTTTGTTTTATTTGACTGTGGGGCTACACATTCTTTTGTGTCTTTGAGATGTGTGAAGCGACTAGGGTTGCAAACTATTCCTTTGTTTCCTCCTATGGTGGTTACTACTGCCATGGATGAAATGGTTGAAACACCCCTGATGTGTGAAAATTGTGTGTTGTCGGTGAACGAAAGAGTTTTCCAGATTGATCTTATTTGTTTGCCGCTCAAGAAAGTGGATGTTGTTCTGGGAATGGATTGGCTTTCTGCTACTTCGGTGTTTATCGGTTGTGAGGAGAAGCTAATTATTATTCCATCTGCTGAGACTACTCTGAAAGATGTTTTATCAACGATTTTAGAAGGTACGGTGAGAATGGTAAATTTCTTGTTTGAATTAAGAGAAATCTGTTTTGTTGGTTCCTACTAAGGAGGGAAGTAGTGAACAATAAGTTCTGAGTATTCCAGATGTATGTGAATTTTCCGAAGTGTTTCCAGAGAATGTTACTACTCTTTCCTCCGGAGAGAGGAGTTGAGTTCTCTATTGACCTGATACCAGGAACGGCTCCTGTATCCGTTTCTCCGTATCGGATGGCGCCGCTTGGGTTAAGAGAATTAAAGGACCAGTTGGAAGACTTGATGTCTAAGCATTTCGTTAGGCCTAGTGTTTCACCGTGGGGAGCTCCAGTGTTATTGGTAAAGAAAGAAAGATGGGGGAATGCGGTTGTGCATTGATTATCGTAAGTTGAATAAAGTCACCATTAAGAACAAGTATCCCTTACCAAGGATAGACGACTTATTAGATCAATTGAAAGGAGCCTGTGTGTTCTCGAAGATTGATTTACGGTCGGGTTATCATCAGATTCGAGTGAAGAGTTCCGATGTGCCAAAAACTGCATTTGGGACACGTTACGGTCATTACGAATTCTTAGTGATGCCTTTCGGTGTGACTAATGCTCCAGCTGTTTTCATGGATTACATGAATCGAATAGTTCAGGCTTACTTGGACCAATTTGTGGTAATCTTTATTGACGACATTCTTATTTATTCTCGTACTCCACAAGAGCATGGAGAACATCTGAGGATTGTCTTATCGGTCTTGCAAGAGAAGCAATTGTTTGCTAAGTTGAGCAAGTGTGAGTTTTGGATGTCGGAAGTTAATTTTCTTGGACATGTTATATCTCAGGGTGGTGTGGTGGTAGATCCATCAAAAGTAGAAGCAGTAATTAATTGGGAGAGACCGAGAAATGTTTCAGAAGTCAGAAGTTTCTTGGGATTGGCCGGTTACTATAGAAGGTTTATTAAGGGCTTTTCTCAATTGGCCTTACCAATGACGAAACTTACTCGGAAGGATGTTACTTTTGAATGGGATTCAGGTTGCGAACAAAGTTTTATGCATTTGAAGGAAAGTTTGACGAGTGCTCCAGTATTAATTATTCCTAATCCTAATAACTCTTATGAAGTATTTTGTGATGCTTCTAAGAGGGGATTAGGGGGTGTTCTGATGCAAGGTGGTCAAGTGGTAGCTTATGCTTCTCGACAGTTAAAAGTTCATGAGAAGAATTATCCGACTCATGATTTGGAACTAGCTGCAGTGGTTTTTGCACTGAAGGTGTGGCGTCATTATTTATATGGTGTACGTTTTGAAATGTACAGTGACCACAAAAGTTTGAAGTATTTGTTTGATCAAAAGGAGTTGAATATGCGACAAAGAAGGTGGATGGAGTACTTAAAGGATTATGACTTAGAATTGAAGTATCATCCAGGAAAAGCGAATATAGTAGCGGATGCTTTAAGTCGGAAAATGGTTCATAGTGCGGAATTGATGATTTTAGAGTATTCATTGTTGGAAAAGTTTAGAGATCTTAATCTCCAGTTTGTGTGGACTCCGAATGGTGTGATTATGGGAAATTTGAATGTCAATTCTACTTTGAGAGTTGAGATTCAACAGGCACAATTGTTAGAAGAAGAGTTACAAGAATTGTTACTTCAGTCGGGTTTTACACGAGCGACAGATGGGATTGTTCTGTTTAATCGAAGGATTTGTGTTCCGAAGGATGAGGCATTGAAAAGGAAAATCTTAGACGAAGCTCATAAAGGTACTTTTACGATACATCCTGGTTCTTCGAAGATGTATCAGGATTTAAAGAAGGATTATTGGTGGTCTGGGATGAAAAAGGATATAGCGGGTTATGTGTCAGAATGTGCGGTGTGCCAACAGGTGAAGATTGAACACCAAAGACCAGGCGGTTTGTTACACCCTTTGGATATTCCAGTTTGGAAGTGGGATAGTATTTCTATGGATTTTGCAGTGGGTTTACCCCGTACCCAAGGTGGGTATGATTCTATTTGGGTGATTGTAGATCGACTAACGAAATCTGCACATTTCTTAGCCGTAAAGACTACTTATAAGGCAAGTCATCTTGCAAGGTTGTTTATTGCTGAGATTGTGAGATTGCATGGTATTCCTTCTAGTATTGTGTCCGATAGAGATCCGAAGTTTACTTCGAGATTTTGGAAAGTGTTCCAACAAGCGATGGGTACGAATTTGTGTTTGAGCACGTCGAATCATCCTCAAACGGATGGTCAGACTGAACGAACAATACAAACGATGGAGGATATGTTAAGAGCTTGTGTGTTAGAGAGTATAGGGAATTGGAAAGAACTTTTGCCGTTAATTGAGTTTTCATATAACAATAGTTACCATGCGAGCATCGGTATGGCTCCTTATGAAGCGTTGTATGGGAGAAAGTGTAGGACACCTTTGTGTTGGGCTGAAATTGGCGAAGATAGAATTTTGGGACCAGAGATTATTCAAGAGACTACGGAAAAGATTCGAATGATCCGCGAGAAGGTTAAACAAGCACAAGATCGTCAAAAGAGTTATGCGGACAATCGTAGGAGACCTTTGGAATTTGAGGAAGGTGACCATGTATTTCTGAAAGTTACTCCGAGATTGAGATTGAAAGGACTGTTTAAGTCACGTAAGTTAAGTCCAAGATACGTGGGACCGTATCAGATTTTTAGAAAGGATTGGTGAAGTTGCTTATAGATTAGCCTTACCACCCTCTCTATTCGAGATGCATGACGTTTTTCACGTATCTCAGCTCCGTAAGTTTATTCCTGATCCTCTTCAGCCAATTCTACCCGAATCAGTGGAAATTGAAGCGGATTTGACTTTTGAACCACAACCGAGTTGTATTATGGGAAGGGAAACAAAAGTGTTAAGGAACAAAGATATTCCACTTGTTAAGGTGCAATGGGATATGACGCATCCGGGCGATGCTACTTGGGAACTAGAATCGGAAATGCGAGAATCTTATCCACATCTGTTCAGGTAATATTCTAAATTCGAGGACGAATTTCTATTTAAGGGGGGGAGGATGTAATACCCCGTAAATTTATAAACGCTCTGGATAATATTATTATGATCAACTGGGTTCCGGAGTACTCTGAACAATTATTTGATAAAATAATTAGAGTAAACTGACGAACTCAGAGTTGATTAAATTAATAGTATTTAACGTTGAGTTTTATTCTTTCGCGCATTTGAGCTAATTTGGATAATTAGTAGTATGATCAATTAATATCACTTTGGATATTTTCTTTTCATTTTACTTATTTGGTCAAAGATAGAAACTTAGAGAAAAAGAAAAGAAAGAAAAGAAAGGAAAAAGGGAAGAAAGGAAAGGAGAAGGGAGGAAGAAGAGAGGAAAATTTCCCAAAAGCTCAAGATCATCAACAATCATCTGTTCTTCATCTCAATTTCAACCTCCTCGTCTAGTAATCCAGGTGGGTTCTAGTTAGACTCTTTAGAGTAGGATTATTTTGAGTTTAGAGTTAGATTAGGAATTGTGAAAATTGAATCTTTTTGCACAAAATTCGTGAATCTAACTGCTAAATGCAATGCTTGATTATATGTTATACTGGTTGTGATGTTATAACATGTTTTGATGCATTTTGATTGATGAAAATGAGATTTGGGGTTGATTTTGGATCAACCCGTAGCAGAGAAATTCTGCAGGAACTTCTGCATTTTTCCTCTGCCCATACGCGTATGGAGCTTGTCAATACGCGTATGGGGCTTGTCAATACGCGTACGGCAAGGGCAATACGCGTATGGATGGCCGGGCTTTTGAGCAATACGCGTATCGCTTGGGGCAATACGCGTATGGCTGGGCGAGCATTTGGGCAATACGCGTACGGGGAGTGCCAATACGCGTATGGCCAGGGGACTTGCAGAATTCTGCTGTTGTGATATTTTATTTCCGATCGTTTGTTTCCAATGCCGTAACTTTTTATCCGTAACTCGGAATGGAACAATTTTGGTATCGTTGGAAAGGTAATAAAATGTACTTTCTTAATTCATGGGTTTTAAGACTGTCGGCCGATTTAATTATATTGGGATTTATGAAATCGTGTCGCTTTGTTGATTTTAGTGTTTAATGTTGTGTAATTATTGTTGAAAATGTATGTATGATAAAACATAAAATAAGTAGAGTGAGGACAATTAACCCAAACAGTGTCGGAAGAATATAGAATGGATAAACACTAGTATGGAACATGTGTGTTAACCGTTTGGTTGTGATAAGGCGTAATGGCCTTGTGATTGTTGAATACAATCACGACTGTGTGTGATCACGTAATCGTAACCGGTTATTTTTGCGAGTGCGTTTCATGGGTCTCGAGCTCCTCTGAAACATGTGCACCACTACTTGGCAGGTTTGATTCCCGCATTTCATTTTAGTACGAATGGCGCCCATGGAGCGTAGGCTTGTGACGGTATAAGGCCCGTGAGAAGTGACGGTTCATAACGGTTAATGGCCCGTAGAACCCGAATCCATTCGTATGTCAAGTAGGTTGCAAGGATCCATGACCCGGGTCGACTTCTAGACGTAGAAGAGGACGGGAAAAGGGGATTCCTTGGCATGGTTATCGATTAGTGATATTGTGAGTTGATGAACTCATAACATGTTTCCATATAGTGTGTGTGTACTCAAGGTCACTCCCCTTTTCCCCTTTTGACTTGAGTTAGGTTTGTTAGAACCTTGTAGAGCCGAGAGGACTCTAAGATAGGGAACTCACTGAGATTTGATGTATCTCACCCCACTGTTGTTGTTTACATCACAGGTTCTGCAGGTTTAGCGAAGGGTAAAGACAAGGTTATTTGACTTTCCTTACGGATCGTGGTTTTGTGATGGCATGGCTTCCGCTATGGCGTTATGTTTTGAGATCATTGTTTTGATCTAGTTCTTAGTTTTTATCATTTTGGAACATCTTGTATATGTAATGCCTTAGACTTTTAGTTCTTTTGTATTAGAGGCATTTATATATATAATGTGTTAACTAGGAACTTATTATGTTTCAGTACCAAAAAGTGGGATTCATGTATAATATATGATTTGAGGCATGTATTGTATATGGTCTTTACAAAAAAGGTGGTGCATGTGAGGGATTGCTTCACCACAAATGTTGTTGTAATGAATGAGAAGTTGTTATACCCTTAAATAAAACTAAATAAATATAATGTATGCCTTTATTTAATTTTTAATTTATAGTTTGTACTAATATAAATTATCCAAAGTTAAATAATTCGTTAACAATGATTATTACAACTAAATCAAAATTTATAAATATATACTTGTCACCTATTTCCAACAATGGATGAGCGTCAAATGCTTGAAAATATAAACGTGTATATTTCATTTTGATTTCACATTGTAGAAAAAAAATTTTAATTTTATGTTTTATTCTTGAATAGTTTTGTTTTAAAAAAAATTCAAAAAAAGGAAAAAAAAAATTAAGTTTGTTTGGAAGGCGATCCAATACAATCCTACAAAATTTAGACATGAACTCCTACTTTTTTAAATTAAAAGTTTTGTAAAATAATACTTCTATTATTTTATTATGTATATTATTATCATTTTAATTATTAGTGGGTAAGAAGGATGCATCCTTCATCCCTCTTTTTGATTTTTAATTTAATAACATGCATAAATATATTACTTTTCGCATTTACATAGCTAACACAATACGTAGGTTTCCTCCGATTCATTTAATCGGGTAACAATTCAATATTCTCACTCTTATCCCGTAGGATATCTCCACAGCTTTACATCGGCTATAAATATGCCTCGATCGGATTTACGATCCAAAAGATGTCAATCCCCACATTTCACAAAACACCACTTTCTTTCATTTTCCACTAAATGAAATATCCCACATCATACCCAAGATGTTCACTTTTTCTCAGATAGAGGGTCTTCATAGCTTTCTAAGGACACCAAGAACGTCCCGATCCGAGTTACGGGTCAAACGTTATGAAGGAAACAAAACGGGAAAGCTTTCATGTTCGCTTTACGAAGCAGCCAGCGAACGCTCGCTTTCTCATTCGCAGTCCGAAGCTCCCAGCGAACTGTGGCAGAGCTAAAACAAGGTAAAGTTCGCAGTGCGAACCTCTGAATGACCTTAAACAATATTAGTATATATATACATATACATATATATATATATATATATATATATTAATAAAAGTATTTTAAAAAGTAATAACAATAACGTAAAATATTAATTGATTTCATTTATTTATCTTTTTTGAGTACTTTTTTTTAATAAAACTTTTTCAAGTACTTTTTACCTTCCATATGTTCCATTTAACTTGAATATATAATGATCATGTAAGTCATAAATCTCTCAAGATAAAAATATAAGGTGAAGTCTTAGACAATGGCTATGGTTTTCATCAATCGATCTTACCTTTGCTTGATTTTGTTTGTTGGCTTGATTTTGCTGCCAGGTAATGAATAAAATTTGTTTTATTTTTATACATCAAATATAATAACCCAAATCATATATTCATTAAATAAAAATATCTAATTCAAATTTAATTAACCCTGCTTTTGGTTGTAGAAATATCATGCAGTGAGAAAACTTTGGCGAGAATTCCAGTGCAAAATCCTTTGGGAAAACATTGTCTAGATGGTACGTGCGAATCTAATGCGAAATGTCGAGAAAAATGTGAAGAAGAAAACTATAAAAAAGGTGGTGCATGTGAGGGATTGCTTCACCACAAATGTTGTTGTAATGAATGAGAAGTTGTTATACCCTTAAATAAAACTAAATAAATATAATGTATGCCTTTATTTAATTTTTAATTTATAGTTTGTACTAATATAAATTATCCAAAGTTAAATAATTCGTTAACAATGATTATTACAACTAAATCAAAATTTATAAATATATACTTGTCACCTATTTCCAACAATGGATGAGAGTCAAATGCTTGAAAATATAAACGTGTATATTTCATTTTGATTTCACATTGTAGAAAAAAAAATTTAATTTTATGTTTTATTCTTGAATAGTTTTGTTTTAAAAAAAATTCAAAAAAAGGAAAAAAAAAATTAAGTTTGTTTGGAAGGCGATCCAATACAATCCTACAAAATTTAGACATGAACTCCTACTTTTTTAAATTAAAAGTTTTGTAAAATAATACTTCTATTATTTTATTATGTATATTATTATCATTTTAATTATTAGTGGGTAAGAAGGATGCATCCTTCATCCCTCTTTTTGATTTTTAATTTAATAACATGCATAAATATATTACTTTTCGCATTTACATAGCTAACACAATACGTAGGTTTCCTCCGATTCATTTAATCGGGTAACAATTCAATATTCTCACTCTTATCCCGTAGGATATCTCCACAGCTTTACATCGGCTATAAATATGCCTCGATCGGATTTACGATGCAAAAGATGTCATTCCCCACATTTCACAAAACACCACTTTCTTTCATTTTCCACTAAATGAAATATCCCACATCATACCTAAGATGTTCACTTTTTCTCAGATAGAGGGTCTTCATAGCTTTCTAAGGACACCAAGAACGTCCCGATCCGAGTTACGGGTCAAACGTTATGAAGGAAACAAAACGGGAAAGCTGTCATGTTCGCTTTACGAAGCAGCCAGCGAACGCTCGCTTTCTCATTCGCAGTCCGAAGCTCCCAGCGAACTGTGGCAGAGCTAAAACAAGGTAAAGTTCGCAGTGCGAACCTCTGAATGACCTTAAACAATATTAGTATATATATACATATACATATATATATATATATATATATATATTAATAAAAGTATTTTAAAAAGTAATAACAATAACGTAAAATATTAATTGATTTCATTTATTTATCTTTTTTTAGTACTTTTTTTTAATAAAACTTTTTCAAGTACTTTTTACCTTCCATATGTTCCATTTAACTTGAATATATAATGATCATGTAAGTCATAAATCTCTCAAGATAAAAATATAAGGTGAAGTCTTAGACAATGGCTATGGTTTTCATCAATCGATCTTACCTTTGCTTGATTTTGTTTGTTGGCTTGATTTTGCTGCCAGGTAATGAATAAAATTTGTTTTATTTTTATACATCAAATATAATAACCCAAATCATATATTCATTAAACAAAAATATCTAATTCAAATTTAATTAACCCTGCTTTTGGTTGTAGAAATATCATGCAGTGAGAAAACTTTGGCGAGAATTCCAGTGCAAAATCCTTTGGGAAAACATTGTCTAGATGGTACGTGCGAATCTAATGCGAAATGTCGAGAAAAATGTGAAGAAGAAAACTATAAAAAAGGTGGTGCATGTGAGGGATTGCTTCACCACAAATGTTGTTGTAATGAATGAGAAGTTGTTATACCCTTAAATAAAACTAAATAAATATAATGTATGCCTTTATTTAATTTTTAATTTATAGTTTGTACTAATATAAATTATCCAAAGTTAAATAATTCTTTAACAATGATTATTACAACTAAATCAAAATTTATAAATATATACTTGTCACCTATTTCCAACAATGGATGAGCGTCAAATGCTTGAAAATATAAACGTGTATATTTCATTTTGATTTCACATTGTAGAAAAAAAAATTTAATTTTATGTTTTATTCTTGAATAGTTTTGTTTTAAAAAAAATTCAAAAAAAGGAAAAAAAAAATTAAGTTTGTTTGGAAGGCGATCCAATACAATCCTACAAAATTTAGACATGAACTCCTACTTTTTTAAATTAAAAGTTTTGTAAAATAATACTTCTATTATTTTATTATGTATATTATTATCATTTTAATTATTAGTGGGTAAGAAGGATGCATCCTTCATCCCTCTTTTTGATTTTTAATTTAATAACATGCATAAATATATTACTTTTCGCATTTACATAGCTAACACAATACGTAGGTTTCCTCCGATTCATTTAATCGGGTAACAATTCAATATTCTCACTCTTATCCCGTAGGATATCTCCACAGCTTTACATCGGCTATAAATATGCCTCGATCGGATTTACGATGCAAAAGATGTCATTCCCCACATTTCACAAAACACCACTTTCTTTCATTTTCCACTAAATGAAATATCCCACATCATACCTAAGATGTTCACTTTTTCTCAGATAGAGGGTCTTCATAGCTTTCTAAGGACACCAAGAACGTCCCGATCCGAGTTACGGGTCAAACGTTATGAAGGAAACAAAACGGGAAAGTTGTCATGTTCGCTTTACGAAGCAGCCAGCGAACGCTCGCTTTCTCATTCGCAGTCCGAAGCTCCCAGCGAACTGTGGCAGAGCTAAAACAAGGTAAAGTTCGCAGTGCGAACCTCTGAATGACCTTAAACAATATTAGTATATATATACATATACATATATATATATATATATATATATATATATTAATAAAAGTATTTTAAAAAGTAATAACAATAACGTAAAATATTAATTGATTTCATTTATTTAGCTTTTTTTTAGTACTTTTTTTTAATAAAACTTTTTCAAGTACTTTTTACCTTCCATATGTTCCATTTAACTTGAATATATAATGATCATGTAAGTCATAAATCTCTCAAGATAAAAATATAAGGTGAAGTCTTAGACAATGGCTATGGTTTTCATCAATCGATCTTACCTTTGCTTGATTTTGTTTGTTGGCTTGATTTTGCTGCCAGGTAATGAATAAAATTTGTTTTATTTTTATACATCAAATATAATAACCCAAATCATATATTCATTAAACAAAAATATCTAATTCAAATTTAATTAACCCTGCTTTTGGTTGTAGAAATATCATGCAGTGAGAAAACTTTGGCGAGAATTCCAGTGCAAAATCCTTTGGGAAAACATTGTCTAGATGGTACGTGCGAATCTAATGCGAAATGTCGAGAAAAATGTGAAGAAGAAAACTATAAAAAAGGTGGTGCATGTGAGGGATTGCTTCACCACAAATGTTGTTGTAATGAATGAGAAGTTGTTATACCCTTAAATAAAACTAAATAAATATAATGTATGCCTTTATTTAATTTTTAATTTATAGTTTGTACTAATATAAATTATCCAAAGTTAAATAATTCTTTAACAATGATTATTACAACTAAATCAAAATTTATAAATATATACTTGTCACCTATTTCCAACAATGGATGAGCGTCAAATGCTTGAAAATATAAACGTGTATATTTCATTTTGATTTCACATTGTAGAAAAAAAAATTTAATTTTATGTTTTATTCTTGAATAGTTTTGTTTTAAAAAAAATTCAAAAAAAGGAAAAAAAAAATTAAGTTTGTTTGGAAGGCGATCCAATACAATCCTACAAAATTTAGACATGAACTCCTACTTTTTTAAATTAAAAGTTTTGTAAAATAATACTTCTATTATTTTATTATGTATATTATTATCATTTTAATTATTAGTGGGTAAGAAGGATGCATCCTTCATCCCTCTTTTTGATTTTTAATTTAATAACATGCATAAATATATTACTTTTCGCATTTACATAGCTAACACAATACGTAGGTTTCCTCCGATTCATTTAATCGGGTAACAATTCAATATTCTCACTCTTATCCCGTAGGATATCTCCACAGCTTTACATCGGCTATAAATATGCCTCGATCGGATTTACGATGCAAAAGATGTCATTCCCCACATTTCACAAAACACCACTTTCTTTCATTTTCCACTAAATGAAATATCCCACATCATACCTAAGATGTTCACTTTTTCTCAGATAGAGGGTCTTCATAGCTTTCTAAGGACACCAAGAACGTCCCGATCCGAGTTACGGGTCAAACGTTATGAAGGAAACAAAACGGGAAAGTTGTCATGTTCGCTTTACGAAGCAGCCAGCGAACGCTCGCTTTCTCATTCGCAGTCCGAAGCTCCCAGCGAACTGTGGCAGAGCTAAAACAAGGTAAAGTTCGCAGTGCGAACCTCTGAATGACCTTAAACAATATTAGTATATATATACATATACATATATATATATATATATATATATATATTAATAAAAGTATTTTAAAAAGTAATAACAATAACGTAAAATATTAATTGATTTCATTTATTTAGCTTTTTTTAGTACTTTTTTTTAATAAAACTTTTTCAAGTACTTTTTACCTTCCATATGTTCCATTTAACTTGAATATATAATGATCATGTAAGTCATAAATCTCTCAAGATAAAAATATAAGGTGAAGTCTTAGACAATGGCTATGGTTTTCATCAATCGATCTTACCTTTGCTTGATTTTGTTTGTTGGCTTGATTTTGCTGCCAGGTAATGAATAAAATTTGTTTTATTTTTATACATCAAATATAATAACCCAAATCATATATTCATTAAACAAAAATATCTAATTCAAATTTAATTAACCCTGCTTTTGGTTGTAGAAATATCATGCAGTGAGAAAACTTTGGCGAGAATTCCAGTGCAAAATCCTTTGGGAAAACATTGTCTAGATGGTACGTGCGAATCTAATGCGAAATGTCGAGAAAAATGTGAAGAAGAAAACTATAAAAAAGGTGGTGCATGTGAGGGATTGCTTCACCACAAATGTTGTTGTAATGAATGAGAAGTTGTTATACCCTTAAATAAAACTAAATAAATATAATGTATGCCTTTATTTAATTTTTAATTTATAGTTTGTACTAATATAAATTATCCAAAGTTAAATAATTCTTTAACAATGATTATTACAACTAAATCAAAATTTATAAATATATACTTGTCACCTATTTCCAACAATGGATGAGCGTCAAATGCTTGAAAATATAAACGTGTATATTTCATTTTGATTTCACATTGTAGAAAAAAAAATTTAATTTTATGTTTTATTCTTGAATAGTTTTGTTTTAAAAAAAATTCAAAAAAAGGAAAAAAAAAATTAAGTTTGTTTGGAAGGCGATCCAATACAATCCTACAAAATTTAGACATGAACTCCTACTTTTTTAAATTAAAAGTTTTGTAAAATAATACTTCTATTATTTTATTATGTATATTATTATCATTTTAATTATTAGTGGGTAAGAAGGATGCATCCTTCATCCCTCTTTTTGATTTTTAATTTAATAACATGCATAAATATATTACTTTTCGCATTTACATAGCTAACACAATACGTAGGTTTCCTCCGATTCATTTAATCGGGTAACAATTCAATATTCTCACTCTTATCCCGTAGGATATCTCCACAGCTTTACATCGGCTATAAATATGCCTCGATCGGATTTACGATGCAAAAGATGTCATTCCCCACATTTCACAAAACACCACTTTCTTTCATTTTCCACTAAATGAAATATCCCACATCATACCTAAGATGTTCACTTTTTCTCAGATAGAGGGTCTTCATAGCTTTCTAAGGACACCAAGAACGTCCCGATCCGAGTTACGGGTCAAACGTTATGAAGGAAACAAAACGGGAAAGCTGTCATGTTCGCTTTACGAAGCAGCCAGCGAACGCTCGCTTTCTCATTCGCAGTCCGAAGCTCCCAGCGAACTGTGGCAGAGCTAAAACAAGGTAAAGTTCGCAGTGCGAACCTCTGAATGACCTTAAACAATATTAGTATATATATACATATACATATATATATATATATATATATATATTAATAAAAGTATTTTAAAAAGTAATAACAATAACGTAAAATATTAATTGATTTCATTTATTTATCTTTTTTTAGTACTTTTTTTTAATAAAACTTTTTCAAGTACTTTTTACCTTCCATATGTTCCATTTAACTTGAATATATAATGATCATGTAAGTCATAAATCTCTCAAGATAAAAATATAAGGTGAAGTCTTAGACAATGGCTATGGTTTTCATCAATCGATCTTACCTTTGCTTGATTTTGTTTGTTGGCTTGATTTTGCTGCCAGGTAATGAATAAAATTTGTTTTATTTTTATACATCAAATATAATAACCCAAATCATATATTCATTAAACAAAAATATCTAATTCAAATTTAATTAACCCTGCTTTTGGTTGTAGAAATATCATGCAGTGAGAAAACTTTGGCGAGAATTCCAGTGCAAAATCCTTTGGGAAAACATTGTCTAGATGGTACGTGCGAATCTAATGCGAAATGTCGAGAAAAATGTGAAGAAGAAAACTATAAAAAAGGTGGTGCATGTGAGGGATTGCTTCACCACAAATGTTGTTGTAATGAATGAGAAGTTGTTATACCCTTAAATAAAACTAAATAAATATAATGTATGCCTTTATTTAATTTTTAATTTATAGTTTGTACTAATATAAATTATCCAAAGTTAAATAATTCTTTAACAACGATTATTACAACTAAATCAAAATTTATAAATATATACTTGTCACCTATTTCCAACAATGGATGAGCGTCAAATGCTTGAAAATATAAACGTGTATATTTCATTTTGATTTCACATTGTAGAAAAAAAAATTTAATTTTATGTTTTATTCTTGAATAGTTTTGTTTTAAAAAAAATTCAAAAAAAGGAAAAAAAAAATTAAGTTTGTTTGGAAGGCGATCCAATACAATCCTACAAAATTTAGACATGAACTCCTACTTTTTTAAATTAAAAGTTTTGTAAAATAATACTTCTATTATTTTATTATGTATATTATTATCATTTTAATTATTAGTGGGTAAGAAGGATGCATCCTTCATCCCTCTTTTTGATTTTTAATTTAATAATATGCATAAATATATTACTTTTCGCATTTACATAGCTAACACAATACGTAGGTTTCCTCCGATTCATTTAATCGGGTAACAATTCAATATTCTCACTCTTATCCCGTAGGATATCTCCACAGCTTTACATCGGCTATAAATATGCCTCGATCGGATTTACGATGCAAAAGATGTCATTCCCCACATTTCACAAAACACCACTTTCTTTCATTTTCCACTAAATGAAATATCCCACATCATACCTAAGATGTTCACTTTTTCTCAGATAGAGGGTCTTCATAGCTTTCTAAGGACACCAAGAACGTCCCGATCCGAGTTACGGGTCAAACGTTATGAAGGAAACAAAACGGGAAAGCTGTCATGTTCGCTTTACGAAGCAGCCAGCGAACGCTCGCTTTCTCATTCGCAGTCCGAAGCTCCCAGCGAACTGTGGCAGAGCTAAAACAAGGTAAAGTTCGCAGTGCGAACCTCTGAATGACCTTAAACAATATTAGTATATATATACATATACATATATATATATATATATATATATATATATATTAATAAAAGTATTTTAAAAAGTAATAACAATAACGTAAAATATTAATTGATTTCATTTATTTATCTTTTTTGAGTACTTTTTTTTAATAAAACTTTTTCAAGTACTTTTTACCTTCCATATGTTCCATTTAACTTGAATATATAATGATCATGTAAGTCATAAATCTCTCAAGATAAAAATATAAGGTGAAGTCTTAGACAATGGCTATGGTTTTCATCAATCGATCTTACCTTTGCTTGATTTTGTTTGTTGGCTTGATTTTGCTGCCAGGTAATGAATAAAATTTGTTTTATTTTTATACATCAAATATAATAACCCAAATCATATATTCATTAAACAAAAATATCTAATTCAAATTTAATTAACCCTGCTTTTGGTTGTAGAAATATCATGCAGTGAGAAAACTTTGGCGAGAATTCCAGTGCAAAATCCTTTGGGAAAACATTGTCTAGATGGTACGTGCGAATCTAATGCGAAATGTCGAGAAAAATGTGAAGAAGAAAACTATAAAAAAGGTGGTGCATGTGAGGGATTGCTTCACCACAAATGTTGTTGTAATGAATGAGAAGTTGTTATACCCTTAAATAAAACTAAATAAATATAATGTATGCCTTTATTTAATTTTTAATTTATAGTTTGTACTAATATAAATTATCCAAAGTTAAATAATTCTTTAACAATGATTATTACAACTAAATCAAAATTTATAAATATATACTTGTCACCTATTTCCAACAATGGATGAGCGTCAAATGCTTGAAAATATAAACGTGTATATTTCATTTTGATTTCACATTGTAGAAAAAAAATTTAATTTTATGTTTTATTCTTGAATAGTTTTGTTTTAAAAAAAATTCAAAAAAAGGAAAAAAAAAATTAAGTTTGTTTGGAAGGCGATCCAATACAATCCTACAAAATTTAGACATGAACTCCTACTTTTTTAAATTAAAAGTTTTGTAAAATAATACTTCTATTATTTTATTATGTATATTATTATCATTTTAATTATTAGTGGGTAAGAAGGATGCATCCTTCATCCCTCTTTTTGATTTTTAATTTAATAACATGCATAAATATATTACTTTTCGCATTTACATAGCTAACACAATACGTAGGTTTCCTCCGATTCATTTAATCGGGTAACAATTCAATATTCTCACTCTTATCCCGTAGGATATCTCCACAGCTTTACATCGGCTATAAATATGCCTCGATCGGATTTACGATGCAAAAGATGTCATTCCCCACATTTCACAAAACACCACTTTCTTTCATTTTCCACTAAATGAAATATCCCACATCATACCTAAGATGTTCACTTTTTCTCAGATAGAGGGTCTTCATAGCTTTCTAAGGACACCAAGAACGTCCCGATCCGAGTTACGGGTCAAACGTTATGAAGGAAACAAAACGGGAAAGCTGTCATGTTCGCTTTACGAAGCAGCCAGCGAACGCTCGCTTTCTCATTCGCAGTCCGAAGCTCCCAGCGAACTGTGGCAGAGCTAAAACAAGGTAAAGTTCGCAGTGCGAACCTCTGAATGACCTTAAACAATATTAGTATATATATACATATACATATATATATATATATATATATATATATATATTAATAAAAGTATTTTAAAAAGTAATAACAATAACGTAAAATATTAATTGATTTCATTTATTTATCTTTTTTGAGTACTTTTTTTTAATAAAACTTTTTCAAGTACTTTTTACCTTCCATATGTTCCATTTAACTTGAATATATAATGATCATGTAAGTCATAAATCTCTCAAGATAAAAATATAAGGTGAAGTCTTAGACAATGGTTATGGTTTTCATCAATCGATCTTACCTTTGCTTGATTTTGTTTGTTGGCTTGATTTTGCTGCCAGGTAATGAATAAAATTTGTTTTATTTTTATACATCAAATATAATAACTCAAATCATATATTCATTAAACAAAAATATCTAATTCAAATTTAATTAACCCTGCTTTTGGTTGTAGAAATATCATGCAGTGAGAAAACTTTGGCGAGAATTCCAGTGCAAAATCCTTTGGGAAAACATTGTCTAGATGGTACGTGCGAATCTAATGCGAAATGTCGAGAAAAATGTGAAGAAGAAAACTATAAAAAAGGTGGTGCATGTGAGGGATTGCTTCACCACAAATGTTGTTGTAATGAATGAGAAGTTGTTATACCCTTAAATAAAACTAAATAAATATAATGTATGCCTTTATTTAATTTTTAATTTATACTTTGTACTAATATAAATTATCCAAAGTTAAATAATTCGTTAACAATGATTATTACAACTAAATCAAAATTTATAAATATATACCTGTCACCTATTTCCAACAATGGATGAGCGTCAAATGCTTGAAAATATAAACGTGTATATTTCATTTTGATTTCACATTGTAGAAAAAAAAATTTAATTTTATGTTTTATTCTTGAATAGTTTTGTTTTAAAAAAAATTCAAAAAAAGGAAAAAAAAAATTAAGTTTGTTTGGAAGGCAATCCAATACAATCCTACAAAATTTAGACATGAACTCCTACTTTTTTAAATTAAAAGTTTTGTAAAATAATACTTCTATTATTTTATTATGTATATTATTATCATTTTAATTATTAGTGGGTAAGAAGGATGCATCCTTCATCCCTCTTTTTGATTTTTAATTTAATAACATGCATAAATATATTACTTTTCGCATTTACATAGCTAACACAATACGTAGGTTTCCTCCAATTCATTTAATCGGGTAACAATTCAATATTCTCACTCTTATCCGGTAGGATATCTCCACAGCTTTACATCGGCTATAAATATGCCTCGATCGGATTTACGATCCAAAAGATGTCAATCCCCACATTTCACAAAACACCACTTTCTTTCATTTTCCACTAAATGAAATATCCCACATCATACCCAAGATGTTCACTTTTTCTCAGATAGAGGGTCTTCATAGCTTTCTAAGGACACCAAGAACGTCCCGATCCGAGTTACGGGTCAAAAGTTATGAAGGAAACAAAACGGAAAAGCTGTCATGTTCGCTTTGCGAAGCAGCCAGGGAACGCTCGCTTTCTCATTCGCAGTCCGAAGCTCCCAGCGAACTGTGGCAGAGCTAAAACAAGGTAAAGTTCGCAGTGCGAACCTCTGAATGACCTTAAACAATATTAGTATATATATACATATACATATATATAAATATATATATATATATATATATATATATATATATTAATAAAAGTATTTTAAAAAGTAATAACAATAACGTAAAATATTAATTGATTTCATTTATTTATCTTTTTTGAGTACTTTTTTTTAATAAAACTTTTTCAAGTACTTTTTACCTTCCATATGTTCCATTTAACTTGAATATATAATGATCATGTAAGTCATAAATCTCTCAAGATAAAAATATAAGGTGAAGTCTTAGACAATGGCTATGGTTTTCATCAATCGATCTTACCTTTGCTTGATTTTGTTTGTTGGCTTGATTTTGCTGCCAGGTAATGAATAAAATTTGTTTTATTTTTATACATCAAATATAATAACCCAAATCATATATTCATTAAACAAAAATATCTAATTCAAATTTAATTAACCCTGCTTTTGGTTGTAGAAATATCATGCAGTGAGAAAACTTTGGCGAGAATTCCAGTGCAAAATCCTTTGGGAAAACGTTGTCTAGATGGTACGTGCGAATCTAATGCGAAATGTCGAGAAAAATGTGAAGAAGAAAACTATAAAAAAGGTGGTGCATGTGAGGGATTGCTTCACCACAAATGTTGTTGTAATGAATGAGAAGTTGTTATACCCTTAAATAAAACTAAATAAATATAATGTATGCCTTTATTTAATTTTTAATTTATAGTTTGTACTAATATAAATTATCCAAAGTTAAATAATTCGTTAACAATGATTATTACAACTAAATCAAAATTTATAAATATATACTTGTCACCTATTTCCAACAATGGATGAGCGTCAAATGCTTGAAAATATAAACGTGTATATTTCATTTTGATTTCACATTGTAGAAAAAAAAATTTAATTTTATGTTTTATTCTTGAATAGTTTTGTTTTAAAAAAAATTCAAAAAAAGGAAAAAAAAAATTAAGTTTGTTTGGAAGGCGATCCAATACAATCCTACAAAATTTAGACATGAACTCCTACTTTTTTAAATTAAAAGTTTTGTAAAATAATACTTCTATTATTTTATTATGTATATTATTATCATTTTAATTATTAGTGGGTAAGAAGGATGCATCCTTCATCCCTCTTTTTGATTTTTAATTTAATAACATGCATAAATATATTACTTTTCGCATTTACATAGCTAACACAATACGTAGGTTTCCTCCGATTCATTTAATCGGGTAACAATTCAATATTCTCACTCTTATCCCGTAGGATATCTCCACAGCTTTACATCGGCTATAAATATGCCTCGATCGGATTTACGATCCAAAAGATGTCAATCCCCACATTTCACAAAACACCACTTTCTTTCATTTTCCACTAAATGAAATATCCCACATCATACCTAAGATGTTCACTTTTTCTCAGATAGAGGGTCTTCATAGCTTTCTAAGGACACCAAGAACGTCCCGATCCGAGTTACGGGTCAAACTTTATGAAGGAAACAAAACGGGAAAGCTGTCATGTTCGCTTTGCGAAGCAGCCAGCGAACGCTCGCTTTCTCATTCGCAGTCCGAAGCTCCCAGCGAACTGTGGCAGAGCTAAAACAAGGTAAAGTTCGCAGTGCGAACCTCTGAATGACCTTAAACAATATTAGTATATATATACATATACATATATATATATATATATATATATATTAATAAAAGTATTTTAAAAAGTAATAACAATAACGTAAAATATTAATTGATTTCATTTATTTATCTTTTTTGAGTACTTTTTTTTAATAAAACTTTTTCAAGTACTTTTTACCTTCCATATGTTCCATTTAACTTGAATATATAATGATCATGTAAGTCATAAATCTCTCAAGATAAAAATATAAGGTGAAGTCTTAGACAATGGCTATGGTTTTCATGAATCGATCTTACCTTTGCTTGATTTTGTTTGTTGGCTTGATTTTGCAGCCAGGTAATGAATAAAATTTGTTTTATTTTTATACATCAAATATAATAACCCAAATCATATATTCATTAAACAAAAATATCTAATTCAAATTTAATTAACCCTGCTTTTGGTTGTAGAAATATCATGCAGTGAGAAAACTTTGGCGAGAATTCCAGTGCAAAATCCTTTGGGAAAACATTGTCTAGATGGTACGTGCGAATCTAATGCGAAATGTCGAGAAAAATGTGAAGAAGAAAACTATAAAAAATGTGGTGCATGTGAGGGATTGCTTCACCGCAAATGTTGTTGTAATGAATGAGAAGTTGTTATACCCTTAAATAAAACTAAATAAATATAATGTATGCCTTTATTTAATTTTTAATTTATAGTTTGTACTAATATAAATTATCCAAAGTTAAATAATTAGTTAAGCATGAATATTACAAGTAAATTAAAATTTAAAAATATATACCTGTCACATATTTCCAACAATGGATGAGCGTCAAATGCTTAAAAATATAAACGTGTATATTTCATTTTGATTTCACATTTTAGAAAAAAAAATTTAATTTTATGTTTTATTCTTGAATAGTTTTGTTATAAAAAAAATTCATAAAAAGGAAAAAAAAATTTAAGTTTGTTTGGAAGGCGATCGAATACAATCCTACAAAATTTAGACATGAACTCCTACTTTTTTAAATTAAAAGTTTTGTAAAATAATACTTCTATTATTTTATTATGTATATTATTATCATTTTAATTATTAGTGGGTAAGAAGGATGCATCCTTCATCCCTCTTTTTGATTTTTAATTTAATAACATGCATAAATATATTACTTTTCGCATTTACATAGCTAACACAATACGTAGGTTTCCTCCAATTCATTTAATCGGGTAACAATTCAATATTCTCACTCTTATCCCGTAGGATATCTCCACAGCTTTACATCGGCTATAAATATGCCTCGATCGGATTTACGATCCAAAAGATGTCAATCCCCACATTTCACAAAACACCACTTTCTTTCATTTTCCACTAAATGAAATATCCCACATCATACCCAAGATGTTTACTTTTTCTCAGATAGAGGGTCTTCATAGCTTTCTAAGGACACCAAGAACGTCCCAATCCGAGTTACGGGTCAAAAGTTATGAAGGAAACAAAACGGAAAAGCTGTCATGTTCGCTTTGCGAAGCAGCCAGGGAACGCTCGCTTTCTCATTCGCAGTCCGAAGCTCCCAGCGAACTGTGGCAGAGCCAAAACAAGGTAAAGTTCGCAGTGCGAACCTCTGAATGACCTTAAACAATATTAGTATATATATACATATACATATATATATATATATATATATTAATAAAAGTATTTTAAAAAGTAAAAACAATAACGTAAAATATTAATTGATTTCATTTATTTATCTTTTTTGAGTACTTTTTTTTGATAAAACTTTTTCAAGTACTTTTTACCTTCCATATGTTCCATTTAACTTGAATATATAATGATCATGTAAGTCATAAATCTCTCAAGATAAAAATATAAGGTGAAGTCTTAGACAATGGCTATGGTTTTCATCAATCGATCTTACCTTTGCTTGATTTTGTTTGTTGGCTTGATTTTGCTGCCAGGTAATGAATAAAATTTTTTTTATTTTTATACATCAAATATAATAACCCAAATCATATATTCATTAAACAAAAATATCTAATTCAAACTTAATTAACCCTGCTTTTGGTTGTAAAAATATCATGCAGTGAGAAAACTTTGGCGAGAATTCCAGTGCAAAATCCTTTGGGAAAACATTGTCTAGATGGTACGTGCGAATCTAATGCGAAATGTCGAGAAAAATGTGAAGAAGAAAACTATAAAAAATGTGGTGCATGTCAGGGATTGCTTCACCGCAAATGTTGTTGTAATGAATGAGAAGTTGTTATACCCTTAAATAAAACTAAATAAATATAATGTTTGCCTTTATTTAATTTTTAATTTATAGTTTGTACTAATATAAATTATCCAAAGTTAAATAATTCGTTAAGCATGATTATTACAAGTAAATCAAAATTTAAAAATATATACCTGTCACCTATTTCCAACAATGGATGAGCGTCAAATGCTTGAAAATATAAACGTGTATATTTCATTTTGATTTCACATTTTAGAAAAAAAAATTTAATTTTATGTTTTATTCTTGAATAGTTTTGTTATAAAAAAATTCAAAAAAAGGAAAAAAAAATTTAAGTTTGTTTGGAAGGCGATCCAATACAATCCTACAAAATTTAGACATGAACTCCTACTTTTTTAAATTAAAAGTTTTGTAAAATAATACTTCTATTATTTTATTATGTATATTATTGTCATTTTAATTATTAGTGGGTAAGAAGGATGCATCCTTCATCCCTCTTTTTGATTTTTAATTTAATAACATGCATAAATATATTACTTTTCGCATTTACATAGCTAACACAATACGTAGGTTTCCTCCGATTCATTTAATCGGGTAACAATTCAATATTCTCACTCTTATCCCGTAGGATATTTCCACAGCTTTACATCGGCTATAAATATGCCTCGATCGGATTTACGATCCAAAAGATGTCAATCCCCACATTTCACAAAACACCACTTTCTTTCATTTTCCACTAAAGGAAATATCCCACATCATACCCAAGATGTTCACTTTTTCTTAGATAGAGGGTCTTCATAGCTTTCTAAGGACACCAAGAACGTCCCGATCCGAGTTACGGGTCAAACGTTATGAAGGAAACAAAACGGGAAAGCTGTCATGTTCGCTTTGCGAAGCAGCCAGCGAACGCTCGCTTTCTCATTCGCAGTCCGAAGCTCCCAGCGAACTGTGGCAGAGCTAAAACAAGGTAAAGTTCGCAGTGCGAACCTTTGAATGACCTTAAACAATATTAGTATATATATACATATACATATATATATATATATATATATATATATATATATATTAATAAAAGTATTTTAAAAAGTAATAACAATAACGTAAAATATTAATTGATTTCATTTATTTATCTTTTTTGAGTACTTTTTTTTAATAAAACTTTTTCAAGTACTTTTTACCTTCCATATGTTCCATTTAACTTGAATATATAATGATCATGTAAGTCATAAATCTCTCAAGATAAAAATATAAGGTGAAGTCTTAGACAATGGCTATGGTTTTCATGAATCGATCTTACCTTTGCTTGATTTTGTTTGTTGGCTTGATTTTGCTGCCAGGTAATGAATAAAATTTGTTTTATTTTTATACATCAAATATAATAACCCAAATCATATATTCATTAAACAAAAATATCTAATTCAAATTTAATTAAACCTGCTTTTGGTTGTAGAAATATCATGCAGTGAGAAAACTTTGGCGAGAATTCCAGTGCAAAATCCTTTGGGAAAACATTGTCTAGATGGTACGTGCGAATCTAATGCGAAATGTCGAGAAAAATGTGAAGAAGAAAACTATAAAAAATGTGGTGCATGTCAGGGATTGCTTCACCGCAAATGTTGTTGTAATGAATGAGAAGTTGTTATACCCTTAAATAAAACTAAATAAATATAATGTATGCCTTTATTTAATTTTTAATTTATAGTTTGTACTAATATAAATTATCCAAAGTTAAATAATTAGTTAAGCATGAATATTACAAGTAAATCAAAATTTAAAAATATATACCTGTCACATATTTCCAACAATGGATGAGCGTCAAATGCTTAAAAATATAAACGTGTATATTTCATTTTGATTTCACATTGTAGAAAAAAAAATTTAATTTTATGTTTTATTCTTGAATAGTTTTGTTTTAAAAAAAATTCAAAAAAAGGAAAAAAAAAATTAAGTTTGTTTGGAAGGCGATCCAATACAATCTTACAAAATTTAGACATGAACTCCTACTTTTTTAAATTAAAAGTTTTGTAAAATAATAGTTCTATTATTTTATTATGTATATTATTATCATTTTAATTATTAGTGGGTAAGAAGGATGCATCCTTCATCCCTCTTTTTGATTTTTAATTTAATAACATGCATAAATATATTACTTTTCGCATTTACATAGCTAACACAATACGTAGGTTTCCTCCGATTCATTTAATCGGGTAACAATTCAATATTCTCACTCTTATCCCGTAGGATATCTCCACAGCTTTACATCGGCTATAAATATGCCTCGATCGGATTTACGATCCAAAAGATGTCATTCCCCACATTTCACAAAACACCACTTTCTTTCATTTTCCACTAAATGAAATATCCCACATCATACCTAAGATGTTCACTTTTTCTCAGATAGAGGGTCTTCATAGCTTTCTAAGGACACCAAGAACGTCCCGATCCGAGTTACGGGTCAAACGTTATGAAGGAAACAAAACGGGAAAGCTGTCATGTTCGCTTTGCGAAGCAGCCAGCGAACGCTCGCTTTCTCATTTGCAGTCCGAAGCTCCCAGCGAACTGTGGCAGAGCTAAAACAAGGTAAAGTTCGCAGTGCGAACCTCTGAATGACCTTAAACAATATTAGTATATATATACATATACATATATATATATATATATATATATATATATATATATTAATAAAAGTATTTTAAAAAGTAATAACAATAACGTAAAATATTAATTGATTTCATTTATTTATCTTTTTTGAGTACTTTTTTTTAATAAAACTTTTTCAAGTACTTTTTACCTTCCATATGTTCCATTTAACTTGAATATATAATGATCATGTAAGTCATAAATCTCTCAAGATAAAAATATAAGGTGAAGTCTTAGACAATGGCTATGGTTTTCATGAATCGATCTTACCTTTGCTTGATTTTGTTTGTTGGCTTGATTTTGCAGCCAGGTAATGAATAAAATTTGTTTTATTTTTATACATCAAATATAATAACCCAAATCATATATTCATTAAACAAAAATATCTAATTCAAATTTAATTAACCCTGCTTTTGGTTGTAGAAATATCATGCAGTGAGAAAACTTTGGCGAGAATTCCAGTGCAAAATCCTTTGGGAAAACATTGTCTAGATGGTACGTGCGAATC
Source organism: Lathyrus tuberosus (assembly GCA_022829125.1). Taxonomy (NCBI): domain Eukaryota; kingdom Viridiplantae; phylum Streptophyta; class Magnoliopsida; order Fabales; family Fabaceae; genus Lathyrus; species Lathyrus tuberosus. The sequence goes on along the minus strand of JALAZF010000532.1, from coordinate 77,196 downwards.
TAATGCGAAATGTCGAGAAAAATGTGAAGAAGAAAACTATAAAAAATGTGGTGCATGTAAGGGATTGCTTCACCGCAAATGTTGTTGTAATGAATGAGAAGTTGTTATACCCTTAAATAAAACTAAATAAATATAATGTATGCCTTTATTTAATTTTTAATTTATAGTTTGTACTAATATAAATTATCCAAAGTTAAATAATTAGTTAAGCATGAATATTACAAGTAAATTAAAATTTAAAAATATATACCTGTCACATATTTCCAACAATGGATGAGCGTCAAATGCTTAAAAATATAAACGTGTATATTTCATTTTGATTTCAAATTTTAGAAAAAAAAATTTAATTTTATGTTTTATTCTTGAATAGTTTTGTTATAAAAAAAATTCATAAAAAGGAAAAAAAAATTTAAGTTTGTTTGGAAGGCGATCGAATACAATCCTACAAAATTTAGACATGAACTCCTACTTTTTTAAATTAAAAGTTTTGTAAAATAATACTTCTATTATTTTATTATGTATATTATTATCATTTTAATTATTAGTGGGTAAGAAGGATGCATCCTTCATCCCTCTTTTTGATTTTTAATTTAATAACATGCATAAATATATTACTTTTCGCATTTAAATAGCTAACACAATACGTAGGTTTCCTCCAATTCATTTAATCGGGTAACAATTCAATATTCTCACTCTTATCCCGTAGGATATCTCCACAGCTTTACATCGGCTATAAATATGCCTCGATCGGATTTACGATCCAAAAGATGTCAATCCCCACATTTCACAAAACACCACTTTCTTTCATTTTCCACTAAATGAAATATCCCACATCATACCCAAGATGTTCACTTTTTCTCAGATAGAGGGTCTTCATAGCTTTCTAAGGACACCAAGAACGTCCCGATCCGAGTTACGGGTCAAAAGTTATGAAGGAAACAAAACGGAAAAGCTGTCATGTTCGCTTTGCGAAGCAGCCAGGGAACGCTCGCTTTCTCATTCGCAGTCCGAAGCTCCCAGCGAACTGTGGCAGAGCCAAAACAAGGTAAAGTTCGCAGTGCGAACCTCTGAATGACCTTAAACAATATTAGTATATATATACATATACATATATATATATATATATTAATAAAAGTATTTTAAAAAGTAAAAACAATAACGTAAAATATTAATTGATTTCATTTATTTATCTTTTTTGAGTACTTTTTTTTGATAAAACTTTTTCAAGTACTTTTTACCTTCCATATGTTCCATTTAACTTGAATATATAATGATCATGTAAGTCATAAATCTCTCAAGAAAAAAATATAAGGTGAAGTCTTAGACAATGGCTATGGTTTTCATCAATCGATCTTACCTTTGCTTGATTTTGTTTGTTGGCTTGATTTTGCTGCTTGGTAATGAATAAAATTTGTTTTATTTTTATACATCAAATATAATAACCCAAATCATATATTCATTAAACAAAAATATCTAATTCAAATTTAATTAACCCTGCTTTTGGTTGTAGAAATATCATGCAGTGAGAAAACTTTGGCGAGAATTCCAGTGCAAAATCCTTTGGGAAAACATTGTCTAGATGGTACGTGCGAATCTAATGCGAAATGTCGAGAAAAATGTGAAGAAGAAAACTATAAAAAATGTGGTGCATGTCAGGGATTGCTTCACCGCAAATGTTGTTGTAATGAATGAGAAGTTGTTATACCCTTAAATAAAACTAAATAAATATAATGTATGCCTTTATTTAATTTTTAATTTATAGTTTGTACTAATATAAATTATCCAAAGTTAAATAATTAGTTAAGCATGAATATTACAAGTAAATCAAAATTTAAAAATATATACCTGTCATATATTTCCAACAATGGATGAGCGTCAAATGCTTAAGAATATAAACGTGTATATTTCATTTTGATTTCACATTGTAGAAAAAAAAATTTAATTTTATGTTTTATTCTTGAATAGTTTTGTTTTAAAAAAAATTCAAAAAAAGGAAAAAAAAAATTAAGTTTGTTTGGAAGGCGATCCAATACAATCCTTCAAAATTTAGACATGAACTCCTACTTTTTTAAATTAAAAGTTTTGTAAAATAATACTTCTATTATTTTATTATGTATATTATTATCATTTTAATTATTAGTGGGTAAGAAGGATGCATCCTTCATCCCTCTTTTTGATTTTTAATTTAATAACATGCATAAATATATTACTTTTCGCATTTACATAGCTAACACAATACGTAGGTTTCCTCCGATTCATTTAATCGGGTAACAATTCAATATTCTCACTCTTATCCCGTAGGATATCTCCACAGCTTTACATCGGCTATAAATATGCCTCGATCGGATTTACGATCCAAAAGATGTCATTCCCCACATTTCACAAAACACCACTTTCTTTCATTTTCCACTAAATGAAATATCCCACATCATACCTAAGATGTTCACTTTTTCTCAGATAGAGGGTCTTCATAGCTTTCTAAGGACACCAAGAACGTCCCGATCCGAGTTACGGGTCAAACGTTATGAAGGAAACAAAACGAGAAAGCTGTCATGTTCGCTTTGCGAAGCAGCCAGCCAACGCTCGCTTTCTCATTCGCAGTCCGAAGCTCCCAGCGAACTGTGGCAGAGCTAAAACAAGGTAAAGTTCGCAGTGCGAACCTCTGAATGACCTTAAACAATATTAGTATATATATACATATACATATATATATATATATATATATTAATAAAAGTATTTTAAAAAGTAATAACAATAACGTAAAATATTAATTGATTTCATTTATTTATCTTTTTTGAGTACTTTTTTTTAATAAAACTTTTTCAAGTACTTTTTACCTTCCATATGTTCCATTTAACTTGAATATATAATGATCATGTAAGTCATAAATCTCTCAAGATAAAAATATAAGGTGAAGTCTTAGACAATGGCTATGGTTTTCATCAATCGATCTTACCTTTGCTTGATTTTGTTTGTTGGCTTGATTTTGCAGCCAGGTAATGAATAAAATTTGTTTTATTTTTATACATCAAATATAATAACCCAAATCATATATTCATTAAACAAAAATATCTAATTCAAATTTAATTAACCCTGCTTTTGGTTGTAGAAATATCATGCAGTGAGAAAACTTTGGCGAGAATTCCAGTGCAAAATCCTTTGGGAAAACATTGTCTAGATGGTACGTGCGAATCTAATGCGAAATGTCGAGAAAAATGTGAAGAAGAAAACTATAAAAAATGTGGTGCATGTGAGGGATTGCTTCACCGCAAATGTTGTTGTAATGAATGAGAAGTTGTTATACCCTTAAATAAAACTAAATAAATATAATGTATGCCTTTATTTAATTTTTAATTTATAGTTTGTACTAATATAAATTATCCAAAGTTAAATAATTAGTTAAGCATGAATATTACAAGTAAATTAAAATTTAAAAATATATACCTGTCACATATTTCCAACAATGGATGAGCGTCAAATGCTTAAAAATATAAACGTGTATATTTCATTTTGATTTCACATTTTAGAAAAAAAAATTTAATTTTATGTTTTATTCTTGAATAGTTTTGTTATAAAAAAAATTCATAAAAAGGAAAAAAAAATTTAAGTTTGTTTGGAAGGCGATCGAATACAATCCTACAAAATTTAGACATGAACTCCTACTTTTTTAAATTAAAAGTTTTGTGAAATAATACTTCTATTATTTTATTATGTATATTATTATCATTTTAATTATTAGTGGGTAAGAAGGATGCATCCTTCATCCCTCTTTTTGATTTTTAATTTAATAACATGCATAAATATATTACTTTTCGCATTTACATAGCTAACACAATACGTAGGTTTCCTCCAATTCATTTAATCGGGTAACAATTCAATATTCTCACTCTTATCCCGTAGGATATCTCCACAGCTTTACATCGGCTATAAATATGCCTCGATCGGATTTACGATCCAAAAGATGTCAATCCCCACATTTCACAAAACACCACTTTCTTTCATTTTCCACTAAATGAAATATCCCACATCATACCCAAGATGTTCACTTTTTCTCAGATAGAGGGTCTTCATAGCTTTCTAAGGACACCAAGAACGTCCCGATCCGAGTTACGGGTCAAAAGTTATGAAGGAAACAAAACGGAAAAGCTGTCATGTTCGCTTTGCGAAGCAGCCAGGGAACGCTCGCTTTCTCATTCGCAGTCCAAAGCTCCCAGCGAACTGTGGCAGAGCCAAAACAAGGTAAAGTTCGCAGTGCGAACCTCTGAATGACCTTAAACAATATTAGTATATATATACATATACATATATATATATATATATATATATATATATATATATATATATTAATAAAAGTATTTTAAAAAGTAAAAACAATAACGTAAAATATTAATTGATTTCATTTATTTATCTTTTTTGAGTACTTTTTTTTGATAAAACTTTTTCAAGTACTTTTTACCTTCCATATGTTCCATTTAACTTGAATATATAATGATCATGTAAGTCATAAATCTCTCAAGATAAAAATATAAGGTGAAGTCTTAGACAATGGCTATGGTTTTCATGAATCGATCTTACCTTTGCTTGATTTTGTTTGTTGGCTTGATTTTGCTGCCAGGTAATGAATAAAATTTGTTTTATTTTTATACATCAAATATAATAACCCAAATCATATATTCATTAAACAAAAATATCTAATTCAAATTTAATTAACCCTGCTTTTGGTTGTAGAAATATCATGCAGTGAGAAAACTTTGGCGAGAATTCCAGTGCAAAATCCTTTGGGAAAACATTGTCTAGATGGTACGTGCGAATCTAATGCGAAATGTCGAGAAAAATGTGAAGAAGAAAACTATAAAAAATGTGGTGCATGTGAGGGATTGCTTCACCGCAAATGTTGTTGTAATGAATGAGAAGTTGTTATACCCTTAAATAAAACTAAATAAATATAATGTATGCCTTTATTTAATTTTTAATTTATAGTTTGTACTAATATAAATTATCCAAAGTTAAATAATTAGTTAAGCATGAATATTACAAGTAAATTAAAATTTAAAAATATATACCTGTCACATATTTCCAACAATGGATGAGCGTCAAATGCTTAAAAATATAAACGTGTATATTTCATTTTGATTTCACATTTTAGAAAAAAAAATTTAATTTTATGTTTTATTCTTGAATAGTTTTGTTATAAAAAAAATTCATAAAAAGGAAAAAAAAATTTAAGTTTGTTTGGAAGGCGATCGAATACAATCCTACAAAATTTAGACATGAACTCCTACTTTTTTAAATTAAAAGTTTTGTGAAATAATACTTCTATTATTTTATTATGTATATTATTATCATTTTAATTATTAGTGGGTAAGAAGGATGCATCCTTCATCCCTCTTTTTGATTTTTAATTTAATAACATGCATAAATATATTACTTTTCGCATTTACATAGCTAACACAATACGTAGGTTTCCTCCAATTCATTTAATCGGGTAACAATTCAATATTCTCACTCTTATCCCGTAGGATATCTCCACAGCTTTACATCGGCTATAAATATGCCTCGATCGGATTTACGATCCAAAAGATGTCAATCCCCACATTTCACAAAACACCACTTTCTTTCATTTTCCACTAAATGAAATATCCCACATCATACCCAAGATGTTCACTTTTTCTCAGATAGAGGGTCTTCATAGCTTTCTAAGGACACCAAGAACGTCCCGATCCGAGTTACGGGTCAAAAGTTATGAAGGAAACAAAACGGAAAAGCTGTCATGTTCGCTTTGCGAAGCAGCCAGGGAACGCTCGCTTTCTCATTCGCAGTCCAAAGCTCCCAGCGAACTGTGGCAGAGCCAAAACAAGGTAAAGTTCGCAGTGCGAACCTCTGAATGACCTTAAACAATATTAGTATATATATACATATACATATATATATATATATATATATATATATATATATATATATTAATAAAAGTATTTTAAAAAGTAAAAACAATAACGTAAAATATTAATTGATTTCATTTATTTATCTTTTTTGAGTACTTTTTTTTGATAAAACTTTTTCAAGTACTTTTTACCTTCCATATGTTCCATTTAACTTGAATATATAATGATCATGTAAGTCATAAATCTCTCAAGATAAAAATATAAGGTGAAGTCTTAGACAATGGCTATGGTTTTCATGAATCGATCTTACCTTTGCTTGATTTTGTTTGTTGGCTTGATTTTGCTGCCAGGTAATGAATAAAATTTGTTTTATTTTTATACATCAAATATAATAACCCAAATCATATATTCATTAAACAAAAATATCTAATTCAAATTTAATTAACCCTGCTTTTGGTTGTAGAAATATCATGCAGTGAGAAAACTTTGGCGAGAATTCCAGTGCAAAATCCTTTGGGAAAACATTGTCTAGATGGTACGTGCGAATCTAATGCGAAATGTCGAGAAAAATGTGAAGAAGAAAACTATAAAAAATGTGGTGCATGTGAGGGATTGCTTCACCGCAAATGTTGTTGTAATGAATGAGAAGTTGTTATACCCTTAAATAAAACTAAATAAATATAATGTTTGCCTTTATTTAATTTTTAATTTATAGTTTGTTCTAATATAAATTATCCAAAGTTAAATAATTCGTTAAGCATGATTATTACAAGTAAATCAAAATTTAAAAATATATACCTGTCACCAATTTCCAACAATGGATGAGCGTCAAATGCTTGAAAATATAAACGTGTATATTTCATTTTGATTTCACATTTTAGAAAAAAAAATTTAATTTTATGTTTTATTCTTGAATAGTTTTGTTATAAAAAAATTCAAAAAAAGGAAAAAAAAATTTAAGTTTGTTTGGAAGGCGATCCAATACAATCCTACAAAATTTAGACATGAACTCCTACTTTTTCAAATTAAAAGTTTTGTAAAATAATACTTCTATTATTTTATTATGTATATTATTATCATTTTAATTATTAGTGGGTAAGAAGGATGCATCCTTCATCCCTCTTTTTGATTTTTAATTTAATAACATGCATAAATATATTACTTTTCGCATTTACATAGCTAACACAATACGTAGGTTTCCTCCGATTCATTTAATCGGGTAACAATTCAATATTCTCACTCTTATCCCGTAGGATATCTCCACAGCTTTACATCGGCTATAAATATGCCTCGATCGGATTTACGATCCAAAAGATGTCATTCCCCACATTTCACAAAACACCACTTTCTTTCATTTTCCACTAAAGGAAATATCCCACATCATACCTAAGATGTTCACTTTTTCTCAGATAGAGGGTCTTCATAGCTTTCTAAGGACACCAAGAACGTCCCGATCCGAGTTACGGGTCAAACGTTATGAAGGAAACAAAACGGGAAAGCTGTCATGTTCGCTTTGCGAAGCAGCCAGCGAACGCTCGCTTTCTCATTCGCAGTCCGAAGCTCCCAGCGAACTGTGGCAGAGCTAAAACAAGGTAAAGTTCGCAGTGCGAACCTCTGAATGACCTTAAACAATATTAGTATATATATACATATACATATATATATATATATATATATATATATATATATTAATAAAAGTATTTTAAAAAGTAATAACAATAACGTAAAATATTAATTGATTTCATTTATTTATCTTTTTTGAGTACTTTTTTTTAATAAAACTTTTTCAAGTACTTTTTACCTTCCATATGTTCCATTTAACTTGAATATATAATGATCATGTAAGTCATAAATCTCTCAAGATAAAAATATAAGGTGAAGTCTTAGACAATGGCTATGGTTTTCATCAATCGATCTTACCTTTGCTTGATTTTGTTTGTTGGCTTGATTTTGCAGCCAGGTAATGAATAAAATTTGTTTTATTTTTATACATCAAATATAATAACCAAAATCATATATTCATTAAACAAAAATATCTAATTCAAATTTAATTAACCCTGCTTTTGGTTGTAGAAATATCATGCAGTGAGAAAACTTTGGCGAGAATTCCAGTGCAAAATCCTTTGGGAAAACATTGTCTAGATGGTACGTGCGAATCTAATGCGAAATGTCGAGAAAAATGTGAAGAAGAAAACTATAAAAAATGTGGTGCATGTGAGGGATTGCTTCACCGCAAATGTTGTTGTAATGAATGAGAAGTTGTTATACCCTTAAATAAAACTAAATAAATATAATGTATGCCTTTATTTAATTTTTAATTTATAGTTTGTACTAATATAAATTATCCAAAGTTAAATAATTAGTTAAGCATGAATATTACAAGTAAATTAAAATTTAAAAATATATACCTGTCACATATTTCCAACAATGGATGAGCGTCAAATGCTTGAAAATATAAACGTGTATATTTCATTTTGATTTCACATTTTAGAAAAAAAAATTTAATTTTATGTTTTATTCTTGAATAGTTTTGTTATAAAAAAATTCAAAAAAAGGAAAAAAAAATTTAAGTTTGTTTGGAAGGCGATCCAATACAATCCTACAAAATTTAGACATGAACTCCTACTTTTTTAAATTAAAAGTTTTGTGAAATAATACTTCTATTATTTTATTATGTATATTATTATCATTTTAATTATTAGTGGGTAAGAAGGATGCATCCTTCATCCCTCTTTTTGATTTTTAATTTAATAACATGCATAAATATATTACTTTTCGCATTTACATAGCTAACACAATACGTAGGTTTCCTCCGATTCATTTAATCGGGTAACAATTCAATATTCTCACTCTTATCCCATAGCATATCTCCACAGCTTTACATCGGCTATAAATATGCCTCGATCGGATTTACGATCCAAAAGATGTCAATCCCCACATTTCACAAAACACCACTTTCTTTCATTTTCCACTAAATGAAATATCCCACATCATACCCAAGATGTTCACTTTTTCTCAGATAGAGGGTCTTCATAGCTTTCTAAGGACACCAAGAACGTCCCGATCCGAGTTACGGGTCAAACGTTATGAAGGAAACAAAACGGAAAAGCTGTCATGTTCGCTTTGCGAAGCAGCCAGGGAACGCTCGCTTTCTCATTCGCAGTCCGAAGCTCCCAGCGAACTGTGGCAGAGCCAAAACAAGGTAAAGTTCGCAGTGCGAACCTCTGAATGACCTTAAACAATATTAGTATATATATACATATACATATATATATATATATATATATATTAATAAAAGTATTTTAAAAAGTAAAAACAATAACGTAAAATATTAATTGATTTCATTTATTTATCTTTTTTGAGTACTTTTTTTTGATAAACCTTTTTCAAGTACTTTTTACCTTCCATATGTTCCATTTAACTTGAATATATAATGATCATGTAAGTCATAAATCTCTCAAGATAAAAATATAAGGTGAAGTCTTAGACAATGGCTATGGTTTTCATGAATCGATCTTACCTTTGCTTGATTTTGTTTGTTGGCTTGATTTTGCTGCCAGGTAATGAATAAAATTTGTTTTATTTTTATACATCAAATATAATAACCCAAATCATATATTCATTAAACAAAAATATCTAATTCAAATTTAATTAACCCTGCTTTTGGTTGTAGAAATATCATGCAGTGAGAAAACTTTGGCGAGAATTCCAGTGCAAAATCCTTTGGGAAAACATTGTCTAGATGGTACGTGCGAATCTAATGCGAAATGTCGAGAAAAATGTGAAGAAGAAAACTATAAAAAATGTGGTGCATGTGAGGGATTGCTTCACCGCAAATGTTGTTGTAATGAATGAGAAGTTGTTATACCCTTAAATAAAACTAAATAAATATAATGTTTGCCTTTATTTAATTTTTAATTTATAGTTTGTACTAATATAAATTATCCAAAGTTAAATAATTCGTTAAGCATGATTATTACAAGTAAATCAAAATTTAAAAATATATACCTGTCACCTATTTCCAACAATGGATGAGCGTCAAATGCTTGAAAATATAAACGTGTATATTTCATTTTGATTTCACATTTTAGAAAAAAAAATTTAATTTTATGTTTTATTCTTGAATAGTTTTGTTATAAAAAAATTCAAAAAAAGGAAAAAAAAATTTAAGTTTGTTTGGAAGGCGATCCAATACAATCCTACAAAATTTAGACATGAACTCCTACTTTTTTAAATTAAAAGTTTTGTAAAATAATACTTCTATTATTTTATTATGTATATTATTATCATTTTAATTATTAGTGGGTAAGAAGGATGCATCCTTCATCCCTCTTTTTGATTTTTAATTTAATAACATGCATAAATATATTACTTTTCGCATTTACATAGCTAACACAATACGTAGGTTTCCTCCGATTCATTTAATCGGGTAACAATTCAATATTCTCACTCTTATCCCGTAGGATATTTCCACAGCTTTACATCGGCTATAAATATGCCTCGATCGGATTTACGATCCAAAAGATGTCAATCCCCACATTTCACAAAACACCACTTTCTTTCATTTTCCACTAAAGGAAATATCCCACATCATACCCAAGATGTTCACTTTTTCTTAGATAGAGGGTCTTCATAGCTTTCTAAGGACACCAAGAACGTCCCGATCCGAGTTACGGGTCAAACGTTATGAAGGAAACAAAACGGGAAAGCTGTCATGTTCGCTTTGCGAAGCAGCCAGCGAACGCTCGCTTTCTCATTCGCAGTCCGAAGCTCCCAGCGAACTGTGGCAGAGCTAAAACAAGGTAAAGTTCGCAGTGCGAACCTTTGAATGACCTTAAACAATATTAGTATATATATACATATACATATATATATATATATATATATATATATATATATATTAATAAAAGTATTTTAAAAAGTAATAACAATAACGTAAAATATTAATTGATTTCATTTATTTATCTTTTTTGAGTACTTTTTTTTAATAAAACTTTTTCAAGTACTTTTTACCTTCCATATGTTCCATTTAACTTGAATATATAATGATCATGTAAGTCATAAATCTCTCAAGATAAAAATATAAGGTGAAGTCTTAGACAATGGCTATGGTTTTCATCAATCGATCTTACCTTTGCTTGATTTTGTTTGTTGGCTTGATTTTGCTGCCAGGTAATGAATAAAATTTGTTTTATATTTATACATCAAATATAATAACCCAAATCATATATTCATTAAACAAAAATATCTAATTCAAATTTAATTAACCCTGCTTTTGGTTGTAGAAATATCATGCAGTGAGAAAACTTTGGCGAGAATTCCAGTGCAAAATCCTTTGGGAAAACATTGTCTAGATGGTACGTGCGAATCTAATGCGAAATGTCGAGAAAAATGTGAAGAAGAAAACTATAAAAAATGTGGTGCATGTCAGGGATTGCTTCACCGCAAATGTTGTTGTAATGAATGAGAAGTTGTTATACCCTTAAATAAAACTAAATAAATATAATGTATGCCTTTATTTAATTTTTAATTTATAGTTTGTACTAATATAAATTATCCAAAGTTAAATAATTAGTTAAGCATGAATATTACAAGTAAATCAAAATTTAAAAATATATACCTGTCACATATTTCCAACAATGGATGAGCGTCAAATGCTTAAAAATATAAACGTGTATATTTCATTTTGATTTCACATTTTAGAAAAAAAAATTTAATTTTATGTTTTATTCTTGAATAGTTTTGTTATAAAAAAATTCAAAAAAAGGAAAAAAAAATTTAAGTTTGTTTGGAAGGCGATCCAATACAATCCTACAAAATTTAGACATGAACTCCTACTTTTTTAAATTAAAAGTTTTGTAAAATAATACTTCTATTATTTTATTATGTATATTATTATCATTTTAATTATTAGTGGGTAAGAAGGATGCATCCTTCATCCCTCTTTTTGATTTTTAATTTAATAACATGCATAAATATATTACTTTTCGCATTTACATAGCTAACACAATACGTAGGTTTCCTCCGATTCATTTAATCGGGTAACAATTCAATATTCTCACTCTTATCCCGTAGGATATCTCCACAGCTTTACATCGGCTATAAATATGCCTCGATCGGATTTACGATCCAAAAGATGTCAATCCCCACATTTCACAAAACACCACTTTCTTTCATTTTCCACTAAATGAAATATCCCACATCATACCCAAGATGTTCACTTTTCCTCAGATAGAGGGTCTTCATAGCTTTCTAAGGACACCAAGAACGTCCCGATCCGAGTTACGGGTCAAAAGTTATGTAGGAAACAAAACGGGAAAGCTGTCATGTTCGCTTTGCGAAGCAGCCAGCGAACGCTCGCTTTCTCATTCGCAGTCCGAAGCTCCCAGCGAACTGTGGCAGAGCCAAAACAAGGTAAAGTTAACAGTGCGAACCTCTGAATGACCTTAAACAATATTAGTATATATATACATATATATATATATATATATATATATATTAATAAAAGTATTTTAAAAAGTAATAACAATAACGTAAAATATTAATTGATTTCATTTATTTATCTTTCTTGAGTACTTTTTTTTAATAAAACTTTTTCAAGTACTTTTTACCTTCCATATGTTCCATTTAACTTGAATATATAATGATCATGTAAGTCATAAATCTCTCAAGATAAAAATATAAGGTGAAGTCTTAGACAATGGCTATGGTTTTCATCAATCGATCTTACCTTTGCTTGATTTTGTTTGTTGGCTTGATTTTGCTGCCAGGTAATGAATAAAATTTGTTTTATTTTTATACATCAAATATAATAACCCAAATCATATATTCATTAAACAAAAATATCTAATTCAAATTTAATTAACCCTGCTTTTGGTTGTAGAAATATCATGCAGTGAGAAAACTTTGGCGAGAATTCCAGTGCAAAATCCTTTGGGAAAACATTGTCTAGATGGTACGTGCGAATCTAATGCGAAATGTCGAGAAAAATGTGAAGAAGAAAACTATAAAAAATGTGGTGCATGTGAGAGATTGCTTCACCGTAAATGTTGTTGTAATGAATGAGAAGTTGTTATACCCTTAAATAAAACTAAATAAATATAATGTATGCCTTTATTTAATTTTTAATTTATAGTTTGTACTAATATAAATTATCCAAAGTTAAATAATTAGTTAAGCATGAATATTACAAGTAAATCAAAATTTAAAAATATATACCTGTCACATATTTCCAACAATGGATGAGCGTCAAATGCTTAAAAATATAAACGTGTATATTTCATTTTGATTTCACATTTTAGAAAAAAAAATTTAATTTTATGTTTTATTCTTGAATAGTTTTGTTATAAAAAAATTCAAAAAAAGGAAAAAAAAATTTAAGTTTGTTTGGAAGGCGATCCAATACAATCCTACAAAATTTAGACATGAACTCCTACTTTTTTAAATTAAAAGTTTTGTAAAATAATACTTCTATTATTTTATTATGTATATTATTATCATTTTAATTATTAGTGGGTAAGAAGGATGCATCCTTCATCCCTCTTTTTGATTTTTAATTTAATAACATGCATAAATATATTACTTTTCGCATTTACATAGCTAACACAATACGTAGGTTTCCTCCGATTCATTTAATCGGGTAACAATTCAATATTCTCACTCTTATCCCGTAGGATATCTCCACAGCTTTACATCGGCTATAAATATGCCTCGATCGGATTTACGATCCAAAAGATGTCAATCCCCACATTTCACAAAACACCACTTTCTTTCATTTTCCACTAAATGAAATATCCCACATCATACCCAAGATGTTCACTTTTCCTCAGATAGAGGGTCTTCATAGCTTTCTAAGGACACCAAGAACGTCCCGATCCGAGTTACGGGTCAAAAGTTATGTAGGAAACAAAACGGGAAAGCTGTCATGTTCGCTTTGCGAAGCAGCCAGCGAACGCTCGCTTTCTCATTCGCAGTCCGAAGCTCCCAGCGAACTGTGGCAGAGCCAAAACAAGGTAAAGTTAACAGTGCGAACCTCTGAATGACCTTAAACAATATTAGTATATATATACATATATATATATATATATATATATATTAATAAAAGTATTTTAAAAAGTAATAACAATAACGTAAAATATTAATTGATTTCATTTATTTATCTTTCTTGAGTACTTTTTTTTAATAAAACTTTTTCAAGTACTTTTTACCTTCCATATGTTCCATTTAACTTGAATATATAATGATCATGTAAGTCATAAATCTCTCAAGATAAAAATATAAGGTGAAGTCTTAGACAATGGCTATGGTTTTCATCAATCGATCTTACCTTTGCTTGATTTTGTTTGTTGGCTTGATTTTGCTGCCAGGTAATGAATAAAATTTGTTTTATTTTTATACATCAAATATAATAACCCAAATCATATATTCATTAAACAAAAATATCTAATTCAAATTTAATTAACCCTGCTTTTGGTTGTAGAAATATCATGCAGTGAGAAAACTTTGGCGAGAATTCCAGTGCAAAATCCTTTGGGAAAACATTGTCTAGATGGTACGTGCGAATCTAATGCGAAATGTCGAGAAAAATGTGAAGAAGAAAACTATAAAAAATGTGGTGCATGTGAGAGATTGCTTCACCGTAAATGTTGTTGTAATGAATGAGAAGTTGTTATACCCTTAAATAAAACTAAATAAATATAATGTATGCCTTTATTTAATTTTTAATTTATAGTTTGTACTAATATAAATTATCCAAAGTTAAATAATTAGTTAAGCATGAATATTGCAAGTAAATCAAAATTTAAAAATATATACCTGTCACATATTTCCAACAATGGATGAGCGTCAAATGCTTAAAAATATAAACGTGTATATTTCATTTTGATTTCACATTTTAGAAAAAAAAATTTAATTTTATGTTTTATTCTTGAATAGTTTTGTTATAAAAAAATTCAAAAAAAGGAAAAAAAAATTTAAGTTTGTTTGGAAGGCGATCCAATACAATCCTACAAAATTTAGACATGAACTCCTACTTTTTTAAATTAAAAGTTTTGTAAAATAATACTTCTATTATTTTATTATGTATATTATTATCATTTTAATTATTAGTGGGTAAGAAGGATGCATCCTTCATCCCTCTTTTTCATTTTTAATTTAATAACATGCATAAATATATTACTTTTCGCATTTACATAGCTAACACAATACGTAGGTTTCCTCCGATTCATTTAATCGGGTAACAATTCAATATTCTCACTCTTATCCCGTAGGATATCTCCACAGCTTTACATCGGCTATAAATATGCCTCGATCGGATTTACGATCCAAAAGATGTCAATCCCCACATTTCACAAAACACCACTTTCTTTCATTTTCCACTAAATGAAATATCCCACATCATACCCAAGATGTTCACTTTTCCTCAGATAGAGGGTCTTCATAGCTTTCTAAGGACACCAAGAACGTCCCGATCCGAGTTACGGGTCAAAAGTTATGTAGGAAACAAAACGGGAAAGCTGTCATGTTCGCTTTGCGAAGCAGCCAGCGAACGCTCGCTTTCTCATTCGCAGTCCGAAGCTCCCAGCGAACTGTGGCAGAGCCAAAACAAGGTAAAGTTAACAGTGCGAACCTCTGAATGACCTTAAACAATATTAGTATATATATACATATATATATATATATATATATTAATAAAAGTATTTTAAAAAGTAATAACAATAACGTAAAATATTAATTGATTTCATTTATTTATCTTTCTTGAGTACTTTTTTTTAATAAAACTTTTTCAAGTACTTTTTACCTTCCATATGTTCCATTTAACTTGAATATATAATGATCATGTAAGTCATAAATCTCTCAAGATAAAAATATAAGGTGAAGTCTTAGACAATGGCTATGGTTTTCATCAATCGATCTTACCTTTGCTTGATTTTGTTTGTTGGCTTGATTTTGCTGCCAGGTAATGAATAAAATTTGTTTTATTTTTATACATCAAATATAATAACCCAAATCATATATTCATTAAACAAAAATATCTAATTCAAATTTAATTAACCCTGCTTTTGGTTGTAGAAATATCATGCAGTGAGAAAACTTTGGCGAGAATTCCAGTGCAAAATCCTTTGGGAAAACATTGTCTAGATGGTACGTGCGAATCTAATGCGAAATGTCGAGAAAAATGTGAAGAAGAAAACTATAAAAAATGTGGTGCATGTGAGAGATTGCTTCACCGTAAATGTTGTTGTAATGAATGAGAAGTTGTTATACCCTTAAATAAAACTAAATAAATATAATGTATGCCTTTATTTAATTTTTAATTTATAGTTTGTACTAATATAAATTATCCAAAGTTAAATAATTAGTTAAGCATGAATATTGCAAGTAAATCAAAATTTAAAAATATATACCTGTCACATATTTCCAACAATGGATGAGCGTCAAATGCTTAAAAATATAAACGTGTATATTTCATTTTGATTTCACATTTTAGAAAAAAAAATTTAATTTTATGTTTTATTCTTGAATAGTTTTGTTATAAAAAAATTCAAAAAAAGGAAAAAAAAATTTAAGTTTGTTTGGAAGGCGATCCAATACAATCCTACAAAATTTAGACATGAACTCCTACTTTTTTAAATTAAAAGTTTTGTAAAATAATACTTCTATTATTTTATTATGTATATTATTATCATTTTAATTATTAGTGGGTAAGAAGGATGCATCCTTCATCCCTCTTTTTCATTTTTAATTTAATAACATGCATAAATATATTACTTTTCGCATTTACATAGCTAACACAATACGTAGGTTTCCTCCGATTCATTTAATCGGGTAACAATTCAATATTCTCACTCTTATCCCGTAGGATATCTCCACAGCTTTACATCGGCTATAAATATGCCTCGATCGGATTTACGATCCAAAAGATGTCAATCCCCACATTTCACAAAACACCACTTTCTTTCATTTTCCACTAAACGAAATATCCCACATCATACCCAAGATGTTCACTTTTCCTCAGATAGAGGGTCTTCATAGCTTTCTAAGGACACCAAGAACGTCCCGATCCGAGTTACGGGTCAAAAGTTATGTAGGAAACAAAACGGGAAAGCTGTCATGTTCGCTTTGCGAAGCAGCCAGCGAACGCTCGCTTTCTCATTCGCAGGCCGAAGCTCCCAGCGAACTGTGGCAGAGCCAAAACAAGGTAAAGTTCACAGTGCGAACCTCTGAATGACCTTAAACAATATTAGTATATATATACATATATATATATATATATATATATATATATATATATATTAATAAAAGTATTTTAAAAAGTAATAACAATAACGTAAAATATTAATTGATTTCATTTATTTATCTTTCTTGAGTACTTTTTTTTAATAAAACTTTTTCAAGTACTTTTTACCTTCCATATGTTCCATTTAACTTGAATATATAATGATCATGTAAGTCATAAATCTCTCAAGATAAAAATATAAGGTGAAGTCTTAGACAATGGCTATGGTTTTCATCAATCGATCTTACCTTTGCTTGATTTTGTTTGTTGGCTTGATTTTGCTGCCAGGTAATGAATAAAATTTGTTTTATTTTTATACATCAAATATAATAACCCAAATCATATATTCATTAAACAAAAATATCTAATTCAAATTTAATTAACCCTGCTTTTGGTTGTAGAAATATCATGCAGTGAGAAAACTTTGGCGAGAATTCCAGTGCAAAATCCTTTGGGAAAACATTGTCTAGATGGTACGTGCGAATCTAATGCGAAATGTCGAGAAAAATGTGAAGAAGAAAACTATAAAAAATGTGGTGCATGTGAGAGATTGCTTCACCGCAAATGTTGTTGTAATGAATGAGAAGTTGTTATACCCTT
The DNA here is from genome assembly GCA_022829125.1 of Lathyrus tuberosus. Lineage (NCBI taxonomy): Eukaryota > Viridiplantae > Streptophyta > Magnoliopsida > Fabales > Fabaceae > Lathyrus > Lathyrus tuberosus. The sequence goes on along the minus strand of JALAZF010000532.1, from coordinate 59,436 downwards.
AAATAAAACTAAATAAATATAATGTATGCCTTTATTTAATTTTTAATTTATAGTTTGTACTAATATAAATTATCCAAAGTTAAATAATTAGTTAAGCATGAATATTACAAGTAAATCAAAATTTAAAAATATATACCTGTCACATATTTCCAACAATGGATGAGCGTCAAATGCTTAAAAATATAAACGTGTATATTTCATTTTGATTTCACATTTTAGAAAAAAAAATTTAATTTTATGTTTTATTCTTGAATAGTTTTGTTATAAAAAAATTCAAAAAAAGGAAAAAAAAATTTAAGTTTGTTTGGAAGGCGATCCAATACAATCCTACAAAATTTAGACATGAACTCCTACTTTTTTAAATTAAAAGTTTTGTAAAATAATACTTCTATTATTTTATTATGTATATTATTATCATTTTAATTATTAGTGGGTAAGAAGGATGCATCCTTCATCCCTCTTTTTCATTTTTAATTTAATAACATGCATAAATATATTACTTTTCGCATTTACATAGCTAACACAATACGTAGGTTTCCTCCGATTCATTTAATCGGGTAACAATTCAATATTCTCACTCTTATCCCGTAGGATATCTCCACAGCTTTACATCGGCTATAAATATGCCTCGATCGGATTTACGATCCAAAAGATGTCAATCCCCACATTTCACAAAACACCACTTTCTTTCATTTTCCACTAAATGAAATATCCCACATCATACCCAAGATGTTCACTTTTCCTCAGATAGAGGGTCTTCATAGCTTTCTAAGGACACCAAGAACGTCCCGATCCGAGTTACGGGTCAAAAGTTATGTAGGAAACAAAACGGGAAAGCTGTCATGTTCGCTTTGCGAAGCAGCCAGCGAACGCTCGCTTTCTCATTCGCAGTCCGAAGCTCCCAGCGAACTGTGGCAGAGCCAAAACAAGGTAAAGTTCGTAGTGCGAACCTCTGAATGACCTTAAACAATATTAGTATATATATACATATATATATATATATATATATATATATATTAATAAAAGTATTTTAAAAAGTAATAACAATAACGTAAAATATTAATTGATTTCATTTATTTATCTTTTTTGAGTACTTTTTTTTAATAAAACTTTTTCAAGTACTTTTTACCTTCCATATGTTCCATTTAACTTGAATATATAATGATCATGTAAGTCATAAATCTCTCAAGATAAAAATATAAGGTGAAGTCTTAGACAATGGATATGGTTTTCATCAATCGATCTTACCTTTTCTTGATTTTGTTTGTTGGCTTGATTTTGCTGCCAGGCAATGAATAAAATTTGTTTTATTTTTATACATCAAATAGAATAACCCAAATCATATATTCATTAAACAAAAATATCTAATTCAAATTTAATTAACCCTGCTTTTGGTTGTAGAAATATCATGCACTGAGAAAACTTTGGCGAGAATTCCAGTGCAAAATCCTTTGGGAAAACATTGTCTAGATGGTACGTGCGAATCTAATGCGAAATGTCGAGAAAAATGTGAAGAAGAAAACTATAAAAAGGTGGTGCATGTGAGGGATTGCTTCACCGCAAATGTTGTTGTAATGAATGAGAAGTTGTTATACCCTTAAATAAAACTAAATAAATATAATGTATGCCTTTATTTAATTTTTAATTTATAGTTTGTTCTAATATAAATTATCCAAAGTTAAATAATTCGTTAAGCATGATTATTACAAGTAAATCAAAATTTAAAAATATATACCTGTCACCTATCTCCAACAATGGATGAGCGTCAAATGCTTAAAAATATAAACGTGTATATTTCATTTTGATTTCACATTTTAGAAAAAAAAATTTAATTTTATGTTTTATTCTTGAATAGTTTTGTTATAAAAAAATTCAAAAAAAGGAAAAAAAAATTTAAGTTTGTTTGGAAGGCGATCCAATACAATCCTACAAAATTTAGACATGAACTCCTACTTTTTTAAATTAAAAGTTTTGTAAAATAATACTTCTATTATTTTATTATGTATATTATTATCATTTTAATTATTAGTGGGTAAGAAGGATGCATCCTTCATCCCTCTTTTTGATTTTTAATTTAATAACATGCATAAATATATTACTTTTCGCATTTACTTAGCTAACATAATACGTAGGTTTCCTCCGATTCATTTAATCGGGTAACAATTCAATATTCTCACTCTTATCCCGTAGGATATCTCCACAGCTTTACATCGGCTATAAATATGCCTCGATCGGATTTACGATCCAAAAGATTTCAATCCCCACATTTCACAAAACACCACTTTCTTTCATTTTCCACTAAATGAAATATCCCACATCATACCCAAGATGTTCACTTTTTCTCAGATAGAGGGTCTTCATAGCTTTCTAAGAACACCAAGAACGTCCCGATCCGAGTTACGGGTCAAAAGTTATGAAGGAAACAAAACGGGAAAGCTGTCATGTTCGCTTTGCGAAGCAGCCAGCGAACGCTCACTTTCTCATTCGCAGTCCGAAGCTCCCAGCGAACTGTGGCAGAGCCAAAACAAGGTAAAGTTCGCAGTGCGAACCTCTGAATGACCTTAAACAATATTAGTATATATATACATATATATATATATATATATAGATATATATTAATAAAAGTATTTTAAAAAGTAATAACAATAACGTAAAATATTAATTGATTTCATTTATTTATCTTTTTTGAGTACTTTTTTTTAATAAAACTTTTTCAAGTACTTTTTAGCTTCCATATGTTCCATTTAACTTGAATATATAATGATCATATAAGTCATAAATCTCTCAAGATAAAAATATAAGGTGAAGTCTTAGACAATGGCTATGGTTTTCATCAATCGATCTTACCTTTGCTTGATTTTGTTTGTTGGCTTGATTTTGCTGCCAGGTAATGAATAAAATTTGTTTTATATTTATACATCAAATATAAAACCCAAATCATATATTCATTAAACAAAAATATCTAATTCAAATTTAATTAACCCTGCTTTTGGTTGTAGAAATATCATGCACTGAGAAAACTTTGGTGAGAATTCCAGTACAAAATCCTTTGAGAAAACATTGTCTAGATGGTACGTGCGAATCTACTGCGAAATGTCGAGAAAAATGTGAAGAAGAAAACTATAAAAAAGGTGGTGCATGTGAGGGATTGTGTAAAGACCATATACAATACATGCCTCAAATCATATATTATACATGAGTTTCACTTTTGGTACTGAAACATAACAAGTTCCTAGTTAACACATTATACACATAAATGCCTCTAATACAAAACACCTAAAAGTCTAAGGCATTACATATACAAGATGTTCCAAAATGATAAAAACTAAGAACTAGATCAATACAATGATCTCAAAACATAAACGCCATAGCGGAAGCCATGCCATCACAAAACCACGATCCGTAAGGAAAGTCAAATAACCTTGTCCTTACCTTTCACCAAACCTGCAGAACCTGTGATGTAAACAACAACAGTGGGGTGAGATACATCAAATCTCAGTGAGTTCCCTATCTTAAAGTCCTCTCGGCTCTATAAGGTTCTAACAAACCTAACTCAAGTCAAAAAGGGAAAAAGGGAAGTGACCTTGAGTACACACACACTATATGGACACATGTTATGAGTTCATCAACTCACAATATCACTAATCCGTAACCACACCAAGGCATCCCCTTTTCCCGTCCGCTTCTACGTCTAGAAGACGACCCGAGTCATGGATCCTTGAACCTACTTGACATACAAATGGATTCGGGTTCTACGGGCCATAAACCGTTATGAACCGTCGCTTCACACGGGCCATAAACCGTCACAAGCATACGCTCCCAGAGCGCCATTCGTAGTGCACACGGGAATCAAACCTGGCAAGTAGTTGTGCACAAGTTTCAGAGGAGCTCGAGACCCATGAAACACACTCGCAAATAAAATCGGTTACGATTACGTGATCCCACACAATCGTGATCGTATTCGACAATCACAAGGCCATAATGCCTTAACATAACCAAACGGTTAACACACATGTTCCATACTAGTGTTTATTCGTTCTAAATTGTCCAACACTGCTTATGGTAATTGTCCTCCCTCTACTTACTTTATGTTTTATCGTGCATACATTTTTCAACAACAATTACACAACCAAAATCAACAAAACGACACAATTCCAACAATTCCGATATAATTAAATCGGCCGTCAATCTTAAAACCAATGTAATTAGAAAGTACATTTTATTACCTTTCCAACGATACCAAAATTGTTCCAATCCGGGTCACGGATAAAAAGTTACGGCATTGGAATCAAACGATCGGAAATAAAATATCACAACAGCAGAATTCTGCAACTCCCCTGGCCATACGCGTATTGGCAGAACCCATACGCGTATTGCCCAAAATCTCGCCCAGCCATACGCGTATTGCCCCAAGCGATACGCGTATTGCTCAAACTTCTCGGCCATCCATACGCGTATTGCCCAGTCCGTACGCGTATTGCCAAGCCCCATACGCGTATCACCTCGACCAATACGCGTATGAGCAGAGGAAAATTCTGCAGAATTTTCTGCAGAATTTTTCTGCTACGTGATCAACCCATTTCAACCCAAAAATCCATTTTTCTCAACCCAAATGCACTGAAACAGGTTACAGATACAACAAGCAGTATAGCATACAATCACACATTGCATTTAGCAGTTAGATTCATGAATTTTGTGCAAAAAGATTCAATTTTTGACAATTTCAACCTAACTCTAAACTCAACAAAACTCTACTCTAAAGAGTCTAACTAGAACCCACCTGGATTACTAGACGAGGAGGTTGATACTGAGATGAATAGATGAAGAGTTGAAGCTTGATGATGATCTTGAGCTTCTTGAGAAATTTTCTCTTCTTCCTCTTCCTTTTTCTTTTCCTTCTTTCCTTTTTCCTTTCTTTTCTTCTCTTTAGCTTTGTTTCTATCTTTTGTTTGTTTTTCCAAGGAAAATGAAAAGGAAATAGATAGTATAGAAACTATCATATTTAGTAACACTACTAAATATCCAAAATTAGCTCAAATACATCAAATTATAAAAACTCAACGTTAAATACTATTAATTTAATCGACTCTGAGTTCGTCAGTTTACTCCAATTATTTTATTAAATAATTACTCAGAGTACTCCGGAACCCAGTTGATCATAATAATATTCACCAGAACGTTTATAAATTTACTGGGTATTACAGATTGCTTCACTGCAAATGTTGTTGTAATGAATGAGAAGTTGTTATACCCTTAAATAAAACTAAATAAATATAATGTATGCCTTTATTTAATTTTTAATTTATAGTTTGTACTAATATAAATTATCCAAAGTTAAATAATTCGTTAAGCATGATTATTACAAGTAAATCAAAATTTAAAAATATATACCTGTCACCTATTTCCAACAATGGATGAGCGTCAAATGCTTGAAAATATAAACGTGTATATTTCATTTTGATTTCACATTTTAGAAAAAAAAAATTTAATTTTATGTTTTATTCTTGAATAGTTTTGTTATAAAAAAAAGGAAAAAAAAGGAAAAAAAAATTTAAGTTTGTTTGGAAGGCGATCCAATACAATCCTACAAAATTTAGACATGAACTCCTACTTTTTTAAATTAAAAGTTTTCTAAAATAATACTTCTATTATTTTATTATGTATATTATTATCATTTTAATTATTAGTGGGTAAGAAGGATGCATCCTTCATCCCTCTTTTTGATTTTTAATTTAATAACATGCATAAATATATTACTTTTCGCATTTACATAGCTAACACAATATGTAGGTTTCCTCCGATTCATTTAATCGGGTAACAATTCAATATTCTCACTCTTATCCCGTAGGATATCTCCACAGCTTTACATCGGCTATAAATATGCCTCGATCGTATTTACGATCCAAAAGATGTCAATCCCCTCATTTCACAAAACACCACTTTCTTTAATTTTCCACTAAATGAAATATCCCACATCATACCCAAGATGTTCACTTTTTCTCAGATAGAGGGTCTTCATAGCTTTCTAAGGAAACCAAGAACATCCCGATCCGAGTTACGGGTCAAAAGTTATGAAGGAAACAAAACGGGAAAGCTGTCATGTTCGCTCTGCGAAGCAGCCAGCGAACGCTCACTTTCTCATTCGCAGTCCGAAGCTCCCAGCGAACTGTGGCAGAGCCAAAACAAGGTAAAGTTCGTAGTGCGAACCTCTGAATGACCTTAAACAATATTAGTATATATATACATATACATATATATATATATATTAATAAAAGTATTTTAAAAAGTAATAACAATAACGTAAAATATTAATTGATTGCATTTATTTATCTTTTTTGAGTACTTTTTTTTAATAAAACTTTTTCAAGTACTTTTTACCTTCCATATGTTCCATTTAACTTGAATATATAATGATCATGTAAGTCATAAATCTCTCAAGATAAAAATATAAGGTGAAGTCTTAGACAATGGTTATGGTTTTCATCAATCGATGTTACCTTTGCTTGATTTTGTTTGTTGGCTTGATTTTGCTGCCAGGTAATGAATAAAATTTGTTTTATTTTTATACATCAAATATAATGACCCAAATCATATATTCATTAAACAAAAATATCTAATTCAAATGTAAATAACCCTGCTTTTGGTTGTAGAAATATCATGTAGTGAGAAAACTTTGGCGAGAATTCCAGTGTAAAATCCTTTGGGAAAACATTGTCTAGATGGTACGTGCGAATCTAATGCGAAATGTCGAGAAAAATGTGAAGAAGAAAACTATAAAAAAGGCGGTGCATGTGAGGGATTGCTTCACCGCAAATGTTGTTGTAATGAATGAGAAGTTGTTATACCCTTAAATAAAACTAAATAAATATAATGTATGCCTTTATTTAATTTTTAATTTATAGTTTGTACTAATATAAATTATCCAAAGTTAAATAATTCGTTAAGCATGATTATTACAAGTAAATCAAAATTTAAAAATATATATCTGTCACCTATTTCCAACAATGGATGAGCGTCAGATGCTTGAAAATATAAACGTGTATATTTCATTTTGATTTCACATTTTAGAAAAAAAAAATTAATTTTATGTTTTATTCTTGAATAGTTTTGTTATAAAAAAAATTCAAAAAAAGGAAAAAAAAAATTTAAGTTTGTTTGGAAGGCGATCCAATACAATCCTACAAAATTTAGACATGAACTCCTACTTTTTTAAATTAAAAGTTTTGTAAAATAATACTTATATTATTTTATTATGTATATTATTATCATTTTAATTATTAGTGGGTAAGAAGGATGCATCCTTCATCCCTCTTTTTGATTTTTAATTTAATAACATGCATAAATATATTACTTTTCGCATTTACATAGCTAACACAATATGTAGGTTTCCTCCGATTCATTTAATCGGGTAACAATTCAATATTCTCACTCTTATCCCGTAGGATATCTCCACAGCTTTACATCGGCTATAAATATGCCTCGATCAGATTTACGATCCAAAAGACGTCAATCCCCACATTTCACAAAACACCACTTTCTTTCATTTTCCACTAAATGAAATATCCCACATCATACCCAAGATGTTCACTTTTTCTCAGATAGAGGGTCTTCATAGCTTTCTAAGGACACCAAGAACGTCCCGATCCGAGTTACGGGTCAAAAGTTATGAAGGAAACAAAACGGGAAAGCTGTCATGTTCGCTTTGCGAAGCAGCCAGCGAACGCTCGCTTTCTCATTCGCAGTCCGAAGCTCCCAGCGAACTGTGGCAGAGCCAAAACAAGGTAAAGTTCGCAGTGCGAACCTCTGAATGACCTTAAACAATATTAGTATATATATATACATATACATATATATATATATATTAATAAAAGTATTTTAAAAAGTAATAACAATAGCGTAAAATATTAATTGATTTCATTTATTTGTCTTTTTTGAGTACTTTTTTTTAATAAAACTTTTTCAAGTACTTTTTACCTTCCATATGTTCCATTTAACTTGAATATATAATGATCATGTAAGTCATAAATCTCTCAAGATAAAAATATAAGGTGAAGTCTTAGACAATGGCTATGGTTTTCATCAATCGATCTTACCTTTGCTTGATTTTGTTTGTTGGCTTGATTTTGCTGCCAGGTAATGAATAAAATTTGTTTTATTTTTATACATCAAATATAATAACCCAAATCATATATTCATTAAACAAAAATATCTAATTCAAATTTAATTAACCCTGCTTTTGGTTGTAGAAATATCATGTAGTGAGAAAACTTTGGTGAGAATTCCAGTGTAAAATCCTTTGGGAAAACATTGTCTAGATGGTACGTGCGAATCTAATGCGAAATGTCGAGAAAAATGTGAAGAAGAAAACTATAAAAAAGGTGGTGCATGTGAGGGATTGCTTCACCGCAAATGTTGTTGTAATGAATGAGAAGTTGTTATACCCTTAAATAAAACTAATTAAATATAATGTATGCCTTTATTTAATTTTTAATTTATAGTTTGTACTAATATAAATTATCCAAAGTTAAATAATTCGTTAAGCATGATTATTACAAGTAAATCAAAATTTAAAAATATATATCTGTCACCTATTTCCAACAATGGATGAGCGTCAGATGCTTGAAAATATAAACGTGTATATTTCATTTTGATTTCATATTTTAGAAAAAAAAAATTAATTTTATGTTTTATTCTTGAATAGTTTTGTTATAAAAAAAATTCAAAAAAAGGAAAAAAAAATTTAAGTTTGTTTGGAAGGCGATCCAATACAATCCTACAAAATTTAGACATGAACTCCTACTTTTTTAAATTAAAAGTTTTGTAAAATAATACTTCTATTATTTTATTATGTATATTATTATCATTTTAATTATTAGTGGGTAAGAAGGATGCATCCTTCATCCCTCTTTTTGATTTTAATTTAATAACATGCATAAATATATTACTTTTCGCATTTACATAGCTAACACAATATGTAGGTTTCCTCCGAATCATTTAATCGGGTAACAATTCAATATTCTCACTCTTATCCCGTAGGATATCTCCACAGCTTTACATCGGCTATAAATATGCCTCGATCGTATTTACGATCCAAAAGATGTCAATCCCCTCATTTCACAAAACACCACTTTCTTTAATTTTCCACTAAATGAAATATCCCACATCATACCCAAGATGTTCACTTTTTCTCAGATAGAGGGTCTTCATAGCTTTCTAAGGAAACCAAGAACATCCCGATCCGAGTTACGGGTCAAAAGTTATGAAGGAAACAAAACGGGAAAGCTGTCATGTTCGCTCTGCGAAGCAGCCAGCGAACGCTCACTTTCTCATTCGCAGTCCGAAGCTCCCAGCGAACTGTGGCAGAGCCAAAACAAGGTAAAGTTCGTAGTGCGAACCTCTGAATGACCTTAAACAATATTAGTATATATATACATATACATATATATATATATATTAATAAAAGTATTTTAAAAAGTAATAACAATAACGTAAAATATTAATTGATTGCATTTATTTATCTTTTTTGAGTACTTTTTTTTAATAAAACTTTTTCAAGTACTTTTTACCTTCCATATGTTCCATTTAACTTGAATATATAATGATCATGTAAGTCATAAATCTCTCAAGATAAAAATATAAGGTGAAGTCTTAGACAATGGTTATGGTTTTCATCAATCGATGTTACCTTTGCTTGATTTTGTTTGTTGGCTTGATTTTGCTGCCAGGTAATGAATAAAATTTGTTTTATTTTTATACATCAAATATAATGACCCAAATCATATATTCATTAAACAAAAATATCTAATTCAAATTTAAATAACCCTGCTTTTGGTTGTAGAAATATCATGTAGTGAGAAAACTTTGGCGAGAATTCCAGTGTAAAATCCTTTGGGAAAACATTGTCTAGATGGTACGTGCGAATCTAATGCGAAATGTCGAGAAAAATGTGAAGAAGAAAACTATAAAAAAGGCGGTGCATGTGAGGGATTGCTTCACCGCAAATGTTGTTGTAATGAATGAGAAGTTGTTATACCCTTAAATAAAACTAAATAAATATAATGTATGCCTTTATTTAATTTTTAATTTATAGTTTGTACTAATATAAATTATCCAAAGTTAAATAATTCGTTAAGCATGATTATTACAAGTAAATCAAAATTTAAAAATATATATCTGTCACCTATTTCCAACAATGGATGAGCGTCAGATGCTTGAAAATATAAACGTGTATATTTCATTTTGATTTCACATTTTAGAAAAAAAAAATTAATTTTATGTTTTATTCTTGAATAGTTTTGTTATAAAAAAAATTCAAAAAAAGGAAAAAAAAAATTTAAGTTTGTTTGGAAGGCGATCCAATACAATCCTACAAAATTTAGACATGAACTCCTACTTTTTTAAATTAAAAGTTTTGTAAAATAATACTTATATTATTTTATTATGTATATTATTATCATTTTAATTATTAGTGGGTAAGAAGGATGCATCCTTCATCCCTCTTTTTGATTTTTAATTTAATAACATGCATAAATATATTACTTTTCGCATTTACATAGCTAACACAATATGTAGGTTTCCTCCGATTCATTTAATCGGGTAACAATTCAATATTCTCACTCTTATCCCGTAGGATATCTCCACAGCTTTACATCGGCTATAAATATGCCTCGATCAGATTTACGATCCAAAAGACGTCAATCCCCACATTTCACAAAACACCACTTTCTTTCATTTTCCACTAAATGAAATATCCCACATCATACCCAAGATGTTCACTTTTTCTCAGATAGAGGGTCTTCATAGCTTTCTAAGGACACCAAGAACGTCCCGATCCGAGTTACGGGTCAAAAGTTATGAAGGAAACAAAACGGGAAAGCTGTCATGTTCGCTTTGCGAAGCAGCCAGCGAACGCTCGCTTTCTCATTCGCAGTCCGAAGCTCCCAGCGAACTGTGGCAGAGCCAAAACAAGGTAAAGTTCGCAGTGCGAACCTCTGAATGACCTTAAACAATATTAGTATATATATATACATATACATATATATATATATTAATAAAAGTATTTTAAAAAGTAATAACAATAGCGTAAAATATTAATTGATTTCATTTATTTGTCTTTTTTGAGTACTTTTTTTTAATAAAACTTTTTCAAGTACTTTTTACCTTCCATATGTTCCATTTAACTTGAATATATAATGATCATGTAAGTCATAAATCTCTCAAGATAAAAATATAAGGTGAAGTCTTAGACAATGGCTATGGTTTTCATCAATCGATCTTACCTTTGCTTGATTTTGTTTGTTGGCTTGATTTTGCTGCCAGGTAATGAATAAAATTTGTTTTATTTTTATACATCAAATATAATAACCCAAATCATATATTCATTAAACAAAAATATCTAATTCAAATTTAATTAACCCTGCTTTTGGTTGTAGAAATATCATGTAGTGAGAAAACTTTGGCGAGAATTCCAGTGTAAAATCCTTTGGGAAAACATTGTCTAGATGGTACGTGCGAATCTAATGCGAAATGTCGAGAAAAATGTGAAGAAGAAAACTATAAAAAAGGTGGTGCATGTGAGGGATTGCTTCACCGCAAATGTTGTTGTAATGAATGAGAAGTTGTTATACCCTTAAATAAAACTAATTAAATATAATGTATGCCTTTATTTAATTTTTAATTTATAGTTTGTACTAATATAAATTATCCAAAGTTAAATAATTCGTTAAGCATGATTATTACAAGTAAATCAAAATTTAAAAATATATATCTGTCACCTATTTCCAACAATGGATGAGCGTCAGATGCTTGAAAATATAAACGTGTATATTTCATTTTGATTTCATATTTTAGAAAAAAAAAATTAATTTTATGTTTTATTCTTGAATAGTTTTGTTATAAAAAAAATTCAAAAAAAGGAAAAAAAAATTTAAGTTTGTTTGGAAGGCGATCCAATACAATCCTACAAAATTTAGACATGAACTCCTACTTTTTTAAATTAAAAGTTTTGTAAAATAATACTTCTATTATTTTATTATGTATATTATTATCATTTTAATTATTAGTGGGTAAGAAGGATGCATCCTTCATCCCTCTTTTTGATTTTAATTTAATAACATGCATAAATATATTACTTTTCGCATTTACATAGCTAACACAATATGTAGGTTTCCTCCGAATCATTTAATCGGGTAACAATTCAATATTCTCACTCTTATCCCGTAGGATATCTCCACAGCTTTACATCGGCTATAAATATGCCTCGATCGGATTTACGATCCAAAAGATGTCAATCCCCACATTTCACAAAATACCACTTTCTTCCATTTTCCACTAAATGAAATATCCCACATCATACCCAAGATGTTCACTTTTTCTCAGATAGAGGGTCTTCATAGCTTTCTAAGGACACCAAGAACGTCCCGATCTGAGTTACGGGTCAAAAGTTATGAAGGAAACAAAACGGGAAAGCTGTCATGTTCGCTTTGCGAAGCAGCCAGCGAACGCTCGCTTTCTCATTCGCAGTCCAAAGCTCCCAGCGAACTGTGGCAGAGCCAAAACAAGGTAAAGTTCGCAGTGCGAACCTCTGAATGACCTTAAACAATATTAGTATATATATACATATATATATATATATATATATATATATATATATATATATATTAATAAAAGTATTTTAAGTAGTAATAACAATAACGTAAAATATTAATTGATTTCATTTATTTATCTTTTTTGAGTACTTTTTTTTAATAAAACTTTTTCAAGTACTTTTTACCTTCCATATGTTCCATTTAACTTGAATATATAATGATCATGTAAGTCATAAATCTCTCAAGATAAAAATATAAGGTGAAGTCTTAGACAATGGCTATGGTTTTCATCAATCGATCTTACCTTTGCTTGATTTTGTTTGTTGGCTTGATTTTGTTGCCAGGTAATGAATAAAATTTGTTTTATTTTTATACATCAAATATAATAACCCAAATCATATATTCATTAAACAAAAATATCTAATTCAAATTTAATTAACCCTGCTTTTGGTTGTAGAAATATCATGCAGTGAGAAAACTTTGGCGAGAATTCCAGTGCAAAATCCTTTGGGAAAACATTGTCTAGATGGTACGTGCGAATCTAATGCGAAATGTCGAGAAAAATGTGAAGAAGAAAACTATAAAAAAGGTGGTGCATGTGAGGGATTGCTTCACCGCAAATGTTGTTGTAATGAATGAGAAGTTGTTATACCCTTAAATAAAACTAAATAAATATAATGTATGCCTTTATTTAATTTTTAATTTATAGTTTACACTAATATAAATTATCCAAACTTAAATAATTCGTTAAGCAGTATTATTACAAGTAAATCAAAATTTAAAAATATATACCTGTCACCTATTTCCAACAATGGATGAGCGTCAAATGCTTGAAAATATAAATGTGTATATTTCATTTTGATTTCACATTTTAGAAAAAAAAATTTAATTTTATGTTTTATTCTTGAATAGTTTTGTTATAAATAAATTCATAAAAAGGAAAAAAAAATTTAAGTTTGTTTGGAAGGCGATCCAATACAATCCTACAAAATTTAGACATGAATTCCTACTTTTTTAAATTAAAAGTTTTGTAAAATAATACTTATATTATTTTATTATGTATATTATTATCATTTTAATTATTAGTGGGTAAGAAGGATGCATCCTTCATCCCTCTTTTTGATTTTTAATTTAATAACATGCATAAATATATTACTTTTCGCATTTACATAGCTAACACAATATGTAGGTTTCCTCCGATTCATTTAATCGGGTAACAATTCAATATTCTCACTCTTATCCCGTAGGATATCTCCACAGCTTTACATCGGCTATAAATATGCCTCGATCGGATTTACGATCCAAAAGATGTCAATCCCCACATTTCACAAAACACCACTTTCTTTCATTTTCCACTAAATGAAATTTCCCACATCATACCCAAGATGTTCACTTTTTCTCAGATAGAGTGTCTTCATAGCTTTCTAAGGACACCAAGAACGTCCCGATCTGAGTTACGGGTCAAAAGTTATGAAGGAAACAAAACGGGAAAGCTGTCATGTTCGCTTTGCGAAGCAGCCAGCGAACGCTCGCTTTCTCATTCGCAGTCCAAAGCTCCCAGCGAACTGTGGCAGAGCCAAAACAAGGTAAAGTTCGCAGTGCGAACCTCTGAATGACCTTAAACAATATTAGTATATATATACATATATATATATATATATATATATATATATATATATATATATATATATATTAATAAAAGTATTTTAAGTAGTAATAACAATAACGTAAAATATTAATTGATTTCATTTATTTATCTTTTTTGATTACTTTTTTTTAATAAAACTTTTTCAAGTACTTTTTACCTTCCATATGTTCCATTTAACTTGAATATATAATGATCATGTAAGTCATAAATCTCTCAAGATAAAAATATAAGGTGAAGTCTTAGACAATGGCTATGGTTTTCATCAATCGATCTTACCTTTGCTTGATTTTGTTTGTTGGCTTGATTTTGCTGCCAGGTAATGAATAAAATTTGTTTTATTTTTATACATCAAATATAATAACCCAAATCATATATTCATTAAACAAAAATATCTAATTCAAATTTAATTAACCCTGCTTTTGGTTGTAGAAATATCATGCAGTGAGAAAACTTTGGCGAGAATTCCAGTGCAAAATCCTTTGGGAAAACATTGTCTAGATGGTACGTGCAAATCTAATGCGAAATGTCGAGAAAAATGTGAAGAAGAAAACTATAAAAAAGGTGGTGCATGTGAGGGATTGCTTCACCGCAAATGTTGTTGTAATGAATGAGAAGTTGTTATACCCTTAAATAAAACTAAATAAATATAATGTATGCCTTTATTTAATTTTTAATTTATAGTTTACACTAATATAAATTATCCAAACTTAAATAATTCGTTAAGCAGTATTATTACAAGTAAATCAAAATTTAAAAATATATACCTGTCACCTATTTCCAACAATGGATGAGCGTCAAATGCTTCAAAATATAAATGTGTATATTTCATTTTGATTTCACATTTTAGAAAAAAAAATTTAATTTTATGTTTTATTCTTGAATAGTTTTGTTATAAATAAATTCATAAAAAGGAAAAAAAAATTTAAGTTTGTTTGGAAGGCGATCCAATACAATCCTACAAAATTTAGACATGAATTCCTACTTTTTTAAATTAAAAGTTTTGTAAAATAATACTTCTATTATTTTATTATGTATATTATTATCATTTTAATTATTAGTGGGTAAGAAGGATGCATCCTTCATCCCTCTTTTTGATTTTTAATTTAATAACATGCATAAATATATTACTTTTCGCATTTACATAGCTAACACAATATGTAGGTTTCCTCCGATTCATTTAATCGGGTAACAATTCAATATTCTCACTCTTATCCCGTAGGATATCTCCACAGCTTTACATCGGCTATAAATATGCCTCGATCGGATTTACGATCCAAAAGATGTCAATCCCCACATTTCACAAAACACCACTTTCTTTCATTTTCCACTAAATGAAATTTCCCACATCATACCCAAGATGTTCACTTTTTCTCAGATAGAGGGTCTTCATAGCTTTCTAAGGACACCAAGAACGTCCCGATCCGAGTTACGGGTCAAAAGTTATGAAGGAAACAAAACGGGAAAGCTGTCATGTTCGCTTTGCGAAGCAGCTAGCGAACGCTCGCTTTCTCATTCACAGTCCGAAGCTCCCAGCGAACTGTGGCAGAGCCAAAACAAGGTAAAGTTCGCAGTGCGAACCTCTGAATGACCTTAAACAATATTAGTATATATATATGTAATACCCCGTAAATTTATAAACGCTCGGGTGAATATTATTATTATGATCAACTGGGTTCCGGGGTACTCTGAGTAATTATTTGATAAAATAATTAGAGTAAACTGACGAACTCAGAGTCGATTTAATTAATAGTAGTTAACGTTGAGTTTTTATAATTTGATGTATTTGAGCTAATTTTGGACATTTAGTAGTGTTACTAAAAATGATAGTTTCTATACTATCTATTTTCTTTTCATTTTCCTTGGAAAAACAAACAAAAGATAGAAAGAAGGAAAAACAAAGGAAAAGGAGGAGAAAGGAAAAGTGGAAGAAGGAAAAGGAGAGAAATTTTCCAAAAGCTCAAGAGTCATCATCAATTCATCTGTTCTTCGTTTAATCGTCTCTGTATCAACCTCCTCTTCTAGTAATCCAGGTGGGTTCTAGTTAGACTCTTTAGAGTAGGATTATTTTGAGTTTAGAGTTAGATTGGAAATTTGGAAAAATGGGTATTTTGGTATAAAATCGAGGATCTAACTGTTAAAATTCAATGTTTGATTATATGTTATACTGGTTGTGATGTTATAACATGTTTTGATGCATTTTGATTGATGAAAATGGGATTTTGGGTTGATTTTGGATCAACCCGTAGCAGAAGAAATTCTGCAGGAACTTCTGCATTTTTCTCTGCCCATACGCGTATGGAGCATGTCAATACGCGTATGGGGCTTGTCATTACGCGTACGGCAAGAGCAATACGCGTACGACAATTTTTAAAAGGAATTTTCAAGGAAAACGTTTCTGCCCATACGCGTACGGCTTTGGGCAATACGCGTATGGATGGCCGAGGATTTTGAGCAATACGCGTATCGCTTGGGGCAATACGCGTATGGCTGGGCGAGATTTTGGGCAATACGCGTACGGGGAGTGCCAATACGCGTACGGCCAGGAGAGTTGCAGAATTCTGCTGTTGTGATATTTTATTTCCGATCGTTTGTTTCCAATGCCGTAACTTTTTATCCGTGACCCGGATTGGAACAATTTTGGTATCGTTGGAAAGGTAATAAAATGTACTTTCTTATTACATTGGTTGTAAGATTGACGGCCGATTTAATTATATTGGAATTGTTGGAATTGTGTCATTTTGTTGATTTTGGTTGTGTAATTGTTGCTGAAAAATGTATGCACGATAAAACATAAAATAAGTAGAGGGAGGACAATTACCATAAGCAGTGTTGGACAATTTAGAACGAATAAACACTAGTATGGAACATGTGTGTTAACCGTTTGGTTATGTTAAGGCATTATGGCCTTGTGATTGTCGAATACAATCACGACTGTGTGTGATCACGTAATCGTAACCGATTTTATTTGCGAGTGCGTTTCATGGGTCTCGAGCTCCTCTGAAACTTGTGCACAACTACTTGACAGGTTTGATTCCCGTGTGCAGTACGAATGGCGCTCTGGGAGCGTATGCTTGTGACGGTTTATGGCCCGTGTGAAGCGACGGTTCATAACGGTTTATGGCCCGTAGAACCCGAATCCATTTGTATGTCAAGTAGGTTCAAGGATACATGACTCGGGTCGTCTTCTAGACGTAGAAGCGGACGGGAAAAGGGGATGCCTTGGTGTGGTTACGGATTAGTGATATTGTGAGTTGATGAACTCATAACATGTGTCCATATAGTGTGTGTGTACTCAAGGTCACTCCCCTTTTTCCCTTTTGACTTGAGTTAGGTTTGTTAGAACCTTGTAGAGCCGAGAGGACTTTAAGATAGGGAACTCACTGAGATTTGGTGTATCTCACCCCACTGTTGTTGTTTACATCACAGGTTCTGCAGGTTCAGCGAAGGGTAAGGACAAGGTTATTTGACTTTCCTTACGAATCGTGGTTTTGATGATGGCATGGCTTCCGCTATGGCGTTTATGTTTTGAGATCATTGTTTTGATCTAGTTCTTAGTTTTTATCATTTTGGAACATCTTGTATATGTAATGCCTTAGACTTTTAGGTGTTTTGTATTAGAGGCATTTATGTGTATAATGTGTTAACTAGGAACTTATTATGTTTCAGTACCAAAAGTGAAACTCATGTATAATATATGATTTGAGGCATGTATTGTATATGGTCTTTACAGTTGGTATCAAAGCAGGTCGTATCCTCGACCTAGCCATGAAATAGAATAAGTGTTTCTTTCCGTTTCAGATGCGTGGTGTCGCCTTGGGTCTTGTATGTTATATTTTTAGTATTGGGCCTGATCAACTTAATCCTATTTGTATGACATTCAGGAACATGGCCGACGGATGTAGAAACAACCGTGGAAGACCCAGAACTCCGAGAACTACTCCAGCAGGGACGGTTCCACAGGGTGATGAAGGGAACGCCCCTTTGTACCAATTTATGCAGCAGATGCAGCAGCAACAGAATCAGTTCATGCAAGGAATGATGCAACAAATGGCTGATGGTCTGAATCCTCCAGTGGTTGTTCCGGAAGTTACAGGAGGAACCTACAGGGAATTTGTTCGAATGAATCCTTCGGAGTTTCAAGGAGGGCTAGATCCGGTGAAGGCACACGAGTGGATAACAGGTATGGAAAGGATTTTTCTGATAGTTCATTGCAGTGAGGAGAATAAGGTGGCCTTTGCTTCTCACTGGTTGAAGGGTCCTGCCATGAGGTAGTGGGAGAGCGCTTCAGCCTTGATGACAATTCAGGAGGTGCCAAAAGTGTGGGAACAGTTTAAAGTAATCTTTATGGAGAAATATTTTCCGAGTTCTTTAAGGTCGCAAAAGGAATTTGAGTTCCAACAGTTGAGACTGGGCAACTTATCAGTGGCTTCCTATGCTAAAAAATTTGAGAACATGGCTGACTATTCTAGACAGGCCATGTATGCTCCTGATGAGAGGTGGAAGATAGATCAGTTTCTGTTTGGTTTAAGGGCTGAGATTTCACACAGCGTGTCTCAACGGGAATTTTCTTCTTATGCTGAAATGTTAAGACAATGTTATGTGGCGGAAAATAGTTTGAAAAAGGTACAAATGGAGGTGGATTCGAATAGGGCAACTCAAAGTGATCGGGGAAGGTCGAATCAACAGTTTAGGCAAAGGCAACAGTTTTCCAAAGGGAAGCAGGTCCAGAGTTCTAGAACTAGTGTACCTCCGGTGTGTTGTACTTGCGGTCGGAATCATTACGGTCGATGTGGTATTGAAGGTGTGAGGTGTTACCAGTGTCAGAAGGTGGGCCACTTGGCGAGGGATTGTCCTCAGGGTAAGAATCAGGCACAAGGGAAGACAACGGGACGAGTGTATACCGTGGATGCAAGGAAAGCAGAGGGTGACAGTTCATTGATTGCGGGTACGTGTTTCGTAAATGGACATTCTTGCTTTGTTTTATTTGATTGTGGGGCAACACATTCTTTTGTCTCCACGCGTTGTGTAAGGCGACTGGGGTTGCAAACTATTCCTTTGTTTCCTCCTATGGTGGTTACTACTGCCATGGATGAAATGGTTGAAACACCGCTGATGTGTGAAAATTGTGTGTTGTCGGTTAACGAAAGAGTTTTCCAGATTGACCTTATCTATTTACTGCTTAAGAAAGTGGATGTTGTTCTGGGAATGGATTGGCTTTCTGCTAATTCGGTGTTTATCGGGTGTGAAGAAAAGTTAATCATTATTCCATCTGCTGAGGCTACTCCGAAAGATGTGTTATCAACGATTTTAGAAGGTACGATGGGAATGGTAAACTTCTTGTTTGAGAAGGAGAAATCTATTTTAATGGTTCTTACTAAGGATGGAAGTAATGAACAGCAATTTCTGAATATTCCAATAGTGTGTGAGTTTCCTGAAGTGTTTCCTGAGGATGTTTCTTCTCTTCCTCCGGAGAGGGAAGTTGAGTTCTCTATTGACCTGATACCGGGAATGGCTCCTATATCCGTTTCTCCGTATCGGATGGCACCGCTTGAACTAAGAGAGTTGAAGGACCAATTGGAAGACTTGATGTCTAAGCATTTTGTTAGACCTAGTGTTTCACCTTGGGGAGCTCCAGTGTTGTTGGTAAAGAAGAAAGATGGGGGAATGCGATTGTGCATTGATTATCGTAAACTGAATAAAGTTACTATTAAGAACAAGTACCCTTTACCAAGGATAGACGACTTGTTAGATCAATTGAAAGGAGCCTGTGTGTTCTCGAAGATTGATTTACGGTCGGGTTATCATCAGATTCGAGTGAAGAGTTCCGATGTGCCAAAAACTGCATTTAGAACCCGTTACGGTCATTACGAATTCTTAGTGATGCCGTTCGGTGTGACTAATGCTCCAGCTGTTTTTATGGATTACATGAATCAAATATTTCAGGCTTACTTTGACCAATTTGTGGTAATCTTTATTGACGACATTCTTATTTATTCTCGTACTCCACAAGAGCATGGAGAACATCTGAGGATTGTCTTATCGGTCTTGCAAGAGAAATAATTGTTTGCTAAGTTAAGTAAGTGTGAGTTTTGGATGTCGGAAGTTAATTTTCTTGGACATGTTATATCTCAGGGTGGTGTGGCAGTGGATCCATCGAAGGTAGAGGCAGTGATTAATTGGGAGAGACCGAGAAATGTGTCAGAGGTTAGAAGTTTCTTGGGTTTGGCAGGTTACTATAGAAGGTTTATTAAGGGTTTTTCTCAACTGGCCTTACCAATGACGAAACTTACTCGAAAGGATGTTGTCTTTGAGTGGGATTCGGGTTTTGAACAAAGTTTTATGAAATTGAAGGAAAGTTTGACGAGTGCTCCAGTATTAATTATTCCTGATCCTAATAACTCTTATGAAGTGTTCTGTGATGCTTCTAAGAGGGGATTAGGGAGCGTTTTGATGCAGGGTGGTCAAGTAGTAGCTTATGCTTCTCGACAGTTGAAAGTTCATGAGAAGAATTATCCAACTCATGATTTGGAACTAGCTGCCGTGGTGTTTGCACTGAAGGTGTGGCGTCATTACTTGTATGGTGTACGTTTTGAAATGTTCAGTGACCACAAAAGTTTGAAGTATTTGTTTGACCAGAAGGAGTTGAATATGCGACAAAGAAGATGGATGGAGTACTTGAAGGATTATGACTTAGAACTGAAGTATCATCCGGGAAAGGCGAATAAAGTAGCAGATGCCTTAAGTCGGAAAATGGTTCATGGTGCAGAATTGATGATTTTGGAGTATTCGTTGTTGGAAAAGTTTAGAGATCTTAATCTCCAGTTTATGTGGACTCCGAATGGTGTAATCATGGGAAATTTGAATGTCAATTCTACTTTAAGAGTTGAGATTCAACAAGAACAATTGTTGGAAGAGGAGTTACAAGAGTTGTTACTTCAACCGGGTTTTACACGAGCGACAGATGGGATTGTTCTGTTTAATCAAAGGATTTGTGTTCCGAAGGATGAGGCATTAAAAAGGAAGATTTTAGACGAAGCTCATAAAGGTACTTTTACGATACATCCGGGTTCTTCGAAGATGTATCAGGATTTAAAGAAGGATTATTGGTGGTCTGGAATGAAAAAGGATATAGCGGAATATGTGTCAAAATGTGCAGTGTGCCAACAGGTGAAGATTGAACACCAAAGACCGGGCGGTTTGTTACAACCTTTGGATATTCCAGTTTGGAAGTGGGATAGTATTTCTATGGACTTTGCAGTGGGTTTACCCCGAACACAAGGTGGTTATGATTCCATTTGGGTTATTGTAGATCGACTAACGAAATCTGCACATTTCTTAGCCGTAAAGACTACTTATAAGGCAAGTCATCTTTCGAGGTTGTTTATTGCCGAGATTGTGAGATTGCATGGTATTCCTTCTAATATTGTGTCCGATAGAGATCCGAAGTTTACTTCTAGATTTTGGAAGGTATTTCAACAAGCGATGGGTACGAATTTGCGTTTAAGCACGTCGAATCATCCTCAAACAGATGGTCAGACTGAGCGAACGATACAAACGATGGAGGATATGTTAAGAGCTTGTGTGCTAGAGAGTAGAGGAAATTGGAAAGAACTTTTGCCATTAATTGAGTTTTCCTATAATAATAGTTATCATGCGAGCATCGGTATGGCTCCTTATGAAGCATTGTATGGGAGGAAGTGTAGGACACCTTTGTGTTGGGCTGAAATTGGCGAAGATAGAATTTTGGGACCCGAGATTATTCAAGAGATTACGAAAAAGATTCGAATGATCCGCGAGAAAGTTAAACAAGCACAAGATCGTCAAAAGAGTTATGCGGATAATCGTAGGAGACCTTTGGAATTTGAGGAAGGTGACCATGTATTTCTGAAAGTTACTCCGAGGTTGAGGTTGAGAGGTCCGTTTAAATCGCGAAAATTAAGTCCAAGATACGTGGGACCGTATCAGATTTTAGAAAGGATTGGTGAAGTTGCTTATAGATTAGCCTTACCACCCTCTCTATCCGAGATGCATGACGTTTTTCACGTATCTCAGCTCCGTAAGTTTATTCCTGATCCTCTTCAGCCAATTCTACCCGAATCAGTGGAAATTAAAGCGGATTTGACTTTTGAACCACAACCGAGTCGTGTTGTGGGAAGGGAAACAAAGGTGTTAAGGAACAAAGATATTCCACTTGTTAAGGTGCAATGGGATATGACGCATCCGGGCGATGCTACTTGGGAACTAGAATCGAAAATGCGAGATTCTTATCCACATCTGTTCAGGTAATATTCTAAATTCGAGGACGAATTTCTATTTAAGGGGGGAGGATGTAATACCCCGTAAATTTATAAACACTCGGGTGAATATTATTATTATGATCAACTGGGTTCCGGGGTACTCTGAGTAATTATTTGATAAAATAATTAGAGTAAACTGACGAACTCAGAGTCGATTTAATTAATAGTAGTTAACGTTAAGTTTTTATAATTTGATGTATTTGAGCTAATTTTGGACATTTAGTAGTGTTACTAAAAATGATAGTTTCTATACTATCTATTTTCTTTTCATTTTCCTTGGAAAAACAAACAAAAGATAGAAAGAAGGAAAAACAAAGGAAAAGGAGGAGAAAGGAAAAGTGGAAGAAGGAAAAGGAGAGAAATTTTCCAAAAGCTCAAGAATCATCATCAATTCATCTGTTCTTCGTTTAATCGTCTCTGTATCAACCTCCTCTTCTAGTAATCCAGGTGGGTTCTAGTTAGACTCTTTAGAGTAGGATTATTTTGAGTTTAGAGTTAGATTGGAAATTTAGAAAAATGGGTATTTTGGTATAAAATCGAGGATCTAACTGTTAAAATTCAATGTTTGATTATATGTTATACTGGTTGTGATGTTATAACATGTTTTGATGCATTTTGATTGATGAAAATGGGATTTTGGGTTGATTTTGGATCAACCCGTAGCAGAAGAAATTCTGCAGAAACTTCTGCATTTTTCTCTGCCCATACGCGTATGGAGCATGTCAATACGCGTATGGGGCTTGTCATTACGCGTACGGCAAGAGCAATACGCGTACGACAATTTTTAAAAGGAATTTTCAAGGAAAACGTTTCTGCCCATACGCGTACGGCTTTGGGCAATACGCGTATGGATGGCCGAGGATTTTGAGCAATACGCGTATCGCTTGGGGCAATACGCGTATGGCTGGGCGAGATTTTGGGCAATACGCGTACGGGGAGTGCCAATACGCGTACGGCCAGGAGAGTTGCAGAATTCTGCTGTTGTGATATTTTATTTCCGATCGTTTGTTTCCAATGCCGTAACTTTTTATCCGTGACCCGGATTGGAACAATTTTGGTATCGTTGGAAAGGTAATAAAATGTACTTTCTTATTACATTGGTTGTAAGATTGACGGCTGATTTAATTATATCGGAATTGTTGGAATTGTGTCATTTTGTTGATTTTGGTTGTGTAATTGTTGTTGAAAAATGTATGCACGATAAAACATAAAATAAGTAGAGGGAGGACAATTACCATAAGCAGTGTTGGACAATTTAGAACGAATAAACACTAGTATGGAACATGTGTGTTAACCGTTTGGTTATGTTAAGGCATTATGGCCTTGTGATTGTCGAATACGATCACGACTGTGTGTGATCACGTAATCGTAACCGATTTTATTTGCGAGTGCGTTTCATGGGGCTCGAGCTCCTCTGAAACTTGTGCACAACTACTTGACAGGTTTGATTCCCGTGTGCAGTACTAATGGCGCTCTGGGAGCGTATGCTTGTGACGGTTTATGGCCCGTGTGAAGCGACGGTTCATAATGGTTTATGGCCCGTAGAACCCGAATCCATTTGTATGTCAAGTAGGTTCAAGGATCCATGACTCGGGTCGTCTTCTAGACGTAGAAGCGGATGGGAAAAGGGGATGCCTTGGTGTGGTTACAGATTAGTGATATTGTGAGTTGATGAACTCATAACATGTGTCCATATAGTGTGTGTGTACTCAAGGTCACTCCCTTTTTTCCCTTTTGACTTGAGTTAGGTTTGTTAGAACCTTGTAGAGCCGGGAGGACTTTAAGATAGGGAACTCACTGAGATTTGATGTATCTCACCCCACTGTTGTTGTTTACATCACAGGTTCTGCAGGTTCAGCGAAGGGTAAGGACAAGGTTATTTGACTTTCCTTACGAATCGTGGTTTTGGTGATGGCATGGCTCCCGCTATGGCGTTTATGTTTTGAGATCATTGTTTTGATCTAGTTCTTAGTTTTTATCATTTTGGAACATCTTGTATATGTAATGCCTTAGACTTTTAGGTGTTTTGTATTAGTGGCATTTATGTGTATAATGTGTTAACTAGGAACTTATTATGTTTCAGTACCAAAAGTGAAACTCATGTATAATATATGATTTGAGGCATGTATTGTATATGGTCTTTACAATATACATATACATATATATATATATATTAATAAATGTATTTTAAAAAGTAATAAAATAACGTAAAATATTAATTGATTTCATTTATTTATCTTTTTTGAGTACTTTTTTTTAATAAAACTTTTTCTAGTACCTTTTACCTTCCATATGTTCCATTTAACTTGAATATATAATGATCATGTAAGTCATAAATCTCTCAAGATAAAAATATAAGGTGAAGTCTTAGACAATGGCTATGGTTTTCATCAATCGATCTTACCTTTGCTTGATTTTGTTTGTTGGCTTGATTTTGCTGCCAGGTAATGAATAAAATTTGTTTTATTTTTATACATCAAATATAATAACCCAAATCATATATTCATTAAACAAAAATATCTAATTCAAATTTAATTAACCCTGCTTTTGGTTGTAGAAATATCATGTAGTGAGAAAACTTTGGCGAGAATTCCAGTGTAAAATCCTTTGGGAAAACATTGTCTAGATGGTACGTGCGAATCTAATGCGAAATGTCGAGAAAAATGTGAAGAAGAAAACTATAAAAAAGGTGGTGCATGTGAGGGATTGCTTCACCGCAAATGTTGTTGTAATGAATGAGAAGTTGTTATACCCTTAAATAAAACTAAATAAATATAATGTATGCCTTTATTTAATTTTTAATTTATAGTTTGTACTAATATAAATTATCCAAAGTTAAATAATTCGTTAAGCATGATTATTACAAGTAAATCAAAATTTAAAAATATATACCTGTCACCTATTTCCAACAATGGATGAGCGTCAAATGCTTGAAAATATAAACGTGTATATTTCATTTTGATTTCACATTTTAGAAAAAAAAATTTAATTTTATGTTTTATTCTTGAATAGTTTTGTTATAAAAAAAATTCAAAAAAAGGAAAAAAAAATTTAAGTTTGTTTGGAAGGCGATCCAATACAATCCTACAAAATTTAGACATGAACTCCTACTTATTTAAATTAAAAGTTTTGTAAAATAATACTTCTATTATTTTATTATGTATATTATTATCATTTTAATTATTAGTGGGTAAGAAGGATGCATCCTTCATCCCTCTTTTTGATTTTTAATTTAATAACATGCATAAATATATTACTTTTCGCATTTACATAGCTAACACAATATGTAGGTTTACTCCGATTCATTTAATCGGGTAACAATTCAATATTCTCACTCTTATCCCGTAGGATATCTCCACAGCTTTACATCGGCTATAAATATGCCTCGATCGGATTTACGATCCAAAAGATGTCAATCCCCACATTTCACAAAACACCACTTTCTTTCATTTTCCACTAAATGAAATATCCCACATCATACCCAAGATGTTCACTTTTTCTCAGATAGAGGGTCTTCATAGCTTTCTCAGGACACCAAGAACGTCCCGATCCGAGTTACGGGTCAAAAGTTATCAAGGAAACAAAACGGTAAAGCTGTCTTGTTCGCTTTACGAAGCAGCCAGCGAACGCTCGCTTTCTCATTCGCAGTCCGAAGCTCCCAACGAACTGTGGCAGAGCCAAAACAAGGTAAAGTTCGCAGTGCGAACCTCTGAATGACCTTAAACAATATTAGTATATATATACATATACATATATATATATATATATATATATATATATATATTAATAAAAGTATTTTAAAAAGTAATAACAATAACTTAAAATATTAATTGATTTCATTTATTTATCTTTTTTGAGTACTTTTTTTTAATAAAACTTTTTCAAGTACTTTTTACCTTCCATATGTTCCATTTAACTTGAATATATAATGATCATGTAAGTCATAAATCTCTCAAGATAAAAATATATGGTGAAGTCTTAGACAATGGCTATGGTTTTCATCAATCGATCTTACCTTTGCTTGATTTTGTTTGTTGGCTTGATTTTGCTGCCAGGTAATGAATAAAATTTGTTTTATTTTTATACATCAAATATAATAACCCAAATCATATATTCATTAAAGAAAAATATCTAATTCAAATTTAATTAAACCTGCTTTTGGTTGTAGAAATATCATGCAGTGAGAAAACTTTGGCGAGAATTCCAGTGCAAAATCCTTTGGGAATAAATTGTCTAGATGGTACGTGCGAATCTAATGCGAAATGTCGAGAAAAATGTGAAGAAGAAAACTATAAAAAAGGTGGTGCATGTGACGGATTGCTTCACCGCAAATGTTGTTGTAATGAATAAGGAGTTGTTATACCCTTAAATAAAACTAAATAAATATAATGTATGCCTTTATTTAATTTTTAATTTATAGTTTGTACTAATATAAATTATCCAAAGTTAAATAATTCGTTAAGCATGATTATTACAAGTAAATCAAAATTTAAAAATATATACCTGTCACCTATTTCCAACAATGGATGAGCGTCAAATGCTTGAAAATATAAACGTGTATATTTCATTTTGATTTCACATTTTAGAAAAAAAAATTTAATTTTATGTTTTATTCTTGAATAGTTTTGTTATAAAAAAAATTCAAAAAAAGGAAAAAAAAATTTAAGTTTGTTTGGAAGGCGATCCAATACAATCCTACAAAATTTAGACATGAACTCCTACTTATTTAAATTAAAAGTTTTGTAAAATAATACTTCTATTATTTTATTATGTATATTATTATCATTTTAATTATTAGTGGGTAAGAAGGATGCATCCTTCATCCCTCTTTTTGATTTTTAATTTAATAACATGCATAAATATATTACTTTTCGCATTTACATAGCTAACACAATATGTAGGTTTACTCCGATTCATTTAATCGGGTAACAATTCAATATTCTCACTCTTATCCCGTAGGATATCTCCACAGCTTTACATCGGCTATAAATATGCCTCGATCGGATTTACGATCCAAAAGATGTCAATCCCCACATTTCACAAAACACCACTTTCTTTCATTTTCCACTAAATGAAATATCCCACATCATACCCAAGATGTTCACTTTTTCTCAGATAGAGGGTCTTCATAGCTTTCTCAGGACACCAAGAACGTCCCGATCCGAGTTACGGGTCAAAAGTTATCAAGGAAACAAAACGGGAAAGCTGTCTTGTTCGCTTTACGAAGCAGCCAGCGAACGCTCGCTTTCTCATTCGCAGTCCGAAGCTCCCAACGAACTGTGGCAGAGCCAAAACAAGGTAAAGTTCGCAGTGCGAACCTCTGAATGACCTTAAACAATATTAGTATATATATACATATACATATATATATATATATATATATATATATATATTAATAAAAGTATTTTAAAAAGTAATAACAATAACTTAAAATATTAATTGATTTCATTTATTTATCTTTTTTGAGTACTTTTTTTTAATAAAACTTTTTCAAGTACTTTTTACCTTCCATATGTTCCATTTAACTTGAATATATAATGATCATGTAAGTCATAAATCTCTCAAGATAAAAATATATGGTGAAGTCTTAGACAATGGCTATGGTTTTCATCAATCGATCTTACCTTTGCTTGATTTTGTTTGTTGGCTTGATTTTGCTGCCAGGTAATGAATAAAATTTGTTTTATTTTTATACATCAAATATAATAACCCAAATCATATATTCATTAAAGAAAAATATCTAATTCAAATTTAATTAAACCTGCTTTTGGTTGTAGAAATATCATGCAGTGAGAAAACTTTGGCGAGAATTCCAGTGCAAAATCCTTTGGGAAAAAATTGTCTAGATGGTACGTGCGAATCTAATGCGAAATGTCGAGAAAAATGTGAAGAAGAAAACTATAAAAAAGGTGGTGCATGTGACGGATTGCTTCACCGCAAATGTTGTTGTAATGAATAAGGAGTTGTTATACCCTTAAATAAAACTAAATAAATATAATGTATGCCTTTATTTAATTTTTAATTTATAGTTTGTACTAATATAAATTATCCAAAGTTAAATAATTCGTTAAGCATGATTATTACAAGTAAATCAAAATTTAAAAATATATACCTGTCACCTATTTCCAACAATGGATGAGCGTCAAATGCTTGAAAATATAAACGTGTATATTTCATTTTGATTTCACATTTTAGAAAAAAAAAATTAATTTTATGTTTTATTCTTGAATAGTTTTGTTATAAAAAAAATTCAAAAAAAGGAAAAAACAAATTTAAGTTTGTTTGGAAGGCGATCCAATACAATCCTACAAAATTTAGGCATGAACTCCTACTTTTTTAAATTAAAAGTTTAGTAAAATAATACTTCTATTATTTTATTATGTATATTATTATCATTTTAATTATTAGTG
The DNA here is from genome assembly GCA_022829125.1 of Lathyrus tuberosus. Lineage (NCBI taxonomy): Eukaryota > Viridiplantae > Streptophyta > Magnoliopsida > Fabales > Fabaceae > Lathyrus > Lathyrus tuberosus. The sequence continues at coordinate 30,494 of JALAZF010000532.1, read as the reverse complement.
GGTAAGAAGGATGCATCCTTCATCCCTCTTTTTGATTTTTAATTTAATAACATGCATAAATATATTACTTTTCGCATTTACATAGCTAACACAATACGTAGGTTTCCTCCGATTCATTTAATCGGGTAACAATTCAATATTCTCACTCTTATCCCGTAGGATATCTCCACAGCTTTACATCGGCTATAAATATGCCTCGATCGGATTTACGATCCAAAAGATGTCAATCCCCACATTTCACAAAACACCACTTTCTTTCATTTTCCACTAAATGAAATATCCCACATCATACCCAAGATTTTCACTTTTTCTCAGATAGAGGGTCTTCATAGCTTTCTCAGGACACCAAGAACGTCCCGATCCGAGTTACGGGTCAAAAGTTATCAAGGAAACAAAACGGGAAAGCTGTCTTGTTCGCTTTACGAAGCAGCCATCGAACGTTCGCTTTCTCATTCGCAGTGCGAAGCTCCCAGCGAACCGTGGCAGAGCCAAAACAAGGTAAAGTTCGCAGTGCGAACCTCTGAATGACCTTAAACAATATTAGTATATATATACATATACATATATATATATATATATATATATATATATATTAATAAAAGTATTTTAAAAAGTAATAACAATAACTTAAAATATTAATTGATTTCATTTATTTATCTTTTTTGAGTACTTTTTTTTAATAAAACTTTTTCAAGTACTTTTTACCTTCCATATGTTCCATTTAACTTGAATATATAATGATCATGTAAGTCATAAATCTCTCAAGATAAAAATATATGGTGAAGTCTTAGACAATGGCTATGGTTTTCATCAATCGATCTTACCTTTGCTTGATTTTGTTTGTTGGCTTGATTTTGCTGCCAGGTAATGAATAAAATTTGTTTTATTTTTATACATCAAATATAATAACCCAAATCATATATTCATTAAAGAAAAATATCTAATTCAAATTTAATTAACCCTGCTTGTAATACCCCGTAAATTTATAAACGCTCTGGTTAATATTATTATGATCAACTGGGTTCCGGAGTACTCTGAGTAATTATTTGATAAAATAATTAGAGTAAACTGACGAACTCAGAGTCGATTAAACTAATAGTATTTAACGTTGAGTTTTTATAATTTGAGGTATTTGAGCTAATTTTGGACATTTAGTAGTGTTACTAAAAATGATAGTTTTATACTATCTATTTTTCTTTTCTTTTTCCTTGGACAACCAAACAAAGCTAAAGAGAAAGATAGAAAGAAGGAAAAACAAAGGAAAAGGAGGAGAAAGGAAAAGTGGAAGAAGGAAAGGAGAGAAAATTTCCAAAAGCTCAAGAATCATCATCTATTCATCTGTTCTTCGTTTACTCGTCTCAGTATCAACCTCCTCGTCTAGTAATCCAGGTGGGTTCTAGTTAGACTCTTTAGAGTAGGATTATTTTGAGTTAGAGTTAGATTAGAAATTGTGAAAATTGAATCTTTTTGCACAAAATTCGTGAATCTAACTGCTAAATGCAATGCTTGATTATATGTTATACTGGTTGTGATGTTATAACATGTTTTGATGCATTTTGATTGATGAAAATGAGATTTGGGGTTGATTTTGGATCAACCCGTAGCAGAAAATTCTGCAGGAACTTCTGCATTTTTCTCTGCCCATACGCGTATGGAGCATGTCAATACGCGTATGGAGCTGGTCAATACGCGTACGGCAAGGGCAATACGCGTATGGATGGCCGGGCATTTTGAGCAATACGCGTATCGCTTGGGGCAATACGCGTATGGCTGGGCGAGAATTTGGGCAATACGCGTACGGGGAGTGCCAATACGCATACGGCCAGGAGAGTTACAGAATCCTGCTGTTGTGATTTATTTTCCGATCGATTGTTTACAATACCGTAACTTTTGGTACGTAACTCGGATTGGAACAATTTTGATATCGTTGGAAAGATAATAAAATGTACTTTCTTATTAAAATGGTTTTAAGATCGTCGGCCGATTTAATTAAGTCGGGATTTCTGAAATTGTGTCGTTTTATCGACTTTTACCTGTTAATTGTGTGTAATTATTATTGACAATATATGCATGTTAAAATGTGGACTAGGCAGGGTGAGGATTATTACCAAAAACTGTGTCGGAAGTGTAATTGTTCCACGTGTGGCAACGCTCGTGCATGAAGGCCGAGGCGTATGCATTTATGTTTATCAATAACCACAGTTGTGCGGTGTAGTTCATGAGACTCGAGCACCTCCTCTGAACGTTATACACAACTACTTGGTAGGTTTGAGTCCCGTGTTAAGTACGGTTGGAGCCTACGGGTAAAGAGACTTGTGACGGTGTACGGGCCGTGAGAAGTGACGGATCACGGTGTACGGACCGGTGATCCCGAATCCAATCGTATGCCAAGTAGCTACAAGGATCCATGACTCGGATCGCCTTCTAGACGTAGAAGGGTACGGGAAAAGGGGATACCTTGGTATTGGTTATTGATATGTGAGTTCTTGAGTGTACGGACTCAGAACGTACTTCGGTACTTTGTGAATCCTTGAGTTTACAGGCTCAAGAGGTACTTCGGTACTAGTGTGAGTTTACAGGCTCACCGTGGCGGTCACTTGTGTGTGTGTACTCATGGTCTTTCCCCTTTCCCCTTAGACATGAGTTAGGACTTTGTTAGAACCTTGTAAAGCCGAGAGGACTTTAAGATAGGGAACTCACTGAGATTTGATGTATCTCACCCCACTGTTGTTGTTTACATCACAGGTTCTGCAGGTTTGGCGAAGGGTAAGGACCAAGTTATTTGACTTTCCTTACGGATCGTGGTTTTGTGATGGCATGGCTTCCGCTATGGCGTTTATGTTTTGAGATCATTGTATTGATCTAGTTCTTAGTTTTCATCATTTTTGAACATCTTGTATATGTAATGCCTTAGACTTTTAGTTCTTTTGTATTAGAGGCATTTATGTATATAATGTGTTAACTAGGAACTTATTATGTTTCAGTACCAAAAGTGAAACTCATGTATAATATATGATTTGATGCATGTATTATTATATGGTCTTTACAGTTGGTATCAGAGCAGGTCGTATCCTCGACCTAGCCATGAAATAGAATAAGTGTTTCCTTCCGTTTCATATGCGGCGTGTCGCCATGGGTCTTGTCTGTTATATTTATGGTATTGAGTCTGATCAACTTAATCCTATTGATATGGAATTCAGGAACATGGCTGATAGACGCAGAAACAACCGTGGAAGACCAAGGACTACTCCAGCTGGGACAGTTCCACAGGGTGATGAAGGGAATGCCCCGTTGTACCAATTTATGCAGCAGATGCAGCAACAGCAGAATCAGTTCATGCAAGGAATGATGCAACAAATGGCTGATGGTCTGCATCCTCCAGTAGTTGTTCCGGAAGTTACAGGAGGAACCTACAGGGAATTTGTTCGTATGAATCCTCCAGAGTTTCAAGGAGGGCTAGATCCGGTGAAGGCACACGAATGGATAACAGGAATGGAACGGATTTTTCTGATAGTTCATTGTAGTGAGGAGAATAAGGTGGTCTTTGCTTCTCACTGGTTGAAGGGTCCTGCCATGAGGTGGTGGGAGAGCGCTTCAGCCTTGATGACAACTCAGGAAGTGCCGAAAGTGTGGGAACAGTTTAAGGTAACCTTTATGGAGAAATATTTTCCGAGTTCTTTAAGGTCTCAAAAGGAGTTTGAGTTCCAACAGTTGAGACAGGGAAATTTATCAGTGGCTTCTTATGCGGAACAATTTGAGATCATGGCTGACTATTCTAGACAGGCCATGTATGCTCCTGATGAGAGGTGGAAGATAGATCAGTTTCTGTTTGGGTTAAGGGCTGAGATTTCACACAGCGTGTCTCAACGGGAATTTGCTACTTATGCTGAGATGTTAAGACAATGTTATGTGGCGGAAAATAGCTTGAAAAAGATACAAATGGAGGTGGATTCGAACAGGGTAACTCAAGGTGACCGTGGAAGGTCGAATCAACAGTTTAGACAAAGGCAACAGTCTTCCAAAGGGAAGCAAGTACAGGGCTCTAGAACTAGTGTACCTCCAGTATGTCGCACTTGTGGGAGGAGTCATTTTGGTAGGTGCTATTCGGATGGGATACGGTGTTATCAGTGTAACAAGATGGGTCATGTAGCGAGAGATTATCCTCAGAGTAGGAATCAGGCACAAGGGAAGACTACGGGTCGAGTATATACTCTGGATGCAAGGAAAGCTAAGGGTGATAATTCCTTGATTGCGGGTACGTGTTTTGTTAATGGTCAACCTTGTTTTGTTTTATTTGACTGTGGGGCTACACATTCTTTTGTGTCTTTAAGATGCGTGAAGCGACTTGGGTTGCAAACTATTCCTTTATTTCCTCCTATGGTGGTTACTACTGCCATGGATGAAATGGTTGAAACACCCCTGATATGTGAAAATTGTGTGTTGTCGGTGAACGAAAGAGTCTTCCAGATTGATCTTATTTGTCTGCCGCTCAAGAAAGTGGATGTTGTTCTGGGAATGGACTGGCTTTCAGCTAATTCGGTTTTTATCGGTTGTGAGGAGAAGCTAATTATTATTCCATCTGCTGAGGCTACTCCGAAAGATGTATTATCAACGATTTTAGAAGGTACGGTGGGAATGGTAAATTTCTTGTTTGAGAAAGAAAAATCTGTTTTAATGGTTCTTACTAAGGAAGGAAGTAGTGAACAGCAAGTTCTGAGTATTCCAATAGTGTGTGAATTTCCTGAAGTGTTTCCTGAGGATGTTTCTTCTCTTCCTCCGGAGAGAGAAGTTGAGTTCTCTATTGACCTGATACCGGGAACGGCTCCTATATCCGTTTCTCCGTATCGGATGGCACCGCTTGAATTAAGAGAATTAAAGGACCAATTGGAGGACTTGATGTCCAAGCATTTCGTTAGGCCTAGTGTTTCACCGTGGGGAGCTCCAGTGTTGTTGGTAAAGAAGAAAGATGGGGGAATGCGGTTGTGCATTGATTATCGTAAGTTGAATAAAGTTACCATTAAGAATAAGTATCCCTTACCAAGGATAGACGACTTGTTAGATCAATTAAAAGGAGCCTGTGTGTTCTCAAAGATTGATTTACGGTCAGGTTATCATCAGATTCGAGTGAAGAGTTCCGATGTGCCAAAGACTGCATTTAGGACACGCTACGGTCATTACGAATTCTTAGTGATGCCTTTCGGTGTGACTAATGCTCCAGCTGTTTTCATGGATTACATGAATCGAATATTTCAGGCTTACTTGGACCAATTTGTGGTAATCTTTATTGACGACATTCTTATTTATTCTCGTACTCCACAAGAGCACGGAGAACATCTGAGGATTGTCTTATCGGTCTTGCAAGAGAAGCAATTGTTTGCTAAGTTGAGCAAGTGTGAGTTTTGGATGTCGGAAGTTAATTTTCTTGGACATGTGATATCTCGAGGTGGTGTGGCAGTGGATCCATCGAAAGTAGAAGCAGTAATTAGTTGGGAGAGACCGAGAAATGTTCAGAAGTCAGAAGTTTCTTGGGATTGGCCGGTTACTATAGAAGGTTTATTAAGGGCTTTTCTGAATTGGCCTTACCAATGACCAAACTTACTCGGAAGGATGTTACGTTTGAATGGGATTCAGGTTGCGAACAAAGTTTTATGCATTTGAAGGAAAGTTTGACGAGTGCTCCAGTATTAATTATTCCTGATCCTAACAACTCTTATGAAGTATTCTGTGATGCTTCTAAGAGGGGATTAGGGGGTGTTCTGATGCAAGGTGGTCAAGTGGTAGCTTATGCTTCTCGACAGTTAAAAGTTCATGAGAAGAATTATCCAACTCATGATTTGGAACTAGCTGCAGTGGTGTTTGCACTGAAGGTGTGGCGTCATTATTTATATGGTGTACGCTTTGAAATGTTCAGTGACCACAAAAGTTTGAAGTATTTGTTTGATCAAAAGGAGTTGAATATGCGACAAAGAAGGTGGATGGAGTACTTAAAGGATTATGACTTAGAATTGAAATATCATCCAGGAAAGGCGAATAAAGTAGCGGATGCTTTAAGTCGGAAAATGGTTCATAGTGCGGAATTGATGATTTTAGAGTATTCATTGTTGGAAAAGTTTAGAGATCTTAATCTCCAGTTTGTGTGGACTCCGAATGGTGTGATTATGGGAAATTTGAATGTCAATTCTACTTTGAGAGTTGAGATTCAACAGGCACAATTGTTAGAGGAAGAGTTACAAGAATTGTTACTTCAGTTGGGTTTTACACGAGCGACAGATGGGATTGTTCTGTTTAATCAAAGGATTTGTGTTCCGAAGGATGAGGCATTAAGAAGGAAGATTTTAGACGAAGCTCATAAGGGTACTTTTACGATACATCCTGGTTCTTCAAAGATGTATCAGGATTTAAAGAAGGATTATTGGTGGCCTGGGATGAAAAAGGATATAGCGGGATACGTGTCAGAATGTGCGGTGTGCCAACAGGTGAAGATTGAACACCAAAGACCGGGCGGGTTGTTACAACCTTTGGATATTCCAGTTTGGAAGTGGGATAGTATTTCTATGGATTTTGCAGTGGGTTTACCCCGTACCCAAGGTGGGTATGATTCTATTTGGGTGATTGTAGATCGACTAACGAAATCTGCACACTTCTTAGCCGTAAAGACTACTTATAAGGCAAGTCATCTTGCAAGGTTGTTTATTGCTGAGATTGTGAGATTACATGGTATTCCTTCCAGTATTTTGTCCGATAGAGATCCGAAGTTTACTTCGAGATTTTGGAAAGTGTTCCAACAAGCGATGGGTACGAATTTGTGTTTGAGCACGTCGAATCATCCTCAAACGGATGGTCAGACTGAACGAACAATACAAACGATGGAGGATATATTAAGAGCTTGTGTGTTAGAGAGTAGAGGGAATTGGAAAGAACTTTTGCCGTTAATTGAGTTTTCCTATAACAATAGTTATCATGCGAGCATCGGTATGGCTCCGTATGAAGCATTGTATGGGAGGAAGTGTAGAACACCTTTGTGTTGGGCTGAAATTGGCGAAGATAGGATTTTGGGACCCGAGATTATTGAAGAGACAACGGAAAAGATTCGAATGATCCGCGAGAAGGTTAAACAAGCACAAGATCGTCAAAAGAGTTATGCGGACAATCGTAGGAGACCTTTGGAATTTGAGGAAGGTGACCATGTATTTCTGAAGGTTACTCCGAGATTGAGATTGAAAGGACCGTTTAAGTCGCGTAAGTTAAGTCCGAGATACGTGGGACCGTATCAGATTTTAGAAAGGATTGGTGAAGTTGCTTATCGATTAGCCTTACCACCCTCTCTATCCGAGATGCATGACGTTTTTCACGTATCTCAGCTCCGTAAGTTTATTCCTGATCCTCTTCAGCCAATTCTACCCGAATCAGTGGGAATTGAAGCGGATTTGACTTTTGAACCACAACCGAGTTTTATTGTGGGAAGGGAAACAAAAGTGTTAAGGAACAAAGATATTCCACTTGTTAAGGTGCAATGGGATATGACGCATCCGGGCGATGCTACTTGGGAACTAGAATCGGAAATGCGAGATTCTTATCCACATCTGTTCAGGTAATATTCTAAATTCGAGGACGAATTTCTATTTAAGGGGGGGAGGATGTAATACCCCGTAAATTTATAAACGCTCTGGTTAATATTATTATGATCAACTGGGTTCCGGAGTACTCTGAGTAATTATTTGATAAAATAATTAGAGTAAACTGACGAACTCAGAGTCGATTAAACTAATAGTATTTAACGTTGAGTTTTTATAATTTGAGGTATTTGAGCTAATTTTGGACATTTAGTAGTGTTACTAAAAATGATAGTTTTATACTATCTATTTTTCTTTTCTTTTTCCTTGGAAAACCAAACAAAGCTAAAGAGAAAGATAGAAAGAAGGAAAAACAAAGGAAAAGGAGGAGAAAGGAAAAGTGGAAGAAGGAAAGGAGAGAAAATTTCCAAAAGCTCAAGAATCATCATCTATTCATCTGTTCTTCGTTTACTCGTCTCAGTATCAACCTCCTCGTCTAGTAATCCAGGTGGGTTCTAGTTAGACTCTTTAGAGTAGGATTATTTTGAGTTAGAGTTAGATTAGAAATTGTGAAAATTGAATCTTTTTGCACAAAATTCGTGAATCTAACTGCTAAATGCAATGCTTGATTATATGTTATACTGGTTGTGATGTTATAACATGTTTTGATGCATTTTGATTGATGAAAATGAGATTTGGGGTTGATTTTGGATCAACCCGTAGCAGAAAATTCTGCAGGAACTTCTGCATTTTTCTCTGCCCATACGCGTATGGAGCATGTCAATACGCGTATGGAGCTGGTCAATACGCGTACGGCAAGGGCAATATGCGTATGGATGGCCGGGCATTTTGAGCAATACGCGTATCGCTTGGGGCAATACGCGTATGGCTGGGCGAGAATTTGGGCAATACGCGTACGGGGAGTGCCAATACGCGTACGGCCAGGAGAGTTACAGAATCCTGCTGTTGTGATTTATTTTCCGATCGATTGTTTACAATACCGTAACTTTTGGTACGTAACTCGGATTGGAACAATTTTGATATCGTTGGAAAGATAATAAAATGTACTTTCTTATTAAAATGGTTTTAAGATCGTCGGCCGATTTAATTAAGTCGGGATTTCTGAAATTGTGTCGTTTTATCGACTTTTACCTGTTAATTGTGTGTAATTATTATTGACAATATATGCATGTTAAAATGTGGACTAGGCAGGGTGAGGATTATTACCAAAAACTGTGTCGGAAGTGTAATTGTTCCACGTGTGGCAACGCTCGTGCATGAAGGCCGAGGCGTATGCATTTCTGTTTATCAATAACCACAGTTGTGCGGTGTAGTTCATGAGACTCGAGCACCTCCTCTGAACGTTATACACAACTACTTGGCAGGTTTGAGTCCCGTGTTAAGTACGGTTGGAGCCTACGGGTAAAGAGACTTGTGACGGTGTACGGGCCGTGAGAAGTGACGGATCACGGTGTACGGACCGGTGATCCCGAATCCAATCGTATGCCAAGTAGCTACAAGGATCCATGACTCGGATCGCCTTCTAGACGTAGAAGGGTACGGGAAAAGGGGATACCTTGGTATTGGTTATTGATATGTGAGTTCTTGAGTGTACGGACTCAGAACGTACTTCGGTACTTTGTGAATCCTTGAGTTTACAGGCTCAAGAGGTACTTCGGTACTAGTGTGAGTTTACAGGCTCACCGTGGCGGTCACTTGTGTGTGTGTACTCATGGTCTTTCCCCTTTCCCCTTAGACATGAGTTAGGACTTTGTTAGAACCTTGTAAAGCCGAGAGGACTTTAAGATAGGGAACTCACTGAGATTTGATGTATCTCACCCCACTGTTGTTGTTTACATCACAGGTTCTGCAGGTTTGGCGAAGGGTAAGGACCAAGTTATTTGACTTTCCTTACGGATCGTGGTTTTGTGATGGCATGGCTTCCGCTATGGCGTTTATGTTTTGAGATCATTGTATTGATCTAGTTCTTAGTTTTCATCATTTTTGAACATCTTGTATATGTAATGCCTTAGACTTTTAGTTCTTTTGTATTAGAGGCATTTATGTATATAATGTGTTAACTAGGAACTTATTATGTTTCAGTACCAAAAGTGAAACTCATGTATAATATATGATTTGATGCATGTATTATTATATGGTCTTTACACTGCTTTTGGTTGTAGAAATATCATGCAGTGAGAAAACTTTGGCGAGAATTCCAGTGCAAAATCCTTTGGGAAAAAATTGTCTAGATGGTACGTGCGAATCTAATGCGAAATGTCGAGAAAAATGTGAAGAAGAAAACTATAAAAAAGGTGGTGCATGTGACGGATTGCTTCACCGCAAATGTTGTTGTAATGAATGAGGAGTTGTTATACCCTTAAATAAAACTAAATAAATATAATGTATGCCTTTATTTAATTTTTAATTTATAGTTTGTACTAATATAAATTATCCAAAGTTAAATAATTCGTTAAGCATGATTATTACAAGTAAATCAAAATTTAAAAATATATACCTGTCACCTATTTCCAACAATGGATGAGCGTCAAATGCTTGAAAATATAAACGTGTATATTTCATTTTGATTTCACATTTTAGAAAAAAAAATTTAATTTTATGTTTTATTCTTGAATAGTTTTGTTATAAAAAAAATTCAAAAAAAGGAAAAAACAAATTTAAGTTTGTGTGGAAGGCGATCCAATACAATCCTACAAAATTTAGGCATGAACTCCTACTTTTTTAAATTAAAAGTTTAGTAAAATAATACCTCTATTATTTTATTATGTATATTATTATCATTTTAATTATTAGTGGGTAAGAAGGATGCATCCTTCATCCCTCTTTTTGATTTTTAATTTAATAACATGCATAAATATATTACTTTTCGCATTTACATAGCTAACACAATACGTAGGTTTCCTCCGATTCATTTAATCGGGTAACAATTCAATATTCTCACTCTTATCCCGTAGGATATCTCCACAGCTTTACATCGGCTATAAATATGCCTCGATCGGATTTACGATCCAAAAGATGTCAATCCCCACATTTCACAAAACACCACTTTCTTTCATTTTCCACTAAATGAAATATCCCACATCATACCCAAGATTTTCACTTTTTCTCAGATAGAGGGTCTCCATAGCTTTCTAATGACACCAAGAACGTCCCGATCCGAGTTACGGGGCAAAAGTTACGAAGGAAACAAAATGGGAAAGCTGTCATGTTCGCTTTGCGAAGCAGCCATCGAACGCTCGCTTTCTCATTCGCAGTGCGAAGCTCCCAGCGAACCGTGGCAGAGCCAAAACAAGGTAAAGTTCGCAGTGCGAACCTCTGAATGACCTTAAACAATATTAGTATATATATACATATACATATATATATATATATATATATATATTAATAAAAGTATTTTAAAAAGTAATAACAATAACGTAAAATATTAATTGATTTCATTTATTTATCTTTTTTGAGTACTTTTTTTTTAATAAAACTTTTTCAAGTACTTTTTACCTTCCATATGTTCCATTTAACTTGAATATATAATGATCATGTAAGTCATAAATCTCTCAAGATAAAAATATATGGTGAAGTCTTAGACAATGGCTATGGTTTTCATCAATCGATCTTACCTTTGCTTGATTTTGTTTGTTGGCTTGATTTTGCTGCCAGGTAATGAATAAAATTTGTTTTATTTTTATACATCAAATATAATAACCCAAATCATATATTCATTAAACAAAAATATCTAATTCAAATTTAATTAACCCTGCTTTTGGTTGTAGAAATATCATGCAGTGAGAAAACTTTGGCGAGAGTTCCAGTGCAAAATCCTTTGGGAAAAAATTGTCTAGATGGTACGTGCGAATCTAATGCGAAATGTCGAGAAAAATGTGAAGAAGAAAACTATAAAAAAGGTGGTGCATGTGACGGATTGCTTCACCGCAAATGTTGTTGTAATGAATGAGGAGTTGTTATACCCTTAAATAAAACTAAATAAATATAATGTATGCCTTTATTTAATTTTTAATTTATAGTTTGTACTAATATAAATTATCCAAAGTTAAATAATTCGTTAAGCATGATTATTACAAGTAAATCAAAATTTAAAAATATATACCTGTCACCTATTTCCAACAATGGATGAGCGTCAAATGCTTGAAAATATAAACGTGTATATTTCATTTTGATTTCACATTTTAGAAAAAAAAATTTAATTTTATGTTTTATTCTTGAATAGTTTTGTTATAAAAAAAATTCAAAAAAAGGAAAAAACAAATTTAAGTTTGTGTGGAAGGCGATCCAATACAATCCTACAAAATTTAGGCATGAACTCCTACTTTTTTAAATTAAAAGTTTAGTAAAATAATACCTCTATTATTTTATTATGTATATTATTATCATTTTAATTATTAGTGGGTAAGAAGGATGCATCCTTCATCCCTCTTTTTGATTTTTAATTTAATAACATGCATAAATATATTACTTTTCGCATTTACATAGCTAACACAATACGTAGGTTTCCTCCGATTCATTTAATCGGGTAACAATTCAATATTCTCACTCTTATCCCGTAGGATATCTCCACAGCTTTACATCGGCTATAAATATGCCTCGATCGGATTTACGATCCAAAAGATGTCAATCCCCACATTTCACAAAACACCACTTTCTTTCATTTTCCACTAAATGAAATATCCCACATCATACCCAAGATTTTCACTTTTTCTCAGATAGAGGGTCTCCATAGCTTTCTAATGACACCAAGAACGTCCCGATCCGAGTTACGGGGCAAAAGTTACGAAGGAAACAAAATGGGAAAGCTGTCATGTTCGCTTTGCGAAGCAGCCATCGAACGCTCGCTTTCTCATTCGCAGTGCGAAGCTCCCAGCGAACCGTGGCAGAGCCAAAACAAGGTAAAGTTCGCAGTGCGAACCTCTGAATGACCTTAAACAATATTAGTATATATATACATATACATATATATATATATATATATATATATTAATAAAAGTATTTTAAAAAGTAATAACAATAACGTAAAATATTAATTGATTTCATTTATTTATCTTTTTTGAGTACTTTTTTTTTAATAAAACTTTTTCAAGTACTTTTTACCTTCCATATGTTCCATTTAACTTGAATATATAATGATCATGTAAGTCATAAATCTCTCAAGATAAAAATATATGGTGAAGTCTTAGACAATGGCTATGGTTTTCATCAATCGATCTTACCTTTGCTTGATTTTGTTTGTTGGCTTGATTTTGCTGCCAGGTAATGAATAAAATTTGTTTTATTTTTATACATCAAATATAATAACCCAAATCATATATTCATTAAACAAAAATATCTAATTCAAATTTAATTAACCCTGCTTTTGGTTGTAGAAATATCATGCAGTGAGAAAACTTTGGCGAGAGTTCCAGTGCAAAATCCTTTGGGAAAAAATTGTCTAGATGGTACGTGCGAATCTAATGCGAAATGTCGAGAAAAATGTGAAGAAGAAAACTATAAAAAAGGTGGTGCATGTGACGGATTGCTTCACCGCAAATGTTGTTGTAATGAATGAGGAGTTGTTATACCCTTAAATAAAACTAAATAAATATAATGTATGCCTTTATTTAATTTTTAATTTATAGTTTGTACTAATATAAATTATCCAAAGTTAAATAATTCGTTAAGCATGATTATTACAAGTAAATCAAAATTTAAAAATATATACCTGTCACCTATTTCCAACAATGGATGAGCGTCAAATGCTTGAAAATATAAACGTGTATATTTCATTTTGATTTCACATTTTAGAAAAAAAAATTTAATTTTATGTTTTATTCTTGAATAGTTTTGTTATAAAAAAAATTCAAAAAAAGGAAAAAACAAATTTAAGTTTGTTTGGAAGGCGATCCAATACAATCCTACAAAATTTAGGCATGAACTCCTACTTTTTTAAATTAAAAGTTTAGTAAAATAATACCTCTATTATTTTATTATGTATATTATTATCATTTTAATTATTAGTGGGTAAGAAGGATGCATCCTTCATCCCTCTTTTTGATTTTTAATTTAATAACATGCATAAATATATTACTTTTCGCATTTACATAGCTAACACAATACGTAGGTTTCCTCCGATTCATTTAATCGGGTAACAATTCAATATTCTCACTCTTATCCCGTAGGATATCTCCACAGCTTTACATCGGCTATAAATATGCCTCGATCGGATTTACGATCCAAAAGATGTCAATCCCCACATTTCACAAAACACCACTTTCTTTCATTTTCCACTAAATGAAATATCCCACATCATACCCAAGATTTTCACTTTTTCTCAGATAGAGGGTCTTCATAGCTTTCTAATGACACCAAGAACGTCCCGATCCGAGTTACGGGGCAAAAGTTACGAAGGAAACAAAATGGGAAAGCTGTCATGTTCGCTTTGCGAAGCAGCCATCGAACGCTCGCTTTCTCATTCGCAGTGCGAAGCTCCCAGCGAACCGTGGCAGAGCCAAAACAAGGTAAAGTTCGCAGTGCGAACCTCTGAATGACCTTAAACAATATTAGTATATATATACATATACATATATATATATATATATATATATATATATTAATAAAAGTATTTTAAAAAGTAATAACAATAACGTAAAATATTAATTGATTTCATTTATTTATCTTTTTTGAGTACTTTTTTTTTAATAAAACTTTTTCAAGTACTTTTTACCTTCCATATGTTCCATTTAACTTGAATATATAATGATCATGTAAGTCATAAATCTCTCAAGATAAAAATATATGGTGAAGTCTTAGACAATGGCTATGGTTTTCATCAATCGATCTTACCTTTGCTTGATTTTGTTTGTTGGCTTGATTTTGCTGCCAGGTAATGAATAAAATTTGTTTTATTTTTATACATCAAATATAATAACCCAAATCATATATTCATTAAACAAAAATATCTAATTCAAATTTAATTAACCCTGCTTTTGGTTGTAGAAATATCATGCAGTGAGAAAACTTTGGCGAGAGTTCCAGTGCAAAATCCTTTGGGAAAAAATTGTCTAGATGGTACGTGCGAATCTAATGCGAAATGTCGAGAAAAATGTGAAGAAGAAAACTATAAAAAAGGTGGTGCATGTGACGGATTGCTTCACCGCAAATGTTGTTGTAATGAATGAGGAGTTGTTATACCCTTAAATAAAACTAAATAAATATAATGTATGCCTTTATTTAATTTTTAATTTATAGTTTGTACTAATATAAATTATCCAAAGTTAAATAATTCGTTAAGCATGATTATTACAAGTAAATCAAAATTTAAAAATATATACCTGTCACCTATTTCCAACAATGGATGAGCGTCAAATGCTTGAAAATATAAACGTGTATATTTCATTTTGATTTCACATTTTAGAAAAAAAAATTTAATTTTATGTTTTATTCTTGAATAGTTTTGTTATAAAAAAAATTCAAAAAAAGGAAAAAACAAATTTAAGTTTGTTTGGAAGGCGATCCAATACAATCCTACAAAATTTAGGCATGAACTCCTACTTTTTTAAATTAAAAGTTTAGTAAAATAATACCTCTATTATTTTATTATGTATATTATTATCATTTTAATTATTAGTGGGTAAGAAGGATGCATCCTTCATCCCTCTTTTTGATTTTTAATTTAATAACATGCATAAATATATTACTTTTCGCATTTACATAGCTAACACAATACGTAGGTTTCCTCCGATTCATTTAATCGGGTAACAATTCAATATTCTCACTCTTATCCCGTAGGATATCTCCACAGCTTTACATCGGCTATAAATATGCCTCGATCGGATTTACGATCCAAAAGATGTCAATCCCCACATTTCACAAAACACCACTTTCTTTCATTTTCCACTAAATGAAATATCCCACATCATACCCAAGATTTTCACTTTTTCTCAGATAGAGGGTCTTCATAGCTTTCTAATGACACCAAGAACGTCCCGATCCGAGTTACGGGGCAAAAGTTACGAAGGAAACAAAATGGGAAAGCTGTCATGTTCGCTTTGCGAAGCAGCCATCGAACGCTCGCTTTCTCATTCGCAGTGCGAAGCTCCCAGCGAACCGTGGCAGAGCCAAAACAAGGTAAAGTTCGCAGTGCGAACCTCTGAATGACCTTAAACAATATTAGTATATATATACATATACATATATATATATATATATATATATATATTAATAAAAGTATTTTAAAAAGTAATAACAATAACGTAAAATATTAATTGATTTCATTTATTTATCTTTTTTGAGTACTTTTTTTTTAATAAAACTTTTTCAAGTACTTTTTACCTTCCATATGTTCCATTTAACTTGAATATATAATGATCATGTAAGTCATAAATCTCTCAAGATAAAAATATATGGTGAAGTCTTAGACAATGGCTATGGTTTTCATCAATCGATCTTACCTTTGCTTGATTTTGTTTGTTGGCTTGATTTTGCTGCCAGGTAATGAATAAAATTTGTTTTATTTTTATACATCAAATATAATAACCCAAATCATATATTCATTAAACAAAAATATCTAATTCAAATTTAATTAACCCTGCTTTTGGTTGTAGAAATATCATGCAGTGAGAAAACTTTGGCGAGAGTTCCAGTGCAAAATCCTTTGGGAAAAAATTGTCTAGATGGTACGTGCGAATCTAATGCGAAATGTCGAGAAAAATGTGAAGAAGAAAACTATAAAAAAGGTGGTGCATGTGACGGATTGCTTCACCGCAAATGTTGTTGTAATGAATGAGGAGTTGTTATACCCTTAAATAAAACTAAATAAATATAATGTATGCCTTTATTTAATTTTTAATTTATAGTTTGTACTAATATAAATTATCCAAAGTTAAATAATTCGTTAAGCATGATTATTACAAGTAAATCAAAATTTAAAAATATATACCTGTCACCTATTTCCAACAATGGATGAGCGTCAAATGCTTGAAAATATAAACGTGTATATTTCATTTTGATTTCACATTTTAGAAAAAAAAATTTAATTTTATGTTTTATTCTTGAATAGTTTTGTTATAAAAAAAATTCAAAAAAAGGAAAAAACAAATTTAAGTTTGTTTGGAAGGCGATCCAATACAATCCTACAAAATTTAGGCATGAACTCCTACTTTTTTAAATTAAAAGTTTAGTAAAATAATACCTCTATTATTTTATTATGTATATTATTATCATTTTAATTATTAGTGGGTAAGAAGGATGCATCCTTCATCCCTCTTTTTGATTTTTAATTTAATAACATGCATAAATATATTACTTTTCGCATTTACATAGCTAACACAATACGTAGGTTTCCTCCGATTCATTTAATCGGGTAACAATTCAATATTCTCACTCTTATCCCGTAGGATATCTCCACAGCTTTACATCGGCTATAAATATGCCTCGATCGGATTTACGATCCAAAAGATGTCAATCCCCACATTTCACAAAACACCACTTTCTTTCATTTTCCACTAAATGAAATATCCCACATCATACCCAAGATTTTCACTTTTTCTCAGATAGAGGGTCTTCATAGCTTTCTAATGACACCAAGAACGTCCCGATCCGAGTTACGGGGCAAAAGTTACGAAGGAAACAAAATGGGAAAGCTGTCATGTTCGCTTTGCGAAGCAGCCATCGAACGCTCGCTTTCTCATTCGCAGTGCGAAGCTCCCAGCGAACCGTGGCAGAGCCAAAACAAGGTAAAGTTCGCAGTGCGAACCTCTGAATGACCTTAAACAATATTAGTATATATATACATATACATATATATATATATATATATATATATATATATATTAATAAAAGTATTTTAAAAAGTAATAACAATAACGTAAAATATTAATTGATTTCATTTATTTATCTTTTTTGAGTACTTTTTTTTTAATAAAACTTTTTCAAGTACTTTTTACCTTCCATATGTTCCATTTAACTTGAATATATAATGATCATGTAAGTCATAAATCTCTCAAGATAAAAATATATGGTGAAGTCTTAGACAATGGCTATGGTTTTCATCAATCGATCTTACCTTTGCTTGATTTTGTTTGTTGGCTTGATTTTGCTGCCAGGTAATGAATAAAATTTGTTTTATTTTTATACATCAAATATAATAACCCAAATCATATATTCATTAAACAAAAATATCTAATTCAAATTTAATTAACCCTGCTTTTGGTTGTAGAAATATCATGCAGTGAGAAAACTTTGGCGAGAGTTCCAGTGCAAAATCCTTTGGGAAAAAATTGTCTAGATGGTACGTGCGAATCTAATGCGAAATGTCGAGAAAAATGTGAAGAAGAAAACTATAAAAAAGGTGGTGCATGTGACGGATTGCTTCACCGCAAATGTTGTTGTAATGAATGAGGAGTTGTTATACCCTTAAATAAAACTAAATAAATATAATGTATGCCTTTATTTAATTTTTAATTTATAGTTTGTACTAATATAAATTATCCAAAGTTAAATAATTCGTTAAGCATGATTATTACAAGTAAATCAAAATTTAAAAATATATACCTGTCACCTATTTCCAACAATGGATGAGCGTCAAATGCTTGAAAATATAAACGTGTATATTTCATTTTGATTTCACATTTTAGAAAAAAAAATTTAATTTTATGTTTTATTCTTGAATAGTTTTGTTATAAAAAAAATTCAAAAAAAGGAAAAAACAAATTTAAGTTTGTTTGGAAGGCGATCCAATACAATCCTACAAAATTTAGGCATGAACTCCTACTTTTTTAAATTAAAAGTTTAGTAAAATAATACCTCTATTATTTTATTATGTATATTATTATCATTTTAATTATTAGTGGGTAAGAAGGATGCATCCTTCATCCCTCTTTTTGATTTTTAATTTAATAACATGCATAAATATATTACTTTTCGCATTTACATAGCTAACACAATACGTAGGTTTCCTCCGATTCATTTAATCGGGTAACAATTCAATATTCTCACTCTTATCCCGTAGGATATCTCCACAGCTTTACATCGGCTATAAATATGCCTCGATCGGATTTACGATCCAAAAGATGTCAATCCCCACATTTCACAAAACACCACTTTCTTTCATTTTCCACTAAATGAAATATCCCACATCATACCCAAGATTTTCACTTTTTCTCAGATAGAGGGTCTTCATAGCTTTCTAATGACACCAAGAACGTCCCGATCCGAGTTACGGGGCAAAAGTTACGAAGGAAACAAAATGGGAAAGCTGTCATGTTCGCTTTGCGAAGCAGCCATCGAACGCTCGCTTTCTCATTCGCAGTGCGAAGCTCCCAGCGAACCGTGGCAGAGCCAAAACAAGGTAAAGTTCGCAGTGCGAACCTCTGAATGACCTTAAACAATATTAGTATATATATACATATACATATATATATATATATATATATATATTAATAAAAGTATTTTAAAAAGTAATAACAATAACGTAAAATATTAATTGATTTCATTTATTTATCTTTTTTGAGTACTTTTTTTTTAATAAAACTTTTTCAAGTACTTTTTACCTTCCATATGTTCCATTTAACTTGAATATATAATGATCATGTAAGTCATAAATCTCTCAAGATAAAAATATATGGTGAAGTCTTAGACAATGGCTATGGTTTTCATCAATCGATCTTACCTTTGCTTGATTTTGTTTGTTGGCTTGATTTTGCTGCCAGGTAATGAATAAAATTTGTTTTATTTTTATACATCAAATATAATAACCCAAATCATATATTCATTAAACAAAAATATCTAATTCAAATTTAATTAACCCTGCTTTTGGTTGTAGAAATATCATGCAGTGAGAAAACTTTGGCGAGAGTTCCAGTGCAAAATCCTTTGGGAAAAAATTGTCTAGATGGTACGTGCGAATCTAATGCGAAATGTCGAGAAAAATGTGAAGAAGAAAACTATAAAAAAGGTGGTGCATGTGACGGATTGCTTCACCGCAAATGTTGTTGTAATGAATGAGGAGTTGTTATACCCTTAAATAAAACTAAATAAATATAATGTATGCCTTTATTTAATTTTTAATTTATAGTTTGTACTAATATAAATTATCCAAAGTTAAATAATTCGTTAAGCATGATTATTACAAGTAAATCAAAATTTAAAAATATATACCTGTCACCTATTTCCAACAATGGATGAGCGTCAAATGCTTGAAAATATAAACGTGTATATTTCATTTTGATTTCACATTTTAGAAAAAAAAATTTAATTTTATGTTTTATTCTTGAATAGTTTTGTTATAAAAAAAATTCAAAAAAAGGAAAAAACAAATTTAAGTTTGTTTGGAAGGCGATCCAATACAATCCTACAAAATTTAGGCATGAACTCCTACTTTTTTAAATTAAAAGTTTAGTAAAATAATACCTCTATTATTTTATTATGTATATTATTATCATTTTAATTATTAGTGGGTAAGAAGGATGCATCCTTCATCCCTCTTTTTGATTTTTAATTTAATAACATGCATAAATATATTACTTTTCGCATTTACATAGCTAACACAATACGTAGGTTTCCTCCGATTCATTTAATCGGGTAACAATTCAATATTCTCACTCTTATCCCGTAGGATATCTCCACAGCTTTACATCGGCTATAAATATGCCTCGATCGGATTTACGATCCAAAAGATGTCAATCCCCACATTTCACAAAACACCACTTTCTTTCATTTTCCACTAAATGAAATATCCCACATCATACCCAAGATTTTCACTTTTTCTCAGATAGAGGGTCTTCATAGCTTTCTAATGACACCAAGAACGTCCCGATCCGAGTTACGGGGCAAAAGTTACGAAGGAAACAAAATGGGAAAGCTGTCATGTTCGCTTTGCGAAGCAGCCATCGAACGCTCGCTTTCTCATTCGCAGTGCGAAGCTCCCAGCGAACCGTGGCAGAGCCAAAACAAGGTAAAGTTCGCAGTGCGAACCTCTGAATGACCTTAAACAATATTAGTATATATATACATATACATATATATATATATATATATATATATATATTAATAAAAGTATTTTAAAAAGTAATAACAATAACGTAAAATATTAATTGATTTCATTTATTTATCTTTTTTGAGTACTTTTTTTTTAATAAAACTTTTTCAAGTACTTTTTACCTTCCATATGTTCCATTTAACTTGAATATATAATGATCATGTAAGTCATAAATCTCTCAAGATAAAAATATATGGTGAAGTCTTAGACAATGGCTATGGTTTTCATCAATCGATCTTACCTTTGCTTGATTTTGTTTGTTGGCTTGATTTTGCTGCCAGGTAATGAATAAAATTTGTTTTATTTTTATACATCAAATATAATAACCCAAATCATATATTCATTAAACAAAAATATCTAATTCAAATTTAATTAACCCTGCTTTTGGTTGTAGAAATATCATGCAGTGAGAAAACTTTGGCGAGAGTTCCAGTGCAAAATCCTTTGGGAAAAAATTGTCTAGATGGTACGTGCGAATCTAATGCGAAATGTCGAGAAAAATGTGAAGAAGAAAACTATAAAAAAGGTGGTGCATGTGACGGATTGCTTCACCGCAAATGTTGTTGTAATGAATGAGGAGTTGTTATACCCTTAAATAAAACTAAATAAATATAATGTATGCCTTTATTTAATTTTTAATTTATAGTTTGTACTAATATAAATTATCCAAAGTTAAATAATTCGTTAAGCATGATTATTACAAGTAAATCAAAATTTAAAAATATATACCTGTCACCTATTTCCAACAATGGATGAGCGTCAAATGCTTGAAAATATAAACGTGTATATTTCATTTTGATTTCACATTTTAGAAAAAAAAATTTAATTTTATGTTTTATTCTTGAATAGTTTTGTTATAAAAAAAATTCAAAAAAAGGAAAAAACAAATTTAAGTTTGTGTGGAAGGCGATCCAATACAATCCTACAAAATTTAGGCATGAACTCCTACTTTTTTAAATTAAAAGTTTAGTAAAATAATACCTCTATTATTTTATTATGTATATTATTATCATTTTAATTATTAGTGGGTAAGAAGGATGCATCCTTCATCCCTCTTTTTGATTTTTAATTTAATAACATGCATAAATATATTACTTTTCGCATTTACATAGCTAACACAATACGTAGGTTTCCTCCGATTCATTTAATCGGGTAACAATTCAATATTCTCACTCTTATCCCGTAGGATATCTCCACAGCTTTACATCGGCTATAAATATGCCTCGATCGGATTTACGATCCAAAAGATGTCAATCCCCACATTTCACAAAACACCACTTTCTTTCATTTTCCACTAAATGAAATATCCCACATCATACCCAAGATTTTCACTTTTTCTCAGATAGAGGGTCTTCATAGCTTTCTAATGACACCAAGAACGTCCCGATCCGAGTTACGGGGCAAAAGTTACGAAGGAAACAAAATGGGAAAGCTGTCATGTTCGCTTTGCGAAGCAGCCATCGAACGCTCGCTTTCTCATTCGCAGTGCGAAGCTCCCAGCGAACCGTGGCAGAGCCAAAACAAGGTAAAGTTCGCAGTGCGAACCTCTGAATGACCTTAAACAATATTAGTATATATATACATATACATATATATATATATATATATATATATATTAATAAAAGTATTTTAAAAAGTAATAACAATAACGTAAAATATTAATTGATTTCATTTATTTATCTTTTTTGAGTACTTTTTTTTTAATAAAACTTTTTCAAGTACTTTTTACCTTCCATATGTTCCATTTAACTTGAATATATAATGATCATGTAAGTCATAAATCTCTCAAGATAAAAATATATGGTGAAGTCTTAGACAATGGCTATGGTTTTCATCAATCGATCTTACCTTTGCTTGATTTTGTTTGTTGGCTTGATTTTGCTGCCAGGTAATGAATAAAATTTGTTTTATTTTTATACATCAAATATAATAACCCAAATCATATATTCATTAAACAAAAATATCTAATTCAAATTTAATTAACCCTGCTTTTGGTTGTAGAAATATCATGCAGTGAGAAAACTTTGGCGAGAGTTCCAGTGCAAAATCCTTTGGGAAAAAATTGTCTAGATGGTACGTGCGAATCTAATGCGAAATGTCGAGAAAAATGTGAAGAAGAAAACTATAAAAAAGGTGGTGCATGTGACGGATTGCTTCACCGCAAATGTTGTTGTAATGAATGAGGAGTTGTTATACCCTTAAATAAAACTAAATAAATATAATGTATGCCTTTATTTAATTTTTAATTTATAGTTTGTACTAATATAAATTATCCAAAGTTAAATAATTCGTTAAGCATGATTATTACAAGTAAATCAAAATTTAAAAATATATACCTGTCACCTATTTCCAACAATGGATGAGCGTCAAATGCTTGAAAATATAAACGTGTATATTTCATTTTGATTTCACATTTTAGAAAAAAAAATTTAATTTTATGTTTTATTCTTGAATAGTTTTGTTATAAAAAAAATTCAAAAAAAGGAAAAAACAAATTTAAGTTTGTTTGGAAGGCGATCCAATACAATCCTACAAAATTTAGGCATGAACTCCTACTTTTTTAAATTAAAAGTTTAGTAAAATAATACCTCTATTATTTTATTATGTATATTATTATCATTTTAATTATTAGTGGGTAAGAAGGATGCATCCTTCATCCCTCTTTTTGATTTTTAATTTAATAACATGCATAAATATATTACTTTTCGCATTTACATAGCTAACACAATACGTAGGTTTCCTCCGATTCATTTAATCGGGTAACAATTCAATATTCTCACTCTTATCCCGTAGGATATCTCCACAGCTTTACATCGGCTATAAATATGCCTCGATCGGATTTACGATCCAAAAGATGTCAATCCCCACATTTCACAAAACACCACTTTCTTTCATTTTCCACTAAATGAAATATCCCACATCATACCCAAGATTTTCACTTTTTCTCAGATAGAGGGTCTTCATAGCTTTCTAATGACACCAAGAACGTCCCGATCCGAGTTACGGGGCAAAAGTTACGAAGGAAACAAAATGGGAAAGCTGTCATGTTCGCTTTGCGAAGCAGCCATCGAACGCTCGCTTTCTCATTCGCAGTGCGAAGCTCCCAGCGAACCGTGGCAGAGCCAAAACAAGGTAAAGTTCGCAGTGCGAACCTCTGAATGACCTTAAACAATATTAGTATATATATACATATACATATATATATATATATATATATATATTAATAAAAGTATTTTAAAAAGTAATAACAATAACGTAAAATATTAATTGATTTCATTTATTTATCTTTTTTGAGTACTTTTTTTTTAATAAAACTTTTTCAAGTACTTTTTACCTTCCATATGTTCCATTTAACTTGAATATATAATGATCATGTAAGTCATAAATCTCTCAAGATAAAAATATATGGTGAAGTCTTAGACAATGGCTATGGTTTTCATCAATCGATCTTACCTTTGCTTGATTTTGTTTGTTGGCTTGATTTTGCTGCCAGGTAATGAATAAAATTTGTTTTATTTTTATACATCAAATATAATAACCCAAATCATATATTCATTAAACAAAAATATCTAATTCAAATTTAATTAACCCTGCTTTTGGTTGTAGAAATATCATGCAGTGAGAAAACTTTGGCGAGAGTTCCAGTGCAAAATCCTTTGGGAAAAAATTGTCTAGATGGTACGTGCGAATCTAATGCGAAATGTCGAGAAAAATGTGAAGAAGAAAACTATAAAAAAGGTGGTGCATGTGACGGATTGCTTCACCGCAAATGTTGTTGTAATGAATGAGGAGTTGTTATACCCTTAAATAAAACTAAATAAATATAATGTATGCCTTTATTTAATTTTTAATTTATAGTTTGTACTAATATAAATTATCCAAAGTTAAATAATTCGTTAAGCATGATTATTACAAGTAAATCAAAATTTAAAAATATATACCTGTCACCTATTTCCAACAATGGATGAGCGTCAAATGCTTGAAAATATAAACGTGTATATTTCATTTTGATTTCACATTTTAGAAAAAAAAATTTAATTTTATGTTTTATTCTTGAATAGTTTTGTTATAAAAAAAATTCAAAAAAAGGAAAAAACAAATTTAAGTTTGTTTGGAAGGCGATCCAATACAATCCTACAAAATTTAGGCATGAACTCCTACTTTTTTAAATTAAAAGTTTAGTAAAATAATACCTCTATTATTTTATTATGTATATTATTATCATTTTAATTATTAGTGGGTAAGAAGGATGCATCCTTCATCCCTCTTTTTGATTTTTAATTTAATAACATGCATAAATATATTACTTTTCGCATTTACATAGCTAACACAATACGTAGGTTTCCTCCGATTCATTTAATCGGGTAACAATTCAATATTCTCACTCTTATCCCGTAGGATATCTCCACAGCTTTACATCGGCTATAAATATGCCTCGATCGGATTTACGATCCAAAAGATGTCAATCCCCACATTTCACAAAACACCACTTTCTTTCATTTTCCACTAAATGAAATATCCCACATCATACCCAAGATTTTCACTTTTTCTCAGATAGAGGGTCTTCATAGCTTTCTAATGACACCAAGAACGTCCCGATCCGAGTTACGGGGCAAAAGTTACGAAGGAAACAAAATGGGAAAGCTGTCATGTTCGCTTTGCGAAGCAGCCATCGAACGCTCGCTTTCTCATTCGCAGTGCGAAGCTCCCAGCGAACCGTGGCAGAGCCAAAACAAGGTAAAGTTCGCAGTGCGAACCTCTGAATGACCTTAAACAATATTAGTATATATATACATATACATATATATATATATATATATATATATATTAATAAAAGTATTTTAAAAAGTAATAACAATAACGTAAAATATTAATTGATTTCATTTATTTATCTTTTTTGAGTACTTTTTTTTTAATAAAACTTTTTCAAGTACTTTTTACCTTCCATATGTTCCATTTAACTTGAATATATAATGATCATGTAAGTCATAAATCTCTCAAGATAAAAATATATGGTGAAGTCTTAGACAATGGCTATGGTTTTCATCAATCGATCTTACCTTTGCTTGATTTTGTTTGTTGGCTTGATTTTGCTGCCAGGTAATGAATAAAATTTGTTTTATTTTTATACATCAAATATAATAACCCAAATCATATATTCATTAAACAAAAATATCTAATTCAAATTTAATTAACCCTGCTTTTGGTTGTAGAAATATCATGCAGTGAGAAAACTTTGGCGAGAGTTCCAGTGCAAAATCCTTTGGGAAAAAATTGTCTAGATGGTACGTGCGAATCTAATGCGAAATGTCGAGAAAAATGTGAAGAAGAAAACTATAAAAAAGGTGGTGCATGTGACGGATTGCTTCACCGCAAATGTTGTTGTAATGAATGAGGAGTTGTTATACCCTTAAATAAAACTAAATAAATATAATGTATGCCTTTATTTAATTTTTAATTTATAGTTTGTACTAATATAAATTATCCAAAGTTAAATAATTCGTTAAGCATGATTATTACAAGTAAATCAAAATTTAAAAATATATACCTGTCACCTATTTCCAACAATGGATGAGCGTCAAATGCTTGAAAATATAAACGTGTATATTTCATTTTGATTTCACATTTTAGAAAAAAAAATTTAATTTTATGTTTTATTCTTGAATAGTTTTGTTATAAAAAAAATTCAAAAAAAGGAAAAAACAAATTTAAGTTTGTTTGGAAGGCGATCCAATACAATCCTACAAAATTTAGGCATGAACTCCTACTTTTTTAAATTAAAAGTTTAGTAAAATAATACCTCTATTATTTTATTATGTATATTATTATCATTTTAATTATTAGTGGGTAAGAAGGATGCATCCTTCATCCCTCTTTTTGATTTTTAATTTAATAACATGCATAAATATATTACTTTTCGCATTTACATAGCTAACACAATACGTAGGTTTCCTCCGATTCATTTAATCGGGTAACAATTCAATATTCTCACTCTTATCCCGTAGGATATCTCCACAGCTTTACATCGGCTATAAATATGCCTCGATCGGATTTACGATCCAAAAGATGTCAATCCCCACATTTCACAAAACACCACTTTCTTTCATTTTCCACTAAATGAAATATCCCACATCATACCCAAGATTTTCACTTTTTCTCAGATAGAGGGTCTTCATAGCTTTCTAATGACACCAAGAACGTCCCGATCCGAGTTACGGGGCAAAAGTTACGAAGGAAACAAAATGGGAAAGCTGTCATGTTCGCTTTGCGAAGCAGCCATCGAACGCTCGCTTTCTCATTCGCAGTGCGAAGCTCCCAGCGAACCGTGGCAGAGCCAAAACAAGGTAAAGTTCGCAGTGCGAACCTCTGAATGACCTTAAACAATATTAGTATATATATACATATACATATATATATATATATATATATATATATATATTAATAAAAGTATTTTAAAAAGTAATAACAATAACGTAAAATATTAATTGATTTCATTTATTTATCTTTTTTGAGTACTTTTTTTTTAATAAAACTTTTTCAAGTACTTTTTACCTTCCATATGTTCCATTTAACTTGAATATATAATGATCATGTAAGTCATAAATCTCTCAAGATAAAAATATATGGTGAAGTCTTAGACAATGGCTATGGTTTTCATCAATCGATCTTACCTTTGCTTGATTTTGTTTGTTGGCTTGATTTTGCTGCCAGGTAATGAATAAAATTTGTTTTATTTTTATACATCAAATATAATAACCCAAATCATATATTCATTAAACAAAAATATCTAATTCAAATTTAATTAACCCTGCTTTTGGTTGTAGAAATATCATGCAGTGAGAAAACTTTGGCGAGAGTTCCAGTGCAAAATCCTTTGGGAAAAAATTGTCTAGATGGTACGTGCGAATCTAATGCGAAATGTCGAGAAAAATGTGAAGAAGAAAACTATAAAAAAGGTGGTGCATGTGACGGATTGCTTCACCGCAAATGTTGTTGTAATGAATGAGGAGTTGTTATACCCTTAAATAAAACTAAATAAATATAATGTATGCCTTTATTTAATTTTTAATTTATAGTTTGTACTAATATAAATTATCCAAAGTTAAATAATTCGTTAAGCATGATTATTACAAGTAAATCAAAATTTAAAAATATATACCTGTCACCTATTTCCAACAATGGATGAGCGTCAAATGCTTGAAAATATAAACGTGTATATTTCATTTTGATTTCACATTTTAGAAAAAAAAATTTAATTTTATGTTTTATTCTTGAATAGTTTTGTTATAAAAAAAATTCAAAAAAAGGAAAAAACAAATTTAAGTTTGTTTGGAAGGCGATCCAATACAATCCTACAAAATTTAGGCATGAACTCCTACTTTTTTAAATTAAAAGTTTAGTAAAATAATACCTCTATTATTTTATTATGTATATTATTATCATTTTAATTATTAGTGGGTAAGAAGGATGCATCCTTCATCCCTCTTTTTGATTTTTAATTTAATAACATGCATAAATATATTACTTTTCGCATTTACATAGCTAACACAATACGTAGGTTTCCTCCGATTCATTTAATCGGGTAACAATTCAATATTCTCACTCTTATCCCGTAGGATATCTCCACAGCTTTACATCGGCTATAAATATGCCTCGATCGGATTTACGATCCAAAAGATGTCAATCCCCACATTTCACAAAACACCACTTTCTTTCATTTTCCACTAAATGAAATATCCCACATCATACCCAAGATTTTCACTTTTTCTCAGATAGAGGGTCTTCATAGCTTTCTAATGACACCAAGAACGTCCCGATCCGAGTTACGGGGCAAAAGTTACGAAGGAAACAAAATGGGAAAGCTGTCATGTTCGCTTTGCGAAGCAGCCATCGAACGCTCGCTTTCTCATTCGCAGTGCGAAGCTCCCAGCGAACCGTGGCAGAGCCAAAACAAGGTAAAGTTCGCAGTGCGAACCTCTGAATGACCTTAAACAATATTAGTATATATATACATATACATATATATATATATATATATATATATATTAATAAAAGTATTTTAAAAAGTAATAACAATAACGTAAAATATTAATTGATTTCATTTATTTATCTTTTTTGAGTACTTTTTTTTTAATAAAACTTTTTCAAGTACTTTTTACCTTCCATATGTTCCATTTAACTTGAATATATAATGATCATGTAAGTCATAAATCTCTCAAGATAAAAATATATGGTGAAGTCTTAGACAATGGCTATGGTTTTCATCAATCGATCTTACCTTTGCTTGATTTTGTTTGTTGGCTTGATTTTGCTGCCAGGTAATGAATAAAATTTGTTTTATTTTTATACATCAAATATAATAACCTAAATCATATATTCATTAAACAAAAATATCTAATTCAAATTTAATTAACCCTGCTTTTGGTTGTAGAAATATCATGCAGTGAGAAAACTTTGGCGAGAGTTCCAGTGCAAAATCCTTTGGGAAAAAATTGTCTAGATGGTACGTGCGAATCTAATGCGAAATGTCGAGAAAAATGTGAAGAAGAAAACTATAAAAAAGGTGGTGCATGTGACGGATTGCTTCACCGCAAATGTTGTTGTAATGAATGAGGAGTTGTTATACCCTTAAATAAAACTAAATAAATATAATGTATGCCTTTATTTAATTTTTAATTTATAGTTTGTACTAATATAAATTATCCAAAGTTAAATAATTCGTTAAGCATGATTATTACAAGTAAATCAAAATTTAAAAATATATACCTGTCACCTATTTCCAACAATGGATGAGCGTCAAATGCTTGAAAATATAAACGTGTATATTTCATTTTGATTTCACATTTTAGAAAAAAAAATTTAATTTTATGTTTTATTCTTGAATAGTTTTGTTATAAAAAAAATTCAAAAAAAGGAAAAAACAAATTTAAGTTTGTTTGGAAGGCGATCCAATACAATCCTACAAAATTTAGGCATGAACTCCTACTTTTTTAAATTAAAAGTTTAGTAAAATAATACCTCTATTATTTTATTATGTATATTATTATCATTTTAATTATTAGTGGGTAAGAAGGATGCATCCTTCATCCCTCTTTTTGATTTTTAATTTAATAACATGCATAAATATATTACTTTTCGCATTTACATAGCTAACACAATACGTAGGTTTCCTCCGATTCATTTAATCGGGTAACAATTCAATATTCTCACTCTTATCCCGTAGGATATCTCCACAGCTTTACATCGGCTATAAATATGCCTCGATCGGATTTACGATCCAAAAGATGTCAATCCCCACATTTCACAAAACACCACTTTCTTTCATTTTCCACTAAATGAAATATCCCACATCATACCCAAGATTTTCACTTTTTCTCAGATAGAGGGTCTTCATAGCTTTCTAATGACACCAAGAACGTCCCGATCCGAGTTACGGGGCAAAAGTTACGAAGGAAACAAAATGGGAAAGCTGTCATGTTCGCTTTGCGAAGCAGCCATCGAACGCTCGCTTTCTCATTCGCAGTGCGAAGCTCCCAGCGAACCGTGGCAGAGCCAAAACAAGGTAAAGTTCGCAGTGCGAACCTCTGAATGACCTTAAACAATATTAGTATATATATACATATACATATATATATATATATATATATATATATTAATAAAAGTATTTTAAAAAGTAATAACAATAACGTAAAATATTAATTGATTTCATTTATTTATCTTTTTTGAGTACTTTTTTTTTAATAAAACTTTTTCAAGTACTTTTTACCTTCCATATGTTCCATTTAACTTGAATATATAATGATCATGTAAGTCATAAATCTCTCAAGATAAAAATATATGGTGAAGTCTTAGACAATGGCTATGGTTTTCATCAATCGATCTTACCTTTGCTTGATTTT